>CM060907.1:155093906-157593906 GCA_030737815.1 Allium fistulosum
GAAATGATAATTCAGTTGGTTGATAAATGATTGATTGTTGATATTGACATTTGACGTTAAATTGTTAATATAGTAAATGATAAATAATTTGAAATTAAAATTTACGTAGAATAGTTAGATTGGATATATGTTAAATTTGATTAGATGACATTTGCATAATATGACCCTTTTAATGTTGAATTAATTGACACGTAGAAATTTGGTAAAATACACCTTGAACCATTTAAATGTTTGTTGCTTAAATTGATGAAGTTTGAAATTGAACAATAGGTATCAAGTGAAGAACCGTATAATTATTAGTGTAATAATCTTTAATCTACATGAAATGATAGTGTAGATTCTAGAAATAATTATATTAATTTGCACAAACAACAATGTGAATTAATACGATTATTTCGGGATTATTTGAATTGATGTTTGGATTGATATTGATTGTTGTTATTGCTTATTTATTTACTTTGACACCATCCCAGTTATCACACTGCAAGTTCCCTTTGCTATGCTTTGATTTTGAATTGAATTGGAATCGGGTTGAAATGATAAATACCCAAATGAACTTGACTAAGGATAGAGAATTAAATAAAAACCCGATTGGTCAATAATTTGATTTAAAAATAAAATAAAGATTTTATTGAATAAATAATAAGGGTTTTAAATGAATTTGGAATTTGAATTTTTATGAAAGGAAAATGTTAATATGTAAAAATCTGAAACAAAATATTAACAATGTAATTGATGAAAGAACGTTGTTTAAACTAAGAAATGATTGAATTAAGTTTTGAAATTATTTAATAATTAAGTTTGAAATTATTTAATAATTAAGTTTTGAAATTATTTAATAATTAATTAAGATTGAATTATTTAATAATTAAATAAAATTGAATTCTTTATTAAGTAAAATTGAACTTCTTGAATAAATGAAATTAAGTTTCTTTATTAATTGAGTTTTGAAATTGTAACTAAGTAAATTAATAAGTGAAATTGAATTTCTCTAATAAGAAATAAAATGTGTTTTATTGAAATTAATGTAAGACTTAAAATGTAAAGAATTTGATTTGACGAATCTAATTTAATCTAATTCGAAGTTTTGATATAATGAAGTTAAACTTAAGTAATTGATTTAATGAATTGGAAATTAAATAGAAATTATTTTAAATGGCGAATTTACTTAATGAATATTGAATAAAATCGATCAATGAATTTATATTTATTTGAATGTTAAATTCAATTAATTTAAATGATTACGGAATGAAACTTATATACGAACTTGAATCAATATTTGAATTGTTTTAAATAAAAATTGAAATTGAATTATTAGATTTTGAAATTATGATTTGGAAGTTTTGAAATGTAAATTATGGAAATTGGTTTTGAAAGACAAATGAAATGTTGGTTTACAAATTCTAATTGAAATTGAAATTGATTTGGTTTTGAAATAAATAAATGACCAATCGGTGTAATAATCACGAAGGTTATTAAAGAGACCGGAATCGGTTAGGGACATACTCACTGTCTAAACTGAAAACCACTTTAATAACTATACGCGGAGTGTGATCCAGAATGAAGTGGTTGGAATGATGTACGGGACGACTGAAGAAAGAGAACGATAATGGATAGCCTTGACACTTGTGTCAAATTGGAAATGACTAAAACAGGAGCCGTGCCGGGCCAAATGGGGGTTAGCTACCTCGAGCGAACACACTTCTTCGAAAACTACTCATTACTTGTTGTCGATTGGTGCACCCTTGATTTTGGGAGTGTTGTTTCGCGGTGTTGCGATCGCTGCAGCGATGCGTTTTCACCAGTCCGGATTAGGCAAACGGTAGTTTCACTACCTTGGGTATTGCCTCATGTGCCTTGTCATACTTGTATCCCTTTATACGCGACCACTATGATTTGTTTTGTGTTATACCTATGGAGTACTCCCTGATATCCCACTAGTTTACGATGGAGTTTACAGTGCTGTATAGACTATAACGCTTATATAAAATGTGTTAAGGGGGATAATGGTAACGCCTTAACACTATTTTGATACTTTATATTACTGATAGGCATTATCTACTTATCGTACACTACTACAGAGTAGATAGTTTAACGGATCCTTAAAGGATGGTTATTCCAAACATCCTTTGAGTTACTTGTATTTCAATTGCTATTTCACTTGAGTTGGATTTATTGATATAAGAATGTTAATCCTGACTCGAGTGTTTTGTGTTTTGCTTTACGCTCGGGTCAGACCGAGTGTACCAGTATTCGAGACTCACCTTTGGAGTTGGAGCTTCGCTTGGAGATCCAGCTATCTATCCAGTTTCAGATATCCAGTTGATTCTAGTGATGTATTCTGATATTGTATTTGATTATTGTATCCGAGACATTTGTTGTACCTTATTTAACTCTGATATTTATATAGTAGCTTCATGAACTACTATCTTTTGTTTCCGCTGCATTTATTACTCTGTGTCTATGATCTGTGATTATTTTATTTACTGTATATGCTCAGTTTTGCCAAATATAATTAACAATTCGGTATTTTGAATCATTCAAGTTCGACATGTGCGGATGCGAATGGTCCAAAATAGCGGGTCGTTACAAGACTAATATCGATGCAATTGACAATGCAGACAGGGTAAGAAAGAAAGAGAAGAAACTCAAAGAGGTCCTCCACATCGCAATCCGTCACATTAAAGATCCTTCAATTGCTGAAAATCTGAATAAAGCTACTCAAGAATTATGATAGATTTATATTCATGAAATTCGTATACTTGTTCTGTGTATTTACAAATAATTTCATAAGTTCAATAAATCATGTAAATTTTGTAAATATCACCTGATTCGTGATCCTTTCCTATAATGTTATTTCTGAAGCACTTGTCTGATAGCTTATACCATAACTTCTGTGTTTGCTGAATCTTTCATTCTTCTTTGTTGTTTTGATCTCCCTAAAAAGTATGAAGCAAACAACATTTCTTATTGTTAGCTTGAAATTTGTGTGAAAGTCTATGCATATCATTTGTGAAGATTAACAAATCATCATGTTAATCATATGGAAAGTGGTTTATATTTGGTCAAATGTCTAAATTACATTTTGGGTCATGATAAGAAATTTTAACCATATTGCTGGAATATCCAAAGTTTGTCGGTAGAAAACCCTATCCCAAAACAGGAGTCATCCTTTGGAGATAGTTAATAAAGAGCTAAATACGAAAAAGTTCCAGAAATCATTATATGAATATTTGTAATAGAAATCCAATGATTCATACTCGGGTGTTAATGAGATTTGAAAACTTAGAAGTCCAATACCCAGATTCGAGTATTAACGGAAACTCATAATAATAATCTTCTTGAGAAAAGTCTTTGACCTAGATTCGAGCATTAGTAGTGGACAATCAAAAGTCCATAATAAAATCTCAAGCCCAGATTAGGACATTTTTAAGTAATAGTCTCGAAACCCAGATTTGGTATAATAAAGATTGCAAGTGATTGATAAAGACCCGAAACCTAGATTTAGGTATTAATAGATGAAACTCAGAAATGTGAGACCAGAAACCCAAATTTGGGTATTAATAGATGAAATTTAGGAATAGGAGTCCCGAAACCCAGATTCGAGTATTAATAGACGAACTTTAGAAAAGGAGTCCCGAAACCCATATTTTGGTATTAATAGACGGAGTCCTGCTTTACTCCTTAGATTTTGTCTTTTTGACATGCATAAACCCTTTAGGCCTTGTATACAGTAGTAATCTGATTGGCTGCTTCTCAAGCTTAGACGTCTTAGTCCATAATCTGATGTGCCACTTCTTGGGCCTGGACATCTTAGTCCATTGAAGATATACCGCTTCTCAGGTTTGGACATCTTAGTCCATTATTTGATGAGCCTCTTCTTGGGCTTGGACATCTTAGTCCATTATTTGATGAGCCTCTTCTTGAGTTTGGACATCTTAGTCCATTGTTGATGAGCCTCTTCTTGGGCTTGGCCATCTTAGTCCATAATCTGATGTGCCACTTCTTGGGCCTAGACATCTTAGTTCATTAGAGATATACTGCTTCTCAGGTTTGTACATCTTAGTCCATTATTTGATGAGCCTCTTCTTGGGCTTGGACATCTTAGTCTATTATTTGATGAGCCTCTTCTTGTGTAACGACCCGTATTCTTTTGGCAGTTAAAAATATTAAATTAAATAAAACATTGGAATTTAAAATTGTCAGGAATTAAAGTTTATGATTTATTAATTAAAAAAGGGGTTAGAATATATAACTTGATCTTAAATGAATTCTAAAAATGACAAGTTCAACGAGGTAAGGATGGTAACACAAATAGAATATAATTTAATGTTATTGATTTGAATATAATTAAAAACTATTTGAATGTAAATTTCATCGATTGTAAATAATAAAATGTTAATAAAGAATGAAATGGTTGTTTATTTCTAATTGTAATATAAATGTAAAGTTTTATTTGGATATGGTTATGGAGTTTAATAAGGAATAAAAGAAACAATATATTAAAGGAGACATCATATGTCATTTAATAGAAATTGGTTTTAGTATAGAATATGAAATCAATTACTTGGTAAGTAAATATATAATCCTTGTTTGTAAACAATAAATTTATAGATATATGAATTACTAAGTTGTAACAATTGTTTTCTTTCTCATCTCGTTATTTAATCCATTTTGAAATTAATTTGGTAATCAATGGAATTTAATGTAATTGAAATATTTTAATGATATGAGAAAGGACGTAACTGTAGAGTAATGAGTGCAATAAAATGGAAACTTATGTTTAATAAACACATAAGATATTGTTTGATTTAATATAAAGAACGTAAAGAAATATAATAAATAATATAATGTGTTGAAAACTAAATTGTAATGAACTAGATTTTTATTATGGTTGTAATTAAATGTTGGAATTAATTTAGTATATAGATATTGGGTTTAACATGGAAAATTGGATTTCAAAGGAAAACAATTGGATTAATTATCTTCCATGTATTAGGGTATGTTTTGAGATTTAATTATTGTAATTAATAGTAATTAAATCTTTCCATTAATATGAAATAGAAGTAAATGGTAATTAATTAGTGATATGTGCAACTTACGTTTTGTGTTAAAAATATAATGAGAATTTCAATGATAAATATTATGTTCAAATTGTGAGTACTCAAATTTGTTACAAGTATAATGATAATAGGAAATCAACTGATAAAGAAACGACGTGGTTGTACGACGTATTATTTCTATAACTCTTTAATGGGATAATCTTTAAATATAAGTTGGTTTTAAAGGGGGAGGTATTAATTTAAATTAATGTGTAATAAAAAGAAACATGTTTCAATAAAAATAGAATAAAAACATTGATATATTGAAAAGAATATTTTTATCAAATAAAGTGAATGTTTCGTTTGTGAATATAAATTTAATTTCCTTAAAATAAAGAATTGAATTTTGTTGTCTGTTTCTAGTTGGAATATTTGATTTATTAAAATATTCAAACTTGATTTGAATTTAATTTATAAAAAAATAACAATAATAAAATGGTAAGAAAACAACTTGAAGGTTTGGTTAAAATTTTGATTTGGAATAGTTAGCATATTTACATAGGAAATTTATTTCGTTCCATTTGAATTTGGAGTCTTGGTTCATCTTTTATTATGTGTAGTGGCGGTCCCCATTACGTTAATTGCAGTTTTTAATTTTATTTACTGTGTACTAAATAAAAATACATGTGTGTAAATTTAAGCGTATTGGGGTTAATAAAATATGTTAAAATGAACGTTTTTTTTATTTTAGTATATTAAAGTTGTAGTTTCCATGTACGGTCTACCTTCTCAAATTTAAATCGTCGCTTTCATTTGTTTTATTATTATTACTTTCTTTAATTAAATACCTGCCTCTTTTGGTTTTCTAGTAAGTTTATTTATTTACACGTGCGTCTTGCCTTGAAATGTTTCTTGTATGTTAATGAAATTAATTGAGGTAGCGCATGTTTTGAAATTTTATACCAAAAGATTTTCTTGCCATGTAAACATGTCTTATCAAATTCCAACGTGTGTCTTTCATCTTTTGGTAATTACATGCATGTTAGTGTCTTTTCATTTTGAAAATTTACATCTTCTTGTATCATTCCCTTTCATATTCCAATTTCCAAACGTGCTTTACCCTTATTCATTTCCAATTTCATAAACCTCTTCCTCTAACTATCCATTTCCAAAACGTGCTTCCATTATTTCTTTTGCCTGAGGTTTTCTTTCTCTTCAAAAAAAACAAGCAAATGTGAGCAACTTATTTTCATGAAGCCAATCTTTTCCATTTGTTTGCAAAACAATTTCCTAAAGCCTCCTTCCTCCATGCGTGAGCAATCGTGTCATTTTTTTCCGTTGATTCTCAAGGCTTTTGGAACATGAGCAGGATTCAAAATTCTTAACGTAAGTAACTGATTTGTTTTATTTTATTATTAAAATGTGTGTACATGTTTTTATATTCCATTTTCATAATATTCTTATAACTTGAATATCTTCTGCATATAAACTCCAATTGATGTGCGGTTTCTTCCATTGGACTAGTATTGAAATTCCAGACAATATGAAACTTGTTTGGTTGAATTTAAAGACTGTAGAAATTTGGGGCTTTTATTGGATTTTTAATTGGCTATAAATCAAAGGTTAGTGATTCAACCCACTCACACAATACTAAAATTTCCATTGCAAGTTAAATAAAATTTATGATGTGATATATAAAATTCTGATTGTTGTTTATTGATTTAAATTGACATTTGAATTGATATTGAATCTGAATTGACATTAAATTGAATTAACATTTAATTTTATATTGGAATTTAATTGTTAGTTAAACCCCAACATTGATAACTATTAACTGTTGCATTATATTGGTTGATTTGGATGTTGTTTGAAATGGATGTTTATTGATTGATATGTTGTATAGTTGTTTATTTATTTTAATATGTCCCTGTTATTACTTTGTATGTTATTGGCATCTTTTAAATGGTCATCTGAATCAATTTAGAATTGGATAACTAAGACATTTAAATTATGGGTTGCAATGATATATACCCATACAATTTCTTGAATTTAGATTATTAATTGGAATTGAATTATTTGAAAGGTTTAAGCTTTTAATTTAAACCTTGGATTTATTTTAGTTTAAGTGGTTAAAATTGGTATTTCGAATTATTTGAAATCTCTTAAGTTATTGCACTCACGTTGTACACTTAATAGAAGATGGAAAATCCCGTAACATCTCTGAAGTGATTGCACTTGTATTTTTATTTGATATTGATTTGACTTACATAGGAATTTTTAGTTCTAACTCGAGTGTATTGTTTTTTTCATTATACTCGGGTCAGTCTGAGTATTTCGGTGTTTGATGACGTTATTCCTTGAAGACGAAGATGAAGACTGGTGATCGTATTTATTATTATTTTTTCATTGCATTATTTGATATGTTTGTTTATTATACTCTGATTGATGTTAAAAAAGGTGTGATCAAATGTATATTGTAAAACAGCTTCATAAAGTGTTTTATTTGATTATTATATTTTGTCGTTCCACTGCGAGATTCTGTATATTGCTTTCCTTCATTTCTCTTAGTTTCTTTATTCAAAACCCATTGATAATCTACCCTTTTGAATGGTTTGAGTTAGACATGTGTGGTTTATTGTCCACTTAAATCATCCAAAAAGGTGGGTCGTCACAGTTGGTATCAGAGCTTAGGTTTAGCATATACCTAAACCTGTAGGATAAGCTCATTGAGTGTATATACGAAAATGAGAGAGCGTATTTGTTAGTGATATAAAAATACTTTTTTGAAATTAATAAATGTAATGATTTTAACCTAAATTATATATAGAATATAAAAGAATCAATTCTATAAACTGATAAAATCATTTGTGACTGTTTGATGATTATTGGATGTTATCTCTTTACTGGTTGATTGATTGATTGATATGATTGTACATATTATCATTTACTGATTAGTTAGTTGTGTTCGACCAATTTATAAGCCTTTGACTTTTGTTGTTGACTTTTGAATAGTGCATAACCAGTTGTAAGTAATTTAACTTTTCACGCATGGGAATGGTAGAAGTTGTAATCTTTTGGGAATGTTGGAACGAACACCTTGTGAATTAAGTTTCACAATTTGACTATATGGCGTTCGGTGACAATGTTGGGTTAAAAATTGATTGTTTAGATTAAAGTTATTTATTTTAATCCAAACAAAGAATTACGATCTTTGAAATGAATATTATATAAGATTATGGCTCTTATGAATATGATTTATGAAAAAAAATTCAAACTGGAAATATGAGAGCTTGAATTCCGAGAGTTTTTTAAATTGGTTTCTAAGATTTTGAAAAAATATAATAGTATTGTTTGAAATTATTTTCCATATTGAAATGTTTCCAAAATGATTTTGAAGGAAATAAAGTGCAGAACTCACTTATGTCACTGGAAAATAATTTCGATGATGATCGCCACATCATCAGCGTTCATTTTCACGTTTCAAAGTAGGGGAGGCCACTTTAGTAGCTTTGCTACTCGATTGTTTAATGAAATTGATTTGATTTAAATTCCTGAAGTATGATTTGATATTCGAAAGAGATATATATATATATATAATTATTTCAAACGATTTGAAATAAAACCCGGTATTCGATCCTTGAGTTTCTACTGAATAATATTATGAACACATGTATCATATGCATTAGGATTGACTGATTATGCATCTTGTTGAGATGATTGATTGCAAATTTCCAATTTTGAATTGGAATTTGATTTTTTTCGACTATTCTGAAGGGTCGAACACTTCCAATTGAGAATTAATTTTCACCGCTAAGTATTTTGCTAAGTATATAAAGTTTAGTTTTGAAAATTTTAAAGTAGTGACTAATAAAAGTTGAACAAGTTTTAAAATGTTAAATATTTTTATAAGTAAATTTTATAAGATTATTTTGAATTATGTAAGTATGAAATTTATTTTTGAGATGTTTTGTATGAAAAGAGTTTTAAGAAACATTTTGAACATAGTAAATTTTTACAAAAACTTATTATTGGCAAATTGATTTTTAAGTAGTTTTGACCTTGTATAAATAAGAAAAATAGTTTGAAAGGTTTATAATGAAATTTGTTTTAAGAAACATTTTGAACCTAATAAAGGTTTTTGAAAAGTATTTCTTTTGGACATAAATCTGATTTTCTCTGAATTTGATATAAATATAAAACTGAAGTCGTGGAAAACTATTTATTTGAAATTTGCAAAATTTTGAATTTGAATGATATGTGATTGAAAAAAAAATTGATTGTTGAGATCGTATATGGATTTGAAACTGAACTAATATTTGAAAAGGGATTGATTTCGAAGACCTTTGACTTTATATAAATATCTGATTTGGAAGTTTTCGATTCTTATACGGAAATGGTTGGTATAAGTATGAAGTTACTTCGAAAACTATTGATTTTGGAAGGTATGCGATCTGGAAAGAGATAAATCTTATATATAACGGAATTTATATAAGAATGATTTGATATATTCAAGACTATCGATTTTGGAAAGTACTCAATTTGGAAATGAAATCTTATATATAATGGAATTTATATAAGTGTGATATTTGAAGTTATGATTTTGAAAAGGGTAATATGTATATCATGATACATTTTGAAATTGAAGATATGGGAAGTATCCTCTGTGAAATTTGGTAATCCACTTTATGGGTTCATTCTATTGATTTGATTTGATTCTCGGTCGTCCGGACCTAAACTCATAAGTTCCTTTGAATTCCGTAGCGTAACCTATGGTCTTATTATTTAGATCGCAGCGTAAATTGAAGGTAAAGATTACCTACAGTACAAATGGATTCTGCTGGGATAGCGACGTAACCATTGCGTACAGCGATCTGCGGTGTTCGTGTGGTGCTTTTCATATCTGTTTTTAAGTATTTTCACTGGGTGTTGAAATGGGTCTACTAAGTACTTGGAGATTTCTAGTTTTGTGCCTGATCAACGTACGACTAGAGTCTGTAAGAACGAGGATAAACTTATTAAAACATCGAGTTTTAAAAGTATTTTGATAAATTATAATATAAAGGGTATTTTGATTATTTTTCTTTCTTTTCTAAATACTTTAAAATGTTTAAAATATTGTTTATTGTGTATGACATGGTTTACTAGTTAATTTTCAATGTTGTAAATATTTTGAGAAGTTATTAATTCAATAAAACATATTTAAAGTTAATGATTATTGATTTATTAATGATATTTGAAAAGTATTTTAGGATTAAACTAATAAATTTATAAATAATGGATTTAAGACTTTCAGTAGCTTCTTTCTAAAAATAAGTAATGATGTAAATAATTATTTTCAAATAGTTTACATATATTTATAAGGATGTTATTTTAAATATTTAAATGGTATTTATAAATGAAGCAAGAAATTTTACGAATGAATTTTTGTAAAGTATTAAAGATGATTGATTTACAAACGAAGTTTTCAAATGAATGTTTCAAATAAAACTTATATAAGTTTCTTTGAATATATAATTTAGAGATATTATATAAATAGACTATATATAAAAAAATCGAATAAATGATTTGGGAAGTTTTTTTTATAGTAATATGCTTGAAAAATAATTTGAATTGCTATTTTTGAAAGCATGGTTTGAAATATTTACTTGATTTTGTAGTAGTGATATGAAATTTATAAATTTATTTACTATTTGAATTTTTGCATTAAACCAAAATAAATGTTTTCCATGATTTGAATATTTATTTTTAAAACAGGTGTGTAAAATTAATTATGAAGATATGACATTTTATACTATGATTTGAAAATTTAATGTAGAGATTTGAGTAAACTTTTAGTTTTATTTTAATAATCTTTGAGTGTATACTTATTTTAAAATAATGAGTCTAATAAATCATCGGATTTAAAGAACTTTATTTTAAAGCTTGTTAAAATGTTTTGATATAAACTTCTAACAGTGTTTTAAACTTTTTGAAAAATCTTTGCATAATGCTATGAGAATGTTTTAAATATATCTTATATTTTTACTAAATGAATAAGTTTAAATGTTTTAGTTGGATTTTAAGATATATTGAAATATTTCTTCTCTCTTCAAAGATGAATACCAAAAACTTAAAAAAAAAATATTCTATAATCGAATTAAGTTATAAACTTAAGTAAATGAAGTAGAAGCTTAAGTAATATTTTATGAAATGGTTCATTAATGACTTAAATATTTAATGAAAAATAAATTATGTAAGGTATTGATCTTTATATAGAAGTGGGTATTAAAAATGAATGAAGAAATTGGTGTAGTTAAGAAACCAATAGAATAAAAAACGTAAGTTGTATATACGTCATTTTATTCACATGATAGTTTTGATCCAGATTTGAATATATGATTTGTAGTAATTCACACCAATCTGAATTGGGATTTATCGCTCGATTCTTGATGGCGAACATTTGATACGTATTTTTGATATGAATTTGAAATTTTCTATCATAGTTTATGGCTACGAAAGGAGAACAGAGATTTCTAATCAAGGAACTGGATCAGAGTCTGCACTAGAGTGGTCGGATTAACAATACTAGTTCAAAAGTAGAATTTGTGTATTCAAGCAAGTGATCAGGATTGTTATTGTGTACAAATGATATATGTACATCACACAAACTTTAATAATTAAATGTTGTGCTATGATTGTTGCTTCTGATTGTTATACTATTGGGCTGCATGTAACTGTTACATTCTATTAGAATTACATGTAGAAGTGCATCATACTTACCAGTTGCATTACATTACTTTGTTGCATACAATTGCTGCATTGTGCGTCATTGGTATTTATGAAATAATAGTTAGTATATTTTCCTTTTATCATGTTTAATTCTCTTGAATTATGTAAGTAAAATACAGGTTTATGGAAGCAATAGATGTTATTTTTGGTTTCATAATTAGAGCTTTGTTTTGCCCGACAAATAGGTACGTTTTCGAATTATGGTTTTTGTAACGATATTTATTGTTTTCCATGGATTGGGATGCATTATTATTGAAATATGATATATATGATATTATTATTTTTTCGGACCGAACCGGGCAAAGGAGATGCTGCCGAAATTTTTCATGAATTTAGGACTTAGAAATTTTTTCGTGGAAGTTGATTTATTTTCAAATTTATATTAAACTTAAATATGTAAGTTAAATTGTTTATAAATTGATTATTTTGAATAAATATGTCAAATTTCTTGACTCTTTCTTGTTCCTTTTCGAGACGAAAAGTTTTGAATAGGGGAGATTGTAACGACCCATATTCTTTTGACATTTAAAAATATTAAATTAAATAACACATTGAATTCAAAATTTTCAAAAATTAAAGTTTATGATTTACTAATGAAAAAAGGGATTAGAAAATATAACTTGATCTTAAATGAATTCTAAAAATGACAAGTTCAATGAGGTAACGATGGTAACACAAATAGAATATAATTTAATGTCATTGATTTTAATATAATTAATAACTGTTTGAATGTAAATTTCATCGATTGTAAATAATAAAATGTTAATAAAGAATGAAATGGTTATTTATTTCTAATTGGAATATAAATGTAAATTTTAATTTGGATATAGTTGTGGAGTTTAATAAGGAATAAAAGAAACAATATATTAAAGGAGAAATCATATGTCATTTAATTGAAATTGGTTTTAATATAGAATATGGAATCAACTACTTGGTAAGTAAATTTATAATCCTTGTTTGTAAACAATAAATTTATAGATATATGAATTACTAAGTTGTAACAATTGTTTTCTTTCTCATCTCGCTATTTAATCTGTTTTGAAATTAATTTGGTAATTAATGGAATTTAATCTAATTGAAATATTTCAGTGATATTTCAGTGATAGAGTAATGAGTGCAATAAAATGGAAACTTATGTTTAATAAACACTTAAGATATTGTTGTTTATTTAATATAAAGAACATAAAAAAATATAATAAATAAAAGAATGTGTTGAAAACTAAATTGGAATTAACTAGAATTTTATTATGGTTGTAATTAAATGTTGGAATTAATTTAGTATATAGATGTTAGGTTTAAGATGGAAAATTGGATTTCAAAGGAGAACAATTGGATTAATTCTCTTCCCTGTATTATGGTATGTTTTGAGATTTAATTATTGTAATTAATAATAATTAAATCTTTCTATTGATAAGAAATAGAAGTAAATGGTAACTATTTAGTGATATGTGCAACTTACGTTTTGTGTTAAAAATATAATGAGAATTTCAATGAGAAATATTACGTTCAAATTGTGAGTACTCAAATTTGTTGCAAATATAATGATAAGAGGGAATCAATTGATAAAGAAATGACGTGGTTGTACAACGTATTATTTCTATAACTCTTTAATGGGATAGTCTTTAAATATAAGTTGGTTTTAAAGGGGAAGGTATTAATTTAAATTAATGTGAAATAAAAAGAAACATGTTTCAATAAAAATAAAAGAAAAAGATTGATCTATTGAAAAGAATATTTTTATCAAATAAAGTGAATGTTTCATTTGTGAATATAAATTTAATTTCCTTAATATAAAGGTTCTAGTTGGAATATTTGATTTATTTAAATATTCAAACTTGATTTGAATTTAATTTATAAAAAAAACAGCAATAATAAAATGGTAGGAAAACAACTTGAAGGTTTGGATAAATTTTGATTTGGAATAGTTAGCATATTTACATAGGAAATTTATTTCGTTCCAAATTTGAATTTGGAGTCTCAGTTCATCTTTTATTATGTGTAGTGGTGGTCCCCATTACTTTAATTGCAGTGTTTAATTTTATTTACTGTTTACTAAATAAAAATACATGTGTGTAAATTTGAGCATATTGGGGTTAATAAAATATGTTAGATGAAAGATTTTTTTTATTTTAGTATATTAAAGTTGTGGTTTCCATGTACGGTCTACCTTCTCAAATTTAAATCGTCGCTTTCATTTATTTTATTATTATTACTTTCTTTTATTAAATACATGCCTTTTTTGGTTTTCCAGTAAGTTTATTTATTTACACGTGAGCCTTGCCTTGAAATGTTTCCTGTATGTTAATGAAATTAATTGAGGTAGCGCACGTTTTGAAATTTTATACCAAAAGATTTGCTTGCCATGTAAACATGTCTTATCAAATTCCAACGTGTGTCTTTCATTATTTGTTAATTACCTGCATGTTAGTCTCTTTTCATTTTGAAAATTTACTTCTTGTATCCTTCCCTTTCATATTCCAGTTTCCAAACGTGTTTTACCCTTATTCATTTCCTATTTCATAAACCTCTTCCTCTAACTTTCCATTTCCAAAACGTGCTTCCATTATTTCTTTTGCCTGAGGTTTTCTCTCTTTAAAAAAAACAAACAAATGTGAGCAACTTATTTTCATGAAGTCAATCTTTTGCACTTGTTTGCAAAACCATTTCCTAAAGCCTCCTTCTTCCATGCGTGAGCCATTGTGTCATTATTTCTGTTGATTCTCCAAGCTTTAGAAACATGACCAGGATTCAAAATTCTTAACATGAGTAACTAATTTGTTTTATTTTATTATTAAAATATGTGTACATGTTTTTATATTTCATTTTCATAATATTCTTATAACTTGAATATCTTTCGCATATGAACTTCGATTGATGCGCGCTTTCTTCCATTCGAATCGTATTGAAATTGTAGACAACATGAAACTGGTTTGGTTGAATTTGGAGACTGTTGAAATTTTAGGCTTTTATTGGATTTTCAATTAGCTATAAATCAAATGTGAGTGATCAACTCACTCACGCAATACTAAAATTTCCATTGCAAGTTAAATAAAATTTATGATGTGATATATAAAATTTGATTGTTGTTTGTTGATTTAAATTGACATTTGAATTGACATTGAATCTGAATTGACATTAAATTTTATATTGGAATTCAATTATTAGTTAAACCCTGACATTGATAACTATTAACTGTTGTAGGAAAATAGGCACAAGGATAAACTTAGAAAAAAATTTAGGCTGAAGGACAGCAAGTTTATTTTTTTGGCTGAAGAACAATGCTAGCTATAACTAGCATTTTGCATAGTGTAAAACTGAATATAATGCTAGTCACAACTAGCTTTTGTATAGTGTAAAAGTTGAATATAATGCTAAATATAACTAGCATTTGTCCTTCAGCCTAAAAATAAAACTTCATGTCCTTCAGCCTATTTTTTTTCCAAAGTTTGTCCTTTTCCCTAATTCTCTCAAACTGTTGCAATATATTGGTTGATTTGGATGTTGTTTGAAATGGATGCGTATTGATTGATATGTTGGATGTATGGTTGTTTATTTATTTTAATATTTCCCTATTATTACTTTGTATATTATTGACATCTTTTAAATGTTCATTTGAATCATTTTAGAATTGGATAACTAAGACATTTAAATTATGGGTTGAAATGATATATACCCATACAATTTCTTGAATTTGGATTATTAATTGGAATTGAATTATTTGAAAGGTTTAAGCTTTTAATTTAAACCTTGGATTTATTTTAATTTAAGTGGTTAAAATTGGTATTTCGAATTATTTGAATTCTCTTAAGTTATTGCACTCACGTTGTACACTTGATAGGAGATGGAAAATCCCGTAACATCTCTGAAGCCATTGCACTCGTATTTTTATTTGATATTGATTTGACTTACATAGGAATTTTTAGTTCTGACTCGAGTGTATTGTTTTTTTCATTATGCTCGGGTCAATCTGAGTATTTCAATGTTTGAAGACGTTATTCCTTGAAGATGAAGATGAAGATTGGTGATCGTACTTATTATTATTTTTCCACTGCATTATTTGATATGTTTTTTTTATTTTACTCTGATTGATGTTGTAAAAATGTGATCAAATGTATATTGTAAAATAGCTTCATGAAGTGTTTTTTTTATGATTATATTTTGTCGTTCCGCTGCGAGATTCTGTGTATTGCTTTCCTTCTTTTCTCTTAGTTTCTTTATTTAAAATCCATTGATAATCTACCATTTTGAATGATTTGAGTTAGACATGTGTGGTTTATTGTCCACTTAAATCGTCCAAAAAGGTGGGTCGTCGCATCTTAGGCTTGGACATCTTAGTCCATTGTTGATGAGTCTCTTCTTGGGCTTGGACATCTTAGTCCATTGTTGTTTGGTGCTCTTGGTTAGCTCATCTTAGAGACTGGAACAAGGACTTACCCAATCTCCCTCCAGGAGGAGCCTTGACCTGGCCAAAGGCGCGACCAAGGGCTTGTCCGGTGCTTTAACCTGGCCATAGCATGGCGTGGTTAAAGGTTACTCCGACCTCCCTCTAGGAGGCGTCCTGCCCTGGCCATAGCGTGGCCCAAACAGGGGCTTGTTCGATGCTTTATCCTAGCCATTGCATGGCGCGGATATAGGCTTACTCCGACCTCCCTCCAGGAGGCGCTCTGCCCTGGCCAACTCGTGGGGGACAGAGGCTTTCTATTGTCTTAGGAGTGTCCGAATAAGAGGAGCATTTCACTCCCAACCATGTAGATTCTCTTTAGAAAAATAGCTCTTTATTGATCTCATTCAATATTCTTTACAAATTCGTTAATCTTTCCTTGAAGGAAGAAGTTGATTATCATCCCCTCTAGGGCCCTGCAATGATTAGTCTTATGTCCATTCATCAGGTGATAACGACAGTAGGATCCCCCTAGATTCCTTTCATATTTTGGCTTCTTTTTCTATGATGGCCAATAATTGAGCTCATTCTTGGTTAACAAGTAGACATTCTCTATGGATGTTGTTAAGTTGCATTCTTTAGGAAGTCTAGACTTGAAACTTGTCTCTTAAGGATGGCCTTTTGATTTCTTATTTCTTTGCCTTGTAGTTTTAGATTCCTCGATTGCTTTCCTTTTCGACATCCTTTGGAGTTCTTGTGTTAGAAGTGTTTCTATTGTAGCTCATTGCCATTTATGTGCAAAGGCATTATAATCAGCCATTATCTCTTCTTCAAAGATTATGCCTTTGGAATAATGTTGAATAGTTTTCCTCATTTGATTGAACAAATTGTCACTTCCACGTTTCCTTTTTTCTAAGGAAAAAATAGGGGTGGGGCCAATATGAAAGGGGTTCAAGCTCCATTTCTCTGGATCATACAATTCTGCTTTTTTCTTGTTCATAATTCTTAGAGCTTCTAATCTTAGCCTTTGCTCTTCATATTGGTTGGAATCCTTGATGGTTCTTGGGTAGATCCTATCAAATGTGGTTCGGAAGATCCTTTCTCGGATCTTTGATTCTCATGATGGTGTTAGACCAAAGTAGATAAGCTTGAAATTGAGTTGGGTGTTCAAACAAGGCGGAGGTTCAAGCCCGCCTTCTACAGCCAAAATGTTAACAAGAAATCTTGCCAACAGCCCAAAGCAAACTTAAAGGACAAGGTTATCCCTTTTTTGTTTCTCTTAAGTAAGTTGAGAGAAATAAAATGGGTATGTTCTTTCTGGTTACCCTTTTGAACTGGTAGCTGTAGTGAAAACTTGCTCTGGTCAGCCTTTCGACTTGGTTGAAAAAATTGATTTCTTTCTCTCATTATCCTTTCGAGCCTATTGAGATGGTATGGTTATTACTTCGAAAGCCTTCCTTTCGAAGTGGTTGCAAAACTTAAATGAATAGCTCTATGTGTCTTAGAGTATGGTTTGACTTAGTGGGTTTCGACCCTGTCGAAGGCTTATGTTGTTGAGTGGATAGGGCTTTGACCAAGAATCTGGGATTGAGGTTTTGACTTTGTCGAAAGCTGTAGTCATAAATGTCTTGGATTTGGATTGGAAATCTAATGTTAAAGTAGTTTGGTATTAGGTTTCGTACCTATTGAAAGTAGAAGTCTTATGGAAGATGGCCATGGGTCTGTCTTTGGATTTTCTTGTAAATGTAAAGGTTTCGATCTAGTCGGAAGAATCCTTTCGATGTGGTCGACACCTGGAAAAACACCATTAGTCTTGATAATAATGCCTCGAAACAACTAATTAATCAAGAATACAGAGGTCTTCCCTTTCTCAGCCCAATGAAGTCTTTATTACTCAGTTTCCCCAATTCAACTTACAAATTAGGGTTTTACAACCTTTTGAATTAAGAAAGTACAAGTTTAGAATGACTGAGTTAGGATCCCCTAAACTAGACCCCTTGGGTCTTATTTATAGATGTTGGTCAGCACCTTTCAACCCCAATGCTTTCGACCTGGTCGAAAGGTGGCCACTTTATTATCTTTAGATGGCTTCCGCCTTTGTCGAAAGGGACGGTTGCGTGTTTCTTCTCTATGTTGCTTTGTAGGAGCTTTCAACTCAGTCAATAGCTTTAACTAGTGGCATCGAAGGTGTTGCAACATTGGTGGTTTCGACTTTGTTAGTCACTTCTGAACTTCTGCATGTGACTAGATGCGAAACCTCCCTAGATAATAATGGCTTCGACCGGTTTGAAAGGCTTGGTTTAGCTTTCGAAAGGGTCGCTCTGGGTAATGCATGCTTCTGAGTGGTTTGAGTGTTGGCGAAACCTTTGGTTTTGAAAGGTTTGGGGCGTATAAGAAGGGTTACGGTTCCTTGTCTTCGAAAGGTGTAGCTTTGACTCATTCGAAAGGTCTTCATGCATATGGAATCGTCTGCTTCGAAAGGTGGTCATTGAAGTAGAAGGGTGTTGTCGACCCCTTTGAAAGGTTGAGAATGTTCTAGGCCTCAACTGTAGCATCCTTTCGACCTCTTAGAAAGGCTCTAAAGCTTTTAGACTTATGCTGTAGCATCCTTTCGACTCCTTCGGAAGGTCTAGTTGGAGCCATTTCCGCTTGTTCTTCTTTGTCTTCTGCTCAAACTGGTTTCGACTATGTCAAAAGGAATTTTAGTAGTAACAAGAGTACTTTATAAATAGATTTTTGAGGTTTATAAAAAGAGATTTTTATAAATGATTTTTGAATATTTATAAATAGAGTTTTATAAATAAACTTGGAGATTTATAAATGAAGGTTTATAAAGAGATTTGGATATTTATAAAGGAGATATTCATAGAAAATGAGATTTATAAAAATGAATAGTGTTTGGGATTATTGTTATCTTGTTTTAATCATAATTGGGTTTAATCATTTGGTATAAGTATATGGAAAATTTCCCAAGTTTTAAAGTGAAATGTTTTGTGAATAAACTTATACTGGCGAAGTATGTAAATAAATATTTTAGTAAATATTTGAAAAGAAATTTCAAATTAATGAAAGATTAATTTAAGAGGCTTAGTGGTTTCCATAGGAAAGATAATTTCTGCTTGAATGTTTGTTTAATTAGTTGTTACATAATCGACTGTCAACAAGTTGGCCTAAATTAAATAATCCTTCTTAATTTTGGTGGTAGGGAAGCAATTCCCTACTTAACACCGAAGGATATAACTATAGAAATATCTAGGAGAAAAACATGAGTTACATGGCACAGTGATCTTCGATGATGCTATATTGTGCATGTAGATCTCATTTTATTCTTTTAAGACAAATGATAGGAAGATCCGTTCACTTAAACAATTAGGGGGTGATCCCCATTTCTATGTATTGTCCGATTATTTCTGAAGAACTAGAGTTGAGTTTATCGGAATAAACGATTTGGTTTTGGGGCAACCGATAAGTGGGAAGAGTGTACTTATATGAGATGACTTTATACCGTAACTACTCCAAAACCATATGAACGTTCTAAGTTTTGGAAGAGGTTTGAGTTGATGGAATCAAGCTACTAAAGTGTAAGGGCTACTTGCTACTAATCCTGAGGGTGATTCCAAAATGGATGTAGTGGAAGTAGTGCCTTCAGTTTGTTCTTATCCTGAAAAACTTATATGGATGAATGCTAGCATTGCATTGATGCATGGAGGGTCGTGGTAGCATTCCAAGTAGGAATTGCTTATAGGAAAATGTAAAGCATGCCCTCACAAGCCTCACAACCTAAGAATGGCACAAACAGGGGATGCAGCAGAGCTATATGGGTATCTCCCATTAGGATCATCATTCCTCTATCAAGTTCGGTTTCCTCGATTTGGTATGGGCGCAGGCACCGAGGGGAAAATTAAGGCAGCCTCGGTGTCGAGGGATGATGTAATCTGACTTGTTATGTAAAAAGGGAAGTCGGCTCTGTGTAGCAGAGGTGCAATGGGTTGCAGCCTCAGGTACATTTTTCTAGAGGTGTACTTTCGGAAGGTGGTCCCTTACCTTGCCATGTTGAAATCCATTTCCTTATACGAGCCTTACGGTTTTGATTGTAGAACCTAATATGATGGAATGTAATTAATGTAACCATTTCGGCTATGATTCAATATTTATTTTAGAACCCTAGACACTATTATAATATCACTAGATTTTATATTAAAAATGGTTTGGTTATTGTAAGGTAAAAACCCTTTCATGTTTATGTGTGGCATGGCTTTATGAGATACCTTTTATTTTGAAAGGGTTTTCAAATATAGTAATTAATATGATTTGATTCGAGTTTTTCTCACGCTAGTTTTACCAGACCGACTCAGGCGTTTTTTTCCTATAATGCTCAGGACAGCCCGAGCATATTTTCTAAATTTAGCTGGATGCTTTGGAGCTTTCAGGAGACGAGCTGGATTCTCCAAGACGTAGTCACTTATTTTATATTTTTCCGCTTTATTGGTTGTTGTATTTATCAGCAAATTGTAAGGACAAGCTGTTATAATTGTCTAGGCTGAAAATATATTAGTGTATTCTAATGTTGTGTATAATAAAGATGATTTCTTTTTATAAAAATCTTGTTTATATTATATACCCTCTCGTCACGATGTGAGATTCTGTTCTGTCTTCTAATTTTTTCACCCCAACAATCTGTCTTTCCGGCGCTTTGATATTTGGCACGTGAATATCGTGGATGTATTAGTGTCAATTTCTCAGGGTTGAAATGGCGGGTCATTACACCGGCTTAACTTAGTTCTATGGCATCTAGCCTTCGGCGTCTAGCCATAATCTATTAGGTTCTCAAGTCTCACCAAGTCTACTTAATTATCTTTAGAATGTTTAACCCTTGGTGTCTAGCCATAATTTGATAAGGTATTGGGCCTCATCAAGCCTACCTTAATAGCATGCCTTAATGCTTTCTTCTTTATGTTTGAAGTCAGCCTATAGACTTGTACTTTTAAAATTGAACCAGCTTTGTGGGGCCGTGGCTAATATTTTTGGTGCAAGTGTTTGTCGTATATGATTATGCTTGTTGTCTACCATTACTTTCTCAATATACTTTCAAGCTTGGGGCTCTACCCAATGCCTTCCTCCTATACTCATATAATTTTTCTTAGGGATCTACCTAAGGCTTTTCCCATATACATACATAATTTTGTTTAAGGCTCTACCCAAGGCTTTTCTCTATGCATGCTTTCTCGTTTATTATGTACTAGACGATAGTAAAACCCTAGTGATATGGCATTCTCTTTTGGGGGTGGTAAGAGTTTTGTTGTAGGGGCATCACTATAGGGGTATGCATGGAGCGAGTGCCTCAAAAGTCTACCCTTCCGTTGTCGGAGTCACCCAATCAAATTTATCATGGATATAAAGGGTTAAGGCTATGTAAATACTTAGGAAAATATTATTATTAATGAAGCACATCCACTTATGACAGGAATTAACCATTAAAATAGTTTGTATTACTATGTAGTAGATTTCGGTGGAGTAAAGCACTTTTCGCTACCATGCAGCACCGAGTCAAGAGAAGATTTTATCTTTCAAAGAAATGAACCCTTAGTAAAGAATTTACATATCGGTTTTTCATTTTTTTTTAACGTTCTAGGAGGCTGTCCTTCCAAGGATCTCCTCTCATCTATAGTCCTATTTTTCATAAACGTTTTTCTTTTTGTTTCAGGTTAGGCATTTTGGTGTACAACTTATAATCAAGGCTCAAGCTTTCATATTAAAAGAAGCTTTTGTCATAGTAAATGAGGCATGAGGCAAACCTATATAACCATAAATGAAAAGAAGTAGGAATGATGTGGGACATAGCCCATTGCCTGATAATATATGTACATGCCCCCAAGGTATAAACTGGCTGAAAGGTTCTCTTTTGGAGATTATATAAAGAATTCAAGAACGTTGGGATAACATTTGAAAGTTGTTAGGAAGGCCAATAAGTGCCCCCACCCTCAGTATAAACCTAATTGAAAGGGCGGTCTTTCAAAAGCATATATAAGAAATCCTGGAAAAACAAAATGCAATCTGAAAGTTGTAAGAAAGCTAATAAGTGCTCCTTGGCATGAATCTGGTTGAAAGGGCGTTTTTTGAAATATATAAGAAATCCATAATACCGAAGACCTACGAGAAAACCAATATGATGACCAAAAGGGAAGAGAAGGCTGAAATAAAGTTAAAATCTATGCCAAAATAATAATCTGAGAGTATAAAAGCGTAAAGCTTATGAAAGGTTCGTCGTTCCCAATTATGACTTGCCCCTTTGCACTTTGCTGATATATAGAATTTTGGAAGTTATGGCTTTATTAGCCAAAATACAAATATTTATGTCGTGCATTAGCCGAAATGAGTAAGCCTGGTATGTTGATTTTCCTTAAACATAAAATAAAACAAAGTAAGGTAAAGTGCTAGAACTATTTTTTAATAAATTTTAGGAGTTCTCCCTTTTGGATCATATTTTCTATGGCATAAGCAAGATTTTGGCACTTATTAATTTTGTGTCCATTCATGTGATGATAGATGCAACAGTTTTCACTTTTTGGACTTTCTCTTTTTGGTGGAGGATAAATTGGATAAAGAAGCTTGTCATGGGTTTTGGAAAAAAATACTGGATAGTTTATAGTTAAGAGGAGTTAGACCTTTTTCTTTCTTTAGTTTCTTTTAGGATTCTTTAGTTGAGGTTTCGGGAAGAGGTCTTTTGTTACTTTAGACAATTGAGCTTGATCTTCGTATTTTAGCAATTTAATACTAAAATCTTTTACTTCTTCATTGCCTTGACAATTTTTCTAAGTTGAGTTGATTCCTGAAGCGATTCTTTTAAGTATTCTTAAAGTGTTCTAATCTGAAAGGCCTAACACAGGCTTCATCTTTATCTCTTGTAGAGATGATAATGACCAAGCATTCATTATTGTCTTCTTCTATAAGCTAAATCCAAAGATTGAGGGACAATTTTGAAATGAAATCTTCTTTATCCCCTTCACTATTGGAGATCTTCATGACTGGTCAAAGAAGTAGATTTTTTGATAAGGAAACAAAGAATTAGGGCCTCTTTTTAGCACTAAAATATTTTAGTATGATTTTCTGGAACATCAGCACCCAAGGACTGAAGGGAAAGCTTCAATCAATCGATTTAAGATAGGGAGCTTTGGTAGGATGGTTACCGAAGGCTTAAGATTAATGCTGGAAGTTGAGTTAAATTTCAAGAGCTAGTATTGAGAGCTAAGGTCATTGATTTATGTTAATATTATATTATTTAGGTTAAGTCGAAACTAAAAGGTAAGAATTTATAATGGTTCGGGATGAAACCCTTCGTCCACTTTGTTCTTTCCTTCTTTAGAGACTTATCCCAAAGCCGAAAGACTATTACAATGATGAGCTATTAAAGTCCGTCATTACTTAGTTTTTACAAAAGCTGTAATTTAGGAAAATACAATTTATTCTTAGTATCTGTATAATGCTACTACCAAATCCTTTATACATTAGGATTTGTACCTATTTAAGGCAATTTGGAGAAGATGCAAATTGATAATATGGTTTGCACTATTGAGTCGAGTCGTTAGATTGCTAACATTTGGCAATAATCCAGCTTGCTCAAATTATAGCATGTAGATTGATGTTGTGCACTTTGTCGGTGCCTTCTCTTTGCTACATCTGGGATGTACCTGTGGATGAGTAAGATTTCATATATTATAGTGATGTCGCATGTTCCTTTAGGTTGATCATGTTCCTTCCAAGACCTTATTACTTTGGAATAATGTACCTTTTTTCTAGTTCTCACCTAGTAATTTGTACTTATAAAAAACTAAAAAAGATGTTATGTTATCAAAGTCTTCAAGTTTAGAATTCTGGGCTTAGGCTTTCAGAAAGTAAATTATGCAAGCTAAGCCTTCGGTACTATAGACCATTCGCTATGTAATCCTTAAGGCTTAATACTTTTTTCTTTAGGTTATATAACCTTATAGAGATTAGGTAAGGCTTTGTGGTTAGTAGTTAGACATAACATATAGTCGTGTATCTTTGTGTAACAACCCGAAATTTCGAACACATCGTATTTAAATATCTGAATTATTTAAATATTTGTATTTAAGATTTAATGTGATTAAATATGATTTTATAACCTTGTTAAACACTTTTTAATTAATAACTAATGTTAGAAAACTTATTTTGGAAATGTGTTTACAAAAATATAGACTTTGTAGAAAAATACAGAAAATGTGACCGGAAAATGTTTTGTTAAAGTTAAACTTCTAGTTAAATATAAGTTGTTTGAATATTTATACACTAGTATGATAATATGTGAACACACTAACAAGTATTAAACATCTCTCTTTTAATAAGAAAAGATTAATTAAACTTAGTATTGAATTAGTAAAAGAGAAAAGACTAAAGGACCCTTAAATCAAGGAGTGATTTAAGGCATGGATTAAAGAGAGTATGGTGTGTAAGGGTATGGCTTTGTCATGTGGAGTCCTTTTGCTTCATGGCTAAAGGGGGGTTTTTGTGATCTTTCGCCATGGATTCCTAAGGCTATAAATAGAGGGAGAGGCCTCTTTATTTCTACACCAATCCACTTCTTAACCAATGTCTCTTTCTCTTCTTTACCTCTTTTATGGATGTGAGTATTATGGAGGGAAAGGTGGCCTTAGGCCATGAGTTATGGAGAGGGAGAATGGCCTTAGGCTATGAACATCAAGGAGGAGGAGGATGGTCTTGGAAGTGTGAAAAGGCAAGGTGAAGGTGGTGGATGTGTGCATAGGAAGGAAGGGAAGGGCTTTTGCCATAGGCTAGGAGCAAATGGAAGTGATACTATGAAAGTTGTGGTTGATTGAATGTTGGTAAGAAGTGTATGGGTTGAAAGAAAGTGAGTTATTCTCACTTTGAAAGAATTTAATAACTTGATAATTGCTTGTTAATAACATGGTAATTTGCTTACTATTATTAATAAAAATAGACACTAACTACTTAAAGTTATAAACTGTCATCCCATGCTTTGAATAGCATATTAATTATGTGGTTGATTGTGCCTTGAAAGCCCTTGATTTATATATGATTGAATGATGATGAATATAAAATTGTCTGTATAGCGATAGTCGCTTTAAACGCACTTTGAATCTCCTAACTTTAATTTGTGTAATTTGGTGATTTCTGGACATATCTTAATATAACTTATTTTAGTTGTTATATACACTTCTATAAGTGTTTAAGCAAGCAAAGGATATGTTTGGAAAGTTATAGAAAATGCAAACCAAAGTTATAAAAATTAGTAGCAAAATAGTCGCTATAACGACACTTTAAAATAACTTGTTTTTGATAGGTAACATTTTTTGTAAGCAGTTTCTTAGGGATTTCTTTACCATTTTAACAAGTGAATAATATATTGTTCTTATTATAAATGTTTTGAATCTTAAATCATTTGATAACTAGTTGAACGAAGTGGAAAAAGTTATAGCGATAGTCGTTATGCGAGCACTTTGGTAAAATACTTTGTTTTTGGAAATTTCTATAAATTATTAAATGATATTCTGTAACGAACCGGATTTTTCGACGGTTAATTGTGAATATTTAAATGGTTTTAAATATTTTATTTGGAGTTATAATTTAGTTAGAAAGTTTTTAAAACTGAAATTTCAAGCGATTTCGCAAAATTTTGAATTCGTCGATTTAATCGACGAGTTAAAATAACAATCCGGGGCATAGTCTCGGAATTCGACGAAAACAGTTCCATTGGATCCGTAATAGTGTATTATTATTGGATTTCAAATTTCCTAGTATTTGGAGTTATCGTTTGGTCGCACGGGACAGAAACGCGTTGAATTTAATATCGAAATTCAATATAATAATTTGGGTCCAAAAGTTATCTTCTCCATACGATTGAATTAGGACTCGAAACCTTTTCCATTGTGTTTGGAATAGGGGTATAACATTATGAACGCCTAGTGGCATGCCTCGATAGTAGTTCGAGATTTTGAGTTGCGTAAAACGAGACATTTTAAAGATTAAAATAATATAATATATTATAACTTATTTTGATTGACCGCATTCACATCAAAACTTTTTTTCCTTCCTTTCAGAAACACTGTAGCCTTCATCTTACACACCAACATCACATCCCTCTTCCCTTTAAAATTTCACGTGATCTTACAGAGAAAGGAATTCAAAAGGAAAATAAGAAGGGCAGACGAAATCAAAAATCACGACTTCCTTTCTCCTTTCTCCTTTCTCTGGCGTTCGATTTTAAAACTTCAAACCGAAAAAAAATGAATGGAATCATAAATCGACTTCAGAAGAAAAAAAGGAAACTATGATCGAAATCGCGAGTTCGAGGGGGCACAAGGGAGCACGGGCAGTGGCGCGCGCATCTCGGGGTGAAGTCGAGTTTGAAGAAGCAGGCGATTAGGCAAAGTTGAATATAGGGCTAGGCTGATCGTGGTGTGTGGAGGAGGCAGTTATCGCGTTCGATTTTGGGGTTGTCAATGCACGTACGTGTGCGCGCGCGAGGCTGGGTAGGCGAGTGAGGCTGGCGAGGGACCGGTGTTGCAGTGGAGGGTGGTGACGGGGTCGTGTGGGTTCAGCGATGGTTGGAAGGGGGTCACGAACTAGGATAGGCGAGCGTGGTGGGTGGTTTGAGGTTAGTAAATGGAGGTGCGGTCATCAGGAGGCAAAGCAGCGAGTAAGGGAACGGGGAAGTCTTGGTCGCGATAAGTTGTACGGTAGAGGGGAGGCGAATTCGTGAGTGTTGGAAGGATTTGGCGATGGAGCAGCATAGACTAGGGTTCTGGATAATTTTGCAGAAGTTCATCAATGAAATGCTCTTTCTGTCAGGTTATATAATTTTTCTTTTCAAAAGTAATTAGTGATAAGTAATTTTAAATTTTAAAATCTTATATATTCATAAATTGCTTATGCGAGGTCGATTCGAGTGTGGATTTCTGCATTGGAATTGTGATGACGTAGGATACAAAATTAAATTGGAACATATTGCAAATAAAAAATCAAGGTGAGAAATTCTCACTCATTGGGATCATCAGATTAATTTTAAAAAAAAGTTAAAATTAATTACTGAATGCTTGGTTGATTTAATAATTATTATCTGATGAATGATATATTATATATATAGCGGTATATATATTAGTATTTGGAGTGATATTCCTGCACATTATAGCGGATGAGACACTATGTGCCCCGCATAATAGCGGATGACCCTATATACAGCGATATCCCCCTCGAAGCGGGATTGGTATTTTTATTGTTGACTAACATCTGTGGATGCAGGGAAACAGGTTTGAGGGATCCAACTGGATTCCTCAAAAATGTCGATTTATTTTCATATATAATGATACATGATTTGTGTGAATAATCTGTTATAGATTATTTCTATGATTTGAATCTTTAGATGCTATGGTAGCACGGGCCTTAAATTTGTCATTTCAAATACCATAAATTATTATTTTTAGTTTAAATGAATTTAAAAGGAGATTTTTGATATAAAATATTTATATTGGAAATTGGATTATTTTTAAGAAAATTGAATTAGGAATAGTATATATATTAAATTTGGATTGTACGTAACTATTCGTGAATGGGTTTAAATAGAGACTTTAAAAATTAATTATATAAAGGAGTTTGTAAATGGTATTCTGAAATATGAAAAGGAGTTGAAATCAATATTAAAAATAGATCGGAAGTATAAATGGAATTTATAAGAAATGAATTTATATAATGGAATTTTATAAATAAGATTTGTTTAATAAACAGGTAAAACCAAAGGGGTTATAAAATTTACAAACGATGTTTATAAATAATGAAATTCGATATCAGATGATAATTGGGAATATAAATTCGTAGGGTGAATTTATATTAGAATTTGGAAACAGGGTTGAGAAAAATAGTAGATTCTATTTTTGAAATGAGAATGGTTAGGGAATCGACAATGAATCGATATGTTGTGAAATCGAGAGGAAGTTATAAATTAAATTGGTTATTGAGATTAAAAAATATATTTTTATTTTTAAGAACTTAAGTTCGTTTTTCAAAGGGAAAACTTTATTATATAAACTATGAAATTTTAAACTAGTTAGTATTGGAATACTTCGGAAAATGGATTTTCAAATATTTAATATTTATTGAAATAAAATTTTAATTTTTATAATCAGCTTTGTAAATTGATTTGTTTTATTTTAGATGGGTTATTGATGGTTTATTAAAAGTGTTTAATATTTTAAATAATAACTTAAAACATATTTTAAAAATAAAAATAAATTACTATTCTTTAAAAATGCTCATTATATATATATATATAGTTTGAAATGATTGAAAATTTATTTATAAAATTCTCTCGAGATGTATAAACAGGTTTTAATTTAAGGATGAAATTTTATAAGAGAAATCTTATAAATGGAATTCTAGAGACTTAAGAAAATTTCCAATGTTTAGATGCGATAACTTCGGAAAGAATTTGAATTCATTTAAAGAAGTTATAAATGGTCGGTTGGGATTATAAATAAGTATAATCGGTTTGGAAATCGTAGGAAGGATTTATTAAAAATTTCGGAGACTTATGAGATAAGTTATGAAATATTTCCAAGTTTAATATTTAGAAGATTTTGGAAATTATACGTATAAATATTTTCCTAAGTATTGAAAAAAAGGTTTTGGAAATATTTTTAGTGGGAAATGATTTGGTATAGAAATATTTTCTAAGTGTTATAAAAATGGAAATATTTCTAAGTATTGAAAATGGTGAAATATTCTGTTATTGATACAAGTGTTGAAACTGTTTTCAAATATAGAAATATTAAAAGAGATTGAATATATATATATATATATATCTTGGTGAAGATGTTTTGGAATAAATATTTTGGAGGTTTATAAAATAAGGCCTAGTGTTTTCTTTTGGATGTTATTTGATAGTTAAATAACCAACTATCAAATATTGGCCAAATTCATTGATCGTTTCGAAGAGGCCGAGATCGGATTTAAGTGTACGAAAACCACTTCGATCTGGTTTGAACGTTACGAATGAATACCGTAAAGATGATGAAGATGGTGATTCGGTTTGTCCAGACCCAGGAAATCTTGTATGGATGAATGCTATTAGAACATCGTCATTGGAGGACGATGAGAATTCAAAGAAAAATTGTTTCTTGAAAGGTAATGCTTAGCCTCAAGCCTCATTAACTGGGAATGACTAAAACAGGGTAGATGCAGCAAGGATAAGTGGGTCGCACCCAATTAGGGTATGTTATCACTTTTATAAATGTCTTCGGAAACCTATATATTATGGATATGGTTGTGCATGAAAGAAGGAGCGCTCGATGGTAAGGGTGGGAACACCCAGAGTGATAACATATTCGGTCTATCCAGGTTAGGGGTAGGCCGGTCTTGTATAGCAGGGGATCCTGGCAAGGTCCTTGGTGCATTGTTCTAGAGGTGTACTGTGATGGGCGGTACCCCAGTGGCCCGGTCATTGTATGGAATCCATTCTCTAATACGAGCCCTACGGTTTTGTTTGTAGACCCTAGTATGCTAGAATTTAAATAATGTAACAATTTCGGCTATTTGAATAAGTATTTGTAATTAGACACTATTATAATATCAGATGATTTTGATAAAATTGTTTTGGTTTTCGTAAGGTAAAAACCCGTCCTGTTTATGTGTGACGCAGTCTTACGAGATACCTTTGTTTTTCAAAGGATTTTGATAACTTTAATAATTCAAATTGAGTGTGTTTTCTCACGCTGGTTTTCCAGACTGACTCAGGTGTAATTTTATTATAATGCTCGGGTCAGACCGAGTATTACAGGTTCAGGTTAGAATGCTATGGAGCTTAGGAGACGAGCTGGATGACAGAGACGTATCTCTGTACTTGGTTATATTTCTGCTGTGTGAGGACAAGTTAATATAACTGTCCATTTTGATGTATTGAATTGTTGTACTCTGATGGTTGTATGTATATTAACAGATACAGTTTCCCTTGTATAAAAATCTGTTATTATATATTATATTTTGTTCCGCTGCAATTGTGAGATTCTATGTTGTTGTTTTATTTTCTTCTACCTCTTTCTTCTTCTTTACCCAAGTTATTCGCTTTTCGTACAACTTGGGTTGAACAGGAGCGAATTATTATCAACTCAAGGGTACGGAACTACGGGTCGCTACACTTGGTATCAGAGCTGAAGGTTAAGCGAGAACCTTGGCTCTAGTGGGGTTTACTCATTAGAGATAGAGTCAGTAGTACTCTAGAATGAGTTGAGTGTAATAATAGATATGAGCGCATATTTGTTAGTGAATATAAAATGGTTTATATTGTGTTGATTTATTGGTCGAGTGGTATATAAGTTCTGATCGAGTAGTAGGACGTCACTTAAATCAGTAGAAGTTTCTAGACACTTGAACGCGATAAACTGACACAGTATGGTTTTGAAGCGGGTAAATGAAATAATTTTATCCAAACTATATTTTGATATAAAAGAAAATAATTTTCTGAAAATTATTATAGAGGCGTGTTTGGTTGTTATTATATAATCAAAATATGACTATAAAATTGGAAATGGTTTATATAACAAAATGAAATTTTATATAAGTAGGGGTTATACAAATGGGTTATAAAATGGATTCAACCCAGAATTTGGAGATTTAAAATCCCGGAGGCTTTGAGAAATGTTTTAAATGGGTTTGAACTAAGTATTGGGAAAAATTGAAATTTCGGAAGTTTAAAAATGTTTTCCAAAGTGGTTGAAAGAAAATGGAGTTAAATTTGAGATTTTTGAAGAAAAAAATTGTTTTAAATGGATTTTGGAAGTGATATAGCACTGAACTCACTTCAGTCACTGGGAAATAATTCTGATGATGACGGCCGCATCATCAGTATTCATTTTCGAGTTTCTAGGTGACGGATTGCTGCCGAAATTGATTTGATTCAGATTTGTTGGGCAAACAAGTTTTGTTTAAAAATTCCAAAAGGAATTTTTTGTGACGACCCGGCTTTCTATGCCCAGAAAGACGTATCGTGAATTAAGAAAGAAAGGGATAGAAGAAGAAAAGAAAGAAAAGAAGAAAGAACAACAACATCAGAAACTCACAGCGGAACGAATGAAATATAATATATCATATAAAATATTACATAGTATCATATACATCAGAGTTACACAACTTATACAACACATATTAGACAGTTATAAACATCTGTCTAATTCATACAACTCAAGTATCACAGATACAGACACAACATATACACAGCGGAATCATCATATATCTACACGGTGAAGCCTCCTGCTCCAAATCTCCTCCAGAATTCGTCAAAGCTAACCTGAATCCCTCGACTACTCAATACAATATTGAGTACCCAAGAGTTTAATAAAACAGAAAATAAACACTTGGGTCAGACATGGGTCTGGTGTGAGTAAACGGTTAGATTGCTTAACTTTGAAAACTTTTGAAAACAAAAGTATCACGTAAGACTCCCCACAAATAAACATGGGTAAGTTTTTACCTTACGCTAACTAAAACGTTTGATAGGAAATCTGATTGTATTATAATAGGGTCTAGGGTTTTCAAGTAAAATACAGAAATAGCTGAAATGCTTACATCTCACATTCCAACATAGTTGGGCACAACTAATACGTACGGCACTTATTGGAGTTTGGATTCCATACAATGGCAGGGCTACTGGGGTACCGCCCGTCACAGTACGTGGCCTAGATCACCGTACCGAGGAGTACGCCCGCTCCCCTGCAACACAAAGCCGGAACCATCCCTTACTGGATAATCCCGAACAAGATAACCCCGTAGTTGGCGCGACCAACCACACACTAAGCCGAATAAAAGAAAAGGGACCTCTAGACAGGGATCTATCTTGCTCTCAGTGGGTGCTACCCACGAAGCCTTGCTGCACCTCCCCTGTTTTAGCCATTCCCGGTTGATGAGGCTTGAGGTTACGATTACCTTTAATCAGAACATATCACTTAGAATGCTCATCGTCCGCCTGACGATGTGCTGAAAGCATTCAATCCATACAAGTTCGTTCCGGGTTCGAACGAAACCGAAGGCATTATCTCGTTACACTCGTTTTGGAATCACCCTCAGAGTTAACGACAATAACCCTTGCACTCTAAATCTTCATCTTCCCTTGAGATTCACGACCTATCGTTAATTTGGATCGATGTGGTATTCGGGTCTCCAGACCTGGAAATCCGGTATACGGAAACCCGATCCCGGTCTCATCGAAATCCAAAACGTATCTTTTAAGGCCAAGTTGTTTAAAGGTTTAAACAATTTAATTCAATACTTGAATTCACACAGCATTTAACACAGATAAATATCACACATTTATCACAGATATATCCTATATCATATCAAAGAATATCACAACATATCATCCAATAGATATCATCCAATTTAGATATTCTACACAACAATCATCCATAAGCAACAATTATTAACCCTATGTTATAGTTAATTTAATTATCTTAAATTAAATTAATTACTTAAGAATTAATTATCTAACCTTGCTTAATCAATCATTAATTAATTACAAACCTTTAATAATTAATTACTTATTAAATATTAATCATCCTTGATTAATTATTCATTAATTACATAAAGTAATTATCCTTTAATTAATTCCACAAATTAATTATTCTTAACCATTACCAGTAATTAACCATTAATTACTTCATTAATTAAGTACATTAATTAATTACATTAATCCTTAATTAATTATATTAATTAATTAAACTTAATTAAATACCTCCATTAATCCACCTTAATTAATTATAAACAGTAATTATCATCCTGTAATTACTTACCTTAATTAATTAACTTCTTAATTAATTTTATTAATCTATTGATTAATTGCACCAAATAAATAATCCTTAATTGCTTTAACAAAGTAATTATACTTCAATTACTTTCCATTAAGTAATTCCTTTAATTAATTACATCCTGTAATTATACATTAAATACTTATATTAAGTAATTACACTTATTAATTTCATTAAGTATTAATACTTAATCAGCATCAAGATTTTCTTTAATTAATTTACAAATTAATTTACTTAAATTAATCACATCCATTTATTATTTACCATTGAGTAATTCATTCCTTAATTACCCTTTTAAACCAATTAATTAATCTTTAATTACAGATTAATTATTCTTTTAATTATTAATTAATAAACCTTAATTATCAATTAATAAAACTTATTAATTAATTAGTTCCTTAATTATTAGTTAATTAATTCTTAATAATAGTTAATTAACCTTTAATTAATCTTTATAGATTAATTATTCTTATTTATTAATTTATAAAACCTAATTATTAATTAATAAACTTAATTAAGTGTTCTTAATTACAAATTAATCAACCTCTAATTACTAAATTAATTAATTACAAATTAATTAATCTTTAGTCATTAATTAAATCGATCTTCATCATTGAGTTAATTAAATTAATTAATTACTCTTAATTAATTTCTTAACTAATCCTTAATCATTATTAATTAAATTAATTAATTATACCTAATTTCCTTAATTAACTTAATTAATATCAAAACATTAAAACTTTAATTATCTTAAGATAAAACATTATCTTATTAATGCCTTAATTATCATTAAAACATCTTATCTTAATAACTAACTTTTCTTAATTAAATTATTAACTAAAGTTTAAAATAAATAATCATTTAACTTGATAAATTAAAGTTAATAAAACATAACTTCCCTTAAATGCCTTAAACATTAACAAGTAATAGTTTAAACTAGTTTTCAATTTAAACTTTAAAATTTGTTTTTATAAAAACTTTTAAAATCTCATTTTACTTAAGTTTAAAATAACTTTAAATTTTACTTAATAAAATTTAAATTAAACAAATTTCAAAACTCCTTAATCAAATGTTAAGGAGAACAATTATTATTTATAAAATAATTTTATAAAAGAAAGTTTAAACAAATTTAACTTAAATTTCAAAAATCTTGTTTTTAAAACTTTTAAACCTTTAAAACTGTTTACAAATTCTCTGCTTCGAGTCGAACCCGAAGATCACTCGGGTTTTACACCGAGTTTCCCCATTTTCTTCCATTTCCAAAACTTGGTTTATATTTTTTTTTTCTTTTTTTTTCTTTTTTTTCTTTTTCTTTTTCTACAGGCTTTATCACCTACTACTACTCGAGTATAAACTCGAGTCCTTACCCCCAAAACCCGAGTCCCCCTTCGAGAAAAATTCTTCCTTCCCGATGCCACAACTCTACTGACACCACCGTGCACAAGTGCACGTGCACACCGATCAGAACGCCTCCGACCTCTGCCGTGGTCGTCGACAAACCAATGACTCCTACCTCAATCCTTCCAGGCCACCAGATCAGCCTATCTCGTCTGAATTTGAGAATCGAGCAAGTCGATGAAATCATGGAAACCACCGAACGATCAAACTCCTTCGCTGACGACGATCTCGTCCACCGGAGCTCACATCCCTCCGTCCAGAGTTGCAACACCAACCCACGCGACGTTCCCATCCCTCGCAGTGAACTCCGATCCTCCCTCGACGACGTACGAATCCCTGACAACCTCGACGACTACAACAGGGTAAAAACCCTACTTTGCCATACTCTGGTCACTACGACCATCTGAAAAATCGACGATCATTTTTCCAGTGATCGTCAACCTTCAAACAACCCTTGACCAAAATCACAACCCTCAACTCACCGCCGATCAACAGAAATCAATCAAAATGCCCAATTTGATCAACTCAAAAATTCCCAATGATTATCAAACTAAAAATTATGATATCAATATTAAAAATCATGATTTTCTACTACAAATCCATTTATGCAATCCAAACATGAAATCGAATTCATTGATTTTCGACTTCTTTTTGATTTTTACTGTAATTTACCAGTTTCGAAATAAATATGCAATATAAACACTTGGGTTTATTTTTAAAAATACTATTACATTCATACCATCATCTCTTCTTTGGAGATCATAACCTAAATTTGGATATATAAGAAGAATTTGAATTCATTTGTTTTATCTTTAAGTCTGTGATCATAGCAGAGACTAATATACATAAACTCAGGCATATACTCATATCAACAGAGCAGTAAAATATATATATTCCAAATAAAACAACCATGCAAACCATATTACAATATTTCTATACATATTCATCACATGCATAAATATTAACATAGATTAAAAACTGTTTTTAAGAAAAGGTTTACTCACCTGTCATTTTGAAACAGAGAACAGAGGATCAATTTGTTTCCAGGCTTTGCATGTTTGATTTTTGAATTTCTATTTGCCTTGATGAATTTAATCTTGCTGTTGATCTTTGAAATTTGTTGATAGATTTCTTTTTTCCATGATCTTCAGGTTGTTTGAAGATTTTAAAACTGCTATTTGAATTTGAGAAAATTTGAAACTTCTAATTGAATTTGCCTTTCTTTCTTTCCTCTGAATTTCCAGATCATTTCTTTTGCTTTGAATTTTAGTTTCGAATTGTTTTTAGTTAAGAAAGAAGTGAAGAAAGTTTAGAGCTGAAGAAAATAACTCCTCTTTATTTTACAATTAAAATTTGAAACTTAATTATTATGAGAATTTGACATTTGTCCCAAAGATGTTTTAGTTAACTTACACATATGCTCCTAAGTTTACAAATGTCTTAACATATATTTAAAAAGTTAACAAGTGTAAATTCTTTTCTTTATTGATTTATTTAAGTCATTTTTATGTATTTATAAAATATCTATATGTATATAAAAATGTATTTATCCTTTTATAATTTAAGCTTTAGGTTTTAATAAATATACAAATGTGAAAAACTATTATTTAAATAACTTATGCTTTGATCAATTATTTATAACATATTCTTATATGCTTGAGAAATTGAATTTAACTCTATATATATATTTACAAATCAAATTTGACTTATGTTTGAATTTTTTTTAAAAAGAAAAGAATATTAAAACAAATGAATTTCTTAATTTAAATCTTAACTAAAATAAAAACTTAAAATATATGTTTATAATAAATAAGAAATTATTCTTGTTATTTAAATCTCAAATATCATTTCTAAAGTATTAAGTCAAATTACAAATTTCCAAATTACAAATTATATAAATATTAAAGTTTGAAAATACTTTATTAAATTCAAATCCACTATTCTTTCCATTTCAATATATACAAATATATATATTCTAAATGGAAAATATTTTTACATTAGTTTTGATAATCATCATATTGAATTTTAATACATAACTTCAAATAACAATATATATACATATATATTATAATTTGAAAACATAGTTTTATTAAATTAAAAGATTCCCTATTCATAATATATATACCAATATATATATATATACATTATAAATATAAACATTTATATAAGTTTTAGAAAGATAAATCTTCCCAATTTAAAATTGTTAGAAAAGATATTCCCAAATTAAAATGTTATTAGTTTTTCAAAAGAAATAAACTTGCCAATTTAAAATATTATTAACCTTTAAAATGAATAAACTTGTCAATTTTATAAAATAAATCAACAAATCAATTTAATTATTAATAAAGATTATTAAATTGATATTGCCAAATTTTCGGGATATCACATTCCTTCCCCCTTAAAATAATTTCGTCCCCGAAATTTAAAAGCAAAGATAATTTAATAATCCAGCAAAATTTTAATTTCAAACAGCAACCATACATATCAATCATATTCTAACAACCATAGCAACCAATTTAATCAAGCAAATTTAATTATCCAGACAAAATTCTGGATAGAATTTCTTCGAGTTTTCCCAAGTTTATATATATATATACCGGGAGACTCGTTCTACAGGATCTAAACTAACTATCTACAAAAATCTAGAACTCCTTCCTTTCTAGATCACAAATCTGAACAAGATATCAGACTAACTTAAAACCATCCCAACTATCCTTCTGAACTGCTGATTCCATCACTCGATGAATCATACACATATTCCTCAGAGATATGTGAAATAAAATGAATTCCAGTTATCCGAACTGGCAACTCAATCCTGGGGATCAAAATCTAATCTCCAAAGAACACAGAAAAATCTCATAATACTTCCGGAGCTTACTCTCCAGTCTTACCAAATCTTATATCTCCTTTGATCGGAGAAAAACTTAAACAATATCCAATTTCAACATCAATTTCCAGATCCTACTCAACAAAATGGTTTCTCAAAAATATGCCGAAATCCAAAACACAACTCTACTCTACAAACATTAGAGAACTTCGAACTACCTCTCCTATCTGAAATAGTCAAAACAGTTGCACTTGACAACTTTACCTCCAAATCCCGAAAATTTCTTCACACTTAGAGATACACTTGAATTTCCTATAGAAATCCTCTACTCGAAGAAAATTACAACTCTCGGTTGCTTCCACTCTAGAATAGCTGCTATCTTGCTTTCGCTGCACAATTCTGATCTTGAACAGATGAGAATGCCATCGGAGAAACTCGAGCACAAACTTGATCATCCACAGTTCACCATATCTATAAAATCTTAGTGAACCATTCTACTTGGTTAAAACACCTTAACAGAATCCTCACCAGAAAATTAGGTGTGGTCAATCCCTCTCCAAAGAATCCTGAGCTGCTTCACCAAATTATTCTCTAGGAGACATCCTTCTACTAAGCTGAACTTCTGGTAACTCCACGAATCAAGTCGATACGGAATCTCAATCTCCAATAATCCCAAGAGAATACTTAAACAATCGCAAGTCACTTTTGCGATCAGCTCGGCCTAATTTCCAAAGATAATTGTTCTCTCTTCTCTAATCAGAACAGCTTATATTTGACTAACCAATCCATCGAAGAAATGGATTCACTCTACTGCTTCTGAACTTCACCTTCAGAAAAACTGCTCAGCCAGAAACTTTCTGCCAACATAGAACACTCCGAGTCGCATTGCTGCCTCAAACCAAAGACTTCTTATCCGAAACTCCTCGAGAAACTCGAACCTCAAAGCAAATAGAAACACCCTACTGGACTCAGCCACAACACCGGAACAGACTCACTTCTTCAAACTTGTTCCAGAAGAAACATCTTCAGAAACGTCCATAGCCACCGCGTCTCATCACACAACTACTACTACCTGAGGTCGCCAAGATACCATCACTCGCTTCAGCTCATCCTATAGATCTAACTCTATTCATTTAACTTCAAAGATAAACTCCGAACCATAACTGGTTTCCTTCAGAGATCGGCAAAATCTTACACCACAACAAAGTTCACTCGAGACGGTATTAGGTCTACAGTCTCGTCAGATATACTTCCAACCTCAACACTCAAATTCTAACTATTGGTAGTCGTGTTACTCACACTACCACCTTATCTACCTTTATAACTTATATTGGAAAACCCGAACAGGTAACCCAACAAATAGGTAGAAATATATATATATTTAAAATGATACTTTTTTTTATATAGAAATTATTTCTGGGTAAAATTATTTCATTTACCTCTTTAAAACAATATTGTGTCTGTTGCCCTGGTTCAAGTGTTTAGAGATCCCTATCAATAACGTTAGCTACTCACTCGTATTGGCCAGAATCCATATACCACTCAACCGATCAATTAACACAATATAAAACCATTTTTATATAACTAACAATTACGCGCTCTCAAGATAGACACCACTTCAGAGCCTAGGTATTCACTCAACCTACAGCTCTGATACCACGTGTGACGACCCGGCTTTCTATGCCCAGAAAGACGTATCGTGAATTAAGAAAGAAAGGGATAGAAGAAGAAAAGAAAGAAAAGAAGAAAGAACAACAACATCAGAAACTCACAGCGGAACGAATGAAATATAATATATCATATAAAATATTACATAGTATCATATACATCAGAGTTACACAACTTATACAACACATATTAGACAGTTATAAACATCTGTCTAATTCATACAACTCAAGTATCACAGATACAGACACAACATATACACAGCGGAATCATCATATATCTACACGGTGAAGCCTCCTGCTCCAAATCTCCTCCAGAATTCGTCAAAGCTAACCTGAATCCCTCGACTACTCAATACAATATTGAGTACCCAAGAGTTTAATAAAACAGAAAATAAACACTTGGGTCAGACATGGGTCTGGTGTGAGTAAACGGTTAGATTGCTTAACTTTGAAAACTTTTGAAAACAAAAGTATCACGTAAGACTCCCCACAAATAAACATGGGTAAGTTTTTACCTTACGCTAACTAAAACGTTTGATAGGAAATCTGATTGTATTATAATAGGGTCTAGGGTTTTCAAGTAAAATACAGAAATAGCTGAAATGCTTACATCTCACATTCCAACATAGTTGGGCACAACTAATACGTACGGCACTTATTGGAGTTTGGATTCCATACAATGGCAGGGCTACTGGGGTACCGCCCGTCACAGTACGTGGCCTAGATCACCGTACCGAGGAGTACGCCCGCTCCCCTGCAACACAAAGCCGGAACCATCCCTTACTGGATAATCCCGAACAAGATAACCCCGTAGTTGGCGCGACCAACCACACACTAAGCCGAATAAAAGAAAAGGGACCTCTAGACAGGGATCTATCTTGCTCTCAGTGGGTGCTACCCACGAAGCCTTGCTGCACCTCCCCTGTTTTAGCCATTCCCGGTTGATGAGGCTTGAGGTTACGATTACCTTTAATCAGAACATATCACTTAGAATGCTCATCGTCCGCCTGACGATGTGCTGAAAGCATTCAATCCATACAAGTTCGTTCCGGGTTCGAACGAAACCGAAGGCATTATCTCGTTACACTCGTTTTGGAATCACCCTCAGAGTTAACGACAATAACCCTTGCACTCTAAATCTTCATCTTCCCTTGAGATTCACGACCTATCGTTAATTTGGATCGATGTGGTATTCGGGTCTCCAGACCTGGAAATCCGGTATACGGAAACCCGATCCCGGTCTCATCGAAATCCAAAACGTATCTTTTAAGGCCAAGTTGTTTAAAGGTTTAAACAATTTAATTCAATACTTGAATTCACACAGCATTTAACACAGATAAATATCACACATTTATCACAGATATATCCTATATCATATCAAAGAATATCACAACATATCATCCAATAGATATCATCCAATTTAGATATTCTACACAACAATCATCCATAAGCAACAATTATTAACCCTATGTTATAGTTAATTTAATTATCTTAAATTAAATTAATTACTTAAGAATTAATTATCTAACCTTGCTTAATCAATCATTAATTAATTACAAACCTTTAATAATTAATTACTTATTAAATATTAATCATCCTTGATTAATTATTCATTAATTACATAAAGTAATTATCCTTTAATTAATTCCACAAATTAATTATTCTTAACCATTACCAGTAATTAACCATTAATTACTTCATTAATTAAGTACATTAATTAATTACATTAATCCTTAATTAATTATATTAATTAATTAAACTTAATTAAATACCTCCATTAATCCACCTTAATTAATTATAAACAGTAATTATCATCCTGTAATTACTTACCTTAATTAATTAACTTCTTAATTAATTTTATTAATCTATTGATTAATTGCACCAAATAAATAATCCTTAATTGCTTTAACAAAGTAATTATACTTCAATTACTTTCCATTAAGTAATTCCTTTAATTAATTACATCCTGTAATTATACATTAAATACTTATATTAAGTAATTACACTTATTAATTTCATTAAGTATTAATACTTAATCAGCATCAAGATTTTCTTTAATTAATTTACTTAAATTAATCACATCCATTTATTATTTACCATTGAGTAATTCATTCCTTAATTACCCTTTTAAACCAATTAATTAATCTTTAATTACAGATTAATTATTCTTTTAATTATTAATTAATAAACCTTAATTATCAATTAATAAAACTTATTAATTAATTAGTTCCTTAATTATTAGTTAATTAATTCTTAATAATAGTTAATTAACCTTTAATTAATCTTTATAGATTAATTATTCTTATTTATTAATTTATAAAACCTAATTATTAATTAATAAACTTAATTAAGTGTTCTTAATTACAAATTAATCAACCTCTAATTACTAAATTAATTAATTACAAATTAATTAATCTTTAGTCATTAATTAAATCGATCTTCATCATTGAGTTAATTAAATTAATTAATTACTCTTAATTAATTTCTTAACTAATCCTTAATCATTATTAATTAAATTAATTAATTATACCTAATTTCCTTAATTAACTTAATTAATATCAAAACATTAAAACTTTAATTATCTTAAGATAAAACATTATCTTATTAATGCCTTAATTATCATTAAAACATCTTATCTTAATAACTAACTTTTCTTAATTAAATTATTAACTAAAGTTTAAAATAAATAATCATTTAACTTGATAAATTAAAGTTAATAAAACATAACTTCCCTTAAATGCCTTAAACATTAACAAGTAATAGTTTAAACTAGTTTTCAATTTAAACTTTAAAATTTGTTTTTATAAAAACTTTTAAAATCTCATTTTACTTAAGTTTAAAATAACTTTAAATTTTACTTAATAAAATTTAAATTAAACAAATTTCAAAACTCCTTAATCAAATGTTAAGGAGAACAATTATTATTTATAAAATAATTTTATAAAAGAAAGTTTAAACAAATTTAACTTAAATTTCAAAAATCTTGTTTTTAAAACTTTTAAACCTTTAAAACTGTTTACAAATTCTCTGCTTTGAGTCGAACCCGAAGATCACTCGGGTTTTACACCGAGTTTCCCCATTTTCTTCCATTTCCAAAACTTGGTTTATATTTTTTTTTTCTTTTTTTTTCTTTTTTTTCCTTTTCTTTTTCTACAGGCTTTATCACCTACTACTACTCGAGTATAAACTCGAGTCCTTACCCCCAAAACCCGAGTCCCCCTTCGAGAAAAATTCTTCCTTCCCGATGCCACAACTCTACTGACACCACCGTGCACAAGTGCACGTGCACACCGATCAGAACGCCTCCGACCTCTGCCGTGGTCGTCGACAAACCAATGACTCCTACCTCAATCCTTCCAGGCCACCAGATCAGCCTATCTCGTCTGAATTTGAGAATCGAGCAAGTCGATGAAATCATGGAAACCACCGAACGATCAAACTCCTTCGCTGACGACGATCTCGTCCACCGGAGCTCACATCCCTCCGTCCAGAGTTGCAACACCAACCCACGCGACGTTCCCATCCCTCGCAGTGAACTCCGATCCTCCCTCGACGACGTACGAATCCCTGACAACCTCGACGACTACAACAGGGTAAAAACCCTACTTTGCCATACTCTGGTCACTACGACCATCTGAAAAATCGACGATCATTTTTCCAGTGATCGTCAACCTTCAAACAACCCTTGACCAAAATCACAACCCTCAACTCACCGCCGATCAACAGAAATCAATCAAAATGCCCAATTTGATCAACTCAAAAATTCCCAATGATTATCAAACTAAAAATTATGATATCAATATTAAAAATCATGATTTTCTACTACAAATCCATTTATGCAATCCAAACATGAAATCGAATTCATTGATTTTCGACTTCTTTTTGATTTTTACTGTAATTTACCAGTTTCGAAATAAATATGCAATATAAACACTTGGGTTTATTTTTAAAAATACTATTACATTCATACCATCATCTCTTCTTTGGAGATCATAACCTAAATTTGGATATATAAGAAGAATTTGAATTCATTTGTTTTATCTTTAAGTCTGTGATCATAGCAGAGACTAATATACATAAACTCAGGCATATACTCATATCAACAGAGCAGTAAAATATATATATTCCAAATAAAACAACCATGCAAACCATATTACAATATTTCTATACATATTCATCACATGCATAAATATTAACATAGATTAAAAACTGTTTTTAAGAAAAGGTTTACTCACCTGTCATTTTGAAACAGAGAACAGAGGATCAATTTGTTTCCAGGCTTTGCATGTTTGATTTTTGAATTTCTATTTGCCTTGATGAATTTAATCTTGCTGTTGATCTTTGAAATTTGTTGATAGATTTCTTTTTTCCATGATCTTCAGGTTGTTTGAAGATTTTAAAACTGCTATTTGAATTTGAGAAAATTTGAAACTTCTAATTGAATTTGCCTTTCTTTCTTTCCTCTGAATTTCCAGATCATTTCTTTTGCTTTGAATTTTAGTTTCGAATTGTTTTTAGTTAAGAAAGAAGTGAAGAAAGTTTAGAGCTGAAGAAAATAACTCCTCTTTATTTTACAATTAAAATTTGAAACTTAATTATTATGAGAATTTGACATTTGTCCCAAAGATGTTTTAGTTAACTTACACATATGCTCCTAAGTTTACAAATGTCTTAACATATATTTAAAAAGTTAACAAGTGTAAATTCTTTTCTTTATTGATTTATTTAAGTCATTTTTATGTATTTATAAAATATCTATATGTATATAAAAATGTATTTATCCTTTTATAATTTAAGCTTTAGGTTTTAATAAATATACAAATGTGAAAAACTATTATTTAAATAACTTATGCTTTGATCAATTATTTATAACATATTCTTATATGCTTGAGAAATTGAATTTAACTCTATATATATATTTACAAATCAAATTTGACTTATGTTTGAATTTTTTTTAAAAAGAAAAGAATATTAAAACAAATGAATTTCTTAATTTAAATCTTAACTAAAATAAAAACTTAAAATATATGTTTATAATAAATAAGAAATTATTCTTGTTATTTAAATCTCAAATATCATTTCTAAAGTATTAAGTCAAATTACAAATTTCCAAATTACAAATTATATAAATATTAAAGTTTGAAAATACTTTATTAAATTCAAATCCACTATTCTTTCCATTTCAATATATACAAATATATATATTCTAAATGGAAAATATTTTTACATTAGTTTTGATAATCATCATATTGAATTTTAATACATAACTTCAAATAACAATATATATACATATATATTATAATTTGAAAACATAGTTTTATTAAATTAAAAGATTCCCTATTCATAATATATATACCAATATATATATATATATACATTATAAATATAAACATTTATATAAGTTTTAGAAAGATAAATCTTCCCAATTTAAAATTGTTAGAAAAGATATTCCCAAATTAAAATGTTATTAGTTTTTCAAAAGAAATAAACTTGCCAATTTAAAATATTATTAACCTTTAAAATGAATAAACTTGTCAATTTTATAAAATAAATCAACAAATCAATTTAATTATTAATAAAGATTATTAAATTGATATTGCCAAATTTTCGGGATATCACATTTTTTTGGAATGGAACCAAGTGAATTTTGAAAATTCAAGGAAAGTGGTTTGTTAAACCAAAAAGAGTATATATATGTATATATTCGATTTCAAAGTGATTTGAAATATATACCAGGTGTTTGAATTCTGGAATTTTAATATAAATGTTGGGAATTGAGACAATAATAAATTCGAATGGTGAAATTGCTATATAAATATAAGTAAGGAAGTGTGAAAAACTGAAGTTGGAATAAAATTTAAAGTGAGGAAGTTGAAATGAAATTCAACTTAAGTTAAGTTGGATAAATTAAATTTTATAAATTTAATTGACTGGATTTGAATTGAATTAATGTGACGACCAGATTTTTAACATATGTTAATTGGGTGATTAACAGATTAAAATTATTGGGATATAAATTTTGATTGGTAGAATAAATAAATTTCCTGATAATTAAAATATCTGAATATATATAAATTGATTTAAAAACTATATTAAATATTGAATTACAAAATCTCTGGATTTGATAAATCTTATAGAAAAATAAATTATATGTAGATATAAACCCCACCATTAAAATTCAAGGTAGAATATATAGATATAAATACATACAAGTTAAGGATGTTCATATATATATATATATATATATATGTATATATATAAGCATATAAGAGTATGTATATATATATGTGTGTGTATATATATATGTGCCGTATAAAGTAATGTATATGGAAATTTGCATAAATGTATACACATATATATGTGTGATGACAAGATATACATAAGTGTATGTATATGTATATAATAGTGAATGTGAAGAATGTAAATAAATGTATACATATCTACAAGAAAGCCAAACTTTATGATAACAATAAAAAGTATATATGTAAAGGTATACATGTATATATGTGTATATATATACATTTTTATAAAAATAGAATAGGCAAACATATACACCTAAGGATACGTATATATATACACACACATGTCAATTCATATATATATTTGCATGTAAACATACAAGGGAACATTGCATTAAATGCATATACCCACTAGCACATAATACATCAAATCCTCTTTAAAATAATCAAATCAAGTCAATCTAATTCTTATTAAACCAGGTCATGATTTCAAATCAAAGTAAATATACAAACAAAATAAAAATAAAAATGAAATTGTTGTACATAAGAAGCTACAGCCCATTCTCTTTATATAAAGGCTCTGCCTTTGTTCATATTTTTGCATTCAAACAAGATGACCAGAAAAGTAAAATGTATACAAGCTATAAAGAAGAAATTTTCCCTGATAGTTAATAAAAGAAGAAGTGCCATTAGAAAATAAAAGAAGAAGGTCAAGTTATAAAAGCCTGAAGCAGAGGAAAACCATGCAAGCAGTGCTCCTCATTTTGATTACAGTGAGTTAATACCTTATTTGGTTACTATTTTCCTTTTTATACGCATAAGTAAAAATGAGTTATTTTTCTTAATCTTTGATCTGGAACAAGATATATGCATCTGATGTGGAAATGTTTGTATATATATGTGTTGGTCACCTGAACTTACAGTGGCATATCAAAACACCCCTGTTCTTGAAAAAATTGACATTTTGCAACTTTAAAAACCAATATATCTTTATACAATTTGTTTTAGGCTTGGATTCCAAAAGCAAAACCGACTGATTTTGAGTGTAGTTTTTTTAAAATTAATTTCGTTTGATATGTTCGAGTATAGAGTAATAAAAGTATAGCTTACAGTACACGACTCATAAGTGATAAAAATTTGGATCTCATAAATTTAAACCTTGATTACATGATCGTATTCATGATCATAAATGATGATATTTGAAGGAGTTTTGATGATTATTAGTTATGTATTTGGGATGATAGCGGAAGTTGAACAGAATTAGGCCTAAGGTGAAAACTGGGCGATATGCCCGATTTTGTGTCATGGATTTTGGCCTGAAGTAGGTTGAGGTGGAGGCGCACCTACAAAAAATGTCGTGGCATTTGTCTGGGTTTTGTGGAGATGTGTTGAAGCAACTTTAGGGTTAAGGCATTGTTTTATTTATCTTCGGGTTCGAATGAAATGGTGGCGTCGTGGAGGGGAGTGCGGCGTGCGGTCGTGGGGGAAAGTGAAGAGGAGGTCGTGGTGGATCTTGGGGTAGGATCTGGTGATGGATGGCGGTACGGTTGGACGTGGCGAGGGGTTTGTTTGGGGCATGGTTCTTGGTTTAGATGATCGAGCTGGCAAAATTTCAAGTCAAGGTGATTTTGTGTGGGGCAGGGGGTCGAGTGTGACCTAGGAAGATGGTCGGTGGTGAGTGAGCATGACCGGTGTCGGTGTGTATGTGCACACGTGCATGCACAAATTGGTTCGCTCAGATGATTGACGAAGGAGGGAGGAAATAAGAAACTGGAAAGAAAAGAGAAAAGGGAGAAGGAGGAGATGGGCCGGGTTTAGGGCACAACGAAAGGAAATTAGAGAAAAAAAAACAAAGGAAAAGAGAAAATAAAGGAAAATAAGGAAAAAGAAAAGAAAGAGAAAAAAAGAAAAAGAAAAAAATAAAGAAAAGGAAAAGATAAAGGGAAAAGGAAAGTAAAAGAAAAGAAAAAGGGAAAAGGGAAGAAGTGAGACATATATGTATTTTTATGATAACTTAAACATGTTTTTGTTTTAAAATCAAAATCTATTGTCATTTTAAAACCAAACTAACATGAAGATTTCTACATCAAAATCCGATCAACCGGTATTATAAAACAGTATTATGGATTTTCGGTAATTTAAAGTTAATGATATTTTATAAATTAAATGGGTAAAAATTATACTGTTAGTTGACTTAAAACTGATGTAAATTAACAAGTTAGATATTAGGTAACTAAAATAAATTGTTTTATAATTTCTTTAAGATTGAAATTAGTTGGGATTTAAAACATAAATGGATTTCAGTTAATTAAAATTATTAAATCCCTATGTGAAATGGTTTGATGTTGTTATAGATCGTTAATTTAGTTAACAATCTATATCTTTGTTTAACTCTATTGGATATTTAATTCAATTATTCTTATCTATACCTTCAAGTGATCAGATAAGTTAATAGTAGATTAAAAATGATGATACGGTCTATTTGAACAAAAATCTGTAATAAATTCCCATATTTGAATATTGTCACCCTAAATATAAATTGTTTATTTCAAATAATTTACCCTATTAAATTTATTGCTTGGATTCGAAGAGACTGAAATCGGATATCAGTGTTATCCGAAACCACCTCGGTTTGAAAATCACTATGAACCTTTATGGTTTCGATTATAGAGTTAATATGCTGGAATTGGATAAATTTCACAGACTTTAACTACCTTAAATAAGTATTGTATTTAGACACTATTTTATATTGATGGATCTCTGAAATGTTTGAGTTAAATAATATGATAACACATCGTGTTTGTACGAGTTACCTTGGTTTTTCAAAAGATTTTTATAACTTAAGTATTTCAAATTAAGTGTGTTTTACTCACGCTGGTTTCCAGCCTGACTCGGGTGTTATTTTATTGTAATGCTCGGATCAGACCGAGTATTAAAGAATTTCAGGTTAGGACGCTTTGGAGTCCCGGAGACGAGCTGGATGGCAGAGACGTATTTGACTATATTCTGATGTGTATTGTAGGCTGTATAGACAGCAGTTGAGGACAAGTTATTATAACTATCCAGATTTGTTGTACTCTGATATCTTGTATGTATATTGACAGTTACAGCTTTTCTTTGTATAAAATGTTGTTATTGTATATTATATTTTTTTCCGCTGTGATTGTGAGATTCTGTGCTGTTGTTTTTGTTTCTTATTCTATCTCTTTTTCTTAAAAATCCTAACAGCCTGGTATTTCCGGCACTCAATTGCTCGGCACTCTATACAGTGGACGTATTAGTGTCGATTTTCGGGGGTCGAAAATCTCCCGGCTGTTACAATTAATATGGTGTATAAATTAAATGGGAGTTAACTTAGCAAAGTAATTAGAATATATAACAAAATTGAATGGATTAAAAATAAATATGTTTGGAGTGAAATTAGTTTAAGTATAAATAACTCAAATATGGTTTTGAAATGTTGGTTAAAAGGAACTGAAATAAAAATGAAAAGGTGAATTGGATTTGAATCATATTGAATTGAATTAAATATGTAAATGTGAATTATAAAGTGGCCATATAACTATAAGTTATAAAATTTGAATTGGATTAGAAATAATATCCAATTGAAGTAAATATAAATTTTGAGTTATAAGTTAGTGAATGAAATAAAATTTAAGTGAAAATCTGGAATTGTGAATAAATAAATTGGAATAGCTTATAAAAATTGAAATTTATGGAATAAAAATATACTTAGACTATAAATAAATGTATAATCTCGAGTTAAAAATAAAATGTGAATATATTCGAGTATAAAATTGATGGAAATGTGAAAAATAAGTTGTGTGACTTATAAAATTGAAAAGTGAAATAGATAACCCAAAATAAAATTGTTTGATATTTTGGCAAAGGAAATAAATCCAAACTTGAATTATGAAATGAATTTGGAACTCAAGAAAATTAAATGAAGTGATTTTTGGAATAAAATCAGAAATGGAATGTGGAGCTTGAGTATAAATTTAAATTCGGCAAAATGTAAGCAAATAAAATATAATTGGAAATATTGTCGAATAAAATAGAAATGGATTGAAATAGAAATGACTTAAGTTATAAATAAATTCAGTTTAAAGTGTAAATAAATTGAATGTGGCCTTGGATACGAATTAAATAAATTCAAGAATGAATTCGAGTATGGAATTAAAATTTGAAGTGGATTAAATGAATGAACTAATTAATTAATTAGTAAATGAAATGGAAGTTGGTTGAAAAGAAAATAAACTTAAGTTATAAGGTTGAAATAATTGAAATTAAACAAACTAACTTAAGTTAATATTGGAGAGAAGCTTGACTCAAATGAATTAGTGAAATGGTTATTTAATGAAGTAGTGGGAATGATTCCAAGTTTAATAAAATGAATTTGAATGTAATAAAAATATATATGAATGGAATGCAACTGAATTGATTGAGAATAAATTTGAAATGGAATAAAATTGAATATAAATTGATTTGGAATCAATTTAAATAGCTATAAACTGAAATGGTTATTTTATTGAATAAATAGCGCCGAATTTGTATAGAAAAATTGTTGTTCGACGCAAACGAAAGTAAATAAAATTATATGAATAAAAAAATGTGAATAAATTGATTTTTAATCAAATTGGAATGGATATGGGTTTGTTTGATATAAAATGAATTGGATGCGAATAAAATTTGGTTGTAAATCATTTCATATTGAATAAAGTGATATATAGATCGATTGAAGGTAGTTAAATTGGTGTCGGAACTTTGTAATTACATATAAATATAGGTTAGCATGTATTGTTTATGAAATATATGTGTTTTAACCATTTAAAAGAATGAAATATGATTAAATTTCATATTTTGGTGCTTACGTGTTTAAATTGAGTAAGTACAGTAATCGGAGGCTGTCGGACTAGATTTGGGTTGCGTATTTGCATATGAAGTAGCTTGCTTGCTTAATAATGCTTAAAAACGCTAAATAAGGTACGTTTTCGGATTAAATACTGCAAAATATAAATATTGATATATATTTTGTTTTTCGACCGTGTGGGTCGATGTATATATATTTATCTCTCTTGTCATATTGCAAAAGGCTCTCCGTACAAAGGAGACTCTAACAAAAAAATTTAGAAATTTAGGGTGTTAGAAAATTTTTGTTAACGCCAATTAGATTTCAAATTATAATTGAAATAAAGATTTTGGAATTAGAATTGAAAACTATTTATTTTGGGTGGAACTAAAAGATTAGAAAAGTGAATATTGAGTTTTAACTAAGTAGGGTTTTAATAAGTAATGAGTTTGGAGCGTTTTTCCCGCCTTAGCAATTTCGAGGACGAAATACTGTTAAGGGGGATGGAATGTAACGAACCGGATTTTTCGACGGTTAATTGTGAATATTTAAATGGTTTTAAATATTTGATTTGGGGTTATAATTGAGTTAGAAAGTTTTTAAAACTGAAATTTCAAGCGATTTCGCAAATTTTTGAAACCGTCGATTTAATCGACGAGTTAAAATAACGATCCGGGGCACAGTCTCGGAATTCGACGAAACCAGTTCCATTGGGTCCGTAATAGTGTATTATTATCGGATTTCAGATTTCATAGTACTTGGAGTTATTGTTTGGTCGTACGGAATAGAAACGAGTTGAATTTAGTATTGAAATTCAATATTTGGGTCCAAAAAGTTATCTTCTCCATACGATCGAATTAGGACTCGAATCCTTTTTCATTGTGTTCGGAATAGGGGTATAACATTATGAACGCCTAGCGGCACACCTTGATAGGAGTTCGAGATTTTGAGTTGCGTAAATCGAGACGTTTTAAAATTTCAAATAATATAATATATTATAATTTATTTTGATTGACCGCATTCACATCAAAACTTTTTTTCCCTTCCTTTCAGAAACACTATAGCCGTCATCCTACACGCCAACATCACATCCCTCTTACCTTTAAAATTTCACGTGATCTTACAGAGAAAGGAATTCGAAAAAAAAAGGGCAAACGAAATCAAAAATTACGACTTCCTTTCTCCTTTCTCTGGCGTTCGATTTTAAAACTTCAAACTAAAAATAATGAATGGAATCATAAATCGACTTCAGAAAAAAAAAGGGAAACTGCGATAGAAATCGCGAGTTCAAGGGGGTACATGAAATGACCCTCCTATTTCTATCCTAATTTCATAGGGAAATTTTTTTTTTTTTTTTAAAAGAGGATATATAAATATATAGATATATCATCCCTTGTAAATATAATTCTCAGGGTCAATTATCTTTTTCCAATAAACAAAATATATCCAGGATCACAATAATCAACCAATATAAATATATCAGTACATTCACAAATATAAGCACATACATGTGAAGATGTATATGCCTCTCTTGTTTGAATCAGAGTTTTGGAAAAACAAGAGGATATTGGATTGCTAATTTATTTTTGACCAAACAATCCACTGTTAACATTCATATTAGTCTGTTTATACTAACTAAGAAGTGATCAAGTGATAGTCAGTAGTAAACAAGCTTTTTAATATAGATGTTTGTGCTAAGTTCTGTATAGTGTCTAAATCAGTATAAATTAAAGTGGATCCTAAGGAAACACAAGCAACATCTAGGCGTAATGGAAACGCGCCTAACTTATACATGCAAGGTCACGAGTTCGAGTACTATGCTGGTCGGTTCAAACACAATTTTTGGTTTTTCATTTTTTTTTCATTTTTCTTCTGTGCAATTTGGAATCTGTTATTTACCTATATCTGCACCTATATGTCTTATTATTGCCTATATTTCAACATACTAAGCAATAAATCTTGCTTAATTATTTTTGAATTCCATTCATACAACCTAGAAGGCTTCATGATTGAATGATAAGAGTGTTTATCATTTTCCAGGTTTGTATTTCTTCTTATAAAATTTGTCTGGCATTTAAAATGCATTTGGTTAGAATCTGAGTAAAATTCAGATTCTTATTTCAAATACAAAGGAAAAGGTGTGGTATAATCTGCACTTAAACATGTTTATGTGCATATATATCTGCAACTATTTGAATCTGGCTTCCATCTATCTTACTACAGATTCTTTCTTATTTAAAAATAGTACATGAGACATTTGTATGAAACAGGTTTAACTATGGAAACATTACAGCCATATAAACATTTAACCTATGCCTATTTCTTTTTCATACATATGCTATATTGGAAAATAAAACCATTTAAGTTTCTGAAAATCAACTATCCTGGTTTTGCAAAACTTTAACCCTTCTCAAAGATTCATGATTGACAAATGCATTTATAAAATGTAATCATTCAATTTTAACATGGTGTAGTTGCTACATCTACTTACAAGATTTGATTAAAATTCATTTTAAACATAACAGATATTTAACTTAATTCAAAGATTCCAGATACAAGTCAAATTCTTAACAAAATACTCATCCAACATTCAACCCTTAATACAAGTAGCAATTTAAATTGTCAATACATGCAGATTTCAACATTTAGGCTCTTATCTAACTAAGTTTTAGCATGCTATATCTTCTTCTCAAGGCCTTGCTTCTACTCCTACTTAGTTGCTGCAATCCCTGAAAAAGCATTGGAAACTGCCTCATTTTAAATGAGACACCCCAAATGCCATTAGCACACTAGGGTCAGACACATGTCTGGTATGAGAAAATTCACAAAAGCAATTTGTTAATTAGTTTAAAATCAAGTTAAGTACAAATACATAAGGTTCTGTCCTTTTGAATCAGGTGAATACTTGTGTGCATGCTCTGTGTCATTGTGCATGTGCACACTTTAATTTTTCTTTCCAGAGACTACATATATAAATATGGCACATACATTCAAGCATACAACTCAACCATATCAAGCAATCAATCATACCAAACAGGAAAATAACCAATATGAGTTAAATCTTTTATTCAATTCTCATATTTCAAATCTGGGAAAAACTCTAGTTTCCTCTTTATCTCAAGTATTATTCCCTTGGTATCTTTATCTATCCTTGGTCTCACCTGCAATATTTATGAATCAATGGACACACTGTAATGAACTAATTCACTCCATTACACAAAGATCTCAGGACTTAAACAAGCCATGTGTCAACTTATGTTACTCAAGCACACAAGTCATTCCTGCAGTGTTCTTGACCCCAATATCCTAATCAGGTTTTTAAGTTAATAATAACTCTTTTTATTTTTCATGGCAAAACCATTCAGTGATTCCTTTCATAACCATACAGAGGCAAACAAGCAAACAACCATTGGTGATTACAAAATAAGGTTCTGGATATACATATATCCATCCTGGTATTTAAAAGGAGTTTAGGCAGCTAATATTGGCTTCTGGTTTCTTAGAGAGTTTTTTTTTCTTTTGCAAACATTTGTGCTTGAGTTAAACTCAGGATGACCTGGTTTCACTGAATCACAAAATTTTGTTTGCTATGCCTTTTATTGAATCAGGAGCATCAGCACATAGGTAACCCTATTGCACCCCTAATTCCTTTCTATTTCAAGCCTCAGCACTTATACATGAGTATATTGCAGCTCAACATTATTTTCATTTTTCTGGGTTAAGCCAAAACCAATACTACTTGCCTATTCTCAACATTTTATTTTCTGGGTATTTGTTTATATCCCTAAATATTAACATATCAGAGATCTGAGTGTATAAAACAGATATGCATACTAACAACACATAAAACTTTGTTAAAATAAAACAAGTGATCAACCAAAGAAAATCAAACATATTCAAGTTTAAATTCACAGATAAACATTCATATATGAAAATACTCTTTTAATAAAAATACTTTTATCTGGCTGCCTACATTAGGACTTATTGCCTTAGATTTTTGAGTGAGTTTTCTCACCTAGCTCTCTCCTTTGTTTCTTTAATTAACAGATGAACTCCTGCTCTTATCCTCAAGCTTTCTTTCTTCCCTTGTCTTATGATTTCTGTGGTATTGTTTTTCTTCCCTTTTTTTTCAAAATTCTTTTCTGAGGAGAAGAGGAGGCTGCTGTATATACTTGTATATATACATACAGGGTTTCTCTTAGGGTTTTGGGTATTGGCTAAAGCCATTTTTGCCCACCAGAAAATCATGTTTTCTGCATTTTAAACCCAAAGTTTTACCCCCCTTCCCGGCTTAATTTGGGTGAAGAGAAAAGTGGTTACATTTTTCTTTCAGAAATTGCTTTTCAGAAAATACTTTTCCCCCTTGTCTACAATCATGCTAAAAATGTGACTTTGATTTTGTTATTTATTAAATACACTTCCTAATTCTGCCTATAGCAACATTTCTCTGTTTCTCTTATTTTTTTTTCTATTTTTAGCTTTCATGTAAATGGCATGTACCCCCTTTATTTATTTATAAGAGGATTTGTTCTTTTTATATCTTCTTTCTTTTTATTTCTGCTTATATTAAAATATGTCTGTATATTTTATCTCACTAATTTAAACTCTGGTATTTTATTAGCACATATATATATTTATATATATATATATATATATCATTCTGTATTGACACACACATGCACATGTATACTTAAGAAAAATATTCAGTAGCATACATATATTTATATTTACTTATGCATTCAGCTTTTAAAGATTTTAATATATATATACATATATATGTATATATTTATTCCCATACATATCAATATGTATTTATTCTTAAAGTTCAGAGATTTTTAGCTTTAGTTCATGTGTATACCCCGTGCACACATGTACACACATACTGATACACTATCAAGCCATAACAATCTCCTTCCAAAATTTATTTAAGAATTATTTTAAATTCATTTATATTTTTCAGGATAAATTCCTAAAATCTTGGGTCATTACATACACCCCTCCTTTTAGAAATTGTGTCCCACAATTTTCCTAAGCTTAAAATAAATTTTAAACTTAATTCAGAGAACAAGTATATTCTCTACCAAATAGATTCTTAGTTCTATACTAACTAAAAATATATTCATCCAAAATAAAGAAAGCAATCAAAAATCAGAATTACCTTAATCTGAAAATAGCTTAGGATAATTCATCCTAACTTTGTCTTCTAATTCCCATGTGCAATCACTAGGATCTAGACTCCACTGTACCTTCACAAGTTTCAGAGATTTATTCCTCAACTTCTTCACATCTTTTGCTAAAATTCCCACTGGATCCTTTTCATAAATCAAATTAGAATTTATCTGCACTTGGGTTGGGGTTTCAAGAATTTCTGCCTTGTCATGGACCCATCTTCTCAATTGTGATACATGAAAAACATCATGTATGCCTTGCATGTTTTCTGGTAATTCCAACTTATATGCCAAGGGACCAATTCTCTCCAGAATTTTGTATGGTCCAATATATCTTGGGGTTAATTTGCCTTGTTTTCCAAACCTCAACACATTTTTCATGGGTGAGATTTTGATGAAAACAAAATTTCCCACTTCATATTCTACCTGCCTCCTTCTCATGTCTGCAAATTTCTTTTGTCTATCTTGGGCTGCTGTCATTCTTCTTCTTATCAACTCAATTTTCTCCTTGGTTTCTTGTATGTACTCAGGTCCTAAAATAGACCTTTCTCCTGCTTCTACCCAGCAAACAGGTGACAAGCAGGGTTTACCATACAAGGCTTCAAATGGAGCCATTCCTATGGTGCTTTGGTAGCTGTTGTTGTATGTAAATTCAACTAGATGAAGATAATCTTCCCAGTTGCCCCCAAAATCCAGTATACATGCCCTCAACATGTCCTCCAAAACTTTGTTTACCACCTCAGTCTGCCCATCTGATTGAGGATGGTAGGCAGTACTTAAACATAGTTCACTTCCCATTGCTTCTTGAAAGCTTCTCCAGAATTTTGAAGTGAAAATGGTATCCCTATCACTCACAATGGTTTTGGGAATGCCATGTAACCTTACCACTTCTTTTATAAAAATTTGAGCTAGTTTTGGTGCTGTTCTTTCTGACCTGACTGGGATGAAGTGTGCTACCTTGGTTAGCCTATCCACTATCACCCATATACTTGTATTACCTCTCTTAGATCTAGGCAGTCCATCTATGAAGTCCATAGATATGTCCTCCCACTTCCACTGTGGTACACTAAGAGGTTGCATCAACCCTGATGGTCTTTGAGTTTCAGCCTTGACTTGTTGGCAAGTCATACATTTGGCAATGTACTTAGCTATATCAGATTTCATCCCCTTCCACCAGAAGTCTCTTTTCAAATTTTGATACATTTTTGTGTTACCTGGGTGAATGGAGTACTTACTTCTGTGATATTCATTCAATATCTCCTTCTTCAATTCCATGTCCTCTGGTACACACATCCTATTCTGGTATCTCACATAACCATCCTTATCAATGTGGTGTTTCATCACTTCCTCCCCTCTTGAGAGGAGCATTCTCTTCTCTACTAAGTGAGCATCTTGTTCTTGCATTTTTCCTACCTTCAGAATTAAATCTGATTGGAGTGTCATTAAGCTTAACTTCCCTTTATCTTCTTGTGCACCATGCATCTGCTCATTAATGTGCACCCAACCATTCTCCCCAATCTCTAACTCAGTTAGCAAAGACAAATCTTTAAATTCTGCTATCATCAGCATAGCCAATTTAGCATGCTGTCTACTTAGAGCATCTGCAACCTTGTTTGCTTTGCCTGGTGTGTAGAGTATGTCAAAATCATAGGCAGCTAAGAACTCCACCCATCTATGTTGCCTCATGTTCAAGTCTTTTTGTGAAAACAAATATTTTAGAGACTTATGGTCAGTGTAGAGTTCAAACTTTGTGCCTAATAAATAATGTCTCCAAAGTTTTAAAGCATATATCACAGCTGCTAATTCGAGATCATGTGTGGCATACCTTACTTCATGGGGTTTAAGTTGTCTGGATGCATATGCAATGACTTGGCCTTGTTGCATCAACACTGCACCCAAGCCAAATCCACTAGCATCAGTGTATACCACTAATTCTTCATTTCCATGTGGTACCTTTAGAATTGGAGCATTCACCAATGCCTCCTTCAATTGTTCAAAAGACTTTTCACATTTTTCTGACCAAACAAAAGCTTGGTTCTTCCTGGTTAGGTTAGTGAGTGGTGTAGAAATTTTTGAAAAATCTTTTATAAACCTTCTATAATACCCTGCCATCCCCATAAATGACCTCACCTCACTCACAGTGCTTGGCCTCTTCCATGCTTGGATAGCCACTATTTTATTGGGGTTCACAGAAATTCCTTTGGCAGATACAACATGGCCAAGAAAATGTACTTCCTCCTTCCAAAACACACATTTTGAAAATTTTGCCTTTAAATCTTTTTCCCTTAGCCTAGACAAAACCAGGTGCAAATGATGCTTATGTTCTTCCACTGTCTTGGAATAAATCAAAATGTCATCTATGAAAATAAGCACAAACTTGTCTAAACAATCTCTAAAGGTTCTGTTCATTAAATCTACAAAGTAAGATGGTGCATTAGTCAAGCCAAATGGCATAACCAAAAATTCATACAGCCCATACCTAGTGTTAAAGGCAGTGTACTTGATGCTTGATTCTTCCACCTTCATTTGATGAAAACCAGATGCTAAGTCTAGTCTAGAAAATACTTTTGCCCCTGCTAATTGATCAAAAAGATCATCTATTCTTGGCAATGGGTATTTATTTTTAATAGTTACTTTGTTTAATTCTCTATAATCTATGCAGAGTCTTAAAGATCCATCTTGCTTCTTAACAAACACCACTGGTGCTCCCCAGCAAGAATTACTTGGTCTTATAAAACCCATTTCTTCCAATTTTTCTAACTGTTTCTTTAATTCTTTTAATTCATTTGGCCCCATCCTAGATGGCTTTTTAATCACTGGGCTTGCTCCTGGAACTAGATTGATCTGGAATTCTACTGGTCTATGGTGTGGAATACCCTTGACCTCACCAAACACATCCAAATATTCATTGACTATGGGAATTTCTTCAATGGTTAGTTCACTGGAACCTTTTTCTGAGTCAACTAAATGATATAGTTTTCCTTCCTTAGCTACCTCACATAAAACTGTGATTCTCTGGCCTCTAGAATTTTGCAATGATATGGTGGATGAGTCCAAATTAATTATGGCTTTAAATTGCCTTAACCAGTCTACCCCCAATATAACACCTATATTTGGGTAATTCAAAACATATAAATTGGAAATAAAAATATTTCCTCCTATGTTTAACTCCACATCCACACAAATCATATTTAAAACACTAGAACTCCCCAATGGACTTTGTATATGCAATGGGGTTTCAACTAATATGCAATTCAGTTTTAGCATTTTAACCAATTCATAAGAAATTAAGGAGTGAGTTGCCCCAGTATCATATACTACTGTTATGGGTATGGTACAAATAAGTAATGTACCTTCCACTTGGCTATGGTTTACAGTGTTACTCTCCACTGTGGCTTTGCCTTTTCCTTCCAAATTTGCCAATTTGCCTTGCTGTTTATACTCAGGACAATTCCTCTTCATATGCCCCTCTTTCCCACATAGATAGCATTTGAAAGCTCCTCCTTTCAACTCTGGACATTTTGGTTTGATATGCCCTTCCTTTCCACACTGATGGCACACAATTTTCTTCTTGTCTTCCTTAGCCTTGACATCTCCAGTGTTTTTGTTACTGGCCTCTTCTTTCTTCTTATCATAAGGGTGATACCTCCCCTTACCTTTCTTGTTATTATTGCTCTTAAAATTTCTGAACTTCTCCCTTTCCTTGTCATGCTGCTCCAACCTCAAAGCTAAGTCTATCACATGATCAAAAGTCTTGTCTGCATAGGGTAGCATGGCTCTACTAAGTCCTGGATTCAAACCTTTTATGTACCTATCATTTTTAGATGCCTCATCTGCCACAAGCATTGCTCCATATGTGGAAAGTCCCTCAAACTTTTGGGTGTATTCAGTGACAGTCATGGTTCCTTGTCTAAGTCTAATGAACTCTTCTAGCAAGGTAGTCTTTGCTGATGCTGGTACAAACCTTGCCTCCAACATCTCTTTTAATTGATTCCAAGTGATTTCATTCTCATTCCTTCCTGCAATGATTACTTCCCACCAGCCTAAAGCTACTCCCTTTAGCTATCTTGAAGCCACTTGCCTCTTTCTTTGATCATCAAGTTGCATGTCATTGAAAATTCTTTCCAATGTTCTCAACCATGTTTGAATTTCCATGATACTCTCTGTCCCTTCAAAGCTTTTGCCTCCTAAATGAGTATATGTCTTAAGCAATTTTGAGAGTTCTTCATAGGGATTTTCTTGCCTTTGTCCTGCCCCATCCCTAAATGCTCTCACCAAGTCTTGCAGATTGACCATTGGTGGTGCATGGGAAGATCCTGCTCCCTGATTTGGTGGTCTCCCTACCATAGTTTGCTAATAATAATTTACATAGCTGGTTAGTTTAATATTTAGTTCCTTTTAATTTTACTTCTATCTAAGGACTTGATCCTTACTTCTACTATGTTGAATAACATAGCTCTGATACCAACTGAAATGACCCTCCTATTTCTATCCTAATTTCATAGGGAAATTTTTTTTTTTTTTAAAGAGGATATATAAATATATAGATATATCATCCCTTGTAAATATAATTCTCAGGGTCAATTATCTTTTTCCAATAAACAAAATATATCCAGGATCACAATAATCAACCAATATAAATATATCAGTACATTCACAAATATAAGCACATACATGTGAAGATGTATATGCCTCTCTTGTTTGAATCAGAGTTTTGGAAAAACAAGAGGATATTGGATTGCTAATTTATTTTTGACCAAACAATCCACTGTTAACATTCATATTAGTCTGTTTATACTAACTAAGAAGTGATCAAGTGATAGTCAGTAGTAAACAAGCTTTTTAATATAGATGTTTGTGCTAAGTTCTGTATAGTGTCTAAATCAGTATAAATTAAAGTGGATCCTAAGGAAACACAAGCAACATCTAGGCGTAATGGAAACGCGCCTAACTTATACATGCAAGGTCATGAGTTCGAGTACTATGCTGGTCGGTTCAAACACAATTTTTGGTTTTTCATTTTTTTTTCATTTTTCTTCTGTGCAATTTGGAATCTGTTATTTACCTATATCTGCACCTATATGTCTTATTATTGCCTATATTTCAACATACTAAGCAATAAATCTTGCTTAATTATTTTTGAATTCCATTCATACAACCTAGAAGGCTTCATGATTGAATGATAAGAGTGTTTATCATTTTCCAGGTTTGTATTTCTTCTTATAAAATTTGTCTGGCATTTAAAATGCATTTGGTTAGAATCTGAGTAAAATTCAGATTCTTATTTCAAATACAAAGGAAAAGGTGTGGTATAATCTGCACTTAAACATGTTTATGTGCATATATATCTGCAACTATTTGAATCTGGCTTCCATCTATCTTACTACAGATTCTTTCTTATTTAAAAATAGTACATGAGACATTTGTATGAAACAGGTTTAACTATGGAAACATTACAGCCATATAAACATTTAACCTATGCCTATTTCTTTTGCATACATATGCTATATTGGAAAATAAAACCATTTAAGTTTCTGAAAATCAACTATCCTGGTTTTGCAAAACTTTAACCCTTCTCAAAGATTCATGATTGACAAATGCATTTATAAAATGTAATCATTCAATTTTAACATGGTGTAGTTGCTACATCTACTTACAAGATTTGATTAAAATTCATTTTAAACATAACAGATATTTAACTTAATTCAAAGATTCCAGATACAAGTCAAATTCTTAACAAAATACTCATCCAACATTCAACCCTTAATACAAGTAGCAATTTAAATTGTCAATACATGCAGATTTCAACATTTAGGCTCTTATCTAACTAAGTTTTAGCATGCTATATCTTCTTCTCAAGGCCTTGCTTCTACTCCTACTTAGTTGCTGCAATCCCTGAAAAAGCATTGGAAACTGCCTCATTTTAAATGAGACACCCCAGATGCCATTAGCACACTAGGGTCAGACACATGTCTGGTATGAGAAAATTCACAAAAGCAATTTGTTAATTAGTTTAAAATCAAGTTAAGTACAAATACATAAGGTTCTGTCCTTTTGAATCAGGTGAATACTTGTGTGCATGCTCTGTGTCATTGTGCATGTGCACACTTTAATTTTTCTTTCCAGAGACTACATATATAAATATGGCACATACATTCAAGCATACAACTCAACCATATCAAGCAATCAATCATACCAAACAGGAAAATAACCAATATGAGTTAAATCTTTTATTCAATTCTCATATTTCAAATCTGGGAAAAACTCTAGTTTCCTCTTTATCTCAAGTATTATTCCCTTGGTATCTTTATCTATCCTTGGTCTCACCTGCAATATTTATGAATCAATGGACACACTGTAATGAACTAATTCACTCCATTACACAAAGATCTCAGGACTTAAACAAGCCATGTGTCAACTTATGTTACTCAAGCACACAAGTCATTCCTGCAGTGTTCTTGACCCCAATATCCTAATCAGGTTTTTAAGTTAATAATAACTCTTTTTATTTTTCATGGCAAAACCATTCAGTGATTCCTTTCATAACCATACAGAGGCAAACAAGCAAACAACCATTGGTGATTACAAAATAAGGTTCTGGATATACATATATCCATCCTGGTATTTAAAAGGAGTTTAGGCAGCTAATATTGGCTTCTGGTTTCTTAGAGAGTTTTTTTTTCTTTTGCAAACATTTGTGCTTGAGTTAAACTCAGGATGACCTGGTTTCACTGAATCACAAAATTTTGTTTGCTATGCCTTTTATTGAATCAGGAGCATCAGCACATAGGTAACCCTATTGCACCCCTAATTCCTTTCTATTTCAAGCCTCAGCACTTATACATGAGTATATTGCAGCTCAACATTATTTTCATTTTTCTGGGTTAAGCCAAAACCAATACTACTTGCCTATTCTCAACATTTTATTTTCTGGGTATTTGTTTATATCCCTAAATATTAACATATCAGAGATCTGAGTGTATAAAACAGATATGCATACTAACAACACATAAAACTTTGTTAAAATAAAACAAGTGATCAACCAAAGAAAATCAAACATATTCAAGTTTAAATTCACAGATAAACATTCATATATGAAAATACTCTTTTAATAAAAATACTTTTATCTGGCTGCCTACATTAGGACTTATTGCCTTAGATTTTTGAGTGAGTTTTCTCACCTAGCTCTCTCCTTTGTTTCTTTAATTAACAGATGAACTCCTGCTCTTATCCTCAAGCTTTCTTTCTTCCCTTGTCTTATGATTTCTGTGGTATTGTTTTTCTTCCCTTTTTTTTCAAAATTCTTTTCTGAGGAGAAGAGGAGGCTGCTGTATATACTTGTATATATACATACAGGGTTTCTCTTAGGGTTTTGGGTATTGGCTAAAGCCATTTTTGCCCACCAGAAAATCATGTTTTCTGCATTTTAAACCCAAAGTTTTACCCCCCTTCCCGGCTTAATTTGGGTGAAGAGAAAAGTGGTTACATTTTTCTTTCAGAAATTGCTTTTCAGAAAATACTTTTCCCCCTTGTCTACAATCATGCTAAAAATGTGACTTTGATTTTGTTATTTATTAAATACACTTCCTAATTCTGCCTATAGCAACATTTCTCTGTTTCTCTTATTTTTTTTTCTATTTTTAGCTTTCATGTAAATGGCATGTACCCCCTTTATTTATTTATAAGAGGATTTGTTCTTTTTATATCTTCTTTCTTTTTATTTCTGCTTATATTAAAATATGTCTGTATATTTTATCTCACTAATTTAAACTCTGGTATTTTATTAGCACATATATATATTTATATATATATATATCATTCTGTATTGACACACACATGCACATGTATACTTAAGAAAAATATTCAGTAGCATACATATATTTATATTTACTTATGCATTCAGCTTTTAAAGATTTTAATATATATATACATATATATGTATATATTTATTCCCATACATATCAATATGTATTTATTCTTAAAGTTCAGAGATTTTTAGCTTTAGTTCATGTGTATACCCCGTGCACACATGTACACACATACTGATACACTATCAAGCCATAACAATCTCCTTCCAAAATTTATTTAAGAATTATTTTAAATTCATTTATATTTTTCAGGATAAATTCCTAAAATCTTGGGTCATTACAGTACAAGGGAGCACAGGCAGTGGCGCGCGCGACTCGGGGTGAAGTCGCGATTGAAGAAGCAGGCGATTAGGCGAAGTCGAATATAAGCCTAGGCCAATCATTGTGTGTGGAGGAGGCAGTTATCGCGTTCGATTTTGGGGTTGTCGATGCACGTACGTGTGCGCACGCGAGGCTGGGTAGGCGAGTGTTAACCGGTTATTTGACCCGGTAACGAGAGGCTCGGCACATAGTTCCCATTCGGCATGCAAATCCATCATTCGGCACACAGCCTCGATCGGCACAGAGTCTCGATCGGCGTAGAGCCTCGACCGACACACAGCCTCGATCGGCACAGAGTCTCACTCGGCGTAGAACCTCGATCGGCACACAGCCTCGATCGGCATAGAATCTCGCTCGGCATAGTGCCTCGACCGGCACAGAGCCTCGCTCGTCACAAAACCTCGTTCGGCATGCAGGGATTTGTCTGTCTTCATACCTTACTAGGCACAAGTCTCTCGTTCAGCATATGATTTCCACCCGGCCTACACTCATCACTCGTCGTCAGGATATCGCACAAGTTCGAAGAAAAGGTTAATATTCAACCATTCGTGAGGGCGTCGCTCGGCATACCTCGCTCGGCAAACGTCGTTCAGCCACGATAGCGCATAGTTCCTAGTTCGGCCAAATGTGGTCCGGCTTGTCTCGTCCGGCATGTCTCGTTCGGCTTGCATGGAATGGCACGCAGTAGTCATCTACTATGGGCCGAGGTACCTTGTTCCTAGGCCTGTGAGGGAAGTCCAACCCATCTACGTCTATAAATAGAAGGGCAAGGGCATGCTGAAAAAGGACCTTTTTGGAGAACAATGGGGAGACTCTGCCACTTTCAAGACTTATTATTTTCAGTTCAAACTTGTATTCAAGTCATTAATATACGGATTGTATCTGTATTCAACCACTTGTGAAAGCAATAAATATCAAAACTCAAAGTGGACGTAGGCAGTTACGCCGAACCACTATAAATCTGGTGTTCTCGTTTTTGTTGTTCTTTTGGCTTTGAATTACACTATTTTTCAGTTCTAATTTATCTCCTTCATTAATCTCTCTACATAATCTTTCTCAATGAGGTTAGTGACCAATTTGGGTGCTAACAGCGAGTGAGGCTGGCGAGGGTCGGTGTTGCAGTGGAGGGTGGTGACGGGGTCGTGTGGGTTCAAGGATGGCTGGAAGGGGGTCGCGAACTAGGATAGGCGAGCGTGGTGGGTGTTTCGAGGTTAGTAAATGGAGGTGCGGTCATCAGGAGGCGGAGCAGCGAGTAAAGGAACGGGGAAGTCTTGGTCACGATAAGCTGTACATTAGAGGGGAGGGGAATTCGTGAGTGTTGGAAGGATTTGGCGATGGAGCAGCACAGACTAGGCTTCTGGATAATTTTGCAGAAGTTCATCAATGAAATGGTCTTTCTGTCAGATTATATAATTTTTCTTTTTTAAAATTAATTAGTGATAAATAATTTAAATTTTAAAATCTTATATACTCGTAAATTGCTTATACGAGGTCGAATTCGAGTGTGGATTTCTACATTGGAATAATGATGACGTAGGATATGAAATTAAATTGGAATAGATTGCAAATAAAAAATCAAAGTGAAAAATTCTCACTCATTGGGATTATCAGATTAATTTTAAAAATAGTTAAAATTAATTATTGAATGCCTGGTTGATTTAATAATTATTATCTGATGAATGAAATATTATATATATATATATATGCGGTATATATATTAGTATTTGGAGTGATATTCCCGCACATTATAGCGGATGAGAACCTATGCGCCTCGCATAATAGCGGATGACCCTATATACCGTGGTATCCCCCTCGAAGCGGGATTGGTATTTTTATTGTTGACTAACATCTATGGATGCAAGAAAACAGGTTTGAGGGATCCAACTGGATTCCTCAAAAATGTTGATTTATTTTCATATATAATGATACATGATTTGTGTGAATAATCTGTTATGGATTATTGCTATGATTTGAATCTTTAGATGCTATGGTAGCACGGGCCTTAAATTTGGCATTTTAAATACCATAAATTATTATTTTTAGTTTAAATGAATTTAAAAGAAGATTTTTGATATAAAAATATTTATATTGGAAATTGGATTATTTTTAAGAAAATTGAATTAGGAATAGTATATATATATTAAATTTGGATTGTACGTAACTATTCGTGAATGGGTTTAAATAGACACTTTAAAAATTAATTATATAAAGGAGTTTGTAAATGGTATACTGAAATATAAAAAGGAGTTAGAATCAATATTAAAATAGATCGGAAGTATAAATGGAATTTATAAGAAATGAATTTATATAATGGAATTTTATAAATAAGATTTGTTTTATAAACAGGTAAAACCAAAGGGTTATAAAATTTATAAACGATGTTTATAAATAAAGGAATTCGATATCAGATGATAATTGGGAATATAAATTCGTTGGGTGAATTTATATTAGAATTTGGAAACAGGGTTGAGAAAAATAGTTGGTTCTATTTTTGAAATGAGAATGGTTGGGGAATCGACAATGAATCGATATGTTGTGAAATCGAGAGGAAGTTATAAATTAAATTGGTTATTGAGATTTTAAAATATATTTTTATTTTTAAGAAGTTAAGTTCGTTTTTCAGAGGGAAAACTTTATTATATAAACTATGAAATTTTAAACTAGTTAGTATTGGAATACTTCAGAAAATGGATTTTCAAATATTTAACATTTATTGAAATAAAATTTTAATTTTTTAATCAGCTTTGTAAATTGATTTGTTTTATTTTAGATGTGTTATTGATGGTTTATTAAAAGTGTTTAATATTTTAAATAATAACTTAAAACACATTTTAAAAATAAAAATAAATTACTATTCTTTAAAAATGCTCATTATATATATATATAGTTTGAAATGATTGAAAATTTATTTATAAAATTCTCTCGAGATGTGTAAATAGGTTTTAATTTAAGGATGAGATTTTATAAGAGAAATCTTATAAATGGAATTCTAGAGACTTAAGAAAATTTCCAATGTTTAGATGCGATAACTTCGGAAAGAATTTGAATTCATTTAAAGAAGTTATAAATGGTTGGTTGGGATTATAAATAAGTATAATCGATTTGGAGATCGTAGGAAGGATTTATTAAAATTCCGGAGACTTGTGAGATAAGTTATGAAATATTTCCAAGTTTAATATTAAGAAGATTTTGGAAATTGTACGTATAAATATTTTCCTAAGTATTGAAAGGAAGGTTTTGGAAATATTTTTAGTGGGAAATGATTTGGAATAGAAATATTTTTTAAGTGTTATAAAAATGGAAGTTGGAAATATTTCTAAGTATTGAAAATTGTGAAATATCCTGTTATGGATACAAGTGTTGAAACTGTTTTCAAATATAGAAATATTGAAAGAGATTGGATATATATCTTGGTGAAGATGTTTTGAAATAAATATTTTGGAGTTTTATAAAATAAGGCCTAGTGTTTGCTTTTGGATGTTATTTGATAGTTAAATAACCAACTATCAAATATTGGCCAAATTCATTGATCATTTCGAAGAGACCGGGATCGGATTTAATTATCCAGAAACCACTTCGATCTGGTTTGAACGTTACGAATGAATACCATGAAGATGATGAAGTCGGTGATTCAGTTTGTCCAGACCCAGGACAACTTGTATGGATGAATGATATCAGAACATCGTCATTGGAGGACGATGAGCATTCTAAGAAGAATTGTTTCTTGAAAGGTAACGCTTAACCTCGTGCATCATCAACCGGGAATGACTAAAACAGGGGAGATGCAGCAAGGCTAAGTGGATCGCACCCAATTAGGGTATGTTATCACTTTTCTAGATGTCCTCGAAAACCTATATATTATGGATATGGCTGTGCATGAAAGAAGGAGCGCTCGATGATAAGGGTGGGAACACCCAGGGTGATAGCATATTCGGTCTATCCAGGTTAGGGGTAGGCCGGTCTTGTTTAGCAGGGGATCCTGGCGAGGTCCTCGGTGCATTGTTCTAGAGGTGTACTGTGATGGGCGGTACCCAGTGGCCCGGTTATTGTATGGAATCCATTCTCCAATACGAGCTTTACGGTTTTTTTTGTAAAGCCTAGTATGCTGGAATTTAATTAATGTAACAATTTCGGCTATTTGAATAAGTATTTGTACTTAGACACTATTATAATATCAGATGATTTTGATAAAATTGTTTTGGTTATCGTAAGGTAAAAACCCGTCGTGCTTATGTGTGACGCGGTCTTACGAGTTACCTTTGTTTTTCAAAGAATTTTGATAGCTTTAATAATTCAAATTTAGTGTGTTTTCTCACGCTAATTTTCCAGACGGACTCAGGTGTAATTTTATTATAATGCTCGGGTCTGACCGAGTATATAGATTCAGGTTAGAATGCTACGGAGCTCAGGAGACGAGCTGGATGACAGAGACGTATCACCGTACTTGGTTATATTTCTGCTTTGTGAGGAACTGTCCATTTTGATGTATTGAAAAGTTGTACTCTGATGGTTGTCCGTATATTAACAGATACAATTTCCCTTGTATAAAAATTTGTTATTATATATTATATTTTGTTCCGCTGCGATTGTGAGATTCTATGTTGTTGTTTTATATTCTTCTACCTCTTTCTTCTTCTTTACCCTAGTTATTCTCTTTTCGTACAACTTGGGTTGAACATGAGTGAATTATTATCAACTCTAGGGTATGGAACTGCGGGCCGCTACATATTCTTTAGGACTTTTCTCCATGGTTTATAAGTACCCAAAGTATACTAACTATTGTAAAAAGGATGGGTCTAAAATCAATTGTTAAGGTGTCAAAAACTAGGTACAAAGTAGTAGCAAAATATGTTAAAATCAAACAATAGAACTTTAGCAGCATTTATGGAAATATTTTTTCTGTTTGAAACTATAAAATGTTTAAAAACGATAATTAAATTATGTATTTTTCTCTACTCTTTGTAGGGATGCTTTCTAACTTATATTAGAGTGTTTTCAAATTAGTTCAATGTATAAATATATTTTTAATAATTAATTATGAATTTTTAAAGTGAGTGGCTTTTAAAAATATAACATGTTTATTTTGATTTTTCTATTTATTTCCAAATTGGTTATTTTACATAATATTCTATATAAATAATTATAATATATTTTTAAGTAGTTTAAAAGTATTTTAACATATTAAGAAGTATTTTAAAGGTATTTATATATATATATATATATATATATATATATATATATCTGTGTGTGTGTGTGTTTTAAAAGTAAGTTAAGTAATTTATAAATGTGGTAAAGGGAGTTTGGATTTGAACACTTAAGTTAAAATAAATGGTTTTGTGGAATTACTTAAAAGTGTATTACCTTAATTGATAAGTGTGGATATGCTTTGACCTTTAAATAAATGTTTTAAAGTTAATTAATAGTATAGAATGGTTTTGGGTTGTAGTATACAGTGTTTTATTAACATTTTTATAACTCGTATTATTAATTATACTTAGAATTATAATTAGATATTTACTAATGAATATTTAGTGATAACTATAGGTAAATGGTTTTGGGTTGTAGTAAACAATGTTTTATTAACATTTGTTTTTCACCCTTATTATTAATTATACTTAGAAATATAATTAGATATTTAATAATGAATACTTTAAGGTTTAGTATAAATGGAACGTTTTGTGTTTGTTGTGACAATGTTTTAAACAACACTTGTCTTAAACCCTTAAGTATAATTAAATCTTTAAAAAGCAAGTTTAAATTGAAATGTTTTTAAAGTGTGAATGTTTTGGGTTTGTTGTGACAATGTTTTAAACAACACTTGCCTTAAAGTATAATTAAGTCTTTAAAAGGCAAATTGAAAGAGAAATGTTTTTAAAGCATAAATGTCTTGGGTTTGTTGTGACAATGTTTTAAACAACACTTGTCGTAAGCCCTTAAGTATAGTTAAACCTTTTAAAGAGAGTTTTAGAGATAATGATTAAATGAGAAGTGTTTTGGGCTTGTAGGAAACAATGTTTTAGTAACATTTGTTTTTAAATCGTTAAAATATATTTTAAAGAGGAAAAATATTGTTAAATGACTATGAATATATCTATATCATTAATAATGGAATTTAAAGATCATAACAAGTATTGAAAACTTTAATAAAAAGATTGAAAAGGTTATATGTTTAATTTATAATAGAGAAGGAGGTTTATAGTAAACAATGTTTTAGTGACATTTGATTTTGACATCTTATACTATATTTTAAAGTTAGTAAATCTTATTAAATGATTTGTGAATATACTTATACTGTTGAGATAAGTATATGAATACTTTTGAAGTATTGAAAATGTATAAATAAATAATGAAGTAATAGGATACAAGTATATATATCTTTTACAAAGAAAAATTAAATATATTTATACAAGTATATAAAAGAAGTTTTAATTAATAAAGGAGTATTAATTAATAAAGGAAATTTTGATTAATGAAAGAAGTTTTATTAAATAAAAAGGATTTTTAATTAATAAAGGACAAATTAATTATAGAGGGATTAGAAGTCCTTTAGGTGACTAAATCATGTTTTGGATGAATTGATAGTGCTTGTATGTTTACTGTAACGACCCAGAATTTTGAACAAATTAAATTGAGAATATTTAATTAATTTTAAATATTTGAACGATGATTTAATTTGAATCCCGGATATAACTTTGAAAGCTGACGATTAAATTATAAAATTTAATCTATTGTAAGTTGAATTAAATTTGAATCTTCAATTTTAAGTTGAAGAAAAATATTTCGAAAGCTTTTAAAATTCGTATTGATAATTCTGAAGGTAATCGAACTTTCAGAATTGAATTTTAAACTGTTTTGCTCAGTTTTGAATTTAATTGTTTGAACCGATATTTAAAAATAGTCATTTTTCAAACAGTCTCGGAATTGGACGAAACCAGTTCCATTGGATTCGTAATATTGAATTATTATTGGATTTCAAATTTCGTATTTTTCAGAGTTGTTTTGTGACCGTACGGATTGAAAACGCATTGAAGTTTTAAAACGGATTCGATTTAAATTTAAATTTAAATTTTAAAATTTGGCCTCAACTCAGACCACTGTAACTAGGTAATGCAAAACACGACCTATTTCCCTTAATGTACGCAGGGAATCACGAAATGATCGTGCAGAGCATACTCCTTCCATTTTTAAATTACCCTGTATCCTTCTTTCTTCCATCAGAACGAATTCAAATTCACAGAAGAAAATAAAATGGCCGAATGGAAAAAAACTCCCTCTTCTCTAAGAAGTCGCGACCGCGAGTTCCCTTTCCCCCCAAATTCCAAATCGAAAAAATTAAAAATACAAATCGAGCAGTTAAAATTCATGGCCGCGTACGCGACTGAGATAGGGGGTTCGCGTTCGATTTTGGGGAGGGTTTCGAAGTCACAAACGAAGGTGGGTCGCGTGGGTTCTCGAATTCGAATCAAGGCGGCGGCGGTGTTCGCAAGTTGATTGGGGCTTCTGTTGGTGGCGCGAGCTCGCGTGAAGGCATGTCGCGAAATTTCGTAGGGCCGGGGCGGTGTTTGAGGGTGGAGGTCGCGAGCACGACCTGGGCGAGATCATGGAGGCGGCAGCAACTTGTTCGACGTCACGATTCACGATGGCGATTGGCGATGGGCAGGCAATGTCTTCGCGATGCAGTCAAGTTGGAGTTCGCGATGCTCTGTTGTACTCGAGCAATGAAGTAGTGGTCGTTTATGACTCGGCTGATTCTGGCGTTCGACAGAAAGGTGATTTAATTCTTTAACCATTTTTTTATACAATGATTTGTTTAAAGATTTAATCGGCTATGTATATATATATATACAGTTTTGGAAATGTCGGCAGTAATGAATGAACGATTTCTGCTCTTTACCAAGATTTAATATAAATCTAAAAATATATATATATGCAAATAAATTTAAAAGAAAATATTATAAGCATGTATTTTGATTTACTAAGTGATATTATAAATAATTTATTAAGGTGATTAAAGTGGTTAATAAACTTATTCAAAATTATCTAGTTACTAAAAGATATTTTTTAAAAAGGAAGAATGGTTTAAATTAAATAGTTAGTCAATAAATTTTTTTTTTTAAAGGAAATTTAGTTTTAAATTTAATTTTTGTTAAATGAATTTATTAGAAGAAATCGGGTTAAAATAAAGTCATTGGATAATTAAAATTTCCAAACACAAAAGTAAAATAAATTGCTGGTTTATTTTAAAGAAAATTTAGTTAAGTAAATTTGTTAAAAGAAATTGGTTATTTTAAATAAGGGAATTAGTTTGAAAAATTAAATTTTTAGTTAAACAAATTTATTTAAAGATATTTATTTAAAGTAAAATTGTTAGTTAAATAAATTTGTTAAAAGAAGAAATTTGTTAGTTACGACTATCATAACGAAGATTTGATTCGAATAATAATCAATTGTGTATAAATATTATACTAGGTCAAAACCTGTAAAGAAATCAAGCCGAGAATGGAAATGGATGGCAAATTAAAAGCAAAGGTGAGATTTTTCTCACTCAAATTGAATGTGGAATTTTTGCAGTTATTGATTTGATTAATTGCTATTGGATCTGATATTAGATATAGTAGGATATATCTATATATATATATAGCAATATATACATATTGGCATATGTATATATTGGATTGATTGATTTCCCGCCTCGTATAGCGGATGAGACCCTATTGCGCCGTTAGTAAGCGGATTTTTATAAAACCCATATACCGCGATAATTCCGTACTGGAGAGGAATTGGTATTGTGCTAACATCTTTGGATGCAGGGAAACAGGTTGGAGGGATCCAACTGGACCCCTCACATTGATTGAATTTATTTATACTGTGATATGAATCTGTGAATGATTATATTGATGTTATTAATCATATTGATATCTGGAAATTGTTTGAAGCTAAAATTTAGCTGAATGGATGTTTGATATCATTGGATTCCAAAAATAAATGAAATTGGATTTTTGAAATCAAAATAGAAATTTTTAAGTGAATAAATTTTTAGAAATTGAATAAATTCGAAGAAAAGAATTTAAAAGTATAAAAGCTGATTTTTATAATCTTATTGAATAAATTCCAGAATAAAGTGAAAATGCTAAAGAAATGGATTTCATAAAACAGTGATTATAAATTGAAGAAATTAATTTAAATTTGGATTTTTAAATAGATTGAAAGAGATAAAGAAATTTATTTTCTTTAAAAGGAATTTATTTAGAAAAGAAATAAGTGGGAAGTCCAATTAGAAATTTAATTGCAAATTGAAACGAATTTGGAAAAAGAATGAAATTTATAGATGTATAAATTGTGAAGTTAAAAAGGATGAAATTTATAGATGTATAAATCGGGAAGTTAAAATGAATGAAATTGTAGAATAGAAGATTTATAAGAAATTAACTTATAGATTGGATTTTTGCCTTCAAATGAAATATTGATCAAATTTGTTAATAAAGGAGATTTACAAATCGAAGTTGTTATAAAGTAGGAATAGAATTTATAAACGTTGTTTTATAAATTCGAAATCAATTGAACTTGATAAATTTAAATATAGAAGGTTATTAAAGTAGATATATTCGCGATTTTGGATAGCGAATTTCTATTGAAATGAAAATGTGTAGAAATGATTGGAATTGGGTTAAATGAAGTATATTCGATTTTGGACAGTGAATATATTTTTAAGTAAAAATGGTTATGTTTGGGAAAGCGATATTATAAATGAATTTAATTGTTTTAAAAGATGTTTTAAAACGTGTTAAATATCGAAACCATAGATTTCAACATTTATTGTTGAAATAGACGATTTCGAAAAATAAGGAAATGGCGGACTAAAACACTGTTGTTATAGTAAATGATTTCCAAAAGGAAATGTTTTATATAGTATTGGGATTTACATATCTATCTTAAAATTCGAATCCCTATACTAGTGATTTTGAGTCGTTCGTAACGATGTTTTACGTAACATTCGTTTTGACTCAAATAAATGTGCTTAAGAGAATGTTTTCCTTAAAAGAATGAATATATACTTAATTTGATTTAAGTATATCGAATATTTTCAAACGTTGAAAATAAATGATTTGTGAAACACTTATTTTTAAATAAGTGTGGAAATGCTTTTCCAATATGAAATGAACTGTTTTGAGATTTTATCTTCAAAGATAAAAAGAAATGTGGGAATTGATTTGAAATTGTTTTCAAACGGTTAAGTGTGGAAATTCTATATCTAGTAAAGATATTTTTTGAAAATAAATAATTTGGAAAATTATTTGGAATCTGATGATGTTGCGCATCTTTATTGATAGTTAAATAACCGACTATCAATAATTACCTTGAATTGGTATTTGTTGTGAATTGGATGAATTTGAATGCCACACTTATTTTTGAATAATCGCTCACTATTCGGGTTAGCCGGGAAAGGACCATGGGGTCGTATAACCCATTCCGAATATGTGATACGTCGTTATGAATTGCATTTGAAGACCGGTGTTGAAGACCAGATATTTTTGAAAACGGAAGGATTACCGTCGAGTTACTCTACATCGGCTGATCTCCGGTTTAGAGGTTTTTATCACCCTTAGTGACGGGAAGTCCGGACGTGATTAGAAAATTATCCGGATATGCAAGGGCTTCGTGAGAAGTGCCTTCGGTTCTGTTCGATCCCGGAACAGACTTGTATGGATTGTGTGTCTGACGTTACAATTTGAGATATAAAGCTGATTTCTTTCAAATACATTTCTGTTGGTGGCGGAGAATTTATTCTCTTAGCTTAACACCCTTCTCTGAGACGTACGAGCTCAGAGGTTATGTAGTTGAAATTTATCAGCAATACATTCCCAATTTGGTAACGTGGCATACTGAGTGTTGCTGTGAAATGATCAGTGTTTGATCATTTGCGATATGATCATTTGTTTGATCTTATATCTTTGTGATCATAGGTTGATCATTTTTGTTTGACCCGAAGCAGGGCTTTGTAGAAAGCGTAGCTTTGTGGACGAGACTTCGTCGAGCCTCACACCCCGGAAATGGTCGAAACAGGAAGGATGCAGCAAGGTTTTAGGGAGTAGCGCCCCTTAGTGTATGTCATTCCTTCTGGATAAAGGTGGTATCATGGTATGGAGCCCAGATACTTAACCTCTGTGGTTGCTGCAAATTTATTACTTTGTGGTTGTTGCGAATCGGGGATCCTCGGGAAGATCGGTGACGATCGGGGGATGGCATACGCGTGTCAGTAGTTACCTATTTTTGCAGAGGTAACCCAGCCTTGTGTTGGCAGAGATCCGGTTAGGTTCTCGGGTCGTCTATTCCAGGGACGTACCCACCGTGGATAGGAAGTTCCTTGGCCTGACCATTTGTTGGAAATCCAAAGAAACAATACGAGCCTTGTACGGTTTTAGTTGTAGAACCTGCCATTTAATATGGTAGCTATAGTAGACATACTATAATGGTACCTATGTCGGCTAAGATTAATATTCTACTTTCGAAATGTTTTCTACACTATGCACTAATAATAATATCAAAAAGAATTTGATTTTTGCGTAGTAAGCATCTTTGACTATCATAAGAAGAAATCTCCTCCAAGTCTGCGTTTGCATTGTGTGTGTGGCGGGAGGTCTTATGGTAGTTTCATTTTCCAAAAGCATTGCGAATTGACATTAAAAGTTTTCCTGTTGTTTATTTTAAAGATAAATAACTGTTTTACGATCTCACACCAGTCACCATGACTGACTCGGAGTTTATTGTTCCCTTCTAAACTCTGGGTGCCCACCAATTTCCACACGGGCAGCCTAGAGTTATGTTATCAGGATATTCTGGAGCTTTGGAGATAAGCTGGATGGCGAGACGTAGTATTTGTATCTGATAGTATTTATTCCGCTGTGTATTCTGTATGAGGACAAGTTACATAACTGTCCATTGTTGTGTATTGACTCTGATGATTGATGTATGTATAAAATGATATAATTCTTTGTTTTAAAAGGCTAGTGATTATCTATTATATATTGTTCTGCTGCGATATGTGAGATTCTGATATTGTTTTCTGTTTCTGATGTTGTTCTGTTGTTCTTCTTCTTCCTTCTTCTTCTGTTTTCTTCTTCTTCTGCCTTTTTCTTCTTTCTTAAACCCTCACTATTGGAGTTTCCGACACTCGATTGCTCGACAGTCGATAAAGTGAGTATCGATGTCGAATTTTCGAAAGTCGAAAATTTCCGTACGTGACATTTACTTGCTGTGGAGAGTATACAGGGCTTAGTTCTCTTATGCGATCATTCACACTGTTGTTAAATATAACCAAATTCATCGACTCGTTCTTGAGGAGACCAAGATCGGTAAGTGTTCTACTTACCGAAAACTACTTCAAGGCTGAGATATGTTTCTACCTCTGGGAAGTGGATTTGTTTGAGATGTGGAAATCCATGTGTGATTCCGAGATCTATTAAGGTATGGGAATCCATGTGTGGTTTCTAGATCAATTCGAGTGATGAAGACTCGTATGAAAGATGTCGAATGTAGCCTCGACATCGAAAAATGGCTAAAGACGGAGTAGGATGCACAATCTAGCAATTTTGCTAACTTAGAGGGGTATATCAACTCCATTATCTAAATTATGCCTATCGATATGTTAGTCGGCAGGAGTTGATGATGCTTAGGTTCCAAGTGGTTCGGGTTCGCTCGTTTGATCATGGGCTAATTATGTTTACCTCATGGTATATTTTATCTAGAGATATATGGCGCTCGGAAGGTGTTTTCTGATCCTTGTCATAGGTGATCGATCTTTATTTAGGAGGTCGCCATGAAAAATCCATTATACGAAAGCACCTTAGCTGTTTTAGATGTACTCTAATATACTGGAATGTGAGATGGAAGCCTTCCAGCTATGATATATATTTATATTACATGCACTTGGACATTATTATAATATCACTAGATCTTCTTATGAAATGGTTTGGTTATCGTAAGGTAATAACCCATCCATGTTTATTTGCAGCGTGATCTTACGGGAAACCTTTATTTAAAATGTTTTATACCATTATTTAATTCAGATGACTTAAGTTTCTCATGCCGATTTACCAGACTGATTCGGATGTTATTTTTTTATAATGCTCGGGTCAACCCTATGTATTTTCCAGATATCGTTGATGTTCATTGAAGCTCTTAGAGAGGAGTTGGATGATTACCTACCATAGTTTTTATTTCCACTTTGTTACTTCGTTTAAATATATTAGCAATTGTAAGGAAAGGCAATTATAACTATCTAGGCAGATGATATGTTAGTTTGCTCTAATTATTGTATACATACAATTTTCTTTTGTAAAAATCATTTTGAATTATATATTATCATTCCATTATGAGATTCAGATATTTTTGTTCTCCTCTTTCTTATTCCTTTTCTTTCCTTCTTTTCTTTTACTCCAACATTCTATCTTTTTGGCACTTGGATGCTCAGTACGTGAATACCGTGGATGTATTAGTGTCGACATTTGACGGCCGAAAAGGTGATCGTTACATTTTGGTATTAAAGCTGGAGGTTAAGCGAGAACCTTGAGTTTGGTTCGGTATAACTCACTAAGAGATACGGTAAGGGAATGTGTTATTATGAGTTGAGTATATTATATATAAGAGAGTACATATTTGTTATTGTTATAACAATGTTTCATATTGTGTTGATTGGTTTGTTGAGTGCTTATGGATTCTGGTCGGCATGCTGATCAACGTAGTTGATAAGGGTCTCTAAACACTTGAACGAGGCAAACCGACACAGTATTGTTTATGAAATGTGGTAAATGAAATAATTTTACTTAGGATTATATTTTATATATAAAATAATAATTTTCAATAAATTGATATAGTTATTTATAATGTATTTGTTTGTTAGGAAATAATAATATTCAATTATTATCATTTATTATTTGATTAGTCATTCTTTGCCAGTTTATGGGCATTGACTATTGTTTATTGATTTGTTAGTAGATTACCATTTTACAACATGGGTTGTGTAGATAATAATTTATGGGAACATTAAAGCGAACACCTTGTGAATTAAGTTTCACCATTTGAATATAAGGAGTTCGGTGATAATGTTGGGTTAAAAAGGGTAATTTTAATAAAAGTTGCCCAACACAAACTAAAAGAAAGATAAGATATTTTGAGAATAAATATTGAGAAATGATTAATAGTAAATTTATATAAATATGATTTATGAAAATATGGTTTATATAAATATGATTTGTAAATAAAAAGGTTTTAAATTGAGAATATGTGAACTTAAATCCTGCTGTTTTTGAAAATATTTTCTAAGAGTTTCGAGTAAATAATAATAGTATTATTTGGAGCTATTTTGATGGAATAATGTTTTTAAAAGATTTTTAAGATTTGTTCGAGTTCGAGGCTACTCTCGAAATCAACAAGTCGATGCGGGAATAATGTATTTTTATGTTAGCTAGTACGAGTGACTCAAAAGTGACTAAAATGGGCGAGTGATGTGTTTGGTTGGTAAGCACTTCTCTTAAGTATTACGCTTCTTACTAAAAGGGATATATGATACTTCTTGGTAAGATAGGTTCCTTATTTCATTCTCTGTTGTTAATCGATCTATATAAATATTTTCCATGGATTTTAAAGAAAATATTTTAGGAATTGATTTTAAGAAAAAGAAAATGATTTTTTTTAATCCTGAAAATATGATTTGATATCTAAAAGATATATGTATATATTATTATTTCAAATAATTTGAATAAAACTCGGCGTTTAATTCTTAAGTTTTCAGTTAAGTTATATTATGGACCCATGTATCCTATGCATTAAGATAGTCTGGTTGTGCATCTTATTATGATATATTGTCTGCTAGTTTTCAATATTGAAATAAAATGAATTTCTTGGCCATTTTGGACGGTCAAAAACTTACGAATTGATATAGAAATTGAAGCTAAGTATTTTTTAAAATTATAAAATTTGAATTTTATAACTCTTAATTTAAAAGGTAGTAAGTTAAAACAAGTTTAAAATTTGTTAAGCATCCTTGTTAAATAGAAGATTTGATGTTATTGGGCCAACTAATAAACATCTTTACTTTAGGGTTGTCTAAGGAAAGTAGACTCTAGTTTTGAGTTAGATACCAGAGTCCTGCTCTACCTAGCTACTTGCCTAACCAGATGAATAAAGAAGTATAGAAGGTTGACTTAATTATAAGATCCAAAGTTATTTCGGACCTTCGTCGAAATTTAAGGAATTGAAATGTAAAAGAATGTTTTATATATACTCATAGGATATAGTTGAGTATTATATGAGTAATGAACTTAAGTCTTGAAATGTTTTCAAAGTGAAATTTTATCTTAATAAAATGTTTTATAGGTAAATGTTTAACGGCGGAATTTCTATCGAATTAGAAAACCGTCAAAAAAATTTGAAATAAATTTAACCACAAGCGCACGGCGCACTATCGTAGTACGTGACGAGTACGGGTCGATCCGCAGGGAATTGTTGATTTTAAATCTCTATTCAATCAAATTAACCAAAGTTGGAAGTGTGATTAACTAAAAATGTAGAAACTAACAAAAAATAAACTGATAAAAATATGAGAGTGTGAAGGCAATTTCCACTCTCTAGATCACATAAATCAACAAAATGAAGTTATGATCTCTCTTTTGGTCATTAGTGAAATTAATTGTTGTGTTTATTATAAGTATGGCATATTTGTGATATTAATTAGCCCAATATAAACCATCAAACTATAACACAACCACTAATACACTTCTCACTCTCATGAAATATGACAACAAAGTTGAAAGCAAAATCTATTTTAAGCATGGTCTATTAACTATTAATTAGAAATATAAGCCATAAAAATTTAATTTCAACATTCACTTCTTTGCCATAATCATATGTAGATGAAGAGGCAATTTGTGTTTTGTTTGTTTAAGCATAGCCTATTTGTTATGAACAATATAGACTATCAAATTCAAAGCTAAACAACATCATTAAACCACTTCAATCATTCTCATTACGCATAAAAAGAGAGCATGAACATCAAATTAAGTTGAAGCTACATGATTAGAGAGCTTCATTACCCCTAAATTGAAGGGGTTTAGCCTCTCATATTTGTCATTTGATTAACAAATGTAGCTAGCAACATGAAAGCGAAAAGAAAGGAAAATGAAAGCTAATGGAAAAGAGAGCTAATTAACAAGAATTAAAACTATTCTACTTGCACGAAAGTAAATCTACACTACAACATAAAGGGAAATAAACAAGGAAATGAAAAAGCATGTATTTAAAATTGCATAAAAAGGTTACATGAAAAGAAGAAATGGCTAAGTAGCCATGAAAAGAAAGAAGAGAACTTGATTTATTTTTGAGCCTAAACTAAACTAAAGAGAGACTAAGCAAGAAGAGGGTTACATGAAACATAAGGGGATTTTATACATGTGTTAAACCCTAATTCATATTTTTGGGGAATGCCCAAAATACCCTCTTAGGAAGCGTGAAGGCCAAGTAATCATTAGCTTCAAAAAATCCTCATTTAAGTGTACATGAAGCCATTAATTCCATAAGCATGTGCATTAGCCTCTAATTTGTACATTAAGGTAGGTGGGTAGGTGGGGTCCTCCATTATCTTCACTTTGAATTATTTCCATCTTCATTTGTTCTCTTCACTCTTGTGCATGCATATATCATCATGTAACCACTTGTAAAATTCACCAAATTTCCTACAAAACAACATAGAAAATTCCAAGTAAATTTTCACAATTTAATAAATGCATAAAAATGGCCATTTTGCCCCTATATGAAGTTGAATATGTGACAATTTCAAATAATTTGAATTTTGGTTTAACAAATTAAAATACCCAATATGATCATTTATTTAATTTAAATAGATTAAACATGGTGGTAAAAATATGCACATTTACGTGCACATCAGTAAAGATAAGTCTTTATGAAATATTTATAAACTTAAGTAATGTTTTTAGAAATGTTTCATAAATGATTTTAGTATTATATAAGAAATGCTTTTGTGAGAATTAGAAAGAAATTGGTGTACTTAAGAAACCAATTGAATTGAATACGTAAGTTGTACGTAGATCATTTTATTCGCATAACAGTTCTCGATCTAGGATTCAAGTGCAAATTTTTGAGGTGACGTACACCGATCCAAGTTAGGATTTTTCACTAGATTCTTGACGACGAATACTTGGTACAGATTTTTGATATGATCTTGAAGTTTTCTATCATAGTATATAGCTATATAAGGAGAACAGAAGTGTCTAATCAAGGAACTAGATCGAAGTCCGCACTAGAGAAGTCAAGTGAGATATACTAATTCGGAAGTAGAATTTATGTTATCAGCAAGAGATCGGATCTGATATTGCGTAAGGATGACATATGCACATCAAATGGGCTTTTGTATTTGGTATACTATATTTTATTGGCTTATGGAGAGTTTTGGAAAGAATTCTTCGAGTTGTTTGAGGTAGTATGAATAATCGACTAAGTAATAACCTAAGGCCGTTGGACGTAAGGTACACTTAGTAGTTTATTTATCATCCTTGTACGATGAGAAGAATTTTAACCGGGGCAAACCATTGGCCTTGTTTTCCTAATGATTATAATACTGTTAAGTATTAATGCATGGTTGTTTCTTCGATTACTTGTGTTGAAATTTCGAGGACGAAATATTATAAAGCGGGAAGAATGTAACGACCCAGAATTTCGAACACTTTTAATATCTGAGTTATTTAAATACTTGTATATAAGATTTAATATGACTAAATATGATTTTATAACCTTGTTAAATACTTTTTAATTAATAACTAATGTTAGAAAATTTATTTTTGAAACGTGTTTACAAAAATATAGACTTTGTAGAAATACGGAAAATGTGACCAGAAAATATTTTGTTAAAAATCAACTTCTTGTTAAATAAAAGTTGTTTGAAAATTTGTACACATGTATGATAACATATGAACACATTAACAAGTATTAAACATCTCACTTTTAATAACAAAAGATTAATTAAACTAAGTATTAAATTAGTAAAAGAGAGAGGACTAAAGGACCCTTAAATCAAGGAGTGATTTAAGCCATGGATTAAGGAGAGTATAGTGTGCAAGGGTATTGCTTTGTCATGTGGTGTCCTTTTTCTTCGTGGCTAAGGAGGGGTTTTTGCAATCTTTTACCATGGATTCCTAAGGCTATAAATAGATGGAAGAGGCCTCTTCATTTATACATCAATCCATTTCTTAACCAATGTATCTTTCTCTTCTTTCCCTCTTCTATGGTCGTGAGTATTATGGAAGGAGGCCCTAGGCCGTTAGTTATGGAGAGGGACTGAGGGAGAATGGCCTTAGGTCGTAAGCATCAAGGAGGAGGAGTATGGTCTTGGACGTGTGAAAGGGTAAGGTGAAGGTGGTGGACGTGTGCATAGGAAGGAAGGGAAGGGCTTTGGCTGTAGGCTAGGAGTAAAAGGAAGTGATACTAGGAGTGTTTGGTTGATTGAATGTTGGTAGGAAGTGTATGGTTTGAATGAAAGTGAGTTATCCTCACTTTGAATAAATTTAATAACTTGATAATTGCTTGTTAATAACATGTTAATTTGCTTGCTATTATTAATAATAATATACATTATCTACTTAAAGTTAAAAACCCTTATCTCATGCTTTGAATAGCATATTAATTATATGGTTGATTGTGCCTTGAAAGGCCTTGATTTATATATGATTGAATGATGTTGAATATGGAATTGTCCATATAGCGATATCGTTGTAAACGCACTTTGAATCCCTTAACTTTAACTTGTGTAATATGATGATTTGTGAACATATATTAATATAACTTGTTTTAGTTGTTATATACACTTCTATAAGTGTTTAAGAAAGCAAAGGATGTGTTTGGAAAGTTATAGAAAATGCAAACAAAAGTAAAAGTTAATAGTGAAATTGTAACGACTCAACTTTTCTGTAAAGTTTAAGCGGCCAATAAACCACACGTGACCCACTCAAATTGAACAAAAAGGCGGATGGTTAGGGGAAAGAAAAAAGAACGAAAACAAAAAGAAAAATAACAATACAGAATCTCACAGCGGAATGAATGATCTATAATATATAACAAATCTTTACACAAAACAAACTGTATATATGTATATATAGACATTAATTAGAGTATACTAACCTATTTCAGCCCAGATGGTTATAACAACTTGTCCTCACAATGGTTGATAAATACAACCATGAATGCAATAGGAAAATAACCATGTACGTGAATACGTCTCTGGCCTCCACTTCATCTCCTGAAGCTCCAAACATCCAACTAAACCTGGAAATATGCTCAGTCTGACCTAAGAATTACAGGAAAACAACACCCGGATCAGTCTGGTAAAACCAATGTGAGAAACACAATCAAAAGGATTCTTAAAGTTAAATAAACCTTTTGAAACAAGGGTATTTCGTAAGACCATGCCGCATATAAACACGGACGGGTTTTTACCTTACGATAACCAAAACTGTTTATATCATAAATTCAGTGATATTATAGTAACGTCTAAGGGCGAAAATAATGTTAATCAAGTAACTGTGATGCTCGTGAGTGTACATCACAACTATACTAGGAATATAATCGAAAACTGATCGGGCGTGTTCCCTAATTGTGTAGGATTTCCATGGAGGTCCCTCAGTATTTCGAGGAACGGTCCTCCTGCGTAAGGATCAAAGATATCCTTCCAAAGCAGCATACATCCCTAGTGTTGTACCATAGGAAAAACATAGCTGGTCTCGCCGAGTGCATCGCCCCATGCATGCATAACAACTGTAGGTAACATCTAGGTAGAGCCGACTACACCCTATGGGTTTTCCAACCCTACTAGCCATGCCTCCTATCTTTGGTTTTAGTCATTACCGCTGATGAGGCTACATCCAACGTTCCAGCTCACACACCGCCACCAAGCAGATCATGGAATCCCATATGGATTCCAATACCCCAACAGGTCTTGGAATTACACTTGGATTCCCACATCTCAAATAGATCTTGGAATCACACATGGATTCCCACATCTCAACAGATCTCGGGACCACACATGAATTCCAACATCTCAATATTTCATAAAACTCCTCCATAGAACCGTATATGGTTTCAGAGTGGTTATGGTTTTCGAGTCATCTCTTACAAGTACACTCTTCCGATTCCCATGCCCCTAAAAACCAATCATTGATTTTCCAGAATACTCAATACCAGTTCTTTAGGAAATAATCAAACAATACATAAGAGTGGGGATCACCCCCTAACCGTTTAAGTGGACGGATCTCCTTATCATTTGTCCTAGAAGAACAAAACGAGTTTATACGTACAGTATAGCACTACCGATGGTAACTGTACCATATAATTCCCGTGTTTCTCCTAGATATTTCCAAAGTTAAAATCCCGCAGTGTTAAGTAGGAATATTTCCCTACCACCAAAATTAAGAAGGACTACATGTTTAGAGCAAAATTTGAAAGGCGGTTATTTAGCTATCAAATAAATAAACATTCAAAACAAAGATTACATTTCCCATTTAAATCGCTAAGTCTCATTTAGTTAAATTTCCATTAATTAGAATCTCTTCAAAAATATTTATCAAAATACTCATAAACTTATCTTACCGGAATAGGTATATTCACAAACCATTCTTTTCAAAATACTTGAAAACTTTTAAAAATAGATATGGAAAGTATCGATCAATATCGACTATGGATCGCAGCTTACACAATGGTTACGTGCTATCCTAGTGAATCCATAGTAAATTGTTGGCAATCTCCGCCCCACGAATTACGCCATACAAATCAACGATTTCTTTCCAAAATCTCTTTATTTCATAAATATCTACAAATCTATTTGTAAAGATTCTTTATAAATCTCCAATCTATTTATAAACATTCTTTATAAATCTCAAAACCACATTTATAAAATTCTCCTTTTCAGATCTCTAAAACTCATTTATAATCCTTTTATAAATATCCAAAACCATTTATAAAACTCTATCCATATTTAAACAAACTTATTTAATAAACTCTTTAAGTCAGTAAGGTTCCCTTGATAAACCATAAATTATTTAAAATAACTTAAATAATAAGTTATTATTTAAACATCCATCTATTTCACTTAAATTAAATCTCATTTAAAATAATAATTTTAAAATCTCATTAAAATATATTAAATTAATTTTAAACACTATTATTGTATTAATAAGTTAACTTCAAAACAAAATTAATATAATAATTAATTAACTTTAAAACGTTGTTAATACAATAATCAAATAACTTTTAACTAATATTAATATGATAATTAATTAACCTATAAATATAATAAAATAACTTAAATCGATATAATTAAATAACTTTAACTAAAAATTAAACTATAGTTAAATCACTTTAAATAAATAATTAAATTAAAACATTTCAAACCAATAATTAAATAACTATTAAAATAATAAATAAATATTCTTAAATAAATTTAAGAAATAACTTTTAAAAATAATATTAATAAAATAATTGACTAAAATCATTATTAAAACAATTATTAATTATCTTTAAAACATTATTAATAAACAGTTGTCACCTTTTATATCTTATTACTAAACAAAAATTATCATTAAATCTTTATAATAGATAATAATTGTTCTTAAATTAACTTTCAAATCATAAATTTCTTTCCAAATTTGATAGAGGCTTAACGATCACCATGGTACTTAAGCGGGGTACCACATTATTCAATTAAACTTTCCAAACTAGTAACTGATATTTACAAAATCAGCGATTATGTAATAAATTCAATACTTAACCATCATTGGTTAACATATCACATATTCCAAGTGGTAAATCAATTAACGATATATAATTAGATGTCCCAACCTATAAAATATCGGAACGGGGATTTATTCTGCTAATTAAATGCCAAATTAATTTAATTAGCGAAACGGTGTTTTATTACACTAAACCGGTGTCTAAATTATCCCATTCAATTTACTTTATCAATATGGTGTTTATTTGGCCAAATAGGTAATACCCATTAGAGTATAATATATTTAATTATGTAATTATCTAATTTGACATAATTATAATCAGGTAGTATTAATTTATCATTAAATTATGCTATACCAAAACTGACAACAACTTATGTCAATGCGTGATGCTCATCAGTACAAGCCTAATGCACAAATCTGCGAGTTAAACGGATATAATATGAGTGAGATATCACATTTTAAAGTTCACGAATAAATTTATATAATTAAACAAAATATATAAAATAATTTCTCACCAAAATGTGTATAGGCCAAAGCCCGCTTGCCCAACCTTCAACACAAACCCACTCATAATAGTATCTTCTTCTTCACTCCATTTCCCAAGCTCCAATACACATTCTTGTCCACAACATGCACGTCCTCTACTGATACGGGGCAAACAACCTCGAAAATGAACGCCCCATCAGCATTCGACCTCCATTCGCAAACTTGACTCGATCGACACCTCAGCACGACGTCCGCGCCCCTTGCGATGATCACGACCTGCACCACGAAAACCCACGACACCATAAACATGCGACTTCACCAAATTTCACTGCAACGTGCCCCCACTCCTCCACGAACTTAACGCCACACTCCAATTTTCCTACCGACGCTCCGAGCCTCGACTAACCCAAACCCTAGCTCACAACCCCCGTCAATCATCATCACAGAAAGTCATTGAAACTTCACCAAAAATCCTACGACCCCAACGACACTAGCGTCGTCGAGTAATTCAACTTAGATTGGAAGAAATAAAATTTTGAACTTCATCAACAAAACTTACTCTTTTAAAAGATTAATGATTTCTTGATCGTCGTTCGACAAAATCGGGCGTCGTCGATTTTAAAAAAACTAGAGGCGAGGACGGACAACTTCTATGTTGGAGGTTTTGGCAAATTGTGATCGAATGGGAAGATAGTGATTTTAGAAGAGGAGGAATGGTTTATTTTTGGACAACGGAGGAACAATGGAGAGTTCTGTGCAACTCTATGTACATTTCTTGTCTATATGGATGTATGTGCGTATGTTGATCTATGAACCAGAGGGTACGAATGTGTATCAATGTATATATATAAGTAAGAAAACTTAATGGCTAAGGAAATACAAGAAGATACATATGCAAGCAAATGGAAGGGAATAGGGAAGACAAGGGGACAAGATGGCCAAGGAAAAATAAAATTGTGGCTATGTACTGTGTAAGTGTACTTGTTAATTTTGGAAAAGATTTTTAGTGCCTCGCTGCCTATATCGCATCCGCGTATGAGCCATGAACGACAGAAATAAAGTACAATTGCGTAAGTGATTACAAACAACAATAAAATACACAAGTTGTCAAATTCTGTAAATTTTCTAAAATACCAACGTTCGACGTAAAATACGTCAAACGCCAATTTATATATTTTCTAAAATGACCCTCCTCTTTCTACCTTAATTTCATAAGGATTTTTTTTTTTACTTCATCAAAGGGAATTTAAATCAAATAGAAATCAAAATGCCATACAAGCTATTGACATAGCCACTTATTTCTTTTCGAAATAGGCAAATTAGGCAAAATCAGCAGTTCAGACGTCTAAATTCTTATGACAGGCGTCTAAACTTAATCCCAGACGTCTAACTAATTATGACAGACGGCTCAGAGATCTAAAATTGAAACAGAGAGAAAAAGACATTTTGAACTAAATTCAGACATCTAAATTTTTTGTGACAGACGTCTACATTTAACCTCAGACGTCTAAATTATTATGACTGACGTCTAAGTTTAATCTCAGACGTCTAAATTATTATGACAGACGGCTCAGAGATCTAAAATTGAAACAGAGAGAAAAAGACATTTTGAACTAAATTCAGACATCTAAATTTTTTGTGACAGACGTCTACATTTAACCTCAGACGTCTAAATTATTATGACTGACGTCTAAGTTTAATCTCAGACGTCTAAATTATTATGACTGACGTCTAAATTTGATCTCTATGTACATGCATATGCACATTCAATTTATATGTGTCTGGATGTCCACCTACATTCATTTGCACTTTTAAGTTTGATTTAAACTTCCTTTGAACTATCAGAGTCATTTTTTTTTCTTTCAAACAATTCAACCAGGATTCAAAACTTATTACCAATATAAATATATCAGTGCATCCCTAGTAATATACACATACATATGAGGATGTACGTGTTTATCTTGTTTAAATTCAGAGTATATATATTTTTTTTTGTTAAACAAGAGTATCCTGCTTGATTTGGATTCTAGCAGTTCTGACTAAAGTTAATTACTATATACTTTTGAATATTTGTAACAAGTCAGTAAATCCTATGCATATCTAATTTATATGAACTTAAAATTAACTAATACAATATATGTACATATACATATCCATTTCTCAAATACAGGCATATATCATTTACAGATTTTCACCACAACACTCAAATATATATTTTCTTGCAAAAATTCAACCAAGTCTTTAGATTAATCCCAAACTTAGTACATCACTAGATTCATTTAGAACAACCAATAAATCCAAACTTTTAAGATCATTACATAACAACCAAAACAGAACTATAGAAACTCCCCAGATTACATGCAAATATTTCATTCTAAGTTCTTATTCAATTCTAATTTAGCATGCTTATATAATCACTTTCATTAGCCACAACAGCTTCCTATTTAGATCCAGCATTCCCTGAAAGAACATTAGAGGCTGCCCCATTTTAGATGAGACACCCCAGATGCCATAAGCAAATAAGGGTCAGATACAAGATCTGGTATGAGCAATATCAAAGACTCCATGATATTAAGTAAATGAGTGAGACATAAATATTTTGTACAAGTGGGCATATCTTCTTCGAACAATTTGCCTGACTTGTTTATGATATACTTGTGCATATATGATCAGTATTTAAGACTAATCATGTACACACATTCAACCATGCAAACATATATTTCAAATAGAAATACTCAGGAACTATCATAGCTCCAGTCCAACCATCTTAGGAATAACTCAAGTTCCTACTTCATCAATTTAAGGTTGCATTTACCAAATTAATTCCTAGCCTCATCTGCCATAAAGGAATCACGGGGACACATTGCAATAAAATAATTCACAATATTGCACAAAGATCTCAGGGCTTAAACAAACCATGTGCCAACTTGCATACTTCAAATATGACAAGCATTCCAGCAGTCTTCTTGGCTCACAATCCTTAGTTTATTTTACTAAGTGTTCATGTTTAATCCTATCGTGAGATAGCTAGGTGACTAAATCCCAGTATACATGAAACATTACATAGAGTTTACAAGCATAACTCAAGAACAATCTAACATTCATGTCCAGGGAAAATCATATTTTCAAGTATTTTGGCTTAAAGAAAATACAAGAATATTTACAACTGGGAATAAAGACTAGGCATGTGGGTTGTTATTGTTTCATAAGCAACCATGTTTGAACTAAATTCAAGATCTAGCTTAAACAAGATTTCTGGCTCATGGATTTTCTATTTGATCAAGGGTTCAGCACTTTTGGATATTTCCATTGCAACCTTGAATCTTTCATTTGAGCCTCAGCACTTACACAAGTGTAATGCAACTCATATACATTTTGGTTTCTATGTTTTCCATGCCATATCTAAACCAGTTACAAGTATTCTCTATTTACTTTCATGATTTCATACTTTTACCTTTCTGGGTGTAACCAAACAGAGCAAAATACTCAAACATCAAAGCAATCAAAACATCCAGAAACACCCATTAAAACATCCATTGAAGCATCCATTAAAACCATAGTAATGGAATCAAAAACATGTAGAAAAATAACATAAATCTGGCTGCCTCATAACAGGACTTAATGCCATGGGTTTAGTGAGATTACTCACTTGAATATTTCTTCTTATAAATCCAGAAAATCCCTGAGTGTATTTTCTCTTCCTTTAAAATGTTTTCTTCTTTTCCTATTATAAGTAGCTCGGGTAAAACAATTTCTCTGGCCATAACTACTTATTTATAAACATATTTTTACTAGGGTTTTACTCAAGACAAAATTCCATTTCTGTCCTGGCTAGCATCATGCATTGTGTGTTTGCATTTTCTCATTTTTATCCCTAATTACCCCCGGTCATATTACCAATTAAAGGTTGCATTTTCTTTTCTTTACTTTTTCAGAAAATGGCCACTCACCTAGTCATGTTAAAAGTGTGACTACCCTATTTTATATTTTAATTATTCCTGAGAATCCCCTTTGCTATTTTTGCCTACACAAGCATATTGACTTGTATTGCATTTCATGTCATTTTAATGTTATAGTTTCACTTGCTTATATATATATACTTTTCAGTACTTAAAAATGTATATTTGTATACATATCTTATCTATGCTTATTTAATTCCTCTTTAATTTCATAAACATATGCACCTATATGTATACAGGTTTTCAAATCCTTATAACATATATATGTATAATTTTTTTTTTTGGGTTTTAAATAAAATCTGTTTACTGATTTTAAAATAAAACTTACTTTTCTTATTTTCTGGGATGATCCATATAATTCCAGAAATCAAATATCCATATCACAAAATCATGTTTGTAATGCTTTTTAATCCTTGTTTTAAATTCAAGAAATCTGGAGTTCTTCCTTGTGCCATATCAGTGTGCACGTGCACACATGCACACATACTTGCACACAATTAATTCCATATATTCTTATACAAATAAATTCAGATATTTTCAAAATTCAACTAAAATAAGATTCCATGAATTTCTGGGGCATTACATTTTCTAAATTAAAAATTATGGAAAAATTCAATAAATTAAATTAAAAATACGTCATCGAGAATCGAACAATTATTTTGTAACATAGATTTCTAGTATATTTTATAAATCCTATATCGAATATTTAAAACTAATTAAATATTCCAAAATCAAAGTGATAAAATTCCGGGTCGTTACACTCTCCATCCATTAAAATGAATTTCATCCCCGAAATTTCAGCACAAGAACACTTAATATTATTCATAAGCACGCATGATGTTCATAGATTATATATGTACAGAATCTGATTCAATCAGTACTCGAATACATAACTCCACTTCCAAACTACTATCGCTCATCTGATTTTCTAGTGCAAGCTCTGATCAGGCTTCTTAATTAGAAACCTCCATTTTCCTTACATAGCCATAAACTATGATAGAAACCTTGGTTCCATATCAATAACCCTCATCAAGTTCTCACATCAAAAATCGTGTAATAGATCCTTATTTGGAACGATGTGAAACACCTCAAAGCCACGTACTCGAATATTAGATCAAAACTATATGAAGGGAAATGATCCATGCCCACCTTCGCACTTATCAAATTGGTTATTCCTAATACCAATTCTATTACCACTAAATTATTAATGAAAACAAAAAAAATCCAATTTAGGTTCAAACATTTTAGATAATACAACTTTATTTATGAAACCCTTTCATAAAATCACTTTACTTTGTTAACTTGTATAATACTCTCCTACATCCTAAGAGTATATACAAAACATCTCTTAATTCTATTCACTTTTAACTATTCAGATGGAGGTCCAAAATAATTTTGAATCCTAAAACTGAGTCGACCAATGCAATTTCTTCACCCGTTCGGTCTGGTAAGTAGCTAAGAAGAGTAGGATGAACGTATCCAAAGTCCATCCTAGAATCTACTTTTCTTTAGACACTTAGAGGTAAAAATGTTTACGGGCCAGCTCAATAACATCAAGTGATATTTAACTTCCTACATGTTAAAATTAAAAGACATGGTTTAATAAAACAAAGTTTGTTAAACCTTCTTAATAAATTTAACCCAAATAGCATTTCATTAGTTAACCTATTCTTTAATCAAAATACCTTTATATTTTGGAAACTTAAAAGTCAAATACCCAAATTTTATTTCAAAAACTTTTGAAATAGTACTATATATATTTTAATCCATAACAAATATGTGTGTGTATATATATAGCCCGAGTAACCCCAAAATGAAACCAAGGAACTGGGTACTGCCAAATAATATTATATATTCCCTTACCAAGGTTTCAGAGAAGTGTATACCATCCAGACACATCTCCTTCCCATTTTTAGTTATTTTCGAACCACTCGGACTAGTTAATTTAAAAACAACTTCCTTCTTTTCTTTTTTAAAATCCATTTTTAAACAATATAGTATATATTTCGAAATAAATAGTTTACCCAAAATTACCCATTTCCAATTTGCCTTGGATTCTTTCGGATTCGAACTTTTTCTGGTCGTACAATGGCAAAGAGAATAATTTACTAAGTGCATAATACCGTTCACTTAAGCAAACATCTGATCGTCACTTAGAATATTATTTCGATCGCCACAAAACAAATCGGGACTCATTCCGCAAACCAACCAAAGAAAACACAACTTTTTATAAAATTCCTTTTCAAAGATATTTATAATTAAATATATTTCTAAGCAAACTATTTCCAAAAATTGAAATACCAAAAAACCCTTTAAGAAAACTATTATTGCCATTTCCAAAATCATTCATACTCCAAAACTATTTCCATTTCCAAAATCATTCAAACTCCAAAACTATCTCAAATAAATCTATTATTTCTTTTTCCTAAATCATTTAAAATGATAATATACATATTTACACTATCGTAAATCAAATCATACTTTTGGAATCAGATCAAAATTTGTTTTAACAAAACAATTATATACCGAGATCCTAATGGTAGCAATCCTCCACTTAGAAACTTAAAAATGGACACCGATGATGTTGCAATCATCGTCGCAATCATTTTCCAGCGACTAAAATGAGTTAAGTGCTTATATCTTCTTGAAAATCCTTAGAAATATTTTTATCCTGAAAATATTCTCAAATACTATTATTAACTTGTAAACCTTGAAAACCATTTTTCCAAAATCACCGAGATTTAAACTCTCGAATTCCTTTTATTTATAAGACACATTTTAATAAATCAAATTCTTATAAAATCAGCCCCTTATACAAATGATTTTTTTTCCAAATATTTATCTCAAAATTATATTAGTTTTCTTTCAATAAACTCCTTTTATTAATACCGAACTTTATACAACCAACTTTTATATTAAATCATTTCCAAAATATTTATTTCAACACATTCCAAATTCTTTTAAATAAATAAACCTTAGAAGTCAAATTTTTAACCCAACATTATCAACGAATGCTTATATTCAAATTGTGAAACTTAATTCATAAGGTATTCATTTCAATGTTCCTAAAATTTCCTATTTACCCAACCCGAATTTCAAAAGGAAGATTCCAGATAGATCAACAACAATAGTCAATGCTCAGAACTGGGTGAACATGACTAATCAAAATTCTATTTGATAATGAATGGAATACTATCATTTCCTATCAAACAAGCACAACCCAAAATAACTAAATTGAATTTTTGAAAAATTATCCTTTTATATATATAAAATATAATCTTAGGTAAAATTATGTCATTTACCCAAATTTTAAAACAATACTGTGTCGGTTGGTCTTGTTCGAGTGTTTAGGAAATCCCAATTGATAACGTTGGCCAAACGCATCGACCAGAATTCTTAAGCCACTCAGCAGATCAAACAATACCATATAAATTCGATTCATTGTATTAGCCTATAAAAATTATAGTGTAGAAATGTATTGGACAAGAACCCTTAGGTAACAGATCTTAAGAATTCACGGCACTTGTATCATACCCTATATCATCTAGAGTAGTATTGGAGTAACTGCATATGATCATCACATATTAAACTTGTACTCATTCACCAGACTTTTGTCTGACCCATTCCCTCCTTTCCATTTTTTCCTACCACAGGATGATAGGTTAGTAGTTGATTCGGCATAGTACATTAAAAAAGGAGCTTCACGTTGGAGTTTTCATATTCTTGTTGTCCATCATGTAGTTATTTACTGTATTAAAAGTCTATAAAACATATGTTATACTTTGAAACAGTGTACATGGCGAATAAAGTATTTTGGAGAATGTTTTTTGAATTGTCTATTTTTCAATACGTATATTTTATTTCCTTCCACTATGAGATCTAAAAGTGTAGAATGTCTTAGTACTTACCGTTATAATTATGCTCTATAATGTTTTAAAAACCTAATAGCTCGTATTTCTTGGCATGACGTGAGTCCAAAAGTCACACTAGGCTTTGGATCGATGTGTCAAGAAGTATGGGTTGTTACATTTGGTATTAGAGCGAGGTTTAGGATCTATTAGGACTTAGGCATGTATTGAGCGAACGTACTTAAAAAGTTTTTGAAAATTAAAAGGTTTTCCAAAAAGGCTTTACAAAAATGGACTTTTGTAAGATATATGTATGTATGTATGTATGTATGTATGGATAAAAAAAATTGAAGGTTTTACATATGTATAAGTATAACAAGAAAATGGTATCAAATATTCTTGCTAAGTACTATCCTTGGGAAAGTTGAAAATAACTCTCAATCACAGAAAGTGAGAATGAGTACAAGTTCTAGAGAAATGGCTCTAGAAAGGAAGCTAAGATTTGAAGCATTATATGATTCCGTCGGTATAGGAGACAAGATGAGCCTAACCCGACTAAGGGAACGAAATTATAATTTGCTGATATGTGTATTAGTATGCAACAACCTATATATTTTGACTCATAAGGTAATTGTTGGATTATCCCTTATAAAAGCGAATAATTGTGGGTCAAAATAAGTGTTAAGGGTATAACAGTTGAGGTGAAAAATAAAATTTTCACATTTATTGGAGTTTGCCTCATAAAGAAAGGCTAGTGGAGGATTTATATACCAACTAGCAGACGTAAGTAAATTATGAACTTAAGGGTAAATGGAAAAGAGTAGTACCAAGAAGCCCATATAATAGGATTATGATATTGATAGCATAAAAATCCAATAGCTTGTATTTCTTAGCATGATGCGAACCTGAAAGTCACAATAAGCTTTGGGTTGGTGTGTTAGGAAGTGTAGGTTGTTATATAATCATTCAACCGATTACTAATTAATCGGTACATTGAGGAGTGGTTTTTTTTGTATGTGCACTGACTGCTTCTTTGCACCTTCAAACAAGTTCAAACATACGCACAAAAACTAAAGAAAAATCCTTGAAATACAAGAGAGTATTTAGGTGATATGACAAAGTTTGAAGACGTTTAGAGATCATATGTGAGTATTAATAAATATAGTCTTCTAAAACAAGATAATAACTAGATAATAAAATATACTTCTTTTGTAAGCTCTTTCATTTATCTTCGAGTGATTGGTTCAATTGCACTTGATCTGTGGAATCCATGGAATATTGATGATTGCTTGTTCTTGACTCTAATATGTTATTTGCTCTTCGTTTATAAGCTGTTGTCTTCATAGCTTCATATACTCCTATAAATACTTAGAAATATATTTCATTGGTGTGATGACCCACTATTTTTAACATCTAAAATTAATTATAAACAACATCAAAATAGGCTTACAACTAATTTTAGATATTAAAAGCTGTGGACCATGGGTAGATTAAAATTGAATGGCCTAAAACAATGGACATAAGAAGGAAAACCTCGTAGTAGAATTTAAACATCAACACATATATACAATCTCATATCAATAATTAAATATTGCACAAATCCTGTACATCAAATATTATACATTTTTTAATATATCAATTATAAAAATAACAATAGTAAAATTTCGATGCAAGAGATATAACGCTTTATCCTGTGGATGTGACCCATTCCAAATCCTTTGCCTCTTATTTACTTCCACCTGCAAACTTACAAAAAACATATATACACATGATAAAAGGTGGAAAATTAAACCTGACTACCAGGCTTCTTGGGGAAAATTAGGGCACCCAGAGTTTAAGGGAAAAGGAAAATAAACTCCAGTCATGGGACTGGTGTAAGAAACTCAAAATACACGTTTTCAAAACAAAAGGTATCTCAGAAGACCACGCCCTCACATAAATACGGACGGGTTTTACCTTATGATAACCAAAACATTTGATACGCAAAATTATTTGATATTATTTTTAATGACATTCTTCTGAAAACATTTGCAAGTAAACTTATTAATCTTAGCAGAAATTGTTACTATTATTAAATTCCGGATATGTTAGGCTCTACAAACAAAACTCTTACAAGGCTCGTTCAAAGAATGGATTTCTATGTAATAGCAGGTAAGGAACTACCTTTCATACAGTACATCTCCAGAGGAATGCACCGAAGATACATTAATAATCCTCTGCATCTGGCAAGACTGGCCTACCTATTTGGCACTCATAGATGGCCTGGATAGAACCGAATATGACAGCACCCGGTCGTAACTGACATATCTGAGGCCCCATAGCATACACCACATACTCGATATATAGAGAGTAATCCAGAATGGTGATGACCATACCTTAATGGTTGTGAACCACATAGCCTTATGGCGTATCCTGTTTAAGCCATTACCGGGTGATGAGGCATGAGGTAGCGATTACCTTTAACAAAGCACATTCCACTTTGAATGCCACATTGCCATCCCATAGTCACACAACTGATTTCTACAAACGTATAACTACTGAGCTCATACTTCTCAAGAAAGGGTGTTAAGCTAAGAGAATTTGCCTTCTCCACCACCAAACAGATGATACGTTCATAGAGATCAATTCATGTAACTAGAAATGCAACGTTAGGCATTCATCCATACAAGTTGTCTAGGAACAGGACAAACCAAAGGCACTCTCATACCACATCCTGTCGGGAGTCATCCCTAGGATTAGTACCGAGAAGTCCTTGCATCGAAGATCTTAAATGAAGAACTACTACCATATAATATGATATGGGAAATTACCTTCGAGGGGGTCAATGATAAGTAGCCCTACATTCCATCTTCCAAATCATATCCATATCTTCACTTCGAATATGTAAATTGGTTCGAAGTGGTCTTCGGATAGGAATTACCCAAATCCGACCCCGGTTCGTTCGACCCAATCATCGATAAAAGAGGTCAAGTAAATAAGTGAAAAATATTTTATTAATTCATTCCTTTTATCAAAAATATCTTCTAGAGATATATAACTTTAAAACATTTCTTTCCGGTATATACAGAATCATTAGACCTCTCTTAACAAATCCTTTGATTACTTGAAACCTTTTTAAACTTAGAATAGTTCGAAATCATTTCATTTTTCACTTAGGAAAATATTTCCAAATCATTTCATTTAAATCTTAACATAGATTTCTTACTTTAATACCCAAAATTTTGATTGATTTAAAACCATGTTATCTAGGATGTTAATCCAAACCCAGTAAATATTCAGTGAGTAGAATCTATAGAAATCATCTAATTCTACTCAATATCAACTACCATATTCAACAAGTACTATGGGTGGAATAACAGCGAAATCTCCTTTTAAATTCCATGAATAGTACGAGTTCCCTCTTCGGGCTTTAACACCAAGTATAAGAAGATTATCCCCATAAAATCCAAGTTATTTATAATTGGAAAATCATATCTTTTATACTTCGGAAAATTTTGATCCGAGTAAACCAAATTTACCATCCCATCCATTGGGCCAGTCCAGATAGCTAAGGAGAGCAGGAAACTGGTTTTCCAAACTTTAGCCTAGATACTATCTCTCTACCACCGATAAGGCGTTGATCGACTCTAAATCATTTAACATTTTACCATTCCATAAATCCTTCAAATCACCTTTAAAATACTTTATTAATCATTTGAAAACATTTACAAAATATTTGGAAAAGAACGGCGTCGTTTAAACTATATTTCAAAAGTTATAGAAAAGTGCTACAGAAAAGTGCTGCGGAAAGTGTTTTTTAAGCTATATTGATCAAAACGACTTTTTACCATTTGGAAATTCATTTTTATAGCTCAAATCACTTTTTAAAACATTTTAAAATATTTTTAGAATTTATTTCATTTTTTTAAACAATTTTAAAATATCATTTTCAAAGAAATCCTTTTATGGATTCCGAACTACAAAACCGCGCTTTTTCTAAAAACTTGTTTTACTCATATTTCAAAATCTACTTATCAAAATCTTGATTTTATTTCTTTTATTGAAAACTATGGATATAATAGTTTTGAAAATTCTTATCTCGAAGAATTCCGAGCTATATTCCATTCTATATACTCGTTTGACTTTTATGGCGCGAAATCGCGAACTACCGTTATGCGACGCGCCTATTTTTGACTAAATTTTCAATTACCCTTCAAACTTCACCAAAACACCTTTATATGTTTATAAAATAATTCAAACTCATTTTTAAAACCTTTTTAAAGAGGTTTAATATTCAATATACACCAATTTATTCAATAAAGGAAAGTGATTTCCTTTGTGCTTATCGACGTGTATTTCTGTGACTTGCATATATATTCAACATTCATATTAAACAATTATCATAAAAATCATAATCAAACATATATAACATCCAATAGCATATAATACTATAGTTTAGGAGTTTCTCACCTTCATTTTTCCAACGGGCTATCTAAAATCGGTTATAGCTCTGTTACAATAGAATCAAAGTTAATGAAATCGAGCTTGAGACCTTTAGGAGGGCTTGGCCTAGCCTTGTAGATGGTGGAGCTCACAGCCTTGGTGAATGGAGGAGATGGCCATGAGTTTAGGAAGAGGAATGAGGGAGTTTTGAGCTTGTTTTGAAGTGGATCGATAACTTATATGTATTAAACGATTTTAATTTTCTTTTGCTAAATATTTTGCCAAAATTTTATTAAGCATAGAAGCCATGAAAAGAAGATTGAAGTGGAAAAGAAGATGATAAGAATATGGTGAAAAAATATGAGAAAGTGGATGGGTATTTATAGGAGAAAATTGGAGAGAAAATCTAATCGTAGAATTAACATTTTTCCCTTGACCCACACCCCTCATAGCCCCCCTACACACACAGCTCTGCTTCCCCCATGTGATGGTGATGTTTGAGGTGATGATGGTGAAGATGGTGTTGTAAGGTGAGTTGATGTTTGCTTTTTAGTTACTTAAGTGTTAAATTTTAGGAAATTATTTTAATATTTTATAATATGTATATATTTAAGTGTTCAAGTACACATATATATGTTATGATGTGCATGTGACATGCATATGCATGTACCTATATATGCATAAGAGGATAACAACATTTCAAACGACTTCGAACACCTTTTGTTTATTAAATCGTTGAAAATCGGGAAACCGATTATCGGTCACATTGTCACTTATTAATTTATATACATATATTTGTAAACAAAATTCTAAAATAAATTTCTTATCATTATTAATAAATTAAAATGATCACATTTCATTTATAGAATCATATAAATTAATATTAATAATTATATACAAAAATCGTTATTATATCGATAAAGCGATACGAATTTTCTTATATTTTCAAATCAATTATATGTTATTATAAAACTATGATAAATGATTTATTAACACTTTGTAACTATTAAAATGAATTATAACCTTTTTAAAATCATTATTTGAATAATTAGAATAATTATTAAATTGTTAAATCTCAATTTAATTTAATAACATTTATTATATTTAAGGGCATTACTAACAATGTCAAAAACACATTTCATTTCAAAAATAAAACAATTAATTTTATTCCATATTCTTGTTTAATTATTAAATAAGCATATGTATCTAGCCTAGTATGCGACGTTTTAAGATTATAGAGCTGTTTATTGCTAAAATGGTTTTCGGCCGTTTTATCGATTTAAATTTCGAGGAAAATATTTTTGTAAATATCTATTCAAAATAAGATTACTATTATTCATTATCACCCAAAAAAATATTATTTGTATTATCAACCTTTCATTTGAATAAATTTAAAAACAAATATAATTTATCAAAGTGATAAATTTGCGGGTCGTTATAGACTTCCCCCTGAAAAGAATTTCGTCCTCGAAATTATCCAAAGCAAAAACCCAAAGGTTTGCCCAAAATATTTATTTTTAAACTTTCACCTGTACGATGTATATAGATCATCCATACACAATATCTGATTTGATTTATTATTTGAATTCACAACTTTACTTCCAAACTAGTATTGATTGCCTGATCCTTTAGTGAGGACTCTAACTAGGCTTTCTGATCAAGATTTTAGTTTTCCTTGCATAGTTCTCAACTATGATAGAAAATTCAAGTATCCAACCTAAAATCCTCATCAATGTTTGTCATTAAGAATCAAGTGATAAATCCTTTTTCGGATAAGTGTCAAACACGTCAAAGTTCCATACTCGAATCTTAGATTAAATCATGCGACGAAATAATCCACATACTTCATATGAATTTAATAATCTTTAGAAAAAATTATGAAAACATTTCATAAAACTTTCATTCTTTATTCAAACTTTTATAAAGATACTTCTTTATACATAACCATTTTACATTTTTATTTCCAAATATTTCTACTTAAAGAAAACATTTCTTTTCAAAAGATAAATATTTTTATTATAACACGTTTCTAACCATATCTTAATGGTTTCTGAAAAACTCATTTTCAAAATAATTCATTAAATTGATAAATTACCATAAACTTCCCTTAACCAATATCTATTTTGAAAACTTTCTTTATTAGTTAAACTTACTTTATTAATTAATACTCTTTTATTAATTAAAACATCCTTTATACATATTTATTCCTTTGCTTTTACAGTTTCAATGTATAAAAGTATTCATATACTTATTCAACAGTTTTAAGTATATTCATAATTTACTTAACAAGTTTACTTACTTTAAAGTATAATCAAAGAGATTAAAACACAACATTATCATAGTGAACTCCTCTTCTTTTATTAGATAAACATTTAACATTTACTATCTATTTCTTAAAAACTCCAATACTTGTTATTATCTTTAAAATCCCATTATTAAAGATCTAAATATACCCATAAGATTTCTTCCAAAGTATAATTCAAGGATTTAAAAACAAATGTTGCTAAAACATTGTTTACTACAAACCCAAAACTATACATTAATAACTTTAATCATTTCTTTTAAAGATCAAAGCATGTCCATGCTTATCAATTAAGATAATACACTTTGATAAAAATTGACAACCATTAATCAATTTATCAATTAATGATTCACATTATCCCTTTTAACTTTAGAAAATTATATTGATCGAGTAACTCAAGAAATGATACCAAGGAACTGGGTACTACCAATAGTGTTACATATTCCTTTAACAAGAAGGGGAATACTTAAGGGAAGTGTTTACCATCGGAACATTACCCCTGTCCATTTTTAGTTACTTTCGAGCCACTCGAATCAATTAATCATATGACTGTTTTCGTTTTCAAATTCCCATTTTAAAAATAATACTATTATTATTTCTTTTTCATAAATCATTTGAAATTCCATTCAAAAATATCGGAATTTAAATTCTCAAAAATTCCTTTATAAAGCATGTTTTATAAATCTAGTTCATAAAATCACTTATGTAAAACATATTCATAAGATTCATTTATCTTAAATAAATTCCTTTAATCTAAAACCAACATTATTATTTATCGAATACCATATAGTCAAATTGTGAAACTAAATTTATGAGGTGTTTGTATTTAAACTTTTAAATCAAACAACCAATCAATCAATGATAATAACTGAGTATTATCATTTCCTTAATCAAAGAACTATATAAAATAATATTTAATATATTCAAAATATAATCCTAGGTAAAATTATTTAATTTACCAAATTTTTCCACAAAAAAATCATTTGTATATATCATTAACAAATATGTGCTCATATATAATACTCTCAAACTCATTCTAGGGTGTTACTAACCCAATCTCTAATGAGGTACTCATCCTAGGGTATTACTAACCCTATCTCAAATGAGACTTTACCCCCACAAAAGCCAAGGTTCTTGCTTAACCTTGCGCTCTGATATCAAAATGTGAGGACCCGTTTCTTCGATTCTTAGAAATCGACACTAATACATCCTCGGTATTCATGTGTCGCAAATCCAAGTGATGGAGAGGCGGATTCTCGAGGGTAAGAAAGAAAATAAAGACAGAATGGAATCTCACATATATTATTTCAACAAATAATCTTTATAGCGAAAGTTTAAATACATTTATCAAAGTTTAAAAATGGATAGTTATATATATCTGTCCTTACAAAAGTGGAATACAATACAACTCAAGTGTGGTAGAAACAATCTTTAGAAAAATCATCTAACTCCATGCTCCGAGCTCTTCTATATTTCTTCGAACTAAACCTGACTACCAAGTTGCTCGGGAAAAATTAAGGAACCTAGAGTTTAAGGGAAAAGGGAAATAAACTCCGGATCAGTCATGGGACTGGTGTGAAAAACTCAAAATACGCATTTTGAAAACAAAAGGTATCTCATAAGACCACGCCCACACATAAATATGGATGGGTTTTACCTTATGATAACCAAAACATATTATGTGCAAAATCAATTGATATTATTTTCAATGACATTCTTTTGAAAACATTTCCAAGCAAACTTATTAATCTTAGCCGAAATTGTTACCATTATTAAATTCTGGATATGTCAGGCTCTACAAACAAAACTCTTGTAAGACTCATTCGGAGAATGAATTTCATACAATAGCAGGTAAAGGACTACCTTCCGTATAGTACATCTCTAGAGGAATGTACCGAGGATACACAAACAATCCTATGCATCTGGGAAGACAAGCCTATCCCTATTTGGCACTCATACATGGCCAAGATAGGACCGAATATGACGTCACCCTGGTCGTAACCGACCTATTTGGGGTCCCATAGCATAAACCACATACTCGACATATAAAGAGCAATCTAGAAAGGTGATGACTATACCCTAATTGTTGCGAACCACATAGTCTTGCGGCGTACCTTGTTAAAGCCATTACCGTGTGATGAGGCATGAGGTAGCGATTACCTTTCACAAAGCACATTCCACTTTGAATGCCACATTACTATCCCATAGTCACACAACTAATTTCTACAAACATAAAACTCCTGAGCTCATACGTCTCAAGAAAGGGTGTTAAGCTAAGAGAAGTTGCCTTATCCGCCACTAAACAGATGATATGTTCATAGAGATCGATTAATGTAACTAGAAATGCAACGTCACACATTTGTCCATACAAGTTGTCCAGGAACAGGACAAACCAAAGGCACTCTCCTATCACATCCTATCGGGTGTTACCCCTAGGATTAGTAGCGAGAAGTCCTTGCATCGAAGATCTTAAATAAAGAACTACTGCCACATAAATTGATATGGGAAAATTCCCCCGAGGGTCAGTGACAAGCAACCCTACATTCCATCTTCCAAATCATATCCATATCTTCACTTCGAATATGTAAATAGGTTGAAAGTGGTCTTCGGATAGGAACTACCTAAATCCGACTCTGGTTCCTTTGAACCAATCATCGATAAAAGAGGTCAAGTAAATAGGTGAATGATATTTGATTAATTCATTCATTTTATCAAAAATTTCTTGTAGAGATATATAACTTTAAAACATTTCTTTCCAGTATATACGGAATCATTAAAACTCTCTATTAAATCATTTGATTACTTAAAACCTTTTTAAAGTTGGAATAATTTGAAATCATTTCATTTTTCACTTAGGAAAATATTTCCAAATCATTTCATTTAAATCTTAACATAAATTTCTTAATTTAAAACCAAAATTTTGATTGATTTAAAACCATGTTATCTAGGATGTTAATCCAAAACCAGTAAATATTAAGTGAGCAAAATCTATAGAAATCATCTAATTCTACTCAATATCAATTCCAATATTCAACAAGTAATATGGGCAAAATAACGGCGAAATCACCTTTTAAATTCCATGAATAGTACGAGTTCCCTCTTCGGGCTTTAACACCAAGCATAAGAAGATTATCTCCATAAAATCCAAGTTATTTATATTTGGAAAATCATATCCTTTATCTTTAGAAAATTTTGATGCGAGTAAATCAAATTTACTATCCCATCTATCGGGCCAGTCCAGATAGCCAGGGAGAGCAAGAAACTGGCTTTCCAAATTCAAGCCTAGACGCTATCTCTTTGTCACCCAAAAGTCAGTGATCGACTCTAAATCATTTAACATTTAACCATTACATAAATCCTTAAAATAACCTTTAAAATACTATATTAAACTTTTGAAAACATGTACAAAAGATTTGGAAAAGAACGGTGGCGTTTAAAACTATATTTCAAAATATATAGAAAAGTGCCGCGGAAAGTGCTTTTTAAGCTATATTGATCAAAATTACTTTTTATCGTTTGAAAATTCATTTTTATAACTCAAATCACTAAACGTTTTAAATGATTTTTAGAAATTATTTCATATTTTTAAACAATTTTAAAATATCATGTTCAGAGAAATCTTTTTATGGATTCTGAACTACAAAACGCGATTTTTTCCAAAAACTAGTTTTACTCATGTTTCAAAATCTACTTATCAAAATCTCAATTTTATTTCTTTGTTTGAAAAATACGGATATAATAGTTTAGAAAATTCTTATCTCGAAGAATTCTGAGCTATATTCCATTCTATATACTCGTTTGACTTTTATGGCGCGAAATCGCGAACTTCCGTTACCCGATGCACCTATTTTTGACTAAATTTTCAGTTACTTTTCAAACTTCACCAAAACACCTTTATATGTTTATAAAGCATTTCAAACTCATTTTTAAACCTTTTTAAAGAGGTTTAACATTCGATATATACCAATTTATTCAATAAAGGAAAGTGATTTCCTTTGTGCTTATCAACGTGTATTTATGTGACTTGCATATATATATATATATATATATATATATATATATATATTCAATATTCATATTAAACAATCATCATCAACAATCATAATCAAACATATATAACATCCAATAGCATATAATACTATAGTTTAGGAGTTTCTCACCTTCATTTTTCCAATGGGCCAGTCTAAAATTGGTTTTAGCTCCGCTACGATCGAATCAAAATTAATGAAATCGAGCTTGAGGCCCTTAGGAGGGCTACCTAGCCTTGTAAATGGTGGAGCTCACGGTCTTGGTGAATGGTGGAGATGGACGTGGGTTTAGGAAGAGGAATGGAGGATTTTTGAGCTTGTTTTGAAGTGGATCGATAACTTATATGTATTATACGATTTTAATTTTCTTTTGCTATATATTTTGCCATAATTTTGTTAAGCATAGAAGCCATGAAAAGAAGCATGAAGTGTAGAAGAAGATGATAATAATATGGTGAAAAAATATGAGAAAGTAGATGGGTATATAAAGGAGAAAATTTGAAAAAAAATATCTAATGGTAGAATTACCATTTTGCCCTTGACCCACACCCCTCCTAGCCCCCCTACATGCACGGCTCCCCACCCCCCATGTGATGGTGATGTTTGAGGTGATGATGGTGGTGTTGTAAGGTGAGTTGATGTTTGCTTTTTGGTTACTTAAGTATTAAGTTTTTAGGAAATTTTTTTAATATTTTGTAATATGTATATATATTTTAGTGTTCATGTACACATACATATGTTATGATGTGTATGTGACATGTATAGCATGTACATGTATGTGCACAAGAGGATAACAACATTTTAAACGACTTCGAACACCTTTTGTTTGTGAAATCATTGAAAACCATAGTAAACTAAATTTATTATAATTATTAATAAATTAAAATGATCACATTTCATTTATAAAATCATATTAAATTAATAATTATATACAAAAATCGCTATTATACCGATAAAGCGATACGAATTTTCTTATATTTTCAAATCAATTATTTGTTTTTATAAAACTATTATAAATGATTTATTAAGACTTTTTAACTATTAAAATGAATTATAATCTTTTTAAAATCATTATTTGAATAATTATAATAATTATTAAATCGTTAAATCTCAATTTAATTTAATAAATCAATTATTATATTTATGGGCATTACTAAAAATGTCAAAAACACATTTTATTTCAAAAATAAAATAATTGATTGTATTCCATATTCTTGTTTAATTATAAAATAAGCATATGTATCCAACCCTATATGCGATGTTTTATGATTATAGAGCAGTCTATTGATAAAATGGTTTCGGCCATTTTATCGCTTTAAATTTCGAAGAAAATATTTTTGTAAATATCTATTCAAAATAAGATTACTATTATTCATTATCACCTAAAAAAATATTATTTGTACTATCAACATTTTATTTGAATAATTTTAAAAATAAATATAATTTATCAAAGTAATAAATTTGCAGGTCGTTATAGTGTACTAATCACTCCACAATGGCAATACAATCATCAATATAATCAAATGTGTACTGATCCCATCAATATTAGTAACACAACACCCATCATCAAATAACCAAAATTAACGACCCATCATCTGGTAGAAATATTGTGAAAATATCGCACACCCATCAAAATGCCCATCATCATACATCAAATATATGTGACAATTACGATAAACAGTTAATCACACGTTTAACAAACCTCCAAATAATATATTTACATCTATTGTTCTCTTAAGTATAAAATCTTTTTATTATTTTATAGAGTCACTTTTATTTATTCATCCAAAAACAATAATAATTCTTTTTAAATGATAATACCATTTAAATCTCTTATTATTATTATTATTATTATTATTATTTGTAGACTTGTTCTATTTTATAAATAATATACTACCCAAATATTTATTTAATATTTATTTTTAGTTACTATTAATAAATTTCTCCAAAAGTTCATAAATAATAACCTTATTTAATTCCATACTTCATTTTTAGTGAAGTTCATTAAATCATCGTTATTTACAGAAATCGTCCAAAATCTGTAAATAATCTCATCTACCATTTATTTATTTTATTTTCTCGTTATTATCCTATTTACTCCAATTAATTACTTTCAATACAAATAAAAGAATTTATTTTAATTAAACATCAAATAATACGATAATCATCAATAATTATCCAACCAAGGCACAATACTTTCAAAATACTATAATAAGTAAACAATCATCAATAGTACATACATCAAAGAATATGAGTCATTAAGAATTATAGGTTTTATAATTTAAATCTAGTTAATTAAATTAAATAACTCATATTAGCACGCTTTTTGCTAACAATCTCCAAACTCAGCAAACCCAATCCTAAATCATTTAGAATTCCATCGTGAGTGAAACTGAAGAAACCGGTGTGAATTGGAGTTCGTGTGCACAAGATATGGAGGTTGTAAGATATAAGGTTCAGAATGTAATCAATAAAGCTAAAGGGCTTAATTGAAAATCTTCACTTGTTGCTACAATAGTGGAAACACCTCGTAACCCATACCTCGCTTGCCTTCACGCCAAGCCGCCACCTCTTGGGCCCGCAAGGACTCAGATCTGAACCGCTCACCAGAACTATCACGCCACCCTCTCCACTCGCATAACTGCCGTCGCCTTCAGCCACCAGCACTGGCTTTGCTGCCCCATCTTATTTCAACCGTTTTTCTTTAAATTTCAGCCAATCAAACATGCAGATGAACTCCTCTCGTCGACCTCTACAAGTGTACACCCTTCGATCGACTGATAATCACCATTTCATCATGGATTGAAAAACCTAATTTCGACAGCCAAGAAAGTCTCATCAATTTCTAGCTAATCGGAGCGTCAGATGGAAAAATAAATCTTAAACACCTCTTCACATCGTCGAGAGCTTCGCATCTACATGTAATTTGATAGCGTTTGGACAATTTGAATTTTAATCACTTTTTAATTAATTTGTTAATCACCCTTAGGGAGAAATTAGGTTAATTTTAGGATTAGGGAAGAAAACTAAAGATGGATGTGATGGCTAGGGTTTTATATAACACCCGCATTTTAGAGGGGACATAATATGGGAAATAAAATTAAATTAATAATAATAAGATATTATTAAAGAGATAAATAAGATAATTAATTGCAAGAGTTGCCAAAGAGAGGTTTGATTAATTAAGTGTGGACACTTTATAAAGTTAACTAAATGGACCAACAGTAATTAGAGCAATTAAGTTTGGCCTTATTAATGAAAATGGACAAATTAAATTATTAAGGGAAGGATTTGGTTGAGGGGGGTAAATTAGTAAGAGGTCAAAAACCTCTAGCCTATTTACCTTAAGCCCCACCCCCACTTCCATCTTTATTCCATTTCATTTAAAAAACAAACACCTAATAACTCTAAGATAGGTCAGCCATAAACACAAAGGAGAAGAGAAAATCCAAGCCAAGCAGATTCAAGGTTTTAACTTTAAAAAAGAAGAGATTAAATCAAGTTTTCTTAAGCTATATGAGTGAAATCTTTCACTAAATTCTTCCCTAACATGTTTGAATTCAGAATTTACTGTAGATGAATGCTTAGATGGTGTTTAAAGTGTTTGGATAATTAATATACTTTTTAATTACGATTTAGGATTTAATTAAGGGGAATTAGCTCATGTTTTAACATAAAACATGGTTAAATCACATCCAAATGCCATGAAATTTTAATATGATGTGCTTAATGATGAAATAGAAATGGGTTTTTAATTTCATAATTTTTGGAGTTTATATGAATATTTTATAAACTTCCTAAGTTGGAAAAATGGTTAATTTCGGGTTAATTAATTATTAAAAATAATAAAATTAATTATCCTGACTTGAAATTTTTATATGAGGTAAAATATGATAAATGTAATTTTTTTTGAATTTTTTAGGGTTTTTCCCATCAATTTTCAATTTTATATGACTTATCCAATGAAGGAAAGCATTAATTAATCAAGGGAAAATTAATTAATTAATTAATTATGATGGCTAACAAATTTTGTAAAGGAACTGAAAAGCGAAGAAGGTAAGCCAATAAGAATGCTTAATTGAGGTTAGGAGAAAAGAAAATACTTAATGAAGTAAGAAAACAGTTTTGAATATAATTACAAGATTGACACTTTCTATTTTTGAAGCAATAAAGCTAACACATAAGAGCTCACAAGAAGCTAACTTATGAAGGCTTTGGGCCTAACTTGCGATGGCTTTGGGAAGTATAACCTGTGATGGCTCAAACTTTTTGAACACGCGATAGCGTTTCGATGTTCAAAGATGTAATGGCTATGTGAGTTAACACACGACAAAGTTATGGAAATTAAGTTACGACGCCTTCAAAGGGGACAGTTCATGAAGGCATAGGGCTGAGAACGATAGCTAGTCGGGGGTAATTCACGATAGCTTCAGGCTATAACATACGATGGCTTGTTAGCCTGCACTGGCTCACCCTTCTCTTTCAACATGCGATGGCATTTAGAAATGCAAGTATGCGATGGACTCGGGTTAAACATGCGATGACTTTGGGTTTTTATATGTGATGTTTCAGGGGAAATTAGCTCACGGTGGCTATTAACATTCTAGCACAGAATAGCGCTAAGGACTCCATGTGATAGCATATCACTATCAAAAGTGCGATGGCCTAGGAAAAGTGTTAACTCACGATGGTTATGGGATAGCCAACACACAAGCATTAAAGACAACTTAAGATGTCTTTGAAAGCTATATTTTCTAAGAAAAATAACAAATACTTAGGGACGCTTTAGAATTCCGTTTTCAAGTGTTAATGAACTATTTCATAGAGATGAAATAAAAGTAAAATTTTGTTAAGTTACAATTGTGATAACTTGTTTATAAAAATAAAGAAAGCTTAGAAAATCTAATAAATTATAGGGTATCAGTTTACTCAAAATATAAAGATGCCTTATCCAAACGTGTAGGGTACACAATTAATGAATGAAAGAAAAGAACTGAACTACGATCATAAAGATATATTGGCTCGAAGAGTTATTGGATGGCAGGGTATCGTGACTATCAGTCAAAAATCCAGCGGTATATTGCAAGGTGCCCGATAGGGTTCGATACCAAATGATATAGATACTCTAAAAGGGAGTTAGGCAAGATGTCATGGCTGGGTGCCAAAAACATTAGAGTGGTGTTATAACAAAAATAAATCGGTAACGTGAATGATAGCGGTTCATGGACTAAGAGGGGTTATTGACGCTTAGTAAGGACGCTTACTAGAATGTATTGAGAGTGCTTACATTCAGCCACTTAGGAGAGTCCGGTGGCCTCTAGTAAGGGTGGCTACTATAGGGAAATGAGTTGACATTTCCCAAGGTGGCGTTGTTCGAGAGAAGATAAATTAGTGATAGACTTGCCTAGGGGATAATCACTAAAACAAGTTAATGATAACTTAATGATAAAAGCCTAAACAGAAGATTAGGTAATGGATGAATGAATGATGACCGATTGTATGATTTGGTACATAATAAGATAATAAGTGTAGAGTGCACTTCTTGTTTAAACATATGCACTTGGTTGCTTTTTGTGTTATATTGTTGTTACACATTATTACATATATTAATGATGATAAAGTAAGGGGAATACTGGTCCGCGTGTTATCTGGGTTTTTAACCCAGTAGAAGCCAATAGTAATCAGAACAACCTTGTGCAGACAGGATGGTTTAGGACTTAACCAGAAAAGCTAAGACAAGGGATCGACAAGGTCCAAGCTATATGGTTGAGACAACGAATGGGATCAACGAAGCCGAGAGATCAGCATTCTTTTAGTCCAATCAGCGGTTGAACATAAACAGCTAGTGAATTGCCATCGAAACATAACAACTACGATAAAAGACTATGAAAACATCCCTAATTCCAGACTCCAAAAAAATCCTAAGTGATTGGACCATCAGTGACCCGTGCTTCTCCTCCAGCCTTCAAATAAGACAGCTAAAGAATACTATGAAAGGAGGCCAAGACCTTGGCTCGCAAAATGAGCCAAGTGTATGCATCGCTAGCGACCCATAGGCCATGGGACGCCAGCGACCCATGGCTTTGCCACGTTTTGTGAGCCAAACTCTCCCTAGGTCGTCTACTACTCACCTGCAAGCTGATGAAGACATGATCTGGCCCAGAAGGTCTCCGCTCCATATAAATACCATCCAACCTGCAACATAAGAAGGATCTTCTCTGATCTGGTTGTTGAAGCTCTACTGGAAGTATTCTTCACTCTCTATCTCCCTCACAACAATCTCCAAAGGGATTCACTATGATTCTCCAGTGGATTCCAACTTTAGAGATTCAATATAGCTAAGGATAATCGAAAGCCTTGTAATCAAACACTACTTGTAACTGCAATCAGTAATAATAAAACAATAAAGTGGACGTAGGCTTCATTAACAGCCGAACCACTATAAAAATTCTCTGTCTTCTTTCTTTTACTGTTCTTTTTCTATATGTGTGATCTGTGATATTGCCTTGTTAGAACAAGGCTAGTGCTTTCAAACTCAAACCAGGGTGTTGATCCATTTTTTGGGTTAACATTTTGGTGCTTTCACTGAGAACCCAACTCAGGCTTAGATCTAGCTATCTAATTTGGATCAGATAGGTTTAGAAGTTAGATCCTTAATCTCTGCTTAGAAGGTTCGATGTTGAGAACAGAAGAACCAAACAAGACGGATCGGAGAAAAAGAAAGCAAACACATGCTAAGGTGATGGAGAACATCAACTTGAGATAATAGACGCGATCATAAAGGTATGACTACCATACAGACGAAGCGAGGGCAACGGATGCAGTCAGTTGCAAGGCCTTCAAGAATCATTAAAAGATGAAACAACCTACTACCGTGGAAGAATTCTATGGGAAGGCATATCGGTTCTAAAGAATAGAAGTGGTGCAATTAGAAGAAGGAAAACCCGACACTGTGCCAAACAACATACCAAACGGTGAAGGAGCTATAGGACCTCAGGGACCTTCTGCCCAAGCAAGGCTACTAAGACCCAGTAGAAAAGCGCCCATGCTAACTGATGAAATCAAATGAAAAGATGATTATCAGATAACACTCTAGCTTGCTAGCAACTAAGGAATAGGACAGCAACCTAAAGCGATGCCTTCTTATCTATCCTTGTCTACTCTCCTTTTCCAAATAAGCCGTAACGGTACACTAGGGGCATTACAGATAGCACGGCAAAAGAAATGCTTTTATGCCCTCGACGATTCATGTCGAACCCCCCTTTTGAGAACCGGCGTTGCTGAAAGCGTTGAGAAGTCTTGTCCAAATGATCGTCGAACAAACAGATCCAACCCCTTAGCCTATAGGAACCGATAAAACCGTGTTCCCTCGAGCTGAATCCGAAAAATTCCTCTTGAAGATGAATCATTGCTCGAAGACTACCGGGCCCTCGGACATACGACTCAAAATTCCTCTTGAAGTCGATGAATCATTGCTTTAAGACCGCCGGGACATCGAATATATGCCCCAAAACACCTCTTGGAATTGATAAATTACCATTCCAAGGCCGTCTGGTCACCGGACATCCGACCACAAAAAACCCTTCGCGAACGTGAAGGTCTTTCACGAACTAAAGCATCGTAAAGGCTAACCGATAGATTAGCGGCCATCTGATCCAAAAAAACCCTTCGCGAATGTGAAGATCTTTCACGAACTAAAGCATTGTGAAGGCTAACCGGTAGATGAGCGGTCATCTGATCCAAAAAAATCTTCGTGAATGTGGAAGTCTTTCACGAACTAAAGCGTCGTAAAGGCTAACCAGTAGATCAGCAGTCATCTGATCCCAAAAACCATTCGTGAACGTGAAGGTCTTTCACGAACTAAAGCATTGTAAAGGCTAACTGGTAGATCAGCGATCATCTGATCCAAAAACCCTTCATGAACATGAAGGTCTTTCACGAACTAAAGCGTCATGAAGGCAAACCGGTAGATCAGCGGTCATCTGATCCAAAAAACCCTTCGCGAACGTGAAGGTCTTTCACAAACTAAAGCGTCGTGAAAGCTAACCGGTAGATCACCGGTCATCAAATCCAAAAAACCCTTCGCAAATGTGAAGGTCTTTCACGAACTTAAGTGTCGTGAAGGCTAACCGATAGATCAGCAGTCATCTAATCCAAAAAACCCTTCGCGAACGTGGAGGTCTTTCATGAACTAAAGCGTCGTGAAGGCAAACTAGTAGGTCAGCGGTCATCTGAACCAAAAAAACCCTTCGCGGATGTGAAGGTCTTTTACGAACTAAAGCATCGTGAAGGCTAACAGGTAGGTCAGCGGTCATCCGATCCAAAAAACCCTTCGCGAATGTGAAGGTCTTTCACGAACTAAAGCATCGTAAAGGCGAACCGGTAGATCAGCGAAACTTATGTACGATTAATATCCATGAAGGTGAACTGGAAGATCAGTAGTAATCTGATCCAAAGCCCCCAGAAGTCAACGAAGTCATGCTCCGGGTCGTAAATCAACAATCATATCAGTCACTTCGCATAATTAACGAAATCACTTCCAACCACCGATGAAACAAACAGTGCTGAACTCTAGAGCTTCAAAGTTGCTCAAAGAAATTAAGCCAAAACTGAACTAACCATGTGATCAATAAGAGGCCAAACCGAATCAAGCCAAGATTCGACACCTGGGATGACCGCATCCACTTGACCGGGGGAAACTAAACAAGTTGTGGAGAGACTATGAATACGGTTCAAGCACGCCAACAGCCCTGTGGCATGGAGGACAACTCACACACTTGAATAGCAATAAGAAAGGCCAAGACTAATCATACCACGGGTCTGTTATGCCCGATCAAAAATTCTGGCATTCTGACAACCGCGGACTTAATGACCTAGCTAGTGCAACAAACGAAATACTAGCATAATACTTTCCTACTTCTTTCCAACTACTATTTTATCGCTCTTGGTGACCAATTCCTCTTCCTCTTAGACCTATGCCAGTTAAAGACCCATTCTCTAAAGGCAGTTTGAACCAAGAGCTAAGAGTCTTGCCCTGAACTCCCATAGAGTCTTTCTTCAATCCATCCTCATGCGGTCAGCTATAGAGCTCTCCACCATGGTAGTCTGTTCTATTTGGACGTGTACATCTTCCAGAAACACGGAAGGATCATCCAAGCCATGATTACTTGAACAAAAACTGTTTAGCTTCTTGAACCAATAAAACCGTGTTCATGTAAGCAACCTGCTGAGTCAACGGGGTCATATCGACTCGAAAATTATTGTTTAACTACTTGGACCGATCAAACAGCGCCCGAGTATTCTCCATCAACTCGCTGAATCGAAGAAAGCGAATCGACTCAAACCGCCAACTCCTCACGTTGCCCAAAGATAGCCAACACCGATGAGTACCAAAAGCTGCGTTTCATAAGCCGCGCTAAAACATGCGCTCCTCACGTTGCCCGAAGATAGGCAACACCGAGGAGTACCAAAAGCCGTGCACCTCATAAGCCATGCGTTAAAATAATAACTTCTCACGTTGCCCGAAGATAGGCAACACCGAAAAAAAGAAAAGCAGCGCACTAAATTCCAAAACACTAACTCCTCATGCTGCCCGAAGATAGGCAAATCCGAGGAGCAAGAAAAATCGTGCACTGATTCTTAAAGCTTAAACCACTCACACTGCCCGAAGATAGGCAGCATTGGGGAACACTAAAACACACGCTCCTCACGTGGCCCAAAGATAGGCAACGCCGAGAAGCACCAAAAACCGCGCATCCCATAGCCAGCGCCAACTGCTCCTGTAATCGGGAATAATGAACACAGCTCTAGCAAAAATGGAATGCTACAAACCAACTAAAAAGTCCCAACTATAGACACTCAATGATTAGCACTGCCCTTAATTAACCCATGCAATGTGCACCTCTCAAATACGCATATATTGCATACTTGCTGGAATATCACAAGAAACTTGGATTACGTGCTAAGGTTGCAAAATTCCGAAAGAAGGAAAATCAAGTCATGACTTAGCCAGATTTTCAATAGACTTTATCTAAACCCTAAGTTATCGGATACTTGAGAATTGTTTGAAGTAAACAGCCCTGTGAACTGGGGGCATACACCTGTACTGAGACAGAAACACGCGAACACAATAAGTTCACAAGTTCTGTCACTCCAAACAACAATAAGTTCACAAGTTCTATCTCAAAGTTTTATGAACTTCCAAACAAAAAGTCTATATCTATTTTAAAATTCTAAACAATAAGTTCACAAGTTCTATCTCAAAGTTTTATGAACTTCCAAACAAAAAGTCTATATCTATTTTAAAATTCTAAACAAAAATTCCAAAGTTTTAGAGTTTTAAAAGTTTTATGAATTTCTAAAACAAAAATTCTCTAAGTTCTGTTCATTTCTAAAGTTTTATTAACTTCCAAAGTGTTGATAATTTCTAAGTTCTGTCACTTCGAATGAAGGGCTTTGATTATGATCACAGAACTAGAAAAGTGTGATATGAAACAAGCTCAAGTACATAGAACATATATGAACAGATAGACAAAACTACAGTAAAAATATTAATGTATTACTTGTAATTTTCTGTACACAGGATCAAAATGTGGGGGCCGTACCCACACAACAGTGGCCAGCAAAAGGAAAATATAGACTTCACGACAAAAACACTAAGTGCGGTCTCTACACTTGAACAAAATGACTCAAAAAGAACAAAAGTCAGATCAGTCTCCACACAAGCTCCTCAACGCTTCCTTCCACTGCTCCCCTTTCCGCCCTTTGTTTGCAGTTTCTGCCTCGATTTGGGAGTGGTGTCGCTGCCGGTAATATCAACAAACTCCTCGGTCGCAATTTTAAGAAGTTTCAAATCGTCCCGGATCGACGGGTCATATCGATACCACAAGCCGTGCACTCTCAAAAGCCATGCATTTCGCAAGCCACGCACTGTCAAAAGTGGCGCACTTCAATTAACAGGGATCGACTTCCACTACTCGAAAGAACTGGCATTGCTTCAGTAGTGCCGCAAAGCTCACAAATCAAGAAGTCGGCAAAGAATCCTGATCTTTGACCAAAGTTAATGTACAAAACGTCAAAACTCAAGACACCTAAGTCACGAGTTCCCAGAGATAGAAGCTGCGACGTACCTTTGACTGGGGGCATCTAGTGAGCCATCCAAAACATCAAGTCTCGCATCAATTATTCAGAATAATCAGCACTGTGAATTGTGGGGCACATAACACATTAACACTTGGGCAGGATAAAAGATCGCTCCAACTTGCAATAAAAGAAGGAACTTACCTTCGTATAGAGATAGACGATGATGGAAGCCATTTCCAGAATCAAATCATCAATGCACCAGCTTCCAACGACAGAAGCAGGTGCTCGAAGGAGGTCTCAAAGCCTAACTTGCAAAAAATCAGCTGTTATCCGAAGATAGACAACGGCAAGTAGAGAACGCTCAAAATCGAGCAACTAAACCATTGATTCCCGAAGGTTGGAACCAACGAATAAGGTTGATATCTGCAACAATGCTATTAGTCCAGCATAATGTGTATGGCCAGAAACAAGCTAGGTTAGGTGTCATGGATTCAAGACAAACACTACCGAACTCTACCAATCCATGATCAGTATAGGAATGAACGCGGTCGTACCGGGGGCAATATGATGACTTGCTCCACAATTTCAAATTTTCTATAAGAACCTGGAGTTTGACACCTAGAAATGAAGGGTTCCTCTAATAGTCGTCAGATCATAACAAAAACCGGTTGGAGGAAGTTCAATTTTTTATGAATGAGAATAATTATGGAATTTGTTGAGCAACAGCCTTGCATCTCCAAGGGTAATACTTGAAGGTTATAAACAAAGCTAGGCAGCGGAAACGCCTAGGACTCTCACTATTCCAAACAGGGCATCTCTTAGATTTAAGCAATGTTGAGAAAACAGCCACATTGGGTTAAAAGGAATCTAGTCAACTCTACAGTATCGGATGAATGATTCAACCACCACCGACATGACTTTAAACTGCCCGAACATAGGCAGCACTAAGAAAATACTTCTACAATCCAACCATTGAAGTGCTAGTTTTCGAAGGCCGAAACAAGTACCCAACTGGATTAAGAGCACCGCCGAATAGACGAGGAAAATCAGAGTGTCGGTGTTGCCTCGCTAACACCAAGACCTTCTTTTGTCTTTTAAGTACTGGTGTTGCACTGGCAACGCCGAGAAAATTTTCTATTTCCTAAGTACTAGCCTTGCCCCAGCAATGCTATGAAACTTTCTATTCCATAAGTACCGGTGTTTCCCTAGCAACTCCGAGAAACATTCTACTCACTAAGTATCGGTATTGCCCTGGCAATACCAGGAAAACTTTAATCTACAGGGCTGATAAGAAACACTCATCGTAGTGGACCATTAATGTACTAGCTTTCGGAGATAGAAGTTAGTCCTCAACTGAGTTTCTACCTTCTTTTTAGAAAATTACCGTTGCCCAATGACAGGCAATGATCAGAAGATATCCTTTCATAGGTCAGCCAGATGATTCGACCTTTCGTCATAGGAATCAGCCACTACACAGGAATAAAGCAGCGTCGAAAGGAAATCCCAGGATTGAATTGCCCGTGTACCAATTTCTAGGGATGAAATCTGGTGCACAACCGAATTTTCTAAATTCAACTTAGAAAGAATTTAGACACGGCCGAAAGATAGGCAGCCTCGAGGAAATGTTGCTTGGAACCAAGCAGCTAGGTTATCAATTCTCAAATACAGGAGTTGACATATGAATAAAACTTCCATGACAACACCAGCAACCAAGAAGAGCATGCATAGCCAAGAACAAGCGGGAGCAATCATGGAAGGTCGGAAATAAAATCTCTAAACTGCCTCAATTCCGGAATGTGATTGAGAGCCAGACTGGGAGCAATTAAGCAATTCGCCTCATAGATTTCCATCTCTCACAATTGCCCAAATACAAGCATTCGAAATAACTAGTCCCTTAAGCGGGGATAGAAGCACAGATACTTGAACGAAAGAAATGTTTCAAAAGTCCAAACACGAATAACCACGAGGTTGGTTAGATAACGGTTCTGTGTCATAAAATAGAGCATTCCGGCAACAAAATCGCTAACAAAGGAAATGAAGGATCTAAGGTTCAGAAATCAACCGTCGCTCATAGTTTGGCGATGATGAGAAGGATCGATGACCTACTTATGGTCTAACTAGATCATTTGGTTCCAACTTGTAGGAATATGCCATTACCCAAAGTTTGGTAATGCTAGGAAGAAAGCCCAAAATGAAACTATCGATACATTGGCTTTCAGAAACAGAAGCAAGAGTTCGATTGAATCTTCAACCCTACCTTCTAGCATCTCATGATATCTGAAGATTCACAACATCAAGGAAAAATCCACAGAGTTGAGTCACCCATGTATGAGTTTCTAAATATAGAAACCAACACATGATTAGGATCTCAACGTTGGACTCCGAAGAATTTACTATAGCAAAAGATGCCAGAAACGCATCTTTCTAATACATACCAACATCATTACAAAACTCAGATCTTGGGATCAAGCAACAAAGTCCTTAATTTTTGAAGATAGGAGCTATCGTGTCAATCAAACTGCGGCAATCGAACTTGCTGCTTAGGAGACATAGTCTCCCAAAACATGTTGGTTCAGTAGTCAAAGTAATCAGCCCTACGGACAAAGGCATTTACACCAACACTTTGTTGAAACGAACTTAATTGAGCATAAGTAAGGATAAGCTAGACCAAGCTACTTCATAGTTCTGAACAAAGCTATGAAATAGAATATGCCGAAATGACCGTAGAAGTATTGCTTACATGTATAGAATTACAGTAAACGAGTATGTTGACATGAGCACAAGGAGTGCAACAGCGAGAAAAGGCAATGTTCGAAATCGAGAAATTAAGCCAATAGTCCCCGGAGACAGAGGCTGGTGTGCATTGAATTCCGAAAAATGTGAAGGAAGGACCCAACTTCTGGAGGAGTGGGAGTACCTCCCCCAGACTAAAGATTGGATGACCGAAAAATCATTTTCAACGACAAAACCTGGCATTCAACCCTATCAAGATCACTGGAATACAGAAAAAGGAAGAGCGATACGATTGAATCATCCACTATATCCGATTTTGGAATAAATCATCGCATTGGAATTCAAAAGCATCGATGGGAACTTAACCAAATTCTTGAAAAGAAAAGGTTAAAGACCAATAGTAAGACTTCGCTCTAAAATGGCGTACAATCGTTCGAGATAAAACATAGCTTCACCGTAGGACGAATTAAAACTATATAGGACAACTCCAAACCTACGTCATGCACCCACTTACCGACTTAAACCCTTGTGAAAACTACAGAGCATAGATTACATCGTTAATACATGGAATTGATGTTCAGATCAAAATCAAAACAGTTAACAGAAGTCAGTCAATTGAAAACAACATCTTGAACTGGCCACCGATGATTCACACTGAAAATTCAACAGATGGCTGAATAGTCAAAGCCAAATTTACATTGTAACCTCAACGTGATCGACTGGTGACGTGACGTACAGTAGCGGCTGCGGAACTGGACACAAGTCAATTCTAGTCTAATGGACGAAGATAGCAAAACGTGCCAAGCACTGGGCCGAAGCCCAAATGTCGGTCCGGGAAACAACTCGAGACTCGATTTACTATCTTCCTCCATTAAACCACAATCAACTCAAACTTATCGTAATCAACGTTGAAAATGGACACTTATTATCAAATCATTACACGAACGCAGTAATTAGCAAATCAACTAAGCAAACCCACCTCAAACTAACTTCTATGGAACCAGAAAAATCAAGAATCAAATTCAACGTGCTTTAAATGGATCGGTGGCCAGTTAGAAACTCGATAGTGGCTCAAGAGGATGGCAAGCTTGAAATTTGAGCTAGGGTTCAGGAATCACGAACTGAAATCGCGATGGAAGGAGTCACGATTAGGAATCGCGATGGGAGGTATCCCCAAAGACTGATGGATCAACGCGCAAGAAGATTGTTGAATTGCTTGGAGCTGAATCGCACGGAGGATTGATCGCGTGAAGGGCAAGGATAAATCGGTTTAAATGAAGACATTTGGGTCGGTTCGTGTATTAATAGGCAAGAAAGTGAAAGATTTTTTGCTAGGTCATCGGGTCGCAAGCGAACCGATCCATCATGGGTCGCGAGCGACTCGACCTAACTTATATGACGATACTAATTTCTCTTTGCAGTTAGGTTGCTAGCGACCCATCCCAACATGGATCGCTAGCGACCCAACAATAAAAAAAAAAGATGAATAAAAAAGAAAGAAAACAAAGGGGAGAGGAAAAGAAAACTTTGCCTATTCTTCTTGAACTCGATCACTTACGGCTAATTCAATATTCCGAGGCATGCCGGGAAGCTACAAGCAGAAATGTGATATATTGTGGCAAGTAGTAGCAGTCAGAACCAAAGAAAGATGACCAACAACATTGGGCTAACGCATTCGTAGAGCTCTAATGTAATCACTCAAAAACCAACAAATGGATATTGAAAGCGATAAATTCCAGAGCACACCTTGTTTACGATGAAGACGTACTCTAGGAGAAAAACGTTATCTAGGTTTTTAACCCAGCAGAAGCCAAAAGAAAACAGAACAACCTAGTGCAGACAGGATGGTTTAGGACTTAACCAGAAAAGCTAAGACAAGGGATCGACAAGGTCCAAGCTATATGGATGAGACAACGACTGGGATTAATGAAGCCGAGAGATCAGCATTCTTTTAGTCCAATCAGCGGTTGAATGTAAATAGATAGTGAATTGCCATCGAAACATAACAACTACGATAAAAGGCTATGGAAACATCCCTAATTCCAGACTCTAGAAAAATCCTAAGTGATTGGACCATCAGTGACCCATGCTTCTCCTCCAGCCTTCAAACAAGATAGCCAAAGAATGCTATGAAAGGAGGCCAAGACGGCCAAAGAATACTAGGAAAGGAGGCAAAGACCTTGGCTTGCAAAATGAGCCAAGTGTATGGGTCGCTAGCGACCCATAGACTATGCGTCACCAGCGACCCATAGGCCATGGGCCACCAACGACCCATGGCTTTGCCTCGTTTTGCGAGCAAAACTCTCCCTAGGTCGTCTACCACTCACCTGTGAGCTGATGAAGACATGGCCAGGCCCAGAAGGTCTTCACTCCATATAAATACCATCCAACCTGTAACATAAGAAGGATCTTCTCTGATCTGGTTGTTGAAGCTCTGCTGGAAGTCTTCTTCACTCTCTATCTCCCTCACAATAATCTCCAAAGGGATTCACTATGATTCTCTAGTAGATTCCAACTCTGGAGATTCAATATAGCTAAGGATAATCAAAAGCCTTGTAATCAAACACTACTTGTAATAGCAATCGGTCATAATAAAACTATAAAGTGGACGTAGGCTTCATTAACAGCCGAACCACTATAAAAATTCTCTGCCTTCTTTCTTTTACTGTTCGTTTTCTGTATCCGTGATTTGTGATATTGCCCTATTAGAACAGGGCTGGTGCTTTCAAACTCAAACCAGGGTGTTGATCCATTTTTTGGGTTAACACCACGTTAGCGGTGTGGTCTCATTATGGATGCTTAGGGTAAAGGTTTTACTCATAGCGGGCTTTATATCTGACCCATGTTTTTATCATTTCTCATAAACTCATAGGTACTCATTCGAGTAGTTGAGTTTATGGATTAGACAGGTATATTTTAAAGGATGAATGAAGATTTTGAAGACAAAGCAGGAGGCTTGCTGTTTTTGATAAAAGCTATTTTGAAATCCCGTTGTGTAAAACTAGGGTTTATAATTGGTTATGCATTGTGTTGACATCAACGTATCTAGGACACAACACTACTCTATCTGTATTTTATTTATATTTACCTATATGTATTATGTAGGCAATGATTTGGCTTAAAATGATGTAAGGAATTATGTAGTTTGAATTGTTGTGATGAAAAAGCTATTTAGCTGCTCTATTTACTTATGTTATGCAAAATAATACTGAACTCAATTTATCACTGGAAAATGATTTTGGTGATGACTGCAGCATCATCGGCGTTTATTTTTTAGTCTTGGAGTGGAGGATGTTACAACTTGGTATCAGAGCTTAGGATTGAGAACATCTATGTGAAACAGAGTTAAGTATAAGTTAAGTAACTAGAAAACGAACACATTGGGGAAATGTATACGCTATAATATATATATATATATATATAACATACTTATATTTTGAGATAGATATATATGTGGATATATCTACCCCCATGATTGATCTCACTCTCTTTACTTTCATTACTCATGAAACCTTGCTTAAGCAGAAGGCAAGAATGGAACTACGTAACTGATGTTTGACCATAGGAAGTGCAAGAGGGAATCCTGGTAGGGGAACCGATAGTAGATGTTAGAGCCAAAATTGGTCACTAACACCCAAATTCAGATGAAAGCATCAAATCACAGTCGCAGATCACAGATAGAATGTATGTAGAGAGTATGAATGTGAAGAACAATGAAAATTAAAAAGAAAGCAGTAATAACACAGGATTTATAGTGGTTCGGCTAACTCTGGCCTACGTCCACTCCAAAAATTTCCTTTTTATTGATATGAAAATCCAGTACCGTTACAATCTAGAGTTTTTAAAACAACAATGGTAGAGTAGCCTTAGTGGAGAAGAGGAAGGGGAACAGAATCAGATCCTTTTTCTGAAGCCCCACATGTTGTATTTATAGGCAAAACCTAAGTTACTGGGCTTCTTGAATGATCCAGGCACATCAACAGCAATGCCGATCCCGAAATGACGAACCAGAAATGATGATCCAGAAATGACGAACTAGAAATGACGACCCAGAAATGACGACCTAGAAATAACGACCCAGAAATGACGACCCAGAAATGACGACCCAGAAATGACGAACCGGAAATGACGAACCAAAAATGACGATCTAGAAATTACGAACCAGAAATGACGAACCAGAAATGACGATCCAGAAATGATAATCCAGAAATGACGAACCAGAAATGACGAACCAGAAATGACGATCTAGAAATGACGAACCAGAAATGATGAACCAGAAATGACGATCCAGAAATGACGATCCAGAAATGACGAACTAGATCACCACCGAGCCACATCTACCGACTCACTCAGGCCGAGCCACTCGTGACTTTCCACCCTTGACCGAGCCATACTAGCCTTCATACCTCCAATCCTTTCCTAACTCGATACTCGTTCGAGCCCGATCATATCTTCTGCAACTATCATCTTGTAGCTAGGTAACATTGTTGATTTTAGTTAAATCCGCTTATCCACGGCCTTGACAAAAGGCGGGTTAACATTTGCCCTCCAAAACATGCCTTGCGGTAGGAAGGCGTGTTTTGAATAGCTTTTGATCCGTCATCCAAAGTCCATATGTCATCCATAGCCATTCAAAGCCAAAATCTAAATTCGTAACCTCTCCGGGTTCTTGCCATGCGCACTCCACACTCGACGACCTATGTTAAGTAATGCCATAGTATTCCTGGTTCAGTGTCCCCAAACGCTAAATAATGCCGGGGCTTAGGTCCTAAGCTGAATCATGGTCGCTCCGGACCCTTGCCGAGCATAGTTCACACTCGACGACCTGAAATTGTAACCGATAGATAATATGGGGCCTAAGTCCTAGGCCGAATCCTGGTCGCTCCGGACCCTTGCCGAGCATAGTCCATGCTCGTCGACCTTTTAGCCAAAAAATAGACAAAAGGCCAATCAAAATCTAATCCGAAATCCAAATTCAAACCAGAAAACCATAAACCCATATCAAAAGTCCAAACCAGAAGGAAAACGTCCAAACCAAAATTCAAATCAGAAAACAAACAAAACCAGGAGTTCAAACCAAACTCCAAAACCAAACCAGAAAAAGCAAGTGTCCAAGCCAAAAAGAAAAAACATATTTCACAAACCAGAGCGTCACGGTTTATCATCATCTCAAAGCATGCCTAGGGGTTATCTCCATCCCCGTACATGAGTAAGTGACTTAGCCGTCTGCCTAGAGTTTGCTACTTATTCCAAACAATCACGATTATTTGATGACCAACTGACCACCATTCTTAGGCCACGCACCATTGTCGTTCAAGGTAGGCGGTGGCTGCTCATGTTCCACCGCCCCATTCCGAGTTTCGACATATTTCCACAACTGACCATTCCTTACATGCTCCTCGATTATATCCTTTAGATGCCTACAGCTGTTAGTAGCATGCCCATCTAGGTCATGAAAGAGACAGTGCCTTCCCGATTCCCTTTCGCATTCTGAGGGTTCCCTCCTTACCGGTCTTCGATAAGGAAGGCGATCCCAAGTGTCCAAGTATATATGTTCCAATGTCTCATTCAGTCCTGTGTAAGTGGAGAATTTTTGTTCTCCCCAGCGCTTCCTCTTTCCTTTATCCTTATCTATACACGAGCTTTCACTGGACGGTTCTCCATTCTTAACCATGTTTACTTCCTTTGACTTCATATCTAAACATACATCCTCTTGTCGAAGAAATCTTTCAGCTTCATGAAAGAATTCCCCGAGATCCATTGGTGGATCTTGTATCAACGATACTTTGAAATCTGAATTATCCCTGACTCCTGATACCGCCGCCATTAGAACCATTGATGGATCCGACCGATCCACTAAAGCAACTGCTACATTAAACTGAGTTAAAAAGTCCTAAGCGATTCTCTCGTCTTCTGCTTCACCGGTGTCAATGTCATCACATTCTTCGGCCTTTTGATGTGAACTCGAAACTGTTTCAAAAACCTGTCCACCAGTTCTGTCCATGTTCCGATTGATCCATCTTCCAGCTGTATGAACCACATAGCAGCTATATCGATTAAGTACAGGGGGAAACATCGTGCCATAACCTCCTCTGATGCCCTCAGCACTTCCATAAGACTTGTGTACCTCATCAAGTGGTCAGTGGGATCCATCTTATCGTTGTATACTTCCAGAGTGGGCAGCTTGAAATCAGGTGGATTCCTAGCCATCCTGATGTTACGGTTAAACGGACTTTTGTTTACTCCCTCCAAATCCCTGTTTGTCAGACCTCCGCGAATAGTTCGCCTGATAATGTCGGCTAATCCAGTGTTACCTACCAAGGGTTGCCCCCCATCTACATTTCCTAACTACCCTCCAAGTCCTCGAGGGAATTCCGGTACATACTCCTCATCACTCACTCCTGTATCCCTATTGGCACCAGGATGCGTCGTGCCATCTAGTATCCCTCCATGGATTGGTCCTGCATTACCTGGTGGTATGCCCCCAAGTCTAGGTTCATCCGAGTTGACATCTGTTTGCCGATCAGGGGCTACCCCCTACTGAACCACTCCATCTGCTTGTCGGTTGAGTCCTTCTAATCCAGCTCCATGGATCTGAGCTCCTGCATCTCCTACTTGTCCAAATTGTCTGAAAAGGGTCTACATCATTTCCTCTTGCCTTTTCATCAACTACTCCTGCATGGAATTCATCATGACCTACATCTCGTCCCTAGTGATATAGATCGAGGCTTGATTAGCTCCAGAGGAAGCCTCCTGATTTCCCTCTTGCTGACTCCTTTCTATCCTTTGTCTCCTGGTTGATTGCCTTGCCAAGTCTCCAGAATCCAAGTTCCTAGGCCTTTAAATCCAAAATCCAAGCTTCTAAATCCCTGAGTGCTAGCTTTCTCGGTGAAAGCACCAAAATGTTAGCGCCAAAATTGGCCACTAACACCCAAATCCAGATGAAAGCACCAAATCACAGTCACAGATCACAGATAGAATGTATGTAGAGAATATGAAGAATAATGAAAATTAAAAAGAAAGTAGTAATAACATAGGATTTATAGTGGTTCGGCTAACTCCGGCCTACGTCCACTCCAGAAATTTCCTTTTTATTGATATGAAAATCCAGTACCGTTACAATCTAGAGTTTTTAAAACAACAATGGCAGAGTAGCCTTAGTGGAGAAGAGGAAGGGGAACAAATCAGATCCCTTTTCTGAAGCCCCACATGCTGTATTTATAGGCAAAACCTGAGTTACTGGGCTTCATGAATGATCCGGGCCCATCAACACCAATGCCGATCCAGAAATGCCGAACCAGAAACAACAATCCAGAAATGACAAACCATAAATGACGACCCAGAAATGACGACCCATAAATGACGAACCAGAAATGACGAACCAGAAATGAAGAACCATAAATGACGAACCATAAATGACGAACAAGAAATGACGAACCACATCACCACCGAGCCACATCTACTGACCCAATCAGGCCGAGCCACTCGTGACTTTCCACCCTTGACCGAGCCATACTAGCCTTCATACCTCCAATCCTTTCCTAACTCGTTACTCGTTCGAGCCCAATCATATCTTCTGCAACTATCATCTTGTAGCTGGGTAACACTGTTGATTTTAATTAAATCCGTCTGTCCACGGCCTTGGCAAAAGGCAGGTTAACAGTAGGCAAACTATTGACCAAGGGGTGGAGACAGACTCTGAAGTTCACCACAAAACCGGAACTCAAGCGCATGCCCTAGCTTAAGGAGGAATGGATATGAATGCTTTGTTCCACCGGTTTTACGGAGATGATGAGGCAATAAGTAGAAGGAGTTGTTCAGCCAAAACAGGAGGTAGTAAGGGAAGAAGACTTTTCTCAGATAAACAAAGATTTCAAGAGTTGTCAAGGAAAGGAGTTCACTAGGAAGGAGTCTGCCTTGGAAGTGTTGAATTAGTTGAAAGTATGTTAGCGTATTTTTGGATATTTGAGGTATACTAATGCTCAAAAGAGGCTGGCTTCTTGTCAGTTTCAAGTGGATGCACTGAATTGGTGGGAGACAGTAACTGATCAGGTCCCGGATGAGGAGATAACATGGGAACAGTTTAAGGAGCGTTTTGAGGCTCACTTTATCTTCGAATCCCAGAAGACTGCTTTGAGCAAGGAGTTTATTGAGCTAAAATAGAAAGAGATGACTTTGGTAGAGTACATCCAGCATTTTAATGCTTTGTGGAAGTATGGAAGGGAGCATATTAATATTCCACTGAAGAAGAATGAAAAGTTCATGGAAGGTCTGAATAGGGAGGTAGAATCATAAGGTGATGGCTCATTTGTTGGCTCCATTTGATATGGTAGTAGAAATGGCAAGGAGGTATAACCGGTTGTATCGAAGAGAGAAGAAGGTTGATGTTAAGACCAAGGTTGGGCAAAAGAAAAGATTCAATCCATATTAGAAAGCTGAAAAGAATCAAAAAGGAAGAAAGACTTCTGGAGGGGGGAACTGAGAAGCCGAATATAGCTGATGTTACTAGTTTTAACTATGGCTAGAAGGGGCACTACTCCACTAAGTGTACCCAGCTGGAGAACAAGGACCAGGCTAATTTCTTTATCTATAATAAGCCAAGCCGTAAGAAGATGGATTGTCCAAAAATAAGACAGGTAAAGGTTTATGCTTTGGAAGGACCTTCGTCGGGACCAACTGCAGAGGAGAAAGGAAAGAGTATGCTTGGAGGTATGATTTCAATTTTCAGTATATCGGTTAGATTTCTGTTTGACACTAGTGATGCTCATTCTTTTCTTTCAAGAGATTTGGTTGGTAGGCTAGAATTAGACACTACCTATTTGATTACGTCCTTATGTGTGGTTAATACGATCGGTAGGTATGCCACTCTTGGGTTAAGGTGCACTGACCTTGAATTTGACTTGTGCGGCATTTGTTTGTTTACGACCCATACGTGTTTGATTTCGTGGGGTACGAGGTAATTTCTGGTATGGATTAGTTCATGTGAAATGATGTGAGAGTTTATTATGCGAATAGGATTATCGCCATACGGAATCCAAGGGGAGAAGAAAGAATTCTTATAGCTTTGGATGTAGTGAAGGAGAAGTCAGACTTGATGTTATGTGCTATGTAAGATCAAGATGATAGGATCAGTAGCGTACAAGTAGTCCGAGAATTTGCATGTTATTTTAAACCTGTACTGGGATTACCACCAAGAAATGCAATTAAATTCCAGATAGACGTAATGCTGGGGGCGCAACTCATAGTAGATCGCTTAACAAAGAGTCATCCAAGGAGATGAAGAATTGAGGAAGCAATTGGCGAAACTTGAGCGTAAAAGTTTCATTAGGTTGAGCGGTTCAATGTGGGGAGGGTCTACAATATTCATAAAGAAGTCTGACAGAATTTACGAACGTGTATTGATTACAAGAAGCTGAATGAAGTAATAGTGGAAAATCGTTATTAATCGTCTAGGATAGATGACTTATTCGATCAGTTGAATGGAGTTTAGGTGTTCTCGCAGCTAGACTACGCAACAGGTTTCCATTAACTAAGAGTAGCAGAAGGTAGTATTCCATTGACCGTGTTTCAAACAAGGTACAGTTCATATGAGTGGTTAGTGATGCCTTTTGGACAGAACAATGCCCTAACAATCCTTGTAGACCTTATGAATCGAATCTTTTGCAATCAGTTGGATTGATTTGTGTTAGTCTTCATTGATGATATTTTGGTATATTCTAAGAACAACAGAGGCCATGAAGTCCATCTTAGGTTGGTGTTGGAGACATTAAGACAACATAAATTGAAAACAAAGTATTTGAAGTGCCACTTCTAGAAATGGGAGATGAAGTTTCTTAGGTATGTTGTTTCGGAGAATGGATTAGCTGTGGATCCATCAAAGATAGAAACTATCAATGGTTGGAAGAGGCTAGAGACGGTTACAGAGATGAGAAATTTCTTGGGATTGGTTGGCTACTACAATAGATTCATTAAAGATTTATTTCGTATAGCAGCACCCTTGACTAAGTTAACCATGTTGAACGAGAAGTTCATGGCTACTACTAGTTATTGACGAACGCTCTTGTCTTATGCCTGAAGGGAACTAGGATATAATAGTTTATACTAACGCTTGTGGAATAGGTTTGGATGCAGTATTGATGCAAAGAGGATGCATGATAGCTTATGCATTATGGCAATTGAGACCGCATGAAGTTAGATATCCAACTCATGACTTGGAGTTGGCAGCGGTGGTGTTTGCACCGAAGATTTGGGGACATTACTTGTTAGGAGGCGGTTCGAGTTGTATACAGACCATAAATCCCTTATGTATCTATTCTCTAAAAAGGAGTTGAATATGAGGCAACATAAATGGTTGGAGTTCTTGGCGGCATATGATTTTGGAATAGAATATAACCGTGAAAATGGAACAAGGTTGTCGATGCTTTGAGTAGGAAGCATCAGAATGGAGTGTTGGCCATGATTTAGGAATGGAAGATGTTGGATACATTATCCTCTTGCGGATTGAATTATAGACAAATTACTAGGTCGAGTAGAGATCCTAGTATTTTGGCAAGTTTGGAGGTATGTCCAGCAATTGTGGTTAGAATTGCTGCAAGGCAAAAGAAGGATCCACTAATTTCCGAAAAAATGGCGATTAGAGATGGAAGAATATGTTGAAGATTTGAAAGGATTCGAGATTGACTCGAAAGGATGGCTTAGAAAGAAAGGAAAACCATGCGTACTGGATGTAAGAGATCTTCGGAAGGAAGTCTTGGATGAAAGTCATCGGTCGAATTTTACTATTCATCCTTAGGGCATGAAGATGTATCGTGACATGAAGAGAGTCTTCTTTTGGGAAGGGATGAAGAGGGATATGGGATAATATGTGTAGAGGTGTTTTAACGATCAGTAGTGAAGGTTGAGCATCAGAAACCGAGCGGTTTACTTCAGCCTTTGAAAGTACCGACTTGGAAGTGGGATTCTATATCTATGGATTTTATTGACGGACTGACTAGTTCGAGGATGGGAAATGATAGCATTTGGATAATATTCGATAGATTGACGAAGCGTCCACTTTATCCCCATGAGGTCGACAAGGATGGCAGCTAGCTTAACGAAGCTATATATGAAGAATGTAGTGTGAAAACATGACAACCAAGTAGTATCATTAGTGATAGAGACCCATTGTTTACCTGTGAGTTCTGGAGAAGTTTATAGAATACATTAGGTATAGATTTGAATTTAAGCATGGCTTACGACCCTCAAACAGATGGTTAAATAGAGAGGGTGAACCGTGTATTGGAAGATTTGTTGAGAGCATGTGTTTTTTATTTTGGAGGATCTTGGGAAGATCACTTGCATCTGGTAGAGTTTGATTATAATAATAGTAACCAAACGAGTATCGAGATAGCACCATTTGAGGCACTTTATGGTAGACCGTGTAAGTCACTGATATGTTGGTTGGACACAGGAGATTGAATTGTGTTGCAGCCCGATTTGGTAAGAGATGATACTAAGAAAGTAGATTTGGTTCATGCTAGAATTAAGGCAATGCAATTGAGGCGAAAGAGTTATGCCAACAATCAAAGAAAAGAGCTTGAATTTGCATTGAGGGACCATGTATTTACGAAGGTTTAGCTGATGAGAGAAGTTATGCACTTTGGGAAGGCGGAGAATTTGGCACCTAGATTTGTAGGACCATTTCCTATGCTTAAGCAGGTCGGTAAATTCGCATATCAAGTCGAGTTACCAAGTAGTTTAGCGGGAGTGCATAATATTTTTCACATTTCACATTTGAGAAAAGGCGTGCACGAACCAAGTTCAGTAGTTGAACCAAGGCCGACTGAAGATTTATTTGTAGAGCCAAATTGGACATGTATGAGACAACCAAAAGGAATAGTAGATTGTGATACAAAAGAGCCGAGGAACAAAATTATTAACCTTGTTCGCATCCAGTGGAATGACGATAAAGAAGATTGTACCTGAGAGGTAGAAGATAGGATTAGAAATTACTATTCGGAGTTGTTTTAGACATTCACATATATGGCATTGTGCTTTATTGTTTATTGTATGCACTAGAAGGGTACTAGTATTTCATTATAGGTAATGATTAAGTATTAGTAGTTGAACTGATACATTTTGGTTGATGGTTGACGGTTTACATTAGTAGGGTACTAGTGTAATCTTTTGTACTTGTGTGTACTTATATATAATAATGACTTTACACTTTCAAGGTGTTAGTATAAATTTACTTTTCTTTATCGAAATTTCGGAGATGAAATTTTTGTAAGGAGTACCCTATATTTTGGAGGGTCCACTATATGAGAAATTAAATTAAATTAATAATAAGACGATATTATTAAAGAGATAAATAAAATAATTTAATTGTAAGAATTACCTAAGTGAGATTTGATTAATTAAGCGTGGGACACATTATAAAGTTAACTGAATGGACTAATGGTAATTATAGCAATTAAGGTTGGTCTTGCTAATGAAAATAAACAAACTAATTATTAAGGGAAGGATTTGAGTGAATAAGTAAGAGGCCCAAAACCTCTCGCCCATTTACCTAAAGCTACACCCCCACTTCCATCTTCATTTCATTTCATTTACAAAACAAACTTCTAAGAACTCTAAGCTAAGCTGGCCATAAACACAAAGAAGAAGAAGAGGAAATCAAAGCCAAGTAGATTCAGGTTTCATCTTTAAAAAGAGAAGAAATTAAATCAAGTTTTCTTAAGCTATGTGAGTGAAATCGTTGACCCAATTTTTCGTCACGGGTATGGAAATCCCGACCAAACCAAAGAATGTGATCGGGTCGGCGAGGATACCACCATGCCGACGCAAGGCTTACTTTTGGACGAGTCGACCCTGGAGGGAAGGCCCGCCGTTAGTGGAGGGCGTGAACCCATTTGAGCCACAAGGTTGGTTGTGGGCTGACCACCCCCAAGCGGAGGATGGCCGGATGGGCCCTTTGCTATTAGGTCGTTGCTTGGGGGAATGCGGACTGAGATGGGCAGAAGTGGGCGGAGGCGCTTGCCCATGGTAGGGAGTATGGCGGGCTGGAGTGGACATGGAGACTTGCCCATGGCAGGAGATGGCCGAAAATGATCCTAGGGAGAACTAAGTGAGAAAGTAAATACACAACGATATATAGTGGTTTGGCCTAGTGCGGCCTACGTCCATTATGATGTTCCCTTAATATGTCAACCTCTTACAATTTGCAGACTGTTACAAGAGAATAATAAAGGAGACTAAACTAAATATTACAAGAGTATAATATCCTAGTATAAGGGTCTCGCGTGGAGGATACCTAAGGGAAGACCCACCAGGAGGGTTATCCCTTAAGGAGGAATATCGGAGATGGACGAGCTTTTGAAGGTTGGGTTGCTGGCAGTGGTCGGAAGGTAGGCGCTAGAAGGAGGTGCCGCTAGCTGGAGTGATTAGCTTGTTGTTGGAGGCTATGATGGTGGTAGAGATTGATGGGTAGAGCACGGTGGGTTGAATGGTAGAGCTTGATGAAGGCTCTCTAAAGGAAGTCGGATGAAGCCGCCATTAAAGAGGTTTTGGAGGAGGAGGGAGTTGGTAAGGGAGACAGGTTGGAGAAATCGTTTTCTTTGTCCGTCCCTCTTGTCCAGTCTCTTCCTTTTTCCATATGGTATGGCATCGGGTATTTATAGAGGATGTGGGGTGTGAATGGATGGTCGAGATTGTAGGACAACGGTGTAGGAGTGGCTCTGGGCCATGGATTGGAGGGGACGTAGAATGAGAGCTGGCTGGAAAGTAGATTCGAGCCCATGGCTTGAATTGGTTACCACCTGGAAAGAAGGGTCTATAGCAGACTTAGGAAAGGCGGCAAGCTTTAGTAGGTAGGGGTGCAGGCATTTTGATTAGCTATTGGAAAGGTGGGGGAGAGGAAAGGGCTATGCATGGAGTACTGATGGCAGAGGAACAACACTTTGCTCTGATGGCATGTACTTCAGAGCAGTTGGACTAGAAATTGTTAAGGTACTTCACGATAAGCTGTTTCAAGTTAAGAGGGCGGTCCTAGCTAGTAGGTTTAGGATTCCTAAGGACAAAAGGCGGTCGGTCCATCGCGGTCGGGTGGATCCAAGTGTAGGAGTAGTTAGGCCACACTAGATAGCCAATTCAGTGTCGGCTTTGAAAGACTCGAGCGTCTGATGGAGGGAGGACATGCAGGGCCCGATCGCAGCCGTGTGGAGAGCGAAGTCGACGGACGGTCATGTGAGAGCAGAGCTACTTCTGATATTAGGATCATGTCGAGGACAGACCCAGGCCTTAGAGGGGGAGGAAGGCCGCTAAGGGATGGCGTTGCACAGAAGGTGTGGTACTTGGCATATGGATTGGTATGTAGGACCGGGTCGGGCAAGTGCCGAAGAGACTGTAGAATTTGCTATTATATGATTTTTGTTTGATGAATAAACATATATATTCGTTTAAATGTATTTGTTGTTGTACTATTTTATTTTTCACATAATTAAATAAATATTTGTTGAATAAAATAAATAACTCAGAATTCATATTCAAACAAATATTTTATTCAAACAAATATTGTATTACAAATTTAAATAGTACAAATTTGAGCTCTCACTACATATATACATTTTTAATTACATTACAATTTCGATTACATCACAAATTTCAATTTACAATTTTACACCTTACTACATAATCACTAAACACTTGTATTTTATCTTCAACTCTATTCCGGCTTGTATCTAGCATCTGAATTATCTGCAAAATAAACCCTAACACGGTAAAATTGAAAAGAAATATTTTGCAGTGTACAATAAAATGTGTGTTTTGAAAATATCATTTGCCTCGGTTATTTGGGTTGTTCGTCATCATTTTTCTATTGAATTCATCTTACACGAACAGCTTGTAACATGCACAGTGTATCACTATACATGTCACAAGGCCGTGCACGTCGATATACACTTGCTTGTTAAAACTACAGGGATAGGTGAGCACAAGGTCAAACCCAAGCCAAAGGCTGGATTCAACTCAAGTGCATATGAGTCTCGACCATCATGCACAATGAATATGCAATCACTCAAGTTCTCATGCAACAAGAATTCAAAACCACAACAGTGCAGTGATAACATGGACAAGACTTCACACTTGAATGAGATCAACCAAAGCCAAACATGTGCATGTTCAATTGATATGGTCAAAGCAACATATAGTGCACATGTATAAAGTGATGTACAAAGAAGCAGGAACTCCAAATGATACATGACTCGACTCAACAAACCAGTGGAGCATGACTTCAAATGGAACCAGTCACAATGGAGACTCATGAAACCTCATCTAAATGGTCGAGTACAAGTTCAGTTCCAGTCAAATGCAAGGGTAACAAGACCATTCAAACTTGAGGCAAGAACAAGATCAACTTAAATGCAAATGAGTGCAACAAGCTCAGTTTCAACATTACACACATGAAGACTCCAAAATGTACAAAACAGCTAGAACAAGAATCAATGGAGTTCAACATGATCACGTGAACACACACTAGACAATATAAGTGTGAAGACATGAACACACACATGCACAGGTGACTCGAAGAAACTACAGCTACCACCCAAACATACACATGAAGACCAGAACTTAAATGACCATACCACATAACAATGAAGACTCAGATCAAAGCAGTACATAATACTTAGAGTGAAAACAAGGTTCAGAACTCAAACCAAGTTCATATGCAAGTATTCACTTTCAACATGTACAACATAAAGACCAGACAAATTCAAATGAAAACAACATGCCACCATACATGATGTACGTGTAAGCCAACTCAACATAAAGTGTACTAGACCAAAATTGCATATGAAACCAAACACAAGTGAATAATTTCAGACATGTACAAAGATTCAAATCCAAACCAAATCAGAACAAAGTGCAGACTTAAATGAAAATATTCAATACACAGAAATGTTTGGATTCAATACAACCAGACATTTTTATGAAATTCAAGTAGCAGTGGTGATATGAAAACTTCAACTTCAAACATGAACTAGACTCAATTGCAACAGAGACTAGGAGCAACAAAATCAAAGTGCAACAAACCATTCAGACATGAAATCAATGAAGCAGGAGTTTACAAAAGAAATGATCACACATTTAGCAGTTCAAACATATCGGTGCAGTTCGATGAAAGTCAAGAATTGTTTCATCAAGTCAAAGCCAGGTGATAACACTGATTGAGTTAACAAGTCGAAGTCAAAAATCATGTCAACCCAATATATTATGTCAAATATCCAAATGCCAAAATCAAAGGAGAAAAGGACGGAACCAAAATTCAAATTCATGGAGTATATGTATGAGATGGAACAAGTTGGCAAATATCATATCGTTCGATCTAAAATCCATGGCCGAGTATAATAAATCAAAGCAAGAGATAAAATCATGAAGAATTCAAACATATTTATACGAACGAAAATATAGGGTGTTCGAACCCTATAAATTCAACCCAAATCATATTCGACAAGGAGTAAACGAGTTCATGACAAAAATCCAGAGCATACTTTTAAATCGAAAACAAATTTGTAACTCGAATCAAAGTCGAGAATTAAAAGGGGCAAAATTCACGTACCAACTCAGAGCACAAATTGAACTCGACTTAATTGAAGCAGCCGTGAACGAGTTAATCAATCAGAGAAGCATCGAACTGAATTGAGAGCACCAGTAACCGATTCGAACTTCAATCTTTCAAGCGGCGCTTCAAAACAATCAAAGCCCTAATTTTTAAGAGCAAACAAAAGAATGGCCGAAGTTATTAAGGATAAAGGGAGACGTCACTTTCTTTTTCACAAATTATAATTTTGAAGTGGGTCGGTTTCTTATTTTCTTTTGGGCCACAATTTTAATTAGGGTTTTTTATTTTGTTTAGTTGTTTTATTTATTTTGTAATTTTCCTTTTTAAAATTATGTAACTCTCTAGTCCTGTGACTAGGTACGAACTACGGTGGTGTAGTTCAAGAATTCGCAACTCAAGGGCTGAGTTGTGGAAGGGTTTTGAGCATAGAGTTAGGTTAGTCAAGTAGCGGGTGTCCCAAGTTTACGTGTGTAAGCGTCTGACTACTTAATTTCTAGTAGAAACCTTGGGGGCAGCACGTAGGCAGGGTTTTGCCGGGTAAATTTGTGTGTGATCTCTTCTGCGTTATCTTTCTGTTTTATTATCTGTGATTGCTTTTATTTCCGCATTGATTTTTATTATTAGTATCACCCTATTCACCCCCCTCTAGGGTGAAAACGATCCTACAAGTGGTATCATAGCTAGGAACAAAAACCAATTTTTTGTTTTAAATTTTTGATTTTTCAAAAACCAATTTTTGTTTTAAAAATTTTATTTTTTAAATGGCTTCTTTTAATAATGCTTTTGCTGAGGATCAGTCCATAGTTAGACCACCTATGTTCAATGGTGAATATGCTTACCGGAAAAATGGAATGAAATTTTTTCTAAAAACCATAGATGCATGAAATACTATTGAGACGGGATATGGGACACCAACTATAGTGGTAGATGGTCAAGAAATTGAAAAACCGATGGATCAATGGACAGATCTTGAAAATAAACTGTAGAATACCAACGCTAAAGCTATGAATTCTATTATTTGTTCATTAGATCAAATTGAATTTAATCGTGTCACACATTGTCTAACTGCGTAGGAAATTTAGCACACACTTGAAGTGACTCACAAAGGAACCTCCCAAGTCAAAGAATCTCGCCTTGTCATGCTCAATAGCAAATACGAAAACTTCACAATGGCAAAGGATGAAAGTGTTAAAGAAATGTATAGACGACTTTCTAATCTCGTATACAAATCAAAATCTCTTGGAAGCCCATACACAGAGTTGGAAATAGTTCGAAAAATCCTCAGAATTCTTCTACAAAATTTTGAAGCAAAAGTGACTGCTATTCAAGAATCAAAAGATCTGAAACAAATTAAAGTTGAAGAACTCATCGGAAATCTCACCACTTATGAGCTAGAAATCAAATTCAAGGAAGAACGTGAAGGAGGTGATATGCGAAAGAAATCAATAGCTCTGAAAGGTACAACGGAAAGTGATGATGACGATGATGATGATGGAGCAGCTGAATTGGCACTGATAATAAAGAGATTCAAAAGATGGAACCGAAAATATGGACATCCTGCCCTAAATCAACAACTGAAGAATAGAATCGTCAAAGTTCTAGACAACTCAAAAGAGCAGGAGATCATTTGTCACAACTGCAATAAACCCGGTCATATCAAGCCAAATTGTCCTCAGAATCGACTCACCAAAGGAAAGAAATCGAAAAGGAGAAGTTTTGCAGCCACTTGGGATGAAAGTGATGTAGATAAAGATGAAAACACTAGTAGTGAAAATGAAAAAGCAAAACTGTGTCTTCGAGGAGAAATAAGTGATAGCGATGATGACGAGCCAAGCGAGGTATCAAAACTTACTCACTTAGAATTACATATATATTTTCGCGAAGTAAATGGCTGTTTTGAACAACTTAGGGAGAAGTATGCTAAAATTGAATCACAAAGAGATAGTTTGATAGAACTAAATAAACAGCTTGATCAATTGGTTAAAAACTATCGAAATAAGAGCCCTAAGTGTGATAAGTGTCCATCATTCGAAGAAGAAATTAAAAAATCAAAAATTAAAATTAAATCACTTGTAAATGAAATTCTCATTTTGAAAGAAAGTGAAAACACTAGGAGATAAAATTCTATTAAAAAGTGCACGTTGTTATTGAATGAAAATGAATCTCTCAAAACACAAGTCCAACAATTGTCTACAACTTTAGGGAAATTCTCCAAAGGAGAAAAAATCGCTAAATATGTTATTAGGGAAACAAACTGGTAATTCTATTAGGCAAGGACTTGGGTATACTCAATCTGAACATGATAGAAGTGAAATTAATCGAGCCAACTCCAAGTGCACGATTTGTAGAAAAATTGGACACAATCAAAACAATTGCTGGTTTAGATCCAAACACATGAAAACCATACCGATTTGGGTTCCAAAATGCACGAATGTTAGATCTCTTAAAATCAAACAAATTTGGGTGCCAAAAGGAACAAATATAAACTGCTTTGGTTCTACACAAACTTGTTTTTCAAAATCTTTTATCACTAACAATCATGGACCTATAAAAACAAATAGGTCACAAAAATCTTCTCTTGTGTAGATGTGGTGGCAGCCTAAGGAACAACAAGAGTGATACCTGGATTCTGGCTATTCCAGGCACACGACGGGCGACAAATCAAAGTTCTTTAGCCTAGCACAATGGTGGCAGAATCACAATGGGCAACAACGAAAAATTATCAGTAAAGGTAAAATAGGTAATGGTACATTTATCTTGAATGATATATTAAATGTTGAAAATCTGCACCATAATCTGATGTAAATCAGCCAGTTATGCGATAAGGAAATGAAGGTTGATTTTGATTCTGACTTATGCAAAAATGTTGACCAGTAACCTTTTCATCCTTGAACTAGTTTATATAGATTTGTTTGGATTAACGATATTGCAAGTTTAGGTGGTAAGAGATATTGTTTTATGTTGGTTGATGATTACTCTAGGTACACATGGATATATTTGTTTATCTTACTGCTTCTAGATCTGATACTATGTTCACTAGTTGTTTATGTGCACGTTTTCAATCAAATCCTTAAGGAATCACATTCTAAAAGCTGTAAAATGATTATAAGGTATTAGTTGCACATTTCACGATTTCGTCTATGATATCTATCTAATGATAACTTTGAGTCAAAGGGGAGTTCAGATGCAGATTACACTGGTAACCTAGTTGATAGAAAAATTAATAGTAGAATGTGTTTTATGTTGAGACATTCATTAGTTGCATCATATTTTCAAAGAAAATATCTGCATATTTTTCATTTCAACTGATTTTTAATTAGCAGACATTTTTTTTATAAAACCCCTTCCAGAAAATAGTTTTTGTTGACTTCATTTTAGATTAGACATTTTAGAAATTTGATTTATATTTATTTTTGGATTTGATCTTAAATGAATACATTAACTAATCTGACTCCCTACTGATTATCGAAAAAATAAATAGTAACTGAAAAAGTGATGAGTATTGATATTAATCATACATTTTGACTTAAGACAGTATATGTAGTAAATTTCTTTAAAAATTTAAATAGAATTTTTAATAACTTTGATTGGTAAAAAATCCATGACCATCTCTATTTCTATCATATTTCTAACGACCATCACTTATCAAAAACCAATATAATATGTCAAAATGTGGTATTTTTAAACGAGAAATTATTCATTATTTTTAAATTAATTAGCAATAAAATTATCCAAAGTATTCACTCTTATTTAAAAGTCATCACGGTTATGCATGGGTGAATTACTTGGAATTTTTTGATTATGTGCTTTCATGCTCATTTAAAAGTCCTCACGGTTATGCATGTATGGAACACATATCAAAATTAATTATTAAATAGACAAGTTGATTCTAATCCCATTTAAAAGTCCCCATGGTTAGGCGTGGTTAGAAGATACTTGAAATTCAGTTTTTAAAAAAAATTAGGAATACTACTAATCTCATTTAAAAGCCCTAACGGTTGTGCATGGTTAGTAGATATTAGAATTCCTATAATAAATATTCCACAAATAGATATAACTATATGGTTTTCTATACCGACATCACCCCTATCACTCTAAAGTGGAATATGCGCCTAACAGAGTATTTATGATTTTTTGTTTGATTTTTTTTATTGAAATTTAATATTTATACTCGATTAGGTATTAATGTTGTATTAATGTCTATCACTTTATCTCTATTTTCTAACATTGTTACTCTTTTGCTGATAACAAAAGGGGGAGAGAGAAGTTAAGATTTTGGGCAAATCGGTCAAGTCATATTTTTTATTGCATAAGAGAAGTTAAGGTTTTGGGAAAATCGGTCAAGTCATATTTTTTTATTACATATTCCCATCTAGATTCATTTGCATATTATTTATTTATTCATGCATATGTGAAGGGGGAACCTTGTTGTAGGGGGAGCATTCAAATAGAGGGAGCAAATAGATTTCATCAAAACCAAATACATTTAATAGAGTCAAAATCTTAATATATGTTTGTTATCATCAAAAGGGGGGAGATTATAGAATATGCTAGTATATGATTTTTGTTTGATGATAATAAACATATATATATATATATATATATTCGTTTAAATGTATTTGTTGTTGTACTATTTTATTTTTCACATAATTAAATAAATATTTGTTGAATAAAATAAATAACTCAGAATTCATATTCAAACAAATATTTTATTCAAACAAATATTTTATTACAAATTTAAATAGTACAAATTTGAGCTTTCACTACATATATACACTTTCAATTACATTAGAATTTCGATTACATCACAAATTTCAATTTACAATTTTACACCTCGCTACATATTCACTCAACACTCGTATTTGATTTTCAACTCTATTCCAGCTTGTATCCAGCATCTGAATTATCTACAAAATAAACACTGACGTAGTAAAATTGAAAAAGAAATATTTTGCAGTGTACAATAAAATGTGTGTTTTGAAAATATCATTTGCCTCGGTTATTTGGGTTGTTCGTCGTCATTTTTCTTTTGAATTCATCTTACACGAACAGCTTGTAACATGCACAGTGTATCACTGTACATGTCACAAGGCCGTGCACACCGATATACACTTGCTTGTTAAAACTACAGGGACAGGTGATCACAAGGTCAAACACAAGCCAAAAGATGGATTCAACTCAAGTGCATATGAGTCTCGACCAGCATGCACAATGAATATGCAATCACTCAAGTTTTCATGCAATAAGAATTCAAAACCACAACAGAGCAATGATAACATAGACAAGACTTCACACTTGAATCAGATCAACCAAAACCAAACATGTGCATGTTCAAATGATATGGTCAAAGCAACATATAGTGCACATGTATAAAGTGATGTACAAAGAAGCAGGAACTCTACATGATACATGACTCGACTCAACAAACCAGTGGAGCATGACTTCAAATGGAACCAGTCACAGTGGAGACTCATGAAGCCTCATCTAAATGGTCGAGTACAAGTTCAGTTCCAGTCAAATGCAAGGGTAACAAGACCATTCAAACTTGAGGCAAGAACAAGATCAACTTAAATGTAAATAAGTGCAACAAGCTCAGTTTCAACATTACACACATCAAGACTCCAAAAGGTACAAAACAGCTGGAACAAGAATCAATGGAGTTCAACATGATCACGTGAACAGACACACCAGACAATACTAGTGTGAAGACATGAACCCACACATGCATAGGTGACTCGAAGAAACTGCAGCTGCCACCCAAACATACACATGAAGATCAGAACTTAAGTGACCAGACCTCATAATAATGAAGACTCAGATCAAAGCAGTACACAATACTTAGAGTGAAAACAAGGTTCAGAACTCAAACCAAGTTCATATGCAAGTATTCACTTTTAACATATACAACATAAAGACCAGACAGATTCAAATGAAAACAACATGCCACCATACATGATGTACATGTAATGCAACTCAACATAAAGTGTACCAGACATAAGTGAATAATTTCAGACATGTACAAAGATTCAAATCCAAACCATATCAGAACAAAGTGCAGACTTAAATGAACATATTCAATACACAGAAATGTATGGACTCAATACAACCAGACATGTTTATGAAATTCAAGTAGCAGTGGTGATATGAAAACTTCAACTTCAAACATGAACCAGACTCAATTACAACAGAGACCAGGAGCAACAAAATCAAAGTGCAACAAAGCATTCAGACATGAACTCAATGAAGCAGGAGTTTACAAAAGAAATGATCACACATTTAGCAGTTTAAACAAATCAGTGCAGTTCGATGAAAGTCAAGAATTGTTTCATCAAGTCAAAGCCAGGTGATAACACTGATTTAATTAACAAGTCGAAGTCAAAAATCACGTCAACCCAATATATTATGACAAATATTCAAATGCCAAAATCAAAGGAGAAAAGGACGAAACCAAAATTCAAATTCATGGAGTATATGTACGAGATGGAACAAGTCAGCAAATATCATATCGTTCGATCTAAAATCCATGGTCGAGTATAGTAAATAAAAGCAAGAGATAAAATCATGAAGAATTCAAACATATTTATACGAACGAAAATATAGGGTGTTCGAACCCTATAAATTCAACCCAAATCATCATCGACAAGGAGTATTCGAGTTCGAGACAAAAATCCAGAGCATACTTTTAAATCAAAAACAAATTTGTAACTCGAATCAAAGTCGAGAATTAAAAGTGGCAAAATTCACGTACCAACTCAGAGCATAAATTGAACTCAACTTAATTGAAGCAGCCATGAACAATTTAATCGATCAGAGAAGCATCGAACTGAACTGAGAGCACCAGTAACCGATTCGAACTTCAGTCTTTCAAGCGACGCTTCAAAACAATCAATGCCCTAATTTTTGAGATCAAACAAAAGAACGGCCGAAGTTACTAAGGATAAAGGGAGACGTCACTTTCTTTTTCACAAATTATAATTTTGAAGTGGGTCGGTTTCTTATTTTCTTTTGGGCCACAATTTTAATTAGGGTTTTGTTTTATTTTTTTAGTTGTTTTATTTATTTTGTAATTTTCCTTTTTAAAATTGTGTAACTCTCTAGTCCTGTGACTAGGTATGAACTACGTGGTGTAGTTCGAGAATTCGCAACTCAGGGGCTGAGTTTTGGCAGGGTTTTGAGCGTAGAGTTAGGTTAGTCGAGTAGCAGTGTCGCAAGTTTACGTGTGTAAGCATATGACTACTTAATTTCTAGTAGAAACCTTGGGGGCAGCACGTAGGCAGGGTTTTGCTGAAGTTGGGTAAATTTGTGTGTGATTTCTTCTGCATTATCTTTCTTTTTTATTATCTGTGATTGCTTTTATTTCCACATTAATTTTTATTATTAGTATCACCCTATTCAACCTACCCCCCTCCCTCTAGGGTGAAAACGATCCTACAGAGACCGAGGGCGGCTCTGGTCGCTAAGGGAAGGAATGCCAAGGAAGGCTCGAGGGTGCAACCTTGGGCTTATGCTTCTAGGAGAGATTGGCTGACCAACTTTAGAGGATCATCGGAATGTTGGGAGCACTTAGTGCCTTGTTGAGGAAGGCGGGTCATCTAAGGGCTTCTTCCGGCCATTCTGCGTGGAAGAGGAAAAGACATCTGAGGAGGCGGTCATCCTGATATGCGAAAATGACACCAAAGGAGCCGTGGGTGGGAACATCTAGATAGGACATGGCAGGAGGCCGTGCTGAATCAAGAAGACGTGCTTCGAGGCCCGCCGGTCTTTCGGGATCTTGTAGGAAGTGGTGATGATTGAGGGCTAAGCTTCCATCTTTTGTGTCTCCGGATGCGGAGTAGGCGCAGTCGGCCACTGAAGACGACAGACTGGTCGCCCGTTGACGGGGGTAACTAGCTGGCTAAATGAGGATCTGGAAGACGGACTGACTTTTGGGGATTCTCAAGGAAGTTTTTGTTTACCCAAAATCTTAGGTAACGTTTTTCCCCGGAAGTCTATCCTTGCTTACAAGGGCGGACTTGAGTGCATTGAGCTGATCCAGATCTAAGGGATGACCCGCCGGGAGGGCTATCCGTAGAATAGGCTTTGATGAGAGCTCGTGCAAAAGGCGGCGCTGTCCGGCCGCAATTGGAAGATGGTCGTTAGAGGCGACACTGGCTACTTCCGGTTAGATCCTGGGATGATGAGAAAGAATGGCCATGGCTTGCTGATAAACTGAGCGGCTAGGAACTAGATGGCAAACTCGGGGGGGCTTTCTTTGCAGTTTTCTTGATTTCAAAGACGGGATGCCTTCGAGCCATGGGCGTGCTAATTGAGAGTCTAATTGGTATGTCTGCCTTCTTATTAACTGCATATTGGGGGCGGACACCAGTAGGATGTCCCTTGCTTGGCCCGAAGTGGTTGGGGCATTGCTCGATTCGGTGGGAGTAAACAATCCAGTCCGTTAAAATCTCTAGTTGCTTCAGGTGGGTTCGGGTGTCCTGGTGCTGCGACATTTGGAGAGCTGACGAAGGATTGCTTTAACTGAACTCTCCTAAGTAGTGGTGGATGTCCCCGGGTCTGAAGGAGGACATTGATGGGGGGTGCAAGAATGTTGGTGTTTCCCGAGTTGCTTGGATGAAATGGAAGAAGAAGTGACTCTGGTTTAGGACTCTAGCTCTAACCGAAGTAGGATGTGCGGCTGCGAATGCCAGAATGTTGCGGGTTGCATAGAGCATGTGGACCAGCTTTGGAGGGAGGCCGTGGTGGCCCATTAGAAAGGGCAAAGAAGCTGCTGCTCGCCGTGCCGCTCTTGGGGAGTGACGTGTAAGACCGAAGAGGAGATGCTTGCAAACCCAAGGGATTTTTCGAGGTTTCCCTTTAATGCTCGAATCCGCTACCAATGGTCTCGGGAGGTGGCCAAGAGATGGAATTCGAGGATGCTACCAGTCCTGCAGGGAAGATGCTCCTCAGCTTCGGACTCCATGTCCCATCCATCAGGTCGAGAGGTACTACCTTCGGGTCACCTATCGGTATTGCAAAGGAGAAGGAGAGAGAGCGGGGGGTGCTCTGTTGACCAGCGTAGTACCTGGAGGTCCATGGAGCGCACTATGAGGATGTAGGATGGCTAAAGTATGCAGACGGGACTACATCTCCGGGGAACACGAAACTGTGGCCGCTTCTTTCGGAGGAACACGGGATTGTAGAACAGGAATCTGAATTCCTCTCTCTTCTGGCCGGTCTTCCTTTTTCTTGGTTGGAGGGAGGAAGAGGACTGGGAGACTTTTGCGACTGAAGTTGGGATGTCGGCTGATGCGGGACGAGGTCGCTGCTATGAGGCTTTCAACCCTGTAGTCATGGGATCGGGCCCCATTGTAGGTGCTAGAATGTTGACCCAATTTTTCTTCATGAGTACAAAAACCTAACCGGATCTCGAAATGCGATCATCGACAAGGATATCGTCGCGTCGACTCTAGGCTTACTTTTTGGACGAGTCGACCCCGGGGGGAAGGCTCGTCATTGGTGAAGGGCGCGAACCTGTTTGAGCCACAAGGTTGGTTATGGACCGACCACCCCCAGACAGAGGGCAACAGGATAGGCCCTTTGCTATTGGACCGTTGCTTGTGGGGAATATAGACTGAGATAGGTAAGAGTAGATGGAGGCACTTGCCCATGGTAGAGAGTATGGCGGGCTGGAGCGGCAGGGAGACTTGCCCATGGAGGGAGACAACCGAGAATGATCCTAGGGAGAACCAAGTGCAGAAAGTAAATACACAACGATATATAGTAGTTTGGCCTAGTGTGGCGTACGTCCATTGTGATGTTCCCTTACTATGTCGACCTCTTACAATTTACAAACTATTACAAGAGAATAATAAAGGAAACTAAACTAAATATTACAAGAGTATAATATCCTAGTCTAAGAGTCTCACGGGAAGGAGACCTGAGGGAAGACCAACCAAGAGGGTTGTCCCTTGAGGAGGAATCTCGAAGATGGAGGAGCTCTTGAAGGAGGGGTTGCTGGCAATCGTCGAAAGGTAGGTGCTAGAAGGAGGTGTCGTTTGCTGAAGTGATAAGCTTGCTATTGGAGGCGATAAAGGTGGTAGAGCTTGATGGGTAGAGCATGGTGGGTTAAGTGGTAGAGCTTAATGGATGCTCTCTAATGGAAGTCGGGCGAAGCCGACATTAGAGAGGTTTTGGAGGAGGAGAGAGTTGGTGAGGGGGACGGGTTGGAGAAATCATTCTCTTCGTCCATCCCTCTTATCCAGTCTCGTCCTTTTGCCATATGGTACGGCATCGAGTATTTATAAAGGATGTGGAGTGTGAATGGATGGTCGAGATTGTAGGACAATGGTGTAGGAGAGGCTTTGGGCCATGGATTGGAGAAGACGTAAAATAGGAGCCGGCTTGAAAGCAGATTCGAGCCCACGGTTCGAATTACTTACTAGTTGGAAAGAAGGGTCTATGGAAGACCTAGGAAAGGCGGCAGGCTTTAGTATGTAGGGGTGTAGACGTTCTGATTGGCTATTGGAAAGGTGGGAAAGAGGAAAGGGCTGCACGTAGAGTACTGTTGGTAGAGGAACGGTACTTTTCTCTGATGGCGTGTACTTCGGAGCCATTTGAATGGGAATGGCTAGGATACTTCATGGTAAACTAATCCGGGTTAAGCGGGTGGTCCTAGCTGGTAGGTTTAGGATTGCTAAGGACATAAGGCGGTTGGTCTACTATGATCGGGCGGATCCCTGTATAAGAGTAGTTGGACCATACAAGATAGCCAGTCCGGTGTCGGCTCTGAACGATCGATCGTCCAGTGGAAGGTGGACATGCAGGGACCGGTTGCAGCCGTGTGGAGAGCGAATCAATGGATGGTCACGTGAGGCCGGAGCTACTTCTGATACAAGGATCATGCTGAGGGCGGACCCGGGCTTTAGAGGGGGAGGAAAGCCATCAAGGAATGGCGTTGCACAGAAGATGTTGTACTTGGCGCATGGATTGGGATGAAGGACCGGATCGGGCAGGTGCCGAAGAGGCTGAGGTTGACTCTGGCCACTAAGGGAAGGGATGCTAAGGAAGGCCCGGGGGTGCAACCTTCGGCTTATGCTTCTAGGAGAGATTGGCTGACCGGCTTTAGAGGATCGTTAGAATGTTAGGAGCGCTCGGTGCCTTGTTAAGGAAGGCGGGTCGCCCTGAGGGCTTCGTCCAACCATTCCGCGTGGAAGGGGAGGAGATGTTTGAGGAGGCGATCGTCCTGGTATGCGGGAATGACAGCGGAGGAGCCACGCATGGCAACTTCTAGAGAGGACACGACAGGCGGCCATGCTAAATCGAGCAGACATGCTTCGGGGCCTTCCGCTCTTTCGGGATCCTGAAGGAAGTAGTAATGGCTGAGGGCTGAGCTTCCATCCATGGTGCCTCCGGATGCGAAGTAGGCACGGTCGGCCGTTGAAGGTAACGGACTAGTCGCCTGCTGATGGGGGTAACCAGCTGGTTGAGCGAGGATCCAACGGATGGACCGACTTTGGAAACTTCTCCAGGAAGTTTTTGTTTACCCAAAATCTTGGGTCATAGAAATATTTCTCTAAATTCTTCCCTAACATGTTTAAATTCGGAATTTGCTGAAAATGAATGCTTAAATGGTGTTTAAAGTGTTTGGATGATTAATACAATTTCTAGTTATGATTTAGGATTTAATTAAGGAGAATTAGCTCATGCTTTAGGGTAAAACATGGTTAAGCACATCCAAATGCCACGAAATTATAAAATGATGTGTTTAATAAAGAAATAGAGATGGGTTTTTAATTTCATAATTTTTGGAGTTAATATGAATATTTTATGAATTTCCTAAATTTGAAAAATGATTAATTTCGGGTTAGTTAATTGTTAAAAATAATAAAATTAATTATTTTGACTTGAAATTTTTATCTGAGATAAAATATGATAAAGGTAATTTTTGGTGAATTTTTGGGATTTTTTTCCATCGATTTTCAATTTTATATGAATTGTCTAGTGAAGGAAAGTGTTAATTAATTAAAGGAAAATTAGTTAGTTAGTTAGTTAGTTATGATGGTTAAAAAAATCAATAAAGGAACTGAAAAGAGAAGAAGATGAGCTAATAAGAATGCAACACAATTGAGCTTAGGTGAAAAGAGAATACTTAATGAAGTAAGAAAATAATTTTGAATTTAATTACATGATTGTCGCTTTCTATTTTTGAAGTAACAAAACTAACACACAAGAGCTTATGAGAAACTAGCTCACGGAGGCTTCAGGCCTAACTTGCGATGGCTTCGGGAAGTATAACCCACGATGGTTCACATTTTTTCAACATGCAATAGCGTTTTGGTTTTCAAAGATGCGATGGCTATATGAGTTAACACATGACAATGTTGAGGAAATTAAATCACGATGGCTTTAAAGGGGATAGCTCACGAAGGCTTAAGATCTAAGAACAATAGCTGCTCGAGGATAATTCACGATAGCTTCATGTTGTAACACACAATGGCATTCAGAAATGCAAGTACGCAATGGAGTTGGGTTAAAAATGCGATGGCTTCGGGTTTTTATATGTGATGGTTCAGGTGATATTATCTCACGATCGCTATTTACATTTTAGCACACGATAACCTTAGAGACTCCATGCGATAGCTTGGTGCTATCAAAAGTGCAATGCCTAGGAAAAGTGTTAACTCACAATGGCTATGGGATAGTCAACACACAACCATTAAAAACAGCTCGAGATGGCTTGGGAAGCTATATTTTCTAAGAAAAATAACAAATACTTAGGGACGCTTTAAAAGATGGTTTCAAAGTGTTAATAAAATATTTCATTGAGATGAAATCAAAGTGGAATTTTGTTAAGTTACAATTGGGTTAACTTGTTTTTAAAAATGAAGAAATCTTAGAGAATCAAATAAATGATAGGGTGTATTTTTAATCAAAAGATAAAGATGTCTTATCTAAACATGTAAGGTACACAATTAATAAATGAAAGAGAAGAATAGAACTACAATTGCAAAGATATACCGACTCGAATAGTTATTGGATGGCAGGATGTCGTGACTATCAGTGTAAAATCCAATGGTAGAATGCAGGATGTCCAGATAGGGTTCGGTACTAGATGATTTAAATACTCTAAAAGGGAGTTATAGGAAGGTGCCAAAAACATCTGAGTGGTGTTATAGCTAAAATAAATCGGCAACATGAACGATAGCGATTCAGGGACTAAGAAGGGTTATTAACGCTTAGTAAGGACACTTACTAGAATGTATTTAGAGTGCTTACATTCAGCCTCTTAGGAGAGTTCACGGGACTCTAGTCAGGTTGGCTCCCATGGGAAAATGTGTCAACGTTTCACCAGGTGACGTTGTTCAATAGAAGATAAATTAGTGATAGATACTCCTAGGGAGGTAATCACTAAAATAAATTAATGACAACTTAATGAGAAAAACCTAAACAAAAGATTAGGTGATGGATGAATGAATGATGACTGATTATATGATTTAGTACATAACTGGATGATAAGTACAGGGTACACTTCTTGTTTGAACATATGCACCCGGTTGCCTTCTGTAATATACATTATGATGTATATGAATGATGATAAAGTGAAGGAAACTCATTTTGCGTTAGCGGCGTGGTCTCACTATGGATGCTTAAGGTAAAGGTTTTACTTATACCAGGCTTTATGTTTGACCCGTATTTTTATTATTTCTAATAAACTCATGAGTACCCATTCGAGTATGTTGAGTTTATGGATTAGACATGTATCTTTTGAAGGAAGAATAAAGATTTCGAGAACAAAACAGGAGGTTTGTTGTTTTTAATACAAAGTTGTTTTGAAATTCCACCATGTAAAACCGGAATTTATAAGTGGTTGCGTGTTGTGTTGGCATCTTCGTATGTCGGACACAACACTACTCTATCTATGTTTTATTTATATTTACACCTGCTTGGGAAACAATTTGGATTAAAATGATGTAAGGAATTATGTAATTTGAATTGTTGTAATGAAAAATCTATTTACCTGCTCTGTTTATTTATGTTATGCAAATAATACTAAACTCACTTTGTCACTAGAAAATAATTTCGGTGATGACTGTCGTATCATCGGCATCTATTTTCGAGTCTCGAAGTGGGGGATGTTACATTTCGTGTCCTCGCTTATATAGTCATTGGGCTGGGCTATGATTGTGTATCCAGTTTGGCCAGAAACAACTATTTACGCTATTTAAACATTATATCACCCTACTTCGCAAATCGTAACTCCAAAACCATCAAAATTGTATATCAAACTGATCGGATCGGAAATACCTTCGCAACGATTATAAATACAATTCTCATTCTCCTTTTAATTAAAAATCCATTTTTAATTAGTTTAATATTAACAGCATTAAATTTTCGGATCGTTACAATTGACATCATTAAAACACAGTTTCTAACAATAAACTATTAAATTACACTATAATGTCAATCAGTAAACGAGGTCCGTATTTGACTTGTGATCTTTGATCACCTTCATCTTAGATAATTTTACTCCTTTAACTTGAAAAATGAAAATTCATGTTAATTTCAATACTTAGAGTTACTAGTGTGAAACCGTGATATGCACACGGTGTTTACAACATAACTTATTTAACGTACATTTTTTGATTTTCGTAGCAATATGAAAATGAAAACGTATGTCTATGGATAGAAATTATTCATATTAGCATTTTTTCTAAATATATTGGCACACTTTCATTAAAACATCCACTTAAGTAAATATAATGCTCATAAAATATAATAACTCTTTTTAGAGCATAATGGACATATACAAAATACACTAACGTTAACTACTGATTATTCCTTACTTCTTAAGCATTGCATTACTAAGCATGCCTATTAATTTAAGTAATGCATAAGCTTAAAAGATTCATCTTATATAAAATATAAACCCAAATATGTACGCATTTAATGTGATATTGGTGTTCCATATATGACATAAAGAAATCATGCTAGAAGAAAAATAATGTTTCAAAGTCAATTTGAATAAACAATATTCTAACATTTGAAATAGCACAGCATCTCACACTATCCAATGCTAACTGAATTAGAACAATATTTAAGTGGGATGAAAATTTATATTTTTCATACATATAACATAATATAACATGAGAAATATACGTAAATGCTATTTTTGAATACCTAGTTAAACCAAACTGTTTCATTCACTCTTAGGTGAGTATGCCATAGAATCCCTATACTCTGGGTAATTAACAAACTGATTTAATCTTGTAGTTGGGAATCAATCCTTACACCACTAATATCATTAATGCGATTATCCAATAAGATAACACTTAAGGACATCATAGTCTAATTTCTAGGACAAACAAATAACATTTTCTTTTATTTCAAGTAATTATACCACCATAATAATTAAATAATACAAAATTTAGCATAATTTAAATAAATATAATACATCTCCTTAAGTAAAATTACATGTGGATACACATAAAATATATAGATGACAAAGCATTAAAGATAATTATAAGATTAAATGGCATAAGAAAATACAGTCAGCATAACGAACAATTAGAATATCATGCAACCATATGCCATTACAAATGCTTACAAAAAAAGTGTTTGTACATCTAACACAATTTATAATATTTGTAACCCAATACTATAGTTATGCATGTAAAGACAGAAATTAGAAATTTTTTTGAAATATATTTAATATATAATGTTTCCTCTCAAGCATAAACAAATATGTCAAAAATATCATGTTGCCATAAAAGCATAAGTATTAACCAAATATTATTTTGGTAAGTTTGTTAAGAAAATTCTATATAAATATATTTGTTTTCGATCATTTTAGTTCTTTACCAACCTTGTTAAAGTAAAAAGAAACTATTTGTTATGAATAAATAATGAGTTCCAAAGTTGCTATTTCTCTTTGATACACATATTTCTTAAATCTACATAACATTTCATATTACATTTATTAAATCTACATAACACTTCATATTACATGTTCCCTAATATAATAGAGTTATGCATCTAAAATGTTGTTGATAAAAGAATAAATAAAAAGAATTAATTGATTACATTTTATTCTATAATTAATTAGCATTAAAGAAAAACGATATGTAACTAATTCTCTCATTAATTTGAATTAATGTTTATAGTTTGAATTCAAGATAAAAATTAAAAGCAATTAATTTCATTCATTTATTGCTTGGTAATTATGTATGGTATGACCTTTCTACTTAAAATAGTTTATTAGAACTATTATGAATAATAGTATCTCTAATTTATAGTTATGAGTTATCTGTAAACAGTTTAAAACTCCAAAAAATTCAAAGTAATGTAACATAAAACCAAATTTCATAAAAAAATCATAGATAATTATCCAATTGTTGCATAAGAGCACCAAGGATGATAACCATGAATGTGTGCGGTCTATGGACATTTTATAGCCCATTAAATAACATAGTATAAAAATATTAGAAGCCTAGATTGATTAAAATGGACAATGTTAGAATTTATTAATGAAGTTTACATTAATTAAGTTTTCATAAAGCATTTCGAAAATAGATAAATCTTTAAAACACGTAGTTAAAATTAAATTCTTAACGAAATTTTAAAATTATCTACTAAAGGAAGAACAAAAGTGTTGTTTATATTTAACTTTTCCCAAATATAATGTATTTGAATATTATTTTACCTCAAAGATAATATTTTCATTCCCGCTTGATTTTCTTATATACTTATGTGTGAGAATGAAATAAAGATCAACTTAACCTCTATTTGATTATATATAAAAAATTAAGGCTTTTTTATACATATGTATTAATAAACCAATAACTCCATGCAAAATAAATGAAAGAACCTAAATTCTTAATCTTACTAATAAAAAGAAAATTATTGAAAGGGAATTTGATATAAAACATGAGAAAAAATAATTAGTTCAACTTTACCTATAGTAGAGTTCAAAGAACTATAGAAGCTTCTAAGGTTGTTATACATTTGAAATATTGCTGATAAAAGTGAACAAAAACAATAATTAACTACAGTTAATCTTGTAACTAATCAGCATTAAAAAGATTAATTGTGTAATTGATTCTCTCCTTAGATTGGGTTATAGTTTAATTTTGAGATTACCTTGGATTCAAATCAGGGGTTTTGGACCAAAGGTCCCTATTCTCAAAGCTCATGCACAAAAAGTCCCTACTCATAAATCAATGTAAATTAAGTCTCTGTTTTGTTATATTTTACCAAACTGTCCCCTCTTAGAAAATCGGTCCAGCATTGAAATCATGGGCAAAAGTAGCATAAATTAGATAAAACCTAAAAATAGGGACCGAATTTTCACAAATTTTTTAGGAGAGACTTTTCTTCCATCATCTTTCAATTCTGGGGAGTTGGCAGTCATTCCTTGTTCAAATTAATCTAAATTAAAAACAATTAATTACTTTCATTTATTGTACGGTAAAAATATTTAATATGATCCCTCCTTTTTGAGATAGTTCACATATAACCATTATGAATAACTATATCTCTAAATTATAGCTATTTATAAAAGCTACCAAACTACATAAAGTTCAAAACATCTCTTTGTTGCATAAGATCACCAAGAATTGATGATGACCATTGATTTGTTTTGCATATGAAAGATTTATAGCTATTAAATAACACAATAGAAGAATATTAAAAGCCTCTATTGAATAAGAAGAACAATGTCAGAATTTACAAAAAAAAAAGTTTAGATTGACTCAAACTACATAAAACATTTAAAGTATAAGTTTTTAAAACACATATTTAACACTAAACTTTTACCAAAATTTAGAATTGTGTACTGGAAGCAGAACAGAACTGTTGCTTATACATTTATGCTTCTTCCCATAATACAGTATGGAATTTATTGTATGAAATTTCTTTTAGTAATATTATGCTTTTTTCCAACTTGATTTTCTTATATACGTATGTTTGAGAATGAAATAAGAACAACTTTACATTTATATGGTTATGGAAAACATTAAAGATTCTTTCGGTATCTATATATTAGAATTAATAGACCAATAAATCTCGGTAAAATAAATGTAAAAGGGAGAAAAAATTACCCCCAAATAATAACTCCCTTCATAAGGTATTACCTTATAAAGGAGGTTATTATTAGGGTCATAACAAAAATATGATTGACATAAAATATGAGAAATAAGAAATAACTCAACATTACATATAATAAATTTTATAAATTAATAGAAACTTCTATGGTGGTTGTGAATTAATAAATACAATAAACTTCTACAAAATAAATGAAGAAAACTAAATTCATAACTGTACTAATCAAAATAAAAATAAGAGAAAAACCAAAATTTAGGATAGAAAATTCGAATCAAAGAAGTAAAATCATAAATTTCGGATAGAAGAAATAATTTCAAACTTGAATTAACACAAACGACATAAAATAAAATATATATCTAACCTTTAGGTCGAGTTGTTGATCCAATAAGCCTAGGTCTTCTGGCAACATTTAGATAATTTATCCAGAAGAATCTTATCCCTAATCATGTGAATAAAATAAAAAACAATTAAGATGAATATAAAAGGTAAAGAACTATCGATGTATTCGGTCAAATTATAATCATGTTAATATGAGATAAGTAAATAAACTATCTGGAAAGAATCTCTAATTTGTTTCTAATTTGAAATTGAATTATTTATGTGAAGCCGGAGATGGGGAGTAAACACATTTGTGAAAGGAGAAGAACAAATTGAAGATGGAGAAATTGAGAGAATAAGAATTTTTTTGGTATTGAATGGGCTAAGAAAAGGAAAAAAACTGAATTGGATTAAATTAAAATAGACCGATTGATGCATTTATTATGAAATAAATGTATTTATTACAATAAAAGTGGGCAAATATATGTATTATGGAATAAATAAATTAAATTATGATGAGTTACAATGAATAGTAATGGTCTTACTATTTATGAGAACTCTCTCTGTTGTTACTTTTAATCTCTCCTTTCGAACCAGCCAACATGGAATTGATGAAAAACCAACCCTATTGTAAAAGAAAAAAAGTTAAGACAAAGGTTTGAATAAAAAACCGATAAAATTAAAAATTAGCAAATACAACCTAAATTAGCAAATAAAGAAGAAAAAACTTGAAAAAAATCAATCATATATAATATCGGATAGTATCTATAGCAAGAATAAGTGACTTATGTATCTCATAATAGATAATAACAATTAGTAAACATGATTATCAAAATTTATATGATAAACACCAAAAATACAACGTAAGAATATAAAAACTAAAATAACACACAACTTATGAGCAATTAGTATTTATAGACATCTATCATCACCAAGATATTTTTTAGTTATAACAATAGTTCAAATATCAATGCATGATAGTTAAAAGTGGTTAAAATGAAAGAAAAAGCAAAGCCAATGACGTATATGAGTAGATGATATGATAGGAAACACAATCATGAACAATCTAATAATAAATTTCCGTACAAACCTACAAAATCACAAAAATCACGCAATCAACTAGTAAAAAATTATTCACTTGGTTTCATAAAAATAAAACGTTACCGGATGAATAATTTTTTATTAGTTTATAACATGATTTTTTTGTTTCACGTAAATGGATAATAGTTAAAAGTAGGTATAATGAAACGAATAAAAAAAGTCAGCAATCTGATTGTGGATATGATAGAGAACGGTATACAATTGCTAAGCCATGTTATATTTCAACATAAAATTATTTGTTTATAAAATTTATGTCATAATCCAAGAATAAATGGTATCGTTTAAGTTATTTATTTTTATGAAGATGTTAACTTAATTACTCTTAAAGAGAAAGCAAGCATAACAAAATATACAAATTCGAAAAAACAGAAAGTCTTGGATTCATAAATATATTTTCATCATTATTAAATAATAATTTAAGAACGACGATCAAAAAGTTAAACAAAATCCAAAATAAATAAATTTAATAGTTGAATCTTACCTTGAGATGTTCCCATCCACTTCATTACTCAATGTTGAAATATTAAATAAATCCAAGAATAAAGAATTTGAGTCTTGAAATGACTTAGATTTGATGTGAGATACAAAATAAATGATTCTTAAGTTTGAGTTTAAGAAAAATAGAAGAAGAAATAAGCATGATAGTATACAGATATGAAATGAGGAGTATGGAGGAAAAAAAAGAAATGTATGCATAATAATTACTTAACGAAGGAGAAGAATATAGATATGAAATAAGAAGCAGGGAGAAAAAGAGTAAATGAATGCTAAATAACCACTTGAATTAAGAAAATAAATCATTATATGAGCTGAGAATGAATACTGCATAATTGATTTTGTAACGTTTTGAGATGTATCATGGAATTCTAAGAGGTATGAGTTAATATCTTTATGATGCAAAGAGAAAAAAATAAGAACACATAGAATGTTAAATTGAAAAGTTGATGCTAAGACTAAGGAGAATTGAGTATATTGATTAAGAGTGAATGAGAGAGCAGAATACTAAAGGTCAATTATTCAACTTCTTATGTAATAGAATAGATAGAATAGAAGCGGCAAATAATCTTATTAAAAAACAAAGAACAAAAGTCAATAATATGTTTTAGCATTCTAGTGGTACTAATACTTTATTATTTAATTATATTAAAATCAACCGATTTCGAGAACAATATTTTTTTTTTTGCATTTACACTAAAATCCATATTTGGTCATTAGTAAATAGAGATAATGAAATATGAAATTTTCTTGGAGCTAATAGAAAGAGAAGCTAGAAGCTATAAAAACAGACAAATAGAGCTGCAAAGTATATAGATCCATAAAAACGTAACAACTTGAATTTTATATGATACCCATGTAAATTGGAGATGTCGATGCTTTAGTCTAGTAGGCTTAAAGAATTTAATTTTACATTTAGAATCGTCTTGACTCATGCACCTTTCTTTTGATATGTCAATGCTTTAATCAGATGAACTAGCATGTGGGGCTTAATCAATTTATATATAACCATTACCTCATCACATGCATCTAAAAAATAAATGTTAATAGTTTAAAGTAAAATTATTTTTTTCTTGCTGAGAAACAAAATTTGATAAAGAATTCTAATTTTGAGCGGTAAATTAGAAAAAGAAAAAAAGAAAAAGGTGGACATGATTCGACATTGGCTAAGAAAACAGAAAAGAAAATTGAGTTTGTTCGGACCTTAATTTATACTAATAATAAGGAGTTTGTAGTGGAAATTTCATTTTCCATAATTTGGGCCGGGTCCTGTGACATTGATACATTGGGCTAATTAGCCGAGCATTGTATATACCCATAAATAACCCTATTTTGCCTTTGACTTCAATATAGCTTTTAGAACCTCTATAAAAAAAATGGCTTAACGGTAATGGAGAAAACATAAACAAATGGGCGCTGACACTGCAAAAGTCAGAAAGATAGGGGCCCAAATAAAAAAAGAAAGAAAGCATGCTGGACGAATTAAATTAAAAGTGGAAACCCTACGAGAACGTGACGATCACGTGTGTTCTGCAATACGGCGCGCTTTCTCTTTCCTCTGCAATCCATCACTGACTCATGCCAGTTATATATTGATTAAATAATATAATCCTGCTTTCATTAGCTGCCTGACACCATCACAGTTAATGCATCTTTTTTTCTTTCTTTTTTTATCGTTTGTTATACGAAAATAAATGCTTTGTTGACGTATTAGTTAATAAAAAAGGTGTACTGTGACTTAGGTGTGATCGTTGTCAACTTTTTTGTACATGTCACCCATCCGATTGGGACGTTCGATTTTGGACCTTGTGAAACGACCGTGTAACATCCTTCGTATAGTTGGAATTCTACAATGGAGCTTTTAATGTGGTACCAATGTCAATCATTTGCTTGGTCTTCGTGTGGTTCATAATTAGTATGTTCCCATTTTTATGAAGTCGTTTTTGGGTACAATGAAATTCAAAACTAGAGTATATATATATATGATATATTTTGATATTTCAAATTTGTATATTATTTTCTAAATACACCTTTACTTGAAAGCAAATGGTACGCATAACAAGACCATCGATTTCTACAATACATTTTGTAAAACATAAGACGATCTCATGAATTAAAAAAATGAAACTGCTTTAAACTCAGACACAACGAAATAAACTTTAAAAAAACTACCTACACATTATCAAAGGGATTTTTAACCAAGTGACGAAGGGTTTTGGGTTTGTTATGACATTTGAGTCATATGATTGGTAATTGTTGTTTGTATAATTAGTAAAACAGTAGAAGGAACATGGATAGTTTATCCCAATGCAAATTCTTCACGATCTTATTCTAATTCTTAGCTTCTTCCATCGATTTCCACCAAACAATGACCCTACTTAACCCAAATCAACATGCTTAATACACCGCTACCTAATACACGACATAGGACTTCAACGCCAACATCTTCCTGATATCTTACAGCAATAACTTCAAATAGAAATTTATTTTGACAATAATGTATCTCCACATACAAATTTTTCAGTTACAACACAATATCTTGTAACACTCAGAAAAGTAGATTAGGTGGTATAGCCAACTCATCATCGACAAACGTTAGGGAGAGGTATAAATAATGTAGGTCTATCTATCACACATCAAAACCAGATGAAAGATTGATATTCACTCGCTTGCTCTAGGAGCTTACACATGTGCATGTATGGCCTTCGTAACGCCCAGCGTTTTTAACGCTAATTAATTTTAAAAAAATTAATTAATAAATAGTAAACAGTGAAAATTGAATTTTTGCAAAGGTTGGAATTTGCGTACGAAACTAAACCATTGTGTTCGTGATAATTTAATTTAATATTGCTTATGAATTTTATTGTTAAGATTGAATACTTCCCTGTTATGAACAAGTTCGCAATTTTAATATGTAACTGATTAAAGTTGCATAATGATTAGAATTGTTAGTTTCTACGTCGAATATTAATATATTTAAGCGTAATGATTAGAATTTTAATTTATGCGACAGACATGAATTTATGATATCTTAATAAACAGCGTATTGATTAGAATTTATTATTTATTCGACGTTGATGAATAAAATTTAGAGAATGAAGCTATTTGATTTTGGTGTTTTAGATATATTTTAGTTTATTGAAATTTATATGGTTGCAAGTTGATTTCCATACATTATCAAGTCCAAATTAACAAAAGTATGATGTTTGAAATGACAAGGAACAAATACATCCTTATAAAAAAAAGATGTATTAGAGATGATTATCGCATTTTGTACTGTTTGTTTCAATAAATAAAAAGAGAATTTCTTGTAATTACAAATACCGCACAAACCGTCTCTTTTGGATAAGATATGGAAATTTATTGGTTAACAGTTAGTTGATAAAATTTAATTCCAGTCTATTAAAAAATAGTAAATCTCAAGAATTGAATATTAAGATAAGAATGAAATAAAAATGTTAATAAAATGGAAAGTAATGTAATAAGAAAATGCGGAGTTATAGGCAAAAACAAAAGGGAATCTAAGATAAAATGAAATGGAAATCAAAGTGAAATTAATGAATGTAGTAGCAACGATATTGATAACTAAGAATGAAAAGCGCTAAATGAATTTGTTAAGGCGAAAGATAAACGCATAACAAAATGAAGACCTTAAGGTCAAAATAAAAGATGTAGAGGCAGTAAAGGAAATGTACGAAGAATAAATATACAAAAATATGAAATATGTATATAAGTAACCTCGAATATGAGTTTATGACATGTGTGGATAATTATAATTTAATATATAAATTATAGAAAGAAAATGACATCGATGACCATTAGAGTATGTTGTAGTGCGAAAGCATATTCAACCGTAGGACCCGTGAAGAGTATACGCTTGCGTATAGATGAAAGGATACACTCAAGTTATGGTAGTACTTGGAACAGAACCTACGCAATTGCAGGCACCTGGCGAACCTTTTGTGAATGGCGAGACTGTAAAAACGCTAGCAGTTTGCTTCAAATTTGTTAGAGGAGGGTATTACCTTGATTGCACTAGGCAATCTAAATGGATGGTGAGTGGGGTCGGATGCTATGCAACACGGCGCGTGGATACCAGCCACTAGGTAGGGTTGCATAAGTTGCGGTAGACAATCATCGATCCCTTGCGGCCAACGGGAAGGACGGGGTTACACCTAAACTGGATGATTCACCTACCGGGATATTCGGTAAGGTTATGCGATGCTACAGTTGTTTGATAGGGCAGGGCTAGATAACCCGTAATGAGATTCCTTCAAAATATGGATGGGGTGGTTTGTGGAGCCTAGTCCACGCAATAGGAAGAAGACAAAGTAGAAAATCCCCAAAGAGAGAAAGGCCTAATGGAGTAGAGGTCATCGGAGCGCACTATAGGATTTCCTCGAGTTATATGGTGATCATGATACAACAAGACGATGGATCCTAACGAGGTGCAGAACGAAAGATACCAGTGGGAACAGTATATAGGTCCATTAGGGGACCATGGGAGATATATATACACACACACACATAAATATAAATCCACGGAAGGTAGATGGGAATGGTTTGTACATAGAAATGGAGTCTAAACAACTAATAATATAATCTAACATAACATGACATAATGAACAATCGACATAAGGTGGTGTTATGTATAAGATGTATAATTTACCAGTCAGCAGAACGTTGTTCTGACCCCTTTCTCATTACAACCCACAGGTTAAATAAAAGAACGGGTATTGGTGCTTGGCGTGTTCGGTACTAACAAGGACACTTGACTTTGAAGTGTCTAATCTTTGTCGGTAATTATGTGATCTATTATATTTTAATTATCCCGCTGCAAGTTATTTTGCTAGAGCTCTGATATGCATTCTTTGTTTTATTTGCAGGATACCAAATCAATGATCCATAATTTGGTGGACTTGAGTTTTCAATTTAGCGAAAATTCAGCCCCATTGGGGTGCGGGTTGTCACAGCATTGCACCTACGGTCTTTAGTTATCTCGACAGCCATCGTAACTCGGTATCCGTCCAGTTCAAGGTTACACTATGCAATGGTCAAGACCATGCAAGTGCCTAAATGGTAATAGATTGTTAGCCTCTATGACTGGGGCAATAGAACATAGCTATATAACACAAGGTTTGCCATGATTCCAGGCACATCCCATGATCAGCCCGCTAGGATGTATACTGGCCTAATCTGGTTTGCTTTTTGAAAAATAGTAGGAGCACACAAAATGATAGACATTCAAATTTATCTATAGATAAATATGCACATAGCATGCTCACAACGGCGAATATTTCCTTAAACACACACATGTGCAATACTCCAGTATTGTTGATCCCCGTTGGAATGTCATTTACTTTTAAAGAATAACCGAACAAATATCAACTATGGTATCCCTTAACACTGAATTTGAACCGGTGCAATACTCCTTTAAAATTATGTGATAATTAATAAAAACCATTTTACAGTTTTCTAGAATTTGTTCGGATTTTTAAATGAATTTAAAAACCTAAAAATCAATATATATTAATTCAATAGAATAATTCTTTTATACACATACATCTCGAGACATACTTAGTCACTACTAGAAAACTTACTATTTACCTACTTGATATTAGGGACGTTGCGCCGATGCCACTTTATTGGGCGTCGGCAAGGCATTGGCAAGTCGTAGGTAACTCTTTAACTACAAAAAATTACCGACGCCTTACCGATACCTTTGTTATAGCCATCGGCACAACATCACCCTCATTTATACTTACAGTAGATGAACCCTCCTCCATCACTTTTCTAATTAAAAACATGATGAATCCTCCACTCCGCCACTTCTTCTACCGCCTTCTCCTTCCTCCATGTCGCTGCAAGCCAATGCCACGTCCCCTCGTCGCAAGCCTCGTCGCCATCATGTCGTCTTGTCGCCACCATGTCACCTCGTCGCCATAAGCCTCGTCGTCGCCATGTCACCTCATTGTCACCATGTCCAAACCCAACTGCAACCATGTCACCTCGTCGCCACAAGCCAAAGCCTAATTCGCTGCGAGCCTAAGTCACCACAAGCAAAAGCCAACCAGCTACCATCGCAAGCCCAAGCCTCCTCTAAGCCGCCGCGAGCACCTTCCTACATCAGTATGATTTATTTACTATCTGTGTGTATATTTATATACACATGGGCTTACAGATGTAGAATTGTAGTTCCCTTACCATATACGCACACACACAAATATATCTGATATTTAATAAAAAGCAATTTCTATACGATATTTATTGAGAAGCTGAATATGTTATCTTGTTAACTTGTTTTCACCAATCATCATACGTAATACATGTTCGATTGTTTCCTCTACACTAATGCATTGTTATGATATATTTTCAATAAATCAGATAAATGGGTAGAGAAATACATATGACCTTCATGGTCAATGCAAAGTATAAGTCAAACTTAAGGTTAAATAATGAATTTAAACGATATTATATATTATTAACTTTCAATGAAACAGAAAAATAAAATTTTCGAGTATGTAAATAATCTGATGTAGATTTATTATAATAGTCTAAGCATACATAGTCTAGTCAAATAAGTAGAAGATGAAACATATTTTATGTCTCGGTCAAATTAATAGTTGAATTGTAACTTAGTAGTATGTTTATTTTAATTGATCGAGATAAATGGATCGGTAACAGTAAAGGAAAGGATGCAAATCATAACTGTGTACACATACACGTTGTTGAATTGATACGAATGATATGTTTTAGATGATTATAGTACTAGTGATGCATGCACTTTGGTTTCATACTGAAATTTTAATTTGAATTAATAGTACTATAGTGTGAAAGATCATATAAATTTTGTTTACATGTAGGAACGTTTCCATTGCACTTGAAGGTGTTACACTTGAAGGTTTAGATGGTTCTTCACCATATAATAAGTGATAGTTTTTTCTGATGATGGGCGTTTCTCCTTTTTGGCAGATTTTACCAATGTTTCGATCATATCCATCGAAAACATTGGTAGAATTTGCACAAAAAGAGTGACGTCCATCATTGGAAAAAAATATATCATTATATTACATTGTAAAAAACAAAGACGGTTTAAAGCTATAGCAGTGGTGATTGGATATGCGTAATAGTACCGTTATAACTAGTGATAGTGGATTTTGGAAGTACTAGGGAGATGCTATTAACGCTGGAGTCGTTGACCATCAATGATGGTGATTGTCGTCACCAGTGGGAGCAGTATCGCCACTACCACTTCCACATGCACCATCATCAGTTATAACAACACTACTATGCATGCCCAGTCACCATTGCTATGGCTTTAGATCGTCTTTATTTTTCACCATCTAATACAATGATAGTTTTTTCCGATGATAGGCGCCGCTTATTTTTTGCAGATTATATCAATCTTTCAATGGATATGATCGAAACATTGGTAGAATCTACTAAAAAGGAGTGACTCCCATCATCAGAAAAATAATCATTGTACGGTATAGTGAAGAACCATCTAAACCTCCATGGTCACTATCTTGGTTGCATGGCACGGCAGCATGGTAGTATTAACAGAGGAGGCGTAGGGGCTTGCGTAGTAGTGCAGTTATAACTGGTGGTGGTTGGTTGGGGTAGTGCTTGAGGGGATGTTGTTAACATTGGAGTCGTCGATGGTCAGTAATGTGGTTATCGCCATCAGGGGTAACTGTACCGCTAGCACAACCCTAACCATCACTACTAGTTAATTATGACAGCACTACCATGCAAGTCATCTGGCACTTTCTTTCTACCAATGTTACCAAGCTTACATGCCATGCAACCGATGTAGATGTTTGAGTTTCATAGGAATAGGACCTTGAGGTATGAGCTTGAAAGCTTGAGGATAGTCTACCAGCAATAGATGGGTAGATGATGCTTCCATCGAGTTTGTGGTATGTATAGATTTTCTTATAATCACACAATAAATACGAAAAATATATAAGTTAAATACTCAATGAATTAAACAAGTGTACATATAATTGAGTTGAATTATAAATTTTCTTTCAATAAATTATACAATATATAATTCGAGGTAAATTATAGAATTCTTTTTAATTACACAATAAGTTAAACGAGTATATAAGTTAAATCACTCAATAAATTAAACAAATGTACATATAATTGAGTTATAATATAAATTTTGTTTCAATAAACTATGCAAGGGTTTATTTAAGTTAAGATTTTTTTAAAATCACACAATAAATACGATAAATATATAAGTTAAATCACTCAATAAATTAAACAAGTGTACATACAATTGAGTTAAATTATAAATTTTGTTTCAATAAATTATATAATATATAATACAAGTTAAATTATATATAATGTTTTAAATCACACAAAAAGTTAAATGGATATTTAAGTTAAATCACTCAATAAATTAAACAACTGTACAAATAATTGAGTTAAATTATGTTCCAGTAAATTATACAAAAGTTTATTTAGCTTAAATTATAGGTTTTTTTAAATCATACAATAAATATGAAAAATATATAAGTTAAATCACTCAATAAATTAAATAAGTGTGTACATACAATTGAGTTAAATTATTAAAAAAAATTCAATAAATTATATAATATATAATTCAAGTTAATTTTTTTTAAATCACACAATAAGTTAAATGAATATATAAGTTAAATCACTCAATAAATTAAATTACAATACATATAATTGAGTTAAATTATAAGTTTTGTTTCAACAAATTATATAAGAGTTGATTTGAGTTAAATTGTAGATTTTTTTAACTCACACAATAAATACGACAAATATATAAGTTAAATCACTCAATAAATTAAACAAGTGTATATATAATTGAATTAAATTATAATTTTTTTAATAAATTATACAATATATAATTCAAGTTAAATTATAGATTTTTTAAATCACACAATGAGTTAAATGAATATATAAGTTAAATCACTCAATAAATTAGACAATTGTACATATAATTGAGTTAAACTATAAATTTTGTTTCAATAAAATATACGAGTGTTTATTCGAGTTAAATTATAGATTTTTTAAATCACACAATAAATATGAAAAATATATTAGTTAAATCACTCGATAAATTAAATGAGCGTACATATAATTGAGTTAAATTATAAATTTTATTTCAATAGATTATACAATATATAATTTGAGTTAAATTATAGAATTTTTTGTAAATCACATAATAAGTTAAATGATTATATAAGTTAAATAACTCAATAAATTAAACAATTATACATATAATTGAGTTAAATTATAAATTATATCTTAATAAATTATACAAGAGTTTATTCGAGTTAAGTTATAGATTTTTTTTAAAAACAACACAATAAATACGACAAACATATAAGTTAAATCACCCAATAAATTAAAAAAGTGTACATATAATTAAGTTAAATTATAAATTTTATTTCAATAGATTATACAATATACGATTTGAGTTAAATTATAGATTTTTTTTAAATCACACAATAAGTTAAACGAACATATAAGTTAAATAACTCAATAAATTTAACAATTGTACATATAACTGAGTTAAATTACAAATTTTGTTTCAATAAATTATACAAGAGTTTATTCAAGTTAAATTATAGATTTTTTTTAAAAATCACACAATAAATTCGATAAATATATAAGTTAAACCACTCAATAAATTATACAAATATATATATAATTAAGTTAAATTGTAAATGTTTCAATAAGTTATACGGTATTTAATTTGGTTTAAAATATAGATTTTTTTAAAATCACACAATAAGTTAAACAAATAAAATTTAAACAATTATACATATAATTGAGTTAAATTATAAATTTTGTTTCAATAAATTATCTAAGAGTTTATTCGAGTTATATTATAGATTTTTTTTAAAATCACACAATAAAGATGATAAATACATGAGTAAATCACTCAATAAATTAAACAACTCTTTGTACAGTAAAATCACTCCATAAATACAACAGTAGAAATAAAAAATTACTTAATATTAACAAAGAAATTTGGTTATACAGTAGAAGAAAATCGATATTTGAAGTCACATGTCGATAAGCTAGAGATGGAGCTGGTGATGCTGGGCAGGGTTCAGATGAGTAGGTATTTGGTTATATATATTTGATTTCTTTGGAGATGTCTATTTGGTTCAGACGAGATATATATTTGTTTGTTAGGATATTTGGTTTAGATGATCACGAAATGATAATGGCAGAACAGGCGGGCCATGAAGAAACAGTTACAGGCAAAGAAACTCCAGATCTGAATGGAAATAATAATGAAATCAGCGACCAACATACAGATTCTGATAATGGAAACACTACTTCATCTTAATGAACCTATTCAAAAGTAATTAGAGGAAATAAAATTATAGCAATTATGAATCTGAAGTACATCAAACTAAGCTCTAAAGAAAATCATGAATTTGTGTTCTTACCGGATGAAATAGTGTGTAACATCCCCCATTTGGAGGCCCAAAAATAACCGCTACGGATTCTGCAGTCATTCATAGTTATTAATTCTCGATGACCAAATTTTGTAATGTTAGATAAATTGATATACCAGAAACACATGAATATGAAAAAAAAATTAAACTCAATTTAAAACAAATTTCTCATTTCATTACAAATAGCATTTCAGATTTATTACATAATCCCAATTCGTAAACCCCGTTTAGAGAAATATAATTATTACAAATTACGCTAAGAGCGACATATGAAGATGTCCTCTTGGTTGATCAGAGTCTAAATATAAGCACTAAGTAACTTTACCATTACATCCAATTACACAACGGAACAAAACAGAAAGAACTCCTAATAGCTAGTTTGCCTCTTGCATGTCACCGGAAGCTTATTCGTCTAAAGGAGAACCTAAAAACCTTAACTCTCAAACTATTCAAAATCAATTGAGCACCCGAGAGTTTAAGGGGAAAACATAAACTTCGAGTCAGACAAAAAGTCTGGTGTGAATAATAACCTACCATCTCGTACCATATAGATATCTAGTGAGACCATGCCGCTTAGTGGAACGGGTTTTCCCCTCACTAGTATCTTAACCCAATTTATAATAACCATATACTATGCACCTACATCCACAATGGTTAAGACATAATATAATAAAATGTATCATGATGATATGCAAATATGCAATATGCTCTGGATTTCCCATCCCCATCCACCTGACTATCTGTCTCATGTTATGGTTTCTAGGGTTACTATAAACCTATTAGTTTTCATGGGCTAACTAATAACCAGTTCCAAGCTTACAGAATATCTGTCGGACTTTATAGTTTTTGTGGAATCACTAGGAACCTATTGGTGTCTACCAATAACATCATCCAATCATAGATTTCATGGGGTTACTATGAACCTATTGGATTCTCCAATAACATCTCTTATGTCATAGTTTTCATGGGCTGACTATGAACCTATTAAACCTTATCAACAGCCTCTCCCGGACATAGTTTTCATGAGATCACTAAGAACCTATTGGCCCTTACCACAATTTTTATAACATAGTTTTTATGGAGTTACTAAGAACCTGTCTAAACCAATAATCTTTTGATCAATCTTGGGCATCTTATATTCTGGTCTATTTAACCTCTTGGCTACAACTCTACTCACATAGGAGTTAATTCAATGTATATTCACTACTAGGTCAACCTAGCATGTTATTCTGCCTTTAACATCCCAAAATGCAGTTATGGGTTAATAATGAAGTGAATATGATTACACAAGCACACATGATAACTGATAAAATAACACAACAACATAAACATCCATGGTTTAATTCCTTGTAATCATTTTCAAATGAAATATGGTTAATACCCATAACCCATTATTTTTAGCAAGAAAAGCTTCCTCTAAAATTTCAAGGTATAATGCCATTTCGAAACTCTTTTATATTGCCATATGTTTACTTTTCAAATGAGTTTGGGTTCTTTATTCAAAAACTAAGGCTTTTGACTATATCCTTTGTATCATTAATTAAAACCTTAGACATTCTCTTTCAAACCCATCCGGCATACCTTTCGAAATACTCAAAAACATACCTTTCGAAAGCATTAGAGTTCAAGTAAAAAGTTATGGAAGCATAGCTTCGAAACCAATTAAAAGTGTTTCTTTCAAAACCATAGTTTGAAAACAAAACAAAGTACGAAGTATATAAAAAGGGACACATTCAAAAGCTATCCCTTCGAAAGACCTATGGTGATGGCAACAAGCATCTGCATGTGTACTTGGGTTTAAATAAGCGGCTTCAACCATATTGAAAGGTATGGGAGCGGCACCCACCCTTTCGTATGTATAAGTTAAAAGAAAAGCGACTTCAATGGTTGCGGAAGGATATCGATTTGAAACCCTACCCTCTGAACTCATTGATTCAAAGAGTTATAAAAGCGGCCTCTTACTATGGCAAAAGGTTTTAATGTGGCAGCTAGGGTATTGAAGGGGTTCAAAAGCATCAACCGTTTCGAAGATATTAAATCAAAGGTAGGTTTATAGATTCGAATCCTGAAAATACAACTTTATCCCTTACGCATGCATACTTTCGACACCTTTGTTACCTTTCGCATAGGTCCAATTTACTTCGTACCACTAGCTTGATACCCTGTATATTGTCACCGAATGGATGTGGAAGGGTTAGAGGCGGGTGTGTATGAAGTCGAAAGCCAGTAGGGTTAAGTGGCGAAGATGTAATTTGGATAAAAACTGAATTTTTGCTTATCAAAGAAAATACTTTTCACCTACAATCAATATTTGTCTCAATCTTGTTGGTTTAGAAAACTTTATCAATTTCCTTTTTTAGAATTTGCTGCCGAAATCAAATTTAGATTTGAAATAACTTAACACTTAAGCCCTTCTCCTTAATAAAACATTTAAAACATTTAAGTCCTGTAAATTAAATAATTTATTATCCATAGTAATACACTTAGGAAAAATCCCAAAAAATCACAATAATTCACGTTAAATATGTTTTCTAACATATATAAATTTCAGATCCGAAAACATTATTCAATTGCCTTAAATAATTTAAAACCAAATTCACTATTTTCTCTCATATAAAATTCATATTAAATTATCCACAGCTTGGAATATTATGAAAATTTAAATCCATTTCCAGAATAATATTTTACATAACATATTCAAAAATCATGGCATTTGAAAATCATTTTGCATGATTTTAGCCTTAAAACCTAACTAGATTATTCCATAAAATCCTTATTTAAAATTATAAATAACATGACATTTAAACCAAAACATATCATCATTCATCCAATCATACGGTTTAAACCTCAAACCCAAATTTAAAACATTCAAGATGACTTATATGAGATGGTTTAGATCATTTTCAACTTGTTTGGATAAGGAACTTGAGATTTGTTCATGGTTTAATCTTCCTAGCTTGAATCTTTAGCTCTAAATGATTTTTTTGACCTCCTCTTCACCTAGAGTTATGGTTGGCCTTGTTTTTTCCTTTTTTTTTTTTATGTTTTTGGTTTATGAAAATGTGAATGAGAATGAGGTAAGGGGTTTAGGGTTTATGGTATACGACTATTCCCATTTTGCCTTTGTTTTATTTTCTTAAGTTTCTAATTTATAAATCACACTTATAATTTCATTAGTTAAGGCACGACCCTAATTTGTTTCTAAATCTCAATTCCCTTATCACTCTAACCACTATATTATTCTATTTAATTTATTTAATTAAATCTCCCAAATAATGTTATTTAAAATTAATGGTGTTATATAGTGTTTTGCTCTACAACTAAATGGGATAATACTATCGTTTGCTACATCTACAGAGCACGGCCTACTTATTATCAATTCAAGAATTATGTACAGCGAGTATGGTGAATTGAAAAGAACTACAAATTAGAAGTACATAGTTCAGGTTTATTTCTACTACATCTTCCTATATCATCCGCTGTTACAAATATATTGAATAATGGTCCTTATACATATGAATCGAGATATATAATTATTAAAAAAAATGAACCTTTGGAATGGATCTTGTTAAAGGTAAGTTGCAGTAGATGCCTGTTTAGATTAAATCAAGCAATCTTCATCTGGAAAACTGGGATGCAGAAGCACTTAGTCGAATATGTAGTGTGATTAGGCATCCTATACGACAAAATCGTATCACTGCAAGCATGGAAAGAATTAATTATGCAAGAATCTTGATGAATATAACTACTGCAACTACTTTTCCTACTTGTATTAATTAATATTATGTAAGGGAATTATTAATTATGTTATCACTAGTTTTAATATTAACGTATTTGTATTGTTTTAAAATAGATGTACTTTGAGAATGTGATGAAATCCGAAAAATTTGATAATTTAGTTATTTGATAATTTAATTACAATGATACAAATACAGTTACACTAGTACAACAATTTCGAATTACATATACAATAACGATACAAGTGCAGTAATAAAATACCAATTACTAATCTTATACAAATAATTCCTAACATAGTCCAACAATAACTAGTTCATTTCGTATATTATCTTGAATGATTGTCATGATATTTGTTATACTTCTTTTAATTGGTTCACAATCGTTATTCCAAGACATTCAAAACATTATAGTACTCTTTTAGAAATTCTTCTAGAACTAGATTAGGTCATTGATGTATATCATAAATTTAGGGTTTCCTTTATTGCATCTTCGTATGAAATTGTGAATAGCCACTGTAGTAGTAACAACCTTTACTATAACGTATATTTATATGTCGGTAGGTTATGTAAAATTGCAAATTCTTTTTTTCAAATTCTAAAGGTTCCTTTATTGAAAGTATGACTCAAATATATCAGTATACAAAAGAAAAAGGAAACAAATCAATTGATTGGTCAAATATACAATAAAAGGAGACTATATATGTACATCTTTTCATGGAAGGAGATAAATATATACATTAAATCAAAGATAAATCAAATCTTGAGAAAAAGGAAATGTTTCAAAATTTGTACGAAATTGATTGTCTGCTTTCCTAACTAATTTCATTTTTCCCAAGATTCATCTTCATTCTACTCTTATTTAAAGTGGCATCAAGCTATTGGAGAAGCATCTCATTCTTCTCAAACAATAGTTCCTCTTAAATATTCTTTTATAGATTTTTCTGCTTTAAGAAATTTCTACAATTTTATAATCTCTCCTCTCTAAATTGGTGAACTAATAAAGTTGTTGGGTCTCCATGAACGTAGGATACAAATCCGAACTACGTTAAATTTTATGTATCTTTTTTTTTGTTATTTGATCTTGTATAATAGCATAATTGATATTGAATTTGTATTTATGTTCAATCGACAAAACTAAATCCTAGTTAATCACTTTCACATATTAGTGATAAATCATTTCCTACATTTTTCACTACAGTTTGGTATTAGAGCCGGTGTTTTGTTCAACTTGGGAATTAATGGTGAATTCAAGAAAATCTATTGGTAGATCCAATGTTAATTATAGTGTTACACGTTTTGATGGAAATGGAGATTTTGGAGCATGAAAGATGAAAATGGACGTAGTGTTGAAGAAGGAGAAGACTTACAAGATTGTTTCTACGCTTGAGAAATTGAAGGACATTGAGGCGGATGTTTTGGAAGAGTAGAAGATGAAGCTCTTACAACAATCCAGTTGAGTCCAAAAATAGGTATGAAAGAAATGCATTTTTGACATAGCTAAGGTCAAAATTTGAAGAAGTAGTACGAATGGAAGTTGTAGCCACTAGAATTTTACATGGTTTAAAAAAACGAATTTCTCCATTGAGTCGGAGAAGAGGAAGATAGGATAGAAAGAAGAGGAGGAAAAATTGAAGGAGGAAAGTGCTATTTATAAGCAAGAAAAAAGTAAATTACCTAAACACCCCTTATCCTTTACTCTCCACCACCTTATGCCACCTCAGCAAGCTTGTCCCCCCTTCTTGTACTATGCTCCGACATCCATTTAATGATAATAGTACTTATGTCCCTTCATGTTTCAAAAGGCATCTTTATATATATATATATATATATATATATATATATATATATTACTTTTCTTAAAATGTCACATCATTTTTTATAACTTTTTATATATATATATATATATTCTAACTTATGTGTAAATATACGTGAATATATTTTCATTAGAGTTTACAACGTTTTCGATAACTTTTAGCCGATGAAAAGTCGAAAATTCGAAAAAAGAATTCCGGTCACGTTTTCTATTTTTCATCGAACTATATATTTTTGTAAAATAAGTTTGAAAACTATTTCATCATCATTAATTATTATTTAGAGTTTTATTTTCATTATAATATCTATTATTTGAATATTTACAATTAATTAAATATTCGCAAATCAAAACAGTGAAATTTCGGGTCGTTACATTTTAGGCTGAAGCTTTATTTATGGCAACTTTCATCATCATTCACACGCCTTCTACTGCAATAGACATGATGATTCCCAAAGAAGTATGAAAATGAGAGCTTATTAGCTATTCATTTCTCAGAGTGTTTGAATACCTAGCTTATGTGCATGAGAGAAGAGGCAAGTTGGAACCTAGAGTTCGCAAGTGTATCTTTTTAGGTTATAGAAGAGGAGTAGAGGGATATACTATGTGGTGTCCTATTAGCAAAAAGATTATTATCAGCAAGCATGTGACTTTTGATGAGAATGTTACGTTAAAGGTGGAGCCTTCCTCTTTCGATGACAGTATGATGACAGATTCAGAATACCAAACACAAGGTAAAACATCTTCAGATTATTTCCATAGAGGTACATATGGTGTTTTCGGTCACATAATGGTTGATGAGGATAGAACAAATGTTAGTATAGAGGATCATACTCAAGGTGGAGCTTATTCAAAGACTAGGCCTATTAGACAAACAAAGAAGTCTAAGTGGTTTGATGATTTTGTTAGATTGAGAATTGAAGACAATGACGTCGATGACATGACAACATATGTATTAAATGTTGTCTATGATGAGCTCAGAGATTATAGAGACGCCATTGCATCAATTGATAGTAGCAGTTGGTCAGTTGCTACGAAAGAGGAGATTTAATCTTTATAGAAAAATCATATGGGATTTGGTGTCTCTTCCCTTTGACAAGAGGGCAATTAGAATGTAAATGGATCTATAGAGTGAAAGATGGCGGCAATGGTGATTTCAGATATACAGTAGGTTGTAGAAAAGTGGTATGTTTAGAAGAAAGTGGTAGAGTATCATGATATCTTTGCTCCAGTTGTTAGGATCCATTCATATTTTTTTAGCATTGGCTGCTCATTATGTTATGGAACTTGAGTAACTAGATGTCAAAACTGCATTCTTGCATGGTGATCTAGATGAGGAAATTTATTTGCGGCAGTCATGGGGGTTCGTTGATAGTAGCAGCCCAGATCATGTTTGTAAACTTAAAAGATCTCTATATGGCCTAAAGTAGTCTCCTAGACTATAATACAAAAGATTTGATAATTTTATGCTTTTACAGGGTTGCTCAAGAAGCTTCAAAGCTAGTGTGTTCATTTTAGAAGGTGTGATGGAGATACAATATATCTTTTGTTAGATGTTGATGACATGTTGATTGCATCTCAAAGTATGGTCAGACTTATAGAGTTAAAAGTAGTGCTCGACAAAGAGTTTGATTTGAAAGACTTGGGAAAAGCACAAAATTTTTTGGGTATGGATGTATTCAGAGATAAAAAGTGAAAAGAGTTGAGACTCACTCAAGCGCAATACATCGAGAAGGTCCTCGTTGGATCTGGTATGGAGAAAGCTAAACTGGCTGGCACTCCATTAAGTTCTCATTTTAAGTTGTCGAAAGAATTATCTCCTTCATCAGATGAAGACAAGAGGTATATGAAAGATATGCCTTATTCTCGTGTTGTTAGTAGTTTCATGTATGCAACGGTGTGCACGAGACCAGATTCGGACCATGCAGTGGGTGTTGTGATTCGATATATCCCTAACCCAGGCAAAGAACATTGGCAAGAAGTGAAGTGGATACTCAGATATCTTCGTGGTACTTCATCAGTTGTCTTATTGTATGGTGAAATAGATGGTGACATCACTCTTAGAGGTTACTGCAATTCAGATTATGCTGGGGATAGAGATGGATGGAAGTCGGTGTCGGGCTATGTTTATACACTTGAAACAGGCTCGACTTCACGGAGATCAAAGCTGCAGTCTATAGTAGCTTTGCTGACTACCGAGGTTGAGTTGATATCGATTGTAGAAGCAGCCAAGGAGGGATTATATTTAGTTCGGTTATTGAATGATCTTTCTCCAATGCAGCGAACAACGGAGTTATTTTTAGACAGTCAAAGTGTGATTCATCTTATAGAGAATCAAGCTTATAGTTCTCGTACGAAGCACATTGATGTAAGAGACTTCCTCCTTATGATTGAGGAAGAACGAAGCAAGATCAAGTTGTTGAAGGTGAGTACTATGGATAATCCTTCAGATACGTTGACTAAGTCACTTCGCAATGACAAGTTTGAGCATTACTCAAACTTGATTAGCTTATTCCCAGCTACTTATCAACATGGGACAATGACCCAACAACTTATAAACGATGATTGAATTGGTTTGAGAGAGACATGAATATTTTGAGTTAAGGTAGAGTGTTGAAAATATGACTCATATCAGCATATAGAAGAAAAAGAAAACAAATCAATTGATTGGTCAAATATACAATAAGAGGAAACTAGATATGTGCATCTTTTCATAGAAGGAGATGGATATCTACATTAAATCAAAAGCAAATCAAATCTTGGAAAAAGTGGCAATGTTTCAAATTTTTTATAAAATTGATTGTCTGTTTTCCTAATTAATTTCATTTCTTCTCATGGTTCAGCCTCATTGTACTCTCATTTAAAGAGGCCTCAAGCTACTGAAAAAATATCACATTCTTCTCAAACAATAGTCCTCTTAAATAGTCTGTAACGACCCGTAAATTTCAACGGTTTTAATAACGTAATTAGTTAAAATTTTGTGAAATTTTAAACGATAAAATTTTGAAATAAAAATTTAATATTTGGAATACGTCTAGTTAAACATAGCAACTGGTAAATTTTCGTTCGAAAATATGAAAGTTTATTTCGCGCGAAAATTCACTTCAATTTAATCAGTTAAAAAGCAGTGAAAATAAAACGTTTTCAAAACCTAATATTTTTACATAGAAAAATTCTAAACCATCTTCTGAGCAAGATGTCAGTTCGTCATTTTTCCAAATTCGGACATCTATTGCTCCGTCGTTCTTATTTTCTGCAAAATGCAGCATTCTGGTACCGATATCGATTTTTATCGGATGATCGTACCACGGATTTCTATATACCGTTTTGATCGTCTCGTCGTGCCAATCTCTACGGTATATTCGATTGTCAAATTCGGAGTTCCGGTGTACGTTGCACTTTGCGTAACGCCTACCGTATCGGTAACCGTTCATGCCTTTTGGCTTCCGGTGTCCATTCAAATTTCCAACGGTTGGAAATCAAGCTTTCATTACTTTATTATTCCCTGAATTATCGCGAGTGACTTTACCATACCCACTGCTTCACATTTATTTCGATACGTTTCTTTTCTCTATTATAGAATACTAACAGCTGTTCACTTCTCTTCCAACCCCTCCCTCCCCTCTCTGTCTCTTCCATTTCTTAGTTCCTACTTCAAAAATTTTCCTTCTGCCATTTTTCAGAAAAGCCTCTTCACTTCTTCCCTTCACCAAATTGGTTTCCATGCCTTCCACTTCATCACGCCCGCTCATCCACTCAACCACCACTCGCCTCCAGCTTCTGCCGCGTGACCATGCCTCCCTGACAACCAACGACCGAAGCCCACGCCTAGACCACCGCTACCCCAGCTCCAAGCTTCCCTTCTCGTCATCCTCCCTGCAAGCACGGCAAGGCATCCTCGAACTCCGCTGGCCGAAGCCCTCTCCTCTTTACCTTGCCGAACAGCCCCGGCTCACCACCACCGTACCCCTCCCTGACCCCTTACCGACCTCTTCCGGCTTCACATCCCACTCCGACGAGTTCGCCCACCATTCCAGCAACATCCCACGGCCTGGGGCCTCTTCCTCCACAGCCACTGCGTCATCACCCCGGCTCCTCTCCCTTCCACTCGCCAACCCCGCAGCCATCTCCATCCCACAACCATGCGCCTTCCCACTGCCCTCTTCCCCTTGCCGTCATCCCACCTCTGCAAATCTGCCACCCTAGTCACTCCGCCCACCGATTGCCACACCTGACAACTCCAAACGCCAACCTGCTCCGGCTCTTTGACCTCACCCGCTGCCTTCCATTGCCTTGAAGCCAGCAACCCGAGCTTCTCAGATCCGTTCTGACCCCACCTCGGTCTCTCTCTCCCACACTTTGAGTCACTGCAGCTCTGACCTTTCGCCACTGTCTTGCGCCCAAGCATAGCCGATCATCTCCTTATATAAGGTATTATATATCGGTTACAAATATGTTGGGTTTTGTTTTGCTTGTCCTAGCGATAGCTTTATATCGTTAAAACCAGTCACTGCAGTTACGAATTGAAAAATCATAATATATAAGGATATTTTATAACTTGATTTGCCTTTTATAAGTTTTGATAACCGTAAGTTTATAGTCCTAGGAATGTTTACATATATATTGTAGTTCACCTTATTTTTTTTAAGATACATTCTTTTATAAACTTTTAGTATGTTTATTTTTGAAACGTATGTATTAGGATTTACAGTTGAGTTATACATTCACTATATATTAGTTTTACAGTTTGTATATACTTTAAAAATATGCCAGTTGTTGTTTACAGTTCAAATATTTCAAAGTGTGGTCTGCATATAGCTTGGCTTGCTTTTAAAAGTTGTCAGAGAGATATTTACATAGTTTATATGTTTTTTTAGCATGCTACGTGCTGTCACTTTGCATAGGTTAGCTTATATCTTTTAAAGCATTATATAGTTTATACGTTTTTAAAGTTTGCTTTGAGAAGTTGTAGAGGTATTATATATGAATATTTATGCTGATTTTATGTAGATGTGTCGATGGTTAAATGTGAGTATCTACGTTGATTTGAAAATGCATACAATATACGTTACTTTTAAATATAAGTACTGATTTAGAGAATGGATACCAATATATATATATACATGTATAGATTTTATATTTAAAGTTAAACGTTGATTTGAACATAAATATGTGTTGGAATTTACAATATGATTTTATTTATTTATTTTTATTTGCACATAAATAATTATTTATATCTATACCAGTTCACTTATTTATTTATCCTCATCGATCCCGTTCTGATTTGATTTCGTCAATTTCTATCCATCAGCTTTGTTCGTCGAATCGTGTCCATCTAGCGTTGCTTTGGAATTCATAGCTCATCTCTTCGTCAAATCTATCTGGCCTCGAAAGGTGAGCACTCACTCACGATTAACGTTCTTTTATTTATTAGATTTGATTTCAATTGAAACGGCAATTGAAATATGCTGCTGTTAGATATTTACACTGTTATTACCTGTATCAGTTCACCTGTGACATCTGACACCTTTATCTGTTAATTATGTATGCAATGATAATACAGTTTGGCTGAAATTGATTGATTGTTGATGTTTATATTGGACGTTAAATTGTTAATGTTAAAATGATAAATAGTATGGAGTTGAACTTGATATAGGATAATTAAATGTTAAATTTGATTAACTGACATTTGTATAATACGACCCCTTTAACTGTTGAATTTATTGACACGTAGGATTTGTTTAATTACACTGTGAACCACTGAATGTATGTTGTTAAATTGATGATGTATGAAATTGTAATAGATGACAAGTGAAAACTGTAATGTAAAAATCTTTAATCTACTTGGAATGATAGAGTAGATTCTAGAAATAATTATATTAATTCGTACAAATAACAATGCGAATTAATACGGTTATTTCGGGATTATTTGAATTGATTATTGGATTGATATTGATTGTTGTTATTGCTTGTTTATTTACTTTGACACCATCCCAGTTATCGCACTGCAAGTTCCCTTTGATATGTTTTGATTTTGAATTGAATTGGAATCGGGTTGAAATGATAAATACCCAAATTGAACTTTGACTTAGGATAGAAAATTAAATAAAAAAACCCGATTGGTCAATAATTTGATTTGAAAATAAACGAAGATTTTATTTGAATAAAGAATATGGTTTTGAAATGAAGTTGAAATTTGAATTTTAATGAAAGGAAAATGTAAATATTTAATAATCTAAAACAAACTATTAACAATGTAATTGATGAAAGAATGTTGTTTAATTTGAGAAAGGATTGGATTAAGATTGACATTATAATTAAGTTTGAAATTATTAAACTTGGAAATGATTTTATAATTAAGTTTGAAATTATAAGTAAGTTGGAAATTATTAAACTGTGAAATTATTTAATAATTAAGTTTTGAATTATTTAAAAATTAAATGAGATTGAATTATTGAATGATTAAATTGAATTGAAATTCTTAATAAGAAAAATTGAACTTTTGAATAGGTGGATTTTACTTCGTAAATAATTGAAATTGAGTTCTTTATTAATTGAGTTTTGGAAATTTATTTAAGTAAGTAAATAAGTAAAATTGAATTTCTTTATCAAGAAATAAAATGTGATTTTTTTGAAATTAATGCAAGACTTGAAATTTAAAGAATTTGATTTGATGAATTTAATTTAATTCAAAATTGTAAGTTTTGATTTAATGAAGTTGAATCTAAGAAATTGATTTAATGATTTGGAAATTTAATAGAAATTGTTTTGAATGATAAATTAATTTAACGATATTGAATGAAATTGATAAATGAATTTAAATTGATTTAAATGTTAAATTAAATTAATTTAAATGTTTTCGAAATGAACTTATATTCGAACTTGAGTTAATATTTGGATTGTTTAAATAGAAATTGAATTTGAATTATAAGATTTTGAAATGATAATTTGAAAGTTTGAAACGTAAAGTATGGAAATTGGTTTTCGAAAGACAAATGAAATGTTGATTTACGAATTCTATTTGAAATTGAAATTGATTTGGTTTTTGAAATATATAAACGACCAATCGGTGTAATAATTACGAAAGTTATTAAAGAGACCGGGATTGGTAATGGATATACTCTCTATCTGAACCGAAACCACTTTAATAACTATACGCGGAGTGTTGATCCAGAACGAAGTGGATGGTTTTGGTGAACGCGTTGACTGAAGAAAGAGAACGATTTTGGATGACCCCTGACATGACTAAAACAGGAGCCGCGACGGGCCATTGAGGTTCGCCACCTCTAGCGGACACACTTCTTCGTTACCATATCTATTACTTTTGTGATTCGATTTGGGTGCACCCCTCGATTATGGGAGTGTTGTTTCGCGGTGTTGGGGTAGTAGCTGCTATGCCCAACATCAGTCCGGATCACGCAACTACTAGTATCCTAGTTGGTATCGCCTCATGTACCTTGTCATACTGATTATCCTATTCGCGACCACTACGATTTTGATTTGTACCTTTAGTATATGGATTGCCCTCTGGTGACTTCCGGTTTTGGGGAAACTACGGTCTTGTATATGCTTTTGGGAATAAACAGGTTAAGAGGTGTATGGGCCCTGCTTAACCCTACTTTGATATCTTTATATTACTAATAGACATTATCTACTTAGCGTACATTACTACCTAGTAGATAGTTTAACGGATCCTCAAAGGATGGATATTCCAAACATCCTTTGAGTTACTTGTATTTCAATTGCTATTTCACTTGAGTTGGATTTATTAATATAAGAATGTTAATCCTGACTCGAGTGTCTTGTGTTTTTGCTTTACGCTCGGGTCAGACTGAGTAGTTCAGCTTTCGAGACTCACCTTTGGAGTTGGAGCTTTGCTTGAAGATCCAGCCATCTATTCTGCTTTCAGTATCCGATGATTCCAGTGATGTATTCTGCTTTGTATCTGATGTATCGTATTTCGCTTCTGTTGTAAACTCTGATGTATTTCATATATTCATATAGTAGCTTCATGAACTACTATCTCTTTTATTTCCGCTGCACTTATTACTCTGTGTCTGTGATATGTGATTATTTATTTATTGTATATGTTCAGTTTTGCCAATTTAAATTAACAACGCGGTATTTTGAGCAATTCAACTCCGGCATGAGTGTCTACCTATTCACTTATAATGGACGCGAATGGTCCAAAATTCCGGGTCGTTATAGTTGGTATCAGAGCTTTGGTAGCTCTAGGCAAAACTCAATATATAGGGTAAATGTATTTACAGAATCACTCTCATTCGAGTTTCAATCTCTTCCCTTGACTCAATTTCTTTGAATTTTGGAACGTTCCCCTCGGTTCCGAAATTCATTCGTGTCCTTCACTATTCGTCTTCTTTCAATCATGGAGCACCCCTCAACTCCATTCTGAATATTGTCTATAATAGATCGGCGGTCCCGCCAATCTTCGAATGATTCGTAAAGAAGCAAAACTCCTTTACAATAGGCATCGATTTACCGGAGATTTCTGTACCCTTGGTTTACGATGCTATCTATCTCCTGCTATGACTGAATTCTATTCTCGAGATTGAATGTAGATTTGTCTCGAAATTCTGCATCGATCTAATTCTTGAAGTTACGGACGACCCAGTTAAGGTTGCCCGTAAATTAAATAAGTTTATCCATCTCCCGATTCTGTTATTGAATCATCTTATCTTTTCTTTCGAATTTGTCTTCGAATCAGAATTCTCTTTGATTTGAGTCCATCAAAATTTGAATCTCTATCCTTGCTTTGAAATCCATTCTTGTATCATCAAGCGAGGAAGTGTATTTGTAAATCTATATAAAAATGTTTTATATATTGTGTTGTTTGAGTTGCTGATGTTGATTTGGGTTTTCGATCGATTCGTCTGATCAACGCTATCGATAGAATCTCCAAAACACTTGAGCAGAGCAAACGGACACAATATTGTTTTCAAATTTGTTTGATTATATTGTGAAAATATAAGTAAAATTTTCTGGAATTTAATAGGTTAATTAAATTGTTTGTTTGAAATGATAATATTTGATTATCATTTATTGTTCTAAATAAATTTATAAATACGGTTTATAAATTGATTTGGAATTTGAAATGAATTTAATTCAGAAATTTGAGAATTTAGTTTCCGGTGATTTCGAACTTTGGTTTTTAAAATTTTAAAGTATATAGTATTGTAAGTATTTTCGAATAGAAATCGTTTTCAAAGAATTTTTAAAATGTTGAAATCAGTGCTCTTCTCTTTGTCGCTGGAAAATAATTTCGGTGATGGCGGCCGCATCATCGATATTCATTTTCGAGTTTCGAAGTGGAGAAACCATTCTGTAGCTTTGCTACGGTTTTGTTTTGAAAATATTTTGATTTGAATTTCTTCAGTATATTTTGATTCACATATATATAGGTATCTTATTTTAAAATTTGACTTGATATAAATATATTATATATATCTCTAAATTGTTTGAAGCTAATCGGAAATTTAATTCTTAAAATTTGGGTAAAAGATGATTTTAATTTTAAATAAAACCAAAATTTGGAATAAATATTTAAACTTGAATAATTGAATTGGGAAAATTTTGTATATTGGTCAACTGCATTCTAATACAACTTACCTAAATCATTCTGAAGTTGAATATGTAATTGGAGAATATATAAGATAAATTGAATTTATAAATAAAATTTGAGTGTTTATAATAAATGTTATACACTAAAATTTTTGATTATAAAGATGTTAATAAAGTTAGAAAGGATAATAAGTAAACTAAGTTAATAATGAAATAAATTTGTTTTGAAAGAATTAATAAATTGAAATTTGATCAACATATGAAAATACCTTGAATTTAAAAAGAAATTAATAGATGTAAATTAATTTAAATCGAAACTTTTATGGTTTAAATTAATTTATATGGTTTAAACATATGTGATAAGATATGTTAAGTATAATAAATTTAACAGTAATTTGGAATAAAAGAAGAATTTAAATTGCTGGAAAAAAATGATTATAATAAAAGACTATTCAAATTTATGGTTTTAGAAATTGTAAATTGAAGATAATTGGATAATAAGATAATGAATATAGAAATAGTTGAGATTGATTTTAGTAAAATTAAATGGATTAAATCAATTATTGAATATCAATTAATTTAAATTGGAATTTATATGGTTCAAATTAATTGTTATTTTATATTTCAAAATCTGTTTTTCTTTCCGGTTGTTTCTATCCTCCTACCTCGTTCCTTTTCGGGGACGAAAAGTTTTGAGTGGGGGAGAATGTAACGACCCGTAAATTTCAACGGTTTTAATAACGTAATTAGTTAAAATTTTGTGAAATTTTAAACGATAAAATTTTGAAATAAAAATTTAATATTTGGAATACGTCTAGTTAAACATAGCAACTGGTAAATTTTCGTTCGAAAATATGAAAGTTTATTTCGCGCGAAAATTCACTTCAATTTAATCAGTTAAAAAGCAGTGAAAATAAAACGTTTTCAAAACCTAATATTTTTACATAGAAAAATTCTAAACCATCTTCTGAGCAAGATGTCAGTTCGTCATTTTTCCAAATTCGGACATCTATTGCTCCGTCGTTCTTATTTTCTGCAAAATGCAGCATTCTGGTACCGATATCGATTTTTATCGGATGATCGTACCACGGATTTCTATATACCGTTTTGATCGTCTCGTCGTGCCAATCTCTACGGTATATTCGATTGTCAAATTCGGAGTTCCGGTGTACGTTGCACTTTGCGTAACGCCTACCGTATCGGTAACCGTTCATGCCTTTTGGCTTCCGGTGTCCATTCAAATTTCCAACGGTTGGAAATCAAGCTTTCATTACTTTATTATTCCCTGAATTATCGCGAGTGACTTTACCATACCCACTGCTTCACATTTATTTCGATACGTTTCTTTTCTCTATTATAGAATACTAACAGCTGTTCACTTCTCTTCCAACCCCTCCCTCCCCTCTCTGTCTCTTCCATTTCTTAGTTCCTACTTCAAAAATTTTCCTTCTGCCATTTTTCAGAAAAGCCTCTTCACTTCTTCCCTTCACCAAATTGGTTTCCATGCCTTCCACTTCATCACGCCCGCTCATCCACTCAACCACCACTCGCCTCCAGCTTCTGCCACGTGACCATGCCTCCCTGACAACCAACGACCGAAGCCCACGCCTAGACCACCGCTACCCCAGCTCCAAGCTTCCCTTCTCGTCATCCTCCCTGCAAGCACGGCAAGGCATCCTCGAACTCCGCTGGCCGAAGCTCTCTCCTCTTTACCTTGCCGAACAGCCCCGGCTCACCACCACCGTACCCCTCCCTGACCCCTTACCGACCTCTTCCGGCTTCACATCCCACTCCGACGAGTTCGCCCACCATTCCAGCAACATCCCACGGCCTGGGGCCTCTTCCTCCACAGCCACTGCGTCATCACCCCGGCTCCTCTCCCTTCCACTCGCCAACCCCGCAGCCATCTCCATCCCACAACCATGCGCCTTCCCACTGCCCTCTTCCCCTTGCCGTCATCCCACCTCTGCAAATCTGCCACCCTAGTCACTCCGCCCACCGATTGCCACACCTGACAACTCCAAACGCCAACCTGCTCCGGCTCTTTGACCTCACCCGCTGCCTTCCATTGCCTTGAAGCCAGCAACCCGAGCTTCTCAGATCCGTTCTGACCCCACCTCGGTCTCTCTCTCCCACACTTTGAGTCACTGCAGCTCTGACCTTTCGCCACTGTCTTGCGCCCAAGCATAGCCGATCATCTCCTTATATAAGGTATTATATATCGGTTACAAATATGTTGGGTTTTGTTTTGCTTGTCCTAGCGATAGCTTTATATCGTTAAAACCAGTCACTGCAGTTACGAATTGAAAAATCATAATATATAAGGATATTTTATAACTTGATTTGCCTTTTATAAGTTTTGATAACCGTAAGTTTATAGTCCTAGGAATGTTTACATATATATTGTAGTTCACCTTATTTTTTTTTAAGATACATTCTTTTATAAACTTTTAGTATGTTTATTTTTGAAACGTATGTATTAGGATTTACAGTTGAGTTATACATTCACTATATATTAGTTTTACAGTTTGTATATACTTTAAAAATATGCCAGTTGTTGTTTACAGTTCAAATATTTCAAAGTGTGGTCTGCATATAGCTTGGCTTGCTTTTAAAAGTTGTCAGAGAGATATTTACATAGTTTATATGTTTTTTTAGCATGCTACGTGCTGTCACTTTGCATAGGTTAGCTTATATCTTTTAAAGCATTATATAGTTTATACGTTTTTAAAGTTTGCTTTGAGAAGTTGTAGAGGTATTATATATGAATATTTATGCTGATTTTATGTAGATGTGTCGATGGTTAAATGTGAGTATCTACGTTGATTTGAAAATGCATACAATATACGTTACTTTTAAATATAAGTACTGATTTAGAGAATGGATACCAATATATATATATACATGTATAGATTTTATATTTAAAGTTAAACGTTGATTTGAACATAAATATGTGTTGGAATTTACAATATGATTTTATTTATTTATTTTTATTTGCACATAAATAATTATTTATATCTATACCAGTTCACTTATTTATTTATCCTCATCGATCCCGTTCTGATTTGATTTCGTCAATTTCTATCCATCAGCTTTGTTCGTCGAATCGTGTCCATCTAGCGTTGCTTTGGAATTCATAGCTCATCTCTTCGTCAAATCTATCTGGCCTCGAAAGGTGAGCACTCACTCACGATTAACGTTCTTTTATTTATTAGATTTGATTTCAATTGAAACGGCAATTGAAATATGCTGCTGTTAGATATTTACACTGTTATTACCTGTATCAGTTCACCTGTGACATCTGACACCTTTATCTGTTAATTATGTATGCAATGATAATACAGTTTGGCTGAAATTGATTGATTGTTGATGTTTATATTGGACGTTAAATTGTTAATGTTAAAATGATAAATAGTATGGAGTTGAACTTGATATAGGATAATTAAATGTTAAATTTGATTAACTGACATTTGTATAATACGACCCCTTTAACTGTTGAATTTATTGACACGTAGGATTTGTTTAATTACACTGTGAACCACTGAATGTATGTTGTTAAATTGATGATGTATGAAATTGTAATAGATGACAAGTGAAAACTGTAATGTAAAAATCTTTAATCTACTTGGAATGATAGAGTAGATTCTAGAAATAATTATATTAATTCGTACAAATAACAATGCGAATTAATACGGTTATTTCGGGATTATTTGAATTGATTATTGGATTGATATTGATTGTTGTTATTGCTTGTTTATTTACTTTGACACCATCCCAGTTATCGCACTGCAAGTTCCCTTTGATATGTTTTGATTTTGAATTGAATTGGAATCGGGTTGAAATGATAAATACCCAAATTGAACTTTGACTTAGGATAGAAAATTAAATAAAAAAACCCGATTGGTCAATAATTTGATTTGAAAATAAACGAAGATTTTATTTGAATAAAGAATATGGTTTTGAAATGAAGTTGAAATTTGAATTTTAATGAAAGGAAAATGTAAATATTTAATAATCTAAAACAAACTATTAACAATGTAATTGATGAAAGAATGTTGTTTAATTTGAGAAAGGATTGGATTAAGATTGACATTATAATTAAGTTTGAAATTATTAAACTTGGAAATGATTTTATAATTAAGTTTGAAATTATAAGTAAGTTGGAAATTATTAAACTGTGAAATTATTTAATAATTAAGTTTTGAATTATTTAAAAATTAAATGAGATTGAATTATTGAATGATTAAATTGAATTGAAATTCTTAATAAGAAAAATTGAACTTTTGAATAGGTGGATTTTACTTCGTAAATAATTGAAATTGAGTTCTTTATTAATTGAGTTTTGGAAATTTATTTAAGTAAGTAAATAAGTAAAATTGAATTTCTTTATCAAGAAATAAAATGTGATTTTTTTGAAATTAATGCAAGACTTGAAATTTAAAGAATTTGATTTGATGAATTTAATTTAATTCAAAATTGTAAGTTTTGATTTAATGAAGTTGAATCTAAGAAATTGATTTAATGATTTGGAAATTTAATAGAAATTGTTTTGAATGATAAATTAATTTAACGATATTGAATGAAATTGATAAATGAATTTAAATTGATTTAAATGTTAAATTAAATTAATTTAAATGTTTTCGAAATGAACTTATATTCGAACTTGAGTTAATATTTGGATTGTTTAAATAGAAATTGAATTTGAATTATAAGATTTTGAAATGATAATTTGAAAGTTTGAAACGTAAAGTATGGAAATTGGTTTTCGAAAGACAAATGAAATGTTGATTTACGAATTCTATTTGAAATTGAAATTGATTTGGTTTTTGAAATATATAAACGACCAATCGGTGTAATAATTACGAAAGTTATTAAAGAGACCGGGATTGGTAATGGATATACTCTCTATCTGAACCGAAACCACTTTAATAACTATACGCGGAGTGTTGATCCAGAACGAAGTGGATGGTTTTGGTGAACGCGTTGACTGAAGAAAGAGAACGATTTTGGATGACCCCTGACATGACTAAAACAGGAGCCGCGCCGGGCCATTGAGGTTCGCCACCTCTAGCGGACACACTTCTTCGTTACCATATCTATTACTTTTGTGATTCGATTTGGGTGCACCCCTCGATTATGGGAGTGTTGTTTCGCGGTGTTGGGGTAGTAGCTGCTATGCCCAACATCAGTCCGGATCACGCAACTACTAGTATCCTAGTTGGTATCGCCTCATGTACCTTGTCATACTGATTATCCTATTCGCGACCACTACGATTTTGATTTGTACCTTTAGTATATGGATTGCCCTCTGGTGACTTCCGGTTTTGGGGAAACTACGGTCTTGTATATGCTTTTGGGAATAAACAGGTTAAGAGGTGTATGGGCCCTGCTTAACCCTACTTTGATATCTTTATATTACTAATAGACATTATCTACTTAGCGTACATTACTACCTAGTAGATAGTTTAACGGATCCTCAAAGGATGGATATTCCAAACATCCTTTGAGTTACTTGTATTTCAATTGCTATTTCACTTGAGTTGGATTTATTAATATAAGAATGTTAATCCTGACTCGAGTGTCTTGTGTTTTTGCTTTACGCTCGGGTCAGACTGAGTAGTTCAGCTTTCGAGACTCACCTTTGGAGTTGGAGCTTTGCTTGAAGATCCAGCCATCTATTCTGCTTTCAGTATCCGATGATTCCAGTGATGTATTCTGCTTTGTATCTGATGTATCGTATTTCGCTTCTGTTGTAAACTCTGATGTATTTCATATATTCATATAGTAGCTTCATGAACTACTATCTCTTTTATTTCCGCTGCACTTATTACTCTGTGTCTGTGATCTGTGATTATTTATTTATTGTATATGTTCAGTTTTGCCAATTTAAATTAACAACGCGGTATTTTGAGCAATTCAACTCCGGCATGAGTGTCTACCTATTCACTTATAATGGACGCGAATGGTCCAAAATTCCGGGTCGTTACATAGTCTTTTATAGATTTCTCTGCTTTAAGAAATATCTACCATTCTGTAATCTCTCCTCTCTAAATCGGTAATGTAATAAAGTTGTTGGGTCATCGTTGACGTAGATATAAATCCGAATCACGTTAAATATTCTATGTCATTTCCTTTTGTTATTTGATCTTGTATGATAGCGTAATTGATGTTGAATTCGCATTGGTGTTCAATCGATACAACTAAATCTTGGTTAATCGCCTCTACGTATTAGTGATAAATCATTCCCCATATTTTTTAGTACATCCTTAAATTGCCATATCGTAGTTGAAAATTTCATTTTTGTCTTTGGTTGGTTCTTTTTTTCATTAAAATATGGAATATGGCGGTAAGGAGGTAGGTAGTCATCCACAGTGGATATACTGAATCAATTAAGTAATATTATTTTAGTGATGGATGAGGAAATTCAAATATCTACTGTTTAAAACTGAATGAAACACGTTAACGTCGTGTGTAGTTCCTTCCTACCTTGCCATTACAAATGCAAATTTTAAATCAAACACACGTACAACCATAATATTCTATGCAGCGAAGCCTTTAAATTGAACATATAGTTGCATTTCTGAAGTAGGCACATGTGCAACTAAGTATGTACCACCAATAATCTCGATACTATTTTTAAGAATGGATAATATCGATTTGATGTCCTAATTCGTTGTGCGACCGTATTAAATTAAAGGTCCGTTGGCCTAAAAATATTCGTAGAGATTAATTCAACAATTTTCAAAATTTCATAAAAATAAACACAAACTGTGTTATTCGATCGTTGAAATCTTTCAACTACCTTCCATGTAAGAAGAACAAAAGCAATTGTACATAGAAAGTTAACTACCATTTATCTAACACATATATAAGATGTTGGCTTCAAATCGAAACATTCCTACCACTCACATAATATAAAAAACCAATTATTTTCATTCGAAAGCTTTGTTGACACCGTTATGCATGATCGCACGGTAAATCGTTAACCCAATGAATTCCTTTATATTTCAAAGTATAATTTTGGTACATTGGAGCTTTCTGTAGTGCTCCAAGTCTCACAATAACTTGTATATCGGTCAAATTTTCGGCATTAGAATCTAGATGATCATTTTCATCGTATAGGTTCAGCCATTGAGAATTTTGAGTTTGTGGTTAAGCAAAGTGGAGATGAAGTGAAGATGAAGAAGACGATGGAATGGAGGTGGAGGGGAAATGCGGTGTAGACGACGGTGGTTCACAGAGTGGATGATAGTAATTAGCCATTGGCGTCAGACACGTCGAACGTGTCGGACGTCAAACTTTAATATTTAATGTTCTCCCCAAAGAATCATTTATGTTGCCCCCATCCTTGATGCGTTAGACACGTTCGACGAGTCAGACGTGATACCAACTTGACCTGACATAAAATTGATCGCGAATGCTGCGTAAACTTTTGTATTTTTGCTAATATGGATGCAAGAATTAAAAGATAAAGAGAGAAAGTTGAGGAATAGGAACGCGGTAAAAAATAAAATGAAAGGGTATAGTTGAAATTGACTGGGGGTGTCAAATGAAAATGCACGAGAGCAAGAGGTGTAAGTAGAATTACCTTGGTAGAAATATGTTTTGGAATGTGTATAAATTGTCATGATCTGACCCAACCGCAATTCGATCTCTAATAACCTTGGATCGTGGAGCACTTTGGTCCAGATCTCAATTAGACATAAGTACTGAACGAACGGCTGGTCGGACCTTCGAACTAGTGGTCCAACCATACATTTTAACTGCTTGAACACCGGTTCTTTTATTTTATCCTTATTTTTTCATCTTGTTGTTCTCTCTCATTTTCATATTCTATATTGTTTTGAAGAAAATAAATAAATTTACATCACCAAAACCATCATCATTCAAAATCTAAACAGCAAGTTTCATCACTTCGTTCTTCGTCGCTATAAGTTTCATCAAGCTCTCACTAAACATTTGCCGTTGTGCACTGGTAATATCTACATAACTACAGTTGTGTTGGCACGGTTGTACATGCGGTAGATCTTCTATAGTTCGTCTTTCTAGCATTAACTACGAAAAATCCACAGTTCCAACGATTTGATCGGTCAAACCTTTAAACTCTCACTCATCACACCACGAGTAACTTAGGCCACGGTAACTATGATAAATTGTATTTTCCATTTTTTACTTTTATGAGTGTTGAACCGTAGATTAAAATTATAAAACAATAATATTTTCTCTGTCATGGACATCTCTGATCATTAAATGAGAGGAAGCAGCGTAAGAGAGAGAAAGAGAGAGACAATAAGAACGCCTGCATTGCAGTGCAGTGTAGCAAAACAATGGCCCCCGCTTCTCTCTTTTCCTTTTGCGGTGACCATATCTCCTCCTCATTCCTTGTTCATTTTCATTATTTGCATCCATTGCTATCCCTGCCACGCGCTCTTCTTCTTCTTCTGGTCTGCTTCACTCAGTTGCTGCAGTAAAGTCACCGTTAATTATGAATGAAACCGTGGCTCCTACGCCGAAATCGCCTCCGAAATATCCTGATTTTTGCGGGAGGAGGAAATTACAGCTTGAAGTTCAAATCTTGAACCGCGAAGTTGCGGTTGTTCAGGTATTGTGTTATTTCTTTTGTTTTTGTGGGGAAAAAGTTCTCATTACATTATTGAGTTGCATATTTATATTGAAGTGGGAAATTTTTTCTCGAATTTTAGATCGTGATTCACTGGTCAGCATTATCAGAAACACGAAAATAATCATTTGCAACTATACCGTGATAAATTTATCGAACTGAAGTTGTTTGTGTTTAGGGCCGAATGAACTATTCGTGCCCGTATTTAAATTTTTGGTATGGAATAGTCACTGTTTATAGTCATAACAGGTTTAAATTTTTATTTTTGAATTTAATTTAAATAGAAAGAATAAAACATGGGAAGCCATTTTGCTAAATCCAGTAACTTACTAAACACTACTTTCTTAGTCACATGTATTTGGATAAAATTATAACTTAGCAATGTAGTTGTGTCTTTCTTTTGATGATTTGACTTTCAAACATAATTCCTTCTGATATAAACATAAAAATAGTTTGTACCTGACAAAATCTTAACCATTGGTGAATCTGATTCTTGAAATCTCATTATGAGTTTACAGCTGATTCTTGTGCATGAATGTTGTGTATAAGGCAGGCTTTTGCTCCTAAGGCAAGTCAATATCTATATACTTGAAAATCTTTATCATTGTGAGCTCTTCAATATCTCTTAAAAACTGAATGTACATGTATATGTGTAAAGTACTTATTGCATATGTAGGGATGAGGGTCATTTTAAAGTAGAATTATTGGTATAAGTACAAATGAATTTTCTTTGTTTTTCTCTTACTGTAGCCAACATAACTATGGCCCTACATAAGGATATTTCCTTTAATTAATGGGAAGCATTCTTCCTTCTTTATTACTTTTATCTTCATGTTTTTCCTTTTCTTTTCGTCTATTTTAATTAAGAAGAGGTTTGTAGATGCTTTTATAAACTTCTTTGACATACGTATCACGGAACATAGTTTTAAGCAATGTCCCTCTAAGTTCATTTCTTTAAGGGTTTTTGAAGGCTTACCTTTGAAACTTGGAAACATATTATGTTTTGTTATTTGATTTATTCCGTACCTTAGTGTATAGACAAATAGCCATGCATGAAAGTTCCATTATGAGTCTCTTAGATGACTTATTTTGAAATAGCACTCCGAGAAGCGGTACTTGGTACTCAATTTTTTTATTGGCTGAAATGGAAACACATAGCCTTGCTGCTGTGACACCAAAACTTATCCTTACCATTGCATTAGAAATTACTATGATGTCTTTTAATAAACATGTCATAGTTTACCTTTCTGTGAACTTCCTGTACGTTCCAGAAGAACGCATAAGATTCTTAGGCCTGGGTTAGAAAATTTCTTTCAGGAGAGAAACATTGCTGTAGTGTGAACCCTTCTATTATTAATTCATATAGAAAGGCTAAACTTAGTACTGGAGAAAGAGTACCATGGACCCTCCATTTCATTTTTCACCTTCAATTTTTTTAGGAAACGAGCGAACCTCTCAAGGAGAAGAACACTTATATAATTTTATTCCACACTTATATAAGGAGCTGCCAATAAGTCCGACAGACAACAAAAAAACTCCGTACAACAAAAGAAAAGGAAAAACCCTCGCAAACGTAAATGTTAGAGTTTAAAGCAGTATAGTAAAATCAGAAAGCTAGATAAGCGAGTAAAATAAGCTATATCATCATTTGAACTACAAAAACAGGAGTAGTCCATATATATGTGTGTGAAGTCAATATAAATAGGATTCAGTAGTAGAAGCGATTTAAACATAGTAAATCAATAGTAGCACAGCAACCCTAAACTCGAAGGCAAGTCGTAAATAGGTTGTCAATCACAACTACCCGCTCTCAACTATCCCGTTGCGTAATGCCTTAGCATGAGCAAACCAATCCACAAAGGCTATTTAAACCGAAAAGCTCAACGAAAACATGAGAACAACACACACACAATTTCCACCAAGAGAAGAGTGCTCGAAGAGATATCGTTATTGGAAGTATTTAATAGGTCATTGCTTGTGGCCGTCTTGTGTCTTACATTGCTAAAATGATTTTTACCTTTAAGATGTCAATTGTCCCATTGCTAAATACGATTTTCACCTCCAAATTTTATTGACAGTTGTTTATTTTATCAAATTAGACGGTGGAAATGTGGCTTTTCTGCTCACCTTCATTTAGAATAATATTCTCAAACACAAGCCCGGTTGATTTATTAATTCATTGATGCATATTTCAAATATGAAACTTGCAAAATTGGTATAACCTTGAGCACCGTTTTGAGCACCATTTTGTTACAGATAAAGTTTTGAAAGATATGCTGAATCTGAATAGCTTCATAATTCATTACGGCATAATAATGTATGTTGGATCGACTGAATTCTCATTTAAATTCATTTGAAGCAGGAGGAACTACAATCATTAGAAAGACTTCAACCAGTTTCTGTATGCTGCAAAGAGTAAGTATACACTTTCAAATATTTTGCACTTCTAACTAGGATTAGTTACATATAACCGGTTATAGCTACCCATATTGTATTGGTATGTTTTTTCTTCTCCAAGTTCTCTGCTCAATTATATCAAGGAAGAAAAATAGATGATAGGTAAAGGAACAAGAAACAATTATTTTGCCAGTCACCTTTTATTTAACTTACCAGATCCTTTGACATAATTTACTCTACACCATTCATGCTTTATTCTCCCAATCCCCCTTTTTTTTCTCTCTCCTTGAATTCTTTCATTCTTATCATCATTCCAAACCTCTGATTTTGTTGGGTTTAGATAATACTCACATAAAGAAATTTACAGTATATGACATATGTTTGAAAACAGGTAGATTTTATCTAAGAAAAGCAAAAACTAACAGGTTACAAATATTGTTACAATGCAAGCGCATCCTAAAGTATGGCTTGCGTGAAATATTAAATGAAGAAAATACACTCATACAAACCATAAAGATGTCTCCATCCACTATCAAACAATACGAAATAGTAGCCTCTAAATTATCGTCAAAATGTTGCCTTTACTTGTCCTTTCTTCCATAGTGATTCATATATAATCTTTAAGTGTCTTTTCTTCCATAATGATTCATATATAACAAAGGACAAAATATTATAATATTTGGAATAACGTAGCTCAAAATATGAAAAAGATGAAATGCGATTGCCGTTGAGCCTTCCTCAAAATACGATAAGCCTTTAAAATACCACTCATACAAATCATAAGATGCCCTTGAGCACCCATAACACCCGAGGTTGGAATGAAAGGTGGATTTCAGGGTGTTAGCAAATGATTTAATGGGTGATATTATTTCGGATGAAATCGGTTATCCAATTTTTGAATGTTCGAGACTTTTCGTGTGTGTACATCAGGATTTAAATCCCTTGTTATAAACTCGTCTCAAAACCCCTCCTTTTTCTTTTGCAACATATTTTTGGATCAAAGTTAATTTTTGTAGATATATCATATTCATTAGCAAGATCATTTATGCAAAATTTGAAATTGTTTCGCTGCCTTTAACTCCCTCAAAATTACAGGTTAGTACGAACCTTTGAAAATATATAGTTTAATCGTCAATGTAAAATGTAATTTTGAAGGGGATAACAATTTCAGAACAATTTCGAAATTTACATAGATGAACTAGCTAATATACATCCTACAAAAATTCACATCGTTCAAGGAATATTTTACGCAAAATGGCAAAAGGGAGATTTTAGGTGATAAATAAGAGGGAAGCATTCAATATTGCCCTTCTTACAGTCCTTTTGTATCTTGTGCTGTACTATTTGAAACGCTTCAAAATTCTGGAAATATGTTTGAATCATTTTTTGGTTCATCTCCATACAATTTGACTCACTTGAGTATTCTTAGCATACTGAAATTGATGTTTTTTATTGGATAACAAGGGTGATGTTTAATTTAAGCGGAGCACTAATTTTGGTGCATCGGGAGATCGAATCCATGATCTATAGAACAACAATCTAGAGATCTTGAGCTAGTGGTCCTTGACCGAAATTGATGTTTGAAAGCAATGGGTAAAACAGACATTTTAGCTGTTGACATTGATTTGTCATTTTGAAGAGGTTAGGAACGTTTAAATGGTCTCATCTTTTGTGGGTACGATAAATCATATATATTGAATTTATTTCAAGTTTTATAGCATTTTAACTAGTGTAGTTCAAATATGAAAGGAGTGCTAGAAAAAGATGCATGTCATTGAACCTTGCCGCACGCACATGCATGTACATTCTACCTGCGTATATGTGATCTGGTGCTCTGTTAGAACTACTTTTGTGAGGACAAAATAAAAATAAAATCAGAGCATTACAGTATCGTGTGGACATATACTCGTGTTATTGCAGTGGGTGAAGAAAAGCACATGATAAAGAAGAATCGTACTTCTAAAATAAAGGATCTGAAGAAGTTGGTTTGTTTATTAAGACAACAGTGATGTGATTCAGTTGATTTGTTGAGAACCAAGACTTAATTAACCATGCTTTACTCTGATGGTTTTTATAGGGTCAATGAATTTGTTGCTGCAAATCCTGATCCTTTGGTACCTATGTATGTTCGGTCATCCTCATTATTAACAATATATTCATAGCCACTTGCATTTTGGTGCACACATGTATTAATTTTCATTTCATGTTTTTCCATAGAAACAAAAAGAGATGTGGACATTGTTGTCGCTTCTGGAGATGGTTTGGGTACTTCTTTACCTCTATTTGATAAATGTATATAATTTTCAAATGTAGAAATCTCATTAAAAAAAACAATAAAATAACAAAATTAGAAAGGGTATACAAAAATAACTATATGCTCAAAGACTGAATATTACATGCTTATATGCAAGAATCTGATGCTTTTGTAATGTTAGTTTTAATTATACATGTACCATAACTTTGGATTATCACCTAACTGGGTTCTACAGGGCTAACCTAAACTTTTTATTTGTTCCCTGCTTGCTTTCACTTAACATACTTGAAGTTATGAGTTGGACCAGAATTATCGCTCAAAGGCCGATTATATCACACCTATCAAAAATGTTTTCTCATTCTTAGATGACACAAAATTGCAGAAAACGTTCTCTCCTGATATAATGTAGAAATCTGTGCAACTTGTGATTTGTCGCACATATCAGAATTAAATTCGAAATCGAACCAGATGTTGCTTTGTTTTATTTGAATTCAACGACTATATTTGTTGGCTTTTGAATTCAAATATAAATGCTAATCAAAATATATACCGGTTTGGGATGGGACGCTGATTTCTGGACCTCTACAACCTAACTGGTCAAATAGATGGCCGTCCGCTGAAGTGTTGCCCCTGAAAAATTTATTAAGGAAAATTTGTGAAAACCCCTCTTAACACTTGATCATTACACTTGCTTTCCAACCAGATCAAAGCTATGCTGCTGCTTCTCATGCATATTCTGCTGCAACAACTGCTGCAACCTGAGTAAACCAAAATGCAACAACTGTTGCCCTAACCCCAAAAAACTCTGCTGCTGCTGCCGCTGCTTCAAATGCGACTGTAACTGCTTTCACTGCCCTAAATTCACATGCTGCAAGTGCCCTAGTCTAGGAGCTTGCTGCTGCTGCTGCAAATGCACAGGCTGTTTCAACTGCAGTTCCTTATGCTGCGACTGCTGGGGAAACTCAAGCACCGAGAATTCGAAAAAATGCTGCTGTTCTCCGACCATATCGTGCCCTGAGTACTCGTGTGGGTGTGTCTTTGATTGCCCGAAATGTACAAATGTGCGTATTTGTCCCAAGTGTACCAAACCGTGCTGTGTTACCGGTTGTTTGTGTTAATGTATGTATGTGTATACCTTTGTTGTTGTTTTGTTATGATTGTATTCTTAGTGTTTGTTCGCTCTTCTATTTTTTGTTTTCCCTTTGTGATGTAGGTTTTGTGCTTAGTTATGTTAAATGTGGGAAATTTTGTTGTATTTAGTTACCTTGGACGTAGGAAATTTTGTTGTGTGTGTATGTGAAATTTTGCTCGTGTTGTTGCTTCCTTTTGTTTGTGCATATTTGCTTGGAGCTGGCACAACTGTTTAAACTGAGTCAGGTATAAAATTCTGGATTTATAACAGTATTACGATAGAAGTTTGTGATCCTAAACTAATGATGTTTGTTGGTGGAAGAGAAATTATCTTCTTGTCACAGATTTGATGGAACTGAAATTAAGCATAGAATGTACCAGTACAACCGCACAACGGTGTAGAAACTGACCGTTTAATTATATAATTTTAATTAAAATATTTATTGCATTTTTTTTCATTAATTTTAACTAGTAAAGATAATATGTTGAAAAAAAATATATTTGCATTATCAACAATAAAACGTGAATCTATTAAATAGAATGTGCAATAAAAAGTAATTGACAGTTAGGAGTTTTAAAAAACACACCGTGCATATATATATAACAGTATGATAAGTGGCGGAGCCACATTAAGGTTTTTTTTTGGGGGGGGGGGATCACGTGACCCTCTTTAGAAATTTTGTTTTTAATGGATGTTGAGGCTATAAAATTATGTGACATGTTGTAGTCTGCATGCTAATTTATTGCATGTTGCAGTTTGTGCCTTTATAAATGCATGTTGCAGTCTGTGCCTTTATAAATGCTAATTTATTTTCGTGTAGAAATGCATATTGCAGTTTGCAAACAGAGAATATGTTCAGTAATGATACAATTTACAATCTTCCTCTCATTCTTTCCTCTACTTTTACATTTCATCACTATTTTTAATATAGCAATCGTTAAAAATAATGGTTAAAAAAAAATCCGGGTCGCCGCCCCCAAACCCCCTTCTCCGTTTAAATTGTGCCTCCGTCAGTTTCAAATCCTGGCTACGCCACTAAGTATGATGTAGTAACAAAACTACATTTACGATACATAACACACGATGCATACTTAATATGTGTGTTTCTCTAATCATAGCCAATTATCTATCCTAAGTTAACTAATTTAAACATTAGTTCGTCCATTCTAATACAATCCAAACAAGAAATGTAGAGATTGGATACTTGACATTATAAACACTCAATGTATAAGCTCTGCCTGACTTTTATTGCAGAAAAAACAAATGGAAGGAGCATCCTCAAATTCTCTCCTTTCTTGCTAAGTTGCATGGTTTCTTCTAAATTTTTTTTTCCATTAGGACTAAAACAACAATAGGAAATATTCAATGCTACATAAAATTCATCTAAACAAACAATAATCAAATTTAAAAGACAATTTTCTGATCGACAAAGTAATCCAAAGCTCTAAAAGGAGAGCACCGAATCTGCTAGTATATATAGACAACTACCTAATCAGTTCCACTATAAACTATTTAACATATTTTGACTTATTAGAACTGAATACCGAATCTGCTAGCGTATATAGACAACTATCTAATCAGTTCTACTATAAATTCTTTTAACACATTTTGACTTATTACAAAAGTGAATTGCCAACATTGTTAAGGGTTATACCATCACTAAAGAAACCTTTTGAAACTTCAGTGTTCACTTTTAAGTTTTTAAGTTTATAAATGTGATGTACTTCCTAATGCCCATTATAAAATCTTATAACTAATTTTTTTTATAATACACGGATCTTATGGCAGTCATGACTAGCAAAAAAAAAGTTAAATGAAGGGAATAGATGATGTATTTTAACATCCAAAGTAGAATAACGACATAAGATTAATATGCTGAAATGTTGAGTTATTACAGAGTATTATTGCAGATAAAGTCAATGTAGAAGGTAGAAATTAGCATTTGAAGAAGAGAAAATAAATAAATAGGAGTTATGTCAAATAATATAGTAATAAAGTATGTTATAATTAAACTGACCAATAATGTCATAGGTTACATGCCAATAGTTTTCATGTAGTTCACTTTGGTCCGAATCGCTTATAACCTTTCACTGACAAATGACATAAATATAGTTATAATTTGAAACTATTTTCACTCCAAATGTTTCTTCTAGCATTCAACGTCATACAAAAAATCACAAATCATCGTGTAGCCCTGTATTCCTTCACGTAATCAAACTCATCTTTGTTACACCTATTCACATAAAAAAACGTTGTATTTGATTGTTTTCATGGTTAAAATCATTCATTGGATAAAAAGTTAGGTCTGTTCTTTACAAAATCTAGCTTAACATGAATCTATTGCATCAATGGTATCCTGCATTAACTAAATTTTTAATGGGGGAATCCACGGTTCAATGTTTCACTAAAAATGCCATAACTTGTTCTTGTTGGCACTATATATCTTGTACTGTTGTTTGACAACCTACGTAGAATAATGATGAAGAAAATGAAAGTGACTGTATAGGATCGTGTAATATGAATATTATCTAAACAACTAGTGCGGAATATAAAGTAAGTAAATATAGCAGTAAAATAAAATGACACCAGAGATTTTTATACTGGTTCGAACTCCCATTCTACGTTCAGTTCCAGACTCCTTCTGGATTTAAACTAGCAACCCTCACTTAACCCGGAGGAATAGGTTTACACCGCCTGAGCAACCGAACAGGACTTTGACCACCTGAGCAACCGAACAGGATTTTCCCGCCTAAGCAACCGAACAGGACTTTGATACAAATGAAATGTTTTCTTGAATTTGCGTGCTCTTGTTACAACACAGATTTGTCAAATGAAGAACACCTTTCTATAATCTTTTCTCAAGTAAGATATATATATTTGTTTGCTTGTGAAGATAAAGGAAGTAGAGATAGTTCTTGAAATCGATGAAATTTAAACTTGATTTCGCAAATTCAACAACTGAATATTCAAGATAGCAAATAGTAGAAAGTTTTGTTGAGTTAAGTTGTTTGATCTTGAATGATTGAAGAGTTACAACTATTTTCAAATAGTTCTGTTGAATTGGAAATGACCACAACTCTTCCTGGAAGAGATTCCTCTTCAGGAAGAAGATACATCTCGACAAGCACCATTATCCCAGTGGTTAAGTGATTCAGCTTTGGTGCGAGAGGTCACAAGTTCAAAACTTGCGTAGCGTGATTCGAACATATATTGACATGTGGTTTGTGTTCTATTGTCCTAGTGACATGTTGTATCTAAGTACCATTTTCATCAAAAAAAAGAAACATCACTTCAGAAAATTTGAAAATATGACAGTTTGGACAAGTTTAGTCGACTGAATATAGTTATTTAGTCGACTAAGTTGAAACAGAAAATTACCAATTCGAATATGTAGTATTTAGTCGACTAAATATTTTATTTAGTTGATTAAATGTATTTAGTCGACTAAATATTTGATTTAGTTGACTAAATCTTGTATTTAGTTGACTAAATTTTTTATTTAGTCGACTAAATATGTGTGATTTTCAATATATGCAGGTTTGAACTTGAGGAAAGATTTTAACAATAAATACTAAAACTATACCAACTTTAAACACAATTTTGTCGAATGTTTGATAATCCTTGAGCTCCTTATCATGAATCAAAATCTTAAAGTCCAATAGAAAAATGGACTTATCACTTTAAAATTGTTCTGGAAGAAAATGTAAATGAGTACAACATTTTTGTAGTGAGATGATATTTTCATGTAGAACACGTGTGCTACTGCTTTTAAGCAAAACATAAGGAATGTTAACGTTTACAGGAATGATTCCTATTCACTCAATAGAAAAATTATCATTATACAATATTTGGTATTTGGATGTCCATACATAAATCTGGCCTTTATAAAGATCTAAAGAATACAGAATCTTAATTTTAATTTAAAAGGTGAAATGTAAGAGGATGTTTGGCAATAGTTCATGAATAGAAATAGTTTATAAGTTGTTTTTGTTATTTTAAATGTTTGATACCTTGTGCCAGAACAGATCATTATATATACTTGGCCGAGAGCTATATCAATGTGACCATATAATACTCAAACTATATCATTATTGCATAACTAGGTCATGGAGATTTTAAAAAATCATACTATACAAAGCCACGAATTAAATACCTCGGGTATTATAATAAAAGTTAATTATCAGTTTCTCGAATACTTTCAAAATTATTGTGTATGGACCTGGCTCGTGTCATTCATTAACATAGTAAACTTAATGGTAAAATTTGGAAGAATTACTTTACTTTTCTAAGGTTGTCGGCACATTTAACTATATTTAACCAAGGTACATCATGCTCAACAACATCGATAAACCAAAAGCTACAGGTTTTCCTAATATGTAATTTTTCTAAGAATATATGTTTTATGGATTTTATAATTTGGTTTGATCTCAAAGACCTGGAAAAAACACGCACTGAAATACTACATTATAATTCAAATTTAACGTCAACTTTCTTTACCATATAAGCGACTAAAACATCGGAGTTAATGATTAGTATATAAATTTGATTTATCTATCACACATTATTGCTAACAAAATAGTGGAAATCTTATAGCCAAACCCAAAATTTTCATCAAAAATTAATGAAGATTGTAAAATTCATGTAAAACACATAAATTTGTTAAAACTTTCAACTTTATAAGCAACTACTTCCATCAACCTATAAACAAATTTTGGCAACAAGTTGTTCACATCAGAAGATCCAGAACTTAATCTCACATATACTTATATTAATCATCATTAGGGATCTATAACTATTTTATCAGAATAAATTCCTATAATATATATATAAGTTATACTTTTTAAATTGTCACTTAACAACGAATGAAACAATCACGATCAAAACCAAAATAAAAATAAAGGATATTTCTTGCAAAATATAAATGAGTTGATACCTAGTTGCAATCAACGCTGGTAAGGTCGGTCGTAGTTTCAGGTACCGATGACGCAAGTCGTTGCATCAAGTTGACGAGTTACGAGAGGGTGAATGCAAGGAGGGCCAACGATTAATGTGTAAGTCATATCCATTTGATTTAGGATAGGGTATGGATTCAAAAATTATAGAGATTAGGAATGATAGAGATAACTGAAGAGAGAACATTAGGAGTTCTTGTGAAAGAGGGCGGCCGTGGCGACTGAGATAGACGACGATGGACGGAGGCAGAGAGAGTATGGAGATGGGAAAAATCGCTGAAGACAATGGTCGGGTTTTATGGGTTTGAAATGTGTTAAAACGGAGTGAAGGATGGAATCAATTAATTCGGGATGTAGAAAATCAGAGATTAAAGGTAGGGAAGATGGAGAAGTTTGTGGGAGAGAATAAAGCGAAGGAAAATGAAGAAACATCGGGAGAATGTACACATGAAATTTTAGCTTAAGAGAAAATTGATTTTCTCTCACAGTAAGCAAACCTCCCTAACAGTTGGTTTGACTATGGCATAAAATTATCTTCTCTAATCTTTAACTTAATTGAATTTGATAGAAAAAAATCAGAGTATTCATATTAATAACATTTAATTCAGAGTGCTCATATACTCAAATAGAAAAACAAATATCATCTTGGTAGTTGGATAAGAAACCAAAAAACATATTATGTCATATGAGTAAGGGTAACAAAGTCCAATTTAATAGAAATGATGTTGTATTTATTGAAAACAAAGATTGTTCATTTGATACAATGATCAGAGATCTAGCAGCTCCTTTTATAATGAGCAAATACACGCATACAATACAAATTAAAGAATATTGGGCTTGATACAATTAGCTTAAGATTATTTTTGAGGCTCGCTGTATATCAATATATCACCCGATACTTCATATATTCTTACTCCCCCTTTCAATTAGATCTAGGGTTTTCTTCTTCTCTCTCGTCTTTCCGCCGCCTTCTTCTACTTTGAGTTCCTGTTTTAATCTTGTGAAATTTTTCGTAGAAAGTGGCTTCGTGAGGATGTCCGCTCTTTGATACAAGGGCGCTGGAACGTTATTTACATTCAGTCTTCCACTCATAACTTTCTCGCGAACAAAGTATAAATCAATTTTAATATGTTTTGTTCGCGAGTGCAAAATTGGATTGGCGGAAAGAGAGACTGAGTTGAGATTGTCGCACCAGATAATCGGGGTATTTGTGGATCGATTTGATTTCATGAAGCAATGATTCAACCCAGGTTATCTCTGCTGTCGTACTAGCTATAGAGCGATATTCCACTTCGGTACTGGAGCGAGATATTATGGCTTGCTTTTTTGAGCTCCATTAGATTGGGTTACTGCCCAGGTAAATACAATATCCCGACGTTGACCTTTTATCGTCAGGGTCGATAGCCCAGTCTGCATCCGAGTAAGTTTGTATGTTTAATTCTCTGCTATTATTAAAGTGAAGTCCGTGATTTAATGTGCTTCTCAGGTATCTTAAGATACGTTTTATTGCTTTCCAGTGATCGCTGAGAGGTTTATACATGAATTGGCATACTTTATTCACACTAAAACTTAGATCTGGTCTTGTTATTGTAATACATTGTAGGGCACCAACAATACTTCTTGTTTCTCGTTTGTAATGGCTTCACCCTTGTCTCTTGAGAGATGTAGGTTGCTAGTCATAGGGGTAGGTAATGGTTAGGCCAAATCCATATTTGATCTTTTCAGTATATCTAGTATATATCTCTTTTGACATAAGAATAGTTCTAAGTCAGATTTCTGTGTAACTTCTATACCAAGAAAATAATGTAGATTTCCTAAATCCTTTATATAGAAAGTCTTGTTTGCATTGAATATACAAGGAATTATCTGATTTAGTAGGTACAAAGCCTAGCTCTATTAGGGTTGACTTGAGTTTCTCATTCCAGACACGAGGAGCTTGTTTCAACCCATAAATAGCCTTATGTAGTTTGCATACTAAACTGCATTAGCTTTATTTTCATACCCTTCTAGTTGTTCCATGAATACATCTTCTTTCAAATCTCCATTGAGAAATGCATTGTTTTCGTCTAACTGTCTGATTTTCCATTTTATGTATAAAGCAATGGTTAAGATGATCTTATTGTAATTGGTTTCACCACCGGAGAAAATGTTTCATTGAAGTCGAAACCATACTGTGATTGTAGCCTTTTGCAACAAGTCTTGCTTTATATTTTTATATATTTCCATTTGGGTTTCTTTTGATTTTGTAAGTCCACTTACATCCCATGACATTCTTATCTCTTGGTAAAGATACAAGAATCCATGTTTTATTTCTGATTAGAGCACTATATTCTTCATTCATGGCCTGTTTCCAATTATCATCTTTGATTGCTTCCTCATAACTGCTTGGTTCTGTCTGATCTATTTGAGTGCTATAGGCCTTGGGTTTGAAAATTCTACTTCTGGCTCTAGTAGTTATATGATGTCCTGTCCTTGCAGGTGGTGGTTCTTGAGCATTGCTGTTATCACTAGTATGTTGAGACTCAGATGAAGAGGATTCTCTTTGATCTGAGTTGGTAGTATTGTCTTGATTTGTATTGTTGGAGGTATTGGAGAGCTCATGTGAACCATGACCTGATCCAGCATTGGATATTGTGAGTTGTGGTCCTTGGCTTCTCTGCATGCCTTCATCAGTTTGGTTTAGGTTCTAGTTAGATAACACAGGTATGGAAGGAATTGACATATTTTTTGTTGTACATCTTTTTTTGGTTTTGATTCCTTCATCCGCAAAAGGAAAATGCTCCCATTAAATACAACATGTCTTGACACAAAGGTCCTACCTTCACTACTCAAACACCTGTAGCCCTTTTGATTATTTGCATATCCAAAGAAGGTGCAAGGGGCAGACCTAAGACTTAATTTGTGATTTTTGTAAGGTCTAAGACATGGGAAGCATAGGCATCCAAATGTCTTAAGACTTTGATAGTTTGGTTTAGCCCTAAATAACACCTCAACTGGGTTCTTGTGTTTGAGTACTTTGGTAGGAAGCCTGTTAATTAGGTACACAGTAGTGTTGAAGGCTTCTGGCCAAAATTTCATACGTAGAGAGGCTTGTGCTAGTAGAGTTAGCCCAGTCTCTACTATGTGCCTATGTTTTCTCTCTACCAGTCCATTCTGCTCTGAAGTATATTGACGGGTAGTTCTGTGAATAATTCAAAAATATTCTTTTAATGATTTGTATTCTCCATCTCCATCAGTTTGCATTATCTTAAGTTCACTGTTTACCTGTTTCTCAGCTTGTGTGATGAATTGTATTACAGCCTTACATGCCTCTGATTTTGTTTTTAAAAAATAAATCCAGGTATACTTGGAATAAGCATCAACAAAGGATATGCAGTACTTGAATCCATAGTCAGAGCTTACAGGTGCAGGCCTCTATAGATCTGTGACCACTAGTTCTAGAGGTTTGCTAATAACAGTATTTGAATCTGTAAATGGTAACTTATGGCTTTTGCTTAATTGACAATAAGTGCACACATATGGTAAAGATACATCAAAAGAAATGTTATTATTCCTATCTACTTGTTTTACAACATTTACACTGGGGTGACCCAGTTTACAGTGCCACAAGTCAAATATTCTTTTGTCATTCTTAACATTTGATTTAGAACTGTTACACCAATTTTTTCTAACTTTGCTCTTTCTTGAGTTTCCAAAGTTGAGTTTGTATAACCCCTTTTCTAGTTCACCCTATAGTAATATTTCTTGATTTAGTAAGTCTTTTACTACATAAAATTTTGGGTGAAACTCAAAATACACATTGTTGTCATTAGCAAATTGAGACACACTCATTAGATTCATTTTGATTTGAGGAACTCTTAATGGATTATTGAGGTAAATGTGTCTTTTACCTTGGATGTTGCCAGTTCCAACATGTGTAATGTTTATAGCTTCACCATTTCCCATATGTATAGCATGCATACCTATATATTCTTTGTTTCCAAGATTAAGATTCTGGAGGTTATTTGTAAGGTGATTGGTGGCGCCTGAATCTGGATACCAGTCTTAACTTGCAATGTCTTCAACCCTGGTAAGACTTTCTGGATTTATTTGTTGCATTCTTGAGCTTTCACCCTAATTATTCTGTCTTTGATCCATATGGGCAACATTGGCACTAGAATAGTAGTTTCTTTGATTTCCTTGATTATGTTGACTTGGGTAGTATTTCGTCTAAAGTAGCACTGCCTTGCTGTGTGTCCAGATTTTTCACATATTTGACACTTAGTTCTATTAGTATTCCATATGTTGTTCCTGCCTCTTCCTCTTTGAGTAGCACCACCCCTTTGATTATATGATTCTTGCCTGTTATTTTGATTGTCTTGCCCTCTTCCTTGGTTCTTGATTTTAGAATTTGAGGCATAGTTAATTGACAGTTCTGTGTTACTTTATTTTCTCTGTTCTACTCTGCCTTCATATGATAGCAAGGTTGAGTGGACATATTGCATACTAGATAGACTTTGTTGTGAGGAGATAATGGCCACAACTGATTCATATTCCACATCTAGGCCATTCAATATAGTAAGAATTTGTTCTATTTCTGACACTGTATAACCAACAGTGTCAAGAAGGTCACAGTAAGTCTTGACTTTGGTCAGATACTCCCTCGTTGACATGTTTTCTTTCTTTAAATTCTGCAACCGTCGCTTGTAATGCATAATTCTTGCTGCAGACTATGTGTTGAATATTTGTTGAATTGCAGTTCAAATTTCATAAGATGTTTTGCATCCAACGATCTATGATAGAAGTCCAGAACTAATGGATGACAATAACCAGGTTGTAAGTAAATTGTCCTGTCTTTGATGATTAACATATTCCTTGTTGATAACTATCTCTCCTTTACTTTTAGTGATCATTCTTGCAGGGGTAATGGCAGTTCCATACAGGAACTCTTCTAATACGTATCCTTTTATACTGGTTTCAACTTGGTATTTCCATAGCATAAAATCGTTTTCAGCTAATAGAGTGGTCACTAAATAATTCTTTGGCTTGATAATGATGCAGGGATTACTCTCAGAGACGGATGGTTCTTGATTCTTGAGTCCACTTGATGCAGTGGATGAAACTTCATCATCTTCGGCCATGTTGAAGCAATGGAGTGTAATGTTGAGAATCTTGATAGGATTCTTTTAGGGTGCAGCCAAAACTTGAGGATCTCGATGCAAGCTTCTTGGCGAGGCACTTTGTAGAGAATTCTTAATGATATTCAAGAAAGATGGTGAGGTAACAAAGGTTAAAACTGTACACTCTCAGATGATGAGAACACTAATTTCCTAAGAGCAACCGAAGTGGCCGAGTGATGAAGCAACTCTTACAGCCCTTTTTGGATGGCTCGATGATGAAGGAACAACCGTTCTCTGATGAGTGCCAAATGATGATAAAAGAAAGATCAAATGGAAGATAATCAGTAGATGATTCCTGTCGTTTGACAGTTTTTAAAGCTCTGATACCATAATAGAAATGATGTTGTATTTTATTGAAAACAAAGATTGTTCATTTGATACAATGATCAGAGATGTAGAAGCTCCTTTTATAATGAGCAAATACACGCATACGATACAAATAAAAGAATGTTGTGCTTGATACAATTGGCCCAAGATTATTTTTGAGACCTGCTATATATCAATATATCACCCGATACTTCATATATTCTTACTCAATTCAATGGGACCAACTTTACCTAACGATATTTAATAATATGTAACATAGTAGAAGCGTCTTTAATAAAATTATTAAACTAGCACTAAATAATAATTTCTTACCTAGAGTTGGGAAAGATATTGTTGTAGATGAAGTTTCAACTCTTCAATACGTGGATGATATCATGCTATTTTGCTCCCATCTTCATCATTACATCACTAAAACGAATTCCAATTAATTTTGGCCTTAAAATATTCTTTCATAAAAGCTCGGTGTTAATCATTAATGATACTTCAAAATATCAAACTATTGATTTACTACTTAGGCATATCTATCGAACAAACAAAATCAAAAAAGGAAGATTACGACATTATCATTGATAAAGTAGGCAAAAGATTATCTTTCTGGAAAGCTAGCCGTCCATCGTATATTTGATCTTGACAATAACACCAACATCCCGTCTCTACACGAATATTAGACCTGTTTTAGATTTAACTCACAACCGTTCTCATGTTGCGCGCATGCATCTTCATATCCACCAGCTGTGCACAAGTTGTAGTTCTGATACCCCGTGCATCCCGTGCTTCTCTATGCTCTTTTTATTATGTTTGCACTTTTAATCCATGTAATGCTATTTTTTTATGTTTTGTTCAATGCATTACAATTACGTCAGATCATCTCTGTGACGATCCTTTGCTATTCTCAAACAATTGTTAACATTGAACATCATCACCCATCGGATGTGTTAATCAGACGTGTTAATGGTTTTCGTCATTACATTTATAATTAAATAACGAGTTGTAACATCCCGCGATTTTAACACTAATTACTACAAGAAGAGTTTGAAATACCGACGACCCTTGGCGACGACGGTTTCCGACGGGCCGTCGGAAGCCGTCGGAAATTCGCGTTATACAGATCTTGACCGAGACCTTTCTTCCTCATTCCAGCTAAACGGAAAAATTCTTAAAAATCCCTAAAACCCATTTTCAAGCTTCCAAACCCCAAATTCAAGCTTTTGGATCTTGCACGGCTCCTTGATCACTCTCTATTACTTCCAATCTCAGGTATAATCTCTAATTTTTATGAAAAGCCTAATATTTAACATAAATCTAGATTTGCCTAATTTGATAAATTATGGCTAATTAGTGATTCTAGTTGTTTATAATAGCCTAATGATGGTTTATAGTATTCCATGGAATATCTATTTCATTTGTTAGCTTTAAATTGTGAAAAGTAGGTATAATTCGTGAATTTGTGTATATGTGTAACCATTATATATGTTTTATTTTTAGCATTTCCTTGTGTTAATTGGGGTGTTTATGTCTTCATATATGTGTGTGTATATTAATCATTATACACACACACGCATACTAATAATTAAATAAATTGTTTTCTATCGAAAACGTCGTAAAAAAATAATTTTCATATCTACTTAATACACTGAATTAACTTTGTTCGATAAAATACACGGAATGTGCTAAATTAATAATTTTACGGAATATATAAAATTAGTAAATTTTCAACCGTTTACAAACAATAATATATTATATAATAAATAAGAAGTCAAACTATAAAACTTCAAATTTTTGTATAAACTACTTTTTTATTACGTCAATTAGAGAGTTTTTGGCCCCATTCGATAAGTGTAGTATATGATCGTTATATAGATATTCGTTTTTTCATAAAATAGACATTTATATCCATCTGGTACAATACTTGCTGGATTTGTCCCTGTATTGGACAAGTTATAAACACAGTAAACAATTACATTTTGTACATTATTTCATTTTAAACGGTTCACAAAATTTCACCGTCACTTTTCTTTTTTGTTTCCGATGTACACGCATTTGTATACAATACAAGAAACAAGGGGGAAGTGTTGTCGAAATTTTGTTGAATCGTTTAAAACAAAATAATTTACGAAATGTAATTGTTTACTGTGTTTGTAATGGGAAGTATGATGACTAACCATCAAAATAGAAAATCATAAACCAACATTTCAATATTGTATTCTTAAGTTGGGTTAAATTGACGTGTATAACATTTACGGAATAAACGTTACGGTTCTAGCAATCAAGCGGTAATGAATAATATATTTAGATATAACAATTTAATAATCTTTCAGTTCTAAAGAACTTCACGAAATAGGCATTACGGAGGAGAGCCAGCCAAAGCAAAGCTCAGATCGATCTAGCAGAGATCGAGGAATTGAGAGCTAGTGTGGCGCAGTTGGAGGAGCAGAATCGTCGGCAAGTCATTGAGTTGACATAGGTGCTGGACCAGCATATTGCTAAGTACATGCAGTAGTATGGTGGCCACTTTCCATCTTCAGCTGGTTCCGGAGGTTCTAGAGATGATTAATAGGAGTAATAGTTATGTTTTTTTTATGCGATATTGTTTAGTATTGTTTGATGATACATTAAGATGGTGCAGTTGGATACTTTAAGATGTTTTGTGTATTATTTGATGGTACATTTGGTGATGGTCAGTTTGACATTTGTGAGTTGATGGTGTGAGATTTGTTGGTGTTTCACGGTGTATATATTGTATGATGACATGTATGTTTATTATGTTAACGAAGTGTTGGTTGGTTTGATGTTATGTGAGTTATGGTTGATTTAATTTTCTTTATGTGATTTGAGTATATTTGTATGATTTGAAATTACATTTGATATCTGAATTCGATATGTGCTTGTGTGTGACTATATTATATTTCTGAATTGTGCGTGTGAGGCTAGCATGTAGTAGAAATCTGGTCTGGAAAAATGCTTTAGGTATTCTGACGGTTTCCGACGGCTGGCGACGGCTTACAGGTCAACATTTTCTGACGGCTTCCGATGGCTGGTGGCGGTTTTGTTGCTTCCTCTTGATCGACCATATGTCTTCGACAGCCGTCTAGAGCCGTTGGGTTTTCTGTTGGCAGTCGTCGGAAAGTTTACGACGGAGGCTGTTGGAAGCCGTCGGAAAAACTGTGCTGCGATGGGAAAAATTGCAACGGTTTCCAACGGCTACCGACACCCGCTGACGGTTTTCAGCCATCGGAAATTGTTAATCGACAAGATTTCTATCGGTTTAGAAATTTGTCGAAAAATTACAAATTAAAATAAACCGCAAGCGCACGACGTACACTTTGTAGTACGTGGCGAATACGGGTCGATCCGCAAGGAATTGTGAGAGATTAAAAATCTATTCAATCAAATTAGACCAAAGTGAGATGAAAGTTGTTAACTACAAAAAGAAGCTAAAGCTAGAATTAAAATGTGATTTAAAAACTATTGAACTAGAGAACAATTTAGAGGCAAATCCACTCTCATATTTTTGTAAATCAACAAACAAACAATTTGTGATCTCTAGCTTTTATATTAAGTGAAATATTATTGTATTTATCATAAGTATGGTTTGTTTATATTATTAATTAACATAACTCAAACCATCAAACTATAATACAACAAATAAACCACTTATAATTCTCATGAAAATGAAGCCAAAGCAAAAGCTATTTTAAGTATGATCTATTTACTATTGTAACTAGTAATATAGATCATCAAATTTCATTTTTAATTTAATTTCACAATAAAAAATAAGCTATCAAACCCACTTGTATAAACTTGCATCAAAACTCACTTCATGAAGCATAAACCAAATGAGATAATAAATCATAAAATGTTGAAATTACATAATATTTGAGAGCTTCATTACCCCTAAATTGAAAGGGTTTAGCTACTCATTTGTGGCATTGAAGCAACATAAGTAATTTTCAACATTAAAAAGAGAAGAAAATAGAGATTAAGCAAAGAAGAGAATGTAATTAAACTACTTACAACAAAAGAAATTAAGCTACACTACTTGCATGAATGTAAAACTATTCTACTAACAAAGAAAAGAAAAGAACATAAATAAAAGCATTAACATAAAAACAAAGAAAATCATGTAGAAAAAGGAGAATAAAGAGGCTTGGAAGCCATTTTTATTTCATAGAACATTGAGCTTACAATTTGATCTCTTAATTTCCTAAGTAAAATGAAAGAGTAGAAGATCCTTTACATGTACATAAGAGGGCTATTTATACATGCATAAAACCCTAAATCTATTTTTAGGGAGCTTCCCAAAATGCCTTTTAGGAAGTGTGGCCACCAAGTAACCATTAGCCACTAATTATTCTCTCATTAAAAGTGCATGAAGCTTTAACCTCCACTTAGTTGTCCATTAGCTTCTAATTGTACATTTAGGTAAGTGGGTGGGGTCCTCCATGATATTGAACTTGAATTATTTCCTCTTCATTCCTTTGTATTTCCTTATGCATGCATATATCATCATGAATCCCTCTTCCATATGCATCAAAATATCCTATAAAAATAATAAAAATTGTCCAAGTAAAAATTCTCAAATGACACATGCACAAAAATGACCGTTTTGCCCCTGAATGAAGGTGAAAATATGATGGTTTGAAAATAATTGAATTTTGGTTTTAACATGTACAAATGCCCAAATATGATGTTTATTAAATGAAAAGAGATAAAATATGGATGTAAATATATGCACATTTACGTGCACATCAGAAATCATACGTTTTTTCTTATAGTGAATTAATTAAAAATAATTTAATAAACAAGTGATAATACTGAAAATGGGATTTTTGTAAATGTAAAAATTTGACTATAAAACTTACACCATTGGGTTCGTGGCGATTTGTCGATCATTTATATATATAACTTTTCGATCGAAGTTCAAACGAAATAACGTTTGAAGTTTTTGAATCGGGAATAATTATATATGCAATTACAGAAATAAAAATAAATTAAATGTTAATTGGTAATGTTAGCGAAAGATTAGATTTTAATAAGTGTTAACGGTAACTAAATCTCAGGAAATATACAAAGTGGGAAAGGAACGAACAAGATTAGCTAATTAAGGAATCAAATTAACAAAATCAAATATGTTGATAAATTAACGCAAAGAACACACCATAGGTCTACCCGCAAAGCACCCAGGTTGACGGTAGCGATCGACCCTAGGCAAGGGACGGTCGACCAGTGTCGTATAAAATTTGTATAATGAGCGTGCCATTAAATGGTGTTGACTTATCCAATTATTTTTCTTTCGTGCGAAGTAATTGATGTGCGTCTCTGATAAAAACAAAGATTGCATAGGATAAATCTAACGCTGCATGCTAACTCCAAAACCCTATAAATACAAGCCTAATCTCATTTCTCTTCTCATATTTTCTGAAATGGAGCTCTGCCATTCTCTTTTCTCCACAATTTATAGATTTCTAAAAGAAAAATATTATATATATATATAGTTTGAACCAAAATGGAACAAACATCCAAGAAAAGTATGTAGTAGAGATTGAACAGAAGAATGTAAATGAAAACAGAGTAAAAACAAGCACACATAAATTTATAGTAGTTCGGCAATCTTGATCTACGTCCACTTGAATAATTTTACACTAGTTTTTGTGGTTACAAGTAGGACGGATCGACAGGGATCCCAGAGTACAGTGGAGTTTGTGTGTAATAGCAGCGTAAAGGTCCTTAGAATGAAGCATTGTGCATGTATTTATAGGAGTAAATGACCAAATATTTCATTGATATTTTACATATAAGTCTTCACGATGAAGACGAAGTCCACCAAAAGATCTCGGCCCTAGGTCCCCTAGGATTGGGGATTGGTACCGATGGATTCGCTCTAAGTTCAACGATGGACAGTCGGATCACATCCTTTTGTGTTTAAACTCCCTCTGTCGTGTTAAGGGAAAGAGTTAGGAGATGGATAGCTAGTCATATCCGCTTGTTTATTGTTTAAGCTCCCCCTGTCGGATCAAGGGAAAGAGTTAAGTTGATGGATGACCACTCATATCCCTTTTGGTTTGAACTTCCTCTGTCGGGTCAAGGGATAGAATTAAGTTGATGGACGATCAGTCACATCCATTTTGGTTTGAGCTCTCCCTGCTGGGTCAAGGGATAGAGTTAAATTGATGGATAGTCAGTCGCATCCATTTTGGTTTATATTTTGGGCTCCATTCCGAGGGCATGAGATAGTACATGGACGGTTATGTCACGTCCACATTAGACTAGGTTCTGAGTATGCCGAGCTTCAAACAAGGCATAAGTGTTTTGAAAAACACCGGGTTAGAGCTTAAGAGTGGATGGTCGAGTCACATCACTTTTGGATCACGGTCTTTCCCCTGAGTCAGGGTAAGAGTTAGCTGCTGAGCGGTCGAGTCACGCTCGCTTCTGTAGGGCTCCACGGGTCTGATCATGGGTCATGGAGATTTTGGTGGGCACCTAACTCTGGGTTCCTGCACACCTGCATTATTCATACGCAGTTTCATTCGAGTTGGTCGTGGTTTACAACAAAATTGCATAAAGGTAAATTTGCAGGGCTTGAAACCATTTTATTGAAAAATAACAGTCTGTCATATGAAATAATTCAAAGAAATTGGAATAAGTTTTATTCTCAAGCGAAATAGTTTTGTGGATGTTCGCTATTCCATTCTGCTCCAGCCCTTCATTGCTGGAAGATGACCGTTAGTTGCCTAGTTTATAATCAATCTCCTTTCAGGCCGCCTAGGTTCGTTAGCACTGGGAGCGTCTGTCCTCATTGGGGGCTGGATGTTCCTTGCCCGCCATCTTGCGGGTTTTTCACAAACCGTTGGAGCTTTTTCTTTTGGATCAATTCTTCAATCATATCACGAAGGTGTCTATACTTGTTCGTGCCATGACCATATGTCTCGTAAAATCTACAGAACTTTCCAGACTTCCTCTGGTCTTCAGTTGACTCTCTCCGGGCTTGCTTCCTTTACTACTCCGAGTCGCGAGTATCTAAGTAAATATTTTCAGTTGAGTCATTCAGCGGGGTGTAGGTGTCAAATCTCGGGATTCTCGATTGTCTCTTATAATCCGAGTTTTCGTATGAGGCCCCGCTACGGCCTTTGTTCTGACCACTATTCTTATTCTATACATTCACATCCATGTTCCCAAAACTCGCTTCGGACTGTCTTACAGCGAAGTTGCTTCGCACAACTTCGGCCTAATGGCCTGTATCATTGCCTCTCTAGTCAGTGTAACCTCCTCCTTGCGCAAGTACTGGGCCACCTTATTGTAAATAATATCTAGAGTAGCAGTAGACTTTCTTGAGAACCATTCACCAAAGTCTGTATCGAGGTGGATCCCCCTGATCAAAGCCAACAAGATTATGTTGTTTTGAGGGTTGCTCACCTCAGTCACAACGGTATTAAATTTTTGCAAAAAGTCCTTGAGTGATTCCCCTAGTCCTGTGAATAAGTTAGAATACAACATGACATACTTGGGGTGAGGCGTGCGCATTCTGAATTGCTTGATGAGTTCCCTTGTTAGTTGATCAAAAGAAGAGATGGAACTTGGTGGTAGTTGAGTAAACCACATGGTCGCCACTCCTTCTAGGAAGATTGGGAAGCACCTGCACTTGATTGCATCTGATGCTCTGGCTAAGTCCATATGCCACTCGTATTTCATGAGATGTTGTCTAGGATCAGTCTTTCCTGAGTATGAGGGCATCGTCGGCATGTTGAATTTCCATGTGTACTCTTCGCATAAGACTACTTCAGCGAAAGGATTTTGACAGGAGCCCTAGTCGTCGTTTGTTCGGCCTTGACTTTCTCTCACAAGTTGTTTTACCATCTCAGCCAAGTTTGGCTCTTGGTACCTGTTGGGTTGTGGTAATCGTAATCTATTCCTTGTGTTTGGCTCGGTAAACGATTCTGGTCCGTGCCTCTTCTCCTATGTTCTCCTAGCTCTGGAAGGACCGTTCACTCTTCATCTCTGCGTTCATTTCTAAGGGCAATTCAGCAGCAAACTCTTGATTTTCGGTTCCCTGGTCAGTCAATGTGCGTCCAGATTCCGTTTCGATTCCAGCTTAAAGTCCCGCTCCTTAGTGGATGGGTTCGGTAACGACCAACATAGGGGGTGATCAGTACCGACTCCTATGCTTATGTGAGGGTTGGTTGCATTCTCCCACCTAGAGGTTCCTGCTTCATATGCCTCCGTCCTTTGCCTTTTATTTCTCTGGAGGTGGTCAAATGACGAGGAACTACCTGATTCTGAGTATGGAGGAGACGAATCTCTCCTAGCCTTCCTATGGTGCATATTCAGTTGGGTCATCACGTTTTTGTTCTCTTGGATTTGTCGTTTCAACTCCGCACGACTATCCTACAACTCTTTCATCATACGCTCAAAATCAATCCTAGTGATATCATCTAAAGGATTCTGGACGTTAACAGCTTCTTACTATGCATCTTCATCCAAGATGTGAAGGTTAGCATTCTCTATTTCATCAGTAGCTCTTGGGAGGCAACATCTTTGTCTTTCCTAGGGGCTATTGAAGATAGCTTTCTGGTGATTTCGTTCAAATCTGAGTAGTAGGGAAACTAGCTGAGAAGAAAATGGATCTCTTCTTTAAATTTTAGGCAATCCAATAGCGGAAAAGGATTCAAATAGCTTGAGAATCGAGTTTCTCAATGAAAGCACCAAAATGGTTGAGCTAAAAATGGCACACCCCAAGAAAAGTATGTACTAGAGGTTCAACAGAAGAATGGAAATGAAAACAAAGTAAAAACAATCACATAAATTTATAGTGGTTCGACAATCTTGGCCTACGTCCACTTGAATGATTTTATTGCTTTTGCACTAGTTTTTGTGATTATAAGTAGGAGGGATCGGCAGGGATTCTATAGTACAGTGGAGTTTGTGTTTAGCAGCAGCGTAAAGATCCTTACAATAAAGCATTGGCCATGTATTTATAGGGGTGACTGACCAAATATCTCGTTGACATTTCCCCTATAGATCTTCATGATGAAGACAAGTCCTTCAAAAAATCTTCGTACTGGATTCCCTAAGTTGGGGATCGGTACTAATCCCTATGTATGCATCATAGGTTGCAATTTCTTGTGTTAGCTTGTATTGATGTTGATTTCATGTTTTCACGGTTGTTTTGCATAGTCGTCTAGGTGTTTTTTGGTCCAAGCGATGGATCTACAGAAGGTTGAATTATTGCTTTAGGTCATATATGGAGACTATCATGATATAGTTAGGGGTATTTTCTAGGGGTAATTATGTAATTTGGTATATATATCTAACTCGTTGACCAATCTTGTTCGAAAAAAAGGTATTTTCTTTCTATTATATACTTGATATAATGTGGTTATATTAATTAATCAATTTAATTAAAAGTATATTTAATAGAAAATCCATAAATGGTATGTTTTGTGATAGTAGTTACAAAGTGTTGTAACCGTGAGTAATTTATCACAATGAAACAAATGTACCATTTTAAATGTTCCTGGTCAAGATGCATCGAGACTAGAGTACGTAATGCTCTCCAAATGTTGGGCAGTGTATTACTCATGACTGCTGGGGGGCAGCAAGGGGTTACGTACTGATAGTTATTGGATAACTATGGAATGACTCACTCGATAGTTTTCTATTGGTTAATATAACTAGGGTTAAGCAGAGAATATCGATGTGACTAATTTTCATAGTTCTCTCAACTTGAGAATACTGTTGATCTTCAATGTGGAAGCTCCAATCTGATTATTGTTAAATCGTTGCACGACGTCCATCGAACAGCTATAGTTGGGTTGAGGGGAAGCATTGGAAGTGAAACACTATTCAAGAGCGGATTCGTCTCCTCAGTTATATGAGGTTGGTATCATGGTCAACTGAAGTCAACTCAAAGTCAAAGTCTCTAGCCAGAACATTTCGGTTAATAATAATTGTTACTATTGAACCAAGGATATTGTGTTTGGATTATAAAGTTGAATGTAGATGATATTGGAATTTTGACCATTACCAAATTCCATAAATCTAAAATGATATAGTTTTGACGAAGAGAATTGGTGTAAATAATTGCCACTATCAGGTACCGCTTATAATAAGTAAAATTTGATTTTACCGAAAAGACCTGTAAGCGATGAATTCAGCCAAACTGTCATACCAACTGCTAAGTGACGTGTGAACATTAATATTTGAATTGTTCAATATTAATCGCTGACTGAATTCACACCTCTAAGTCGCACAACCGCAATTGTGATTTATCCAAAAACCACACAATTTAATTAGTTTGTAAAATGTTGCAAACTGATTAAATTAATTAATATTTATGAAATATTAATTATTGTTAATTTATTTGATGTTTTGAATTTTGTTGGTAATTATTTTAATGCATATATAAAAGTTATATTTACATATATCGATAGTGTATAATTCTATATTTACATATCTTATAATTTGTTCCTATCCCCTTAATCTTTATCCTTTTCTTTTGTTCATACTTGTGAATTTAAATCTTGGTTTGAGCATCTCCATTCCCTTGCTTGAATCGATTGTTCTATCATGTTAATATATAGAATGTATTCTTTTGTTCATTGCTATTTTGTTATAAATTATAACATCTCATTTTCGTCTGATGTATGATGTTTGGTTAATTAATTTAACCTAGATCTAGACCTTCTTAATTTTATTTTATGTACTCTATGTGATTGTTTACAAAGTTTGTTTAATCTAGATCTAGATCTTCTTTTCTCTTTGTTTGATTTTGTTGTTTAAAAAATGAACATAATTGGACTTTGAAATTTTTTTCCATAACTCAGTTTTTCATATCAAAAGGTTTACACCTGAATATTTTCACATGGATTTCTATGTAACTAAAACTTGGTAATAATCACATTAATTAATCTTTCTTATCCAATTAATATGATGTTTTAATTGTCATGTTTCAAATCATTCTAATATAAACTCTTTCTTTTAAAAGAAAAAGGGAAACATTAAATTAATGATATATTCCATGATTTGCAATTCCATCTAATTAAAAATTATATCTTTGCTTAAAAAGAAAGGATTCTTTTCACAACTATTTCAAACCATTTTCATTAATCTTAATATTCTTTGATTTACTACTTGTAATTGAAATGGAATCTATTTTATTTGAACCGTCATGCTAAAAATTAATTGTATATGTATATGTATATTTTTATAGTGTATATATATGTATGTATTTATATATTAATAAATAACTAAAACCGTTTATGTCTAGGACGACAAAGGCATATATAGATGGGAAACGTGTCCATTGTAGTGTAAATCCCAGTACTTAAGCAATATTTACATGAACTTTGTACACTATTATATGTTGCACTTACACTATACACATATGCGCATGTGATATGCTCATAATCATTTGCAATTAATCAAATTAAATTGAATTAACGCTTTCCTAATAAAACATTCAATTGAAATGTTAACATGTTTATTCAACATATTATCAATCTAATCACAGATAAAGAAATATGATGTTTCTCCCTCCAATTAATGTTGTTTACTTTCTTAATTAATCACATAACTATTAGAGAAGGAAACAAAAGGTAACTTTCTCATATTTATTTTAATAAGTAACTACTACACACATGGGTGTATTTGATACACTTATTCATATAAATTTATATAATATTCAAACCCTTTTGAATTTTCTTTACCAAATTGAATTCAATATTGATTTTATTTAAAAGAAAATTTAGATGAGATCTAAATGCATTTAGACTTCATAGGCCCGTTAATGATCCAAAATAGTAGAATTTTTGAAATTCACTCATTTCTTCCGTTACGGGCTATCCCAGTTCCAACAATGGTATTAGAGCCTAATAGCCTATGCGGTCTAAATTAGTCATGTTAGGGTTAACTAATTAAGCATGCGCACTTAGTATGGTGTCTAGAAAGGTGATGTTTAGGATTGGAATTGGGTAGTCAAATACCCTGTCCTACCTGGTTACCTACCTGGCCTGAAAGGTGGAGTAAGCCCAAAGGTTACCCTTAATAGAAAAGTCCCAATTTAATTTGGTCTTTGGCTAATTTTCAAAATAGTTTTGAAAATTAAGACAAGATTTTAAATTTAAAAGTTAAATTTAAAATAAAAACATGTTTATTATAAAAGATTGTAATATAACATAAATTTTCAAAATGTTTGAAAATGTAATGAAAAGTTCAAAATATTTGAAACTATGTAAATATTAATTTCAAAATTTAAAAGTATTAATAAGATTAATAATATAAATTAATTAAATGAGTTAATTAATTAATACTTGTATGCGTGTATTATATATGTTGATATATGTTATGTTATTTTAAAATGTTTAAGATAACATAAGCATACATGTATGTATATATGATAAATTTTCGAAATTAATATAATTTAGTTAAAATTGTTTAATTAATAAAGTAATTGAAGGTCAGTTAATTAACTAAAAATATCCATATATAAGATATACGTGTATTGCTATAAAGGTTACAATAGATATGTCTGATATAAAAGTTGTATTGGAATACTAATTCAAAACTAATTAAGGAGTTAATTAATTAAATATGATTTAATTAATAAAATTTTATACATAAGATTATTGTATAAGTTAATTAAAATATAAAAGTTATATAATAATGAAACTTATATAATATGAGTGTGTAAACTAAAGGTGGACCATTAAAGAAACCCAAATAGACTTGAGGAATAAATACATATGTAAATGTACGTATACTATGATTTCTGATGTGTCTGACACTTGAATCACGAGGGTATTTCATAAGAAATACATTATTCCATAAGTCGATATAACTCAATATAATATATCGAAGATTATGAATCTTCGATATAATGTTGTCCTCTACCATATATATTAATAAATTACTTGCATACTCCTTAGTTGTTGAGCAAGCTCAAGCTAGGGATGTTATGTGTAGTATTATTAATATATTGAAAAGATGAGGTAAGATAACTATATGTATTTATTGAGCAAACTCAAGGTACATATACTATACTTAGACCATCAGTATATGGTAGGTACGAGTGAATAATCTCTTTTGATTTGTTGAGCAAACTCAAGGTCGAAATGAGATTAGGACAAAGAAAAATAGGTTAGGAGTTGTATATGATACAACCGATAAGGAGTTATCCATCATTTGTGGGGCTATGATTTGTTGAGCAAACTCAAGGTTAGAATACCAAGACAGACGAGTCCTAATGCCCACTAGTGAAGTCAAAAGACTTTTATGTTTCATCTTAGGGTTTGGAGAAACATAAAAGACTAGTGGGAGCCTTATTAGAAAAATGAAATGGAAAATTTTAACCTTTCTAATATTGTAAGAACATATGCTAAATAATATTACAGTTATCTACAATAATAAATTTGTGCATTTAATACGATTGGTAAAATGTTTATCAATTAACATATACAAACGAACTGAATTGAAAGTCGATAAATGGAAATATAACACCCACTATTAAATTCCTATTGCATGTTAACATTTCAACACCCATGCAAGTGCCTGATTTTACAATTACCGAATACATTCGTGGTTTGACCACCTACACATTTATTTGGTCAAGACCATGTATTGCATTCTATGAGTTTCAAACTCTAAAAGCAATATAGGACTACGGATATTTGGTGCATATACAATTGCATAAAAATGTAATATGGTGAACGACCAAAGTTTGTAATGTACAATATTTCGATGAAATTAGTTTATCTGAAAAACCAAATAAACCTTAGTGCGATATTGAGTATTCAATCTGATTAATTACAAAAGGGATCATATCATTTTAATGTAACACAAGACCAAAAACTACAAGATAGATCTAAGAACTCGATCGCTGAAATGTCATTTTGATCGGTTTACATAAAGTGCAACATATTTGATGTCCTTAAATATTAAGGATAATCGAATGTGCTTTTGTAAAGAGTTTTTTTTGATATTGTAGTAAGGTTTTCTTTTGAATAGTTTGATAATCTATAAGAATAGATGTAATTTAAGGTACGGTTGGGATGAAGAGAATGAATAGTCACTTCTGCTTCATAGAGAAACATTGGAAATGGAAATTGTAATAATAATTGATACTTAATATTGGAATAAGAAATATGATTTCTATTTCGAAATGAACTTACATATAGAAAATTATTTTCTATGAGATTTATTTCTTTGAGCTTAAGATATTTGATCAACAAACTCTCCGTTGTAAATAGTTGCAGTGTATGAAATAAACAAATTTTAATAAGTGAATGATGGATTTAGTACACTGTTGGCGTCAAAATTGGCCTCCAACACCCAACTATACGTGGAAAATCCAATATCCAGTCACAGATCACAGATAGTATATGATGTAGAGAATATAATATGAAGAATAAGAAAATTAAAATGAAAGCAAGTAAAGAAGACAAGATTTATAGTGGTTCGACTAACTTCGGCTTACGTTTACTCCAGAACAATCCTTTTTATTATACTGAAATTAGATTACAGTTACAATCCAAGACTCTAGAATGAAAATGGCAGAGTAACCTCTAGGTAGAAGATGAAGAGAAACATAATGAAGATCCTTTTTTCGAAGCCAAACCTGCCGTATTTATAGGTGAAACCTCGGTTATAGGACCTTCTCACCTACATGGGCCTACCATAACGATCGTCAAGCCCAACTCGACCAAAAATAACGATCGGCATAACACTTCCAATCATTATTCCTCCACTTAATTCAATGCCAATCCCTCCTGAAGCGTGCCGATCCGTAGCCTTCCAACAAGCTACACCGATCCATCCACCCTGAAGTACATCGACCTCTCTTCCTTCATTAAAATGTCGATCCCTCTTCAACCAAACCAGTGTTGATCTCTCTTCAACAAAACCAATGCCGATCCCACTTCCTCTAAACCAATGCCGATCCATGCTTCTATGCCGATCCCTTCCTTCACATGCTTCACCGATCCATCTACCATAGGCCATACTGATCCACCCTTTGCTTCGACCATGCCGACCCATAGCCTTCCTCCAAGCCTTGCCGACCCAAGCTACACCGATCCCTTATTTGAGAATTGACGTGTACCGATCCTTTCTAGCCTACAAAGCTGAACCCTTCAACACAACTCCCCAAGCTAATCAAACATGCCGACCCCTTCATGCGGAACCCTCCATCCCATGAAACTATGTCGATCCAAACCAGGTTACTTCATGCCTTGCCGACCCCATCCATGCCGACCTCTACTATGCCGAACCCTTCCTATGCCGAGCCCAGCTAATCCAACCCATGCCGATCCATATCACACCAAGCCCTCTTATGCCGATCCTTCTTTATTCAAGCCAATATCCACCTTCCAAGCACCCTGCATTGTTTATCCATTGAGTGTGTTTGATCGTAGCTTCATATTATTATACGTAGTTGATTATCTATCTATCCATTGAACCAAATCCATGATATTCCAGCCTCGATAACCGTAAAGTTAATTGGGTTAAATCTGCATGTATACTGCCTTGCCAAAAGGTAGGTTAATACTTTGCCCCCCAAAACATGCCTTGCGATAGGAAGGTGTGTTTTGAATTGCCATAAGTCCAAAATCCGAAGTCCATAATCGATTGACCATTACATTATCCAACCTAAATCCAATCTGTTGCCAATCCGATTCCTTGATCTCTCCGGATCATTAGCGAAATCCATGAATGTTTCAAGTCGATATCCAATTCCAAATCCATTCCAAATCCATTAACCGAACCCCCGATCTCTTCGGATCATTTTATCCAAGTTCGGGACCTCTCCGGGTCCATATCCAAATCCAGGACCTCTCCGGGTCCATATCCAAATCCGAGACCTCTCCGGGTCCATGTCCAAATCCAAGACCTCTCCGGGTCCATATCCAAATCCGGGACCTCTCCGGGTCCATATCCAGATCTGGGACCTCTTCGGGTCGCTTTATCCTACTCCGGCCTCGACTCTCCGGTCGAGGGCTTATTCATGGTTATCCTTCTCTAGCATCGACTCTCCGGTCGAGGACTTAATCCATGTGGTATCCTACTCCGGCCTCGTTCCCCAGTCGAGGACTTAATCTGTGGGGTATCCTACTTCGGCCTCGATCCCCAGCCGAGGACTTAATCCATGAATATTCTTCTCCGGTCTCGACTCTCCGATCGAGGACTTAATCCATGTTTGAGTCCATCCTGTTGCTCTCCGGCGAAGGGACTCGTAACTTGCGGTTATTGCCCTGTCTCTCCGGTCGGGGCCGTAACCGTGACCCGTGTTATTTATTACATTAATCCAAATCAATCATTCCAAAGTTTAGTTGGTAAAATATAAAACAAAAACCCGTACAACCGAAAAAACTAAATAACCATAGTATCAGAAAAACCAAAGTTTGCAGTAAATAGAAAAAACAAACTTTTATAAACCCGAGCACCACGGTTCATCATCATCTCAGAGCATGCCTAGGGACCGTTCTCGACCCCGTACATGTGTAAGTGACTTAGCCGTTTTACTGCGGGTTTATTACTCATTCCAGGACATAAATCCAATCAATTGATGATAAGCCGACGATGATGCCTTGATCCAGTGCCATCTTCAATCGAGGTGGGCGGTGGCTGCTCCTGTTCCACTGCCACAGCTTGATTCCTTATATATTGTTGTAAATGACCATTCCTCATATGTTACTCAATGATATCCTTCAAATGCCTGCAGTCATTCGTATTGTGCCCATCCAATCATGGAATAGGCAATGCTTTCCTGATGCCCGCTCATATTCGGAGGGTTCCCATTTTACCGGCCTTCGATATTAGAGGCGTGCTCGAGTATCTAAATAAATTCTTTTCAAAGTTTCAGTCAAACCCATGTAAGAAGAGAATTTCGGTTTTCTTCATTGCCTTTTCAACATATTACTGCGTCATTCATTCTTCGTTTGCCCTTATCATTCTTGTTTACATCTCCTGATGATCCTCTACTGTGCATGGCATTCAACTCTAGCTTGTTTGCTCATGCGTCTTCCTGTTGCAGAAACCTTTCTACTTCATGGTAAAACTCCCCTAAATCCATAGGCGGATCCCATGCTAGTGAATCCTTGAATTCCGTGCCACCAGCAATGCCAGATACAGCTGCCATGAAAACCATGGATGGATCTGGACGATCCACCGATGTTTCCATGGCATTAAACCGTGTTAGAAAACTCCTCAGGGACTCTCCGGTCCTTTGCTTCAGTGTTGCCAAACTCATCACATTTTTGGGCCTCGAGATGTGAACTTTAAACTGCCTCATAAACCTTTCGCTCAATTTTGTCCACGTACCAATAAAGCCACTTTCCAATTGTCTGAACCATAGCGCAGCTATATCCGTCAATTACAAAGGGAAGCACCATGTCATGACCTCCTCCGATGCCCCCAATACTTCCATGTGCCTCATATACCTTGTTAGATGAACAACGGGATTCGTTCTTCCATCATATGTCTCCAACGTTGGTAGTTTGAATTCCGATGGATCCTTGGCTTGCCAAATCATAGAAGCGAAGATGCACCTATTCACATCCTCCAAATCTCTACTTACTAATCCTCCTCTCATGGCCTGTTTGATTATTTCCGCCAACCTGTTATTGTCATCAAGTGGTAGCCTTTGTTTGTTGTCTCTAACCTGCCCCCGGAGTCCATGAGGGAATCCTAAAATTTGCTCTTCTAGACGAGCACTCATATCCCGATCAACGTCATACTGCACAACACAAACTGGTATCCTGCCTGGAATTGAGCTAATATGATCCAGGGGCATGCCCCCAAGTGTAGAATGATCGGCATCGATCGTTCTATAACGATCGACATTGCTTTGGCCGATCATTCCTGGTTAGTCAGGGGCTGCTCCCGGTAGCTCCATTCTATCTGTATCCTGGTTGTTCCATTTCCTTGGTTCTGATTTTGGACTTCCTCTGCACCTACTGCTGCAACTCCATGATCCACATTTCTAGTATTCCCTACAACTCCATTCCCTTGGTTTTGTACCCCAGCTTTTCCAATCTGTCGGAATAGGTTCTGCATCATTTCCTCCGCCTTTTCAACATCCTTTCCTACATAGCATCCATCATTGTTTCCATCTCATCTCTAGTAATAAAGATTGAGGTCTGATTAGCTCTTGAGGTAGCCTCCAGACTTCCTTCATGATGGCTCTTCTCTGTTCTCTGTTTGCTTGTTGATTGCCTAACCACTGTTTTCTAAATCCAAGTCCCCAAGCTTTCAAATCCAAGATCCTAACTTCCAAATCCCTCGGTGCAAGCTCTCTTAGTGAAAGTACCAAAATGTTGATGTCAAAATTGGCCACCAACACCCAATTATACGTGAAAACACCAATTTCCAGTCACAGATCACAAATAGTATATAATGTAGAGAATATAATATGAAGAATAAGCAAATTAAAATGAAAGCAAATAAAGAAGACAAGATTTAAATGGTTTGGCTAACTCCGGCCTACGTCCACTCCAGAACAATCCTTTATATTATGCTAATTTAAGATTACAGTTACAGTCCAAGATTCCAGAATGAAAATGGCAGAGTAACCTCTAGGTAGAATATGAAGAGAAGCAGAATGAAGATCCTTTTTCCGAAGCCAAGCCTGCTGTATTTATAGGTGAAACTTTGGCTACAGGGCCTTCTCACCTACATGGGCCCACCGTAACGTTCGTCAAACCCAACTCGACCAAAAATAACGATAGACATAGCACTACCGATTGTTATTCCTCCACTTAATTCAATGCCGATCCCCCCTGAAGCGTGCCGATCCGTAGCCTTCCAACAAGCTACACCGATCCATCCACCCTAAAGTATGCCGACCCCACTTCTTTCATGAAAATGCCGATCCCTCTTCAACCAAACCAATGTCGATCCCTCTTCAACCAAACCAATGCCGATCCCACTTCCTCCAAACCAATGCCGATCCATGCTTCTATGCCGATCCCTTCCTTCACATGCTTCACTGATCCATCTTCCATAGGCCATATCGATCCCCCTTGCTTCAACCATGTGGACCCTTAGCCTTACTCCCAACCTCGCCGACCCGAGCTATACCGATCCCTTATTTGAGAATTGACGTGTGCTGATCCTTTCTAGCCTACAAAGTCAAACCCTTCAACAAAACTCCCCAAGCCAATCAAAAATGCCGAACCCTTCATGCCGAACCCTCCATCCCATGAAACTATGCCGATCCAAACCAGGTTACTTCATGCCTTGCCGACCCCTTCCATGCCGATCTCTACTATGCCGAACCCTTCTTATGCCGAGCCCAGCTAATCCAACCCATGCTGATCCATATCACACCGAGCCCTCTTAAGTCGATCCTTCTTTATTCAAGCCAATATCCACCTTCCAAGCACCCTGCATTATTTATCCATCGACTGTATTTGATCCTAGCTTCATATTATTATCCGTAGTTGATTATCTATCTATCCATTGAACCAAATTCATGATATTCCAGCCTCGATAACCGTGAAGTTTATTGGGTTAAATCCGCCTATATGTTGCCTTGCCAAAAGGCGGGTTAACATACACTATTATAGTAATTTTGGAAATAGCGGTTATTAATTGCATAATAGTATGAAAATTGTTTTCGTAAAACTTACTATACATAATTTATGAAATAATGACTGTTTTTCGGTATCGACCAAAAAAAATAGAGATAACTATATTTCAATATGAATATTATGAATATCCTTCATGAAGTAAAACTATAAGGTGGTAATTTTTTATAACAAAAGTGATGCATTGGAAAATACAAAATATCTAATATTATTTACAGTTGTTTTGGAATTATAAACTAAGCCGTAGTTCTGAGAAATAATTTTATTGTATGATTTTGAATCATATGATACTTGTTAATTATATCTCAAACACTAAAGGGCTATGCACCCATTTAGTGGGAGTATCATAAGAGTTGATGCACTCTTCGAATTGATACATATAGATATGCAATCGTAATTCTATAAATACCAAAATGGTTCCACGTACTTTGTCATATTCACCGATGAGTTATCGTCGACATGGACATGTGTATTTGATACACATGTAGTATGTCTATGGTAAGCTTATAGAATATAAAACAGAAGTAAATAAAATAACATGCGATAGAAATAATTTGATTTGATCGAATAAGTGAGTATACTGGAAAATGTTCCGAACATACCTAAAATGAATAAAGATTCAATCTCAAAATTACTCTTTCATGTGATACATAATGATTCATCGATATGGAGTAATCTAGCTTTGTTGCACAATGTACGATTTATTATGAGTGAAGTTGAGTTAGTTTCTTTCTATAAGGTAATGTACTTAAGGATAGTACTCAAGATTAATATTATTTCATCTGAATAACGGTTTGATCATCATTTCGCACAACCTGCCAACTCCTTGTACACAAGTATCATTTTATAAGCATCAAAATTGAATAAATATTTTTAAAAATATCAAACAGTTTGATTATCAGTCAAAGCGCAGAGGAAGTGTGTGTTCATAAGAAAGAACGTTAAAAGGTACATTGATATTTCTAAACCATAGCAACACGTTGTTGATTTTAACGATGTACTTGTGTTAAAATAAACCTTAATTGTTTTAATACTCAACTTTGGGTTGTAAATGACGTTTTTTATAGTGAGTATAAAAGATATTGGGAATGTCCCAAATCGATATGCAAAGACAACTTACTAAATTGTTTAATACGGAACATGTGAGATTAGTTCCTTATGCATTGGAAATAGGAATGACCATACATGTTATGTTGTCTACGATATCATGATTAGTTTATGTATTTGATACATGAAGCAAATAGCAAATCCAAATTGATATCACTAAATGGTTGTTTGAAATATTCTCGTGTATTTATGAAATACTATAGAATTGTTTACAGATACAAAAACTCCTTATGAAGGACTGTTCGAACTCAATCTTCATAAGTCTTATTGAGTATAGTATATCAATAATAAATTCAAGTTAAGAATCTTTATTTGAAAATTTTCAAAATGAAAGGCCGTGATTGATTCAATGAAAAAGCTAAGTACATCGCTTAAATATGTAACATCCCATATTTTTGTAACCTTATTTAGAATAATTAATTGGGTAAATTAAATAAATAAAGTGGAGATTAATAAGTTGATAATTGATTAGCTAAGGGTAGCCGTGCCATGTTAATGTGCAAACTAAAATGAAATAACCTAAGCTAATGTGTTAGGATATGAGAAGGGCAATATGGAAAATAGGTGGAGCTTATACCCTAAACCCTTAGGAGATAGAATGCTCACGTTCATTTCATTTTACTCAAACTAAAAATACTAAGGCCGACCACCATTGTCAAACTCAAGAAGAAGATTAAAGCTAGGATTCAGGGGAAGGGAAACAATCAACTAAATCAACATCAAATCTCACATCTATAATCTCAAAGCTAAGGTGAATAATTATTACATCCCAATTTCTTTTAGTTAAGATTAGACCCGAAGTGATTTTGCAAGTATATGCCATGTTTTGATGATTAAAATTATATATATATGTTGTTGATGGATTATATATGTTCATGTTAGTTTTATGATATGTTTGACATGAACACCCTATTTAATGACATCCAAATGCCTTGAAAATAGAAATATAGGTCAGAAATGATATTTTAGAGGAGATTTTCGATTTTCATAATTTTCTGAATTAATATGGATTTTATATTAATTTTCTAGTGAAGGAAATTGTTAATTGGGTTATAAATTATTTTCGGCTAAAATAATTATTATTCGGGGTTGAAATTTTTATATGTTAGGCAACATATTAAAATAGATTTTTCTAGGATTTTTCCAGATTTTTTCTATGTGTTTTGATGAATATATAAAATTATTTAAGGTATAGGACTTAAATGTTTTATATATTTAATTAAGGAGAAAGGGACATTTTGTAAAATAAAATGATTATTTAATTTTAAAAATTGTGGCAGCACATTTCTGAAAAGTAATTGTTAACCAATGAGAATTTGACAAACAAAGGCAGGTTAGTTGAAAAGATTTCCCTTTTAAGTTAAAAACAAAGAAATCACATTTGTTACATGTTTTGGCCTTTAGGGCAATAAACCTTCCGACCTAGACCTTCCGACAAGGTCGAGAGGTTCAAAGCTTTCGACAAGGTCAAACCAATGCATATGGTATCAAGCTACTTCGTACGTAATGAATTGGACAGAGTCAAAGGGTTCTAAGTCGAAGGGCTGATGGCCAAAGAGGTTAGGGCATGTTTGTTTTATAAGCCAAAAGCTTTCACCTACTTTGCTTTCGAATAAGAGCTTTCGACTTGGTTGCTTTCAACCAGGTCAAATGTTCAAAGTAAGGGTTTTAAACCTTTCGACACAGTGAAAGGTTACAACTATTTTAACACTATTCTATTTTGAAACCTTTCGACACAGTCGAAGGGTTACTACCAAAGGTTAAATATCTAACAGGTGTTAGGTTGATTTTGATTATATTGTCCGGTAGGCCCGAGTTAGCCAAAGGTTAAAAGTTATCCAATAAAAACTTGTGTGTTTGAACAAATAGTTCATTATTACCTGATATTTATGTATGTTTACATAATGATTGCTTTACAGTATTTAACCATTGTGGATGCAGGAGCACAATATATGGTTTTATGAAAGGTTTTACAAAGATATGTTTTAAAAGCATGTTAGTGAGGGGAAACCTGTTCCGCTAAGCGGCGTGGTCACACTTTACATAACTATTTTGGGATGTATAATATTATTCACACCAGGCTTTATGTCCGACTCGAAGTTTATGTTTTCCCCTTAAACTCTCGGGTGCTCAAAATTGATTTGAGTAGGCTGAGGGGTTAAGGTTCTTTTTCAGGTTTTAGAATGTTGACGAATAAGCTACCGGAGGCATGTGGGAGGCAATGGATAGCTACTTAGGATTTGCAGTTCTTGTTATGTTTTGATGGATTTTCCCCTGTGTTTTTTATATTAGGTTTATTATGACGATATAACTCTGATCAACCAAGGGGGTATCTTTATATACCGCTCTTGGCGTAATTTGTAATAATTATATTTGATCAATGTCTGGGAACGATTTGGGGATTATGTGTTGTGAATGTGAAACATTTGATTTTGAAATGTAATGAAGTAAATGTGGTTTTTTGAAATCTGTGTTTTGTTTCATATTCAAGTGCTTATGATATTAGTGATACCATTAACATAGCCATATTTAGTCGCCGGAAGCTAATACTATAGATGACTACAACATATGTAGCGCTTAGTTTTGGACCTCTAGATAGGGGATGTTACAGCTTTGTAATGACTTGGAAATTTTAACGATTTTAAATAACGTAATTAATTAATTTTTTCATGAAATTAAATAATAAAATATTTGCAATGAAAATTTGATATTTGTGATACGTCTATTTAAGCATAGCAAGTGTCAGATTTTCGTTGGAAAATATGAAAGTTTATTCTATTGTGAAATTTCAATTTTAATTTAAATCAGTTAATTTGATGAAAATAAAATATTTTTGAAATTTGAATATTTTTATTTAATAAAAATGTAGACCATTTTCTGAGAGAGTTAACATATTTCGTTTCGCCAAATTTGGACTGCTCTAGCTCAGTTTATATTATTTTTGGCGTTTTAGCAGTAGTTTTGGTAGTGAATATGGAGTTTTGATAGGATGATCGTGTCATTCTTATCTGTGTATCATTCTGTTCGTCTCGTCGTGCTGATCTCCGTGGTATATTTATTTGTGTATTTTGGTATCAGGTACGCGGCGAAATCGGCGAAACATTTAGCCGTATCGGTTCCGCATTTGAGCCTTTTTTGTTTCCATATGGCCATTCATTTACCCAGTGTAAACCAATGGTCATTAGCTATTAAATATTTTCTGAAATTCAACCTGTGACCTTCACTATTCCCCTAGCTTATATTTACAATATACTGGTTCGTTTTTATTTTTCTGCCTTTCTCTTCTTTTTGTTCTATTCATTCATCAGAAAAAATATAATAATATAGGTATATAATATAAGGTTTACATTCTTTTGCCTGCTCACCCTTTTTCGAATCCTCCCCACCAAACAACTCCCTCGCCGACCTGTCCCACACAATTGCCGATGTTCCCTTCGCCCATACGCAAGCAGCCCCTAGCTTCACAACTCCGATCACCTTCAAACCCGCCGCCTGTTCGTTCTCCTCCTTGCGTCATCGTCCTCAGCCACTGACCTACCTGCTTCTCCCAAAGCTTGCTTGCCCTCTGCCTGTTGAAACCGATCTACAACCCGAACTCAAGCAGTTTTTTCGCCTCCTCGCCTCGTAGCAGCATCACACGCCGAACCTCCCCCTTGCTCCTCCACGTTCAACACCAACTGCCCCGCCCGAGAACCTCCGACCTCACGTCCTTCCACGCATAACCTGCCTCATACAACGTCAGACCCACCACCAAAATACCCTCCGTCGTACGCAACGCTCACCACTCCTTCTCCACCATTTTCATGCACTCAGTCCGCCCATAGCACACCAAAACTCAATGCCATAACTCCCTTCTCCAGTTTTTGTCACCCTACCTCCAACCCCACGTCAACCATCCCATGAAACCACCGCTCCAACCAAGCCTCGCCCCTCCTTTCCACTGCCGAAACACCATAGCTTTATCTGACCTCTCTCCGCTTGCCTCTCCACCAACCGCCACACCCTAGCAGCCAATCTGCTCCTCCACCCTGATCCGAGTAATAGCAGCACTCCACCCTCCTCTCTGGCTAGCAACAGCCTCGTCACTGAACCCACCTTCGCCTTGTTGCCGAACGCCTTGACCATCTGCCTCCATCTTCCCAAACTTGACCGGCCTTGCTCCATCCTCCCATCGCCACGCTGAGCGTACTCCGAACCTAACCCACACATCTTCAAGCAAACAGCCACCACCTTCCAATGCAGAGCGCACCTTATCGACCAATATCGGTTTGCATATATATATATATATATATCTATATATATTTTGTTGCATATATATAGTCTGCACATTTGTTTGTTGAGTAGTTTGAATATATATATATTTTATTGCATATATATAGTCAGCACATTTGTTTGTCGAGTAGTTTGCATATATATTTTTTGTTGCATATATATAGTCTACACATTTGTTTGTCGAGTAGTTTGCTTATATATTTTTTGTTGCATATATATGGTCTGCAAATGTTTGTTTGAAGAAGCCTGCATACAGTGGCGGATTTAGAGGGGGCATGTGGGGTCACCGGACCCCACTAGACTTTATATATTTTACTTTTTAGTACTGCTGCTTTTTATCAAATTTATTCCTGCTGCTGCTTTTCTTTTATCTTCCATTTTTTTGCGCTGTTGCTTCTTTATTTCCTTTTTATCTCTTTTTTTGCTGCTGCTTTGATTTGTGATTTTCGTTTGTACTACTACTTTTCTACCAAAGATAAAAAGGCAACCACATTCTACTGCTGCTTCTTTGCTTATTCTATTCAGGTATGCTGCTCTTCTTTTTATCCCTCTTCTTTAAACTGAAATTGCGATTCTAGGGTTCCAAATTGGTACCGACTTTTGATAAAATATGAATACTGCTTAATTTGATCAATTCTATTCAGTTTTGATTTTTGCAGCACTAAACTTCTTGATTATTGACTGATTTATTATTTGTTAATTCACTTAAATTGTTAGGCATGGATAAGTATATTATAAGAACTAAACGTCCTCGAGATGAAGTTGAACAAAGTCAGAATCAGGAAGCTATCCAGGTTGAATCTTTACCTAATCAAAATCAAACTACTACAAATTCTCCAATGGAAGAAGATATTCCAATTCTTAATAATGTGATTAATGTTGAACAAATGATAGCTGATCCTGGATTATGACCTCCTTTGTCTTCAATTGGTTTTAATTCTATGGAACGTGAAAGAATTCGAAGGGCATATTTAACTAAAGGCCCCTGTCAACCAATACTCACCAAGTTCCCTGTTACTATGTTTTCAGGAAAGCCACGCAAGTTTAATCCTAGTTGGTATAAAGAATATCATTATTGGTTGGAGTATAGTGAAAGCAAAGATGCGGTCTTCTGCCTATGTTGTTACCTTTTCAACACCGAATTAGAGGATCATAGATTTAATCATGAGTCATTTGTTGGTGAAGGTTTTCGAAATTGGAAAAAGAAAGATAGGCTAAACACGCACGTGGGTGATCATAGTAGTAGTCACAATAAATGCTTAAAAGCTTGTGAGGATTTGTTGAAACAAAAACAACACGTTGATATCATGATAGCTGGAATATCAACTCAAGCTAAACTTGAGTACCGAATTCGACTTAATGCAACGATTGAATGTGTTAGGATGCTTTTAATGCAAGCATTGGCTTTTCGTGGTCATGATGAGTCGGAGCATTCAAAAAATCAAGGCAATTTTCTTGCATTATTAAAATTTCTTTGCAAGCATAATGATGAAGTAAATAGAGTTTCTTTAAACAATGCTCCAGAGAACAACAAATTGAGTTCACCTACAATTCAAAAGGACATTTGTAATGCTGCATCATTTCTTACTACAAAATCTATCATTGAAGATATTGGAGGTGATTTTTTCTCTTTGTTAGTTGATGAAGCTCGTGATTCTACAATTAAGGAACAAATGGTCGTGTGTTTGAGGTATGTAAACAAACAAGGGTGTATAGTGGAGCGTATTCTTGGCATCGTACATGTTCAAGAAACCACTTCTCGAGTTCTCAAAATTGCTATTGAGTCGCTTTTTGCTACACATGGATTAAGCATGTCAAGAATTCGTGGACAAGGTTATGATGGCGCAAGTAACATGAGTGGCAATATTGGTGGACTTAAAAGTTTGATACTAGAAGATAATCAAAGTGCTTACTATGTTCATTGTTTTGCTCATCAACTACAATTAACACTTGTTGCGGTTGCAAGAAAGAATGATAAGCTTTCTTCATTCTTTGATTATTTGGCATCTTTGGCCAATTTTATTGGTGCTTCATGTAAAAGAAAAGAATTACTTCGAGTGAAACAAATTGAGAAAGTAGTGGAAGGAATTTCTCAAGGCACTTTAGATTCGGGACAAGGCATGAATCAAGTAGTTACTCTAAAACGTCCAGGAGAAACATGTTGGAGTTCACACTATAATACTATTATTAGTGTGATTGCTTTATTCTCTTCTACACTTGAAGTGCTTGAGGAAATGAAAAAATTGCCATCATTTTCTAACCACAAAGGTGAAATAAGCCGACTAATTGAAGTAATGTGTGAGTTTGAATTTGTATTCCTATTATTTTTTATGAAGAAAGTGTTGGGAATTACCAATGATTTATCACAAGCATTACAAAGAAAGGATCAAGACCTTCCAAATGCTATGGGTTTGGTTAAAGTAGCTAAAAGAAGGTTACAAGAACTAAGAGAAGATGGTTGGGATAATTTGTTAGTAGAGGTGAATAGTTTTTGTGAAAAGAATGAGATTGATATTCTAAACATGGATGAACCTTATGTTCCTCGTGGAAGATCAAAGCGTAACGTTCATAAAGTTACAAATCATCATCATTTCAAGACTCAAATACTTGTTGCCGTGGTTGATTTTCAACTTAAAGAGATGAATGAGCATTTTGATAATGTGAATATCGAACTACTTACGTGTATATCATGTCTTGATCCGCATCATTCTTTCGTAGCTTTTGACAAACAAAAGTTGATTCAACTTGCTAAGTTTTATCCTTTCAAATTTGATGAAACACATCTCTTCGTACTTGAGGATCAACTTGAAAACTATATTCAAGATATGAGAAGTAACGAAGATTTTAGAGATCTAAAGGGGGTTGGAGAACTTGGTCAAAGAATGGTTCAAAAACAAAAGGATATCGGATTTCCTTTGGTTTATATGTTAGTTAAGTTAGCGTTGATCTTGCCAGTTGCAATAGCTACCGTTGAAAGAGCTTTTTCTGCTATGAATCTTATATAAGGTGTACTTCGTAATACAATGGGAGATACTTGGCTGAATGATTATCTTGTGATATATATTGAAAGGGATATTTTTGAGAACATAAACAATGAAGCAATTATGCAAAGATTCCAAGATATGAAGAATAGAAGAATGTTAATTTAAAATTGCAAAATTATATGAAGTCAAGTACTTTTGGTTATAAACTATTGCTTTATTAATATGTTTGTATATTTTGGCCCTCACTAGTCTTGATCCCTGGCTCCGCCACTGCCTGCATATATTTGTTTGCATATCAATATGGTCTGCATATGTTTGTTTGAAGAAGCCTGCATATTTTTTTTTGCATATATGATTTTTGAGTAGCTTATAAATATATATTTTGTTGCATTTATAGATTGTCTGCATATGTGATTTCTGAGCCCATATATATACATAAATATTTTGTTGCATATTTGGTTGCATATATAGACATCCTGCACCTTTCCGAAACCGGACAGTCGCTAGTCTACGCTTGTGCCACGCCCATCCACCGTCCAAAATCCAGCCTAGTCCTCTCTTCTTATATGTATAAAAAAGAAAAAATGGTAAAGGTATATATATATTTTGTTTCTATTTATATCAACCTAGTTTTGATTTGTTTTCATTGATTCTAAGCTATCAGCTTTGCTTTGTTCGTCAAATTCGTGTTCACCCAGCATTGCTTTGGAAATTGTCGTTTGGATTGGTCAATTGTCAAGTTCGTGATTCAAAATCGTAGCTTGTTGTGTTGTCCATTTTCTCTAGCCTCGGAAGGTGAGCGATCACTCACGATTATCATTCTTATGTTTAGTAAATTGATTTCACATGAAATGATGACTTAAATATGTTGTTAAATTTGAATATGTTAGTTATTTGATCGTTGAATATGATATGTTATTATCTGCAATTGTTTACCTATATTAATTGACATATGACACCATAACTCGTTGAATATATTATTGTTAATTATGATATTGCCTGCTATTGATGTGTATGTTGTTATTTTATTATTATCACTCTGCAAGTTCCCTGTTAGTTTAGGAAATTCCTTTGGGTTGAAATGATACTTATCCGAACGATATTATAGATTAGGGAAAATCGTTATGGGTTGAAATGATAAACCCAAGCGATTTTATTGATTTTGAAATTTTGGGATGGCAGGTTGAAATAATGTATACCCGTAAATATTAAATTATTACGGATTAAAATGATAAATATCTGTATCACTTGATTATATGATAGAAAATTATATACGGACACCGTTGGTCTATTTTTGAAAAATGATTTCTATGGTTTTGAAAGGAAATATATGGGTTTTAATAAATATTGATTTTTAAAATATAATATATAAATTTATTTTATATATGTGTAAAATTTAGATTTTTAAAATTATATATTTGGAAATTTTAAATTTATAAGTTAGTTTTGAAAGTATAAATTTTAAGATTTTACTTATAATTTTATTATTTTTAAATATATAAAATAAGATTTAATATAAAATAAATTTAATAATAAATTTTAGTTTAATAAATTTAATTTATTTAGTATATATATATAATATGTTTGAGTATTTATTTAAAACTATATTAATATTTTAAAAATAGATTTTGTAATAACTTTAATAAATAAGAGGTTGGAAAGATAAATTAAAGACGACTTGAAATTTAAATTGGTTAACGATTGAATTTAAATAAAGATTGATTTGGAACTTATTGATTTTGAGATTTTAAAGATATGATTTTTATAACTTGATAACTGGATTTTGATTAAAGGTTATTAAATGGATATTTTCCAAACTTAATAAATTGAAGTTGAATATTTAATTTTGATTAAATTTGTAATTTGAGATTTTATCTAGATGTTATTAAAAGTGATTATGTGAATGTTTTCAAATTTAAATAGAATTAAAGTTGAATTTTGAAATATAAATGAATTTATCAAATTGAGTATTGTAAATGTTTGAGTATTTAAATTTTGAAACCTATTGAGTTGGAAGTGGTTTAAATTTGTAGTTCAAACCAGGATTTGAAATCGATATACATTAAAATGGGTTTTAATGAGAATTTAAATTGAACCTTCAACCTTTTAATTGAAATTGTTGAACTGAGATTGATTTAAATTGAATTTTGTAACTTAGGTTGATTTGAATTGATTTGTAAAATTGGAAGGAACAATTCTAAGTTGAAACTATTTTCAATATAAACTATTTTTAACATGTAAACTATTTTAAATCTATAACTTTTTTTTAAATATATAAACTATTTTAGTATATAAACTATTTTAATATATAAACTATTTTAGTTTATAACCTATTTTTAAATATGAACTATTTTTAGTATATAACTATTTTCAATATTAAAACTGTTTAAGTTGGAATTGTTATGATTTAGATTTAATGGATTTAAATACGAATACTTTGATATGATGGTTTAACCTATTTTGTGGTTATGATTTCGAAAGTGATATGATTTCGAAAGTGAATATGATTTTGAAAGTGATATGATTTTGAAATGAATATTGTATTTTGATAAGAATTATGAACTGTTTGAACTGAAAATGACCACGGTGTGAAATAAGCATTTGGTTATTAAAGAGATCGAGATCGGATATTGTCATACTCTCTACCAATACCGAAAACCACTTTAACAACTATGTACGTGGTGGAGATTCCAGAACGAAGTAGGATGGTTTGGCGAATGATTCTGTATGAGGTATTAACGCAGCCCTGACTCCCACGAGTCGGCTTGACGTGACTAAAACAGGAGCTATACCTGGGCCAAGTGAGGTCGCACCTCTGATCGAGCATGCTTCTTCGATACCATTCTATTACTTTGTGATTTGATTGGGTGCACCTTTGATTTTGGGAGTGTGTCTCGAGGTGGATGGTAGTAGCTGCTATGCATTACCACCAGCCCGGTTCTGCAAAATGGTAGATTCCTACCCTAGGCATTGCCTCCCATGCCTTGTCACATGCCTTATCGTGCCTTCTACGAGTTTGGTTTGTGTCATACTTATGGAGTGCTCCCTGATAGCCCAATGTTTTGGTGGAGTTTACAGTACTATATAGACTATGACATTTATATAGAATGTGTTAAGGAGGATATGGGTAACGCCTTAACGCTATTTTAATATTTTACTTTACTGTAGACATTATCTATGTAGCGTATTGTACTATGTATGTAGATAGTTTCATAGATCCTTAGAGGATGAGAATCCCAAACATCCTTTAAGTTATATTGCATTTCATTTGGACATTTCACTTAAGTTGATTTACTTGTATAAGAATGTTAATCCTGACTCGAGTGTTTTGTGTTTTGTTTTATGCTCGAGTCAGACCGAGTGTCACAACATTTGAGACTCACCTTCGGAGCTCGGAGCTTTGCTTGAAGATCCATCTTTATCTGTTCAGCTTTTAGATATTTCCAGTTGTTATGATTCAGTCTTGTCATTTGCTTATGTATTAGAGATTCATTTGTATTTGGATTTCTATTGTATTTTGTTTCAGACTCTAATGTTATACAGTAGCTTCATGAACTACTATTTATCTATTCCGCTGCTTATTGTTATATTACTCTGTGTCTGTGATTCTGTGGTTGATTTATTTACTGTATATGTTAAGTTTTACCAAATATAAAATTAACAATATGTTGTTTTGAGCAATTCAAGTCTGACATGTGTGGATGATTGTTGATTTGAATGGTTCGAAATTACGAGTCATTACAGTTGGTATTAGAGCTCTGTTTTAGGCAATCTTAGCATATGGAGTAAAAACTCATTAGAGATAGGGTAGTGATACCCTAGAATGAGCAGAATCAATTATAGAATCATCTTCGTTCGAACTTGAAATTATTCGTTAGGATCCTCCTGGATTAGGATTTCTTTTGAATTTTTGGAACTTTCCCTTTGTTCTAAAATCCATTCTTGTCTTTTCATGTTCATGATCTTTTGATACTGGAGCATCCCATAGCTCTATTCTGTTGATCTCTGTAATAAATTTGAGCTCATCTTGCAACCTCAGTTAGCAACTTCATCCTTATGTGTGACTAATTCCACCGGCGGTCCCGCCAACTTAAGTATGATTTGTAAAGGGGTGAAACTCCTTTACAACAGGCGTCGATTCATCGGAGATTTCTATGTCCTCGGTTTTGATGCTGTCATCTCTTGTAAATCCCGAGTCGTTTCTCTTGTAGACGCCCAGGGTAATTCTCCTGTGATCGATTGTCAATTGCCTCAGGTTTATTCGGGCAGTTCTATCTATTCGCTTGATTCTCACCCTAGTGATCTTGACTCCTTCCCGGATAGTCAAGGATTATCCTGATGTTTTCAGTGATATGTCTGCCTTGGAGTATGCGAGGAAGTTTGAGGAGTTGGCCCGATATGGATATGCTTTGGTAGACACTGTGATCAGGAGGAATGAAAAGTTTATAAGGGGCTTGAGGCCAGAGTTGATAAGTGTCACATTACCGCATTTGAGAGATCCCAGTGATGTAGTGGTTGAAATGGCATTAAGGCAAGAAGAGGCGTTGGCTTGCTTGAGGAAGAAGATGAAGGAGGCCCAGATGGGACAGGGCCAGAAAAGGAAGTTTTTCCAGAAAAAGAATGCTTAGAAAGGGGGAGCACAGAAGAAAGGAAAGGCTGAAGTGGTTTGCTACAAATGCGACAAGAAGGGACACTGTGCTAATGAGTGTCGAACCGGTAAAGGAAAGGAAAAGAGGCTGGTGGAAAGAAGAATGTTAGATGTTTTAATTGTGATCAGATCGATCATTACAATAACAAGTGCCCAGAGTCTGCAAGAGAAGGAAGGGGGCAAGTTTATGCTTTGGATCCCACAACCTCAAGGCCAATGTGCAGGACAAAGGGAAGGCTGTTTTGGGAGGCTTGCTGCAGATTCACGGTATGTCTGTTAGCGTTCTATTTGATACTAGAGCATCTCATTCTTTTATTTCTCGATGTTTGGTAGATAGGCTTAACCTAGAACCCTCATACTTAGTTACTTCCTTGAGGGTTGCAAATTCGATAGGAGGGTATGCAACACTTAGGATGAGGTGTGACCATTTAGAGTTTGATTTGCTAGGCCATAATTTTGATTGCTGTTTTCATGTGTTTGACTTTATGGGATTTGGGATTATTCTTGGGATAGATTGGTTAAGTAAATATGATGATAGGATATTTTTCCATGATAGGATAATATCACTTAGTCACCCAGATTGTAGTGATCATATAGTTTATACCGTAGAGAACCCTAGTTATGAAGTGAATGCTTCATTGAGTATTATGGAGTTGGAGGATGAGTTGCATCTAGTCTTTGTAGTTAAAGAATTTGCTGATGTATTTGAGTCGGTAGTTGGACTGCTACCGAAATGAGCCATAGAGATTCGGATTGATTTGGTGCCTGGAGCAGAGCTGGTGAGTAGGCCGCCGAGCAGGATGACACCCACTGAGATGAGAGAGTTGAAGGTGAAGTTGGTGGACTTGGATGGCAAGAGTTTTATTCGACCAAGTAGTTCACCATGGGGTCTGCCGCAGTGTTTGCGAGGAAGCCGGACAAATCGTTGAGGCTATGTATCGATTATCGTAAGTTGAATGACAAGACGATAAAGAACCGATATCCATTGCCGAGAATTGACGATTTGTTCAATCAGTTAAGTGGAGCCAAGGTATTCTCTCAGTTGGATTTGGTGATGGGATTTCATCGGCTTAGAGTGGTAGAGGATAAGATTCCTTTGACTGCGTTTAGGACAAGATATGGATCATACAAATGGTTAGTTATGTCGTTCGGACTAACTAATGCACCGACATTCTTTGTGGATCTGAAGAATAGAATTTTCTGAGAGCACTTGGATAGATTTGTGTTGGTCTTCATAGATGACATTTTGATATACTCTAAGGATGAGAAGGAGCATGAAGTTCATCTTAGAGTTGTGCTCGAAACATTGAGGGAGCATCAGTTGAAGGCTAAGTTTTCGAAGTGTCATTTTTGGAAGAAGGATTCCTTGGTCATGTCGTCTAAAAGAAAGGGTTGTTTGTAGATCCAATTAAGATTGAGGCGGTGAATAATTGGAAGAGACCCGAGACAATGACCGAGATTAAGAGCTTTCTTGGATTGGTTGGATATTATCGGAGGTTATAAAAGATTTTTCATGGATAGCTGCACTAATGACTAAGCTTACGCCAAAAGATGTGAAGTTCGTATGGACTGATAAGTGTGAGGAAGCATTCCAAAGCTTGAAAAACTTATTGACCCAAGCACCGGTGTTAGTGGTTTCGGAGGGGAATCAAGATTTGGTTGTTTATACTGATGCGTGTGGAACTGGATTGGGAGCTGTGTTGATGCAAAGAGATAAAGTGATTGCTTATGCTTCTAGACATCTCAGACCACATGAAGTTAGGTACCCTACGCATGATTTGGAGTCAGCTGCTGTTATATTTGCTTTGAAGGTGTGGAGACATTATCTTTTGGGAGAGCGATTTGAGCTTTATACTGATAATAAGTCGTTGAAGTACTTGTTCTCTTAGAAGGAGTTGAACATGAGACAGCAGAGATGGTTGGAGTTTATTGCTGCTTATGATTTTGGAATTGAGTACACGCCCGGAAAAAGAAACAAGGTGGCGGATGCACTCAGCCGGCAACCTCAAAATGCAGTACTCTCTATGATTGCTGAGCGGAAAGATTTGGAAGCATTATCAGCTTGTAGTGTGTAGTTTAGATCTGAGGCAGGTTCAAGTGCGGGAAGTGCTATGTTGTCTTGTTTAGAAGTTCGACCAGTAACGATTGAGAAGATAGCTTCTAAACAGGAGGAGGATCCAGTTTTGGCTGAACAGATCAGAAGGTTGAGGGAAGGAACAAAGTGCGATGACCTAAAGGATTTCAGTCTTGACCAAAATGGGTGGTTGAGGAAGAAATGAAAGTTGTGTGTTCCGAATGTAGGAGACATGAGGAAGGAAGTTTTGGATGAGTGCCATCATTCGAAGTCACTATCCATCCAGGAGGAACAAAGATGTATCAAGATATGAAGAGAAGTTTCTTTTGGGAAGGTATGAAACATGACATTGGTTTGTGTGTTAAGCAGTACTTGAATTGCCAACAGGCAAAGGCTGAACACCATAAGCCTAGTGGATTGCTTCAACCGTTAGAAGTTCCATTGTGGAAATGGGATTCCATCTCTATGGATTTTATTGATGGGTTGCCAAGGTCTAATAGAGGAAATGAAAGCATATGGGTCATAGTAGATAGATTGACTAAGAGTGCCCATTTCATTTCGGTAAAGTCAACTAGGACAGAATACATTTTGGCGCAGATATTTATGAAGAATGTAGTTAGACTGCAGGGATTCCTAGAAGTATTGCCAGTGATAGAGATTCTTTATTTACTAATGAGTTCTGGAAAAGTCTACAGGAAGCATTAGGAACCAAGCTCAACATGAGTACCGCTTACCATCCACAGACCGATGGGCAAACGGAAAGAATTAACAAAGTCTTGGAGGATTTGTTAAGAGCTTGTGTATTGAATTTTGGGGGATCATGGGAGGACCATCTCCATCTAGTCGAGTTCTCGTATAACAATATTTATCAGACTAGTATTGAGATGGCACCGTTTGAAGATTTGTATGGAAGACCATGCAAGTCTCCCGTATGTTGGTTATAGACCTGGGATAGATTGGTTCTTGGTCCAGACTTGGTGAAGGAAGCTGTAGAAAAGATTGAGTTGATTCGAACTAGGATGAAGGAAGCTCAGTCTAGGCAGAAAAGTTATGCTGATAGAAGAAGGAAGGACTTGTAATTTTCTGATGGAGATTATGTGTTCATTAAAGTTTCACCGATAAAGGTTGTGATGAGATTGGGGAAGTCAGGGAAGTTAGTACCTAGATTTGTTGGACCTTTCCGTATTGTTGAGAGGATCAGGAAACTCACTTATAGAGTAGAGTTACCGAGTAGTTTGGCTAGATTCCATGATATTTTCCATGTTTCTCATCTTAGGAAATGTGTTAGAGACCCGAGACTACCATAGCACCTATAGTGTTAGAGGATTTAGTAGTAGAACCGGATTTGACCATAGTTAGAAAGCCGATTCAGATTGTGGCTAGAGATGAGAAGGAGTTGAGGAACAAAACAGTCAAGTTAGTAAAGGTTCAGTGGAGTGAAGATGCTAGAGACTTTACTTGGGAGACGGAGAGCAGGATTAGAGACTCTTACCTTGATTTGTTTGATGGTACGTTCTACCTTTGATTGTTTTGTTGTGTACCATATCGTAATTTCGAGGACGAAATTCTTTAAGGTTGGGAGTCTGTAACACCCCATATTTTTGTGACATTATTTAGAATAATTAATTGGGTAAATTAAATAAAACAATGTAAATATTAAAAGGTTGAGATTTGATTAACAAAGGGTAGCCGTGCCATGTTGGTGTGTTAATTAAAATGAAATAACCTAAGTTAATGTGTTAGGATATGAGAATGGCAATATGGGAAATAGGTAAGGCTTATACCCTAAACCCTTAGGAATGTAACTCACATTCAATTTCATTTTACCCAAACTAAAATTTCCTAAGACCGGCCACCATTATTATTCTCAAGAAGAAGATTAAAGCTAGGATTCAAAAGAAGGAAGAAAATCTTGGAGGATTTTTTAAGTGCTTGTGTATTGGATTTCCGGGGATCATGGGAGGACCATCTTCATCTAGTCGAGTTCTCGTATAACAATAGTTATCAGACTAGTATTGCGATGGCACCGTTTGAAGCTTTGTATGGAAGACCATGAAAATCTATTGTATGTTGGTTAGAGGCCGGGGATAGATTGGTTCTTGGTCCGGATTTGGTGAAGGAAGCTGCGAAGAAGATTGAGTTGATCCGAGTTAGGATGAAGGAAGGTCAATCTTGACAAAAAAGTTATGCTAATAGAAGAAGGAAAGATTTGGATTTTTCTGTCGGAGACTATGTGTTCATTAAGGTTTCACCGAAAAGTATGATGAGATTCAAGAAGTCAAAGAAGTTAGCACTTAGATTCGTTGGATCTTTCCGTATTGTTGAAAGGAACAGGAAACTCGCTTATAAAGTAGAGTTACCGAGTAGTTTGGCTGGAGTCCATGATGTTTTTCATGTTTCTCATCTTAGGAAATGTGTTAGAGACCCGGAGACTACCATAGCACCTACAGTGTTAGAAGATTTAGTAGTAGAACCGGATTTGATCATAGTTAGAAAGCCGATTCAAATTATGGCTAGAGATGAGAAGAAGTTGAGGAACAAGACAATCAAGTTAGTAAAGGTTCAGTGGAGTGACGATGCTAGAGACTTTACTTAGGAGTCGGAGAGCAGGATTAGAGACTCTTACCCTGATTTGTTTGATGGTATGTTCTACATTTGATTGTTTAGAGGACGAAATTCTTTAAGATGGGGAGTCTGTAACACCCCATATTTTTATAACATTATTTAGAATAATTAATTGGGTAAATTAAATAAATAATGCAGAGATTAATAAGTCAATAATTGATTATCTAAGGGTAGCCGTGCTATGTTAATGTGCAAACTAAAATGAAGTAACCTAAGCTAATGTGTTAGGATATGAGAAGGGCAATATGGGAAATATGTGGAGCTTATACCCTAAACCCTTAGGAGATCGAATTCTCACGTTCATTTCATTTTACTCAAACAAAAAATACTAAGTCCGCCCACCATTATCATTCTCAAGAAGAAGATTAAAGCTAGGGTTCAAGGGAAGAGAAACAATCAACTAAATCAACATCAAATCTCACATCTATAATCTCAAAGCTAAGGTGAATAATTATTACATCCCAATTTCTTTTAGTGTTCGGTTTTAAGATTAGACCCAAAGTGATTTTGCAAGTATATGCCATGTTTTTATGATTAAAATTATATATATATATATATATATGTTGTTGATGGATTATATACGTTCATGTTAGTTTTATGATATGTTTGAAATGAAAACCCTATTTAATGACATCCAAATGCCTTGAAAATTTAAATATAGGTCAGAAATGATATTTTATAGATGGGTTTTTATTTTCATAATTTTCTGAATTAATATGGATTTTATATTAATTTTCTAGTGAAGGAAATTTTTTTTTTTGGGTTATAAATTATTTTCGGCTAAAATAATAATTATTCGGGGTTGAAATTTTTATATGTTAGGCAACATATTAAAATAGATTTTCTAGGATTTTTATAGATTTCTCCTAAGTGTTTTGATGAATATATAAAATTATTTAAGGTATGAGAATTAAATGTTTTATATATTTAATTAAGGAGAAGGGGCATTTTGTAAAATAAAATAATTGTTTAATTTTAAAAATAGTGGCAGCACATTTATGAAAAGTAATTGTTAACCAATGATAATTTGACATACAAAGGCAGGTTAGTTGAAAGAAATCACATTTTTTCATGTTCTAGCCTTTACGGCAATAAACCTTCCGACCCAGACCTTCCGACAAGGTCGAGAGGTTCAAAGCTTTCGATAAGGTCAAACCAATGCATATGGTATCAAGCTACTTGGTACGTAATGAATTGGACAGAGTCGAGGGGATCTAAGTCGAAGGACTGATGGCCAAAGAGGTCGGGGTATGTTTGTTTATAAACCAAAAGTTTTCACCTGCTTTGCTTTCGAATAAGAGCTTTCGACTTAGTTGCTTTCAACCAGGTCAAATATTTAAAGTAAGGGTTTTAAACCTTTTGACACAGTCGAAAGGTTATTGCTGTTTTAACACTATTCTGTTTTGAAACCTTTCGACATAGTCGAAGGGTTACTGCCGCTTTATAAATGTTTCGTTTTGAACCTTTCGACAAAGACGAAAGGTTTACTTGTTTTAAAAACTAGCTGCTTCTCCATGCTTTCGAAAGGAAGCTTTTGACTTAGGTGATTCACCTTTGTTTTATAAATTAAAGTAAAACTCAAATCTTTTGAAAGAGTTGTTTTAAAGGATATGTTTAAAGCTTTCGAAGCAGAGCTTTCGACTTAGTCGAAAGGTTGCTTCCAATGATTTCGAAAGGTTTGTTTAAGTGAATGATTTCAAAAGGTTTTAGTTGAATGACTTCAAAAGGTTTAATAAATTCTTATTGAGTATAGTATATCAATAATAAATTCAAGTTAAGAATCTTTATTTGAAAATTTTCAAAATGAAAGGCCGTGATTGATTCAATGAAAAAGCTAAGTACATCGCTTAAATATGTAACATCCCATATTTTTGTAACCTTATTTACAATAATTAATTGGGTAAATTAAATAAATAAAGTGGAGATTAATAAGTTGATAATTGATTAGCTAAGGGTAGTCGTGCCATGTTAATGTGCAAACTAAAATGAAATAACCTAAGCTAATGTGTTAGGATATGAGAAGGGCAATATGGAAAATAGGTGGAGCTTATACCCTAAACCCTTAGGAGATAGAATGCTCACGTTCATTTCATTTTACTCAAACTAAAAATACTAAGGCCGACCACCATTGTCAAACTCAAGAAGAAGATTAAAGCTAGGATTCAGGGGAAGGGAAACAATCAACTAAATCAACATCAAATCTCACATCTATAATCTCAAAGCTAAGGTGAATAATTATTACATCCCAATTTCTTTTAGTTAAGATTAGACCCGAAGTGATTTTGCAAGTATATGCCATGTTTTGATGATTAAAATTATATATATATGTTGTTGATGGATTATATATGTTCATGTTAGTTTTATGATATGTTTGACATGAACACCCTATTTAATGACATCCAAATGCCTTGAAAATAGAAATATAGGTCAGAAATGATATTTTAGAGGAGATTTTCGATTTTCATAATTTTCTGAATTAATATGGATTTTATATTAATTTTCTAGTGAAGGAAATTATTAATTGGGTTATAAATTATTTTCGGCTAAAATAATTATTATTCGGGGTTGAAATTTTTATATGTTAGGCAACATATTAAAATAGATTTTTCTAGGATTTTTCCAGATTTTTTCTATGTGTTTTGATGAATATATAAAATTATTTAAGGTAAAGGACTTAAATGTTTTATATATTTAATTAAGGAGAAAGGGACATTTTGTAAAATAAAATGATTATTTAATTTTAAAAATTGTGGCAGCACATTTCTGAAAAGTAATTGTTAACCAATGAGAATTTGACAAACAAAGGCAGGTTAGTTGAAAAGATTTCCCTTTTAAGTTAAAAACAAAGAAATCACATTTGTTACATGTTTTGGCCTTTAGGGCAATAAACCTTCCGACCTAGACCTTCCGACAAGGTCGAGAGGTTCAAAGCTTTCGATAAGGTCAAACCAATGCATATGGTATCAAGCTACTTGGTACGTAATGAATTGGACAGAGTCGAGGGGATCTAAGTCGAAGGGCTGATGGCCAAAGAGGTCGGGGTATGTTTGTTTATAAACCAAAAGTTTTCACCTGCTTTGCTTTCGAATAAGAGCTTTCGACTTAGTTGCTTTCAACCAGGTCAAATATTTAAAGTAAGGGTTTTAAACCTTTTGACACAGTCGAAAGGTTATTGCTATTTTAACACTATTCTGTTTTGAAACCTTTCGACACAGTCGAAGGGTTACTGCCGCTTTATAAATGTTTCGTTTTGAACCTTTCGACAAAGACGAAAGGTTTACTTGTTTTAAAAACTAGCCGCTTCTCCATGCTTTCGAAAGGAAGCTTTTGACTTAGGTGATTCACCTTTGTTTTATAAATTAATGTAAAACTCATAGCTTTTGAAAGAGTTGTTTTAAAGGATATGTTTAAAGCTTTCGAAGCAGAGCTTTCGACTTAGTCGAAAGGTTGCTTCCAATGATTTCGAAAGGTTTGTTTAAGTGAATGATTTCAAAAGGTTTTAGGTGAATGACTTCAAAAGGTTTAAGTGAATAGTTTCGAAAGGTTTATATTGAATGGTTTCGAAAGGTTTATATTGAATGGTTTTGAAAGGTTTATATTGAATGGTTTTGAAAGGTTTGTTTTGAATGATTTCAAAAGGTTTAGTTCAATGGATTCGAAAGGTTTAAATGGAAGGTTTTCCTAGGTTTTTCTAAGGCAATGTTTTAAAGTGATTTTAAAGAAGGATGTCCAAAGTTTTACAACTTTCGAAAGATTTGCTTTTCATTGGTTTTGAAACGTTTGGAGAATAATTTCGAAAGGTCTAATGTTTGATTTTGAAAGAGAGGATATCAAAAGTTTAGAAAGAGGTTCTTTCAAATGGTTAAATGTTTTCATCAACTAAATTTTGAGTAAAGAATATATATATGACATGGTGATATGATTTTGAGTAAAGTATAAAGATTATATACTTTTCCTTGTTTAAGTTTGATTTAAAGGTTTTAAATCATTTTGAAATTGTTTTCAAGGAAAATTATGGGAGGGGATCCTTAAGTGAAAATGACTCAGATATTAGAAAACCAGATGGGACTAGTATGGAGTCGTGCCCCGGTTAATTGTTGTCCAAAATTCCAATGTGTAGGGCTTTGTCATAGGTAGACTAAAATTATGGTTACATACCGAAAGGAATATTTGTTTGTATACAGATAGGTTATTGGTGAGCCCGAAAAACCATTAGGATCAGGAAGACCTAGGAGATGATTAAGTTAGGGACAGACCGTCCAAAAGTGAAGTATTTAACAGATAGTTAAGGACAGACCATCCAAATGAGAAATGTTTAAAAGATAGTTAAGGATAGATAATCCAGAAGAAGAATATCTAACAGGTGTTAGGTTAATTTTTATTATATTATCTGGTAGGCCCGAGTTAGTCAAAGGTTAAAAGTTATCCAAACAAAACTTGTGTGTTTGAACAGATAGTTCATTATTACCTGATATTTATGTATGTTTACATAATGATTGCTTTATAGTATTTAACCATTGTGGATGTTGGAGCACAGTATATGGTTTTATGAAAGGTTTTGCAAAGATATGTTTTAAAAGGATGTTAGTGAGGGGAAACCCGTTCCGCTAAGCAACATGGTCTCACTTAACATAATTATTCCGGGATGTATAATATTATTCACACAAGGATTTATGTCTGACTCGAAGTTATGTTTTCCCCTTAAACTCTCGGGTGCTCAAAATTTATTTGAGTAGGCTAAGGGGTTACAGTTCTTTTTTAGGTTTTAGAATGTTGACGAATAAGCTACCAGAAGCATGCAGGAGGCAATGGTTAGCTACTTAGGATTTGCAATTCTTGTTATGTTTTGATGGATTTTCCACTGTATTGTTTCCATTAGGTCTATTATGACCATATGACTCTGATCAACCAAGAGGTATCTTCATATACCGCTCTTGGCATAATTTGTAATAATTATATTTGATTTGTTCCTGGGAATGATTTGGGGATGATGTGTTGTGAATGTGAAACATTTGATTTTGAAATGTAATGAAATAAATGTGGTTTTTTGAAATCTATGTTTCGTTCCATATTCAAGTGCTTCTGATATTAGTGATACCATTAAATAGCCGTATTTAGTCACCAGAAGCTAATACTATAGATGACTGCAGCATTTGTAGCGCTTAGTTTTGGGCCTCTAGATTGGGGATGTTACAGAATATTACCGCAATAAAAATAATGTGTATAAAATTATAAGTGCACAAATTTATAACCGAGCCGATTTCAAATGTTGAGAATCTCATAACATTGTTATATGATAACAATGTCACGATATAGTTTGTAGCAGAACTTATAGCTCACTAGATGTCGAGAGACATACTCTGAATTGTTCCACATGATAAAGCAGTTTATCACCATCGGAGAGAGTTGATTGACAGAGTAGATAATTAAAACATATAGCATGGCCGTTCACAAAGGGACTGACCTAATTGGTTTTGAGAAAACCTATTGGAGAAGTTGGAATAAGATTCCATACTTGACCCCAAATGCAAGTGGGAGATTGATATAGTTAGGGGTATTCCCTATGGGCAGTTATGTAATTTGTTACATATATCTAACTCGTTGACCAATCTTGTTCGAAATAAAGGTATTTTCTTTCTATTATATACTTGATTTAATGTGGTTATATTAATTAATCAACTTAATTAAAAGTATATTTAATAGAAAATCCACAAATGGTATGTTTTATGATAGTATTTACAAAGTGTTGTAACCGTGAGTAATTTATCATAATGAAACAAATGTACCAATTTAAATGTTCTTAGTCAAGATGCATCAAGACTGGATATCGATATCCGTTGACACTAGAGTACGTAACGCTCTCCAAATATTGTTCTTAGTTTATTTGATGTTTTGAATGTTGTTGGTATTTATTTTAATGCATATATAAAAGTTATATTTGCATATATCGATATGCGATATCGGTATAATTTTAAACATGTCTCTAAACAATAAAATAATTACATAAAAGTTGTTTTCTTTTATTTAGAAAAGTTGCATAGCTGGAATGTGCTTGGATCAGCCATATAATGGTAAGAGGAGGAAATCAATTAATGAGATTAATTGAATTTTAAAAAGAGGAAATAAAGGAGGAAGTTTTAATAGGAGAATAGGAAAAGGTTCCTTTAATTCTATTAAAAAAAAACATCCTTATTTTTGAAAGTACAGAGAACAGAACGTGACTTTCATTTTTGTTCTCTTTTCTTCCTCTTCTCTATCATTCATTCTTGGTTGAAACTTCATCCAAAAAAAACCATCAAAACAAATTCAAATCAACATCAAGCTATATTAAAAGGTGGTTCATTCTTCTCTTGCAAAGTGGGATGGTGATTTGCTTGAAATCTGAGGAGAAGCCAAAAATCTAGGTGTGATGAAGGGCAAGGTCTATCGGATCTAGAGAGTGGCCACTCAGATCTAGGTATTGTTGTACCATTTAAGGTGTTTCTACATGCTTCATTCTAAGGTAATTATATGTGTGTATAATTCTATATTTACATATCTTATAATTTGTTCATATCCCCTTAATCTCCATCTTTCCCTTCTATTCATACTTATGAATTTGAATCTTGATTTGAATATCTCCATTCCCTTGCTTGAATCGATCGTTCTATCATGTTAAAATATCGAATTTTTTCTTTTGTTCACTGCTATTTTATTATGAATTATAACATCTCATTTTCTATCTCATGTATGATTGTTCGATTAATTAATTTAACCTAGATCTAGACCTTCTTAATTTTATTTTTTGTACTCTACGTGATTGTTTGCAAAGTTTGTTTAATTTAGATCTAGATCTTCTTACCTCAAATCTATATATACCTATGTCCAGTGGCGGATTTAGAGGGGGCATGTGGGGTCACCGGACCCCACTAGACTTTATATATTTTACTTTTTAGTACTGCTGCTTTTTATCAAATTTATTCCTGCTGCTGCTTTTCTTTTATCTTCCCTCTTTTTTGCGCTGTTGCTTCTTTATTTCCTTTTTATCTCTTTTTTTGCTGCTGCTTTGATTTGTGATTTTCATTTGTACTACTACTTTTCTACCAAAAAAAAAGGCAACCGCATTCTACTGCTACTTCTTTGCTTATTCTATTTAGGTATGCTGCTCTTCTTTTTATCCCTCTTCTTTAAACTGAAATTGCGATTCTAGGGTTCCAAATTGGTACCGACTTTTGATAAAATCTGAATACTTCTTAATTTGATCAATTCTATTCAGTTTTGATTTTTGCAGCACTAAACTTCTTGATTGTTGACTGATTTATTATTTGTTAATTCACTTAAATTGTTAGGCATGGATAAGTATATTATAAGAACTAAACGTCCTCGAGCTGAAGTTGAACAAAGTCAGAATCAGGAAGCTATTCAGGTTGAATCTTTACCTAATCAAAATCAAACTACTACAAATTCTCCAATGGAAGAAGATATTCCAATTCTTAATAATGTGATTAATGTTGAACAAATGATAGTTGATCCTGGATTACGACCTCCTTTGTCTTCAATTGGTTTTACTTCTATGGAACGTGAAAAAATTCGAAGGGCATATTTAACTAAAGGCCCCTGTCAACCAATACTCACCAAGTTCCCTGTTACTATGTTTTCAAGAAAGCCACGCAAGTTTAATCCTAGTTGGTATAAAGAATATCATTATTGGTTGGAGTATAGTGAAAGCAAAGATGCGGTCTTCTGCCTATGTTGTTACCTTTTCAACACCGAATTAGGGGATCATAGATTTAATCATGAGTCATTTGTTGGTGAAGGTTTTCGAAATTGGAAAAAGAAAGATAGGCTAAACACACACGTGGGTGATCATAGTAGTAGTCACAATAAATGCTTAAAAGCTTGTGAGGATTTGTTGAAACAAAAACAACACGTTGATATCATGATAGCTGGAATATCAACTCAAGCTAAACTTGAGTACCGAATTCGACTTAATGCAACGATTGAATGTGTTAGGATGCTTTTAATGCAAGCATTGGCTTTCCGTGGTCATGATGAGTCGGAGCATTCAAAAAATCAAGGCAATTTTCTTGCATTATTAAAATTTCTTTGCAAGCATAATGATGAAGTAAATAGAGTTTCTTTAAACAATGCTCCAGAGAACAACAAATTGAGTTCACCTACAATTCAAAAGGACATTTGTAATGCTGCATCATTTCTTACTACAAAAGCTATCATTGAAGATATTGGAGGTGATTTTTTCTCTTTGTTAGTTGATGAAGCTCGTGATTCTGCAATTAAGGAACAAATGGTCGTGTGTTTGAGGTATGTAAACAAACAAGGGTGTATAGTGGAGCGTATTCTTGGCATCGTACATGTTCAAGAAACCACTTCTCGAGTTCTCAAAATTGCTATTGAGTTGCTTTTTGCTACACATGGATTAAGCATGTCAAGAATTCGTGGACAAGGTTATGATGGTGCAAGTAACATGAGTGGCAATATTGGTTTACTTAAAAGTTTGATACTAGAAGATAATCAAAGTGCTTACTATGTTCATTGTTTTGCTCATCAACTACAATTAACACTTGTTGCGGTTGCAAGAAAGAATGATAAGCTTTCTTCATTCTTTGATTATTTGGCATCTTTGGCCAATTTTATTGGTGCTTCATGTAAAAGAAAAGAATTACTTCGAGTGAAACAAATTGAGAAAGTAGTGGAAGGAATTTCTCAAGGCACTTTAGATTCGGGACAAGGCATGAATCAAGTAGTTACTCTAAAACGTCCAGGAGAAACACGTTGGAGTTCACACTATAATACTATTATTTGTGTGATTGCTTTATTCTCTTCTACACTTGAAGTGCTTGAGGAAATGAAAAAATTGCCATCATTTTCTAACCACAAAGGTGAAATAAGCCGACTAATTGAAGTAATGTGTGAGTTTGAATTTGTATTCCTGTTATTTTTTATGAAGAAAGTGTTGGGAATTACCAATGATTTATCACAAGCATTACAAAGAAAGGATCAAGACCTTCCAAATGCTATGGGTTTGGTTAAAGTAGCTAAAAGAAGGTTACAAGAACTAAGAGAAGATGGTTGGGATAATTTGTTAGTAGAGGTGAATAGTTTTTGTGAAAAGAATGAGATTGATATTCTAAACATGGATGAACCTTATGTTCCTCGTGGAAGATCAAAGCGTAACGTTCATAAAGTTACAAATCATCATCATTTCAAGACTCAAATACTTGTTGCCGTGGTTGATTTTCAACTTAAAGAGATGAATGAGCGTTTTGATAATGTGAATATCGAACTACTTACGTGTATATCATGTCTTGATCCGCGTCATTCTTTCGTAGCTTTTGACAAACAAAAGTTGATTCAACTTGCTAAGTTTTATCCTTTCGAATTTGATGAAACACATCTCTTAGTACTTGAGGATCAACTTGAAAACTATATTCAGGATATGAGAAGTAACGAAGATTTTAGAGATCTAAAGGGGGTTGGAGAACTTGGTCAAAGAATGGTTCAAAAACAAAAGGATATCGGATTTCCTTTGGTTTATATGTTAGTTAAGTTAGCGTTGATCTTGCCAGTTGCAACAGCTACCGTTGAAAGAGCTTTTTCTGCTATGAATCTTATAAAAGGTGTACTTCGTAATACAATGGGAGATACTTGGCTGAATGATTGTCTTGTGACATATATTGAAAGGGATATTTTTGAGAACATAAACAATGAAGCAATTATGCAAAGATTCCAAGATATGAAGAATAGAAGAATGTTAATTTAAAATTGCAAAATTATATGAAGTCAAGTACTTTTGGTTATAAACTATTGCTTTATTAATATGTTTGTATATTTTGGCCCCCACTAGTCTTGATCCCTGGCTCCGCCACTGCCTATGTCGTTTGATTTTGTTGTTTAAAAAAATGAACATAATTGGACTTTGAATTTTTCTCCTTTCATAATTCAGTTTTTCATGTCAAAAGGTTTACACTTGAATATTTAAACATGGGTTGCTATGTAATTAAAACTTGGTAATAATCGCATTAATTAATCTTTGTTATCCAATTAATATGATGTTTTAATTGTCATGTTTCAAATCATTCTAATATAAACTCTTCCTTTTAAAAGAAAAAAGGAAACATTAAATAAATGATATATTCCATGATTTGCAATTCCGTTTAATTAAAAATTATATCTTTGCTTAAAAAGAAAGGATTCTTTTGACAACTGTTTCAAACCATTTTCATTAATCTTAATATTCTTTGATTTACTGCTTGTAATTGAAATGAAATCTATTTTATTTGAACCATTATGGTAAACATTAATTATATATATATATATATTTGTTTATTTATGGTGTGTATATATATATATGTATGTATTTATATATATTAATAAATAAATAAAACCGTTCATGTTTAGGATGACAAAGGCAAATGTGGATGGGAAATGTGTCGATTGTGGTGTAAATCCCAGCAGTTAAGCAATGTTTACATTAACTTTGTACACTATTATATTTTGCACTTACACTATACACATAGGCGCATGTGATGTGCTCATAATCATTTGCAATTAATCTAATTAAATTGAATTAATGCTTTCTTAATAAAACATTCAATTGAAATGTTAACATGTTTATTCAACATATTATCAATCTAATCAGAGATAGAGAAATATGATGTTTCTCTCTCACTCTCCAATTAATGTTTTTCACTTTCTTAATTAATTGCAAAACTATTAGAGAAGGAAACTAAAGGTTACTTTCTCATATTTATTTTAATAAGTAACTACTACACACACGAGTGTATTTGATTCGCTCATTCATATAAATTTATATAATATTCAAACCCTTTTGAAATTTTTTTACCAAATTAAATAAAATATTGATTTTATTTAAAAGAAAATTTAGATAAGATTTAATGCATTTAGACTTCATAGGCCCATTAATGATCCAAAGTGGTAAAATTTTGAAATTCACCCATTTTTTCTGCTACGGGCTAGCCTAGTTCCAACAGTCAATACGACGCATAGGAACTCCAGATCAACACTTGAATCAGGCTCTATATAGATAGATAAGAATGCTATAGGAGTAGGGGCTACTTTGGATGTACCCTTAGGGATCGGTACCGATCCCCTATGTAGGGTGGAACACCAGTCTATACTTAGTATATTCCAAGGTGTTACTGACTCTAGTGCTCATGGAGATCGACAGAGAATTGCATTGGTTCACCAAAATGACTTTGGAAGTAGACGCTTAGCAGCGAGTTAGGGATGTAGGCAGAAGATGGGGTCCACCCAAAGAGGAATTGAGTGTCGATACCGATCCCTAGAGTGAGGATGGTACCGATCCTCAACTTGGGTGATCCCCTTGTTGTTTTGGTTTGGGTTGAATTTGCTTTAAGTCCAACCTGAGAAATTTGAGTGTTTACTTAGGGCTTGACCTGAAGATTTCTGAGATTTTGTGCTCTAAGCTTTCCTTCGTTTGCTTAGAGTCAGACCCGAGTTTTCGAGTGTTTGGTTCGAGTCAATAGGGGTCGTTACCAAGTCGAGTCCAGGGATCGGCACCGAGTCCACGCTAGGTCGCGCTTGGGGTTTTTTATGGATTGCTTCGGGTCTGACTCAGGGATTTCTCAAGTCTATTCTGCTTCGAGTCTGAGCTGAGGATTTTGTGGGTTTTCTTCGAGTTGGCTCCTCCAAAAACTTAAACTTTCAAAATTTCAACTTTTTCGCTCATTTTTAGATGTTTTCTTTTTCTTGCCTTTTTATGATATTCCCAATGTCCTTGGATCATTTCTCCATCATTCGCTCATCTGATTTGATTGTTTAAGTCTGTTCGAATACTGTCTAGTGAAAAGGCCGGATAACACGCACACAGATATATATATATATATATATATGTATGTCTATATGTATGTTTGTATGTATGTATGTATATGTATATAAAGGGAACAAAGCAGAAAATAAGAGAAGAGAAGAGTAGAAGCAATTTAGAATGACAACTAAAATGGTAAACTTGAATCTAAAACTCTAATCTAGTGTTAATTCAATCCTTTTTCCAAATCTGTAATTTTAATAAATGGATACCTTTTTATTATTTTTAATTTAAAGTAAGAGGAAGTCAAATAAAAAGGGAACATATCTAGATCTAGAGAATTGAAAAGCTAAAGCAAGGTGAGTGAGAAAATTACATGTTTTGTAAGAAGATTAGATTTATATTGTTGTGATCTGATTCATTGATGCTTAATTATAATTGATTTGGATATTTAATTATAAGTGCATAATGATTAGATATAATTTATTTTGATTAGTATTTTGTATGATCCATAGGTCATACAACAAATTGAATAATATGTTGATTAATAGGTTAAATGATTAGATATAAACTTCAATTTGATTAAATTATTGTTTACGCGTAATGAATTAGTGTAAATAACGAATTGAATAATGAACTGTATACGCGTAATGATTATGGAATAGGTCTAATGAAATTTATTACGACATGGATTTAATGAAATTGAAAATTTTGCCTACCTATTTTGTACTAGTAACTTGTTATGAATTTGTTTATAATAAATTGGTATTTGAAAAAAGGATAAAAATGCAGAATAAAAGAATTCTTAGCGATGAGTGGGATCGGGCACTATGTAGCATGGTTGGTACATATAGTATCACCAAATACGACATAATATTACGAACAACCATCAGGGGTAGGGCTGCATAGGATGATATGTCATCAATCCTTAGCGATCAACAGGAAAGGCATGGTTACACCTAACTGATCTTTGCGTCAAACCAGGGTAGCCTCGGTTGGGTTATGCACCACCACAATTATTTGCTAGTTTGTTTGTTGGGGTAAGGCTAGTTAACCCAAAGAGAGTTCTTTCAAATTGATTGGGGTAGTCCGTGGTAACGAGTCCATGATAGGAAGCAGACAAAGTAGTGAATCCCCAAAGCGAGATACAGTATGGCATAATATTTTGAAAAGCTCTCATTAGACACTATGGGAGTCCCTTAAGCTATATGGTGATGAGATCGTGACATGACGAGGAAGATGGATCCTAACAGGGTGCTGATTTAGAGATACTAGCTAGGATAGTATCAAGGTCCATTGGGGGACCATGGTACTTATATTATATATATGTATATAGCTATGATTCTACAAAGAGTAGATGAGAACGTGGAGTCAAGATGACTAATTAAAATGTAAACAGACATAATATAAGATAAAGAATGATCAGCATAAACCAGTGTTATGTACAAAGCGTATAATTTACCAGTCACCAGAACGTTGTTCTGACCCCTTCCTCATTACAACCCATATGATATCTCGAAGGACATGCATTAGTGATAGGTATAATCGGTGCCGACAAGGACACTAGACCTTAGAAGTGTTATATATTGGTCAATAGTTATGTGACTTATTATATTTTATTTATTCCATAGTGATTTATACCGTTGGTGCTCTGATATACTTCCATTGCTTTATTTGTAGGATACCAAACCAACGATCCATACTTTGGTGGAAGTTTTCAATTTAGTAAAAATTCAGGCCCACTGGGGTGCGAGTTGTTACATTTGGTATTGAAGGTTAGTCGATCTTGAAAATTAGGAAATGTTGAGTGAACGTATTTATATATTTCATATCATTAGAAATATATTATACGCCAAATCCTAATAATTCCAACCATATAATAGTTACATATGGAAAATCCATGAAGCCGGATGGTGCATGACTCCCTAGTCGAGCCTTGATAGCCCATTGGTTGTAGATCCCCGTACGATGTGGATTGATGATGTATAGTAGGTCCAGATATGAGAAAAATAAGAATTCATATGTTATAGATATCCGAAAGCAGTTGGTTTTTCCGAGGATGGTGTAAAGTAGTCACTCCAAGTTAATAGTTGGATTTCTAATATTGGAAGAAGATAAGTCAGTTAGTTGGAGAGCAAAAGTTCTAGAGGTAGAACAAATAGAAATCCACTTCGAATCCTACCCAACAGAAAATAGTTTTAAAAGTTGAGAATTTGAAAAAGGAAGCAAATATTGGATTTTAAAATGTATATGTGAATAAAAATATTTTGTTAAATTGAAATTCTTTTTTTGTAACTAGGTTTTACAAAAGCCAATGGTTGGAAATTATAGAGCGTATATAGCTCGTTAGTTTCTTTATAAAGAAAGAAAATTGTATATAAAAAAGTTCTAATAGAAGTTAAAATCCAAAATTCAAGTAAAGGAAATTTTGTAAAAAGCAATCTCCCTAAAAAAATGGTAGAGCAATATAGCTCGTGGATTTTTCTACGTAATGAAAATTTTAAGTTATACAAATATTTTTATGGTTGGACAATAGGAAGTGGTACAGTTCGAAATTGGGTAAATAGTACAGAAAAGAAGATTTAGAACCCTAAAACAAAGCTGTAGGTAAAAGCACTACAATGGTTCAACTAAGAAGACAATTAATCAAAATAAAAGCAATTGAAATTAATATGGTTTAGATAGAGGAAAGTTGTGACATCGCCTATCTAGAGGCCCAAAATTAAGCGTTACAGATACTGCAATCATCTATAGTATTAGCTTCCGGTGACTAAATACGGCTATGTTAATGGTATATATAATATCAGAAGCACTTGAATATGAAACAAAACACAGATTTCAAAATAAATTTTCTTCATTGCATTTAAAACAGATGTTCCATATTCTTAATACATAATCCCAATACATTTCCAGGCACAGATAAAATATACTTAATACAAAATACGTCAAGAGCAGTATATGAAGATACCTTCTTGGATGATCAGAGTTATATAATCATGGTAGACTTAATACAAACACAGCGGAAATACAACAAAACATAAAACTGCAACTCCTAAATAGCTATCCGTTTGCCTCCTACATGCCTCTGGTAGCTTTATTCGTCATCCTACTAAACCTGAAAAGACCTTAATCCCTCAGCTTACTCAAATTAATTTTTAGCACCCGAGATTTTAAGGGGAAAACATAAACTTCGAGTCAGACATAAAGCCTGGTGTGAATAATATTATACATCCCGGAATAATTATGTTAAGTGAGACCACGCCGCTTAGCGAAACGGGTTTCCCCTCTCTAATATCCTTTTAAAACATATCTTTGCAAAACCTTTCATAAAACCATATACTGTGCTCCAACATCCACAATGGTTAAATACTGTAAAGCAATCATTATGTAAACATACATAAATATCTGGTAATAATGAACTATCTGTTCAAACACACTAGTTTTGTTTGGATAACATTTAACCTTTGGCTGACTCGGGCCTACCAGACAATATAATCAAAACTAACCCAACACATGTTGGATTTTCTTCTTCTGTATTATCTATCATTAACTATCTGTTAAACATTTCCCATCTGGACGGTCTGTCCTTAACTATTTGTTAAATACTCCACTTCTGAACGGTCTGTCCCTAACTTAATCATCTCCCAGGCCTTCCCAATCTTAATGGTTTTTCGGGATCACCAATAACTTATCTGTATAAAAACATAGTTCCCTTCGGTGTGTAACCATAATTTTAGTCTACCTACGACAAAGCCCTACACACTAGAATTTTAGACAATAATTAGCTGGGGATATTAGCTAATGTATAGGGTGCGACCCCATACTAGTCCTATCTGGTATTCTAATATCTGAGTCATTTTCACTTAAGGATCCCTCCCATAATTTTCCTTAAAAACATTTTCAAAATGATTTAAAACCTTTAGATCAAACTTAAATAAGGAAATGTATATAATCTTTCTACTTTACTCAAAATCATATCACCATGTCATATATATATTCTTTACTCAAAATTTAGTTGATGAAAATATTTAACCATTTGAAAGAACCTCTTTCTAAACCTTTAAAATCATCTCTTTTAAAACCAATATCAAACCATTCGAAATCATTCCTCAAACCTTTCAAAATCATACATCAAACCTTTGGAAACCATTCTCCAAACCTTTTGAACCCATTGAAAGCAAACCTTTCAAAAGCTATAAAACTTTGGACATCCTTCTTTAAATCCACTTTAAAACATTGCCTTAGAAACCTTGGAAAACCTTCCATTTAAACCATTCAAATCCATTGAATCAAACCTTTCGAAACCATTCAACTAAAACCTTTCGAAACCATTCAATAAACCTTTCGAAACCATTCAACTAAAAACGTTCGAAACTATTCAATAAAACTTTCGAAACCATTAAACTAAACCTTTCAAAATAATTCAAATAAAACCTTTCAAAATCATTCAACCAAAACCTTTCGAAAACATTCAATAAACCTATCGAAACCATTAAACTAAACCTTTCGAAACCATTTAACTAAAACCTTTCGAAACCATTGGAAGCAACCTTTCGACTTTGTCGAAAGGTCTGCTTCGAAAGCTTTAAACAAATCCTTTAAAACAACTCCTTCGAAAGCTTTGGATTTTACTTTAATTTATAAAACAAGGGTGAATCACCTAAGTTGAAAGCTTCCTTTTGAAAGCATGGAGAAGCGGCTAGTTTTTAAAACAAGTAAACCTTTCGTCTTTGTCGAGAGGTTCAAAATAAAACATTTATAAAGCGGCAGTAACCCTTCGACTATGTCGAAAGGTTTCAGAACAGAATAGTATTAAAACAACAGTAACCTTTCGACGTGCCGAAAGGTTTAAAACCCTTAATTTAAACATTTGACCTAGTCGAAAGCAACCAAGTCGAAAGCTCTTATTCGAAAGCAAAGTAGGTGAAAGCTTCCCTCAACCCTTCGACTTAGAATCCTTCGACTTTATCCAATTCATTACGTACCAAGTAGCTTGATACCATATGCATTGGTTTGACCTTGTCGAAAGCTTTGGACCTCTCGACCTTGTCGGAAGGTCAGGGTCGGAAGGTTTACTGCCGTAAAGGCTGAAACATGTAAAAATGTGATTGCTTTGTTTTCAACTTAAAAAGGAAATCTTTTCAACTAACCTGTCTTTGTTTGTCAAATTCTCATTGGTTAACAATTAATTTTCAGAAATGTGCTGCCACAATTTTTAAAATTAAATAATCATTTTACTTTACAAAATGCCTCTTTCTCCTTAATTAAATATATAAAACATTTAAGTCCCATACTTTAAATAATTTTATATATTCATCAAAACACTTAGAAAAATTCTGGAAAAATTCCAGAAAATCTATTTTAATATGTTTTCCAAGTTATAAAAATTTCAAACCCAATTAATCATTATTTTAGCCGTAAATAATTTATAACCAAATAAACAATTTTCTTCACTAGAAAATTAATATAAAATCCATATTAATTCAGAAAATGCTGAAAATCGAAACCCATCTCTAAAATATCATGTCTGATCTATATTTAATTTTCAAGGCATTTGGATGTCATTAAATAGGGTTTTCATGTCAATAATATCATAAAACTAACATGAACATATTTAATCCATCAACAATATATATATGTATGTGTATGTGTATGTATGTATGTGTATGTATATATAATTTTAGTCCTCAAAACATGGCATTTATATACTTGCAAAATCATTTCGGGTCTAATCTTAAAACCGAAAACTAAAAGAAATTGGGATATAGTAATTATTCACCTTAGCTTTGAGATTATAGATATGAGATTTGATGTTGATTTAGTTGATTTTCTTTCTTCTTTAGAATCCTAGCTTTAATCTTCTTCTTGAGAATAATAATGGTGTCCGTCCTTAGGAAATTTTAGTTTGGGTAAAATGAAAATGAATGTGTGTTACATTCCTAAGGGTTTATGGTATAAGCCTTACCTATTTCCCATATTGCCATTCTCATATCCTAACACATTAACTTAGGTTATTTCATTTTAATTAACACACCAACATGGCACGACTACCCTTTGTAAATCAAATCTCAACCTTTTAATCTTTACATTATTTTATTTAATTTACCCAATTAATTATTCTAAATAATGTCACAAAAATATGGGGTGTTACAGACTCCCCGCCTTAAAGAATTTTGTCCTCGAAATTACGATATGGTACACAACAAAACAATCAAAGGTAGAATGTACCATCAAACAAATCAGGGTAAGAGACTCTAATCCTGCTCTCCGTCTCCCAAGTAAAGTCTCTAGCATCGTCACTACACCGAACCTTTACTAACTTGATTGTCTTGTTCCTCAACTTCTTCTCATCTCTAGCCACAATCTGAATCGGCTTTCTAACTATGGTCAAATCCGGTTCTACTACTAAATCCTCTAACACTGTAGGTTCTATGGTAGTCTCCGGGTCTCTAACACATTTCCTAAGATGAGAAAAATGGAAAACATCATGGACTCTAGCCAAACTACTAGGTAACTCTACTCTAAAAGCGAGAGTCCCGATCCTCTCAACAGTACGGAAAGGTCCAACAAATCTAGGTGCTAACTTCCCGAATCTCATCACACCCTTCTTCAGTGAAACCTTAATGAACACATAGTCTCCGTCAGAAAATTCCAAGTCCTTCCTTCTTCTATCAGCATAACTTTTCTGCATAGACTGAGCTTCCTTCATCCTAGTTCGAATCAACTCAATCTTTTCTACAGCTTCCTTCACCAAGTCCAAACCAAGAACCAATCTATCTCAGGTCTCTAACCAACATACAGGAGACTTGCATGGTCTTCCATACAAAACTTCAAATGGTGCCATCCCAATACTAGTCTGATAACTATTGTTATACGAGAACTCGACTAGATGGAGATGGTCCTCCCATGATCCCCCGAAATCCAATACACAAGCTCTTAACAAGTCCTCCAAGACTTTGTTAATTCTTTCCGTTTGCCCATCGGTCTTTGGATGGTAAGCGGTACTCATGTTGAGCTTGGTTCCTAATGCATCCTGTAGTCTTTTCCAGAACTCACTAGTAAATAAAGAATCTCTATCACTAACAATACTACTAGGAATCCCGTGCAGTTTAACTACATTCTTCATAAATATCTTCGCCAAAATAGGTTTCATCCTAGTTGACATTACCGGAATGAAATGGGCACTCTTAGTCAATCTATCTACTATGACCCATATGCTTTCATTTCCACTATTAGACCTTGGCAACCCATCAATAAAATCCATAGAGATGGAATTCCATTTCCACAATGGGACTTCTAACGGTTGAAGCAATCCACTAGGCTTCTGGTGTTCAGCCTTTGCCTGTTGGCAATTCAAGCACTGCTTAACACACAAACCAATGTCCCGTTTCATACCTTCCTAGAAGAAACTTCTCTTCATATCCTTATACATCTTCGTTCCTCCTGGATGGATAGTGAACTTCGAAAGATGGCACTCATCCAAAACTTCCTTCCTCATGTCTCCTACATTCGGAACACACAACCTTCCTTTCTTCCTCAACCACCCATTTTGGTCAAGACTAAAATCCTTTAGGCATCGCTCTCCGTTCCTTCCCTCAACCTTCTAATCTGTTCCGCCAAAACTGGATTCTCCTCCTACTTAGAAGCTATCTTCTAAATCGTTACCGATCGAACTTCTAAACAAGACAACATAGCACTTCCCGCACTTGAACCTACCTCGGATCTAAACTACACACTACAAGCTGATAATGCTTCCAAATCTTTCCACTCAGTAATCATAGCCAATACTGCATTCTGATGTTTCCGACTGAGTGCATCCGCCACCTTGTTTCCTTTTCCGGGCGTGTACTCAAATCCAAAATCATAAGCATCAATAAACTCCAACCATCTCTTCTACCTCATGTTCAGCTCCTTCTGAGAGAACAAGTACTTCAATGACTTATGATCAGTATAAAGCTCAAATCGCTCTCCCAAAAGATAATGTCTCCATACCTTCAAAGCAAATATAATGGCAGCTGACTCCAAATCATGCGTAGGGTACCTAACTTCATGTGGTCTGAGCTGTCTAGAAGCATAAGCAATCACTTTACCTCTTTGCATCAACACAGCTCCCAATCCTGTTCCACACGCATCAGTATAAACAACCAAATCTTGATTCCCCTCCGAAACCACTAACACCGTTGCATGGGTCAATAAGTTTTTCAACCTTTGGAATGCTTCCTCACACTTATCAGTCCATACGAACTTCACATCTTTTCGCGTAAGCTTAGTCATCGGTGTAGCTATCCGTGAAAAATATTTTATAACCTCCGATAATATCCAGCCAATCCCAGAAAGCTCTTAATCTTGGTCGCTATCTCGGGTCTCTTCCAATTATTCACCGCCTCAATCTTAGTCGGATCTACAAACAACCCTTTCTTTGAGACGACATGACCAAGGAATCCTTCTTCCAAAAATGATACTTCGAAAACTTAGCCTTCAACTGATGCTCCCTCAATGTTTCGAGCACAACTCTAAGCTAAACTTCATGCTCCTTCTCATCCTTAGAGTATAACAAAATGTCATCTATGAAGACCAACACAAATCTATCCAAGTGCTCTCAGAAAATTATATTCTTCAGATCCACAAAGAATGCCGGCGTATTAGTTAGTCCGAATGGCATAAATAACCATTCATACGATCCATACCTTGTCTTAAACGCCGTCAAAGGAATACTATCCTCTACCACTCTAAGTTGATGAAATCCCGTCGCCAAATCCAACTGAGAGAATACCTTGGTTCCACTTAACTAATCGAACAAATCGTCAATTCTCGGCAATGGATAATGGTTCTTTATCATCTTCTCATTCAACTTTCGATAATCGATACATAGCCTCAATGATCCGTCCGGCTTTTTCACAAATACTGCGGCAGCCCCCCATGGTGAACTAGTTGGTCGGATAAAACTCTTGCCTTCCAAATCCACCAACTGCACCTTCAACTCTCTCATCTCAGTGGGTGTCATCATGCTCGGCGGCCTACTAACCGGCTCTGCTCCAGGCACCAAACCAATTCGAAACTCTATGGCTCGTTTCGGTGGTAGTCCAACTACCGGCTCAAATACATCAGCAAATTCTCTAACTACAAAGACTCGATGCAACTTATCCTCCAACTCCATAATACCCAATAAAGAACTCACTTCACAACTAGGGTTCTCTATGATATAAACTATCCGATCACTATAATCCGGGTGACTAAGTGATATTTTCCTATCATGGAAAAATATCCTAGCATCATATTTACTTAAGCAATCCATCCCAAGGATAATCCCAAATCCCACAAAGTCAAACACTTGCAAACATCAATCAAAAGTATGGCCTAGCAAATCGAACTCTAATTGGTCACACCTCATCTCAAGTGTTGTATACCCTCCTATCGGATTTGCAACCCTTAAGGAAGTAACTAATTATGAGGGTCTAAGTTAAGCTTCTCTACCAAATATCGAGAAATAAAAGAATGAGATGCTCCAGTATCAAATAGAACGCTAACAAACATACCGTGAATCTACAACGAGCCTCCCAAAATAGCCTTCCCTTTGTCCTGTACAACCGGCCTTGATCTTGTGGGCTCCAAAGCATAAACTTGCCCCTTCCATCTCTTGCAGGCTCTGGGCACTTGTTCTTGTAATGACTGATCTGATCATAATTAAAACATCTAACATTCTTCTTTCCACCAGCCTCTTTTCCTTTACCGGTTCGACACTCATTAGCATAGTGTCCTTCTTGTCGCATTTGTAGCAAACCACTTCAGCCTTTCCTTTCTTCTGTGATCCCCCTTTCTAAGCATTCTTTTTCTAGAAAAACTCCTTTTCTAGCCCTGTCCCATCTGGGCCTCCTTCATCTTCTTCCTCAAGCAAACCAACGCCTCTTCTTGCCTTAATGCCATTTCAACCACTACATCACTGGGATCTCTCAAATGCAGCAAAGTGGCACTTATCAACTCTGGCCTCAAGCCCCTTATAAACTTTTCATTCCGCCTGATCACGGTGTCTACCAAAGCATACCCGTATCGGGCCAACTCCTAAAACTTCCTCGCATACTCCAAGACGGACATATCAACTTGTTCCAACTCTACAAACTTCCTCACCAATGCTGACTGCGCCATTACAGACATAAATCTTTCTGAAAACCTTCTCCTAAACTCCTTCCAAGTTATGGTTTCCTCATCATCTCTAGCAGTAATAGTATTCCACCAGAATAGAGCAGCTCCCTACAGCTGCCTCGAAGCCAATCTCCTCTTATGTGCATCATTCAATCCTAAGTCAGCAAAAATTCTCTCGCAATGCAGTGGCCAATTTCCACCTCGATCGCATCTTCAGTACCAATAAACGACTACCCTCCAAGCTTGATGTAATCTCTACTCAAGTTAGCATACTGATTGACCATAAGAACTTCCTGAGCTCCACCTCCAGTAGCATTACCTCCGACAACTCCGGCTGCTATTCTGGATTGCATCATGTTTACAAAGAACTGATACATTGCTCCCATGTCCATCTGGGGAACTCCTGCACCAACAGTTTCAGCTTGTGCCTAACCGGGACCTCTCCTAGTATTTGGTTGGGCATTTCCATTAGTGGTGGTGCTATTTCCTCTATGATTTACTTTGCCTCTTCTTTCCTCCATATTTGTATTCAAACCTCGTGAGATATAGATGAATAGCCTAACTAAGATGGGAGTCTAGAGAGATAGCGTATGCTATATATATAGCAAATACAAGTACGTTACTATAACGTTATCCCATACCCCGATCTTAACTCTAATTTCTAAGGATTATGTTTTCAAAAATCATTTTTAGTTAAAGTATTTCATAAACCATGCTCTGACACCAAGCAGTAACATCCCCTATCCAGAGGCCTCAAACTAAGCGCTACAAATGTTGCAATCATCTATAGTATAAGCTTCCGACGACTAAACACGGCTATGTTAATGGCATCTATAATACCAGAAGCACTTGAATATGAAACAAAACACAGATTTCAAAACAACTTTTCTTCAATGCATTTAAAACAGATGTTCCATATTCTTAATACATAATCCCAATACGTTCCCAGGCACAGCTAAAATATACTTAATAAAAAATACATCAAGAGCGGTATATGAAGATACCCCCTTGGATGATCAGAGTTATATAGTCATGGTAGACTTAATACAAACACAGCGGAAATACAAAAAAAAAAAAATTGCAACTCCTAAATAGCTATCCGTTTGCCTCCTACATGCCTCCGGTAGTTTTATTCGTCATTCTACCAAACTTGAAAAGACCTTGACCCCTCAGCCTACTCAAATTAATTTTGAGCACCCGAGAGTTTAAGGGGAAAACATAAACTTTGAGTTAGACATAAAGCCTGGTGTGAATAATATTATACATCCTGGAATAATTATGTTAAGTGAGACCACGCCGCTTAGCGGAACGGGTTTCCCCTCACTAGCATCCTTTTAAAACATATCTTCGCAAAACTTTTCATAAACCATATACCGTGCTCCTGCATCCACAATGGTTAGATACTGTAAAGTAATCATTATGTAAACATACATAAATATCAGGTAATAATGAACTATTTGTTCAAACACACTAGTTTTGTTTGGATAACTATTAACCTTTGTGTCACGTACCGAAATTTTCGACTTTTGAAAATTTGACATCGATACTCACTTTATCGACTGCCGAGAAATCGAACGCCGAAAACTCGAATAGTGATGGTTTCAGAAAGAAGAAGTTGAAGAAAAAGAGAAGAAGAGAAAGAAGAAAAGAACAACATCAGATACAGAAACAATATCAGAATCTCACATATCGCAGCGGAACAATATATAATAGATGAATCAATAATCTTTAAAACAAAAGACTGTCAGTTTATACATACATCAATCATCAGAGTCAACATACAACAATGGACAGTTATATAAACTTGTCCTCATACAGAATACACAGCGGAATAAATAATATCAGATACAAATACTACGTCTCATCTTCCAGCTTATCTCCAAAGCTCCAGAATATCCAGAATATCCTGATAACCTAACTCTAGACTGCCCGTGTGGAAATTGGTGGGCACCCAGAGTTTAGAAGGGAAACAATAAACTCCGAGTCAGTCATGGTGATTGGTGTGAGATCGTAAAACAGTTATTCTTTATAACAACAAAATAATTTTTAAAGTCAATTCGCAATGCTTTTGGAAAATGAAACTACCATAAGACCTCCCGCCACACACACAATGCAAACGCAGACTTGGAGGAGATTTCTTCTTATGATAGTCAAAGATGCTTACTACGCAAAAATCAAATTCTTTTTGATATTATTATTAGTGCATAGTGTAGAAAACATTTCAAAAGTAGAATATTAATCTTAGCCGACATAGGTACCATTATAGTATGCCTACTATAGTTACCATATTAAATGGCAGGTTCTACAACTAAAACCGTACAAGGCTCGTATTGTTTCTTTGGATTTCCAACAAATGGTCAGGCTAAGGAACTTCCTTTTCCACGATGGGTACGTCCCTGGAATAGACGACCCGAGAAATAACCTAACATTACGGTTGGATCTCTGCCAACACAAGGCCGGGTTACCTCTGCAAAAATAGGTAACTACTGACACGCGTATGTCATCCCCCGATCGTAACCGATCTTCCCGAGGATCCCCGATTCGCAACAACCACAAAGTAATAAATTTGCAGCAACCACAGAGGTTAAGTATCTGGGCTCCATACCATGATACCACCTTTATCCAGAAGGAATGACATACACTAAGGGGCGCTACTCCCTTGAACCTTGCCGCATCCTTCCTGTTTTGACCATTTCCGGGGTGTGAGGCTCGACGAAGTCTCGTCCACAAAGCTACGCTTTCTACAATGCCATGCTTTGGGTCAAACAAATGATCAACCTATGATCACAAAGATATAAGATCAAACAAATGATCATATCACAAATGATCAAACACTGATCATTTCACAGCAACACTCAGTATGCCACGTTACCAAATTGGGAGTATATCGCTGATAAATTTCAACTACATAACCTCTGAGCTCGTACGTCTCAGAGAAGGGTGTTAAGCTAAGAGAATAAATTCTCCGCCACCAACAGAAATGTATTTGAAAGAAATCAGCTTTATATCTCAATTTGTAACGTCAGACACACAATCCATACAAGTCTGTTCTGGGATCGAACAGAACCGAAGGCACTTCTCACGAAGCCCTTGCAAATCCGGATAATTTTCTAATCACGTCCGGACTTCCCGTCACTAAGGGTGATAAAACCTCTAAATCGGAGATCAGCCGATGTAGAGTAACTCGACGGTAATCCTTCCGTTTTCAAAAATATCCGGTCTTCAACACCGGTCTTCAAATGCAATTCATACGACGTATCACATATTCGGAATGGGTTATACGACCCCATGGTCCTTTCCCGGCTAACCCGAATAGTGAGCGGTTATTTAAAAATAAGTGTGGCATTCAAATTCATCCAATTCACAACAAATACCAATTCAAGGTAATTATTGATAGTTGGTTATTTAACTATCAATAAAGATGCGCGACATCATCAGATTCCGAATAATTTTCCCAAATTATTTCATCTTCAAAAATATCTTCATTAGATATAAAATTTCCACACTTCACCATTTGAAAACAATTTCAAATCAATTTCCACATTTCATTTTATCTTTGAAGATAAAATCTCAAAACAGTTCATTTCATATTGGAAAAGCATTTCCATACTTATTTAAAAATAAGTATTTCACAAATCATTTATTTTCAACATTTGAAAATATTCAATATACTTAAATCAAATTTAAGTATAAATTCATTCTTTAAGGAAAACATTCACTATAACAACATTTATTTGAGTCAAAACGAATGTTACGTAAAACATCGTTACGACGACTCAAAATCACTAGTATAGGGATTCGAAATTTAGATAGATATATAAATCCCAATACTATAAAAAAAATATTTCCTTTCAGAAATCATTTACTATAACAACAGTGTTATAGTCCATCATTTCCTTATTCCTCGAAAACGTCTATTTCAACAATGAATGTTGAAATCTATGATTTCGATATTCGACACATTTTAAAAACATCTTTAAAATGTTTACTTCATTTTTAATGTCACTTCTTCAAAAATAAATCCATTTTACTTAACAATATATTCACTGTCCAAAATCGTGAATATACTTCACTAACCACATTTCAATATTTTCTACACATTTTATTTCAATAATAATTCGCTATCCAAAATCGCGAATATATCTCCTTTAACAACCTTCTATATTTAATTTATCAAATCCAATTGATTTCGAATTTATAAAACAACGTTTATAAATTCTATTTCTATTTTCTAACAACTTTAATTTAATAAATCTCCTTTATTAACAATTCGATTCATAATTCAAATCTTATACCAACAATCCATAATTATAAGTTAAATACTTATAATTCCTTTATTTCACAAAATCATTTCCATTTATAAGTTCACAATTTATAAATTTCATTTATTTATAAATTCTTAAAAATTCATTTTAACGCTTATAAAAACTCGTTTTATAATACCAACATTTTAATTTACAAAATGTCAACTTTATAAAACTTTTAAGTAAACCGTTTATAATATTTTAAAATCTCAATTTAAACCATTTTATAAATCAATCAACTATTTATTCCAAAAATCACTTTTCGGTTATGTTTCACAAAGATCTTAACTTTTATAACTTTAAAATTTGAACGTTTATTTATTTAAAATAAATCACTTCAAAAATTCAATAAAACGTATAATTTCAAAGATCACTTTAAAAATCCTTTTAAATTAAAAGTCGTTATTTTTAAAACTTGAATCCGATGATGCAACAGCACCAATTAGTCAATCACAACATCAAACATCATATATCAACATATGATAACAGAATATACATCAATATCTGTAAATAAATAAATACTGGTGAGGAATCCAGTTGGATCCCTCCAACCTGTTTCCCTGCATCCACAGACGTTAGCACAATACCAATTCCACTTCGAGGTGGAATATCGCGGTATATGGGTTTTATAAAAATAATCCGCTTACTAACGGCGCAATAGGGTCTCATCCGCTATACGAGGCAGGAAATCAATCAATCCAATATATACATATGCCAATATGTATATATTGCTATATATATATAGATATAATCCTACTATATCTAATATCACAAATCCAAATAAATCAGACAATCAATAACTGCAAACATCAATTTTACATTTGAGTGAGAAGATCTCACCTTAGCTATTTATTTTGCTTTCCAATTCAAACCGGCTTATTTTTTTTGGTTCCAGTTTGTTTTCTCCAAGTTTTGACCTTGTACAACAATGTATAAAATTTATTAATATTCGAATTTTATCGAATCAACAATTTTCGTTTTGATAGTTTTAATCAGTTAATGGTTTTATTACAAACCGGTTTCATTTAATAAAATTCGCTAAACTAGAAATTTACTTTAAAACTAAATTCCCCTTTAAAAATTCCTAAGTAAAAATAAAAATAAGTTAAACACCCTAAATGAATTATTTATCAACCCAGTAAAGCAAATCCTATATATTTTTTTCTCTTTTTATCTTCGGTAACATATAAACTGCATTTAAATACAAATAAAATAACCTATGCAGTTTTTAAATTTATTTTTATAAAATTCTTCAATCCTTTTATTATATTTTTTTCAACTACTATAATTATTTATCTGTTTTCATAAAAAATCACAGTATGTCAATTTTTCAAAAATACAAATATTTAAAACTCATTTTCAAATTTAAATCGAATTAACATTTTAATTAAAATAACTGTATATACCTTACTGTGCTAAAATCAAAGAGGACTGGATATCATCACAAGTCGTGACCACGCTGCCGTCTCGAAATCTGCTCCCCCTGACAATCGATCGACATCTCCGCTATGAACGCGAGCCCAGGCCCACGCCTCCTTCGTCGTGAACTTCACGATACCCCACACGAGTCGCCTCATCGACCCCCTGCTCTGCCGACACTTCGAATTGAACTCGCGACTTCCACCATTTATCGCCATCGCGACCAAGTCGCGACCACCATTTCATCGCAACCCGCCCAGTCGACGATGCCATCACGCGAGCTCGCGCCTGCCTCGATTACGCTCCCCCACCAGCAATCGCCATCGCGAGCTTACGAACGCCTCGCCTCGACCACGAATACGAATGCGCGCCTCGTGACCACGAGCCCTAAATCGCCGCTGCACCCAAATCATTCGCGAGTCGCCATTGTTTTCTTTGATTGGGTCGTGAAGAAAGAATGAGTACGCGATTTCATTTATTTTCGTTTTGGTCGAGAGGGGGGAAAAGGAACGAAATTATTTACAGAGGCCATTTTTATTTTAATTTTGTGAACGAGATTTTGAAGAGGGAGAACGAGATTGTCATTTAAAATGGAACGAAGCATGCCTCCACGATTTCGTTCGTGATTCCTGGCAAAAATTTAGGCGTGGTTTAAGGGAGAAAACGTGTATTGATATTGACTAATTAAATTTTTAAATTCAAATTGAACTCGATTTAATTTCAGAGCGTTTACTTACCGTGTGCTCACATAACAACTCCGATTAACACGAAAATTGAAATCCGATAATAATAAACTATTACGGACCCAATGGAACTGGTTTCGTCGAATTCCGAGACTGTGCCTCGGACGGCTATTTTTAAATATCGATTTAAACGATTAAATTTCAAAACTGAACGAAACACTTTGAAATACAATTCTGAAGCTTCTATTATCTTCAGTATTATCATTACAAATTTTAAAAGCTTTTGAAATATTTTTCTTCAACTTTAAATTGAATATTCAAATTTTTATTCAACTTCAATCGATTAAATTTTAATATTTTAATCGCCAAATTCAAAGTTATTTCGGGGATTCAAATTAAATCATCGTTCAAATATTTAAAATTAATTAAATATTCTCATTTTAAATTGTTCAAAATTCTGGGTCGTTACACTTTGGCTGACTCGGGCCTACCAAACAATATAATCAAAATTAACCCAACACCTGTTAGATTTTCTTCTTCTGGATTATCTATCCTTAACTATCTATTAAACATTTCCCATCTGGATGGTCTGTCCTTAACTATCTATTAAATACTTCACTTCTGGACGGTCTGTCCCTAATTAATCATCTCCCAGGTCTTCCCGATCCTAATGGTTTTTTAGGCTCACCAATAACCTATCTGTATATAAACATATATTCCTTTCGGTGTGTAACCATAAATTTAGTTTACCTATGACAAAGCCCTACACATTGGAATTTTGCACAACAATTAGCTAGGGCTATTAGCTAATGTATAGGGCGCGACCCCAAACTAGTCTCATCTGGTATTCTAATATCTGAGTCATTTTCACTTAAGGATCCCCTCCCATAATTTTCCTGAAAACATTTTCAAAATGATTTAAAACTTTTAAATCAAACTTAAACAAGGAAAAGTATATAATCATTATACTTTGCTTAAAATCGTATCACCATGTCATATATATATTCTTTACTCAAAATTTAGTTGATGAAAACATTTAACTATTTGAAAGAACCTCTTTCTAAACCTTTGAAATCATCTCTTTTAAAACCAATATCAAACCATTCGAAATAATTCCTCAAACCTTTTGAAATCATACATCAAACCTTTGGAAACCATTCTCCAAACCTTTCAAACCCATTGAAAAGCAAACCTTTCGGAAGCTATAAAACTTTGGACATCCTTCTTTAAAATTACTTTAAAACATTGCCTTAGAAACCCTGGAAAACCTTCCATTTAAACCTTTCAAATCCATTCAATTAAACCTTTCGAAATCATTCAACTAAAACCTTTCAAAACCGTTCAATAAACCTTTCGAAACCATTAAACCGAACCTTTCGAAATCATTCAACTAAAACCATAAGAAAATAGAAATCATTCAACTAAAACCTTTCGAAACCATTTAATTAACCTTTCAAAACCATTAAACCAAACCTTTCGAAATAATTCTACTAAAACTTTTCAAAACCATTGGAATCAACCTTTCGACTTTGTCGAAAGTTCTGCTTCGAAAGCTTTAAACATATCCTTTAAAACAACTCCTTCGAAAGCTTTGGGTTTTACTTCAGTTTATAAAAACAAGGGTGAATCACCTAAGTTGAAAGCTTCCTTTTGAAAGCATGGAGAAGCGGCTGTTTTTTAAAACAAGTAAACCTTTCGTCTTTGTCGAAAGGTTCAAAACCAAACATTTATAAAGCGGTAGTAACCCTTCGACTATGTTGAAAGGTTTCGGAACAGAATATTATTAAAACAGCGGTAACCTTTCGACTGTGCCGAAAGGTTTAAAACCCTTACTTTAAACAGTTGACCTGGTCGAAAGCAACCAAGTCAAAAGCTCTTATCCGAAAGCAAAGCCGGTGAAAGCTTTTGGTTTATAAAACAAACATACCCCAACCTCTTTGGCCCTTAACCCTTCGACTTAGAACCCTTCGACTATGTCCAATTCATTACATACCAAGTAGCTTAATATCATATGCATTGTTTGACCTTGTCAAAAGCTTTGGACCTCTTGACCTTGTCGGAAGGTCTGGGTCGGAAGGTTTACTGCCGTAAAGGCTAAAACATGTAAAAATGTGATTACTTTGTTTTTAACTTAAAAGGGAAATCTTTTCAACTAACCTGCCTTTGTTTGTCAAATTCTCATTGGTTAACAGTTACTTTTAAGAAATGTGCTGCCATAATTTTTAAAATTAAATAATCATTTTATTTTACAAAATGCCCCTTTCTCCTTAATTAAATATATAAAACATTTAAGTCTCATACCTTAAATAACTTTATATATTCATCAAAACACTTGGAAAAAATCTGAAAAAATTCCAGAAAAACTATTATAATATGTTTCCAACATATAAAAATTTCAAACCCAATTAATCATTATTTTAGCCGTAAATAATTATAACCAAATAAACAATTTCCTTCACTGGAAAATTAATATAAAATCCATATTAATTCAAAAAATTATGAAAATAAAAACTCATCTCTAAAATATCATTTCTAATCTATATTCAAATTTTCAAGGCATCCGGATGTCATTAAATAGGGTTTTCATGTCAAACATATCATAAAACTAACATGAACATATATAATCCATCAACAATACACACACACACACACATAATTTTAATCATCAAAACATGGCATACACTTGCAAAATCATTGTGGGTCTAATCTTAAAACCGAAAGCTAAAAGAAATTGGGATGTAGTAATTATTCACCTTAGCTTTAAGATTATAGATATGAGATTTGATGTTGATTTAGTTGATTTTCTTCCTTCTTTTGAATCCTGGCTCTAATCTTCTTCTTGAGAATAATAATGATGGTCGGCCTTAGGAAATTTTAGTTTGGGTAAAATGAAAATGAACGTGAGTTACATTCCTATGGGTTTAGGGTATAAGCCTTATCTATTTCCCATATTGCTTTTCTCATATCCTAACACATTAACTTATATCTTAATTAACACACCTAAATTGCACGACTACCCTTTGTTAATCAAATCTCAACCTTTTAATCTTTACATTATTTTATTTAATTTACCCAATTAATTATTCTAAATAATGTTATAAAAATATAGGGTGTTACAAAAGTTGAATAGTAATAGCATTGTAAAATATAAAAACAATATTGACAATGAATATAAAATAATGCTATTAATCTAATTAGAAGCAACATAGGAAAATAAAGGCAGAATAAAGGAAAATGGACATTTTCCATTATTGTATGCATTTATTGCAAGTTTCTTTTCAAAGTCCCCTTCACATGATATTAGAGACTCCACCAAGAATTGGAAGGGAAGATAAAATGAAAAATAAAGTGAGAGTTGTCCTTATCTACACCGGTTCTTTTTTTGTTTAAAGATGTTTTAAAAACTCTGTATTTGAAAGAAATGGTTTGGTGTAACAAATAATTTTTTTGAAAACAAAACTTAATAAATAGTTTAAACTAAAAAAACCAATTTTTAAGTAAAAGTTAAAAAGGTGTTTTGGAAGAAAAAGGAAAGAAACTTTTTAAAAATTAGATTTGCTAGCAATTGATTTTAGGTCTAATGAATAAGCTAGATTCAAAAAAATCCTAAATTATAACTTTTAAAAGTTAAGACACTAAGTATTTTTGAACTTAATAAAAGGTTTCTAAGTTGTAATTTTTAGAGACAATGGTTTGGGATTAAGTATTTCAAAAAATTTGAAGTTTTAAATTTTTGATACAAATGGCGAAGACTAAATCAATTTTTTTAATATGGAGCAGATAGGACTGAGTGTCGAGGTAAGATGGGGTGAAGGGTAAGGCTATGCAGAAGATAGCAATGATTACTCATGGAGTAGTAATAAGGAACCCCATAGAGTATAATGAATAATGGTAAGAACCTAGAAATATTTTGTTAGACATGTGTGCAAGCCATATGGAAAAACCGTAAAAGAATGATAAATGGTATTAAAAATGCTTCTACGAGTTCTAGGATATGCTCATATGAAGAGTCAAAGATAAAGGAAATAGATACCAAGATTTGATAATACCATTAAGGAATTTGGTTTAAAAGAAGATGGTAACAAAGGATTAGGAGGTGGCGAACACACATGGAGGATATTGGCAAACTCAAGTTAAAAATATGAGGATTGCAGAAGGATGGCATGATAGAATGGTCCATTCAAGTCAGAAGTTATATAGCCACAACATTGTTGGTGTTAGTTAACGTTGAAGGGAAGCTTCCAGCAGTTTTTCTTTCTAGGTTGAGTTGTAAGCATTAGTTGTCTTTATTGGAGGCAATAGCGCGCACGATATTATAGGAAATGTATCTTTTACGTGTTTTTGTGTGGACCACTATGTTACTGGAAAACAATAAAGATAAGGAAATTCTAGAAAACAGTCAACTAATGTAAAAGAAAAGAAAATAGTAGAGGCTGGAAGTTAAGAAATAAATCAAGAAAATTTATTTAAATTATCACTAAAAAAGAAATGTGATAAGATTTTAAATCCCTAGAAAAATATCTAAGAAAATTTTCGAGGAATAAATTCAGTAAATAAAGGTTAGGGAAAAGATGTTGACACCGGTCAATTTTCCTGTACCTTAAAAGATGAAATTTATAATTAAACTTGTGTGCTGGTTGCTATCATAAATAAATAAAAAATTGAAATTTAAAATTTACCGCATAATTTAATCGAGTCCATTATGGATGCTAGAATGTTAACTAAACCCCAATTTCAAGAGGTATGGAAAAATTTATTTTGAAAAGCCTATATATGTATACTTTTGAAATAAAAAATATTTGTTGGAATTTTTTTTATTGATATTCTAAAAGGTAATATAAAAATAATTTTTTTGAATTGAAAATGAAGAAATTTTGAATTTTGGAAATGCCGCATACTCGACATGGAGGAATGGTTGACAGGTTGGTTTAAATTTAACTGTGCAGCAAAAGGGACAGTTAAATAAAATACAATTAGAAACAAGGGAGAAAGATATTATAGCTTGAGAATCACTTTCTCTATGCCTTGTTAATAACAAAAAGTTAATTTTGAAATAAACCCTTTTTAAAAAACTTAAAAAGAAATTGACTAATGCGAACTACTTGGAAATATGGAATTTTCCGTCTAGTCTCTTTTCAAGCATGAGAATTCTAAATTTGGATATTATCAACTGTGTGCTAGGATTTTGGATGGTAGGAATTGGATTAAAAATTGGTTAAATTATACTCCTATTCATAGAAGTGTAGAAAATTTGGATGTAAAAGCAAATTTTTGGTTTTCAAAAGCTGCACGCATATAGAACTGCCAGTATATTTAGAATGTTTGCACCATATTTTTAAAAATTGATATAAAATAATGCATTCATATAGGAGGCGCCGATTTAGAATTGCTCAGTATACATATCATATGTATTGCAATACACCGTGCACTTGTCCACGTTTAGTTGCAAAATTGTTTGTACACTAATTGATTGCTAGTTTAGAATGGTTGTACGTTATGTTACATTTTTCAGTTCCTTGAGGAATTTCGAGGACGAAATTCTTTTAATGGGGGAGAATGTAACACCTTGTGATTTTAAAGATAACTAATTAAAAAGAATTTAATAAATAAGCGATAATGCTGAAAATGGAATTTTAGCAAATGTTAGAATTTGATAACAAAACTTACACCGTTAGGTTCGTGGCAATTTTCTTATCAATTTTCGTATGAAGTTTTCCAATTGGAGTTCAAACGAAAAAGTTATTAACGTTTTTAATTTTTGAATCGAAAATAATTTTATATGCAATTATAGAAATAAAAATAAATTAACTGTTAATTGGTAATGTTAAAAGAAGATTAAATATTAATAAATGTTAACGGTAAACTAAATCTCTAAAGGTATACAAAGTGGGAAAGAAATGAACGGGGTTAGTTAATTAAGGAATCAAATTAACAAAATGAAAGACACTAATAAACTAATGTACAGAACACACACAGATCGACCCACAAAGCACCCAGGTCGACCGGTAGCGGTCTATCCTAGGTAAGAGGTGGTCGACCCATGTCGTACAAAATTTGTATAATGAGCGTGTCATTGAACGACATTGATTTATCTAATCATTTTTCTTCCGTGCGAAGAAATTGATGTGCGTTTCTGATAAAAATAAAGATTGCATAGGATAAATCTAATGCTCCAAGTTAACTCCAAACACCCTATAAATACAAGCCTAGTTCTCATTTCTCTTCTTATATTTTCTAAAGTGGAGCTTTGCCATTCTATTTTCTCCATAATTTCTAGATTTCTAAAAGTAAAATATTATATCTCACACACACACACACACATATATATATATATAAGTGGAGAAAAGCAAAAAATAAGAGAAGAGTAGAAGCCATTTAGAACAACAATTAAAAAGGTAAACTTGAATCTAAAACTCTTATCTAAAGCTAATTCAATCCTTTTTCCAGATTTGTAATTTTTAATAAATGAGCCCTTTTATTATTTTGGATTTGAATTAAAAGGGTCAAATAAAAAGAGAACGGATCTAGATTTGGAGAATTGGAAAGCTAAAGCAAGGTAAGTGAGAAAATTACATGTTTTGTAGTAAAATTAGAGTTATATCATTGTGCTTTAATTTATTGATGCTTAATTATGATCGATTTAGATATTTAATTGTAAGTGTGTAATGATTAAACGCTATGGGGAAAAACGCATCAGACGACATGTATGCTCTGTTGTCTGATTACATACTTATCTGTCATTAAATCTCATGCCATCTCATTGCACATCAGACTACAGATATGCCCTGCCGTCTGATATGCACTAGAACAACAAAAAACCATATGTTGTCTAATGTTATAGCATCATTTCTAGAATTTCCTATTGGACAACATATAAATATTGACTGATATGAATAATTGTTCATGGAATGAAATAAATGAATCGCAATTTTATTTAATTAGATATTGTATTTCAAATCAAATTCAAATACAATACAACTTTCACTATCACTTTACTTACATTTTCAAATATAATACAACTTAAATTTACTTACACTCACTCGATTTTTTTTTTATGTTGATCTTGATTTGCTTTCTCCAGTTTGTGTCTAGCCATCTCCTATACCTATTAAATAAACAACAATGTAGTAAACTTGAAAAAGAAACAAACCTAAATTGCAAAAATAAAATTGAATTTGAATATTAAATATTGCCTCTGTTTATGGGTTTGTTTTTTTCTTTTCATTTTTAGATGGGGATAAATATATGTGTGCACGGACAACTTATAATATGCACAGTGTATCATTGTGAATATCACAAAGTCGATCCTTGATTCAATCACACGGACAGTTGCAAAGGTCAAGACCGAAGGCTCAACTCAGTGCAAACACACAAGTTCAAGCCCAAGCAAGCTCGAGCTCAACACAAGTAGTTTAACTCAGCTCAAAACAGATCAGGCAACTCAGCAAAGCCAAAGTGCACAAAATAGTTCAGTGCACATGGAGATGCACGAAGTCGAGCACCAGCAAACCAGATTCATGGCAGTTCCAGCATGGTACATAATGATACAGAATTAAGCGCATAAATAGCACAAAAAATGAACAGTAGGTATGAATTTACAAAAATACTGCCACTTGCATTTCCTATAGTGAGCAACACACATATACGCATATGATATACATGTATACATGTATATATGCAACACATGTCAAATGCAGCCAGGAAGTGCCACAAACAAATGAATAACAGGTGGTGCCACAAACAAATGTAGCCAAGAAGTGCATGAGTTCAAGACAGGAAGTACAAACAAATGAACAGGAATCAAAAGAACATTCACACAGGAATCAAATGAGCCAGGGAGTACATGGAGTTCATGGCAGTGCACGCTGCCTTGTTCAAAATAAGAATTTCAAGAATCTAAAACGTAATCAAGCTATGGACAAGAAATCAAGCACATGAAAGGGATTCAACCAATGTCAAGGTAGTGCATTGTCTTGTTCAAGGCAGTGCACTGGCACTGCCTTGACAAGGCAGTGCCAGTGCACCGAGGTGAGCTCGGAAACTGGAAAGTCGTCGTATCGGTAGAGAGATGAGCATATAAAAGCCTCGTAATCCTTCCAGGGGAATAGCCAAGTATATACAGGGTATAGCCGAAGGTAGTTCCAACAAGCCAAGCAACTAAATCACGGTTGGCGCCCCAATATATTACCGGTATCGCCATTTCATGAACTATTCCTGTTTCTATAAAACGATCCAGTATATTGATCAGTGCCTGCCTATTTAGCTTGACAAAGACCGGAAGTGGTGCAATTCTGAGTCACCCTTGAACAAGGTAGTGTTCAAGTACATGGACAAGGCTATAATGCAACAATGCAACATGTGAACAAGGCCAACAACATGGACCAAGGCAAAGCAAAAACAAGATTGCACCGCACAGGAGACACACATATGGAAGTTCAAAGCAAAAACATGGTAATATTTCACATATATATACATACATATGTATGCATGTATATATATGAAGATATTTCACAAACCAGACTCAAAGGCCAACAACATGTTAGTAATGGTACACATGCATGATACAAGTGAAACCACTGCAGGGATTTCACAAACCAGTTCATGAAATGGTAGAACATGTGCACATAGTAAATGAAGACAAGCACATTCAAAAGGCAGTTGAACAGAACAAGGCAGAGTTCAAACAATTCAAGGTTCAGGAAAGGCAAGGCACACTCATCAGTCCATCAGAAAATTAAAACCATTCAGAGTTCAAGCATACTAACATACATATATACATATATGTATATACATGTAGATATGTATATACATATAGATATGTATATACATATGTGTGCAAGTACATCGATAAGACCAATAACGCAACAAGGCAGTGCCACAAATTAAAATAAGGCAGTGCCACAAACATTCACACATATATACACACATATGTATGTATATACATGGAAGTTCCCAAAATCGAACAATGAAGTGAAAAAATCACAAGTGCAAGGGGCAACAAAACAAGCAAGGGCAACCAGCGAAACAATGAACTTAACAAAGTCGAACAATGAAGTGAAGAAGGAAAGCAACTCAAAATCGAACAATGAAGTGAATAATGGTTCAAGTTCAAGTTCATAGGCCACAAATAAGTGCATAAATTAGTCCAATGTGCACTGCCTTGAACAACCAATTCAACAACCAAATAAGTGTTAGTGCCTTGCACAACTTTCATATCACCAGCCAATTCAACAAATTCAAGTCAGATATACACATTCAGGTGAACAAGGCAGAAAGCTTGAAATCAATATATTCTACTAAGTAATAATATATTCGAGTATATCAAAGAACTCAACAATTGAACGAGTCAAGCCATAAAGAAAAAAATCAAAAAACAAAGCTATCAAAAATATATGCAGCAATACAGATTCAACATCCAATGTTTAAAATCCAAAGTCAAGTCCAAATCGAAAATACAAAAAATAAATTCCTATATAACCCATCGCATCGTTTGCTCTTAAAATCGAAGTTGAGATCAATACAAAATCGAAAGGGGCAGAAATCATACCTTATATCAATCGAAGAATACTTGACAAATTAAAGCAAGCTGAACAAATGCGGCCATAAAATAAAAACCAATTTCTTTATCAATCGTTGTTTGAGAGTGAGAGAGTATCGGCAGAGTGACTTCATTATCAAGCCAATTTGAAACCCTAGTTCTAGAAGACGAGACGAAGATAGGTCAAAGGCGAGTTTAAGTTTAGGAGGAGGGGCAAAGGCAGTGAGGAAAATAATTGAAGGAACGAACGACATTTTTTTCTCTAGAAAATGAAAGAAAGAGGGGAAATAATTGAAAGAACGCGACCACGAAATAATCTAGGCAACATTGAGAGGGAAACCAAAATTTTGATAAGGAGCCAAAATGAAATTTTTGATAATTTCAATCAAACAACAGATAAAATGTTGTCTGAATGACATGGATGAAATCTCAATAGAACAAAGATTTCATAGGCTATGACACACAACATATGGTTTTTCCATGTGTTGTGTGAAACAGTGGTAAATATTGGGATAACAACAAATCTACCTTATGTTGTATGATCGATGTTGTCTGATTCACTTTGTCGTATAGTGAGATATAAATTTTAGTTTGGTTAATTTATTGTTAACGCGTAATGAATTGGTGTAAATAACGAATTGAATAATGAATTGTATACTCGTAATGATTGTGGAATAGATCTAATGAAATTTATTATGATATGGATATAATGAAATTGAAAAACTTGCCTACATATCTTGTACTAGTAACTTGTTATGAATTTGTTAATAATAAATGGGTATTTGAACAAAGGATAAAAATGTAGTATAAAAGAATTCTACTAAGATTTTAGGGGTTTAGGCGATATTTTAATTCGTTGGAATTTAGAATGTTGCAAGTAGATTTCTATGTGTTATCAAGTTTAAAATAAATAAAAGTACGATGTTTAGAATAACAAGGAATAGACATAAAAAGAAAAGGATGTACAAAATAAGGATATTCACCATATTTTATACTGTCTATTTCAAATAATAAAAAAATAGTTGCTTGCAATTACAAATAGCACACAAATCTCTCTATTTGGATAAGAAATGGAATTTTACGTTATTAACATTTTATGATAGAAATGTAGTTCCAGCGCATCAAAATGCAGTAAACCCCAAGAGTTAAATAGAAAGATATGGACGCGATGAGAATATCCTAAAAAGATAAAATGTGAAATACGAATAAAAATGGAACGTAAACAAAAAAGAAATCTAAAGGATAGGCAAGAAGAAATAAAAAGATAAAATGGGAATAGAGATAGAAAATGGGAAAATGGATAAAAATAATGGAAATGATATTATGAACTTGATAAAAGGAAAGCGGTAAATAAACTTAAAGTAAAGGAAAAGGATAAACGCATAATGAAATAAAGACATATGGTCAACAACAAACTATAGAGGAAACGTAATTAAGTAAGTTTGAATGAATATATATATATATATGAGATATATACGTAGCCTCAAATATGTGTTTACAACGGGTCTGAACTATTATAGTTAAAGTTTATTTAAATGAATGATACAACGTTTGACCATTAGAGTACGTTGGAATGTGAGGTCAGTAGTGTTACACAATAGAAGTCTTCCCACCGCAAGAGGCTACCAGCAGTTGTGTAACATTATACTGATGCGAGACATATCCAACCATATGACCCATGGAGTATATACGTTTGCGTATAGATAAAAAAATACCCCTAATGGATAGTGTGGTCTGCTTGAAATATAGTTTTAAATGGGTACTGTCTTAATTTCATTAGGCAATATAAATGGAATGATGAGCGGGATCGGGCACTATGCAACATGGTTAGCACATACGGTATCACAAAATACGGCATAATATTACGAACCGCCCTCACGGGAAGGGCTGCATAGGGCGATACATCATCAATCCTTAGTGGTCAATAGGAAAGATAGGGTTGCACCTAACTCGTCTTCGCCTCCTACCAGGGTAGACTCAATTGGGTTATGCACCACCATAGTTGTTTGCTAATTTGTTTATGAGGGCAAGGCTGCTTACCCAAAGAGAGTTCTTTCAAATTGGTTGGGATGGTCCATGGAACCGAGTCCACAATAGGAAGCAGACAAAGTAGTAAATCCCTAAAGCGAGATAGAGTATGAAATAATATTTTGAAAAGCCATAATTAGGCATTATGGGAGTTCCTCGAGTTATACGATGACGAGATCGTGACACGACGAGGGCGATGGATCCCGACGGGATGTTGATTTAAAGGTACTAGCGGGGATAGTATCTAGGTCTGTTGGGGGATCGTGGTATTTATATTTATATATATGTACGTAGTTATGATTCTACAAAGCGTAGATGTGAATGGATCATACACGAACATGGAGTCAAGACGACTAATTAAAATGTAAACAAACATAACATAAGATAGAGAACAGTCGACATAAACTAGTGTTATGTACAAAGTGTATAATTTACCAATCACCAAAATGTTGTTCTGACCTCCTCCTCATTACAACCCATGAGATATCTTGAAGGACGGGTACTGGTGATAGGTGTATTCGGTGTTGATGAGGACACTAGACCTTGGTAATGCTATATCTTTGTTAGTAGTTATGTGACTTATTATATTTTATTTATTCCGCCGTGACTTATATCATTAGTGCTCTGATATACTTTCACTGCTTTATTTGTAGGATACCAAACAAATGATCCATACTTTAGTGGACATAGGTTTTCAATATGGTGAAAATTCAGGCCCACTAGGGTGCAGGTTGTTACATGAGTCTCTCCTTTCTTTGAGTACCACTCTTTCATCAGTATTAAACTATTAAAATAATAAGTTTTTAAACAAAACAAATTAGTTATAATCAATTGTTTAAACTAGGTACATGTTAATTAGTTAATCACAAAAATATGAAAAAAGAAAAAAAATTGACTATAAAGTTCAAATTAAAATTTGAAAAATGTAAAAGGCAAAACTGAGTGAGAGTTAAAAAATCTTAGATAAAAATAGACTACATCATAATCAATCAACATTTGTCAATTTTAAAATCAAATGTAGACATTTAGTTTTTGATAATTTAAAGTAAGTTGGATAGACTATCCAATTGGTTTCGACCATAAGTGTAACATCCCTATTTTTAATACATATTATTCTGGAAATTTAATTAATTGGTAATTAACAAATAATGTGGGCAAAATTCTCATTTTTCTTTAAAAAAATGCGGGTAAAACGTAAGTGTGAAGATTTTCCATATTAACCAATTTCAAATTTAAATTGAAATAAAATAATGGTTTTATATAGCGAAAGAAATTAAGAATTTTTTTGAGATAAAGGATGTATGATCTGACGACATACAACCATACATACATATGTATGTATGTATATCTGTATGTGTAAGGATCGGTTAAACCTCATTCTTGCTACACCTTTATTCCCCTCGATTTCAATCACACATTTCGATTTAAATAATATGATGAGGTAAAAAGAGAGAGAAGTATATTATTTAGTTGTAATTGTAATAAATAAACGATTCTATCATAATCTAATGTGATCTTGAAATTTTCTAAAAATGGAAACGGCAACCTTAGTCGCCATCTTCATATCATGTGTACTTATAAGCTTTATGGGTACACCTCATATACCGCTTTTGGGTAACCCTCTCAACAACTAAGAGATCCATCCGAGGAACACAAAAATTAGACTTGTTGAAGTAATGTTCCTCTTGAGGGCCCATTACTTCAATTTTTATAATGGAAAATTATTTCATTATTTTTTATTCGAAACTTAAGGCGGTTTCGAAGAAAGATAGCCAAAAAACATATCCCTAAAGTTGAGACTAAAAGGAATGTATAAACTAATGCTTCTATAGATTCGATCGTGGTTTATAATTATAGTTTCCACATCTATTCGTTTGATTAGGTGGGATCATTTAATATACCAAAAAAAGGGGAAAGAATCAAAGAAAAGAACTTGATTTAAGTCTCTATTTTTTTCTTGGGACCCGAGAAAAAAATAGTGATAGAGGATAAGATAACAGAGCAGTTTTGTATCAAACTACTTGTCTCTTCATATTTGGATCTCCAAGTGTTTGGAATACTCCAAATTCCACTTGAGCACCCAAATTCGGAGCAATACCAGCAAAAACATCTATAAACAAGGTTCCAGCGCCATGCCAAATTGTTTATAAAAGGAAAGCAAAGCAAAGCAAATAAAGCATGCCCAAAGTGAATCAACCCCTTGGACTACAATAAAAAACAACATCAGATTTTAAAGTCGGTGAAACTCAAAATTTTCGCCTAATTGTGCGCGCCTAGCGTATTTATCACATATCACTGTAATTGACTCCATTGAGTTCGCCACCAAGAACCCAACAATTTCAGCTACTTGTTCGACACTATACTTCGATTCTGCCATTCAAAAAGTAACCTCTGCCCATACAATTCTTTCTCCATTTACTATACTAGGAATGTTTCAAAAAAAGTATGCATACGATATGATAGAGTTAGGGGTATGCCCTCAGGGCAATTATGTAATTTGTTACATACATCTAACTCGATAACTAATCTTGTTCGAAATAAAAGGTGTTTCTTTCTACTATATACTGATATAATGTGTTATATTAATTAATGAATTTAATTAAAAGTATATTTAATAGAAAATCCATAAATAGTATGTTTTGTGATAGTAGTTATAAAATGTTGCGATCATGAGTAATTTATCACAAATAAAACAAATATACCATTTTAAATGTTCCTAGTTAAGGTGCATCAATACTGGATATTGATGTATTCGTTGAGGCTAAAGTACATAACGCTCTCCACACATTAGGCAGTGTACTACTTATAACTGCTAGGGGCACCAAGATGTTACGTACTGATAGTTATTGGATAACTATGGAATGACTCACTCGATAGAATTCCATTCGTTAATATAACCAAGGTCACAGAAAATATCGATGTGACTGATTTACACAGTTCTCCTTTGATCGAATGATTTAATTAGTTTATAATTGTTATAAATTAATTAAATTAAATAATATTTATGAAATATTATTTATAAATTTGATTTTGATTTGATAGATGTATATTAAATGTATTTATAAATGTTATAAATACATTAATCGATATACAATATTGATAAGCGTTTTAAATTATATTTAAAATAAAAAATATTCATTTGGGCTCTAAATGGGTTTATAGGCCAACATGGGGCTAATAAATTTGGTTGGTATAAAGGGGTTAGAGGCGGCTAGTTAATGGGCTAAAGAGGAGTGAAAATGAGTGGTCTAGATGGATGAAGATTGAGCAAAAGATAAGATCCACATTCCCTTGCTAGCCGACCTACCCTCTCTCATTTTTCTAATATCCTAAGCTCAAATCAAATCAATTCAGTTGCTATCCGATAGCTGAAGGTAAATGGTTCAAGGACTAGCAATCTGCCGATTCGGAAAAGGATCAAAGGGAAGAGTTCATCCTTTCAAGGCGTGCTTCAAGGCTATGGTTCGTAGGTATGATTTCCATTGAATAATATTTCATTATGTATATATTATTATTATATTGTTAGTCAGGTGAGAATTCTTTTATCTGTATGTGTATACTTATAAATTAAAAAAACAATTTTTTTATATATCAGATCTGTACAGCCTCTTATTTTTATATATATAAATTATTATTTTATTAATTTATATATATGTATATATATTTATATTATTTAATTGTACATATATAGTTTATATCTATTTACAATATGAATCTATGGTTAATATTGATCATATAATTTTATACATATAACTATAAAGTAATACTGATTTTTCAACAGCAAAAAATTAATTTTTACAATTACTTATTACTAATGAAATCATGATACTACATAAATAAATCATAAAAAAATAAAACATATTATGAAATGTATTTTTAAAATTTTATAAAATTAAATTATCATAAGGCAAGCTATCGGCCAGAAAGTAAAAAATTAAAAAATCATTTTTGTTATTTTTTAACTTATTATTATAATAGGTTGAAATTAATAAATTACTAAAAAATAAATTTTGATCAAAAAATGTTGAAAAATTTACAAACTTCAAAATATCATATATGATTTATTGGAAATTTAAAATTTGAAAATATGTTTCAAAAATTATTTTTTATTAATATTTTTTGTAATTTCGAATGAATATTCAATTAAAAATACATTTTAAAATAAAAAAATTAGTAATAAATAATTTTGTGTTGTACACATGATCTGAAATTTATAAAATAAAAAAATTATTTTTTTCAATTAATATGTATATATATATATATTTATATATTACAACTATATTTGTGTGGGTATTATTTTAATAAAAAAATTATTTTATCATTATATATATTCGTACATATATTATTCACGTTTAATAAAAAAATTATATATATATATAATTTAAATATCAAAATAATTTATTTATATTTAAACAATTATATTATAAAAATATGCATATATATTATTAGTATTTTATTTATAAATGATATATTTATATATGTTTAGTTATAGTTGTAATAACTTTGATGTCACATTTTTTTGTGTCAGCGTTAACTACCAAAAATACCCCCTTTAGAGATATTAGCGTGTCTTAATATCACTTAAAAATAGAATTTAACAAATAAACTTTCTTTATAAATTCAAAATGCCCCTCGACAAATATTACCATATCTTAATATCGCTTAAAAATAGAATCTAGCAATTAAACTTTATTCATACATTCAAAATGTCTTTTTACTGATATTACGAATTCTTAATATCACCTAGAAATAATATCAAACAAATAAAGTTCCTTTAAAAATTTCTTCTTTATTAATTAATAATAGAAATAAAAATGCAAACTAACAAAAAATTAGATGTTGCAACTTAGAAATAAAAATTCAAATGAACTAAACTTGATTTCAACCCATAAATATGACTAAGTATTTGTGCAAATCATTTTCTCTTGAATTTATTAAACATATACAATCTATAAAAGAACAACTCATGCGCGAAGCGCATGACATAACGCTCGTATATTTAAATATTTTCCATTGATATAAAATTATTTAAATAAACTTAACACACACACACACATATAATAATATATATAAGTAATAGTTTATATACATACAGACAATATATATTACATATTGGATGAGCTAACGTGTCTGTTGCGATGTAAATTCCAACATCTATACACAGACAAGTTATACCTTGCACGACTATCATGTTACACATGCACCCACATACATATATGTAGATGATACATACGTGTACATTTATTGTATAAAATATAAATTAAATAAAAATCTATGTAATTTATAAATTTAAATAAAATTTAGAAATATTCTAAATAAATTATACTTTATAGGCCCAATAAAGATCCAATATGATAAAAAATATTTGAAATTCATCCATAATTTCCGCTGTGGGCTGGCTTGGTTTCAACAATGTTATCAGAGCCCAATTGCCTATGCGGTCTAAATTAGCCATGTTAGGGTTAACTGTTAAGCTCGCAGCCCAAAGGTTGTCCCTAATAGAAAAGGCCCAAATTTGAATTGGGCCTTGGGCTAATTTTCAAAATTGTTTGAAAATTAAAATATAAGATTTTTAATTAAAAGTTAAATTTAAAAGAAGATATACATATATTACAAAAGTTATAATATAATAAAATTTTTCAAAATGTTTGAAAAATAATACATATTAATTTCAAAATTTTATAATTTATTAATAAAATTAATAAAATAAGTTAATTTATCAACAAAAGTATACATGTATATATTATGATACATGTTATGTTGTTTTAAAGTGTTTAAAACAGCATAAGTATAGATGTATGTACATGAAATGAATTTTGAAATTAATATAATTTAATTAAAATGGTTTAATTAAATTAATTAATTAAAAAGTTAATTAATGAAATAATAAACACATTTATATTATAATGTGTTGTACTATAAAGGTTATAGTATATAATAATATTTAATATAAATGGTATATTATGATAATAAAAAATTAATCAAAATTAATTACAAGATGTAATTAAAATAATATTGCACATAAGGCTATTATATAAGTTACGTATAATATAAAAGTTACATAATAATAAAACTTGTATAATATGAATGTATAAACTAAAGGTAGAACATTAAGAAACCTTAAATATACTTAAGGAATAACACATACGTAAATGTATGTATACCGTGATTTTCGATAAGTCCGACACTTGAATCACGATGGTATTTCATTAAAAAATATATTATTTCATAAGCCGATATCAAGCGACATAAGATATTGAAGATCATGAATCTTTAATATAAAGTTGTCCTCTATCATTTATATATTAATAGATTACTTGCATACTCTTTAGTTGTTTGTAACGACCCAGAATTTTTGATAATTAAAATTCGAATATTTAATTAATTTTAAATATTAATAAGTGAGATTAATAAGTCGAATAATTTTAAATTCGAATATTTGGATTTAATTGGATTAAAAATGATTTATGAAGTTATATTTAAATCATACTGGAATTATAGAAACGTTATAGAACTTTTAAAATTGAATTAAAAGTTGAATTGTGAAAATTGAATATTTTAATATTTATTCGACTAGTGAAATTAGCCATTTTTCAAACAGTCTCAGAATTGAACGAAACCAGTTCCATTGGGTTCGTGATATTGAATTATTGTCGAATTTCAAATCTCGTAGCTTTCGGAGCTATCGTGTGACCGTACAAGATATAAACGCCGAGACAATAATTAACCGATTTGATTTAAAATTAAATTTATACTCTAATCAACATCAGCCGTTCTTCCTTCAAATCACTGTCTCCTCTCGTACACCCCAATATTATCGTGTCCCCTCCTTCTCTGATAAAATACACGAAAGAAAATCATTCCTTTCAAAACAAAAATCTATCGTTCAAATTAAAAATGGCCGAATGGAAAAAAAAACTCCCTCTTCTTAACAAAAATTCAATTCGATCCTCGTTCGATTTCAAAATCAAAGAGTCGCGACCGCAAGTTTTTCCCCCTTTTTCAGTTTCGATTCCCAAGCCAATCATCAAATCGTGAATTCGTTCTATAAGGGAAGGGTTTCTCGCAAACAAGATCCAAATCTCGTTCCTCCTCAAAAGGAAAAAAATGGAGATAGCCAAAGTCGATTGGGCAGCGAGTTTCGTTCGCAAGGCAGCGTAGCGAGATTGAAGGCGAGCTTCACTGTGAAGCCATCTTTTCTATCGCGTGGGCACAGGGGGGTTTCGCGAATAGGGTTTCGCGTGGTGGAAGCTTCACGTCGCGATGGTTGAAATGGAGAAGTGGAAGGCGTAGCGGCGACTTAGGGTGGCAGAGGGAAATTCGCGACCTGGTGGTAGTCGCGTCTAGGCATTTCAGTCGCAAGTGACAGACGGTGATCGATGCAGAGAATCGCGATTTCCGATGTCGCGATGCCAGGCGAATTCGACGCCGCTGATAGGTCACGATTGCAGTGGGGGGGGGTCGTTCGCGATTTCTGTTGGTGGCAATTTTGTGTCGCCTGAGTTGTGGAGGCGGCGGCATTTGTCGATGGCCTGGGCTCAGTTTCGAGGCGATGGCGCGAAGTCTGGGTAGTCGCGTATCTGAACGGCGATGATCTAGGGTTTGGATGTTTGGCTCTCACGCGAGCAAACTGGAAGGGATCGGAGGATGAGGCCAAGGCAGTGCAATTTGTCGTGTCACAGTAGGGTATCTTTGGCCGTTGATACGGTTTGCTTGTTTTTAATTTTTCGTATAACTGCTTAAAACCTAAGTTTGTATTACTTAATCGAATTTTTAGAAAGAAGAAAAATATATATATATATATTTTTGTTTATAAATCTGAAAAGGCAGCAATTTTAAAATACTTTGAATTGAAAAGTTATATATAAATTTAAATTTTTGGAAATTTATTTTCAAGGTGATTATACTGTTAAGTTAAAATTGGTAGTTAACTAAGGAGTAATAATTTACATAGTTGAACAGTAAAATACGAGATGATTTTGGTTTCAATATAAGGGTTAAAACAGGAAATATACATTTATAGATAAAGTTTCTGTTAGGAAAATAATAATAATAATAATAATAATAAGATAAATGAGTATATTGAAATCTATCTAACGGGAAAATAGTTTGAATTAAGTTATTAGTTTAACTGAAGTTGAATTAAAATTGTAAAATAGAAATTAAGTGTTCGATTTATTTCGAATATTGATAAATGATGTAAATTATTTATACAAGGTATAAATTGAGAAAACAAGTCTGGGATGGAAATGGGATTGCAATTAAAAAGCTAAGGTGAGATCTTCTCACTCAGATTTAAAAAAAATTATTTACAGTTATTGATTGATGAATTGATTGCTATTGGATGTGGTATTAGATATTATAGGATATATCTATATATAGCAATATATACATATTGGTATATGTATATATTGGATTGATTGATTCCCGCCTCGTATAGCGGATGAGACCCTATTGCGCCGTTAGTAAGCGGATTTATAAAAACCTATATACCGCGATAATTCCGTACTGGAGCGGAATTGGTATTGTGCTAACGTCTTTGGATGCAGGGAAACAGGTTGGAGGGATCCAACTGGATTCCTCACCAGTAGTTATTTATTTACAGGATTGATGTATATTCTGTTATCATATATTGATATATGATGTTGATGTTGTGATTGACTAATTGATGCGTTGCATCATTGGATTCAATTTTTGAAGTTTTAAAATAACGATTTTAACTTTAAAAGAGATTTTTAAAGTGATTATTTGTAAGTATACGTTATTAAATTTTCGAATAAATTTACAAACGTTAAAATTATTAAAGTTATAAAGGTTAAGATTTTGGGTGAAATATAACCCAGAGATGATTTTTGAAATAAACAGTTAAGTAATTTATAAAATAGCTTAAATGTGGATTTCGAATTATTAAAAACGATGGATATAAAAGATGTACAAAAATTGATATTTATCAATTGAAATTATTGGAATTTTAAACGAGTTTTATAAGTGTTAAATTGTAAAGATATGAAACTTATAAAATTATAAGTTGTAAAGATAGGAAATTTATAGGATTATAAATTGCGAAGATTTGAAGTTTATAGATTTATAAAATGTGAAGTTTTATAGATTTATAAAGTATGAAGTTATAAAATGAATGGAATTGTAGAATAAAAGATTATAAGAAGGTCACTTGGAAATTGGATTTTGCCTTTAAATGGAATATCTATCGAATTGATTTATAAAGAAAATTTATAAATCAAAGTGGTTATAAAATAAAGATAGAAAGAGAATTTATAAAACGTTGTTTTATAAATTCGAGATCAATTGAATTTGATAAATTAAATGTAGCAGGTTATCAAAGGAGATATATTCGCGATTTTGAATAGCGAATTATTATTGAAATAAAACGTGTAGAAAATAGTGAAATGTAATTAGTGAAGTATATTCACGATGTTGGACAGTGAATATAATTTTAAGTAAAATGGATACGTTTTTGAAGAAGTGATATTAAAAATGAAGTAACTGTTTTAAAAGATGTTTTAAAACGTGTTAAGTATCGAATACATAGATTTCAACATTCATTGTTGAAATAGACGTTTTCGAGAAATATAAGGAAATGATGGACTATAACACTGTTGTTATAGTAAATGATTTTCGAAAGAAAATGTTTTATGTAGTATTGGGATTTATATGTCTATCTAAATCCGAATCCCTATACTAGTGATTTTGAGTCGTCGTAACGATGTTTTACGCAACATTCGTTTTGACTCAAATAGATGTTAAAATTAATGATTTCCTTTAAGAATGAATTTATACTTAAATTTGATTTAAGTATATTGAATATTTTCAAATGTTGAAAATAAATAGATTTGTGAACCACTTATTATTAAATAAGTATGGAAATGCTTTTCCAATATGAAATGAACTGTTTTGAGATTTTATCTTCAAAGATAAAATGAAAAGTGGAAACTGATTTGAAATTGTTTTCAAATGGTTAAGTGTGGAAATTTTATATCTAGTAAAAGATATTTTTGAAGAATAAATAATTTGGGAAAATTATTTGGAATCTGATGATGTCGCGCATCTTTATTGATAGTTAAATAACCGACTATCAATAATTACCTTTAGATAGGTATTTGTTGTGATTGGATGAATTTGAATGCCACACTTATTTTTGAATAATCGCTCACTATTCGGGTTAGCCGGGAAAGGACCATGGGGTCGTATAACCCATTCCGAATATGTGATACGTCGTATGAATTGCATTTGAAGACCGATGTTGAAGACCGGATATTTTTGAAAACGGAAGGATTACCGTCGAGTTACTCTACATCGACTGATCTTCGATTTAGAGGTTTTATCACCCTTAGTGACGGGAAGTCCTGACGTGATTGAAAATTTTCCGGAAATGCAAGGGCTTCGTGAGAAGTGCCTTCGGTTCTGTTCGATCCCGGAACAGACTTGTATGGATTGTGTGTCTGACGTTACAATTTTAGATATAAAGCTGATTTCTTTCAAATACATTTCTGTTGGTGGCGGAGAATTTATTCTCTTAGCTTAACACCCTTCTCTGAGACGTACGAGCTCAGAGGTTATGTAGTTGAAATTTATCAGCGATATACCCCAATTTGGTAACGTGGCATACTGAGTGTTGCTGTGAAATGATCAGTGTTTGATCATTTGTGATATGATCATTTGTTTGATCTTATATCTTTGTGATCATAGGTTGATCATTTTGTTTGACCCGAAGCAGGGCTTTTTGAGAAAGCGTAGCTTTGTGGACGAGACTTCGTCGAGCCTCACACCCCGGAAATGGTCGAAACAGGAAGGATGCAGCAAGGTTCTAGAGAGTAGCGCCCCTTAGTGTATGTCATTCCTTCTGGATAAAGGTGGTATCATGGTATGGAGCCCAGATACTTAACCTCTGTGGTTACTGCATTATTATTATCTATGTGGTTTGTTGCGAATCGGGGATCCTCGGGAAGATCGGTGACGATCGGGGGATGGCATACACGTGTCAGTAGTTACCTATTTTTGCAGAGGTAACCCGGCCTTGTGTTGGCAGAGATCCGGTTAGGTTCTCGGGTCGTCTATTCCAGGGACGTACCCATCGTGGATAGGAAGTTCCTTAGCCTGGCCATTTGTTGGAAATCCAAAGAAACAATACGTGACGTGTACGGTTTTAGTTGTATTACCTGCTATGGAATGTGGCGGTAACCTGCTATTGAACATAGTAGCTATAGTAGGCATAAGTGCGGAATGCCTATGCTGGCTAAGATTAATATTATACTTTCGAAATGTTTTCTACACTATGCACTAATAATAATATCAAAAATGATTTGATTTTGCGTAGTAAGCATCTTTGACTATCATAAGAAGAAATCTCCTCCAATTCTGCGTTTGCATTGTGTGTGTGGTGGGAGGTCTTATGGTAGTTTCATTTTCCCAAAAGCATTGCGAATTGACTTTAAAATTCTCTGCTATTTATTTTAAAGATAAATAACTGTTTTACGATCTCACACCAGTCACCATGACTGACTCGGAGTTTATTGTTCCCTTCTAAACTCTGGGTGCCCACCAATTTCCACACGGGCAGCCTAGAGTTATATTATCAGGATATTCTGGATATTCTGGAGCTTTGGAGATAAGCCGGATGGCGAGACGTAGTATTTGTACCTGATATATTTATTCCGCTGTGTATTCTGTATGAGGACAAGTTTACATAACTGTCCATTGTTGTATATTGACTCTGATGATTGATGTATGTATAAAATGATATAGTTCTTTGTTTTAAAGATTACTGATTTATCTATTATATATTGTTCCGCTGCGATGTGTAAGATTCTGATATTGTTCTGTTTCTGTTGCTGTTCTCTTGTTCTGTTGTTGTTCTTCTTTCTTTTTCTTCTATCTTCTTCTTCTACCTTTTTCTTCTTTCTTAAAACCATAACTTTTCGGGTTTCCGGCATTCGATGGCTCAGCAGTCGATAAAGTGAGTATCGATGTTGAATTTTCGAAAGTCGAAAATTTTCGGGACGTTACATTTGGTATCAGAGCATATGGTTAAGCGACAACCCTGCTCTGTTGGGTGTTACTCATTAGAGATAGAGTCAGCAGTACTCTAGAATGAGTTTGAGTGTAATAATAGATATGAGCGCGTATTTGTTAGTTAATATAAAATTGTTTTGTATTGTGATGATTGGTTTATTGAGTGGTATATGAACCTTCGTCGGCACAGTCTTGCAAAACTGTATCGAAGGGGTTTCTAAACACTTGAATAGAACAATTCGGCACAGTATTGTTTTTGAATAGGGTGAATGAGATAATCTTGCCCAAAACTATTTTTGTATATAAAAGAAATGATTTTCTATGAATTATCATAGTATATGATTGCATGGATGTTAGGAAAGTGATAATGTTGAAATGTTATCATTAAATTTGAAATTGAATACGAACTGGAAATTATAACTCCAAAGTTAAGAAATTAATTCACATACGAATGAAATTTAAGAAGGTAAATTATAAATGTGAATTGTAATTTAAAACGGGATTCCAGAGAAGTTTTTGGAAATGTTTTGAAAAGAATTTGAAAATTTTGAGGATTTGGAAAGTTTAAATTCTTTTTGGAGTTGGAAATGAATTTCAAAGGTTTTGAAAAGTATTTTGGAGAGTTAAAAGCTCTAAACTCTTTTCGGTCGCTGGAAAATAATTCCGATGATGATCGCGACATCACCGGTGTTCATTTTCTGGTTTCCAAAAGAGGAATTGTTGCCAAATTGTTTTAAATGAAAATTGTTTGGAAAAATTTGGATTTTGTTTTAGAAAATTAAAAAGGTAAATTTAAATTGTTTTCAAAAATGGTTTTGAAAAGATTTAAAAGACTCTGGAATGCTATATTAAAATATTTATGAAATATTATGAAATTGATAACTTATACAGTTGAATTTTGGTAGAATAAATTTAACTTAAAGAATGGAGTTAAATTAAAGTAAGTATAAGTGAATAAACTGGAATTGAATTTGATTTGTGAAGTTAAACTAAAATTAGTAAGTAAAGCTTAAAGAATGAATGTAAATGAATGTAAATACAAGTGAATCAATTTAATGAAAGTGAAATTAAATGTTGAAACTCCTTTTGAATTTGTAAGCAAATGAATTGAATTGAATAATTGTGAATGAAAGATGAATTAAAATTCGTATGGAAATTGGAAATCCAGTTTAAAGATAAGTAGAATTAAAATAAATTGAATTGATACCAATTTGAATTAGTAATTGAAACTAATTTAAATAGTGCAGTTGAATGAAAGATAGTTGATAAAAATTCAATATTTCAGAATTGAAGATGAATTGAATTTAAATAGAATGGAAATTGTGAATTAAATTCAAATGAATGTGAAATGTAAAATTGAATGAGAATAGACATATAACTTCAGCAGTGAAGTAGAGATGATATAAGCAGTTATATTTAAAATTTTGTAATTGAATGTACGAAATGGTTTGAATATATGCAACTAGATATTATGGCTAGTAGGATATACAGGTATAAAGGAATTGGAATTTAATTTCGAAGATAAATATGAATGGCTCGACAAAAGGTAAGTATTTGAATTCGAATATGAGATTTGGTGATTTCTTGTCTAGCCGCTTGGCTTTTTCTTTTTCTTTTTGAAATCTGAGAGTCCGTAGGGACGTTTTGTAGTCGTACCGTATTAGCCGCGCAAAGGAGACGCTGGCAAAAATTTTCGGAGATTTAGGGCGTTAGAAAATTTTTGAGAAAATTTAAAAGTTTGAAATTTGAATTTAAACTTAAATTTGAATTTTGAAGTTAAACAATGTTGTTTGAAACTTATAATTGAAGTTGGAAAACGAGATTGAATGAAAACGAATCTTTAATAGAAAGATTTGTTTCGATAAATTGATAAAACTATTGAATTGTGAAAAATAGTAGACGAGTTAAGGACCACTTTTCCTAACTTGTAATTTCGAGGACGAAATTCTTTTAAGGGGGGAAGTCTGTAACGACCCAGAATTTTTGATAATTAAAATTCGAATATTTAATTAATTTTAAATATTAATAAGTGAGATTAATAAGTCGAATAATTTTAAATTCGAATATTTGGATTTAATTGGATTAAAAATGATTTATGAAGTTATATTTAAATCATACTGGAATTATAGAAACGTTATAGAACTTTTAAAATTGAATTAAAAGTTGAATTGTGAAAATTGAATATTTTAATATTTATTCGACTAGTGAAATTAGCCATTTTTCAAACAGTCTCAGAATTGAACGAAACCAGTTCCATTGGGTTCGTGATATTGAATTATTGTCGAATTTCAAATCTCGTAGCTTTCGGAGCTATCGTGTGACCGTACAAGATATAAACGCCGAGACAATAATTAACCGATTTGATTTAAAATTAAATTTATACTCTAATCAACATCAGCCGTTCTTCCTTCAAATCACTGTCTCCTCTCGTACACCCCAATATTATCGTGTCCCCTCCTTCTCTGATAAAATACACGAAAGAAAATCATTCCTTTCAAAACAAAAATCTATCGTTCAAATTAAAAATGGCCGAATGGAAAAAAAAACTCCCTCTTCTTAACAAAAATTCAATTCGATCCTCGTTCGATTTCAAAATCAAAGAGTCGCGACCGCAAGTTTTTCCCCCTTTTTCAGTTTCGATTCCCAAGCCAATCATCAAATCGTGAATTCGTTCTATAAGGGAAGGGTTTCTCGCAAACAAGATCCAAATCTCGTTCCTCCTCAAAAGGAAAAAAATGGAGATAGCCAAAGTCGATTGGGCAGCGAGTTTCGTTCGCAAGGCAGCGTAGCGAGATTGAAGGCGAGCTTCACTGTGAAGCCATCTTTTCTATCGCGTGGGCACAGGGGGGTTTCGCGAATAGGGTTTCGCGTGGTGGAAGCTTCACGTCGCGATGGTTGAAATGGAGAAGTGGAAGGCGTAGCGGCGACTTAGGGTGGCAGAGGGAAATTCGCGACCTGGTGGTAGTCACGTCTAGGCATTTCAGTCGCAAGTGACAAACGGTGATCGATGCAGAGAATCGCGATTTCCGATGTCGCGATGCCAGGCGAATTCGACGCCGCTGATAGGTCACGATTGCAGTGGGGGGGGGTCGTTCGCGATTTCTGTTGGTGGCAATTTTGTGTCGCCTGAGTTGTGGAGGCGGCGGCATTTGTCGATGGCCTGGGCTCAGTTTCGAGGCGATGGCGCGAAGTCTGGGTAGTCGCGTATCTGAACGGCGATGATCTAGGGTTTGGATGTTTGGCTCTCACGCGAGCAAACTGGAAGGGATCGGAGGATGAGGCCAAGGCAGTGCAATTTGTCGTGTCACAGTAGGGTATCTTTGGCCGTTGATACGGTTTGCTTGTTTTTAATTTTTCGTATAACTGCTTAAAACCTAAGTTTGTATTACTTAATCGAATTTTTAGAAAGAAGAAAAATATATATATATATATTTTTGTTTATAAATCTGAAAAGGCAGCAATTTTAAAATACTTTGAATTGAAAAGTTATATATAAATTTAAATTTTTGGAAATTTATTTTCAAGGTGATTATACTGTTAAGTTAAAATTGGTAGTTAACTAAGGAGTAATAATTTACATAGTTGAACAGTAAAATACGAGATGATTTTGGTTTCAATATAAGGGTTAAAACAGGAAATATACATTTATAGATAAAGTTTCTGTTAGGAAAATAATAATAATAATAATAATAAGATAAATGAGTATATTGAAATCTATCTAACGGGAAAATAGTTTGAATTAAGTTATTAGTTTAACTGAAGTTGAATTAAAATTGTAAAATAGAAATTAAGTGTTCGATTTATTTCGAATATTGATAAATGATGTAAATTATTTATACAAGGTATAAATCGAGAAAACAAGTCTGGGATGGAAATGGGATTGCAATTAAAAAGCTAAGGTGAGATCTTCTCACTCAGATTTAAAAAAAATTATTTACAGTTATTGATTGATGAATTGATTGCTATTGGATGTGGTATTAGATATTATAGGATATATCTATATATAGCAATATATACATATTGGTATATGTATATATTGGATTGATTGATTCCCGCCTCGTATAGCGGATGAGACCCTATTGCGCCGTTAGTAAGCGGATTTATAAAAACCTATATACCGCGATAATTCCGTACTGGAGCGGAATTGGTATTGTGCTAACGTCTTTGGATGCAGGGAAACAGGTTGGAGGGATCCAACTGGATTCCTCACCAGTAGTTATTTATTTACAGGATTGATGTATATTCTGTTATCATATATTGATATATGATGTTGATGTTGTGATTGACTAATTGATGCGTTGCATCATTGGATTCAATTTTTGAAGTTTTAAAATAACGATTTTAACTTTAAAAGAGATTTTTAAAGTGATTATTTGTAAGTATACGTTATTAAATTTTCGAATAAATTTACAAACGTTAAAATTATTAAAGTTATAAAGGTTAAGATTTTGGGTGAAATATAACCCAGAGATGATTTTTGAAATAAACAGTTAAGTAATTTATAAAATAGCTTAAATGTGGATTTCGAATTATTAAAAACGATGGATATAAAAGATGTACAAAAATTGATATTTATCAATTGAAATTATTGGAATTTTAAACGAGTTTTATAAGTGTTAAATTGTAAAGATATGAAACTTATAAAATTATAAGTTGTAAAGATAGGAAATTTATAGGATTATAAATTGCGAAGATTTGAAGTTTATAGATTTATAAAATGTGAAGTTTTATAGATTTATAAAGTATGAAGTTATAAAATGAATGGAATTGTAGAATAAAAGATTATAAGAAGGTCACTTGGAAATTGGATTTTGCCTTTAAATGGAATATCTATCGAATTGATTTATAAAGAAAATTTATAAATCAAAGTGGTTATAAAATAAAGATAGAAAGAGAATTTATAAAACGTTGTTTTATAAATTCGAGATCAATTGAATTTGATAAATTAAATGTAGCAGGTTATCAAAGGAGATATATTCGCGATTTTGAATAGCGAATTATTATTGAAATAAAACGTGTAGAAAATAGTGAAATGTAATTAGTGAAGTATATTCACGATGTTGGACAGTGAATATAATTTTAAGTAAAATGGATACGTTTTTGAAGAAGTGATATTAAAAATGAAGTAACTGTTTTAAAAGATGTTTTAAAACGTGTTAAGTATCGAATACATAGATTTCAACATTCATTGTTGAAATAGACGTTTTCGAGAAATATAAGGAAATGATGGACTATAACACTGTTGTTATAGTAAATGATTTTCGAAAGAAAATGTTTTATGTAGTATTGGGATTTATATGTCCATCTAAATCCGAATCCCTATACTAGTGATTTTGAGTCGTCGTAACGATGTTTTACGCAACATTCGTTTTGACTCAAATAGATGTTAAAATTAATGATTTCCTTTAAGAATGAATTTATACTTAAATTTGATTTAAGTATATTGAATATTTTCAAATGTTGAAAATAAATAGATTTGTGAACCACTTATTATTAAATAAGTATGGAAATGCTTTTCCAATATGAAATGAACTGTTTTGAGATTTTATCTTCAAAGATAAAATGAAAAGTGGAAACTGATTTGAAATTGTTTTCAAATGGTTAAGTGTGGAAATTTTATATCTAGTAAAAGATATTTTTGAAGAATAAATAATTTGGGAAAATTATTTGGAATCTGATGATGTCGCGCATCTTTATTGATAGTTAAATAACCGACTATCAATAATTACCTTTAGATAGGTATTTGTTGTGATTGGATGAATTTGAATGCCACACTTATTTTTGAATAATCGCTCACTATTCGGGTTAGCCGGGAAAGGACCATGGGGTCGTATAACCCATTCCGAATATGTGATACGTCGTATGAATTGCATTTGAAGACCGGTGTTGAAGACCAGATATTTTTGAAAACGGAAGGATTACCGTCGAGTTACTCTACATCGACTGATCTTCGATTTAGAGGTTTTATCACCCTTAGTGACGGGAAGTCCTGACGTGATTGAAAATTTTCCGGAAATGCAAGGGCTTCATGAGAAGTGCCTTCGGTTCTGTTCGATCCCGGAACAGACTTGTATGGATTGTGTGTCTGACGTTACAATTTGAGATATAAAGCTGATTTCTTTCAAATACATTTCTGTTGGTGGCGGAGAATTTATTCTCTTAGCTTAACACCCTTCTCTGAGACGTACGAGCTCAGAGGTTATGTAGTTGAAATTTATCAGCGATATACCCCAATTTGGTAACGTGGCATACTGAGTGTTGCTGTGAAATGATCAGTGTTTGATCATTTGTGATATGATCATTTGTTTGAACTTATATCTTTGTGATCATAGGTTGATCATTTTGTTTGACCCGAAGCAAGGCTTTTTGAGAAAGCGTAGCTTTGTGGATGAGACTTCGTCGAGCCTCACACCCCGGAAATGGTCGAAACAGGAAGGATGCAGCAAGGTTCTAGGGAGTAGCGCCCCTTAGTGTATGTCATTCCTTCTGGATAAAGGTGGTATCATGGTATGGAGCCCAGATACTTAACCTCTGTGGTTACTGCATTATTATTATCTATGTGGTTTGTTACGAATCGGGGATCCTCGGGAAGATCGGTGACGATCGGGGGATGGCATACGCGTGTCAGTAGTTACCTATTTTTGCAGAGGTAACCCGGCCTTGTGTTGGCAGAGATCCGGTTAGGTTCTCGGGTCGTCTATTCCAGGGACGTACCCATCGTGGATAGGAAGTTCCTTAGCCTGGCCATTTGTTGGAAATCCAAAGAAACAATACGTGACGTGTACGGTTTTAGTTGTATTACCTGCTATGGAATGTGGCGGTAACCTGCTATTGAACATAGTAGCTATAGTAGGCATAAGTGCGGAATGCCTATGCTGGCTAAGATTAATATTATACTTTCGAAATGTTTTCTACACTATGCACTAATAATAATATAAAAAATGATTTGATTTTGCGTAGTAAGCATCTTTGACTATCATAAGAAGAAATCTCCTCCAATTCTGCGTTTGCATTGTGTGTGTGGTGGGAGGTCTTATGGTAGTTTCATTTTCCCAAAAGCATTGCGAATTGACTTTAAAATTCTCTGCTATTTATTTTAAAGATAAATAACTGTTTTACGATCTCACACCAGTCACCATGACTGACTCGGAGTTTATTGTTCCCTTCTAAACTCTGGGTGCCCACCAATTTCCACACGGGCAGCCTAGAGTTATATTATCAGGATATTCTGGATATTCTGGAGCTTTGGAGATAAGCCGGATGGCGAGACGTAGTATTTGTACCTGATATATTTATTCCGCTGTGTATTCTGTATGAGGACAAGTTTACATAACTGTGCATTGTTGTATATTGACTCTGATGATTGATGTATGTATAAAATGATATAGTTCTTTGTTTTAAAGATTACTGATTTATCTATTATATATTGTTCCGCTGCGATGTGTAAGATTCTGATATTGTTCTGTTTCTGTTGCTGTTCTCTTGTTCTGTTGTTGTTCTTCTTTCTTTTTCTTCTATCTTCTTCTTCTACCTTTTTCTTCTTTCTTAAAACCATAACTTTTCGGGTTTCCGGCATTCGATGGCTCAGCAGTCGATAAAGTGAGTATCGATGTTGAATTTTCGAAAGTCGAAAATTTTCGGGACGTTACATTGTTGAGCTTTCCTCACGCTAGGGATGTTGTGTGTAGTACAATTAATATATTAAATAGATGAGGTAAGATAACTGCACATATTTGTTGAGCTTTCCTCAAGGGTTGCATTATACTTAGACCATTGCAAAATGATAGGTCCGAGTGAATAATTCCACTTTTCTTGTTGAGCTTTACTTAAGGTAAAGGCATGATTAGGACAAGGAATCACAGGTTAGGAGTTGTATGTGATACAACCGATAAGGAGTTATCCATTGTATGTGGGTCTATGATTTGTTGAGCTTTCTCAAGGTCAGAATCCTAAGGCATGATTTCAACATGACTAGTGAAGTCGAAAGACATCTATGTTTCACTTAAGGTTTGATGAAACATAAACGACTAGTGGGAACCTTATTAGAGAAATGAAATGATCACATTTAACCTTTCTAATATTGTAAGAACATATGCTATATAATATTATAAAAATCTACGTTGATAAATTTGTGCATTTAATACGACTGATAAAATGTTTATCAATTAAGGTATACAAATGAACAGAATTAAAGATTGACAAATAGAAATATAATATATACTTACTAATAAGTGCTTCTTGCATGTTAATGTTTCAATACCCATGAAAGCACATGATTTTACAACTACTAAGTACATTCGTAATTTGGTTGCTTACGTGCTTATTTGGTTGGGACCGTGTATTGCATTCTATGAGTTCTGAACTCAAAAATAGTACAATACTATGGATATTTGATCCATATACAAACTACAATATAGATCTAAGGACTCGATCGCTGATATGTCAATTTGATTAGTTTACACAAAGTGCAACATATTTAATGTCCTTAAATGTTAGGGATGATCGAGTACACTTTTGTATTTAGTTCATTATGATATTGTAGTAAGAGTATTTTTAAATAATTCGACCATTTAGAAAAACGAATCTACAAGAGTAGATGTGATTTAAGGTATAGTTGGGATGAAGAGAGTGAATAGTCACTTATGCTTCATAAAGAAATATCAAAAACAAGAATTGTAATAATAATAATAATAATTGATACTTAATATTGAAATGAGAAATACTATTTCTATTTCAAAATGTATTTTCATATAGAAAATTGTTTTCTATGAGATTTATTTCTTTGAGTTCAAGACATTTGATCAAAGAACTCACCGCTGTAAACTAGTTACAGTATATAAAATAAATAATTTGTATTAAGTGGATGATGGACCTCCAAATTCAGTATGCTACTGTAGTAATGGTGAAAATAGTGGGAGCATGCCATCGCGTCAAGTTACGAAAAATATGTAAAACATAACGAACATTATTTATGAAATAATGACTCTTTTTCGGTGTCGATTGAAAATATACATTATTATATTTCAATGTGAATATTATGAATATTCATAATGAAATGCAACTACAATATAATATTTGTTTTAATAACAAAAGTGCATTGGAAAATACAGAAGTGTCTAAAATTATTTACAATTATTTTGGAATTATAAACTAAGCTGCAGTTTTAAGAAATAGTTTTATTATATGATTATGAACCACATAATATTAGTCAATTATTTCTCAAACAATTAAGGGTTATGCACATATTTAGTGGGAGCATCATAAGAGTTGATGAATTCTTCGGATTGATACATATAGATGTATGCAATCGTAAGTCTATTAATACCAATATGGTTTCGCGTACTTCATCATATTCACCGATGAGTTCTAACAGACACGGACATGTGTATTTGATACACATGTATAAGTCTATGGTAAGCCCAAAAAAATACAACGGAAGTAAATAATGTAACATGCAATAGAAATAATTCAATTCGATCGACTGTGTGAGTATATTGCGAACGTACCTGAAAATTGAAAAAGATTCAATCACCAAAGTTACTTCTTCATGTGATACATAATGATGCATCGATAAGAAGTAATCGAACTTTGTTGGACAAAGTACGATTAATAATGAGTGAAGTTGAGTTAGTTTCTTACTATAAGGTCATGTACTTAAGAGTAGTATACCAGGTTAATATTATTTCATTTAAATAATAATTTACAAAATCATACATGATTAGGGTTTATAAAAAACCTCAACATATCCTAGACCAATGAGTTGATAGGTTGTGCAAATCGAAAGTCTGCACATAATAATTATTCATGACTTGTACGAATCTCTCCAAAAGGAGTTTGGAAAGGACTGTTATTGGATGACATATTTATGTTTTGAACATAAGTTTTGTAAACTAAAACGAAATCAGTTTATTATATAAGGAAATTTATAAAAAAAATTTGAATACCTATTCCATTGCACCAAGAAATAATTTTTATTTCAAGAAATACCAACTTCATAGTGAAAGAATTTTTTGAAAAATAATTAGTAGTAAAATGAAATTGGATACGATCCAAAGATAAAACTGATTACATGAGGTGAAATGAATTTAACTAACCTAAACGAACACATTACATTAGAGAGTATTCTCGCATATTGAAGAGAAACTATGAGTTTCTTATCACCGTCGAAAATAGATAATCCTTAATTGTCAATTAAGCCATTAAGGATATTGACTCTATGATATGGTATGATGCGCAGATCCGAAATAGATTCAAAGTACTTTATCAGAATATGATTTTCATAGTTGTACCATAAGGGATATGATCCATTAGCCGCAAAGGTATCTTTAAGAGAAAGACAGATGTAGTTGGAATACAGTGAGACATATTGATAAGAATAATACATGAATTTCAATTGTTGAAATTAACATATTAGATTCGTTATTCAACTTTCTCAAGTTAATTCAGATTACTCACAAAATTATTGATGGGTATGGTCTTGTGTTTGGTACATATGTGCTAAAATGGAAATTTCTAATTAATAATTTAGAATAGACCGTTTGCACATAACAACCCAAGTGTCTCGGAGTCAGTGGGAGCAATATTGAGTTTGTTGATTTTTGGATATGATCCAATAAATGATAGAAAATGTTATTTTATCAACATCGGAATTAAATAAATATTTTGATAGACATATAAAATAGTTTGATTGTGAATCAAAATATAGAGGAAGCGTATGTTCATAAGAAAGAACGTTAAAATGTATATTGATATTTCTAAACTATAAGTAAACAACATATTGTTGATTTTCAACGATGTACTTATGTTAAAATCAGCCTTAGTTGTTTAATACTCGACTTTGGATTTTTAAATGATGTCTTTTATAGTAAGTATAAAAGACATTGGGAATGTCCTAAATTGATATGTAAGGACACTTTATTAAAATGTTTAATATGGAACATGCAAGATGGATTCCTTATGCATTGGCAATAGGAATTATCATATATGTTATGTTGTCTATAATATCGCGATCGTTTATGTATTTGATACATGAAGCAAATATCAAATCAAAATTGATATCACTAAATGGTTATTTTAAGTGTTCTCGTGTATTTACAAAATACTAGAGAATTGTTTACAAAACAACGAACTCCTTATGAAGGAGTGTTCGGACTCAAACTTGATAAGTGATATTGAGTATAATGTATCAATAATAAATTCAAGTTAATAATTTTTAAAGTTGAAAATGTTCCAAATGAAAGACTGTGGCTGATTCAATGAAAAAGGCTAAATACATCGCCTTAGATAGCGCCGTAATAAAAACAATGTATATAAATATAAATGCACAAATTTATAACCGAGCCTGGAGTAATTCCAAATGTTGAGAATTCCATGGCATTGTTATATGATTACAATGTCACGATATAGTTTATAATAGAATTTAGATCTTACTAGAATTCGAGGGGCATATACCGAATTGTTCCACATGATAAAGGTAGTTTATTAGAGTAAGACAGAGTTAATTGACAGAATATGTGACTAAAGCATAATAGCATACATGTTCACTGAGGGACTGACCCAATTTGTTTTGAGAAAACCGATTGAAGAAGTAGGAATAAGATTCCATAATCGATTCCACGTGCAAGTGGAAGATTGATAGAATTAGCGGTATGCCCTAGGGGCAATTATGTAATTTGTTACATATATTTAACTCAATAACCAATCTTGTTCGAAATAAAAGGTGTTTCTTTATATTATATACTTGATATAATATGTTATATTAATTAATTAATTTAATTAAAAGTATATTTAATAGAAAATCCATAAATGGTATGTTTTGTTATAGTAGTTAAAAAGTGTTGCAATCATGAGTAATTTATCACAATGAAAACAAATATACCATTTTAAATGTTCCTAGTCAAGACGCGTCAAAACTGGATATCGATGAATCCATTGAGATTAGAGTACGTAATGTTCCCCAAACGTTGGGTAGTGTATTACTCATGACTGATAGGGGCACTAAAAGGTTACCTACTGATATTTACTGGATAACTATGGAATGACTCACTCGCTAGTTTTCTATTGGTTAATATAACTATGGTCAAACAGAAAATATTGATGTGACCGATCTACACAGTTCTCTCAGATTGAGAATATTGTGGATCTTCAGTATAAAAGATCCGCTTTGATTATAGTCAAATCATGGCATGACGTCCATCTAGTGATTATAGTTGGATCGAGAGGAAGTATTGGAAGTGAAGCACTATTCAAGGGAGGATTCGTCTCCACGGTTATATGAGGTTAGTATCACGATCAACTCAAAGTCAAAGTCTCTTGCCAGAGCATTTCGTTTAATAATAATTGTTATTATTAAACCAAGGACTCTGTGTTTGGACTATAAAGTTGAATATGGATGATATTCAAATGTTGACTATTACCAAATTCCATAAGTCCAAAGTGATATAGTTTTGAAGAAGTGAATTGGTTTAAAATAAAAGTCACAACCGGGTAACGCTTAACAAAGTGAAAGTGGATTTTACCAAAACCAGGTAAGCGATAAATTAGGCCAAAATATCACACCACCTGCTAAGTGACGTGCGAACGTTAATATTCTAATAGTTCAATATTAATCGTTGACCAAATTTACAACTGACCGGTCACACAACTTAAACGATGAATTCCCCTTTGATCAAACGATTTAATTAGTTTATAATTGTTATTAATTAATGAAATTAAATAATATTTATGAAATAATATTTATAAATTTGATTTTGATTTGATAGATCAATATTAAATGTATTTATAAAAGTTATAAATAGATTAATTGATATACAATGTCAATAAGCGTTTTAAATTAGATTTTGAATACAAAATATTTATTTGGGCTTTAAATTGGCTTATAGCCCAACATGGGGCTGATAGGGCTGGAATAAAGGGGTTAGAGGCGTCTAGTTCATAGGCTAGGAGGAGTGAAAATGAGTGGTTGAGATGGAAGGAGATTGAGTAAAAGAAACGATCCTATACTCTCTCCTTTCCTTCCTCTATTTAAACATCTTTTAATCCATTTGATAAGGATATTTTTGGAGCCTCCATCCACGTTCCTTTCCTGGCCGACCTACCCTCTCCTATCTCTCTAATGCCAAAGCTCGAATCAACTCAATTCAGTTGCTATCTGATAGCTGAAGACCAACGGTTCAAGGACTAACAATCTGCCAAATCAAAAAGGGTTTCATGGGAAGAGTTCATCATTTCATGGTGTGCTCCAAGGTCGTTAGGTATGGTTTCCATTGAATTATAGTTTCAAATCTTTTGAATAATATTTCATTATGCATATATTTTTGTTATATTGTTAGTTAGGTGACGATTCTGATATGTATTAGTGTTATCATAAGTTAGTTTAGTTATATGTATGTATATAATTATAAATTAAAAAAATTGTATATCAGATCCGTACAGTCGCCTATTTTTATATATATTAATATTATTTTATTAATTTATATATATGTGTGTGTATTTATTAATTATACATAAATTTTTTATATTTAATTACAATATGATTTATGGTTAAAGTTGATCATATAATTTTATACATATAACTATATAGTAATAGTAATTTTCAATAGCAAAAAATTAAATTCTATAATTATTTATTATTATTTAATATTATTTAAATCAATATACTACATAAATAAATCATATAAAATAAAATATGTGATGAAAATTATTTTTTAAATTTTATAAAATTAACTTATCATAAGATAAGCTCTCGGTCAAAAATAAGAAATAAAAAGTCATTTTTACTATTTTTTAAATTATTATTATTATAGGCCAAAAATTAATAAATTAATACAAAATAAAAGTTGACCAAAAAATGTGGAATAATTTTTCAAACTTCAAATATCATATATGATTTATTGAAAATTTTAAATTTAAAACAAAAAATCGAAAATAATTAATATTTTATGTAATTTCGAATGAATATTCAATTAAAAATATATTTTAAAATAATAAAATTAATAATAATTTTTTTTTGTAATGTGCACATGATCTGGAAATTATAAAAAAATTATTTTGTTAATATATATATATATATATATTATTAGTATATTTATGTGTGTGTATATTATTTTAAATAAAAAAATTTGTTTTATCATTATATATATATATTGGTACATATATTATTCATGGTTTGATAAAATAATTATATATATATTTCTTTTATTTTAATATTTAAGTAACTTATTTAACAAATATATTATCATAATATGCATATGTATATTATTAATATTTTATTTATAAATTTTATATATACATATATATGTATACATATAAATATTTTACATTTATATAATATTATTTAAACAAACTTAACATATACATATATATATAATATATAATAATATTAATAATATATAAGTAATAGTTTATATACATACATGTATTTAAATAACATACATTACATATCAGATGAGATAACGTGTCCTTTGTGATGTAAATTCCAACATCTATACACGGGCATGTTATACCTTGCATAGATTATCATGTTACACATGAACATAAATATATATATATATATGTATGTATGTATGTATGAATGATATATATGTGTACATTTATATGTATAAAATATAAATTAAATAAAACTCCATGTAATTTATAAATTTAAATAAAATAAGAGATTTTGTTTAAATAAAATTTAGAAATGTTCTAAATGAATTAGATTTCATAAGCCCAATAAAGATCCAATAGGATAAAAAAAAATTGAAATTCATTCATAACTTCCTCTACGGGCTGGTCCAGTTCCAACACGACGTACAAAAAGCTCGCTCCCTTCTTTATCTCTAAAGACCGGATGTCCTAACCATCCAAAAACTGTTCCATCCCCGTTATCCATTAAGCCCCTTTAAATAATCCCCCATTTGTCGGACTATTACTAATGTAATCATAAAAAGCTAATTTTTCAGGAATTTTAGACCAAGCTTCCGATAAAACTTAGATTTTCAGCTAGTCCAACACCAACTCTTCGATATATCTTTTGTTGGAAGTATCTCTGATCCCACTATTAATGAGTCGGACCAAATAACTCGATCGGGGTAATTGTTGAACCATACCACATAATTCCAATAACAAGAAAAGCTACAAAAAAATAGTAGCTATACTGCTAGAAAGTACAGCTTCAATATTGTCATACATAATCCTTTATAGATATATTGAGGTGGATGGATACTAAGATGGAATAGGCCTCCCAATATATCCAGTGTACAGATTTTACGTCTCCAATTAATCCATAAGGATCAGATACCAATATTCCAGGACCATATAAGCATATTACATGAAATGCACCAAAACTAAAGCAAGGCACTCCTAAGAGAAATAAATGAATTTCAAAGATTTTGGACAAATCCAAAGAAGGTTTTTTTTTGTACATTCATCACAAAATATTTCTAAGTCCCAATACACCTAATGCCAAATGACCGCTAAATAACACAAAGCAGAAAACATAATATGTTCTCCGCCACACCTTCAAAACTCCAAATATCCGAATTTGTTACAGTTCCTCCTGAAATACTCCAATCACCACATTATTTGGTTATTCTTAAACGAGTCATGCAGGGTATAATGAAGATACATTGTCCCCACATTGGGTCAAGAACAGGGGTTAGAGGGATCAAAAACTGCCAATTCATGTAGAGCCATCGAACCGGGCCAACCGAAAAATGGAGCCGTATGCATTATATGAACCATCGGTCGAGATCATTCAATACGATAATATGAACATAGTACCAAGGAAAACTCATGGAAATACCCCTTTCTAAAAGAGATATAGGTACTATGTAAGTATTGCAATAGACTTATACTATTTACCTAATCTTTTCAGCGATTTATGTATGAGAAAATATTACTTTTTATTGTATTTCGTTGAAAATAACGGTCGAATTTTGTTCGTAAGAAAAAAGTGAAGCAGATCTATTCTATACCAATAAGTACCAATACGTAATGAGAGTATTGGTCATATTTTGGAAGAATGAATGTATGAATCCTTTTTATTATTCGAACGATCTGTCTCTTTATTAAGATTTTTATTTCTTAATTCTATCTTCCTCTAAAAACCTTTGAAGAAGACAATAAACTCATACTTACGGTTCTATATTAATGTAAAGTATAGTACTTAAAAAATTTCATTAATTTAATGTCCATTGGTGTTCCAAAGGTATCTTTTCGGAGTCTTGGAGAGGAAGACGTAGTTTGGATTGACGTATAGTGCGACTTGTTAGACATATTGGGTCATATGGAATTTCTCCATTCTACCCTCGATCGAGATATCCTTTGTTTTATCTAAGAAATACTGTACTGATTGAAGAATCAATCATGTGTAGCATGCAATTAAATTAGATTACTTTAGATTGAGGAGCAATATTCTTAATTAGAAGAATTTATGGTTCACTTTGACTAAAAAAATGGAGTATTCAGGCTCTGCTCATAAAATACCAAATGAGTAATAGTAATAGTCAAATGGAGTACCCAAACTCTAATTATATTTATTTAATCAGAGAAGCACTCTTAAATTGCCATGTCAACCATTGTAATACATCAAATAGTTTTTGGGAGACATGAAACGAATTAAAAAAAAAACTCGTTGCAAAAATAAGTGGTATTGAGATCATTTGTCCTACACGTATAACTAGAATTCATATAGACTTTTCCCGAAGTAAAGCATGAACCTAACAGAATTCAAATGGCTCATTCAGAAGCAAGAAAATAACATCGTGATTTAAATCTTGACAAAATAATATTGAAAGGTTAATTAAGTTCATTGAATTCTTTTTTATTTCTAGGGAAGGGTTTTCAATTAACTCATTTTCTATCCAATAAACAAATATGCTTGGTTATGGTTTGAAAGTGTTTTAACAAAATTGATCATACTAAGGAAATGCTCAGGGTGCGTTTGCGACGAAAAAAAGGGCATTTGAGCGGACTATTTAAGTTGTGATTTTTTATTTAATTGATTTATAGTTACGAGTGCAATGGCACGCGCTTCGCACGTGAATTGTTTTTCTTATAAATTGTATATGTTTAAATCAGTCCAAAAAAATAATTTTTTATTTTCAAGTGATATTAAGATTTGGATATTTGTAGAGAAGTATTTTGAATATTAAAAAAAATTAATTTTATATCATAGTTTTAGAAGCGTTTTGAATTTGTAAAGCATGTTTAATTATTAGATCCTACTTTTAAGGACGTTTGAATTTGTAAAAGAAATTTAATATTAGATCTTATTTTTAAGTGATTAAGATTGGATAATATATAGATGGGCATTTTTGGTAGTTCACGTTGATACCAAAAAAGTATGACACCAAAGCTATTACAACTATTATTAAAAATTTAATTATTTGTTTTTAATTGTGTAATATGCGTTTAATAATTGCAAATAACACGAAATAAATTGCAGAGTTTCAATAAAATAAACAAATACATTTTTTAATTCAAATAAATAAATTATAAAATTTTAAATTGCTCGGATTCAGTTCAAACCAACTACATTACCATAATGTAGAGTACTTCCATACAATCGTAATGCAAAAAACCGTATCTCAAACGGACCTCATTTGCACAAGTTATTAATTTTAAAATTTATTAATTAATTTAATTAAAATGGTCAAATAGAAGGAGCGTCTGACTTCAACGTATCTTTCCTCAACTTCCAACAACAGGTCTGAAAATGGGGTTAACACCGTTGGGACTTCCAACGTGTCGGACGTGTCTCCAACAGAAACGGGCTATTTTTTTCGTACGAACGCAACGACCGAGTAATTGAGAACTACATAATCAAGCCTACCAAGCAGTATGAACAACTAATTATAGCTATTAGTGAGTAGAAACATATAAATATTTCACTGAATTGAGGAAAATAAAAAATCAATGTTCACTGCATTTCAGTATCAATCATAGTAAACAATCAAAGCAAACATCTTTTGATCCAGCATTCCCAAGCCAAGATTTACACTAAACAATCTCAGAATTCTCGTTTCGTTTTCTTGTGAATGTCCATTTTTAGCCGATAGGTTAGACAACTTTAATTGTCTGGGCTACAGACCCAAATACTTTTCATCCTGCATGAATTGATCAATAATTCTTCACCGTCATTTATTCAAAAGAACAAGGTTCAATATTATCGCTTAGGATAGATTATGTAGCTACATAGTACGAAAATATACCATCAACGGTTGTTTCATTTCGATTCCATAATTCATTCATATGTGCATAACGAAAAGTTTCTACCATGATCTTATTACAAACAGTGCAACACCATGCTTATGACATGAATTAAGAATATTATTTTACATCATTATCATTAAACAAGCAACCCCTAACAGAACTAGGACTAGACAAGCTAGTAAACAAAAAATTTACAAGGATTTACTCCGTCATATTCAAGTTTTTACATCAGAAATACATTGTATAGGTAAGAAAACAAAAAACTCTCTTGGTATTAACAGCACATTGAATTGGTATCGATTACAAGCGCCTACTATAATGCAAATCAGCCCTTAAAAAGAATGAAGTTTTATTACCACCTCGGGCTTTTTGAAGTGTTAGCAAGACAGTTATGCATTGATATAGACAATCATTGTTGGCCTTCTACTATAAGTGATGCAAGTTCGCTTTCTTCTTGTTGAACTCTACGCTTTACAGGAACTAATCTTTTCAATGCCTCTGGTGCATACCTAGGAAATTAAAAGGTTGAATCAAAACCTTTTCATCATTGTAAACATAAAACTTATTTAACAGCTATTTTCAAAGGGCTGAAAATAAATATCTGAACATGATTTTTAAAAATATATTTGGAACACTTATTTCAACTATAAGTTCGTTTGCAACTCATTGAAAAAATATGCTTGATTTTGACCAAGTTAGGAATTTGTGCTTGCGCAGGCACGGAAGTTGATCTAGTGAAAACAAAAACTATTTTTGTAATAAGTTCCTTTTTTTTCCAGGCATAATTATAAAATGTCCTATTTACTATGAAGCCAATACCAACATCGTTCATGGCTTAATTTTCCAGTGTGACTTGAAGCTTACTTGTCAAATCTTTCAGCAATCGCATTGCGAACTGATGAATTGAGACCGTACGCAATGGAGTTAAATAAACCCTGCAAAATGACATATGATTATGAGAGTTCATTGATTATGTAATATAGCAGAAATTATTTGGCTGTTTTTAAGTAGATGATGATAATCAGTCGCTGATATCACGATATTTTTTGAACCAGTTCTATTTCAACATCTGAACTTTCTAATAGGCATACCCCAAACATTATTGAAGAAATTTGAACAAATTACCCTTGACAATCAAATAGATTTGAAGTTCAGCCAGAATTCAAATAGTTTTTGACAATTATATAGATTTGAAGTTTAGCTGCATTTACGTTTTATTAGAAACTTGCCTCCAACTCAAAACAATCTATTTAGAACCCATACTCTCTGTTTTTGTGAATATCAATAGTAATGAAAATCAAAATGTAAGACATAAAATTATTCTACGTATTAACAAAGTTTGTTTTAAGACAATTATCATACATTTGCAGTCTTTGTAAGTACAAGTAGACTTGTCTTGCTCATTTATTTTTTGTAACTCTGATGTTGGAATCTCGATCTGTATTTAGACACCATTGGAAATATAACAACTTTCACTGAACTTTGTCTCTCTAATTGTCCTCATATGACCGTCTTTCTTCCTCATACTACCTAATGGTTATGTTACAAAATGATATTAAAAAAACATTTTTTTTAATTAATTAAAAAAAATGTGTGTGGATGGAGTTAATACATATATCACCCTCAAAGGGTTTGGCAATTCATAATTTTTTTTTTGAATGAATATATTTTAGGGTAGAAATGACAAGTTTTCGAGGTATGCAAGGATTTGGGAAGGATCTGGATCGTTATAGCAATCAAATGTCATTTGAAACAATGTTATTCCAAAAGCCAACACCGGAACCAAGATTGAAAGGAAACATACAGTTGGTAAGTTGCCTTACCTTGAGACTACGCTAAAACACATTTCAGAATTTAAAATATTATATTAACTCTATATTTTCAAATAAAAGAAAACGATCAAATATATACTTTCCATCAATGTTTTCAAAACGGGATTTAAATCATAAACCGTAAAGTTCAAACTTTAAATCGAAACGAGATTCAAATCGTAAATCGTAGATTCATATTTGAAGGTTTGCACACAATTTAAAATTGATTTTGATGTTTGAACTTCTACAATTAAACATAAAACTCAATTTCCTCTCTTATTATATTTTTATTTTATTTTGAAAACATTGTATTTTGAATTTTGAATCCAAATAAACATATTAAGTATGTTAGTATACAAATAGAATTGTTTTTTATTTGCGGTTTTGACTAAGTTTGGATCGGAATTAAATCGAATCGTTAAGGGAAAGATCCGATCCGAATCGGGATTTAAATCGTAGGATTTTGGGATTTTTGAGAACAATGCTTTCCATGTGACATGCCTTTGTTCCCTAAGCATACAGTGGTATGGAAATGCGAAGCGTCAAACATGCTCCAGGCAACTTGAATCCAACTATGACGACATTGTGTCAAACAAGAAATGGTAGTTTGCAACCTTAAAATTATTGATAGCCTATATTCACTTCTCCCACTTTTTTTTCTTTTTTTTCCTTCCATTTTCATTAATACAGTGGCTTTATTGGTTCTAGTATTGTTTATTAACAGTCTTTTTCATGCCGTCCATATAATTGGTCAAAAAGAAACCTCCAAGTTCTCATTACTAACAGAAACAAAAACAAGCAAACAAATCTTAAACTCATACCATTAACCCAGCAAAGCAAACATCAGCAAATGCTAGCAGAAAGATTTTATGCCCAGGATTAATAAAGTCATGCATGCGATTGATTGTCGCAAACGTCCATGAGCCTATCAAAATCAACGGATAATACCCCCATTTATTCAGTGCCTATAGAAGTTAAAAAAAGGCAGAATGAATCAATATGATGCAAAACATATAAGAGTGAACAACACAAATTTTCATGAGCGTACTTTGTTACTGATGCAAGCACAAACAGTTAAAATATGTTCTATGTTATACGTGCACAAAAAACATAGTAACTTATACATCACAAAACTATTTGACCAATAAAGAGGAGTGATGTATCAATATCTATATACTAATTTTCAAATGTGAAACCATACTCAACACACCCTCTCCCGTGAACTGTATGTTAAGCCAAATAAGTGGACATATTGAATGTCATCGAGAAACCCGTGTAGCAATAACAATATGGAAAGGGATTTTTAGTATTATATAGTATTATATAGATTCCATTAATATTAAACTCCTAATATGGAACCATTCTAAACATAGATTAATGTTTAGCTTCTGCGGTTTGGACAAGAAAAAGGATAAGAGTGTTAGTAGTAGTTGAATATGCATGTTAACATGATATTCATACAAATAGTGTATAACTTGTGCAATAGCACAATAACGTAAAATAAAAATAAAAAATAAATAAATAAAAAGAAGAAGAAGAAATTGCAGTTTTTTGAGTATTCTGTTTAGTGATTTAATTTTAGTTTTTACATGTGTTTTATACGTATTTGAAAATAAAGTAAATTCTGTTGTTTGTTAAGATAGTAGAAGCGTAACTTCAATTTGTTAATTTTCAGCATTGAACTTTTGGTACGTAAATATATGAATATTTATCAATTTTATTTATTTCATTAACTAAAATTAATTAGTTAATTTTTGATTAAATGTAAGTTTAAGTAAATTGTGAATTGTTTGCTTGTAGTATGATAAATATGTTGAAATATATAATGGACATATTTGAAAGTGAAAAGTTCATATTCAAGTAAATAGTAATTTCGAAAATATGAAGAATTAAGTACTGATGCTGGAAGACTTCATACTAGGGTTTAGATGAGAACTTCAAAGGCAATGAATGAGAATGTCAAGAGAACGAAATTATTAATTAGAGGATAAAGGAGCAATGACAAATTCTTCTACTTACGGTATATTCCACAGTATGTTAGCTATGCTGTAAAGCAAAGCGGTTTTTAACTTAATCAAAATTGGTGAAGAAACAGTAAAAATTATTATCCAAATAGATTACAACAAACAGTAACATGGAGAGGTTATATCTTTCCCAAAAGAACACAATAGAATTTCACTTACCTATACTAAATGTGTTTTGCATTGTTTATCATGGATAATCTGTGAATATAAATATATATAATGGTTTCAAGAGTGAACAATGTTACTCCAACATAACCACCAATATCTAGGACCTAACCTTCTTGTCGGCTCCAGTTTGATGAGATCGGTCCGACATGCCACTTGCCATCTGCATAAAGACAACAGTAGATTCAATTTCCAATGTGAGTTGGAAGTTATTTATCACTCCATAATAATTACTGTTATATATTGAATGAAAAGTAATGTGTATGATGCCAGAAAAGTTGGTTCACGTTTACCATTGCTGCATTGTTTAGCATGCGGTTAACTTGATAGTATGTATATCCATTATAAAGAATGGCACCCCACAGTGGGCCGTAGAATGTCATAAAATGAGCTACCTGCAATTATCGGGATAGAATATTACAACAACAACAACAACTAAGTCATTATTCCCAAACAAGTTGGGGTCGGCTAGAGATGGAACCCAAAACTAAATGAAAAAATCAATTTAAAAGTTATAATAATAACAATAGGGAAATTTTACCAATATAGGCTTGTTTTAGAAAGTAATAACTAATTTAGCCCAGTTTTAAAAATAATTACAGAAATAGACCACTTTTTTTTTCTGGTCTATTTAGTTGGCGATTTTTCAAAAATCGCCCAAAGAAAAAAGCTAACCTACGTTGGCGATTTTTTAAAAGTCGCCAACTAGGAAATATGTTATTTTCTTTGGCGATTTTTCAAAAATCGCCAGTTGACAACTTTTGAAAAATCGCCAACTAAACAGACCAAAAAAAAGTGGTCTATTTTTGTAATTATTTTTAAAACTAGGCTAAATTTGTTATTACTTTCTAAAACAAGCCTATATTGGTAAATTTTCCTAACAATAGCAATAGCAATAATAAAATAAAGTCAAATAAGTAAATTAATAATAATAGCTAAGTAAAGTAAAATAAAATAAAAATATATATGTATATATATATATGTATATATGTGTGTATATATATATATAAGATAAATGATAATAATAATACTAATAGCAATAATGATACTAATAGTAATATTGGTCAAAGACCAAACCTACATCTTAGGCTCATGTTTCATAGTCCTATAATCTAAAACTTATAAAACTCAACGTTCATGGTTCTGGTACGTGAATCGCTAACTTCCACTCGCTCCGATCCGTCACCAGCTCGTCGGATATACCACAATCCTTCAAATCTTTTTTTACTACTTCCTCTCATGTCAACCTTGGTCGACATCTACCTCTCTTTGGGCATTCAACACGGCCTATAATTCCAACACGCACAGGTGCCTCGGGTGGCCTTTGTCGAAGATGTCCAAACCATCTTAAGCGATGTTGAATTAGTTTCTCCTCAATTGGTGCTACTCCAAGTTTATCGTGTATATCATCATTTCTAATTCGGTCTCTTCTTGTATGACCGCAGCTCCATCGTAGCATACGCATCTCTGCTACGCTTATCTTTTGGACGTGTTGGCTTTTAGTAGGCCAACATTCTGCACCATACAACATCGCAGGCCTGATTGCCGTTTTGTAGAACTTTCCTTTAAGCTTTTGTGGGACCTTCCTGTCACAGAGAATCCTAGACGCTTGTCGTCATTTCACCCATCCCGCTCGAATTCTAAAACTAACATCTTCATCAATCTCACCATTATACTGCAACATTGATCCTAGATATCGAAATAATTCCTTCTTGGGAACTATTTGTCCAGCCAGAGTGACATCTCCATCTTCCGACCCGACACCGCTGAACCCGCACTTCATATACTCTGTTTTAGTTCTGCTAAGCCTAAAACCCTTTGATTCTAAAGTCTGTCTCCACAGCTCCAGTTGTTTATCAACCTCAATCATATTTTCATCAATTAGCACAACATCATCAGCAAATAGCATACACCAAGGAATCTCACCTTGTATACCCTTCGTAACATCATTCATCACTAGAGCAAAAATGTAGGGGCTCAAAACTGACCCTTGATGTAATCCTATGTTAATGGGAAAGTCACCGGTTTCACCATCGCATGCTCTGACACTAGTCACAACATCATCGTACATATCCTTGATAAGTGTAATGTACTTTGTTGGGACTCTCTTCTTTTCCAGGACCCACCACATCATCTTTCGCGGTACCTTGTCATAAGTTTTCTCCAAATCGATAAATACCATGTGTAGATCCTTCTTTTGCTCCCTAAACCTCTCCATAAGTTGTCTTATCAAGAAAATCGCCTCTGTGGTCGACCTCCCGGACATGAAGTCAAATTGGTTTTTTGAAACACTTGTCATTCTCCTTAGTCTATGCTCAATGACTCTCTCCCAAAGCTTCATTGTATGACTCATAAACTTAATTCCTTTGTAGTTTGTGCAACTTTGGATATCTCCTTTATTCTTAAAAATTGGAACTAGTATGCTTTTCCTCAATGGGGATGTCATCAGGCCCCAATGTCTTGCCTGCTTTCATTCGTTTTAGTGCCTCCTTTACCTCGGATTCTTGAATTCTCCGAACAAAATGTCTGCAAGTGTCATCAGAAAAGTCGTCTATCTCGATCGTAGTACTATCACCTTCTTCATTAAATAGTTTGTCGAAATAATCTCTCCATCTATTTTTTTATCTCCTCGTCCTTCACCAAAAGTCTATTATTGTCATCTTTGATGCATTTAACTTGGTTGAAGTCTCTTGTCTTCCTCTCGCGGAGCTTAATTATCCTATAGACGTTTTTTTCACCCTCTTTCATACTTAGGTTATGATATAGATCTTCATACGCCCGGCCTCTTGCTTCACTTACCGCTCTCTTTGCGTTCTTCTTTACCACTTTGTACTTTTGCATGTTGTCCTCGCTCCTGTGATGATGTAAGCACTTATAGCATTCCTTCTCTTTGATAGCCTTTTGCACATCACTGTTCCACCACCAAGAATCTTTAAGTTCGCGTTTATTTTCTTTCGCTATCTCAAACACCTCGGTAGCCACTTTTCGAAAGTAGATATACTGTTTCCATTTGCTATCAACGAGAAAAAAATGTGTTCAAGTTATACTGTTTCCATTTACTAGCATCAGTCTATGGACGAAATTAAATATAAACAACAAGCTAATTGCTACAAATAACAGCATGCATTGTATTTACCCTTTTCTTTTTTAGGAAAACTATCTTCCATTTCCTTCACATTATGCTTTTATTTTTCAGGCCCCAATTTTTTTGCACCGTGAATATTTATACGACTAGTATTCTCTTAAAAAGTACGAGTATTCATCATAGCTACTGTTTTGAAACTGTTTTTTTTATCCTATTGTTTCATTTCAATATTTGTGATTTTAAACAAAGAACGGTTAAATTATTGCATCTGAAAATATTTGCACTGGAAATATTTGTATTGGCAACACTTTTTTCTGAAAATGAGTACAGCTTCGAGTACATTTCATTCAACACTCTACATTCATTGAACATTCATAAAATATTAAATTTGGCAAATGATTGGAAAAAAATTACAACATCAGCTTTAACATGGTTTTTAACAACAATTTTGCAATTATAAAAACGTGGATGCAGCTAAAATTGTTTCAATAGAAAAGGATATGAGCCTAATTTTTTCTTTTCTTAACATGGATGTGAATCTTAATATCTCCTAGTGAATGAAATGAATGAAGGCTGCCTTGAACCTTAGTTTCATTATGGATGAAAAATGTTGCTTTGGATAGAATATATGTAGTGCAAATCAACTCGTCAGATAATGCTTAATTTATACACCACTGTTAATTTTTATAAGATTCACGAAACACATAAATGAGTTACTCAAGTGTTCAAACACTTTCGATCATAGAATGCTTAAAACACCAATCATACAAGTGTTCGATATTACTAAAATCTTCACACTGTTTACTTTTTATCATGAGAAATTAAAGTCATTTTCTAATTTTAGCAGCCATTATATGTGACATATATTTTTCTAATTATAGCTCTCTCTTTTTTACGATGACAATTAAAAAGGAAAAAGGCCTTCTATTGATACTATTAAAACGTTACGACTAAGTTAGAATATATGTGGTTATATCTATGTATTAGCATGTGAGAGCTGGGCAAGGCGACAAAGTTGCCACCTCCCCTAATGAAGGATGATGTCAGTAATTAAAAACTATAACCAATACAGCAAATTATTGTCAACGACAAAAAATTTCAGCATTTTTGCCTCAAGGACATGCCTTCAATATTTTATCCTGAAGGACAACTTTCTTTAGGTATCAGTTTTTAGTTATTGATAGCAGTTTTTAGGTATCAGTTTGTAGTTATCGATAGCAGATTTTAGGTATCAGTTTTAGCTTGGTAGCAGTTTTGTTGTCTTTATGAATAATTTTGGAAAATATTTGTCCTTATGAATAATTTTTAGAAGAATGTTTGTTCTTATGGTAAAAATATTGAGGTTGTGTCCTTGAGGCAAAAAATATACAAATCTTTGTCCTTTAAATTAATTTCCCCTAACCAATATATACTTCTATAATATATTTTTAACATGCTTATTTCTTTTAAGGCTAATTTTTGTGGACGGAGATTTACAAAAATGAGAGAAGAATCTGAAAAAATCTACCAAACTGAGATTTTTCCATTCAATGGTAAATAATATGAGAATTCAACTGTTATGAATTGCATCTTTTTCCCGCTGTTACTTTATGATTTGTTTTAAATATTACTGGCCTAGATCCAATGCACATGTGGCAGTCAATGCTATCATTTTCCTCTCTTTTCAGAATTAGTATGGCAAGGGGCAAGGCACTAATAAGCATCATTAAGCCTCTTTGGTAACTGAAATAAAAAATAAAAAAACAAAAGCGCCAACTAGAAATTTATCCCCCTCAAGTGACAATTAAGCGTGCATTTCACAACACGGGATTATATGTGACTTAAAAGGGTAAAAATACTTGAACTAAACATGCCTGTCCTGTATGCTCAGTTTCTGTCCAACACCAGGTTCCCAATTTTCCAGAATCGCTGCCAATAGAGCGCATCACAGTCATGGCAAGAGAGGTTCCTGCAGAGAAGTTATTGAAGCATGCATTAATTAAAAAAAATTGGTATGGTGATCTGATCGAATCTACAACAATGGCGTAATTGAGTCAATGGTCACAAGAAATGGTGATGCGGAAACATTCTCAACAAATGATTATATCAATCAAGGTTCTACGCATAAAAGTGTCATTTAGAAAGGTCTTCTCATTTGTAGTTTAGAAAAGTAACTTGATTATTACTAGTGTTTATTACGAGTATTTAATGAAGTGAAAATAGATGATATCTTTACATACTTACTCATACTATTATGTATATGCATAGCGCTACGGAGAACAAATTAACCATAAGTGCCTAAAATGCATGTTAAGACATGATTTCATACTGAATACTGCCACTCCACTTTCTGAAGGAATTATGTGAGTGGAGAATTTCACAAGTACATGATACATGAATGCTGTAGGGTTAAATGAAATAATGTAAGAGGTAGGAAGGTTGAAGGTGTTAAAAAGTCTAAAATACATAAAATGATATGATGTTTGAATATAGTTGCAGGTGACAAAAAAATGGACTTATTTGCTCTATGGTGCAAACACAATGCAATATGAAAGTCATGAAAAGATGGATTTATCTGCTCTAAGTACCATAGTATGGCACACTGGACTACTGCACGCAAAAACAAAAAACAAAAATGCATCCAAACTAGAAAGAATATATGAGCATACCTACCCCAGACATATAAGTGAAAAACGGACCCAAATTCTTCTATGTCTGATTTGTGCTTAACAACAGTTCGATGAAGAGTAAATGCAATTGTGGTGGTCCAAAGAAAAGATGCAACACAGAAGAAGTGTCTGCTAAAGTCTTCGGTATGGCAAAAGAATTCATTCGATGGATCCCTGAATATTCAAGATACCAAGGTTATGCTTCCAAGCTAGGGCAATGACAACTATTCCCAGATGTTTAGATGGATGGTAAATACAAATAGCATAACTATTATCTCGATATAATAGAACTTATCCCTCAGACGTTTACGATGTATGATCAACATATATTGTATCACTGATATTTCAATTTATAAAACTTCATCAGTTAAGTAAATGACAGCTGGGAGTTATTCCAGTCCATTTCTCAAGCTATGAGAATCAGTCAACTTGACGAGATTGATATGAATTCTTACTCCAAAACCATTTTTCACTTGGCATATCAACAATCTCTCCTTTTTATTAAATGTGATGTTATGCTAATTTCTCTGTGCAAAAATAGAAGATAAGGTTAAGTATCATTACATGTCTTATCTTACACAAAAAAAACTACAGATGATCATAGGTACATAGGACTCACAAAATCAACTTGCCAAAGATAATTCGTAGTGCTTTCAGGTAAACACAATGTGAAATAGACTTAGCCTATGCACATTCCGTAGCCCAACAAAATAACGTGTGCATTGCTATTAGTGAACAAAAGTTTTGCGGTGTATTATCCACATGCCCTCTGGTGGTATGTTTCTCAAATTTTTACGAGTAACCAAGAGATTCAGGTTAGCTTTGACGAATCTATGAAGGAGATTTGGAGCAGGAGGCTTCCGCGTTCGTAGATATATAGTTTTCTACTGTGTTGGTATCTCTGTGTTGTATTTGAGTTGTAATGATTAGACAGGTGTTTATAACTGTCTAGTATGTGATGTATAAGCTGTGTAACTCTGATAGATGTTGTATATTATGTAATAGATTATTTGATTAATATAATTTATTCGTTCCGCTGTGAGATTCTGATGTTGTTTAGTTTCTTCTTTTCTATCTTTTCTCTTTTCTATCCCTTTCTTTCTTAAAAATGATGCGTCTTTCTGTGGAATGAAAGGCGGATCGTTTCAGTCGAGCATTACAGATTTTCAGGTAAGGACGTTCTGGAGTTCAGGTGGCGAGCTGGATGGCAGGAACGTATGAAGTATTTTCCGCTGTGTATTGGTGTTATATTGTTGTAGACTGTGACAAGTTGTTATAACTGTCCGGTTTATTTGTGAATGGTTGTACTCTGATATATTGTCTGTAAATAGGCAGTTACAGCTTTTCTTGTGTAAATGCTGTTATTTGATATTATATTTTGATCCGCTGCGAATGTGAGATTCTGTGTTTTGTTTTTCTGTTTCTTCTTCTACCTCTTTTCTTCTTTACCCTAACAATCTGGAATTTTCGGCGTTCGATTGCTCGGCACTTCTACAGTGAACGTATTAGTGTCGAATTTTCGGGGTCGAAAATTCCGGGTCGTTACATTTGGTATCAGGGCAAGCCAAAGTATACATGTCTAACATAAATGTTATAGGAATCAAATATACAGATCAACTAATCTCGTAGTACCAAAACAACCAATATACTAGTAATAAGCAATTCGCATAGTTCAATATATACGTTTCTTGACTTTTAAAATGTAATCTAGAAACAAAATAGTTCAACATCCGTATTTCTTGACATTTTTAACTTTTATATTTAGCATTTGAAGTTTTGAACCAATAATAATCTCACATTTTTTGTATGTTACCATCAACATAAGAAAAACTGGCAAGTTTAATTGCAATAATAACATTTTACACAGTTTCCAACTTTAATATTTAAAACCTTACAATATTAGTAAGTTTCTAGATCAAAAAGCAGACTAATACAGATATAATTTACTTAGGAGTTGTTTTCCAGCTTTTCTCCAGAACAATGAAATGAATAGTGAAATCTTTTACCAATATAATTACTGAAATTTTCACACAATGTTTATGTCTAAAACAGTAATGCCTCAATATGAATGGCGATTTGCTAGAGTCAACAACATGAAATAAGAATAAACATTACTAAAGTAAAAAAGGACATTCTACCCTTGGCTCGAGGATCATACCGAATTATGCTGAAGAAACTGCAAAACATATCCTGAACAACAAAAACACCATATCAGAAAGAATGCGAAGCTAAAAAAAATTAGGTTCAAGTGAAAGCACGATGTAAACATAACATTTTCCATGTGTAATGATCTACAAAGCTCAGTGAAAACTACATAAAAAGCAGGTTACCTTAGAGCTAAATAAAATACAATCAGAAATTCATCGTTATTAACTCCACTGAAACAACAGGGGTATGAATGCACAAGGATTTAAGGAAACACTTCTATTTTGTTTCTGACAAAATTAAAGCAATATAGCACCGCAGCCATGACAGCTGCATACCTACATTGAGGAAAAGTTGGGACAATCTGCAAGTGATTATAGCATTTTCGCTCTTTAACTACGAGCCTGTGTTATTTGTCGTGCATGTTCACCGAAAAGGTTCGATTTGAACATCCTCCTAAAGAGCCAATCACATATGTGATATGTCATATGAACTATAACTAGGGGAAACTGATTACAACATGGGCTAGTGAAGTGGCCGTATGATACAACAGAAATGAGTTCCGCTTGATGAAGAGAAAATGCTCTATAATCATTTCACAATATTCTCACCTCTACTATTAATAACTAGAACATATTATTTCAACTTTGGCTCCATCAAATGGCCTCAATACCTCTAGACATTAAATGTAACGATACTTAATTCCATCATGTTAGAACTTCATTATTTGATATTTTGATAGCGACAAGTATACAAGAATATATTGTGTACATAATCGATTTTTGCAGGAAATAATATCAACTACCAAAGGAGTATACATGACGAAGACAAGACAAAGATGACACATAACGTATTATTAGTCATAAGAGTTCTTAGTCTAGTTTAGAAATGTTAAAATCCTTTCAAAGTGGTATACACACAAGCACAAACATTAAGAAGTTCATTCACATTATAAAATTTTAAATGTACCATGATCAGTCGACTAAATGAGGACATTCAGTCGACTAAACAAAGTATACATTAATATATGATTTGTTGAAACAAATCAGTCGACTATACTTTTCAAAACAGTCAACCAAACACAAGTTCAGTCGACTAAATGACTTTTTCAGTCGACTGAATTATACCAAAATTGCACTGTTTTGTTTCAGGATAACTGTACTGTAAATCAATCGACTGCCTGTGTTAATTCAGTCGATTGGTAGTTGAGTAACTGCTTTTTTATTTAAATTCCTGAAGGGATCTTCTTCTCTACGAAGAGCCGCTTCTCTTCAACAATGGTTGCAATTCTTTAATAAGTCATCACACTTCACAAATAGTTGCGTTTACTCATTCTTTATATAAAGCAATCATAATTCTTGAATTCAACAACACAATTCTCTTACTCTCTAATGTCTTGTTTGAATTCTCTTGCATTCAAAAGATTTATATTGCGAACTATTAATCACTTGTGCATTCAAATCACATTATTAGAGTGATCATATACTTCCGATTCTTCACAAATACACACTATACCACATACAAAGAAGATTATCGGAAGGTTGTACTATATCGACTCATCCGTATTATTTAGAGCACACAAGTCAACTGTTTACTACTTTTATAGTTGAAGTTATGTTCTGCTGCTCAGGCTAAAGTGTTGAAGTCTCGTTCGGCTGCTCGGGCAAATGTATTGAAATCATGTTCTTCTGCTCATGTGCATATTCCTCCAGACGAACCAAGAGTGTTGTTTAAATACAGAAAGAATCTGAAACCGGACGTAAAACGGGAAGTTCGAACCAGTATAAAAATCTTTGGTGTGATCGTTTTTACTTTCTTTAATTTATTCCGCTGCTGATTTACAAGTAATTAGATATATAGATTTTAGTAATATACAAGTCTCAGTTTAGTAGAATATTTCATAATACTCGATCCATAGCGACTTTCATTTGGTATCGGAGTGAGGTCATCATTTAACCATAACAAAGTTCATTTGATATTTAAAGTAATATGGACACTGCCTCTACTTTTGTTGAAGGTCAATCCACCACGACCACCACTATTCAGTGGATTAACTATTCTTACCGATCAACTAGAATGAGAATTTACATGCAAGCTAATGGTTTTGATACTTGGAATATCACACAACAATAATACATTGTACATGCCACTGACTACGCTCAATGGTCAAACACTCAGAAAATCGATGCTACTTCTAATGTTAAAACTATTAACATGTTGTTTTGTTCTCTGGATAAAAATTAGTTTAATATAGTTAATATGTGCACATCCGCATATGAAATTTGGCGTACTCTTAAAATAACTTATGAAGGAACAAACATGGTCAAATAAAGTAAAATTTCCATGCTTAAAAATTAATTTCATAACTTCAGAAGGAAGCAATATGAAACTATAAATGATATGTACTCTAAATTTCAAGATATCTATCATTCACTTCTAGCACTAGGAGAAAAATATACCGATTTTGATATTTTCAAAATTCCTAAACTCTTTGACGGATAAATGAGAACGAAAAGTCCTAGCCATCAAAGAAGCTAATGACATTTTAACCATAAAACCAGAAGAGTTAATAGGAAATCTCATGTCCTATGAAGTGAATTTGCAGGCAAAATGAGTACAAGCTCAAAATAGAAAGACATTTTAAGCAGAGAAAGAAGATTCCGATATAGATGATGATGGTGTTGCATTTCTAGCCAAGTTTGGCAACAACAATAATGATCTATCATCTTCATCGCTCAAATGATATGGGTGACAAGTTAGGTTACATAAAGAAAGATTGCTCAAACATCAAGAAGGAGAAGAATAGCTTCAAATATAAGAACGAGAAATTCTACAAGCAGCAAAAGCAAACATTTGCAGTCACATGGGATGACTCAGACTCATCTTCTTCCTCAGATAGTGAGAGTGATTCACAACAAGAAAACGTATGCTTCATGACCACATATAATGATGTAAGTGAATTTTCTTTTGATGGTCTAGTAGAAATTAATTCTGAGTTAATACTTAGGCTAAAAGATCTAAAAAAATAAAATATAAAAAGACACTTTAGAAAAATAAAATAGAAGCGAATTAGAAGTTGACATGTTAAAATATTAAAAGAAGAATTGGTGAAATCTCAAGAATCTTGTGTAAATTTAACATCTCAAATCACTAAATTGAGTACTGAAATAGAAGTTCAGAAAAATGAGAATGTTAAATTAACAAAAGAAAACTATAATTTAAATTGTAGTATTAATACGCTAGGTATAGACATAATAGACCTTAAAACAAAGTTAGAAAATATTTCTAAAAATGTTTCAAACTTTAATAAAGGTAAAGAAAATCTATCTAGAATTATTAATAATTCACAATCTTCCTTTAATAAGAAAGGTTCGTGTTATAATAAAACTAGTAAGGAAGTTAAATCTAATCCTAAGAAATATAGCTTATTATAAAAAGAAGGATGATAGTAAAAAAAACCAACAAACAAGCCTAAATCTATAAAGATATGGGTTCCAAAAATAACCATCTCATTAGAAATAACTATACAGACATTTATGTCTAGTGTACATAAAAATTCTGATTTTATTTTCAAAGGAAAACACTAACCCCCTTGGGTATGGCTTCCTAAGACCTAACCTATGTACTCTAACGTAGGATGTGGGTACTAGAACATATATCTTATTTTTTTGCAGTTACCGCAAATTGAGGGAGATATATTCCAAATTTTCTGATGCTTATGGAAATAGAGCTACAAATGGAGGAAAATTTAGTAATCTTATCTTTGAATATATCCTTCTAAGAATTCATATTTAGAACCCAATTATATTCTCTACAAATTAATGTCTTATATAACTCATGTTGATATATATTTTCTTTTTGTCGATGACAAAGATGGAGAAAACCATACGACCATATCGATAGGTGAGTATAAAAATTAGGAGGAAAACTAACTTGGTTTTATATAAATATTAACTTGTATAGTTGTCATCGTAAAAAAGTGGGGAAAATGTTAGAACCTCATTATTTGATATTTTAACAGTGACAACTACACAGAAATATATTGTGTATACAATCGACTTTTGCAGGAAATAATATCAACTACTGAAGAGATCTACATGACGAAGACGAGACAAAAATGACACACGATGTATTATTAGCCACAAGAGTTCCTAGTCTAGAGTTTAGAAATGTTAAAATCTCTTCAAAGTAGTATATACACACATTTAAAAGTTCATTCACATTTTAAAATTTTAAATGTACATTGATCAGTCGACTAAATGAGGACATTCAGTCAACTAAACACAGTATACATTAATATATGATTTGCTGAAACAAATCAATCGACTAAACTTTTCAAAACAATCAACCAAACACAAGTTTAGTCGATTAAATTACTTTTTCAGTCGACCGAATTATACCAAAATTGCACTGTTTTGTTTTGGGATAATTTTACTGTAAATCATCGACTACCCATGTTAATTCAGTCGACTGGTAGTCGAGTAACTGCTTTTTTATTTAAATTTCTGAAGGGATCTTCTTCTCTACAAAGAGTCACTTCCCTTCAACAACGGTTGCAACTCTTCAATAAGTCATCACACTTCACAAATAGTTGCATCTACTCATTCTCTATATAAAGCAATCATAATTCTTGAATTCAACAACACAATTCTCTTACTCTCTAATCTCTAAATTCTTGTTTGAATTCTCTTGCATTCAAAAGATTCATATTACGAACTATTAATCACTTGTACATTCAAATCACATTTTTAGAGTGATAGTATACTTCCAATTCTTCACAAATACACGTTATACCACTTACGAAGAAGATTATAGGAATGATGTACTATATCGACTCATCTGTGTTATTTAGAGCCCACACTGCTGCTCAGGCTAAAGTGTTGAAGTCCTCTTCGGCTGCTCGGGCAAATGTATTGAAATCATGTTCTGCTGCTCAAGTGCATATTCCTCCCGACGAACCGAGAGTGTTGTTTAAATCCAAAAGAAGTCTAAAACCGAACGTAGAACGTGAAGTTCGAACCAGTATAAAAATTTCTGGTGTGATCGTTTTTACTTTCTTTACTTTATTCTGCTGCTTATTTACTAGTAATTAGATATATAGATCTTATTCATATACAAGTCTCGGTTTAGTGGAATATTTCATATTACTCGATCCATAGCACTTTCACACCATACATCCATCTCTACCTCTACTATTAGGAAACAAAGTTGATCGTACAGAATTCTTTGGTGTTCGTCATTTCAACTGTTCTCAAGAATACATACACTTTCAATTCTTTGTGTTTTAGCGCATTTCTACATCACCTACATGTGTGTGCCCATCATGTCTGTCATACACTGGTTCTATAGGAGTGTTAGGGCCATCACCAATACAAGAGTCCAATACAAGAGTGAAATGGCAAAAGTGTTCCATAAAAGTGGTGGGGTCATCACCAATACAAGAGTCCAATAAAGAGTGAAATGACAAAAGTGTACGTCACTTTAGTTCACACTATACTCACTTCCATACACACACAAAATAGTCTCAACAAAATGATGATAAAAATTTGAATTCTGATAACATTGTATTGATATCCATTATCGGAAATATTATTTATTACATAAATTAATGGCAATATGTTGCATTTCTGCAGGGAAAAATTAGATGTAACATTGTGCTCTTTATCAACTCCTCTGGTACATCTTTATTGGCACAGGGATGAGTGAAATGCTTACTTGCCACATATTTGGTGAAAGTATTGCAAAGGAGTGTGAGAAAAAATTCAATGAAGTACAAGCAAGCGAGAGCAATTTGCTACCATCAGTGTTGATTAGTAATTCAGGGGTTGCACGGGACCGACCTTTAGATTCCACTGGTGATCATTGATGTTATTTTAATACCAGTATTAACATAGTTCTATTCCAATACACGACTGCAATTGATTATTTGATGGGTAATTACTGTTAGGAATTTTTTAAGGATCCCTACACAATTAGATATTAGAAGAGATAAGAAGTGAAGAAAACAATAGACAAAGAAATTCCTCCAAACAAATCATTTATTAATTCCTTTAAAGATTACAAGAGAGAAGCCTAAAAATCAACAAAATATCTCAATTTTCAAAACCCTAAAAAAATAACATTTTTCTCACATACATCTAATGAATCATATGCATGTTTATTTATAATAGTCTTGATAAAATGCCTTCTTCAATCAGCCGTTGATTATTTCCATCTTCCAAAATAAATCTTTCGCATGTAGATAATTTTTTGTCTTTTTTAATGCAACAAAATAGGCAATTAATAACTCTCCAAAACCTACAAAGTCTATCATGGAAAAGGCAACGTATTTGAGTCACAATTTCACCATGACTCAAATATCTTCAAAATCTACTTAAATATGGAATATTATATCATCACTTTAACAATCTCCACCTTGATATGATATTCCATAAATATCATCCAACCTCCACCTAGAACCTCAAACTCTAAGCAGTTTCCAATATTACCATGAAAACAAAGTCTTCATTCTAAATATTGGCTACCATCCAAATCGCTTAATTATACATGTCCTCCAATTGAACATGCATATCATCAATAAATCGAAACTGTTTGTAATACAATAATGGCCTTCATGCAGTGTTGCGGCTTTCAGTTGATGGCTCTACCTATAAATTTGCCTCTCCAACACTACTTTGAGAAGTTACTTCATTCTCAACCGTTTTCCCACGTAATTTGTATACATTATCTTTTTCCTTTTTTACGCGCGACACTTCCTTATTATCCTTCCAAACCCCTGTCACTCTCCCTCCAGTCAAAAAGTTGCAGTTTTTCACTTTCAATTGTTTTACTGAAACAAGATTCTTCTTAATTTCCGATACATGCCTTACTCCCTTGAGTTTCACCTCTCTTACATCATACATCTTCATCCTAACCGAACCTACACCCTTGACCTCATCATCTCCTCCACTAGCAGACTTCATCTATCTGAATTACGCACTCACTCATCTCATTTTCTTCCATCAATACAGAGAATGACATTACTAATACCAAAATTCACCTCGTCATCGTTGTCTTCATTAAGATTGTCTTTGTCTTCCTTTAATGTTTTCATCATTTCTTTGTCATTTTTAAGCTTTTTGCAAAATCTCAACTGGTGACCAAGTTTTTCAAATTAATAGTATATGAAATTTCTTTCCATGTTCGATCTATTTGATCGCCTTTCTGTATTCGGACGATTACCCCTTCTAGCAAGATTGACCTCTTCAGTCGAATTTCCTCTTTCTCTTTCCTCCTTATCATGTTCTTCCATTAGGTTTATCATCCACATCTCCTCATTAAGCAGACTACTAACCACTGATCCCATTGAAACAACTTCATCTGAATTTGAATTGTTCAATGCAGCTACAAGCGTTTTCCAACAGTCTAATAATAAAATTTTCAACATCAAGGCTTGTATTTCATCATCCGCCTTGTAATTCACGGCAGTCAATTGGTTTACGATTGCTTGAAAATCATTAAAATGCTCTTCAATTGAACTACTTTAAATTTTAGATTCATCAATCTTTTCATAAGAAGAGCCCTATTTATTGCGGAGTTCTTAGCATAAATTCCTCCCAATTTCTTCCAAATCGAATAAGCGGATGTTTCATTAGCAACAATATGTAACACCGTATTCTCCAAAGAAAACACCGAATAGTCGACACAGCCTTCATATTCAAAGTCTCGCATTTTGCTTAAGATACATTACTAGGTTTCACCCATTTGTGCACTAATGGTTGGTGAAGATCATTGAGATATAGAAAATCATTCATCTTCGTCTTCCATAGCCCTCGGTTTCTCTCATTATGTTTTTCGACACTCATATTCTCCATAGCCAAAACTCTCTTTAAAAATTTTGTATAGTGGGCTCTGATATCAACTGCTAGAGATTTTCTTAGGATTCATACACAATTATATTGCAAAAGAGATAAGAAGTGAAGAAAAATAATACACAAAGAAATTCCTCCAAACAAATCGTTTATTAATTCCTTTAAAGATTACAAGAGAAAAGCCTAGAAATTGAGAAAATATCTCAATTCTCAAAACCCATAAAAATAACATTTTTTCCCACATCAAATAAACCATATACATGTCTATTTATAATAGTCTTGATAAAATGACTTTTTTAATCAACCGTTGATTATTTCCATATCTCACAGTAAATCGTTTCTATGTAGATAATTCTTTGTCTTCTTTCATGCAATAAAATATACAGCTAATCACCCTCCAAAATCTATAAAAGAGTAATGTATTAGTGTCACAATTCCGCCTTGACTCAAATATCTTCAAAATCTACTTAAATCTAACAATTAATGCTTTCAGTAGTTCACTTAAGTTGTTAGCTGTTGCAGTAGTTATATAAAGTTACCACATTCTAAATTGCCCCTAATCGTTACATTTCCTTTAATACTTTTTCAAGTTCAATGGACTTTAATCTAGTTTCCGGTTCACAAATCAGCTAATTTCTTAAATCTCTGGACTTAACTCAATACACAAAATCAAAAACTTCAAATTCTCAAACATTATAAATCCTTAAAATACGCGTTTCTAAGGAATAAATTGTTTCCATTTGAATCTCGCAGTTAAAAAACAAACCTAAAACCTCTGCCACAAATATGAAAACTGTAATCTCATACGTTTCATTTCGATAAACACCAAATTCTTAACTTCTGATCCCAGATCTCAATTATTCAAATAAGACCGCAAATTACAGTGAAACGGGTAGAAATAACTAACCGATAGAGCGAGGAAGAAGACAAGCTTGAAAGAGAACTTTCGAAGCTCTTTAAATAAAAGGTAGCAGAGCACAATAAACGAAGATCCAACCAGAGACAGGGCAGCGGTTGAGATTCCCGCCGCTGCCAGAATCTGCCTGTCTTTTAACGTTGAACTCGCCGTCAGCGCCGTTATCGCGTCTGATGGTGTCATCAAAAATTTCTAAAGGAATGTACTTCAAAAATTTTAGAACGACTCCACAGAGTGCTTCTCCTCTATAAGTCCTGTTGTAAAAAGGGAAGTACTAGGAGGCCTGAGAAGCACATGGTTTGTTGTTTGGGCTATAGCGTTGACACGTTGTTGAGCAACAAAGAAACATTGGCCATTTTTTGTCACGCTTCCATTCCCAACTCGTCCGATCCGTCGGTGCTAAAATATTGTTCACAGTTTTTTTAGCTTGCTTCCGTTCTCAACGTGTCCAACAGTCCATTTCCCTTTTGTGTGAAAAGGGGAAAAAATGATGCGATTGTGTCCAACGCGTTAGGTGCGTACTGTCGTTTGGCCCTCAACGCCCTCAACGGCTATTCCTTCTTTCTTCATTCTTCTGTATATTTCCTCCTTCATCAAATACTCCGCTCAAATAATCATTTCGCATCATCAAACACATTCTCCTTCCAACCAACTTTCTCGTTCAAATATCCCACTCAAATACCTCGCTCGTTTTGTAAAGAACGGCCATAAGTTAATGGTTTGGTTGAATATTGTAGTGTGTTGATTTTGAATTATATTGCACTTACAATTACCCATATGGTTCGAATATACATCATAAAAACGTTGTTACAATTAGTGGTGGCAATTAGACCCAACCCGATGGATCCGGACCTGACCCGGCAGGTCTTGGTTCTATGCAAGTTGGGTTTTCAATATTGTAGTAGGGTTGTCTATGGATACTCAAGAAATCTGAAATCCGTCTGAATCTGTATTCGAAAATACGGATATTATTCGATATCCAAAAAGCGGACGCGGATATTCGATATCCGAAAAGAATTTCGGATGCGGATGCGGATATGAGTATATCCGTATCTAAAAAATATCCATCCGATCTGAAACTAAGTATGTTTTTAATAATTATTATTTTAAGTAGACAGCTAAATTAAATTATAACTAAAATTTAGTACCTATTTCAATTTTTCCAATTTTTCAAAGGAATTTTTTACAAACCGTTGGATTCCATATCCACGACCTAAATGCACTTAGGGCATCTCCAATCGTTAGGTTACATTCTGAATTGAGGCCAAAAAGTCTTCCCAGTCGTCAAATTCAGAGTGAATATTAAGCTTAATGTTCAGGATCCGGTTCAGGATCCTGAACTGGGCTTGGGCGCCCATTTTATGGGCGCCCAAGCCCAGGCGCCCATTTTATGGGCGCCCAAGCCCTGGCGCCCATTTTATGGGCGCCAGAGCTCTGGCGCCCATAAAATGGGCGCCAGGGCTTGGGCGCCCATAAAATGGGCGCCCAAGCCCAACCCCGCCAAACTCCTCCAACGGCTATCAAAAAATCGTATCATGTTGAAATCCAACAGCTATAAACGGTCATATTTTTGTCCCCAACGGCTATAAACGGTCATATTTTGTCCCCAACGGCTATAAACGGTCATATTTTGTCCCCAACGGCTATAAACGGTCATATTTGTGATTTCATTATATATATAGGACTATTTTTCAGATTGTAAAACACACATCTCTTCTTCTATTACAATTATATTCTCAATTCCATAATATTGAAAGTATGTCTCATCCTTTTCAATCATATACCGAAGCGATGAATATGGATAGCTGGGATTTTGATTCTCAACCAATTCAAAATGTTCATCCCCAAACCGCTCCCCCTCTATCCTTCCATTCTTCTGCTACATGGTCTGGCGATGAAGATAAGGATTTGTGTTATATTTACTGTCATTTTTCTAACGACTCGGTAAAGGGGAATGACCAAAGTGGAGAGGCGTTTTGGGCAAAAGTCATGACTGCGTACAATAAAAAGCATGTCGAAAAGACGAGGTCAATGTCTGCAATCACCGGTCGTTTCGGGAAGATTAATCGACAAACACAATTCTACGAGTCGCAGATTCACAAAATAAGAACAGCAAATCCAAGTGGAATGGGTGGCGAAGCTGAATTGGTAGCGTTTTGAAAAATATTATTTTTAATTTATATTCATTCTGATCACTTTGTTAATATATCATTTTGTGTTTCTGTTTTTTTAGAAGAGAATGGCGAACGATCAATTCTTGAAATTATTTCCAAGAGAAAATGGTACCAAGAAACCCCACTACTATCAGTTTGCAAACTGCTACGACTTGCTTGTTAGTCAACAAAAATGGAGCTCAAACACTGCAAAAAGCTTAAGAGATGTTCAGACGAACTCGAAGGGCAAGAAAAAAACAAGACGAACTAATTATAATTCCAGCCCAAGCAATTCTTCTCAGATGGACTCTAATGTATGCCCAGATAACGAAGACGAAGAAGCAGAACCCGCATTTGATGAAGATGCTAGACCGATGGGGCAACGAGCAGCTAAGAAGAAAATTGCCGTTCAATCTCAAATCGATTCTCGTTTACCGTTATATGCTCCATGAAAAGCTTTTGGACAGTTCTTCCACTCCCAATGCATACAATCTAGACTTCCAAGCATTCCAGGCCAGCCTTTGCTTTCATGCATTTCACGCAAGCGCGCTACATCTGCCTCGTTTGGAGAACGAAGATATTCAGTCCCATAAATGTCCACAACTGACTGACAGAAGTGATCTAGGTTTTCCAATGCCGTACTCTCTGCAATACGATATGCGTCGTCAAGGGCATCGGCGGGTGTACCGTACGCTAACATCCTCAACGCTGCGGTCATCTTTTGATGTCCACTTAAACCTTGTTTTTTTGCGGCGTCTTGCTTGTAAACAAAATAATTATTATTCTGCTGAATACTTTCGAGAATTCTTAAAAATAATGGACGACTCATTCTGAATCGTCGTCTAAACATCTCTGGACCGTAAGTTGGATCACGGGCAAAGTAATCTTGCATAAGTGTTTTATGAAATGCTTGCTGGTTACGGTTGATATATTTCCGACCCATAACTGAACCGCCTTGTTTTCCAGAAGTTGAACCGTATGCTTCACGGTATATCTCCATCAGTTCCTCCTCCTCTTGTTGATGCGCTAACGCATACGCTTCTTCTTCAGAGTCACTGTCGCATAGCAATATAGCTTTTAGTAAATTTCCAGACATTGTTTGTTATTTGAGGATGGTTGTTTGATATGTGAATGTTTTGTTAGACTTAATTGAGGTGAACAAGTATGAGATCCAAATGGTTATATGTATAGACAAATTCTTGAGTGGAGAGAAGGTGGCTCAGTGTGCAGTCAAATCAAATACTGTAGCCACGTTCATCTGCCGGTGAAGATTCTCTGCTTTCTTGAGTGGAGAGAAGGTGGCTCAGTGTGCAGTCAAATCAAATACTGTAGCCACGTTCATCTGCCGGTGAAGATTCTCTGCTTTCTTGAGTGGAGAGAAGGTGGCTCAGTGTGCAGTCAAATCAAATACTGTAGCCACGTTCATCTGCCGGTCAAGATTCTCTGCTTTCTTGAGTGGAGAGAAGGTGGCTCAGTGTGCAGTCAAATCAAATACTGTAGCCACGTTCATCTGCCGGTCAAGATTCTCTGCTTTCTTGAGTGGAGAGAAGGTGGCTCAGTGTGCAGTCAAATCAAATACTGTAGCCACGTTCATCTGCCGGTCAAGATTCTTGAGTGGAGAGAATCAACATCCATTCTATAAATTAACAAATCGTTATCTGTTGAAATCATTTAAAAACTTAACATTATTCAAACTACATTGTCCAACATGACATTTAAGTCTCATGAATTGAAGTTACTTATGCAGTACTACATACAAACCGATGAGATGTGCGACAATCAGGAGGTAATGGTAATTCATTTTTGGGAGACTCTGGCTGAACTGTACAACAACGACGTGGGTTGTCAAGTTAGACGTACGGCTCAAGAGGTCAGGACAGCATACAGAAACTTTACTAGGGCATGCACGCGTTACACAAAGATTATTAATGAGGTAATATCGGAAAATGTGTTTGAGAATACACGTTCGACATATGACGGTCGATACAATTTAAAATACCGCACTCCGTTCATTGGCCATGATGCATACTTCATACGCCAAAATTGGCTAGAAAGATTTGGATGGCCTTAAGATAACAATATTGGTAGTTGGTTATGTAACGGTCGTTAATGTGTGGAGAGCTTTCTGACTTGTCTTTTCAAATAATGTCTGTTGTTTTTATCATTCCCCTACTACCTGTTTGTTTATATATACGCTTTCTTATTTACTTATTCATCATTCATAATCATCTTCTTCCTCAATCACAACAATAAATTCATCATCCAATGCCTTCTTGGCCTTCTTCTATCGATTCAGATGCAGGTTACGTGCATACGGAAAGTCCACATACTGATGAGGATTGGCTTATCAATTATCAAGAACAACACTATGAAGATGTCCGCGGTCAATTTCCAGATCTTGAGCAGCTGAGACTTCAGGAAGTGGTTGAACCACCATACGAACAACATGTTGTTCGTCATGCATATGAACAACCTGAGAACCAGGTTCAAGTAGTTCAACCTCCCACTGAGCAAGAAGTTGAATCGTACCCAGTTTGTTGTCAGTGTGGGTATGGAGTTGAAGTTGTAGTACGTGCGGATGGAGAAAATATTGGTCGTCGAATCCAAATATGTCAATTCTGGCCTAATGGTTGCAATTACGCGGAATGGTTGGATGATCCTTTATGTCCAAGGGGAATAACCTATGCAAACGAACTAGAACAGGAGATAAGACGTCTTCGAATTTCTTTACAGGAGTTGCAATTTAATCGTCACGTCTAGTATATTCATATTTATGTTCTATTATTACTGTGTCGTTTTTTATCAATGTTCGTATGTCTTCAATTCTAATGTCACTAGTATACACAAACATATACAATTCACAGTATACACAAACATATATAATTCACAGCATACACAAACATATATAATTCATAGCATACTCGAACATTATTAGCCAAAATCCAAGAAAGTGAAATTATATAAACAAACACTCAGACAATGACATAAGTACATAAGATATATGAACTGCAACATATAATAAAACGTTCGCTATGCATATACTAAAAGGTATACAACTAAAGGGATGCAACGTCGTCGTCGTCATCATCATCACCATCATCACCATCACCATCATCTCCGTCATCGTCATCATCATCCCCATCTCCGTCATCATCATCTCCGTCATCATCATCGTCATCCCCATCACCATCCTCACCATCCTCCCCCTCGTCCTCATCATCTTCCTCACCCCCATCATCCTCACCTAAACCACCAGCATCATACCCACTGGGACCAGCTTCACCTCCGCCCTGTGATCCGAAAGGCTCATATATAGCAAGTCTAGCTGACAGCTGATCAATCTGCGTCTCTAGCATATGTGTATGCTGCATGTACATATCATGCATGGTGTGTGTATGTGCAAGAGTCATATCGCGAAACACACCAAGTGAAACTCTGGCCTGGTCCAATCTAGCAGCATACTACATAAAGATGATATTTGACATAGTAAGAAACTAAGCATAAAATAAAGGAAAAAGGGCAATAAACAACAAACGTACCTCATACGGAGGATATAACCCAACTGAAGGCACACCAGGAAACTCAGGGTGGTCTGGAAAGACTAAAGGCTGCTCAATCATAGTACCTGTCACGTCATATGCTCTAAAAGTAGTATCAGGCTCCAACTGCATGGGAGTCTGCGAGAACTGTGACGGAATCGGGTCAAATGAAACCTGCGGTACCTGAACTCTACCGGCTGCCATGTGAGGTCCTATATGATCAGAGTTGACCCCACGAACATAATCTGGTACGATGAATCTACGGGGTGCTACTCTGGCCCAATAAGAATCGTAGTCTCCATCGATGAAGAAAGTACTGCTATCCACCCACCCAGCCTGTCGTAGAGCATCTAAGTAATGATCGCCAATCACCCTATGTCTACCAAACATGTCCTCACAAGATAAAGGATCATATGGTATACGACGATCACCGGTAATCTGATAAGCACACCTCTCTCCCAAATACCACATAGGCATAAATGCAGGTGTATGCAAAGCAACCCTACGTCTAGATAGAGAATACGCAACCATCATGGGATGGTCGTCCACCATAAGACCTGCATCTGCTAGATGAGTCCAATGTGAGGCCCAAGGAGTACGAATGATGTTACCTCGACTACGCATATCAAGCTGTGACCTAGCCTCCATCAAGTCATGCCGTACACCTAAGGGAACATGATGTACGTACTGCATAGTCTCCCACCTTCTCATCCTAGGGAAGTACTGCTCAGGAGCCTGACTAGCCATGTCCTGTATGCGGGGATGCATGTTTGCCGTGTACTCGTAGTACCATAACGGCAAAATATACCAAAAAGCGTACATCTGCTTGACATCGCCAAGCGCAAATGAATCTAGAGCGGTATAAAGGGTGCCTAATATCGCTGTGCCCCAATCAATAGTATGTAGCTGGTCTAATCTAGCAAGAGATGCTAAATAACCTAGTCGAACCGTACCTTTTTGGTTCGAAAAAAAGGTCGAACCAAACAAGTACAGCAGAAATGCTCTAGTGACTGCATCCATCATATCGGCTCTAGCTATATAAGTGGTGATGTACTGCTGCAGGTAAGTCAACTTAACAGAACCACTACTGACGCAGGTAACATCTATCAATGGTAGAAAAACAGTAAACAGATTGGGGGACTCGTACAAATCATCAAATGGAAAAGGTCGAAGACCATGTCGTCCAATCTCAATGCCAGTGAACACGTAGAAATCAACTGGGGTGATACCAAGCTCAAAATCTGAAAAATGAAACGTATGCGTGGTGGGCCACCACCTCTCAGCTAATGCCTGAATGAGAGGTCGATCAAAGGACTGAACAGGCCTAATCGACAAAAAAAGACCAAAAGGACTAGCCTGTAGCCTCTCAGCAATAGGACCGGGAAGAGAATCATAAAACTGGGTAATACACTTAGCCCAACTACCCCGACAATGAATGTAATGGTCCTAAAGATAATTTATGAATTATTAATTTTTGACAGAATAACAGTTATTTAATATGATTATGTGATGTACATATAAAAATAATCAAATATACTAATGTGCAATTTATACCTGTACGGTCGTCAAAGCGGATTCGGCTCTATGCCGATAACCATCTGGAAGCTCGTGTAATACACGTAGATCGTCTGATGAAACTCCAGGTGGCGGCGGAACATGTAACGGTCCAGCTTGCTCCGCTGGATGTCTGTGAACCGTTCTTCGAGCGATTTTGGTTGGACGCGGCGGCATTTCGTTTAGATTTGCTAATTAAAAAAAAAATTAAAATTAAAGGTAGAGAAAAAATGGGGAGGAAAGGGAGGGGATGGGTAGGGGAGGGGGCAGGCGCTCATTTTATGAGCGTCTGCATTTCAGGCGCCCATAAAATGGGCGCCTGATGCTAGGCGCCCATTTAATGGGCGCCTGGCATCAGGCGCCCATTTTATGGGCGCCTATGGTCTGGCGCCCATAAAATGGGCGCCAGACCGGTGCGCTCTCCTACAAGATTACGCACGTAATATTCAGGACCCTGAATATTACGTGCGTAACCCACTGGAGATGCCCTTAGATAGATAATAAACCCTAGTTGTATTGACACCAGTAACCACGCACTCTTGTTTCTCTGTCTCTCCCATTCATTTGATTTTTACAACCGCTCCGCTCTCCAAAAAAAATCGAAAACCCTAAATCTACCCTAAATTCTAAATCGAACTCGACGTCGATTGCTTGCTGCTCCTAAACAATCAACAATTGCTGCTCCTAAATCGACCTCGACGCTGATTGCTGCTCCAATTATCTGAAGCGTGTTGCTCCTAAATTGCCGCGTGTTGCGCCTACAATCTGAATCGCGTGTTGTTCTTGCGATTGCTCCAGGCGTGACGATTACTCCTGGCTCCTGCGATCGACGATTGCTCCTGGTATCTTCATCGACAATCGTCTCCTGTAATATGAACTTGGATTGTTGCCGACGTGGTCCTGGCTCCTATGATCTACTATGCCTCTGGTATACTTTGATATCTTATTACTGGCGATGTCTTAAGTTCATTTAAGATTAACACATGCACAAATCAAGTAAATGATGTTTTGTTAGTTCTGCTGTTTCATTGTTGTTTCGTTTAGTTCTGCTGTTTCATTTTTAGTTCTGCTGTTTCACTTGTTGTTGTGTGATATTCTTTTCGTTTTGCTGTTTCATTTTTAGCTTGCAGCTTGTACAACCATTGGTTTACGTTCAAGTCATATTTTACGTTAGTTTAAAAAGTTTACTATATCGACGTGGTTCTTTTAAATGTTTATATTCATATTTTCCAACCATCACTATCAAGTCGTTAGTTTACGTTCACTTTTTAACGTTAATTATTAAAACAAGGCAGGATTTATTATTATGGTTATAACCAGTTAAATATAAATACATAATACATTTTTATTTCTAAAAAAATTTGGTTACTAGACCAAAATAAAAGGAATAATTACAAAAGACATTACTAGTACACATCATACTTCTCACCAAATGATTATCACTTTACCACACCAAGCACTTCAAATTAAAGTCAACATAAAAAAATTTCTCAATATCACATAATCCTTCTCAACTAATGAATACATCTTGTATAGATCAATCAAATGAATAAATTATACTTACTAAATAACATACAAGTCAACATGCTAAAAATTATAAAACCAAATAATATAGATTGATAGCAGATGGATACACAGCTTAAGAACCATCTATTGAAAAATATAGAAGCATGTCCATCTACTCCTGAAACATTTTAAGAAAACAATAATACATACATGTTGGAGTAATATGAATGTTGTGCGAGCGTTGAAGCTTCTTGCTCTTTTTGATTTGGTCCCAGGTAAATCTGTTCACCTATATTGGCCAAAAAAAGAAAAGAAGAAAGCCTCAGCCATATAACAATCCAAAGGAAATGTTTTGATATCCAACACTGCAAAATACCCATGATTGTATAGAATTTGCATTCTTTAAAACATTTCAGAACCTTCCCAAACATCAAATTTGACGTATTTAAATTTTAATATCAATGCAAAGATGAAAATTTTAACAAGGATATTACACGTGACAACTTTTTGGTCATGTTTTAATCATGTTGTATTTTCGCTACTTTTTACACTTGTTATTCTAGAGCTGATTATGTTAAGTTTTATTCATAAAAACAACCAACCTGATTTTGTCTAAACCGTTGGGTAAAATTTTGTTTATAAATTAATATTTTCCTATAAAATGAATAGTCAAACGATAGCCTTGTAATTTTTTGAATGTGTTTAAAGTAACATATTTCTTTTCTTTCTTTTTCCTTTTTCTTTTTTGCATGCTTCTCATTTCACATATCTTAGCCCGGGAATAACTATTATGTTACTTTTTATAGGGAAACTTGATTGGTAGCAAGTTTGAGAAAGTTGTTGCTGCCGCTGAATCATTTTACAGGTATGTTCTTTAACTTTAGTATACTTTCTGTACCCAATTTCAGAATTAATCAACAATATATCAAAACATCTCATAAGCAGTGTATGTCATTTTACACGATGATTTCTACGAGTAGTGATTGATCCTTGTCATTTTTACTTACTACTATGTGCTTATTTGAAAATTTGTCTCTTTCAGAACATGTTTTTTTTTCACACTCTTTTCTTGTTTATTGTTCCAAATAATGTTAATTTTACGTCTTTTTGTTTGTTATGAAATTTGTTTGATATGTTGTAACCATCAGTCTCACTAGTTAATACACATAGAATATATCCATATCTACTATGCTAAAATATTTTGTCTTCATTTTTGGATTTTAATATGATAGTATGCTTCTTTACTGCTCCAAAATGTGAAGTGAAATATTGAGGTCCTATCTTTAATATATCCATAATTTTGTATTGCATACAAGGGTTTTGGAAAGTTTGTATGATACATGTGTAGATTATGTTCATTTACTCATCTTCACCGCTGCACATAACATAGACAATGGTGCATTACATTGGCAGCGCAAAATAAATAAATACCATATTATATATGACATGAAAGAATCTTTGTTTCCAACATGGAAAAAATAGTTGTGCAGACCAATTTCAATACCAGTTTACTGTTTGGCACCAATATTTATAACAAGATATCATAAACTGGGCATTATTGCCTGTAAGAAACAACTTATTTGGGAAATGGTGTGGTTACAAAGTGTCAAACTACTTATATTGAAAGCCAAGCCTGGTCTATAAACCAGGCAATGACCGATTTTTAGGAAGTTTACATATGTCTGCTTCTCAAATGGTGTGGTCTACAGCAGCTGCCCTGCTGCTGTAATAGCTGCTCGCAGCTGCTGTAAACAGCAGCGGGCAGCTATACATGATGCTGCTGCTATAATTTCAAAATTAATCGAAATTATTTGTTTGATCTAATGATTCGATCTGTTTTTCTTGGCAGGAAATGTTAAAAGCTACGATGGATGGATGAAAGAATAAATATTATCTATTGTTTTAGTTTGTTATTGTTTATTAGAATCATTGTAATATCGTATGAACTTGTTTGACATTATGTATGTTGCTATTTTGTCATTTGAATTGTTGTAATATCGTATGAATTTGTTTGACATTATGTGTATTGCTATTTTGTCATTTGAAAAACTGATTAGTATTGTAGTTTGTGTGTATTGTCATTTGAGAAAGTGATTGTTTTAGTTGTGATGTTTTAGTTCAAAAATATTAGTATAATAAAAATCTTATCCAATTTCGGATGCGGATATTTTGGATATTTTCGAATATTCAGAAATATCTGCTTTTTATTTTCGAATGCGGATATTTTTGGATATTCGAAAAATATCCGCGGATGCGGATACAGATGTTAATTTTTCGATATCCGTGGATATCGGATGTGGATTTAATTTTTGGAATGCGGATATAGCCATATCTACATCCGTTTGCATCCGTTGACAGTCCTATATTGTAGCGTGTTAATAAATATATGTGTGTGCGAGCGCGCACGTGTATGCGTATGTATGTATGTATGTATGTATAATTTAATATATTTAAAATTAGTGTGCATTGTGAGATAACATTTCAAAAAATGTTTATTTTATTTTTGTACGGAAATCCATTTTGAATTAAAAATAAATAAAAACAAAACAAAATCCTTAAGGTGTTTTTATAAAATAATTGACTTTTTCAAATTGCAAATATGGCCAAAAAATATATACAAAAATATTTTATTTATTTATATACTTTATTTTATAACAATGTTTGTTTAAAAAAAATTAAAATAGTAATTATAATATGTATACAAATATATATATATATATATATATATATATATATATATATATATATGAAAAAAATTATTTACATATACATATCTTTTAAGATGACTCAGTGCGGTTGTTGGAATAAGTAATGATTTCACAATTGTTATAAAATAATTTTCAATTTTTTTTTGAAAATAAAATAATTATTTTCAAAAATTATTTATAATTAATTAAAGATATATTAATTAAATCAAAATATATATGTTGCATTATCTTAAAATGTTTAAGGCAATATGAATGTATATAATTTTCACAATAAATTATAATTAATTAAAATTATTTAAAAATTAACTAAATGTTAATTAATTAATAATATAATACATACGTATGATATACATATTCAACTACTATGTTTAAATGAATAAAATAATCAAATTATTAACTGATTGATTAAATTAATCAAATAATACTTAGTAAATAAAATTAATATTGAATTACACATAAGCCTATTGTATAAGTTAATTAAATTAATATTGGATTATACATAATACTATTGTATAAGTTAATTAAATTATAAACGTTATACAAGAATTAAACTTATATATTATGAATGTATAATAAAAGGTGAAACGGTAAGAAACCTAAAAATAAAATAGATTTAAAGAATAAATACATACATATAGTACGTATATCATGTTTTCAGGTGTGTCCGACACTTAATTCACGAGGGTGTATCTTAAGAAATATATTATTCCATAAGTTGATATCACTCAATCATATATATTAAAGATTATGAATTTTTAGTATAAATTTTGTCCGCTGCCATTTATATTTTAATAAACACTTGTATACTCTTTGGTTGTTCAGCAAACTCAAGCTAGGGACATTATGTGTAGTATTATTAATATATAGACTAGACGAGGTAAGATAACTATATATATTTGTTGAACGAACTCAAGGTACATATAATATAATTAGGCCATCACGATATGATAAGTATGAGTGAATAATATCTTTCGATTTTTTGAGCAAACTCGAGGTCGGAAGAAGATTAAGAAAAAGCCCATTGGTTAGGAGTTGTATATGATACAATCGAAGAATTATCCATCGCTTATGGGCCTATGATTTGTTGAGCAAAATCAAGGTCAGAAGCTCAAGGCAAGTGGGTCTTGACACCTACTAGAGAGATCGAAAGATTTCTATCTTTCTTCTTAAGGTTTTAAGTAACCTAAGATTCTAGTGGGAGCCTTATTAGAAAAATGAAATGGTAACATTTAACTTTTCTAATATTGTAAGAACATTTGCTATATAAAGTTAAAATAATCTACATTGATAAATTTATGCAATTAATATAGTTGATAAAATGTTTATCAATTAAAATATACTATTAAACTGAATTAAAATTGACAAATTGAAACATAAAGTATACTTACCGATAAATATTTTTACATGTTATTTCTTCAAGACCCATGCAAAAGCCTAATTATAAAACTTCTTAAAAACATTCGTAACATGGTCACTTATGTATTTATTTTCCGAAGACCGTGTATTGTCCTTTATGAGTTTCAAACTCTAAAAGCAATACAAGGATATGAATATTTATCCATGTCAAATCACATATAAATGTTATTTGGTGAGCGGTCGCAACTTGTAATGCACGAAACCTTGATGAAATTAGTTCATTCAAAATAAGTAAGTAAACCATAATGCGAGATCATGTATTCAATGTGACTGATTATAATAAAGATCTTATTGTGTTAAATGTAACACTAGACTAAAAGATACAAGATAGATCTAAGAATTCGATCACTGAAATATCAATTTGATCAATTTACCTAAAGTGCAACTTGTTTGACATTCTTAAATGTTAAGGATGACCGAATGCATTTTTGTAAAGAGTTTGTTATGGTCTTGTAGTAATAGTTTTCTTTTGAATTGTTCGACCATTTAGAAAGAAAAACAAATGTACAAGAGTGGCTGTTACGTGAGGCATGAGTGGGATGAAGAAAGTGAATGGTCACTTCTGCTTTATGAAAAGACATTAGAAATGAGAATTGTGAAATAATAATAGATACTTAACATGGAATCAGAAATACGATTTGTATTCCAATATACATGTACATATAGAAAATTGTTTTATGTGAGATTTATTTCTTTGAGTTTAAGATATTTGATCTGAAAACTCTCGACTGTAAATTGGCTATAGTAGATGGAATAAATAGCCTATATTAAGTGGTTGAATGAAGCTTCGTATTTCAAATGCTACTATAGTAATTGCGGAAATAGTGGGAGCATGCCATAGAGCACTTATTGATCGCATCAAGATACGAAAATTGTTTTCGTAAAACATACTAAAAATTATATAAGAAATAACAACTGTTTTTTAGTTTTTCCTAAAAATAGACAAAGTTTTATTTCAATATGAATATTATAAACATTCTTTAAAAAATAAAATTATAATAGTGGTATTTGTTTTCGTAACAAAAGTGATGCATTAGAAAATATAAAAGTGTCTAAAATTATTTGCAGTTATTTTGGAATTATATATTAAGTCACAATTCTTAGAAATAATTGTTTGATTATATAATTATGAATTATATGGTACTAGTGAATTATATCTCAAATAATTAAGGACGAAGGACTTATTCGATGAGAGCGACATAAGAGTTGATGAACTCTTTGAATTGATATATATTGATGTATGCTATCGTAAGTCTAATAATACCAAAACTATTCCACATACTTCTTTGAATTCACTGATGAGTTATCACAAACATGAACATGTGTATTTAATACACACATATCATGTCTACGATAAGTTCATAAAATACAAAGTAAATGAAATACGTGCAATAGAAAATAAAATGATTCAATCTAATCAAATATGTGAGTATATTGGAAAGAGTTCTGAACGTATCTAAAAATGTAAATATTCAATTTTAAAAGTCACTTCTCCTTATGATACATAATGATGCAGTGATAAGGAGTAATCGAACTTTGTTGAAAAACGTACGATTGATGATGAGTGAAGTTGAGTTAATTTTTTTCTATAAATCGTGCACTTAAGAGTAGTGCACAAGGTTAAAATTAATTTCATATAAAGAGTAGTTTACGAAATCATACAAGATAATGGTTTATAAGAAACCTCAACATATCCTAGGTCAAGGAGTTAGTAGGTTGTGCAAGTCGATAGACCAGACATAATAATTGTACATGAGGGACCTTGTATGGATCACCCCAAAAGGAGTTTAGGAATGGTGTTCATTGGATGACTAATTTATGTTTTGAACATAAGCATGATAAGCTAAAACCAAATCGATTTATATATAAGGCAATTCATAAAGTGTTTATAAATACTTATTTCATTGTATTGAGAAACAATTGTTGTTCCAAGAAATACTAACTTCGTAGCAAAGGAATTTCTTAGAAATTGTTAGTGGTAAAATGGATTTGGATACGATCCAAAGACGAAACTGATTGCATGGGATGAAATGAATTTAACCAAACATAAATGAACACAACGCATTAGAATATTTAATAAGTATTCTCACACATTGAAAAGAAACTGTGAGTTTCTTATCAATATTGAGAATAGACAATTCTTAGCTGTCAATTAAACCATTAAGAGTGTTGACTCTTCAATATTACGAATCCAAATGGATTTCAAGTACATTATCAAAATATGATTTTGACAGTTATACCCGAAGGGATATGATCCATCGACCGCAAATGTGTCTTTAAGAGAAAGACTAATGCAGTTGAAATATGGTGAGCAACATTGATAAGAATAACATCACCAAATTATCACCTAGTATGACTTCGCATTTTGGTACATATGTATTGTAATAGAAAATTCTAAATGGTGATTTAGAATATACTGTTTTCACATATCTACTAAAGTGTCTCAAACTCGGTGGGAGATATATTGAGTTTATCGGTTTTCGGATATGATCCAAGAATGGATATGAAAGTATCATTGAACAAGCATTGGAGTTAAACAGGTGTTTTGATAGAAATATCAAATAGTTTGATTTTTAGCCAAAATGCAGATGAAGCGTGTGTCTATAAGAAAGAATATTAAAAGGTACATAAATATTTCCAACCTAAGTAAACAACATGCTGTTGATTGTTAATGATGTGTGTGTCAAAATCAGTTCTATTTTGGTTATTTAATACTCGATATTGGATTTGTAAATTATGCCTTTTATAATAAGCATAAAGGATACTGGGAATAGTCCAAATGACATACACAAACACCATATTAAAATGTTAAATATGGATCATGTGAGAATAGAAATTATCATACATGATGTATTGTGTACAACATCATATTTAGCTAATGTATTTGATATATTAAGTAAATATCAAATTCAAATTAAGATCACTAAATGGTAAATGTGAGTATTCTCGAATATTTACGAAATAATAAAGAACTTTTTATATAAACAACAAACTCCTTATGACAGAGTATTCAGACTCAAACTTCATAAGTAATACTGATTATAATATGACAATGTTAGGTTCATGTTTAAATCTTAATTAAGGAACTTTAAGTTGGAAATGTTACAAATAAAATGTTGTGCTTGATCTGACAAAAAGGCTAAGTACATTGCCTTGAACCGTGCCACAATAAAAGCAATATATAAATATAAATGCATATATTTATAAATGAGCTAGGGGTGATTTCAAGTATTGAGAATACTACATCATTATTATATGATAATATGGGTGATTTCAAGTATTGAGAATACTACATCATTCACTACGCCATAGATTGCATACTGCAACACCAAAGAAGTGATGCAGGAAGTGCCAAAAAATGTTGCTATAGGCTAAAAAAGGGCAAAGGCAACACTTTCTCGGTGATGCATTTTGCCGCGTTGCCGCAGACCTCAAAGGCAACATTTTGACTATCTAAGGCAACATAAGAAATATTGTTGCAATAGAATCCTATTTGGGTCTATAGCAACATCCATAGGTGCATGTAGCAACATTCAAAAATGTTGCTATAGATATTAATTTTCTGAATTTATGGGGCCCACAATGTAGAGCATATTTGATTTTTTAATAGAAATAAATATTTATTTAATAAAATGCTATTGCACAGAATTTGATATTCAAACAGTAATTTATTTAAATAAATATTTTATTTCAACATTTGAAATAGTACAAATTCCCGACTCCACTATTTTACAATTCAATGATATATAACACTGATATTTACATATACAGATATTCCTCACTACATCACTCAGTTCACTCATTACATATGTAGTTTCAATTTATACAAACACCGACACTGACAAATATATGACGAGCTGAGTGCCGAGCCGAAGGCGAGCCGAGAAGCGGGTCCGGGCGCAGCGCCGGCGGGGGTCCGGGGCACCGCAGTCCCGGCGGGGATCCGGGGCACAAGTGGGCACCGCCCGATTCATCCGATTTCGGAAGATCGAGCCTTCTTTGAAACCTGTCTTCAAGCTCATGCATTCATACACTCATGCACATTTGATTTGACTCTGTCTTCAAGCTTGTATCCAGCTGTCCAGTCTTCAATACCTGTCACATATAATTCAAAAGCAGTAATCTGGAAAATAATATTTAACTTGAACAGAAAATGAAAATATTTTTGTTATATTATTTGCCTCAGGTATTTGGGTTGTTTCTTTTCATATTTTTTTCTGACAGGGACCAAATATTTGCACGGACAACCTGTGATATACACAGTATGGAAGACACCAAGCAACAGTTCAAGCAAAAATGCACAAAGGAGAAGCCAAGTGCACAAAGTAGTACTCAACACAGCAAGCAACATAACATGATCAAGAAATGCATGTACATGGATGAACATACATGCATCATAAGACTTGGTACAAGAAACTACCCAAGTGCAACTACTCAAGTGCAAGTTCATACTCAAGTGCAGCCAGATATGTAGACAAGCCAAAAAAATGGACACGGCACAAGGTCAAACCCGAGTCATCGACTGGATTCAACTCAGGGCCAAGCAACCAACAAAACAAACAAGAACCAGGTTCAGCAAAATGTAGACAAGCCAGTGCAAGAAACACAGCAGTACACATAGGCAGCCCATCAAGCAAAAACAGTGAATGCATCAGGAATGTACAAGAGAAACATAGGCAGTAATATGATATACAGAGGACTTGGAGCATCAGTTCATGTTAAAGAACAAGGTTAGCATGGTACCAGTTCAGTCCAGACCAAGAAAAACCAACAAAGCTCAACACACATATGTTTGTATATATCATGGAAATCAAAACTCAATGTTCAGATTAGTCAACAGTTTTAGAAAACCAAAGATCACTTTCAAAGTTCTGATTTTCAAAAATGCAGAAGTTTTCAAGTGAAGCAGTTTTCTAGAGGACAACAGAATACAAATACTTCAAGTTCTGGTTTAACAAATGCAGCAAGGTACAAAGGTATGTGAACAAGTTTAACAAAGGTTCAAGTTCTGGTTTAACAAAGGTTCAAGTTCTGGTTTAACAAATGCAGCAGAAAGGAGCTAACAAGCTCAGATCAGAAATCAAAAACAAGCCAGTGAACCAAAATCCAACATACCAAATAATATCACATCGCAATTCATCATCGGCAAAGCAAAATCAAGCCAGTGAACCAAAATCCAACATATCAATACATCATCGCAATCCAACATACCAGATTTCTCAAAGTCCAACAGAAAGATTAAACTCGAGATTATAGGAAATAAAGCCTATAAATAAATCCCAATTCATCATCGACAAAAGCGTGCGAGTGTAACCAAAATCGAGAATAATCAAGTAAACCAGAAGGTAGAAAACATACCAAATAATATCACATCGCACCGGACGACGAAGTCAAAGCAATTCGAGCAATCAATCAAGGAGAATGAAGGAGCAAGCTACCAGAAACGTTTCTCACACTAGATTCGATCAATCAGAGCATCAAAGCAACTGGAATCGCGTGCCCTAGTTTTCACAGAGTGGAACGAGAAAGAAAAATGCCGTGCCCTAATTTTCACACAAAGAGGAACGAGAAAGAAAAGTAAAGCGGGAAATGGAAATTGCTAAGGTGTGGATTGATGGTGTGGATTGATGGTTGAGATTTTGTTTTAAATGATGGTGTGGATCGCTGAGGTGTAAAATTTTATTAATTTTATTAATTTGAATATATTTATAGCTACTGCAACATTTTGCTGATATCTATGCTAACACATTGAAGTGAATGTTGCAATAGACAAAAATCAGCATAGCTATCGTTACATTGTAGCTAGCAACACCTTGTAATTTCGTTGCAATAGGCCATCTATGGCGTAGTGATTATTATATGATAATATGGGTGATTTCAAGTATTGAAAATACTACATTATTATTATATGATAACAATGCAATGATAAGAAATCACTAGAAGTTAAGAAACATACTCTAAATAGTTCTACATGATAAAGTTAGTTTATTAACATCGGAGGTGTTTGATTAACAAAATAGATTATTAAAACAACATAGAAGATTCATTCACGAAGGGACTGACTCTATCAGTTCTAATTAAACTGATCAAAGGGATGAGATTGAGATTCTATAATTGGCCCCAAATGCAAATGAGTGATTAATAAGTTAGGAATGTGTCATATGGGTAATTCTACAATTTATCGTAAGTTATTAACTCTATAATAAAATTTCGTTTAAATTAAAGGATGTTTTTCTTTCTACTATACACTTGACATAATGTGTTATATTAATTAGTTAATTTAATTTAAATATATTTAATATAAAATCCATAATGAGATGTTTTGTGATGGCAATTACAATGTGTTGTAATCATGGGAAATTTATGTAACATCCCCCATTCCGAGGCCCAAAACTAACCACTACGGATTCTGTAGTCATCCATAGTTATTAATTCTCGGTGACAAAATATGGCTATGTTAATCATATCAATAATTAGAAGCACATGAGTATGAAAAATTTTCAAATGTAATTTAGAAATAACTGTTACATTCCATTTCAAAATATGATTTCATATTCATTACATAGTCACAGTCGCGATTCCACATTCAAAGAAAATATAACTATTATAAAATACTCCAAGAGCAACATATGAAGGTGCTTTTTTGGTTGATCAGAGTCTACTACTACTTGACAATTAGAATCTTCTATCATTACATACATTCAAATAGATAAACAAACACGGCTGAAATAGATAAAGCTTCTAATAGCTAGATTGCCTCCTACACGTCTTCGGAAGCTTATTCGTCTAACTGGAACCTGAAAAGCCTTACTTTCGACCTACTCAAATAAGTATCTGAGAGTTTAAGGGGAAAAACAAAAACTTTGGGTCAGACAAACAATCTGGTGTGAATAATAACCTACCATCTTGAACCAAATAAATATCTAGTGAGACCACGCCGCTAAGCGAAATGGGTTTTCCCCTTACTAGTATTTGAACTAAAATATATCTCAACTATATATTATGCTCTTGCATTCACAATGGTTATAACATAATAATATAATAATATGCAAATATTCAATATATACTGGATCACCCATCCCAAGTTATTAGACTACCCATCCAAATTTTCGGTGACTTTCTATTTTATACTTATCTGGACTACCTATCTCACATATGTTAATTATTTGGACCACCATCCCCTACCATATTGACTACCCATCGCACATAGTTTCATTATCAAAACTATGTGAATTATCCATCTCACATATTTCATTATTCAAAATGATGTGGACTATCCATCACACATCTCATAGTTTTCCTAAGACGACTACGAACCCTTCAATAATCATACGGTGATCATCCATCCCAGACATGATGTGGACTATCCATCAACATCCCATTGTTTTCCTAGGATAACTATGAACCTATCACATATTCGTTTAATTCATGTTTAACCGACATGTCCAACCCATGCCTAATCCCCAATTAGGTTGTTTACCCCTTAAACTTATAACATCTCAAATTTTAATGCATTATTATCCCAAATGTATCTTCTCGAAACCATAGAGCAACATATATTGGTATCCCCAATAGTTAATGTCAAAATTTATCAAATAAAATACATTGGTATCACCAATGGTTAGCGTCAAACTTCATGAAATAAAATACATTGGTATCTTCAATAGATCTTGTCAAAACCATAGAGCAAAAATATATTGGTATCCTCAAAGTTAATGTCAAAATTTATAAAATAAAATACAATGGTATCCCCAATGATTAGTGTCAAACTTTATAAAATAAATTAAAATACATTGGTATCCACAATGATTAAAATAGAAGTCATAAAATATATGGCTTGCGGCTGTTAGTTGAGTCAATATAGAACATTTTGACATGAACAACAATGTTGACCTCTATCCAAGGTCACAATTACAAACTTAAATTCTTTTAAGTATAAAATTATATCAAAAACAAGGTCGTCGACTTACCCAAGACATAGGCTACCAACCTTTTGAAACAACACAAAACTTTGCTTAACATAAAGCTCAACGACACGACCTATAAAGCCTTCAACGACATCCTTGAAGAAACGCGGCATCGGTGCTATGCGGCAGCATTGCCAAACTAATATAATTTAAAACCTTGCCGACTTCGACGAATAGTGGCAACAAGATCAATGGTGTCATTATAAAAACCTTTTACTTATCATACTTCGGCTACTATGCCGCTAATTTTATAAGGTCGAAGTCAAAACAAGCAGCGTCACCACCTTTATATTGTTGACGTCAAAAATGATCATAATGGTAGTATGCCGTGTCAATTTAAAATAAGGGGGAACACCTGCGACACTAAGAAATGTGATGATGATATGCAGCAGTGATAAAAACCAAGGGTTATAGGCTCGCCGATACTGATGAAGAGCAGCAACATTAATGTTGACTAGCGACGTTGTTGTTGCCGCACGCATGGCCCCGACACATCCCATACTTATAATATAAGTATCCCATGCATTGTCCCATATCGGTGCAGCCTCTCATCATTGGCGTCAAATCCCGTGGTGGTGCCGCATATCAATGGTGTTGTGCAAACTGTTTTATACTACTAAAAGTAATTGTTTTTCATCAAATCTTCTTCTTTGTCAACATTTCATTGGATAAGGCTGTATTATATCCAAAATTTATTTTAGAAAACCGTCGCATACAATTTTAATGTTCCAAAATGTTTTTCAACTTGATTAATTAATAGCCTTAATTAATTAATAATTTAAATGCTTCTCTAGCATATTAAATTCACAATAATTCATAATCACTTGGGAAAATCCCCAAAAATCATAAAAATTTAGAAATATATTTTCTTTACCATATAAAAATTTTGAGGCCAAAAACCATATTTAATAATTTTAAATAATTAAAACTCAAAATAAGGCTATTTCCTCCTTAGGAAATTGATAAAATATTTAATATAACCTGGAAAATTATGAAATTAAAAGCACTTCTTCAAATTAACATTTTACATCACATATCCAAAAATCAAATCGATTGGAGACTAAAAACTTAGGTTTTACCCTTAAAACCCACTTAAATAATTTTATAAAAATTCAATAAATCATCATTCTATCCAAAAAATGATTAAACAACCATATATTGGTAAAACAAACAATAATAATTCAGATATTATCCATAACTAAATATAAACACAAGCAAAAGAGATGGTTCGTGTATTATTCACCTTAGATTTTTGAATGGAGTTTAAGATTTGTTGTGCTTTAGTTTCCCTAAGCTCCTTCTCTTTGAATCCCTTTGATTTCGATCTCTTATAGCTTGCTAATGGACAACCTTGGTGTGTTTTCTTTTTTATTGTTTCGATGTTATGAAAAAAATAAGAATGAATATGAGGGGGGGAGTTTAAGTGTTAAAAGATGGATCTATCTATTTTTCCTCTCTCATATATTCTCTTATATGTCAATTTTTTAAAACAATCTTATTACTTAATTCATTAAGGCACGACCTTTGTTAATAACCAATCCTCATTCTCCTTAACCATTTACATTATTTTATTTAATCTATCCAATTAAATATCCTAAATAATGTTAAACGAAAATTAGGCGTGTTACAGGCTCCCCTCCTTAACAAATCTTTGAGTACCTTATTGACTCTCTCTGTCTGCCCATCTGTCCGAGGGCAATAGGCGGTACTCATCTTGAGTTTGGTACCTAATACTTCCTATAGACTCTTCTAGAATTCACTAGTGAACAAAGCAACTCTATCACTGATTATATTACTAGGAATCCCATGTAGTCTAGCAATGTTTTTCATAAACAACTTAGCCAATACAGGTGTCATCCGGGTTAACTTAACGAGAATAAAATGTACACTCTTGGTCAGTCTATCCACTATGACCTATATACTTTCATTTTCCCTATTTGACCTTGGTAACCCATCAATAAAATCCATGGATCTAGAATCTCATTTCCAAACTAGTATATTTAAAGGCTGAAGCAATCCACTTGGCTTCTGATGTTCGCCTTTTACTTACTGGCAATTCGCACACTGCCTTACCCATAAACCAACATCCCTTTTCATACATTCCCAAAAGAAACTCCTCTTCATATCCTGATACATCTTAGTTCCTCTAGGATGAATCCTCCAGGATGAATCCTCCAGGATAAATCGTAAACTTTGATCGATGGCACTCCCTAATAACTTCCCTCCTTAGGTTTCCAACATCCGGAACACATAACCGTCCCTTCTTCCTTAACCATCCTCTCTGATCAAGACTAAAATCTTTTAGATCATCGATCTCAGTTCCTACTTCCAACCTTGTAATTTTCTTAGCTACCAACGGATCATCTCTTTGCTTATAAGCAATCCTTTCGATCAATACTGGTCGAACTTCCAAGCAAGATAACATGGTCGTACTTTGAGTAGAACTAGAAGTCAATCTTAACTGCACACTACAAGTAGTCAACATCCTTCCATTTAGCCAATATAACTAATACCACATTTTGATGATTTATGCTAAGCTCAGCTGCCGCTTTATTTCCCTTCCCTGGCGTATACTCAATACCAAAATCATAAACGACTAAAAGCTCCAGCCATGTCTACTGTCTCATATTCAACTCTTTCTGAGAGAATAAATACCTCAAAGACTTGTGATCCGTATATAACTTGAATCATTTTCCTAAGTGGTAGTGTCTCCACACTTTCAATGTGAAAATCACCGCTACCAACTCTAAATCATGAGTCGGATATCTAACTTCATATGGTCTGAGCTGTCGAGAAGCGTATGCAATTGCTTTACCCCACTGCATCAACACATCTCCTAATCCAGTCCCATACTCATCCATATACACCACTAAATCTTGATTCCTATATGAAACTACTAACACAAGCGCATTGGTCAACAAATGCTTTACTTAAGGAATGCTCCCTCACATTTATCGGACCAAATAAACTTCACATCCTTTCTAGTTAGTTTAGTCAAAGGTGCTGCTATCCGCGAGAAATCTTGGATAAATCTCTGATAATAGCCAGGTATTCTAAGAAAATTCCTTACCTCGGTCACCGTCTCGGGTTCCTTCCAATTATTTACAACTTCAATTTTAGTTGGATCCACTTACAACCCTTTCTCTAAAACTACATGACCAAGAAACTTCAGTTCCCTTTCTAGAAATAACACTTTGAAAACTTCTCTTTTAGTTGATGCTGCCTCAAAGTCTCAAGCACCATTCTAAGATGAATTTCATGGTCTCTTTCATCCTTATAATATATCAAAATGTCATCAATGAATACCAACACGAACCTATCCAAGTGCTCTTGGAAAATCCATAATCCATAAAGAAAGAAGGTGCATTAGTTAATCCAAATGGCATCACTAACCACTCCTACGAACGATATCTCATTCGAAACGCCGTTAAAGGACTACTGTCCTCCGCCACCCTCAATTGATGGAACCCTGTCGCCAAATCCAACTGGGAAAATTCCTTGGCTCTGCTCAACTGATCATCATCAATTCTCGACAAAGGATATATATTCTTTATCGTCTTCTTCAACATACAATAATCGATACACAATCTTAACGACTCATCCAGTTTCTTCACAAATACCGCGGTCGCTCCCCAAGGCAAGCTGCTTGGTCTAATAAAACTCTTTCCTTCTAAGTCCATTAGCTGCATCTTTAACTTCTTCATCTCGGTACATGTCATCCTACTAGGTGGTCTACTTACCGGTTCAACTTCAGGTACAAGATCTATACGAACCTCAATAGCTCATTTTGATGGTAATTCTGACACTGGCTCAAAAACATGTACAAATTTCTTTACAACATAAACTTGATTTATCTCATCTTCCACTTCTGTGGCACCTAATAAAGCACAAACTTCTAAACTTGAATTTTCAACCGAGTATACTATTCGGTCACTACTCTCGAGGTGTCTTAATGATATTTTCCTATCCCGGCAAAATATCCTAGCATCGTCTTTGCTTAACCAATCCATACCCAAAATAATCACAAAACCCGCAAAATCAAACATAAATAAATCGTGGGCAAAAGTATAACCTAGCAACTCAAATTCTAGATAGTCACATCTCATCTCAAGGGTTGCATACTCTCATATTGGATTAGCTACCCTTAAGGATGTAACAAGGTATGATGGTTCTAAACCTAACTTATCTACCAAACACTGAGAGATAAATGAATGTGATGCACATTATCAAATAAACTCTAACTGGTATGCTATGAATCAAAAGCGTACCTTCTATCACAGACTTCCCTTTCTCTACAGCAGTCGGTCTTGATGTAGGTGGCTTCAAAGCAAACGCCTTTCCTTTATTAGCATTAGCCGCTTTAGGATATCTTTTCTTATAATGCCCCACCTGGTCACAGTTATAGAACATCACAATCTGTTTCCCCACAACCCTGTTGCCATCACCTAAATGACACTCATTAGCATATTGCCATTCTTGTCACATTTATAGCAAACAAAATCTGTGTTTTCTTTCTTGGCAGTTCCACCCTTCTAAGCTCCTTTTTACTTAAAGAATTTCCTCTTCTTACACTAGGAATCTTGAGTTTTCACTGACTTCTCTTTCTTGAAGGTCAAAAGCATTTCCTCATTCATGATAACTATCTCCACCACTACATTCGATGAATCTATGAGATGTAGCATAGTTGCCCTAGCAATTTCTGGTCTCAAAGCCTGAATAAACTTCTCGTTCCTCTTGATAACAGTGTCAACAGTGGCATATCCATACCTGGAAAGCTCATCAAACTTAGCAGAGTACTCCAATACTGACATTTTCCCTTGCTCCAATTCCATAAAATTCTTGAGCAGGGCTGATTTAGCCACCTTAAACAAAAATATTTCCTCGAATCTCCTTCGAAACTCTGCCCAAGTCAATTCCTCTTCTGGTATCCCTACGGTCACCTTATTCCACCAGAACAACGTAGCTCCTTGCAATTGTCTCGATGCCAATATCATTTTCTGCTTATCATTCAAGCCCAAATTGGCAAAAATTCTTTTAAAGTGTAACAGCTAGTTCTCCACTTCTATTGCATCCTTAATCCCCAAAAAAGGCTTCCCACCCAGACTGGCGTAGTCTCGATTCAGCTTGACATAGTTATTACCAACTAGCACTACGAGATTGACTCCTCCCACTTTTGTAGCATTTCCTCTAACTACTCCTTCAGCTGCTCCAACTTGCATCAGATTGATGAAGAACTGATACGTAGCCCCCATATCTACTAGTGGGGTCGCAACACCCATATTGGCATTTGCATTTTGATTAGAATTTGCCCGTCGACCCAAATTTCTTGCCTCCTGCACGTCTATGGAAGCTTATTCGTTTAACTGGTGAAAACCCTTACTCCCAAACCATTCAAATGAGTACCTGAGAGTTTAAGGGGAAAAACAAAAACTTTGGGCCAGACAAACAATCTGGTGTGAATAATAACCTACCATCTCGAACCAAATCGATATCTAGTGAGACCATGCCGCTAAGCGAAATGGGTTTTCCCCTCACTAGTATCTTAACTAAAATATATCTCAACCATACACCATGCTCCTACATCCACAATGGTTATAATATAATAATATTATGACATGCAAATATGTAAAATACACTGGATTACCCATCCTAAGTTATTAGACTACCTATCTAAATTTTCATTAACTTTCTGTCTTATACTTATATGGACTACCCATCCCATATATGTTAATTACTTGGACTACCCATCCCCTACCATATTGACTATCCATCACACATCCCATAGTTTTCCTAGGATGACTATGAACCCTTCAATAACCATATGGAGACTATCCATCCCTGACATGATGTGGACTATCCGTCACACATCCCATAGTTTTCCTAGAATAACTATGAACCCATTACATATTCATTTAACCCATGTTTAATCAACATGTCCAACCTACGTCTACTGGTATCCCAATTACCCCATAAATTTATAACATCTCAAATTTTATGCATTGGTATCCTCAATGTATCTTGTCGAAACCATAGAGCAAAATATATTGGTATCCCCAATAGTTAATATCGAAATTTATAAAATAATATACATTGGTATCCCCAATGATTAGTGTCAAACTTCATGAAATAAAATACATTAGCATCCTCAATGGATCTTTTCGAAACCATAGAGCAAAAATATATTGGTATCCCCAAAGTTAATGTCGAAATTTATAAAATAAAATACATTGGTTTTCCTAATGATTAGTGTCAGACTTCATAAAATAAAATACATTAGTATCCCCAATGATTAAAATCGAAGTCATAAAACATATGGCTCGCCACCGTTAATTATGTCAATATAGAACATTTTCGACGTGAACAACAATGTCGACCTCTATCCAAGGTCTCAATTAAAAGCTTAAATTCTTTTAAGTATAAAATTCTATATTGAAAACAAGGTTGTTGACTTACCAAGACATAGGCTACCCACCTTTTAAAACAAAACAAAACTTTATTCAACATAAAACTCAATGACACGGCCTATAAAGCCTTCATCGGCGCCGTTGAAGAAACTCGACATCGATGCTATGCGGCATTGTTGCCAAACTAATATAATTTAAAACCTTGCCAACTTCGATGAATAGCGGCAATAAGACTAGCGGTGTTATTATAAAAATCTTTTACTTAGCATACTTCGGCTACTATGCCGCTAATTTTATAAGGTCGAAGTCAAAACAAGCAGTGTCACCGCCTTTATATAGTTTACATCGAAAATGATCATAATGGTAGTATCTGGCATCAATTTAAAATAAGGGGAAACACCTGCGATACTAAGAAATGCGGCGATGATATGCGGCAATGATAAAAACCAGGGATTATAAGCGCCCCGACACTAATGAAGAGCGGCAACATTAATGTTGATTGGCGACATTGTTGTTGCTGCACGCATGGTCTCAACATATCGCATACTTATAATATAAATATCCCATGGATTGTCCCATATTGGTGCCGCTTCTCATCATTGATGCCGGACCCCATGGTGGTGCCGCATATCAATGGCGTTATTGTAAATCTTGTGAAAATTGTTTTATTACTACTAAAAGTAATTGATTTTCACCAAATTTTGTTCTTTGTCAACTTTTCATTGGATAAGGCTGTATTATGTCCAAAATTTTTTTAGAAAACTATCGCATACAATTTAAATTTCCAAAATATTTTTCAACTTGATTAATTACTAGCCTTAATCAATTAATAATTTAAATGCTTCTCTAGCATATTAAATTCACAATAATTCATAATCACTTGGGGAAAATTCCCCAAAAATCATAGAAATTTAGAAATATTATTTTCTTTACCATATAAAAATTTCAGGGCCAAAAACCATATTTAATTATTTTAAATAATTAAAACCCGAAATAAAGCTATTTCTTCCATAGGAAATTCATAAAATATATAATATAACTTGGAAAATTATGAAATTAAATAACCATCTCCAAATTAACGTTTTACATCACATATCCAAAATTCAATTCGATTGGAGACTAAAAACTTGGGGTTTACCTTTAAAACCCATTTAAATAATTTTATAAAATTCCATTAATCATTATTCTACCCAAACAATGATTATACAACCATATCTTGGTAAAACAAACAATAATAATTCGAGTATTATCCATAACTGAATATAAACACAAGCAAAAGAGATGGTTCATGTATTACTCATCTTAGCTTTTGAATGGAATTTGACATTGTTGTGCTTTAGTTTCCCTAAGCTCCTTTACTTTGAATCCCTTTTATTTCGATCTCCTATAGCTTGCTAATGACCGGCCAGCCTTGGTGTGTTTTCTTTCTGATTGTTTTGATGTTATGAAAAAATAAGAATGAATATGAGGGGGAGAGAGCTTAAGGATTAAAAGATGGATCTATCCATTTTCCCCTCTCATATATTATCTTATATGATAAGCTTTTAAAATAATCTCATTACTTAATTCATTAAGGCACGACCTTTGTTAATAACTGATTCTCATTCTCCTTAATCATCTACATTATTCTATTTAATCTATCCAATTAAATATCCTAAATAATGTTAAACTAAAATTAAGGGTGTTACAAGCTCCCTTCCTTAAAGAATTTTGTCCTTGAAATTTAGTAAGGACAACCAAACAAGAATATCAACATGAAACCAATGCTAGTATATCCTATCAGCTACAAAGTCTATATATGACAAATATGGAACATACCATCATAATAGCTCATGATGAGTATCCCTAATCTTGTCCTCTGTTTTTCAAGTACGGTATTTCTCGTTATCACTTGTGATGCCCCACCTCTATGCTCACGCTAGCCAAGGACACTACGGAGTAATGTCGTCAACTAGCGCGATGAATAAGGCTGTTGAGGAGCGACCATTTGTGTAATTGCTTTGTGCGAGTACCGACATGTCAAAAAATATAACTTACAAGAGGAAATCCGACATGTCAAATACAAACTCGAAGCTACCACACAGTGGCTAAGTGGACCTCGGAAACAAATATAGAAATAAACATAACACAAATCAGTCACAGACATTCATATCACAAAGGCGGAAACAGATATGAATATAACATAAGGAAGTGTAAATCAAAGTAGTGGTAAAACAAGATCCACTACATCACAAGAGAATAGATTAAGTGCTAGACAAAAGAATAATTATACATCAAGGAGTCTATGTGACGACCGCCCATGACCCCTGCACCGAATCTAGAGATAGTGCGCTGTAAAGTATGCCAGGCGACCATGGACGATTGTCAGGGTAGATTAAAACAACAGAATCTATCGTATTACTCACAGCGCATGGACAAAATACAATAGAACATATATATAGTGAAGCTTTACAGAATGAAATGCCATCATATATAAGACTTCATAATAGTTGAATACAAGCATCCAAATAGTCAATACATCAAGCCTCACTACATAACACTCAGAGAATACAAAACAGCGGAACATCCAGTACATATAATAAGAAGATAATATGCAACCCTCCAGCTCGTCTTCGATATCAGCATCGTGAGAAGAGAACAACACCTGTCACCTGCTACCTAGTCTGCCCGTCCCAAAAATGGACGAACAGCCCAAGGCAATAAGAATTAAAAACATAAAGCCTTGAGTCAGACAACAGTCTTAGTGAGCAGTAAATTAACTAACAACATACCAAAGAGCATAAAGGAAAAGGAATAGGAATACAACCCTCCCACTCAAACCTCATTCTACAGTGATAGCCCCCAGACACACACTAAGCAGAAGCAAGCATAGCAAAGCATACAATTTAAAGTAAAGCAATTATCACTCGAGTCAAGAGCGATGTTTTTCAAGTACAAATCCCAAGGTCTTAAACCAAGGTCAGATAAGCACCCAGGAAATACCGCTCTTGAGACCGAATGACGATACAACCAAACATCCATGACTCTGGCTATCACTGTTATCATTGCTGCGATATCATCGTTAATTGAATGACCGGCACATTCTTTCAGCCGTCCGTCAAGGGCTAATGGTAACCCCGGTTCTAGACATAACTCCCGCACGTCATCGTGACCCGTGCCTAGGACTATCGAATCTGCCTAGAGTACTCGACCATCAACTTAGTCTTTTGGGCGTCCCCATGTACTCTTGCTTAGAGCATGCTAGAACCTTCATCAACGATGAGATCTCAACCTCCTAGTCATCCTCCTCGATGACTATTCCCATACTAGCTCAAGCGCCTCTCGAGCATCCATTATCCTTAACCCGAATCATATCACCGAGTTACCAACGTGCTTGGAATGATCCCGTCTGGATTAGACCAAGTCTTCATCACATGATGCCTCGCTTCATTACATCCTCGCAAAGCCTCATCTCAACATCACATCATCAAATCTATGCATAAGAGCTTCATCATCCCGCTACATATGCCACGAGCAGCTTTCCCAATTCAAGAGCCTTTCCCTTAGCTTTTGAATCATCTTTGACCACCTTGTCTAAAACCAATCAACAATCATCTAATTCATAGCAATCAATCATGTCAATCATCAATCCAAGTAACCAAGCATTCAAATATAAGCAAAATGGACAATTATAACAATAATGGCAATTTCGTAATTAAGGAGTTGAAAGTCTAACAAGCATGAAAACATGAGAATTATCTCTACAACTTGATGAATGAACTTGCATAGGTTAATCATATACAAAAATGGTTGTCGAATCATCATGAACAATGGATCTACATGGATCTACACTTAGGTTTACAAAAATGCATAGAAATCACTATTTTAACACCAAATCAAGCCAACAATCCGATCTACTCCTTTGGATCCGTGTGAGAGATAATCACCACTCACCAAATCACCTAAACAACCCCAAATCAACGTGCTTCAGATCTGGATAGCGAAGGATCAAGCTTGATCTATCACGAATCCGCTTCAAACGGAGAAATCTCACTTCAAAGGATGAAGATCTTCAATGCAAGCTCTTGAATCTTCAATCTTGATCTTCGATTTGGATGAATGGAATCACTAGATTAGAGTGGAGAAAAGAAGTGAAGAAGTGTAGAAGTCGAGCTCTCAAAATGGCAGCACTTCGTCGCTTCAAAATCCGGATCCCAAAAATGAAGAGAAACTCTCCTATTTATAGCAGAAATCCTTAAGTCGTCTGCCTTCATAAGTCGTTCACGACTTACGACCTAGAACCCTACGACCTAACAACTTCTGGCCTCTACGACCTAACCAGGCTACCCCTTCGCGACCTAACACACATCTGCCTATGACTCACGGCAAAACAGCTATCTCCTAAGTCGGTTACGACTTATAGCATGCGCCTACGACTTAACCAGGCTACGACTTAACAAAGCCTTCAACCTAACAGACTACGACTCATCCCCTTGCGCGACCTAGCGACTTATGCCAACACGCGACCTAACTAAAACAGAGCTCACGACTTAACAACTTGCTGGGATACGACTCAACAAACAAACACCTAAGTCGTCTACGACTTAACACACTCATAAGTCGTTCACAACTTACGACTTAACAAAACCCCCAGTTTACGACTCATAACTAAACAGGGCCTCCGACTTAACATGCTACGACTTAGTGATCTCGCGACTTAAGACTTAGCATTCTCCTTAACACGGCCATGACTCAACTTGGCTACGACTTAAACACTTAACTCGGTCAAAACCTTAAGTCGTCTACCATACCTTAAGTCGGTCACTTCCTTAGGTTGTCTATCCCTTAACTCGGTAACGACTTACAACCTACGACTTAACACTTGCCGAGTTAACTTCGACCTACTAACTTAGCCCAGCTACGACTTATCTCCTTAGGTCGTACAAACAACCTATCTCCAAGCCCTGGGTCACTCCCATCTCCTAAGTCGTATACGACTTACGACTTATACTAAGTCGTTCACGACTTAGGACTTAGTCATATTTTTGCCTAAAATCTGAAATGGCTCAAAAATGCTAAAATTCCAGATTTTGACAAACTTTTCGATCCGTAAAAATACGGGTCGTTACATTCTCTCCCCCTTAGGAATTTCGCCCCCGAAATTCCAAACAAACAGAGCAATCAAAGACTATTCTGCATGCCTACCATCCATAGCAATCAGCCAACCATGCATCCAATTCTAGCTTAGTATGCAGAATTCTAAAACTTAGAACAAGTTACAATGTTGTTAGATGATACGACACCTTAGGGCCATACCTTGAAGAGTTCGGGATGAGCTGCTTTCATCCTCTCTTCCACCTCCCACGTACAGTCGTTATCATCGTCACTCCATTGTATCTTGAGCAACTTAACTACCTTCCTCCTAAGCCGTTTTCGTGTCAGTTTCCACAACACGAAGCGGTTTACGAGGTCTTCTATTGACTGGATCAACTTCGAAATCTTCACAGCTATCAGCAGAAACCACCGTATTCGAGTCGTGCACATACTTCCGTAGATATGATACGTGAAAAACATTGTGCACACCCGACATCTTCTCCGGTAATTCCAATCTATAAGCGAGCTTTCCAATTCGCTCGATAATCGGGAATGGTCCAACAAATCTCGGAGTCAATTTTCCTTTCTTCCCGAATCGGATAACATACTTCAGTGGAGAAATCTTCACAAAAACCATATCTCCTACGTCAAATTCCAAATCCTTTCGACGCTTATCAGCATAACTCTTCTGACGGTCTTGGGCTGCCTTCATTCGTTGCCGAATGATCTCTATACAATCTGAAGTCTGCCGAATCATCTCTGGCCCAAGTATCAGCTTTTCTCCAGTTTCCAACCAACATGTCGGAGAGTTACACGGTCTTCCATACAATGCCTCATACGGTGCCATACCAATGCTTGACTGGTAACTGTTGTTGTACGCAAACTCCACCAAATGAAGGTGATCTTCCCATGATCTTCCGAAGTCCAAAACACATGCTCTAAGAAGATCTTCCAAAACTCGGTTGACTCTCTCGGTCTGACCATCTGTTTGAGGGTGATAAGCTGTACTCAAACACAACTCAGTTCCCAAAACTTCCTGGAAGCTCTTCCAAAATCCACTAGTGAACAATGGGTCTCGATCGCTCACTATACTCTTCGGAATACCATGGAATCGAACTATCCACTTAACATATAACTCAGCCAACTTTGATGCAGTCCTAGTCGATCGAACAGGAATGAACCTCGCACTCTTGGTCAGGCGATCTATAATGACCCAAATCCCTTCATTTCCCGTTCTGGTTCTAGGCAATCCATCAATAAAATCCATCGACACTTGCTCCCACTTCCATGTAGGAACTTCTAACGGCTGAAGAAATCCACTTAGCTTCTTCTGCTCGGCTTTAACCAATTGGCAGTTCATACACTTGGAAATAAAATTTCCAACATCCTTCTTCATGCCTTCCCAGTAGTAGGTTCTCTTCATATCCCGATACATCTTATTTCCACCTGGATGAATTGTCAGCTTCGAGTGATGACTTTCCTTCAGAACTTCACTCCTCAATTCATCTATATCGGGAACAACTAATCGTCCTTGCTTCCGAAGCCAACCCTCTCGATCGACCTCGAATCCTTTATCCTTTTCTGGTTCTAATCTAGATTCCAAATCACGGATAATCTTGACAAGCTTATCGTCTCGCTTTTGGCCCTCGCCAATCCTTTCCACAAGAGAAGGTCTTATTGATAAGTTTGCCAACATCTCAGGTTCCAATTCACATCTAGGCCTGAAGTCAAATCCAGCTAAATACTCGAGACTCTTCCATTCTGAAAACATGGCTCCCAATCCTGCATGTCTTCGACTTAACGCATTTGCCACTGCGTTACCTTTTCCCGGAGTATAGGCTATACCAAAATCATATGATGCTAAAAACTCTAGCCAATGCTGCTGCCGAAGATTCAAATCCTTTTGGGAGAAAAGATACTTCAACGACTTATGATCTGTAAACAACTCGAATCGAACTCCCAACAGATAATGTCTCCACATCTTCAGAGCAAATACAATTGCCGCTAACTCCAAATCATGAGTCGGGTAATTCCTTTCATGCGGCTTCAGTTGTCGACTTGCATACACAACAACTTTATTCCTCTGCATCAGCACTGCTCCAAGTCCAGTACCACATGCGTCGGTGTAAACCACCATCTCATCATTCCCACTTGGAATAGTCAAAACAGGAGCACTCGTTAATCTTTCTTTCAAGATTCCGAAAGCTTGCTCACACTTAGCATCCCAACTGAACACTTGGTTCTTTTTCATCAATCCTGTTAATGGTGCAGCTACCTTGGAGAAGTCTTTGATAAACCGTCGATAATATCCTGCTAATCCAAGAAAACTTCTCACATCAGATGCATTCTTAGGTCTAACCCAATCCTGGATTGCTGCCACCTTAGCGGGATCAACCGCTATTCCATTTCCAGAAATCACATGGCCTAAGAACCTCACTTCACTCTTCCAGAAGTGACACTTCGAAAACTTAGCCTTCAGCTGATGTTTCCGTAAGATCTCCAAAACAATACGCAAGTGCGTCTTGTGCTCTTCTTCCGTTCTGGGATAAATCAGAATATCATCCACGAACACAAGTACGAACTTGTTCAACTGATCTCTGAACACTCTATTCATAAGATCCACAAAATATGCTGGCGCGTTAGTCAATCCAAACGGCATTACCAGCCACTCAAAGAAATCGAATGGTGTCCTAAAAGCAGTCTTCGGCACACTATCCTTAGCCACTCTCAACTGGTGAAATCCCGTTGCCAAATCCATCTGAGAAAACACCTTAGCTTCATGAAGCTGATCAAACAAGTCATCTATTCTCGGCAATGGATACTTGTTCTTCTTAGTCACCTTATTCAGCTCACGATAATCGACGCACAATCTCAACGACCCATCTACCTTCGTTGCAAACACAACTGGTGCACCCCACTCGGACACACTACGTCGAATGAATCCTTTCTGCAAAAGATCATCAACTTGCACCCTCAACTCATGCTGTTCCCTAGGCGCCATTCGCCTAAGAGGCATCACAACAGGTCTGGCTTCTTCAACTAGATCTATACGAAACTCGATCTCTCTATGTGGCGGCAACCCTTTGACTTCATCAAAGACATCCTCGAATCCATTAGCGATCGGCACTGATGACAGTCCATCCCGTGGAACAACCAGCGAATACATGAAGCTCATGAAGACGCCTTCCTCATGCTTACATCGTATTACAACCTTTCGCCCCTCCACATTCTCGACTGTCACTTCCAACCTCTCGCAATCAACCTTTGCCGCATACTTCCTAAGCCAGTCCATACCCAAAATAATCCCGAACCCCGCAAAGTTCAGAACAAAGCAATCACAAACAAAAGAGCAACCATGACTCGATACAACTAGACCACGGCATAACATACACAAACAAGACGAACCCCCAACTGGATTAGTCCCAACCAATGGCCTATCAACAATATCCGGTTCCAAACCTAACCGGCCTACAAGTTCATTACAAACAAACGAATGCGACGCTCCAATATCAAACAGAACTCTAACTGGAACACCACATAGGAAAAGAGTACCTTGAACAACCACACTCTTCCCTTTCTCTTCAGCGGTAGGAGCTTTTGAAGACGACGGAACAGCTCCCAAAGCATAAGCCTACACAATCTGCTTGTCCCTTCTCGGTTCTGGACAATTCTTCCTGAAATGCCCTGGCTTGTCACAGTTGTGGCACTTCGCCGGCGCTTTCGGATTCTTGCAATCCTTGGAGAGATGGCCTTTCTGCTGACAGTTGTAGCAGGTCACTTCGCCCTTCGGCTTCTTCTGGCCATCCTTACCCTTCTGCTGCTGCTGCTTCCTCTTCTTGTTTTTACCCTGCTGGGGTTTAGACTCTTCCCTGGTTACAGCAACAACAGATCCTTCCTTAGGAAATAGATTCTCGTGTCTGAGAGCTTCCTCCACAAGCTTCCTAAATGAATCATCCAAGTGATCCATCAATCTTGGAGTCTGAACTTGATCTCCAACATCTACTGATGACCCCGGGGCTGACATCCTTCTCCTGATCGAAGTCATCATGGTTTCGAACATAGCAACATAATCAGCAGCCCCTTCAGTAGCACGACCTTCCCTAGTAGCTGGTCTCCCTCTTCGACTCATTCTCAATATCTACAAAAAGGAATGATTAGCATACCGAGAGAAACAACTGCATAAAGGACTCCAACTCTACTAAGCTACTATATTATATATAGTAATCATCCATCAAAATACAATTACGTCTCTCATACGTAGTTATGTCAGCGAGCGTTGGGTAAAATCGATTAACCAAAGCTCTGATACCAAATGTGACGACCGCCCATGACCCCTGCACCGAATCTAGAGATAGTGCGCTGTAAAGTATGCCAGGCGACCATGGACGATTGTCAGGGTAGATTAAAACAACAGAATCTATCGTATTACTCACAGCGCATGGACAAAATACAATAGAACATATATATAGTGAAGCTTTACAGAATGAAATGCCATCATATATAAGACTTCATAATAGTTGAATACAAGCATCCAAATAGTCAATACATCAAGCCTCACTACATAACACTCAGAGAATACAAAACAGCAGAACATCCAGTACATATAATAAGAAGATAATATGCAACCCTCCAGCTCGTCTTCGATATCAGCATCGTGAGAAGAGAACAGCACCTGTCACCTGCTACCTAGTCTGCCCGTCCCAAAAATGGACGAACAGCCCAAGGCAATAAGAATTAAAAACATAAAGCCTTGAGTCAGACAACAGTCTTAGTGAGCAGTAAATTAACTAACAACATACCAAAGAGCATAAAGGAAAAGGAATAGGAATACAACCCTCCAACTCCAACCTCATTCTACAGTGATAGCCCCCAGACACACACTAAGCAGAAGCAAGCATAGCAAAGCATACAATTTAAAGTAAAGCAATTATCACTCGAGTCAAGAGCGATGTTTTTCAAGTACAAATCCCAAGGTCTTAAACCAAGGTCAGATAAGCACCCAGGAAATACCGCTCTTGAGACCGAATGACGATACAACCAAACATCCATGACTCTGGCTATCACTGTTATCATTGCTGCGATATCATCGTTAATTGAATGACCGGCACATTCTTTCAGCCGTCCGTCAAGGGCTAATGGTAACCCCGGTTCTAGACATAACTCCCGCACGTCATCGTGACCCGTGCCTAGGACTATCGAATCTGCCCAGAGTACTCGACCATCAACTTAGTCCTTTGGGCGTCCCCATGTACTCTTGCTTAGAGCATGCTAGAACCTTCATCAACGATGAGATCTCAACCTCCTAGTCATCCTCCTCGACGACTATTCCCATACTAGCTCAAGCGCCTCTCGAGCATCAATTATCCTTAACCCGAATCATATCACCGAGTTACCAACGTGCTTGGAATGATCCCGTCTGGATTAGACCAAGTCTTCATCACATGATGCCTCGCTTCATTACATCCTCGCAAAGCCTCATCTTAACATCACATCATCAAATCTATGCATAAGAGCTTCATCATCCCGCTACATATGCCACGAGCAGCTTTCCCAATTCAAGAGCCTTTCCCTTAGCTTTTGAATCATCTTTGACCACCTTGTCTAAAACCAATCAACAATCATCTAATTCACAACAATCAATCATGTCAATCATCAATCCAAGTAACCAAGCATTCAAATATACGCAAAATGGACAATTATAACAATAATGGCAATTTCGTAATTAAGGAGTTGAAAGTCTAACAAGCATGAAAACATGAGAATTATCTCTACAACTTGATGAATGAACTTGCATAGGTTAATCATATACAAAAATGGTTGTCGAATCATCATGAACAATGGATCTACACTTAGGTTTACAAAAATGCATAGAAATCACTATTTTAACACCAAATCAAGCCAACAATCCGATCTACTCCTTTGGATCCGTGTGAGAGATAATCACCACTCACCAAATCACCTAAACAACCCCAAATCAACGTGCTTCAGATCTGGACAGCGAAGGATCAAGCTTGATCTATCATGAATCCGCTTCAAATGGAGAAATCTCACTTCAAAGGATGAAGATCTTCAATGCAAGCTCTTGAATCTTCAATCTTGATCTTCGATTTGGATGAATGGAATCACTAGATTAGAGTGGAGAAAAGAAGTAAAGAAGTGTAGAAGTCGAGCTCTCAAAATGGCAGCACTTCGTCGCTTCAAAATCCGGATCCCAAAAATGAATAGAAACTCTCCTATTTATAGCAGAAATCCTTAAGTCGTCTGCCTTCATAAGTCGTTCACGACTTACGACCTAGAACCCTACGACCTAACAACTTCTGGCCTCTACGACCTAACCAGGCTACCCCTTCGCGACCTAACACACATCTGCCTATGACTCACGGCAAAACAGCTATCTCCTAAGTCGGTTACGACTTATAGCATGCGCCTACGACTTAACCAGGCTACGACTTAACAAAGCCTTCAACCTAACAGACTACGACTCATCCCCTTGCGTGACCTAGCGACTTATGCCAACACGCGACCTAACTAAAACAGAGCTCACGACTTAACAACTTGCTGGGATACGACTCAACAAACAAACACCTAAGTCGTCTACGACTTAACACACTCATAAGTCGTTCACAACTTACGACTTAACAAAACCCCCAGTTTACGACTCATAACTAAACAGGGCCTCCGACTTAACATGCTACGACTTAGTGATCTCGCGACTTAAGACTTAGCATTCTCCTTAACACGGCCACGACTCAACTTGGCTACGACTTAAACACTTAACTCGGTCAAAACCTTAAGTCGTCTACCATACCTTAAGTCGGTCACTTCCTTAGGTTGTCTATCCCTTAACTCGGCAACGACTTACAACCTACGACTTAACACTTGCCGAGTTAACTTCGACCTACTAACTTAGCCCAGCTACGACTTATCTCCTTAGGTCGTACAAACAACCTATCTCCAAGCCCTGGGTCACTCCCATCTCCTAAGTCGTATACGACTTACGACTTATACTAAGTCGTTCACGACTTAGGACTTAGTCATATTTTTGCCTAAAATCTAAAATGGCTCAAAAATGCTAAAATTCCAGATTTTGACAAACTTTTCGATCCGTAAAAATACGGGTCGTTACAGTCTATATCTCAAATGTATAATAACAAAAACTACTAATCTAAAGTAGTTAGCCAAAAGAATCAGATGATAATCCCTAATAAGAAGTCAAGTAGGTGCACCTGAAATACCTCAGTCCGACCCGAGTATTATTTAAGAAGAAAATAATAAACGGATCAGTCTAGCTATAAGTATCGGATAAAATGATATAGGATAAGAGTATGACCAAAAACATATGATAACATAAATGTCATACTGTGTGAAGTATACATCAAATAACAACAAAAAATCATACAATATCTCAAATCAACTCGAAGCACCAAAAAGAATCACATTCTTTAAATAATTCACCAAAACACAAATATTGACAAAACATATCAATGCCAATCCACGAAAATTGGTGAAACACAAATTCTAGAAATCACAACCAGAAATCCAGAAATCTCAAAAGGGGGAAGGCCTATCACAAACGGGAGCATGAAAACTCACCAACACGTGTATCACAAACGGAACGCTATTCCATGGTCGCTAACCATAAACCGAACATCGACGCACCTAGAAAGATACGCCCCATGCACAGTCGAACATCGACACACTTGAAAAGATACGCCACACGTATAAACTAACATCGATGCACCTAAAAAGATACATCCCATGCCTAGTCGAACATCGATGCACCTAAAAAGATACACCCTATGCACCAACTTAATGAGCAGATTGCTCCACGAACGGTCCAATGACCATGGGTCGCTAGCCCATAAAAATGAGACAAAGCTCAACAGAACGGGGTATAGTCCCCCACGTGGACAAAGAGACATCGCACAATGCTAGTCTAAATCACAAAATGATCATAATAGATCATCAAGAAGTGTCGATTACACTAAGCTAGTAAATATAAGAGTTTATCTTCATGTCCCATAACCACTTGCTTAACTCAAATATTTACAAGAAGATTGTAGATTTCCACTCGAAAATTGTCACAAGAGTTTCAATCGAACAAGTCCAAAAATTAACCGATGAAGTAAACGCAAGCGTTTCATACCACTTGTTTTACTAAGCTGTTTAATTAGATTTCTCATACGAATGAGGTAAAGGTTTGTATATACTAATAGATTGGAAACGGTTTTATAAACAAGTTTTGTATTAGAAATAGTGTTGAAATCATCTTTGTGAAAGAGTTTGAATATTTACTACTAGTATAAAAACCTTTGTATTTTAAAGTGACAAGTCATAGAAATGATTGTAAAAACAATCAATCACCAAAATCCACACTCGAAGATGTGAATCAAATCCAAAGAAATCGATACCGAATCCATCAAAATGGATATTCTCAAAAATCCCGAAGAAGAAGTCATCAAAGTCAATAATAAATGATAACAATAAATCGGATAATCACGAATCGATAATAATTGGAACCTCAAGCAAAATAGGCAAAAACAAGCAGGTCAGTCGACTAACTGTAGAGGCCAGTCAACAGATCCAGAAACCCGAAAGTTTCAGTTCCTGCAGTCAGTCGACTGACTGCAGGGTCCAGTCGACTGGCTGGCACTGGAACTGTCTTTCCAGCCTATTCAAATAAAGAGCAAACTCTCTACGCTTGCAACCGGACGAGCAATGGGCGCTAGCGGTTTATGCCAATCGACAACCCAACCCTATAAGCTCTTCGATACACCACCAAAAGCATGTTCATAAATCAAAGCTAGGATTTTCAAAGTTTTGACTTCAAAACACCAAAAATTGAAATGATCACCAAATCAATTCAAATCAAAAGCAAATGAACATGAATAGATGTTAGGAATTCATACCTAACAACAATGATAGAAATAGACAAAGATGTGAGTTCAAAAACTCACCTTTAAACCCAAAAAAAATGAATGAGAAGCTTAATCACAAAGGAGAGATCAACCACTCTTCACTTCAACCTAAGAAGCTTGAATCTAGGCTCAAAAAAAGAACATTTCCTAAGTTAGGTTTAGGAAATTTCTGAAATTAAAGAGAGAATGAGTTGGAGAAGATGAAGAGGATGCTTACCAAAGCTTCTCCTAGAGTTTGGAGCTAGAACTTGAGTTTGCAAATGAATCTAGGGCTTAGGAATTTCTAATTCCTTTTCTCTTCCCCCATTTTTCTAAAGCTTGAAGTGTTAGCAAATGAAATGAGTGAATGGAGAGGAGAGGGGGCTGAGTTAGGGTATAGGATGAGTTGGGTGAAACCCAAACCCAAGCCCTAAGTGAAAAATAGCAAAATTCACTCAACTCCAAACATATCGATGCTTATACTCAAAAAGGACGCAAACGGCATTTTGAACTCAATGGAAGTGGTCTCGAGTCCTAATTCGACTGTTTGCAAAAAGTAGCTTTTTGGACTATAATCCGACTAACGATGCTATATTTAAATATACAATCGTAAAATATGCGAGTTGTTACAGACTCTCCTCCTTAAAGAAATTGCATCCTCACAATACTTAAGGAGAAGATAAAGAGTAACAACCTTGTAAGCATATCGACACAAAAGAAAATTTTGAAATAAGAAGTTCACCATAAAGAGCATGAAAGAGTAAGCCCGAACATGTTCGCTCGGTGAATTCTCAGGATTCCCAAGAGCAATCCTTGGGATTTGAGAACCATTGAACTTTCACAAAAAGGGAAATCTTTATTTCAAAGGCACTCAACCTCCGAAGCAATGATGCGAATAAGATGTTGCTCATAAGTCAAATCTGGTGAAACCTCAATTTCTTTAACAACACCAGGATCAAAAATAAAAATCGGAATCCCTAAGGTAATTCCGTAGTAGAGAGACGTGGAAAACGTCATAAATAGCAGAAAATTGAGCCGGTAAATAAAAAGGCGATAAGCCACAGAACAAATACGTTCGGTGATGGGAAATGGACCATCATATCGAGGTGCTAACTTTCCCGATCGACTGGAACGCACAACACCCCTCATAGGTGAAACCCACATGAACACAAATAAAATCTAGACCTAAAACCAGCCTCTCACCGGCTTCAAGCCAACACAAAGGAAATCGGCACGGCCTTCCGTAGAGTGCCTCGAAAGATGCCATACCAATACAAGATTGGAAGCTATTATAGGAAGAAAACTCAACAAGAATACGATCTTCCTAACCTCTACCAAAATTAAGAACACATGCACGAAAGATGATCTTCAAGAGTTTGATTCACATGCCCGGTTTGTCCCTCGGATTGAGGACGATAAGCGGTGCTAAAATTAGGCTTTTTTCCCAAAGCTTTTGAAGACCTTTCCAAAATCCACTAGTAAAATAATGGATCACGATTGCTAACAATAGAAGTAGGTACTCCATGCAATTTAGTTTGACATAGAGTTTAGCCAAAAGAGGTATGGTCCAAAAGAGAAGGACGATCCTCGAAGCTACACAAAACAAGAGATGAACATGAATTGGATTCACGATCTCGAATCTCACAAGTGGATAAAGTCTCGAGATCATTCCATTCGGATATCATCAAAGAAACAACTGCTTGTTGCTTACAACTAAGAGCATCGGCAACTCGATTACCCTTTTCCGGAGTATAAAGAATATCAAGATCATAAGATGCAAGGAACTCGAGCCAACGTTGTTGACGCAAATTAAGTTCCTTTCGAGAAAATAAATACTTCAAAAACTTATGATCGGGGTAGAGAACGATTTCTCTCCCAAAATATAATGACACCAAATCCTAAGAGCGAAAACAATAGCCGTGAGCTCTAGATCAGGAATGGCATATCTAGTCTCGACAAGCTTCAATTGTCAAGAAGCATATGTAATAACACATTCCTATAGCAAGAGAATGGCACCCAAACCAGTACGACTAGTATCGGTAAAAACAATAAAGTCTTGATTCCCTTCGGGAATCGCAAGAATAAAAACATCGGAAAAGAGTTCTTTTAAATGATCCTCTTTCCCGAAAAGCTAAGACTTTCAAAATTATAATTAACTTTATGTAATCATCCTTTTAGAAAAATTTACTTTTTTTAACAAGTCAATTTATTGTGTCTGACTGTCTCATCATAGTGTTTAGGAAATTCCTATCGATAACGTTGATCAAGCGCACCGACCAGAATTCTTAAAGCACTCAATGGGCAAAATAACACAAATTCATCTTCTGTATGATAAACATGCCTCTTATAAAATTTACAAATATTCTTTGCTCGTTTTAGAAACAAAATCCAATCATACTTATAAATATCTTATTGAAAAGATTTGCAAATTTTAAATTTTTGTTTTCATCCATAATCAATAAATACAAGGATAAACTCATCGAGACATTCGTAGAATACTCGATTCATAAGATGGATGAAATAAGGTAGAAGGTCCGTCAAACCGAATGACATAACGAACCACTCACAAGAATCGCAACGAGTGCGGAATGCGGTAAGTGGAGTGCTGCCCTCCGCAACTCGTAGCTGATGAAAATCGGTGACAAGGTCGAACTGAAAAGACCTTAGCACCACACAATAGATTGCTTAGGTGGTAATCCTAAGACAAGCTCAAATATACCAAAAAATTCACAAACTACCTGAATGAGAGAAATAATATTCTGCTCATCCCGTAGGTTTAAAGAATTAAAATGATATCACTGAATTTAGAAATCAAAATCATTAAGAACCAAAGAAATCTGCTTAACAGATTGAGAATGTCGAAGATAAATTGTCCACATTGGAAATAGAATATGGGCTTCATAATAATTAAGCCAATCCTCTCCCAAAAAAAAATCAATTTCGAGGCCTAAGTAACGCAACATGCAAATCGGCTCGAAAAGAATAATCACATAAAATAATCTCGACATTTTTTTCACAAAGTAAACCGAGGGTTGCGAATCCATCAATCGGATTCGTAATTCTCAGTGAAGTCATCAAGTCCATAATTTTTTTAAAGAAAAAGAATTAACAAGTTCTTTTGATTTAAAATAATGAGATGAACCCAAATCAATAAGAACTCGAATAAGATAATCACAAAACAAATATCGTTAAGGATAGAATGAGAAATACCTTGACCAAGAGAAGTGCTAGTAGAGGCTTGCACAACATTTAGCTTTTCCTCCTTCTTGCTTGAAGTATGGGACACGCAGATATATGATGACTTAAACTTTTACAATAGCGACAATAAAGGGGTTTCGGACACTCATTTGCATAGTGGTCCATAGAATCACAATTGTAGCATCGTCCACGACTAGTGGTAGGAGTCTTTGCTACAGAAGTTTCTTGCTTCCCTTTCTTCATGGAATTGGGGCCTTTGAACTTAATAGGCCTCTTCATGTTATTGTTGGAGTTCTGTTTGGCATGCACAACTTCAACATCACTTTCTCTATCGAACTCTTCAAGCTGAAGAGCGATATCAACAAGCTGATCGAAGGAAACTTCCAGTTTCAGAAGTAAAGGCTTTTTGAGGTTCTTATTCAACCCATAAACAAATCTCTGATTTTTCTTCAACGGGGTATTAATATATTCGACCCCATATTAGAGAGAGATTCAAAAGATGCGACGTAATCCGTCACAGAGAATTCACCTTGAACAAGGTCAATAAAGCGTCGAGCTAAAGTTACCTTTTCAGCCTCCGGCACAAACTTCAATTCGAATCTTTTCCGGAATTGCTCCCAAGTAAGATCCGCTTCGATAATTTCAGAAATCAAAAGCTCATACCAACCTAATGCTCTTTCTTGGAGCATACTAGAAGCCACTTGGACTCGAAGTGAATCAATAAGATCCATGCGGGAAAAGATGCGATCGCATGATCTAAGCCAAGCTTGAATTTCTATAACATTTTCGGATCCCTTGAACGGCCTTCCACCCAAAGCGGTATAGTCTCTGCACAAGCATGCAAACCCGGATTTAGGGTGAGTTGGCGCTGGAACGGGTCCGGCAGCTTGGGCATTGTTCACAAGATCTAAAAGTTGTTGAGCTGACATAAATACTCCATCTTGAGGAGTAGCACTAGATTGACTGGCGCTGGGACGGCCAGGTCTAACCATTTCTCTTCTCTAAGAAAGAAAGAAAGAAGAGGAAAAAGGTTATTCTCAAAATGAATATCAAACAAACTTGATTGATAAAACAAGGCATCATAAAAGAAAATAGGATAGAACAGTACGAAGACTCGAATTAAATCCTATGGCACGATTCCTAAGAAAGACGTAGGACAATGATCCTTGCTAGATTATTCTACATTGTTCCGAAGTTTGGCTCCGATACCAAGCTGTGACGCTCCACCTCTATGCTCACGCTAGCCAAGGACACTACGGAGTAATGCCATTAACTAGCGCGATGAATAAGGCTGTTGAAGAGTGACCATCTGTGTAATTGCTTTGTGCGAGTACCGACATGTCGAAAAATATAACTTACAAGAGGAAATCCGACATGTCAAATACAAACTCGAAGCTACCACATAGTGGCTAAGTGGACCTCGGAAACAAATATAGAAATAAACATAACACAAATCAGTCACATACATTCATATCACAAAGGCAGAAACAGATATGAATATAACACAAGGAAGTGTACATCAAAGTAGTGGTAAAACAAGATCCACTACATCACAAGAGAATAGATTAAGTGCTAGACAAAAGAATAATTATACATCAAGGAGTCTATATCTCAAATGTATAATAACAAAAACTACTAATCTAAAGTAGTTAGCCAAAAGAATCAGATGATAATCCCTGATAAGAAGTCAAGCAGGAGCACCTGAAATACCTCGGTCTGACCTGAGTATTATTTAAGAAGAAAATAATAAACGGATCAGTCTAGCTATAAGTATCAGATAAAATGATATAGGATAAGAGTATGACCAAAAACATATGATAACATAAATGTCATACTGTGTCAAGTATACATCAAATAACAACAAAAAATCATACAATATCTCAAATCAACTCGAAGGACCAAAAAGAATCACATTCTTTAAATAATTCACCAAAACACAAATATTGACAAAACATATCAATGCCAATCCACGAAAATTGGTGAAACACAAATTCTAGAAATCACAACCAGAAATCCAGAAATCTCAAAAGGGGGAAGGCCTATCACAAACGGGAGCATGAAAACTCACCAACACGTGTATCACAAACGGAACGCTATTCCATGGTCGCTAACCATAAACCGAACATCGACGCACCTAGAAAGATACGCCCCATGCACAATCGAACATCGACGCACCTGAAAAGATACGCCCCATGTATAAACTAACATCGATGCACCTAGAAAGATACACCCCATGCCTAGTCGAACATCGATGCACCTAAAAAGATACACCCCATGCCTAGTCGAACATCGATGCACCTAAAAAGATACACCCCATGCACCGACTTAATGAGCCGATTGCTCCACGAACGGTCCAAAGACCATGGGTCGCTAGCCCATAAAAATGGGACGAAGCACAACAGAACGGGGTATAGTCCACCTTGTGGACAAAGAGACATCGCACAATGCTAGTCTAAATCACAAAATGATCATCATCGATCATCAAGAAGTGTCGATTACACTAAGCTAGTAAATATAAGAGTTTAGCTTCATGTCCCATAACCACTTGCTTAACTTAAATATTTACGAACAGATTGTAGATTTCCACTCGAAAATTGTCACAAGAGTTTCAATCGAACAAGTCCAAAAATTAACCGACAAAGTAAACGCAAGCTTTTCATACCACTTGTTTTACTAAGCCGTTTAATTAGATTTCTCATACGAATGAGGTAAAGGTTTGTATATACTAATAGATTGGAAACGGTTTTATAAACAAGTTTTGTATTAGAAATAGTGTTGAAATCATCTTTGTGAAAGAGTTTGAATATTTACTACTAGTATAGAAACCTTTGTATTTTAAAGTGACAAGTCATAGAAATGATTGTAGAAACAATCAATCACCAAAATCCACACTCGAAGATGTGAATCAAATCCAAAGAAATCGATACCGAATCCATCAAAATGGATATTCTCAAAAATCCCGAAGAAGAAGTCATCAAAGTCAATAATAAATGATAACAATAAATCGGATAATCACGAATCGATAAAACTTGGAACCTCAAGCAAAATAGGCAAAATAGGCAAAAACAAGCAGGTCAGTCGACTGACTGCAGAGGCCAGTCGACTGATCTAGAAACCCGAAAGTTTCAGTTCCTGCAGTCAGTCGACTGACTGCAGGGGCCAGTCGATTGGCTGGCACTGGAACTGTCTTTCCAGCCTATCCAAATGAAGAGCAAACTCTCTACGCTTGCAACCAGACGAGCAATGGGCGCTAGGGGTTTATGCCAATCGACAACCCAGCCCTATAAGCTCTTCGATACACCACCAAAAGCATGTTCATAAATCAAAGCTAGGATTTTCAAAGTTTTGACTTCAAAACACCAAAATTTGAAATGTTCACCAAATCAATTCAAATCAAAAGCAAATGAACATGAATAGATGTTAGGAATTCATACCTAAAAACAATGATAGAAATAGACAAAGATGTGAGTTCAAAAACTCACCTTTAAACCCAAAAACAATGAATGAGAAGCTTAATCACAAAGGAAAGATCAACCACTCTTCACTTCAACCCAAGAAGCTTGAATCTAAGCTCAAAATAAGAACATTTCCTAAGTTAGGTTTAGGAAATTTCCGAAATTAAAGAGAGAATGAGTTGGAGAAGATGAAGAGGATGCTTACCAAAGCTTCTCCTAGAGTTTGGAGCTCGAACTTGAGTTTGCAAATGAATCTAGGGCTTAGGAATTTCTAATTCCTTTTCTCTTCCCCCATTTTTCTAAAGCTTGAAGTGTTAGGAAATGAAATGAGTTAATAGAGAGGAGAGGGGGCTGAGTTAGGGTATAGGATGAGTTGGGTGAAACACAAACCCAAGCCCAAAGCCCTAAGTGAAAAATAGCAAAATTCACTCAACTCCAAACATATCGATGCTTATACTCAAAAAGGTTGGAAATGGCATTTTGAACTCAATGGAAGTGGGCACGAGTCCTAATTTGACTGTTTGCAAAAAGTAGCTTTTCAGACTATAATCCGACTAACGATGCTATATTTAAATAAAATATTTAAATATGCGAATTTTTACATCACTCCACTGGACTTTCACCAATTTGACTGTCTTGTTCCTTAACTTCTTCTCATCTCTTGCTACGATTCGAAATGATTGCCTAACAAATGACAGATCCGGTTCTACTACCAAATCTTCCAATGTAGTCGTAGTAATAGTAGTCTCTGAATCGTGCACATACCTCCTAAGATGAGAAACATGAAATGCATTATGGACATCTGTCAAACTACTTGGTAACTCTACTCGATACATGAGTTTCTCAATCCTTTCTATAATAGGGAACTGCGTCAGTGCTGAGCATGCATAAGAAATGTTGAAACTATGTCAGTCTGTAGCAAAAGATATGAGTGAATTTCAAAAAAATTCCCTTATTGGATCTATATTGAGCATATGAAGTCTAATTTATTTAGAACATTTTAAATTTAATTTAAATAAAATCTCTTATTTTATTTAAATTTATTTCATTTAATTTTTTTATATATTCAATTAAATATAATAATACACATATGCATCATATACATATATGTATGCATGTGCATGTGTAACATGATAATCCATGTAAGGTATACCATGCCCGTATATAAATATTGGGATTTACATTGCAACGAACATGTTAGCTCATCCTATATGTATTGAATATTGTCCAAATATATGTATGTATGTAAACATTTTATTTATATAAATATTAAAACTTTGTAAAATTATATATAAATGTGTATGTGTGTGTGTATCTTATATGTAAAAATATTAATGATTTAAATATATACTACTGCATTAAATATTAAGTATATATATATGTATGTATGTATGTATACATGGATATATATAATATATTAAGTTCTTTAAATCATTTTACATTTATACATATATTTATATGAATTACAATAACAAATTTTTTATTATTATTATATTCAAATATATATATATATATAAGTATATTTATAATATCTAAATCTGTATATATATATATTAATTATGCATTTAATATATATATATATTAAATCTTTCCAAATAAAATTCATTGCACAAAAAAATATTTATATTTTATTGCATTAATATATATATATATATATATATATTAATTATTCGAAATACATTCATAAGTAATATTCTTCTTTTGACTTTTAATGGTAGCTCCCCCCTCCCTTACTCATCTTCTATACCTGCCATCCCTCCACCCCTCCTCCTTACCCGTACCTCTCATGTTCAAGCCATACCATTACCTCCTCTTCCTCCTAGCCTTCCTCCTGAACCATCGCTTATACGCCCATCTTCCTCCTCAAACCCTCAACTTTCCTGGCTCTTCTTCCACCACAACTAACGATAGAAGAAGAATAATAAAGGTAAAATATGATGGCATTCTATTTCTGCTCCTCCTATCTGATGCTAATGATAGAGAAAGAATAATAAAGAGTGACCCAACAATTATGAAGAACAAACTATTTATCATCAAGCAATGGGATCTCATGATAAGTAATGTATGTGGTACAATAAAGGCAGTACCAGTTTGGGTACATCTATCAAATATACCCATATTTTCTTGGTTTGGATTGGGAATTAATGGGCTTGCAAATAGACTAGGGAAACTGATATGTCTAGATGAATCCACTAAAAAAATTAGATCGTATCCAATATGAAAAATGCTTAGTTGAGATAACTCTAGATGTAGAACTGCTTAATCATTTCCTATTCAATTACCTGATGGAACACTTCAACATATACAAGTTGCATATCAATGGAAACCTAAAGTATGTATTCACTGCAAATTTTTTGGTCACACAAAACACAATTTCATCGATATTATCTCTACTGGGAAAAATAAAGATAAGGAAAAAAAGACAGAATAGGCACTTGAATGTTCAGTAGAACAAGGTAGAAATGCCTAAAAACAATGGAAAAAAAGTGTGGCAAAAAGTAACACACATGAAGAAATATTATAAAAATCAAAAGGAAATGAATGATAATTCTGGCACAAAGGAGGGACAAGGCAAGATAAAACACAAATAGGCAGAACTAAACACAATCCGTGGATCTAGTGCTGAAGAGACAAATGGAAATAGAAAAAGAGATGGAGCATCCTCAAAAAACAAATATGCACCACTTGAAACTATTAAAGAATATGATTTAGAAGTGGAAGAAGAAATACATGTGGATAATGATGCCTCTTACATAAGGAAATATACAATAATAAAGAATCTTGCATGAGCATGTAGAAAGAACAAGTAAGCACATGCAGATTAGACTTAAATGAGGAACAAGTGAGCCTGGTGCACCAAACCAACCAAGAAAATGCAACTTGACGCCCACATTTGCATGGCCATGTAGAAAAACAAACAAATTCTTTACAAAAGCCATCTTCAACAAATAACCAAGCTGTTTCAATCTGAAATCTCTCATCTTCAACTTCATATATCAACCACCACTTCAAACCTCAAATCATCATCTGAAACCATCTCACCTTCTGATTCAAGCTGTTCTCTTCTTAAATCATCTCCCTTCTCCTTTCAAAAATCATTAGCTTTAACACTCTCTAAAACCTCACTTGCAAACATATATGACACAAAAGCTTCACATGCACAAGTGGCTATGCACTCTGATACATGCACACCATCATTTCAAATACCATCTCACACTTCTCTAACCACAATTGGCACATCTTCCATGTTTGAGAATCCTGAAACCCCTTAGAAATTATCAAACCTGCAATCCCAACCTGATCTAGACCCTATCACCACATCCAATAATCTCAAGAAAAGCCATACAAAAAGAAAATAAAAGGGAAAGCACCATTAATTACCAAAAACATCTGGTGTGTCCTCCCTTCCAAACTCCCTTCCTAATAAGACCCCTAATTCCTTCTTTTCTTCCACCTTCAATTCTAATGTTGATTCTTTTATGAAACAGATTTTGTTCCAAAGAGCTCATCCCTCACTTCCTCAAGAAGTACTAGAAATTCCAACAAAAAGAACCCAATTAATTCCTTATGATGCACACCATAGCAGAATGGAACATTAGGAGTGCACATAAAGATATAAAATTAGATCAAGTCAAAAGTTTAATCCATTCTCATAATCTATTTCTCATCTCAATTTCTGAAACAAAGCTTGACCATTCCTTAATAGCTAGAGTAGTGAACTACATAAAACCATCAAGGAAGTCCATAAGAAACATATAAAAAGCTCCTTATGGAAGAATTCTAGTCATGTATGACCCTACCATATCCACTCTTACCCTAGTTCTCCTTGATAAGCAGTTCATCCATGCCCATGCAACTCATCTACCATCCCCAACTTTAATGTAATTCACCTTCATATATGTAGAAAATTCAACTTCTCAAAGACAAAAACTCCACGACTACCTTCCTCACTTTAGGCAAACAACCCATCCTTGGATCACTCTTGGCGACTTTAACTATTCTTTCCACTCTTCTCACAAAAGTGGTGGGATCCCACTATCTCTAAGAGATATTTCTCCTTTAAATGGAACCATGGAAAATGCTTCTCTAGTTGACATCCCAACATCCGGTTCCCCTTTCACATGGACCAGAAAGACTAGAAATAGTTTTAGTACACTCACAAAAATTTACCATGACTTCTCTAATTATTGTGCTCCGACCAAATGGCCTAACCTGCATGTCCATATCCCAATGCCAATCCCCTCTAATCACTGTCTCCTAATCATTTTCTATGAGGATGCTGCTATTAAAAGGAAACCAAGTTTTTTTTTATGAATGAACTAATGAGGAAATTTTCATGTAGGTGGTCAAAGATGCTTGGAAAATAAAGACTTATGGAAATCCAATGCTGATCATGCAAAAAAAACTAAAGAACATCAAGGAAGCTCTAAAGTCATGGGTAGGAAATAAATACGGGGATGATGAAAAGCTATTTGCTTTAATAAAACATGATCTGGAACAGATACAACAACAAATACTTAACTCTAGCTCAGACCCTTCTCTGGTTCAATTGGAATATGATCTCTCTATCAAGCTATCTAATGCCCTCCAAGTCGAAGCTAGTATGATAAAGCAAAAAAGCAGAATTTCAAGGGCTAAATATGGTGATAAAATCTCCAAATTCTATCATGGTTCACTTAAAATTAAACAAAATTCTACATCTCTAAAATCAATTATCATCTTGGTGAGCCTCATTCTTCTTCTAATTCCGTTGATGATGCTTTCTTAAAATACTATACCACCCTCCTTGGTAACAACCATGATCACTCTCACTCCACCTCCCTTTTGGATAACCTACTCCTATCAAAACTCTCTCCTGATCAACAAACTTCCCTAGCTGCTCCAATCTCTAATGAAGAAATCTATAATTCTTTCTTCTCCATGATGAAAGAGGCATGTGGTGACCCTGGTGGCTTTAATGCCCTTTTTTGTTCAGAATGCTAGCCAATAACAACTAAGGAAGTGCTCAAGGTTGTTTATAACTTTTTCACAAAATGTAGAATGCTAAAATCCATCAACTCTACTAATCTTGCTCCCATCCCAAAGCTTGAATACCCTAGTGATGTTACACAATTCAGGCCAATTACATGCTGCAACATCATATGCAAAAACATTGCAAAAATTCTAGCCACTAGGCAGAAAGCCATGCTTGACTCATTAATCTCCCCCAAACAAGCAGCTTTCATTCCTTCAAGAAATATCCTTGACAATGTTCTGCTGACTCATGAGCTGATCAATGGATATTCTTCCTCTTACATCTCCTCTGGAGCAATGCTTAAGATTGACATTAGAAAGGCATTTGATATTGTAAAGTGACCTACTATTCTTAGCACCATGACTCAAATGAACTTTCCAACCAAATTCATAAATTGGATTCATGAATGCATATCAACAGTCAGATATTCTCTAGTTTTTAATGCACACAGTGTAGGCTACTTTGATGGTAAACAAGGCATTAGACAGGGTGATCCGATCTCAGCATACTTGTTTATTATCTTGATGGAAACTTTGACTCAAGCCCTAATTTAGTAAGTCCATATAAAGAAAATTTCCATTCATCCAAAATGCAAACATCCATTGTTCGCATCCTTAGCCTTTGCTGATGACCTCATTATCTCCACAAAACCAACTCAATCCTCTCTATCATCAGTTATGTCAACTCCAAAATCCTTCTCTTCCTTCTGGGGGCTATCAATCAACCTTGAAAAATCACATATTCTTATTGTTGGCCTGCCTCAACCAATGATAGATAACTATCTCTCAATAACAAACATGAAGCTTTTGCAAAATGTTATAAGCTACCTTGGAATTCCATTAGCCATACCTCTATATGAAAAAATCACCTCAGTATTAAACAAATGGCAAAACATGTTTCTAGTCTGCATGGAAGACTTGTAATTCTGAACTCAGTAATATTTGCAATGAGTGTTTATTGGTCAGATTCTTTATTCTACCAATAAAACTAGTCTCCATGATAAAAAATGCCATGATAAGATTTTTATGGACTGGTTCAATATTCAGAAAGAAACTCCCTCCCCTTGCCTTCAGGAAACTATTTGCATTAACCAGGGGCCCATTCAAGCCTGAAACTGACCAAAAAGTATGGAGGATTAGGCATAAAACATCTCAGAGCATGGAACTTATCATCCTTCTCTAAACATTTAGATAACTTGATCAATAGAAAAAACAATGTTTGGGTCAACTAGACAGTCGGGCATAATTTGAAAAAGGAAGACTTCTGGATAATGCCCCCTAAACCAAGCACAAGCTGGATATGGAAGGGAATGTTGAAAGTGAAACCTCACTTACTGCCACATATAAAATTAAACATATCCAGGAGTAGCAATGCGAAATTCTAGATTGTTTCTTGGATGGCATGGGCTAATCCTATAGAATATCACCTCTCATGAAGACATAATGCAAAGTGGAATTCCCTTACAAGCTAGAGCAACCTCCTGCATACATAATGGCATAATTCCTCTCCCTTGCTCAAGTTCTTTCAGGCTTAATGACTTGTGGAGAAAATATGATAATACTGCCTATATATATGCTGACACCGATACATATTTCTAGACTACTGAAATGGAAAATCACTCTATTAGAACCATATAAATCTATCACTAATCTCTCTAGATATAGTAAATTAAACTGGAATAAGAGAATATGGAATCATGTTACTTCTAGGAAATTGAATTTTTTGCTCTAGAAAGTGTTAAAAATGGATTGCACACTCTTGTTAACCTTGCCAATAGAAGTATTGCCTTCTCCACAACCTGCTACTACTGCAGAAGCAATAACGAAGGTATACCTACACTTGTATTTTAAATGCTTTATCTCCTATTTCCTATGGAATAAAACAAAACATAAAGTGGGATTCTCTAATCCTAAAAGGGACAACAAAGAAGAATGGATTGATATTTACAAACCCACTAGATGGAAAAGCCCTTTCTCATATTTGCTGCTCATAATGTCGAAAATATTTATTGTTGTGATAAGAAAGGAGAGAAATGAAAGGATATTCAAAGGAAAATGAGAAGTCGAATGGACCTATATCATGAAATGTGTAATGCCATCAGCCAAGCAATTTCATATTCCCCTTACTCCATTCCTAAGGAGGTAAGAAGAATTTGGAGGAATGGTTAGTTAGTTTCTCTTGTTCTTCTTTATGTTTACCATCCTTGTCTATCTCTGTATTCTACTTATTAATGCTTGTAAACTTGTTTGCAGTTATTAATAAAATAGTAGGAGAACATTCAACCTCGTTGGCTTTGCGAAAATATTTATTTGAAATACAATAAAATAATATAAAAAAAATATTTTTGTGTTATATTATTCGAATTTTAAATTTTTAGAAAATCAAACATAATATTTAAAAGTTACAAATTTTTTTTAGAATTTTTCAAGTCAAAATAATATTTTTAATTAATTGATTGATTTCGTCCATTTATTAAATCAATTTTTTTAAATATAAAAAATGATTTAAATTTTGATTTTTTGGCCGAGAGTTTACATGATGATAACAAAATTTTAAAAAATTTAAAATTTACACATTTTATTTTATATAATTTATTTGATTAGTGTATTGATTTAAATAATAGTAAATTAATATTAAAAATTAATTTGCAGTCGTAGAAAAATATAATCTATGTAGATATGCATTTATAAAATATAGGTTCAACTATTAACATGATATGATGATATAATTAAGTATAAGTCATATAATTAAAATTAGGTGGTATATTAATACATACATACATACATATGTGTGTGTACATATATATTTATAAAATGATAATAATTAAAATAAAACTTATTTGGCTATACAATTCAGATCCATATATATATATATATATAATGTTTTTTAAAATAAATTAAAAAATACATAGAACCAATCTAATATGTGAAAACGTTGATGATACATATAAGAATCTCACATAACTAGAAATATAATAATGATATATATATGAATAATATAATATTATCTAGAAATTATAAAGCATATATTATAGTAAATACATATCTAATACTATTGACTTAGAGCACACCTTGTAATGATGAATTCTCACTCCTTTTAAATCTTCTTGATTTGGCATATTGCTAATCCTTTAACTGTAGAACTTTAGCTATCCAATAGTTATCGCCTTTTGAATTGATTTGACATGAATTCATTGGAGCTCCTTGTCGATGAGCTCGACCAATAATGATGGGGAAACGGTAGCCAAAAAGTCTTTTTTGCATTAGAGTTAAGGGTCCCTTTATAGTGGAAGAAATAGAGAGAAATATGAATCACATCTCATACTATTTCTCATCAAATCTCAACCATCCATCTCCAAACCCCTGTAGCCTTTCTAGCCGCCTCATACAAACCTTATTGCTGCTAAAATAACATCTTAACATCATAGGCTACCAACCCATTTAAGCCCAAATAAACATTATTGGTTAAATCTAATTTAATTGCTTGTCGATATCGCATATCGATCGATATAATTATAACTATTATAAATAATATATACAATAATATTTATTCCTCAAATCATATTCAAAATTTTATAATTAATTTTTTGTAAATATTAATTAGTTTATAATAATTATAAACAAATTAAATTGTTTGATCTAAAGAGAATTCATCATTCTGGTTGTGTGACTCGTCAGGTGTAAATTCGGTCAGTGATTGACATCGAACTATTCAAATGTTAATGTTCACACCTCACTTAGCAAGTGGTTTGACATTTTGGCTAAATTTCTCGCTTACTTAGTTTTGGTAAAATCCAATTTTATATTATTAAGCGTTACATGATTGTGACATTTATTTACACCAATTCTGTAATGACCCGGAATTTTATTACTTTGATTTTGGAATATTTAATTAGTTTTAAATATTCAATTTGGGGTTTTCATAATAAAATTTATGTTCCAATCCGATTTTTAATGACGTATTTTTAATTTAATTTATAGAATTTTTCCAAAATTTTTAATTTGAAAAATATTTGAATTTCCATTTGACGTATTTTACATCGAACGTTGGTATTTTTGAAATTTAACAGAATTTGATAACCGGTGTGTTTTATTTTGTATTGGGATCATCTTACATTGCTGTGCACCATCGCATCCTATTTTCTATCATTAGCGGCTGTACACAAACGTACTATGGTGTAGCGGACCCTCGAACTCAACCAAAACAAAATCAAACAAGTAAAGTGCAGCCTTATCTTCAAATCAGCAGCCTTATCTTCAAATCAGCAGCCTTATCTTCATCAGCAGCCTTTACTTCAACTTAGCCAACTTTTTGCTCCATCTTCGACCCTACCAGCCACCAATGTCCCCTTGTCCCCTCTAAATTTGAGCTCATACTCATGATTTGGTTTGCTTAGCTGGAGTAAGTGGTTGCTATGCATATACACACACACACACGCATGTGCAGGCACTCGTTTCCTTCTTGTTCATTTTATTTCCCTGAAAACCAAGTTCTCAAACTCCTCAAACCTTCAAAATCATTCCCTCTAAATCTATACACTTTTAATAAAATGTTCCAACATGAAAAGTGTTTGCCTCGATCCACGGTTTTTTTTAAAAATAGTTTCAAGATTTTTCGTCGAGGGTGGTGGTAGAAATCGACCAATATCAGTAAATGGTCGAGAAAATGATCGTTTTCGACGATCACGGATTTGCGAATGGAGAGTATGGATGGGATCATAACGAAGATTGGGATTTTTGAAAGTGTTCGCATGACTTTTGGTAGCTTGTTTTGTTGTGGAGGAGAAAATGAACGAAATTGGGTTAAAAATAAATTTACGGCGAACCAGTGGTCGAGAAGTTGATCGGAGATGTCAGGGAGGAGCCTTGGGACAAGGCGAAGTTCATGATCGTAGCCGATTTTTGATTAGTGCTCTAGGTTGATGGGAATTGGTAAAAGTAGGGTTTAAGGGGAATAAATGGATGGGTTCGAACGCACCCTTGTTGGCAGCGGTAGGGGTGTCAGGGTCGATCGCGGTAGGTCTGGAGGATAGGTGAAGTGATGGCGGATCTAACGGCATAGGTGACGGAGGCTTTAGTTAATCAAGGCAGTGGTGGGCTGTGCAATGAATGCCCCGCTATAATCCCGCTATATCACATAGCAGATTTCTACCGCTATGATTTTCCCAAATAGCTTTAGAAATAGCCATTCCGCTTTAAGCCCCGTTATTTCCGCTATACCCCGCTATCCATGCTATATTCCCTATTCCCGCTATATCTTCTTTAAAAGAAATGAATTGAACAATGACATTTATACATTATAAAAATTATGAAATTATTTTTTTAATTGAAAATTTTAGCATATTTTCAGAAAGAAAAATACTCTGATATTCTATTAAATTTAATTATGTTAAATAACAGTTTACATTTGTTTAGAATATATTTACACATGTTTTTATTTAAAATTAATATGTATTAATTATAATTAAACTGAATGTTAATTTTTCATTTAATTTCATTTATATTTTTATAAAAACATTAAGTAAGAATTTTATATGATATTTTAGAGTCATTCGCTATATCCCTGCTATATCTTTGTTGTATCCCCGCTATGACTTTTTGCATCTCTGCTACATTGAATCGGCCGAGCGCTTTAACTGCACAGGTGGTAGGGGATGGATATGCGGACCTGGAGCATGTTTTGGTGGGTAGGATAGGTTGGCTTTTGCAGTGGGCGGCTAGAGCAGTGACAGAGGGATGTGGGTTGACGAGCGCAAGGAGGTGGGCATGTGGGTGGTCTCGGTTCGACGCATAGTGACTAGGAGCTTCATGCATGTGCACAGTCACTGTGCACGAATGGGTAGCTGGACATTTGGAAAAGATAATAAGGGAGGATTTGGGGAAGAAGGCTATTCACGTGGGTGCGCTTGGGGATGTGGGCCTTGGGTCAAATGAAGTTTGGGTGGGAAATTTTAATTTTGTTTGATCAATTAAAGTTTAAAACGTTTAAACTTTGAAAATTCATATCTCAGTAATTTGAAATCTGATTTACACGTGGACTTTTGCGTTGGGCTCATATGGATGAGTACAACATTATAGTGTAACTTATTGATAGCTTTGGACAAGTATAAATTTATGACATATTAAAATGGACTGAATTTTAAATTATGTTATTTTAATTAATATGCTCGTTTAAAATTTTATACCTAATTAGTGATATTTATTTGGCCAAATAATTTACCATTGAGTTAAATTGGACTGAATATTGTAATTGGACATTTTTTTAGCGGAATAAAACACCGTTCCGTTAATTAAATTAATTTGACAGCTATTTAGAAGAATAAATCACTGTTCTGCTATTATTACTGGATAGATTAATTTTGTACATCCATTTAGTAGAAATTAAACCCGTTCTGCTGTTACACTAGTATGGACACTTAATTACATTCCAATTGATTAGTATTGGATAATTGTTATTGTTGAAAACGACGTAAATTTCTATCAATTAGAAAACTGTCGTTAAAATATAATCGTTATAAAAACCGCAAGTGCACGGCGTACAATCATAATACGTATGCGAGTATGGATCGATCTGCAGGGAAAGAATTAAATTCTAATAATACTCAATCAAATTAGCCTAAAGTTTTGAAGTGGTTTTAAACTAAGAAAAATTATAGAAAATAAACTAGAGCAAAGGTGAATAAAACTATGTAATTAAGGAACAATTTAGAGGCAAATCCACTTCCAATCATTCATATAAATCAACACAAAATTCGTTTATAATCTCTCATTAAAATATTAAGTAGAAATGATAGATGTACTTATTATAAGTATGATTTATTTGTGCTATAAATTAGCACAACAATCATCAAACTCTAACACGCCATTCAAACACACTTATTACATTCATGAAAATGACATGAAATTAAAAATAAAATCTATTTTAGGTATGATCTATTTGCTATGAATTAGTAATATAGATCATCAAATTTTGATTCTAGCTTAAGTTTCATCATCAAAATCACTTAGGAAAATGAACAAATAATTTATGTTTACAATGGAATAAGCATAGCCTATTTGAGACGCCAACATAGACTATCAAATTCACTAAAAAATGACATAAACCACCATCATCCAAAAATTTCATTGAGCACAAAAGAGAGTCACAAATGAAATCATTATGTTAATTTAATATGTTTCATGAGAGCTTTATTATCCCTAAATTGAAGGGGTTTAGCTATTCATAATTGAAAACATGTTAACATAAAATGATTTCATCGTTAAAAAAGAAAAATAAGAGCTAATTAAAAGAAAAGAAGGCTAACTACTTGCATGAAATAAAACTAAACAAATTACAAGAATTAAATATATGCTACTAACATTAAACAAGGGAAGCATAAACTAAGTAGGAGAGCATGAAATAAAAATAGCATGAAAAGAAAGCATAAAATAAAAATTGCATGAAAGTAAAAACAAGGCTCAGAAGCCATTAAAGAAATTTTTATTTAACTTTGATTTGTGGCTACAATATTGCATGAAAAGAAGAAGATGATTACATGAAACATAAGAGGTATTTATACATGCTTAAAACCTTAATTCGTATTTTAGGGGACTACCTAAAATGCCGTTGAGAAAGTGTAACCTACAAGCAATCATTAGGGAAATAATTAAACCCCACCAACATGCCTTTAAGCCTCTATTAACATGTGCACGTGCTTTTAATTATGGACCATATGTTAGTGGGTATGTGGGCTCCTCCATGTTTTATGAATTCTTTTATTTTCCTTTCTTCATTAGCCTTCAACATATATGCATGCATTCATCCATGAAACCTCTTCATATTTGCACTTCATTTCCTACAAATAAAAATAAAAATGTGCAAATAAATTTTCTCAAAATTAAATCATACACAAAAATTACCATTTCCCCCCAAATGAGATGAATAAATGATGATTTTGAAAATAATTTAAACTTTGATTTAAACATGTAAAATACCCTAATATGCTTATTTATTTAAATAAAAGTAGATTAAACGTGGAAGTAAAAATATACACTTTTACGTGCACATCAAATACCCGCACACTTATCTTTTTATTCGTCCTCAAATAAACTAAAACTAGGATAAATCTGTTTTTCTAGGAAAAATGATTGTATTGAGCGTATGCAACAAGCTGTTAAACCTCTAAGTGTCCCTAGTAGGACGAGTGTTGTCTCGTGAGAGTTTTCAGCGGATACTACCCACAAAATCCAAATGCGACTACATGATGCAAGTTTTCAAAAATATTTACAAATGAAAAATTTATTTTTAAATTGACACGGGTAAGTTAGATATAAGTTTTGGTTATTATCAAGAAATTTTAGTCTTTTTACTCATCAAAACTTCCAACAAAAATTAAGTTATCATCATAATTAGACTCTAGTTTGGCTAGTTATTTCGGTTGATAACGTAGTGCAACTATGAAATAAATCCTTTAGTTGATTATCAAAGTTTTGCGAAGTGGTATTTTTATTTCTTTTGAATAACAAGTCAAATCAAATAATTAAAGATAGTGCTTTGGTCGCTGTTGCTTGCTCTATCTATTTTGAAAAATATTAACATTATTATTTACACACCTAACTAAGATATACCAAGGCCACATATACTGATCATGCATTGTCTTTCGGGATTACGTGAGAAGAGTACAGAGCGTGGCGAGTGTACACACTTATGTATGAATACATGACTCTAGGTGTTTATTATCATTATTTTAATTTTATTTATATACACCTAACTCGGATAAACTAAGGCCAGATATACCTATCGTGCACTGCCTTTCGGGCTTACGTGAGAAAGGCACAGAGCATGGCGAGTGTACACACTTACGTGTGAACACATGACTTTAGGTGTTTCTTATTTTTATAAAAATATATTTTTTCCCAAAAGAGAGAGAGTTATGCAAAATTATTTTAGCACCACTTAACTTAGAAGATCAAAAATATTATCGGTTTTACTTTAAATCAACCACTCTTTTAAACAAAGATTACAATTAAGATATACTTCATAATTATCACCCATGAACCTTCCTATATACTAGTTAAACCGTAGTTACTTGTAATCAAACCTTTAATTTTCTTTTTGTTGAGACAAGTAAATTTTCAAAAATTTCAATTTAATAACCAAAAACACATACTTATCCTATAGTGTTTCTTCAAAAGTAAATCAATATGCTAAAAAGAAAAAAAATTTGGGATTTTTTGGAAATAAAATGTAAAAAAAACCATGAAAAATCAAAATAAATATGAGACTCCCCCACACTTGATTTTGACTGCGTCTCCACAGTCAATACATGATATAATGAGTGAAACGGAGAAAAATATGTACATATTTACAAGAGAGGGTTAAAATTTCTTACTAGACGTAGTGTGGCTCATGAAGAATCATAAGCTCCTCCTCTCGATCACTCGCCAACTCCAAGTGAGGTTTTAAACAATGACCATTGACTTTAAAAATCGAACCATCCCTAGGGTTTTCTTTTCTATGGCACCATGTGGAAAAACAGTATGTACAACATATGATCTTGTCCACCTTGATTTTAATTTCCCATAGAACAAATGAAGTCGAGATTCATACAAAAGAACCTTTTGATTTGGCCAAAATGTTTTCCTTAGGATTGACTTGTCATGAAAAACTTTTGTTTTTCCTTTGTAAATTTTCACATTTTCATACGTGTCGTTCCTAATCTACTCTAATTCATTGAGTTGCAATTTTCTTTTTTCGCCATCTTTTTCAAGATCAAAGTTTATGTTCTTAACTGCCTACAATGCTTTATGTTCAAGTTCAACCGATAAGTGGCACGCTTTACCATATACAAGCCTAAAAGGAGACATCCCAAGATTGGTTTCATACGCAGTTCTATAAGCCCAAAGCGCATCTGTTAATTTTTGTGACCAATCTTTTTGATTTTTATTCACAGTTTTCTCCAAAATTTTCTTAATTTGGCGATTTGAAACTTCAACTTGACCATAAGTTTGTGGATGATAAGGAGTCGATAACTTGTGGGTTATCGAGTATTTCTTCATTAGAGTTTCAAACGAACGATTACAGAAATAAGTTCCATTATCGCTTATTATTATGCGAGGTGTTCCAAAGCTCGAAAAGATGTTTTCTTTTATGAATTTCATAACAACTTTGTGGTTATTTGTATTACACGGAATGGCTTCAACCCATTCAGAGACATAATCAACAACAAGAAGAATGTACAAATTTTTGAAAGAGTTGGGAAACGGTCCCATAAAATCAATACCCCAAACATCAAAGATTTCGATCGTAAAAATGGGGTTCAAAGGCATTATATTTCATGAAGAGATTTTTCATAACGTTTGGCAGCGATCACAAGTTTTACAGAACTTGAATGCATCTTTGAAAAGCACAGTAAAAATCACATTGAAGCACCTTTTCCGCTGTTTTCTTTGGACCAAAGTGACCACCACAAGCTTGATCATGGAAAAATGAAAGAACACTCTTGATTTCACAATCTGAAATGCAACGTCAAATGATTTGGTCGGAACAATACTTAAAAAAGTATGGATCATCAGGATAGAAGTACTTTACTTGGGAAAGAAACTTATATTTATCTTGTTTCGACCAAAATGAAGGAGTTTCCTTAGTGATTAAATAGTTCACTATAACGGCATACCATGGATCGATGGAAACGGAAAGAAGTTGTTCATCAGGAAAGTTCTCGTTGATCGGTAAAGAAGGTGGTGTGTTTGGAAGATGTGACAGATGATCAGCAATGACGTTGTCGGATCCTTTTTTGTATTTGATCGTAAGGTCAAATTATTGAAGTAAAAGGATCTAATGGATCAAACGAGACTTAGTATCCTTTTTAGCGAAAAGGTACCTAAGAGCGGAGTGGTCAATGTAAACCATAATGTGTGAGCCAATCAAATAAGGTCAGAATTTTTCGAGTGACTACCGCTAGAAGCTCTTTTTTAGTGGTCGTGTAATCGAGTTGAGCATCGTTAAGAGTCATACTAGCGTAGTGGATGACATGAAGAATTTTGTTGATGCGTTGTCCTAAGACAACACCAACTTCAAAGTTAGAGGTGTCACACATTATTTCGAAAGGAAGATCCCAATTGGGTAAGCAAATGATGGGAGCATAAATGAGTTCATTTTTAAGAAGTTCGAAAGTAGAAACACAATCAGAATTAAAGTCAATTGGAACATCTTTTCCAAGAAGAGTCGTCAAAGGTCGAGCAATTTACTAAAGTCCTTAACAAAGTGTCGATAAAAACCAACGTGCCTAAGGAATGAACAGATGTCCTTGACAAATTTGGGGATGGGTAGACTTGCAATTATGTCAACTTTAGCTTTATCAACCTCAATGCCTTTTTTTGAAATGACATGCCCAAGAACAATGCCATGTTTGACCATCAAATGGCATTTTTCCTAATTTAACGTTAAGTGTTTGTCCTTGCATCGATTCAGAACCAACTCAAGATGTGTAAGCATTCGGAAAAAAAGTTTCCAAAGATGGAAAAATTGTCCATAGACACTTCCAGAAAGCATTCGATCATGTTGAAAAATTTGCTCACCATGCATCTTTGAAAAGTAGCAGGAGCTTTGCAAAGGCCAAAAGGCATACGTCGATATGCAAAGGTGCCAAAGGGACATGTGAAAGTCATTTTCTCTTGATCATCGGAAGCGATCGGAATTTGGTTATAACCGGAATAACCATCAAAAAAGCAATAGAATTCATGGTCAGCTAATCGTTTAAGCATTTGGTCGATGAAAGAAAGAGGGAAGTGAACTTTACGTGTTGCAGCATTTAATTTTCGATAATCAATGAAAACACTTCTACCCATTTGAGTACGAGTTGGAATGAGTTCGTTAGAGTCGTTCTTGATAATGGTAAGTCCAGAATTTTTAGGCACGACATGAATTGGGCTAACCCATGAACTATCCGAAATTAGGTATATGATTCTGTTATCGAGGAGCTTAAGAATTTTGTCTCTAACCGCATCCTTCATTTTTGGGTTAAGCCTTCGTTGCGCGTCACGAACAGGCTTGGCATCCTCAACTAAATGGTTACATGTTGAACAAGAGCGGGACTAATTCCCTTTATATCAGTAATCGACCATCCAACCGCCTCTTTGTTTTTCGATAGAATTGAAAGAAGGGAACCTTCTTGATCCAAAGATAGAGTTGAAGAGATTATGACAGGAGACGTTTAGCTGTCACCCAAGTATGTGTACTTAAGGTGGTCAGAAATAGGTTTGAGTTCCAACCTTAAGGGTTGCTTAATCAAAGAATTCGGTTGAAGTTCTGACTCAACCATAAGTGGTTCAAACGGAAGCTCGTTTTCAATTCGTTAGGCTGGTCTTGAAATAGTTGTTTGTATTCGGTCTCACGTTCGTTGTTAAGGTCAACTGTTTCGTTATCAAAATTTTCTTGAATGGAACTAACTTCCAACGTTTGGACAAGTGGTTCATTCGATTGGTTTTCAAGATTGAAGATGTTAAGACCCAAAGTCATGTTTCCAAAAGAAATTTTCATCGAACCATTTCGACAATTGATTAGGGCATTTGAAGTTGCCAAGAAAGGTCGGCCTAAAATCAATGGAATTTGACTCATCGGATTGTTCACGGGTTGTGTCTCTAAAATGATGAAATCGACGGGGAATATAAATTGAACTATTTTGATGAGTATGTCCTTGATTTCTCCCACGGGTTTCTTTATCGAACGATCGACAAATTGAAGAGTTACTTTCATCGGTTTTAGTTCCCCCAAGCTAAGTTGCTGGTAAACTGAATAAGAAATCAAATTGACACTCCCACCCAAGTCTAGTAAGTACTTATTAATCGTCTTGTCTCCTATCGTGCACGAGATCGTGAGACACCCAAGATCTTTGTATTTGATGGGAATTGATTGGGACAAAACTTCACTAAGTTCGGCAGCTAAGAAAACTTTCTTGGGTATATGAGTGTGTCGTTTTTGAGTACATAAGTCTTTTAAGAACTTTGCGAAGTTAGGACTTGTTGAACGATATCAAGAGCGAGATATTAGTTTTGACTTGTTTAAAAATTTCCAACATCTTTTCCATTTAATCAGAATGTTTCTTGGATCGAAGGTGATGTGGAAATGGAACACGATACTCAGTAGGTCGGTTTACTTGAGTAGAAGAAGAATTTTGATTGGCATTTGATTTGATGTTTGGCTCAATGTTTTGTTCAGAATCACTTGTCGTTTTGTGAAGTGTCAAGAGGAGTTTTCGGTAAATCGTTTGGATTAATGACTTGGTTATCGATTTGCTTACCGAAACGCAAAGTCGTGAAAGTATTAATTTGGTTCACATTGCTATCTTGAATGACATGGGCTTGATTCGAATTCGTGTTTTGATTTCTGGGATTTGAAACTAGCTGAATTGGGAAAGTGCCTCATTCACATTCACTCACAGACGTGGCTAATTGACTCATTTGCATTTCAAGTTTGGAATCGACTAACTCGTATTCTACATGTACTAGGTTAACAAATTTGGCAAATTGCTATTTGATTGGAGGCTTTGAGTGGTTGCTTTAGTCAAAGCTTCAAGAATTTTCTCAAGTGAAGTCAATCGTTTATCGTCTTAGGGAGCAAAAGATTGTTGTGGTTGAGTTTGAGACGGAGGCACAAAATTTTTGTTGAAAATGATTGGGTTGAAAGGGAGGATTCGAAGCATTATTCAAAAATGCTTAAAACTTAGGACGAACCATATTCATGTTGGAATTATTTTGGTTCCATGCAAAATTAGGATGATTTCTCTAACCAGGATTGTACGTTGGAGAAAACGGGTCATTCTTAACCTTGTTAAAAGCATTGAGTTGTTCTACCGATTTATGGCACTGATCGGTAATGTGATTCGGATCATTGCATTTATAACACATTGGTTGGGAAGCTTGGTTCATTTGGTTGGATGAGAAAATGTTGTTGAATTTATTAATCATTGCATCGATTTTAGTTTCCAAAGCCAACGATGTTCCCATCGAGTGTGCGTTCGATCGTGAGTAAATGGATTTTCGTTAGAACGTTCCCATTGGGATGATTTTTCGGCCAAGTTTTCAAGGAATCGCGAAGCATTATCATGATGTTGGGCGAGAAAATTGCCTTGGCACATCGATTCGAGCATGGTTCGTGAGCTATTTTCAAGTCCATCGTATAAGATTTGGCAAAGAGTCCATTTTTTGAAATTATGGTGTGGACATTTTATCAAAAGCTCTTTAAATCTTTCAAAATATTTTTCGAAAGGTTCACACCTGAATTGATGAAAATTGACAATTTCGTTTCTGATTTTAGTTGTTTTTTCCAAGGGGTAGAACTTTTTTAAGAAGATTTTAACGAATTCGTCCCAAGTTTTGATTGAGTTCGAAGGTAAACTGTACAACCATTTTTCAGTGTAATCAGTAATGGCGAATGGAATTAACTAAAGTTTGATTCCGTCATCACATAATTGTTGTAGTTTAATGGTTGCACATACTTGTTCAAATTTTGTTAAGAAGATGTATGGGTCATCGTGTTTAAAATTACCAAATTTTGGAAGCGTGGCAATATGATTGGAATGAATTTTGAAGTGATTAACCGTTGGGGCAAATAATGTGATACAAGAAGGAATATAAACTCTATCGAGAAAGATTCTATCCATGAGAGTTCGGGGAGGATTTTCATTTGCCATCGTTGGAGGATCGTTTGTTCAAGTTAAACGATTCATTGTTGTGTCACGAGTCCAGGTACTCATGCACAAGTGAAAAGGTCAAAGAAGTGAGAGTTAAGTTTAAGAGAATGAAACAAGGCCGAGAAAATGAAGTGAAAAATTGTTTGTTTTTATAAAAACTTTTTTTAAAAGGAAAAATATTTACCAAAGAGAATTTATTTTTCAAAAGGGAGATTTGATTTTTGTTTCATTTTTTGGATTTGTATTTTTTTTAAATGGTTTTGTTGGTTTTTCAGTTTTTGTTTTTGTTTTTGAAATTTTTTTTATTTTTTTATTCTTAAAAAGAACTAACTTAAGTAAAATGTTTGTTTTTGGATTTTTGATTTTGTTTGATTTTTTTTTCGAAGGAAAAGATTTGGAAAGATTTTTTTATTTCAAAAAAAACTAAGTTAAGTAAAATGTAAATTTTTTTTACTTTTGGATTTTGTTTCTTTTTGTTTTTTTATATATACATGAACTAATGTAGCTTAATGAATGCAAGAACTTAATTGCAAATTTTCTATCCTTAGTAGCTCCTAACCCAAAATTGTATAATCATACTTTGACTTAATCCAACAAAATAGTTCTAGCTAGGTAACGGATAGGGGTTATCGTTGCACCATGAATCACCGTAGCAATGCAGCCGAATATTTAAGTACCTTCAGAGAAACAATCACTATAATATTTATGAATCACCGTAATATTTATATATAATTATTGCTTTGCCGTAGCCTAAACACCAAGAAATTAGATTGTCGAAAGAAGATAACTTGTCAAGATACAATTAAGCCCTAGATGAGCTCGTGACACCCTTAAGTCCAAAGTCTAATCGTTATTATTAGTCAATTTCTAAGATGATATGAAATTTGTAGGCCAAGGAAGGGGTAATGAAATCCCCCACCTTATGTGAATTTGGGTGTTGCCTTTAGAAAATAAAAACAGATTAGATGAATGTAAACATAAATTAAACGTGTATTAACAATGCAACTACGAATGAGATTTGATTTTGTTTTTGTTTTTGGATTTTAAAATGCAAGCAACCAACAATGCAATGAAAAAAATAATAATAAATGAGAGTATAATACCAGAGCGTGTAGAATTATTAGCAATTTATTTTAAGCAGTAATTTTTTTTAGTGCAAATTTAGCAAGTATAGCTGAGCAGTTTATAGCAGCAGTTCTTCTCCTTTTTTGCTTTTGCGACCTGAAAAGTATTGAAAACAAAAAATATTTATAAAGAAAGAACGAAAACAAAAGTAATTTTCTTTTTCTCTTTTTTTTAGAAGAGGAGAGCAAAACAATTTACACAACACAAAAATATTAAATAATAACTTAAAAAACTGCCCACTACAAACCAAATTACCCAAGGCCAAACAAAATTTTCTAAAAACAAAACAAATGTCTTCTCTTTTTTTAAAGATAAATGAGTTTCACAAAGAAAAAGAAAACATAGATATGCATAACAACAGCCCAAAATAGAAAGCTAGCCCACAATTAGAAATTGGCCCATAGTTAAATTTTTTTTACACTTCTAATATTGACGCTTAATATCCCAATTCACCTATCTCCTCTGCTAACAAAAAAATACGCGAGAAAATAAAAAGAAAAGAAAAAAAAGACGATTGAAAAGGAAGAGATTGCGATCGCAATTTTGGGTGAGGCGATTGGTTTGATGAGGTTGGAATTGGATAGTTCGGTTTGGTAATATCTTAACGACGATTGGGGTTTTGAATCTGATTTACAGATGTGGGGTGGTGCTGAAGGTTTGGTCAAGGAGGTGCGATCTGATGATGTGGGTTGTTGGAATTGAAGGTGGTGATGAGGGGCGGGGTTCGGGCAAGCTTGAGGCTTTGCAGTGATGAGTAGTTGAATTGGATATTGAGGGCTGCATGTTTGTTTGCTGGTCGGATTTTGCAGTTGAGGTTTAATGATTGCGGAAAGTGATGTAGAGGAAATATGCAAGGCAGAGGAAGTATGCAAGTGTTCAGGTGGTGGTGATTGAGGAAGAGGTGGTGAGTGGCAGTGGTTTTGTGTTATGTAGTGATGTAGCTGTATGTTGTATGGAATGGTGAAGGAGAGAGTTTTTGTGAACTTGTAGGCTGAAGTTGCAGGCAGGTAGTAATTGCAAGTGTGATGATGATGGTTAAATCATGTGCTGCTGTGAGGTGGAGGTTGTTGCGATGATTTGCAGTGTGGATGATGGTGTGAAGGAGTGCAGAAGATGGTTGCAGTGTGGTAATGTAGTGGTTGTTAATGGTTTGTAGAAGGATTGTGGAGTTTGTTTGTTATAGGCAGATGTTGATAATGGAGAGGCAGAGGATGGTGTTGCAGTGATGTTTGTGAAGGATGGAGTTTGATGATGTGCTGATGGTATAGGAAGTGGATGGTGAAGAGGAGTGATGCTGTGGAGGCATCAATTTTCTTGTAGGTGGTGTTTGGTTGCAGTTTGTAGATGATGTAGGAGGAGGAGTTAGTTGCTGTTTGTTTTGTGGTGAGAAGTTTGGGTTGTTTGCAGTGGAGGGAGATGGTGGCAGCATAGGTGTTGAAGTAGGGAAGTTGATGATGATGGTGCTGATTGATTTAAGTTATTGTATCAGTCAGGTTATGAATTGATGATGGAGGATGATGGTTGAGGCAAAGGTTTGGTCGTACTGGAAGGAAGGTAGAGCTTGGTTGAGGAGTGACGGGTTAAATGCAGGCAGGTACTAGTTGCTGCTATGAGGGTATTTGATGATGAAGAGGGGAAGGGGTACAACAGTTTGTGGTGATGAGATGGAAGTGTAGTAGAAGGTTGAAGGAGGAGTTCGAGGTTGCAATGGCAAGTAGCTCTAGTTATAGATGGCTTGATTTAACAGTGAATGTTCTGGTTTGCAGTTTGAGGGGGTTAGGAATGCAGTTTGGGTGGTCGCCGGTGAAGAAGGGAATGATGATGGTATATGAAGTGGAGGAATGCTTGTGATTTGTAATGGTGGTGAAGGGTTGTGCAGTAGTTTGATGAATGGTGGATGGTGATGATAATGTGCATGACTTGTGCATGTTTCAGGCAGAAGGGAGAGGAAGTGCAGAGGGTTGCTGCATGATAGAGGGTTTGAGTGTAGATGGTGGAATTAATTTGCGTGAACTTTGATGGAGAAGAAGGAAGACAGTGCAATAGAGAAGGAATATTGTTTGGTGAATTAGAGGAGGAAGGTGATGATGGTTGAACTCTCTGTTTATTACCAGAAGAAAGGAAAGTTGTAGTTTTGCAAGAAGTGCTGGGTGATGGTTAGAATTTGAAAGTGAAGGTTGGTTGATGACAGTGAACAGAGAGACACAATGTAACAGAGAATAGAGCAAATGCAATGATTTTTTTTCAAAATGCCTTTAACTAAAAGTTTGTAGCTGTTTTATTCAAAATGAAATACAAATTGCAAAATGATGGTGAGAGAGTTTTAATGAATGTTGTTTGTGTGTTGATACTGTTGCATTGGTTGACACAGACTGCAGAAATGAGAACAGATTTGAATAGTATGTTGTGAACTAAAAAATGTAACAGCAGAGAACTAAATGTAACAAAACAAATGCATATAGCAAACAACACACTATGAACAGAAATTTACTTAGAATAGGGAAATTAGAACTAAAAATTGTTCAACTTACAAATCTGTAACTAAATGAACAGATAATGAACAGCTTGAAATCAATAACAAAACAAAGCTAAATAGAAAACAAAAAACATTTATGCAGAAATGCAACATAGATATTTTTTTAAAATGAAATTGTGTATGTTATATATATATATATATATAAAGTGCAAATGTAAAGAAACTAGAAAACAAGAGATACACGCAAACAAAATGCAAACAAAAATGACACACAACAATATTTTTTTTTTGATTTTAATGCAATCACACAAAATGAACACACAATAAAATCAAATAAAAATAATTCGAATAGTAGATTTAAATTAAATTACTATTCCCCAGCATTGGCGCCAAAAACTTATTGAAAACGACAGAAATTTCTATCGATTAGAAAACCGTCGTTAAAATATAATCATTATAAAAACCGCAAGAGCACAGCGTACAATCGTAGTACGTATGCGAATACGGGTCGATCCGATAGCCCAAAGTTTTGAAGTGGTTATAAACTAAGAAAAATTATAGAAAATAAACTAGAGCAAAGGTGAATAAAACTATGTGATTAAGGAACAATTCAGAGGCAAATCCACTTCCAATCATTCATAAATTAATACAAAATTCATTTATAATCTCTCATTAAAATATTAAGTAGAAATGATAGATATGCTTATTTATTTGTGTTATTAATTAGCACAACTTAAATCATCAAACTCTAACACACCCTTCAAATCCACTTATCAACATTCATGAAAATGACATGAAATTAAAAATAAAATCAATTTTAAGTATGATCTATTTACTATGAATTAGTAATAGAGACCATCAAATTTTGATTCTAGCTTAAGTTTCATCATCAAAATCACTTAGGCAAATGATCAAATAGTTTATGTTTACAATGGAATAAGCATAGCCTATTTGAAATGTCAACATAGACTAATAAATTCACTAAAAAAAGACATAAATCACCATCATTCAAAATTTCCATTGAGCACAAAAGAGAAATCACAAATGAAATCATTATGTCAATTTAATACGTTTCATAAGAGCTTCATTACCCCTAAATTAAAGGGGTTTAGCTACTCATATTTGAAAACATCTTAACATAAAATGATTTCAACATAAAAAAAGGAAAATGTGAGCTAATTAAAATAAAAGAGAGCTAACTACTTGCATGAAATAAAACTAAACTAATTACAAGAATTAAATCTATGCTACTAACATTAATCAAGAGAAGCATAAACTAAGTAGGAGAGCATGAAAAAAAATAGTATGAAAAGAAAGCATAAAATCAAAATTGCATGAAAGTAAAAACAAGGCTAATAAGCCATTAAAGAAATTTTTATTTAACTTTGATTTATGGCTACAATATTGCATGAAAAAAAGAAGATGATTATATGAAACATAAGTGGTATTTATACATGCTTAAAACCCTGATTCATATTTTAGGGGAATACCTAAAATGCCCTTGAGAAAGTGTAACCTCCAAGTAATCATTAGGGAAATAATTAATCTCCACTAACATGCGTTTAAGCCTCCATTAACAAGTGCATGTGCTTTTAATTATGGATCATATGTTAGTGGGTATGTGGGCTCCTTCATGTCGCATGAATTTTTTTATTTTCCTTTCTTCATTAGCCTTCAACATATGTGCATGCATTCATCCGTGAAACCTCTTTATATTTGCACTTCATTTCCTACAAACAAAAATAAAAGTGTCCAAATAAATTTTCTCAAAATTAAACCATACACAAAAAATACCATTTTACCCTCCAAATAAGATGAATAAATGATGATTTTGAAAACAATTTAAATTTTGGTTTAAACATGTAAAATACCCTAATTTGCTCATTTATTTAAATAAAAGTAGATTAAATGTGGAAGTAAAAATATACACTTTTATGTGCACATCAGTTGTATTCATAATTAATTATAAATTTTGAGTTGAATTTAAAAATGTGATGTGATGTAAAAACCTGGACTATAACTTGGATAGTAAAGGAAATTAACGGTGACTTGATTAAGTACTATTGGAGATGTTAAGCCTCTTTCTAATTTGAAAAGTCAATTATTTACTAAAGTTATTTTAACAATAATTATTATTAATTATAAATTATTAACAAGAATTTAAAGATAATTATTATTTATTAATAATGTTTTAAAAGATAATTGATTATTGTTTTAATGATAATAAAAGTTTAATTATTTTATGATTCTTTAAAAGTATTTCATAAAGTTATTTAAGAATATTTCTCCAAGTTATTTAGTTATTGTTTTAAAAATGTTTAATTATATTGTATTTATTTGTTTAAGTTAATTAATTATTTAATTAAAGTTATTTTATAACAAATTGATTTCAAAGTTAATTATTATTAGTAAGTTAATTTTTATTTATAATTAATTATTTTATCATATTTTAAAATTAATATATCATCATTATAATATTGGTTAAAGTTAATTTAATATATTATTAGTGTTGTTCTAAAGTTATTATGAGGTTTAAAGATAGCTAAATAAAAAGGGTGTTTTAAATGGTAACTCGCTACGTAACAAGTGTTAGATGATGGACTGGTTTTGTTAAAGGTGTTTTGGATAATAGTTGGTTTATAATAAGATGGTTAGAAATAATAAACTGTTTATTTAAAAGGGAATCCTTTTGAAATGGAAAGATTCTTATAAAGGTTTTTTAATAAAAAGGGTTACCAAAAGAATTTATAAATTTGGAAAGAGACTTTGGAATTTAAAAAGAAGTCGGGTTTGAATGATTTTGGAAAAGAGGGGTTTATAAATGGTTTAGTGATTTGAAAAGGGAAGTTTTATAATGGGTTGAAATTTATAAAAGAGTATTTTTCTAAATTAAATTTGGAAATCTATAAAGAAGCTGTATAAGTAGATTTACAGATATTTATGAAATAAATAGATTTTGGACAGTAATAATTGATTCTCATGGCATAATTTGAGGGGCAGGGATTGCCTACATGTTACTATGGATTCACTGGGATAGCGACGTAACCATTGAGTAAACTATGATCCATGATGGATACTGAACGGTGCTTTCCATATCTATTTTTAAATGTTTTCATGTATTTTTGAAGGAAATGGTTTGTGAATATACTTATACTTGTGAGATAAGTATATGAATATTTTAATAGATATTTGAAAGATGATTTTAAGTTAATGGAAAATTAATCTAAGAGGCTTAGTGATTTCCAAGGGAATGAAATCTTTGTTTGAATGTTTGTTTATTTGATAGTTAAATAACCGACTATTAAATCTTGGCCTAAATATGTAATCCTTCTTAATTTTGGTGGTACAGAAATATTCCCTACTTAACACCGAAGGATACTAAATCTAAAAATATTGAGGAGAAACACGAGAATTACATGGTACCGTTACCGTCGGTGGTGCTATACTACACGTATAAACTCATTTTGTTCTTCTAGGACAAATGATAAGGAGATCCGTCCACTTAAACAGTTAGGAGGTGATCCTCTCTCTTATGTATTGTCTGATTATTTCCTAAAGGACCGGTATTGAGCATTCCAAAAAATAGACGATTGGTTTTTGGAGTGCCAGGGAAGCAGAAGGGTGTACTCGTAAGAGATGATTCAAAACCGTAACCACTCTGAAATTATATACGGTTCTATGGAGGAGTTTTCGTGATACATTAAGATATGGATCCATGTGTAATTCCGAGACCCGTTGGGGTATGGGAATCCATGTGTGATTCTAGAATATATTTTAGATATGGGAATCCATGTGTGATTCCGAGACCCATTAGGGTATTGGAATCCATGTGGGACTCCATTATCTATTTTGATGGCGGTGCGTGAGCTGGAATGCTGGACGTAGCCTCACCAGCGGTAATGACTAAAACCATATGTATAAGGCATGGCCAGTAGAGTTGGCAAACCCATAGCATGTAGTCAGCTCCACCTAGTCGTTACCTATAGTTGTTATGAATGCATGGGGCGATGCACTCGGTCTTAGCGAGACCAGCTATGTTTTTCCTATGGTACATCACTAGGGGCGTGTTAACCCAAAAATTGAATCAACACCCTGGATTGAGTGTGAAAGCACCAGCTCTGTTCTTACATAGCAACAATATAGAGAATAAATGTAAAAGAGCCGAAATAGAAAGAAGACAAAAAGATTTTTATAGTGGTTCGGCTATTAATGAAGCCTACGTCCACTTTATAGTTTTTTATTATTGACTGATTGTTGTTACAAAGTTAATCGGATTACAAAGTTCTTGAATATCCCTAGTTAGATCAAGTCCCCAATGTTAGAGTTCATTGGAGAATCACAGCGAACCCTTTGGATAACAATTGTGAGGAAGGAGAAGAGTGAAATAGCTTTCTATAGAGTTTCAGCAATCGGTCCGGAAGATCCTGTTTATGTTGCAAGTAGGATTGTATTTATAGAGGTTGGAGAGCTACTGGGCCAAGCCTGCTTGCTACATGCTTGTAGATCAACACAGGAAGGCGCACTGGAGGTTACGCCGCGACCCGAGCTAAAAGGATGGATCGCTAGCGCTCCATAGGATTGGTTCAAAGGCGAGCCAGCGCCTTAGCATTCTCCTCCTGCCTTGCTCCATGAAGATCGCAGATGATTGGTGAAATAGTATGGATCGCTAGCAATCCATGGTATATGGATCGCTAACGATCTATATACTTAGCCTAATTTTGGACTTTTCTTTTTGGATTGCCTTTGTTGTCTTGTGTTAATGTTGTTCATGTAGTCTCATAGCATGTTCCCTTATTTTGATGACAGTTTGCTCACCAGTTGTATTAGGCTGCTGATTGGACTAGAAGAACGCTTGTTTCTTGATTTAACTAGCTCAAAATCTGCTCAAACCTAGCCAATGCTCCTAAAACACAAATTGTAGCATGATGCAAGAAGGTTGATGGACTCATGAGCAGATGCTAGCGATCCATAGGCTATGGATCGCTGGCGATCCATGTCCTTAGAGAATTTCACTGTCTTCTCTTATGACTTCCTTTGGCTTGTTGTTCTAGTCCTTTTGGTTGGCTTTTGAGCTATTTTGACTCGATCAAGTTGTTCCGACTTCTTTTTGATTCTACTAGGTTAAAAACTAGGATAACATTTGCCCCCAGAGTATGTCTTCGTTGAAACAAGATTTGCTCCTTGCTTTGGAAGTAATCGCTTTTCATTTCTGCTCGTCGAGTTCCAAGTAGTCGTGTTAAGGCCACATGAATTTAACCTTGGCTATTCCGTTGCTTGTTAAGCTTTGACCTGGACTGCCATTGCTTGTTGTAACGAACCAAATTTTATTATATAGCTTCCCAACATGTCTTGAATTCATATATGGTTTTCGCTAGGCAAGTTTGGAACCAAACGCAGGCAACTCTATGGATCGCTAGCGATCCAATGACTTAGGATTTTTTCTGCCATCTCGTTCGTTCCTATTTAAACCCTTCGAGCCGACCATCCTCACTTCATACTTTCTTCTCACGACCCGATCCTCCGATTTACTATGATCCAAGCTACCTTCAGCGATTTGACCCATCGCCTCTAACGTTCCGATCCAACCTCGACTAAGCTTTCATCGTGATTCCATCAACGCCGCTGAATTTGCTTTGCCGTTGACTTCAGTACTTCATTGCCACCTCGATCTCTGCCGCGCCAAACCCTAGTTCTCCTGTTCGCTTCCATGGATCGCCGACGAAACATCGTACTTAGCTCGCCGATTTGAAAACTTCGACCGTCTTTGTGTTTTGATCATTGATTCAAGGTGGGTTTGCTGATTATGGCATTCGCTTATCGATTTGGCAATAGAGTTGTATTCGTGATGTAAGTCATGGAAAGTCCGAGTTAATTATGGTTTAATGGAGGAAGATAGTAAATTGAGTATTGAGTTCTTCACGGAACGACATTCGGGCCTTACCTCGGTGCATGACATGTTTTACCGTCTTCGTCTATTGAACCAGAATTGACTTGTGCTAGGTTCCATTGTCGATACCGCATGACACATCATGAATTGGTTCCACCCTTCCGGAGGATTCAGATTGGGTTTTCTTTCTTTTTCACGCACGGTGTACCTGTATTAGGAGGATCTTTCCATGTCGTTTCGGACAACGGATCCATTATCAATCGTTGATCGATATTGGGTAAGTGTAGAAGAAGTAATTTCGAAAAGAAAACGATACAGGAAGTCCTTTTCCCTTTTAGCTGCGAGCGTACTATCTACATGGGATAGAGCATTTGTAGTGTTCAGGACACCAAGCTCACCACGATAGATAACACACCGCGCTCACCCTGGTACATACTTGAAATCTGACATGTTAGTGTCAATATTTCTTCGGAATTCAAGTGTAGTGGAGGAATTCTTAGTTTAGAGTTTAATTACCTGACCATTTCGGATGTAAGTCCTGTTGTTTAGAATGAAGTACCCGTCTTCTTGCCGTAAGTCTAACGGGGAAGAACCGCACTTTCGGAGGCCGAGTCATCGTCTGTCGCCCCTCCTTCTTCTGCTTCACAGGCTGAATATGGCCAGCTAGTTCCAGTCGGTCCGGTCTTGGATCAAACTCCTCCTAACTTTAGAGTTCTTCTCAATCCGCCGGAGAGAGCCTCCTTCGTGATTTCTACTAAAGTCTTGCACAACATCTGCTTGCAGCATGGCATTCTGGAGGAAGACGTGCGCCTCCCAGAGAAGGATGAATTTTCTCATATGCCACCTCCGGGATATACTGCTTGTCATCGTTATATGTGCCTGAATGGAGCAGTGCCCCCCTTCAATGAATTTTTGAGAGAAATCCTCTCAAACTTGGGAATCGCTCCGTTCCAGATTCACCCCAACGGATACGCTATTCTAATCTGCTTGCTCGTTCTTTTCATGTGGACTCTCAACCATGCCCTGAGCTTCGATGAGTTAAGATATTTTCTCTTGTTCAAAAGCAGAGATGAGTGTCCATCCTTGGTTGTAGTTGAGTACCAGAGAAACCATAAAATTGTGTTGCGACTGCAGAGCAATTTATCTCAATTCAAGACTCAATACTTCTTTGTTAGATGTCCGAGGGATTCAATCGTCTCTAGACAACAAGGGGTAAGTTCTTTTTCTTACTTATAGGGCTCCAATATGTTGCTACGGAATTTCTAATGAGTCAAATGCTTTCTACAGTTATTCCGAGGCCGAACAAGGACTTATCTCTTGACAAAACTTTCCGAACCCTGAAGGCTATCGATGCCGAGGAGAGATCAGTTAAAATCTTGTTGACTGACGAAAACTTGCTTCGGTGCAGACTGTTGCATCCAAGGAGATCTGCAGTCCCAATTGAGGTCCCATCTCCTTCTCGATCCAAGATATGTATGCGATCCACTTCTTCGTCTCATGGTTCCGAAGAGGGTGTTTTTCAAGAGAGGGAAGGCTCGTTCAACTAGTCGGTTGAAGAGACTCACGAAGGAAAAGACACCGCGACCGAGGCCAGTTTCCCGGCTAGAATTCCCCCAATTCTAGAAGAAAAGGAAGAGGAGTTTAATCAGAGAGAAGGCAAGGCCGCGATAGACATAGAAAAGGAGGAGGGTGAAATTGAGAGCAGTAGCGATGAGTCCTCCTCTAGTGACGACGATGATTTCAATGAAGAATCCGACGATGGAGATTCTGAATCATGCGACGAGACTCCAGGGACGAGTCCCATTGTCCCGAGCTCGCCTCCTCCAAACATGAGTTGTAAAGATGATGCTTCAAAAGTCGGACGATGTCGGGATTCCCCGATTAAAGATGCTGGCGTAGACTTCGGTGATTTGTGCAATGTCTATGTCGATTTTGATGCACTCAGAGGGGAAGACTTCAAATTTGAAGAGATGTCTCCTTGTCTAGGCCTTGTCGCGCCGGAAGTTAGTCCGATTCCTTCCACGACGACTGCCCAATATGGTTTGTGACGTCATTTTAGGCTCTCCCCCAAACACATTACACATTTCACTAGGGTTACACTCACTTATACACATATTTTTCATGCTTATTCTCCGTTACTAAGGCTCTTTGTTTATTCTTCATGTCAAATACCATGAGAGGACGTGGCCTTTACGACGATCTTGAGGAATTTACCGACCCTCAACGCTGGTCTAAACGATCTTCCGGCCATCACCAGCCTCGCGAAACAGAGGAGGAATGGAGAAGAAGAAAAGATTCAAAGGCTGAAGCTCATCGTCGACACGAGAGGGAACGAGATCGAGTGTACAAAGGCGGATACAAAAAAGAAAGACTTTCGATGAGCGAGAGGAGCCATCTAAAAAGTCAAAAGTTGATCGTGGTTCTCATTCTTCAGAATAGCAGACCTTCGCTCCGGCAGCTGCTTCAATCGGTCCTGAAATCCCAGTTTCTTCTGTCTTCATTCCATCTTCATCTCAAGTTCCCTCATCTCATGTGGCGCTTGTCCCTGGTTCTTCATGCCCGCACCGAAGATCTGCCTATGTTCTTCCGTCTGGTTCCCTCAAGCTTGAAGCAGCGCTCCCTAGGTTGTTTTTAAGGGTAGTTAAATTTGATCGCGGTCTTCATCCAGTTCGCAAAGATATGTACATGCCCCACCTTCAGGCAATCCAAAATGATTTAGAGCAAGCCAAGGGGTGGGAAAAATTGTGCAAACAACTGGCGGACACGAACTGCAAGAACTATCAAGAAATCCTCTCCTTTGAATCGGAGAAGAATGACTTCAAAAAGCGTTGGCGAAACGCGATGCCAAAGTCAAACGGTTGGAAGAAGAAAGGGGCGCGACGCTTTGAGAAAGCAAGAACAACGCCGGCTTGCTGAAGCAGCTAAAAGAGGCGCATGCGAAGATCAAGATCGTCCTGAGAGACGAAATTAAGAAAGTGCATGCCGAAGAAGTTAAGTTGCAAGCGGAACTTGAAGTTCGCGATACGATCATCGAAGCCCAGAGGAAGACCATTTCTGACCATGACAAGATCGTAAAGGGGCATAATTAAACGATTGTGGAATATGAAGAAGTTGTGAAGTCGCGTGATAAAACCATCTTCGACAAGGCTGAGACAATCGCCATGCTCCAGGATCGAGTTACGCTGCATAACGCCGATAAAACTCGTGTCGAAGTTGAAAAGGCCGCCGTTACGGCGGATTATTTGGAGCTTTAGAACACCTTCGAGAGAAAGATGGAGAAGATGAATGAGATCATCTTAAACTTTTATGTCAACTCCATGTTGCACCAGGGGAGTCTTAGTTACTTGGGCCCTAAATTCATGCCCACTCTCGTCGTGGTTTGGGAGGAAATCCTGACCCGTTTTCATGTTAGCGGGGATGTTTATACCAAGCAAGAGCTAGAGAACGCTTATCTCAATGAAGAATCAAAGAAAGTGTTGCTAGAAGGCCGAGAGATTTTGCGAATAGAAAGGGAGAAGGAAGTTGCTGATGCTGCCATGATAGCAACTGCTGAAGCGTTTCTGGAGCCTTTTATTTCCGGCCCCGACGAATCATCGAGGCAGCCCTACGATCCACCGACAAGTTCTGGGCTAGAAGCCTCTCCGTGGGTTGTGGAACCGTCCAAGGAGGGAGAAGGCGGTGAATATGAGGTTGACATTCTAGGTCACTTCTCTGGTGCAGGTAATCTTCTTGTTTCCCCCGAGTTTGAGAACTTTCAAATCACGCCGCAAGAGCAGGATGAACTTAACGCTTTCACTTTTGATCTTATAGGTCGTCTTCCATATCCATCGATCTGTCGGTTTTCTCGGTGCCTTGACCTGTCGCTATTTCAACTGCGTCCGTTCTTGTCTCTGTAGCTACTCAGGTTGTCATGTTCGTGTCCGGCTTGTAGCTGGGGCCGGAGTTCGAGAAAATTGCTGCATTACATGGTTTGGATGATCCTTCAGTATTTTTAAAGGGTGACTTCACGGCGGTTGAAGTTTGGGAGTAGGAGATTCAGATAGAGCAGCCGAGCAAATCTCAACAACAACTAGTTGCCATTAAGAAGGAGAAAGTTGAAGCGATAAAGTCCTCTAAGAGCTCTCGCAGATCTCTGAAGCGCAAGACTAAAGGGGAAACTTCCAAGAAAGTTAAAGAGCAGGAAGAAGACATCAGCATCGAGGAAATATTTGACATTACCGGCAATGATACTACTCCTGAGGTGAAGCAGAAACTTTAGACGAAAGGCGGGAAGGGGAGTGGTGGAAAAAGGCGTTGAGAAGCTTGAATGCTGGTTAATATGGTTCTGAGTCATTTTGTGTTGTTTTGTTCAAGTGCAGAGTCTTCACTTACTGCTTTTGTTGCGTTGTCTGTACCTTTTTCTTTTGTTGGCCGGTATTGTGTGGATACGACCCCCACATTTTGACCTTGTACAGAAAAGAGTAATAAGTAACACATTGCTGACATTTTGGCTGTAACTTCACTTGTCTGCTTATTTGTGTTCTATGCACTTATGTCTACTTTGCTTACTTCTATTTTATTTTATCCAGTCCTGTGATTACTGCAAAAATTCTTTGTTTGAAGTAATAAAACTTGTGAAGTGTTTTTGTCTTTGTTTTTGAGCATTTCTATTCGAGTATCGGTGTATGCCCCCAGTTCATAGGGCTGTTTACTTCGAACACTTAGCAAAGGACCGGTGACTTATGGTTTGAATAGTCCGCATATCAAAACTTGGAATAAAACTAAGTTACGATTTGATTTTCTGTAAGTTTTACAACTTTAGTATACAGTTTACGTTTTTATGCAATTTGGGAGAGTGTGTAACGTATGTATGTTAGAAATGTGCACAAAAATGTAAACTAAGTGCAGAATATATAGTTATAAGATTAACTATTAAAGAATTCAAAAACACTCTTCTTGTAAAATGAATAATCTTTGCAAATTTTTGGAAGTTAAATAACTTATCACTTCTCAAGAACGTGAGTAAATACTTATTAACATTATTTCTTAGGGATTCTATGATCTTCAAACACGCGCTTCATTGCTTAGAGCATGCACATTGTATGAGTTAACTACAGATAGTTAAACATTATCCACGTTAAATGTTATAGTTAATCATTGGGTGTCAACAATTGGAGTTTTCTGCCAGTTCATAGCACTTCGATTTTTTTGGATTTGTGCCCGTTACTCCTGATTATGGGAGTGGATTGATCCTCGTTATTCCTATGATGGATAAGTTTCCCGGTATTGCCGGGGCAATTCTGGTATTTAAAAGTGCGTGCGAATTTATCGGATGCACGGCTTTTGATACTTCTCAATGTTGCCTATCTTCGGGCAACGTAAGGAGTTTATGTTTTAAGAGCATGATTTCATGGCTCGAAGAGTTAGTGCACGACTTATGGGATGCGTGGCTTTTTATACTTCTCAATGTTGCCTATCTTCAGTCAACGTGAGGAGTTTATGTTTTAAGAGCGTGATTTCACGGCTCGAAAAGATAATGCACGATTTATGGGATGCGTGGCTTTTTAGGAGTATGCGCGGCTTATAGGATGCACGACTTTTTTATTTGAGCCTTCCCGATGTTGCCGGGGCAGCATCGGTTCTTAGAAGGCGGGGATCGGGTTCCGCCGATCCAATGGTTTGAGTCGATTTGCTTCCGTCGACCCGGCGGGTGTGTGGGGGCATATTTGAGCTTGATTCCACTTTCTCAAGTAGAAATTGCATGGTTTTGAGCCGATTTGACCCCGTCGACTCAGTAGGTTACTATTATGAACACAGTTTTGTTGGTTCAAAAAGTGAATTGATTTTATTAAGAAAAGTTGGGCAAGTTTTTGCCTATTTACAATGCTCCCGGCATCCCGGGACAGTTTATTTGCTAAAAAATAGAAAGTACATAAGGTAGTTTTTAGGTGAAGTAGTGGCGCAACGATTCGCTGTTCCATGCTCTGGGAATTTGGATTCCGTCGACGGTTGTCAGTTTGAAAGTTTTGTCCCTTAGCTTTTGATTGATCACATACGACCCTTCCCAGTTCTCGGCACGGTATAGACTCGTTTGAGGACGAGGTCTCCCACTTCGAAGGATTGGTTGTGAAATTTGGATTTGAAATATTGCGCGACCCTTTTTTGGTGGGCAATGGTCCTCAACTCGGCTTCTTCCCTCCTTTCGTCAATCATATCCAGTGATTCGAGTAGGGGCTGCTCATTTTGCTTTTGATTAAAGTTTTGCCTTCGATGAGAGAGGACTTCTAGTTCGACGGGAATCATTACTTCTGAGCCATATGCCAAGGCGAATGGAGTGTGATCGGTTGCCGCTTTGTGGGCTGTTCTATAAGCCCATAGTGCGAGTGGAAGTTCATCAACCCAGTTCCCTTTTGCATTAGTTAGTCACTTCTCTATGGTGGACTTGATGATTTTGTCTATTGCTTCCACCTGCCCGTTTGCTTGAGAATGGACGACTACGGAAAAGCTCTTCTCAATTCATAAGCATCTGCAGAAGTCTTTGAACTCGGCGCTTTCGAATTGGGTTCCATTATCAGTGATGATTTTCTATGGCATACCAAACCTGGAAATAATGTTTTTAGTAACAAAATTAATGACTTTCTTTATGGTAATGGTGGCTAGCGATTCCGCTTCGGCCCATTTTGTGAAATTGTAAACAACAACTATAGGGTATTGGGCCCCTCCTTTAGCAATTGGCAATACGCCAATCAAGTCGATTCCCCATATTGCAAACGGCCACGGGCTTACCATCTGCGTTAACTCTGTGTGGGAGTTCTTTTAATTTTTCCGAATCTTTGGCAACGATCACACCATCTGGCGTAGTCTGCTGCGTCACGGTTTATTGTTGGCCAGAAGTACCCGTACCAGAGAACTTTCTTTGCAAGGGTTTTCCCCTCAGTATGGTCTCCGCATTCGCCTTCGTGCACTTCCTTCAAGATCCGTCGAGCTTCGTCTTAGGTCACGCATCTAAGAAGGAGGTAGAGAATCCCCTTTGGTAGAGTATTCCATCCTGTATTATGAAACGCGGCGCTTTCCAAAGAAGCTTTTTCCATTGATTCCGGTCAGTTGGAAGGGTCCCGGTAAGTAAGTAGTCCTTGATTGGCATCATCCATGTTTCTGGTTCGGCGGTGGTCTCGAGAATCTAATCGACATCCATTCCGTCTATACTCGGGCCAGTCAGAGTCTCAACCAGGACTAGTCCCAACGATTGAGCTTCTCCAGAGCTTGCCAGTTTAGCTAAGTGGTCAGCCTCGGTGTTTTGCTCCAGCGGAATGCGAGTTATGGTATAGTGTTCGATGTTGCTCAGCAGGTCTTGTACTTTAGATAGGTACGGGGCAAGGTTATCCCCTCGAGCCTCGTACTCGCCTTTTACCAGGCAAACAACTAGCTGGGAGTCACTGTAGATGTGAACGGACTTTATTCTTAGTTCTTTCACAACTTTCAGTCTTGCTATCAATGCTTCGTATTCCACTTCATTATTTGTTGTTGGGAATTCCAAGCATAAGGCGTAGCAAATGGCTCGTCCTTCGGGGGTTTCAAGCACTACCCCGCCACCGAATAGAGGTTGTTAGATGCGCCTTCAACAAAGAGTTTCCATTACATCTCCACTTCCGACTGTGTTTCTTCTTCGTCATCTTATATGGTAAACTCCACGATGAAATCTGTCAACGATTGCCCATTAATAACCTTTCTCAGATGGTAAGTAATATCATATTAGCTCAGTTCGATGTTCCACTTGAGAAGTCGTCCGGAAATTTCGAGTCGGTACAGTACTTGCTTCGGAGGCTGATCAGTCAGTACTTTGATTGGATGTGCTTGAAAATACGGTCGTAACTTCCTAGACACGATCAGGAGGCAATATGCTAGCTTTTCCAGCTTTGGGTAATTTTTCTCGGCTCTGGTAAACCGCTTGCTAATGTAGTATACTGGTCGCTGGATTCTTGCTTCTTCACGCACAAAGGCAGCGCTCAACGCATGAGGTGAGATTGCTAAATAAATGAATAGGTGCTTTCCATCCACTGGCTCTGATAGGATCGACGGGGCTTCCATGTGTCGCAACAATTCTTCAAATGCAGTTTGACATGCCTCACTCCATTCGAAGTTTTTTTTTCCTTTCTTTAATGCATCAAAGAACGGTATGCACTTATCGGTGGCTTTCGAGATAAATCGGCTTAATGCTGTGACCTTCCCATTCAAGCTTTGCAATTCTTTCTTGTTCTTCGAGACTTGAACTTCTCGTAGGGAAGTTATTTGCTCTAGATTTGCTTCAATGCCCCTGGCACTTACTATGAATCCTAAGAACTTTCCGGAGGCTACTCCGAAGTGACATTTGAGTGGATTGAGTTTCATTCCATGCTTCCAGAGTATTTCAAACATTTCAGCAAGATTATCCAAGTGATTGGCAGCTACTCGCGATTTGACTAACATGTCATCCATGTAAACCTCCATGGTTTCCCTGATTCGACACTTGAACATGGTATTTACCAATCTTTGGTAGGTTGCCCCAACATTCTTTAAACCGAATGGCATTATCCTATAGTAGTATAGTCCCAGATCGGTGATGAAGCTGGTGTTTTCTTGATCAGGTTCGTGCATCAGGATCTGGTTGTACCCTGAGTATGCATCCATAAACGATAGCAGTTTGTGTCCCGCCATTCCATCCACAAGCTGGTCAATTCTGGGCAGAGGGAAGCTATCATTCGAGCAAGCTTGGTTTAAGTGCGAGTAGTCGATACAAGTTCGCCATTTCCCATTGGACTTTTTGACTAAGACCAGGTTAGATACCCATTTAGGATAGGTTGCATCACGGATAAAACCGTTGGCCATTAGCTTGTCCACCTCTTCTCTTAACACCTTAGACCGTTCAAGGCCCAGGCTATGCCTTTTTTGCTTTACTGATGTGAAATTGGGGCCAATGTTGAGCACCTGGCATGCGATTTCTGGTGATACCCAACACATATCGGAATGCATCCAAGCGAACACATCCAAGTTGGCGCGAAGAAATTTAGTAAGTTCCAATCGCATCTTATTTCCAACATGCGATTGAATTTTCAAGACTCTTGTTGGGTCATCCATATCGACTGGGACAGACACCGTCAATTTTGTCGATGCTGCCCGATCCTCCCATGAACTCTTCTTTCTAAGGTCCAAAGCCTTGTCGAATCGGCTATGGTCCTCGAGCCAGGGGAGGCTCTTTAATTGCTATTTAGAAGGTTCATGAATGTGGAGAGTTCTCCCCACATCCTTCCCATTTTCCCTTCTTTTAGATTCGTGTAACATTCTCTGGCGGCGCATTGATCTCCTTTGACCACCCCGATTCCGTTTGCTGTTGGGAACTTCATGGTAAGGCACCATTGGGCCAGAGCGACTCTGAAATCTACTAGGCGGGCCATCCCAAGAAGGCGTTATACGTGGAAGTTTCGTCCATAATTACGAAAGTCTGAATGAGGGTGACTCTTCGATCACCCTCTCCAAGTTCCATCGGCAAGTCAATCGTCCCTACGAGTTGTTTGGGTTTGCCAGTAAACCCTTGAATTTTTGTTTGGCATGCAAACACGCTTTTCATGCCGATCTTCATTTGGTCAAAGGTGCGTCTAAAAAGAATATTGATAGAACTGCCGCTATCGACCAATACTCGTCCGACTACAGTGGGTCCGATTCCTACTGTCACCACTATTGGATTGAAAGTTGGAGCTTCGATCCCTTCGGTATATCGATTCTGAATACAATATCATCATTCAAAGTTTTTTGTAGCTTGTTTGGAGCCCCATCTTCGATTATGAGACACGATTCCTTCGGAGCATGCTTTATTGAACTTGCGTACCGCTCTATCTCTCCCCAACTTCTCTATGCAGGATGTGGGCCTCAGATATTTTTCCAATGATGAGTCTCTGGTCAGTTCGCTTTGATCCCTCTTCACTGGTTCTGGCTTGGTTTCTTTGATCTCTAGGGACTTGAGAAGCCACGTGCTGGTCAGGATTCTGTGACTTTCTCACATATTGCACAAGCTGGTTTTCTCGAATCAGCTCTTCAATCAAGTTCTTTAGGTGGTGGAATTCGTTTGTGTTGTGACCGTGCGTCTCGTGGAAGCGACAGAACTTTCCTGAGCACTTTTGTTGTTCAGTTGCTTTCTTCATAGGGTTTTTTATATTCCTCGGTCCCTGTGTCGCGAGATAGATGTTTTCTGGTATATCATTGAGAGGGGTGTAATATTCAGGCCTGAAGCGTTTAAGGCGTTTATTGTTTCCATTTCTTTTATTAGAATTTTGATTCTTCCTCTTTTGATTTCCATCTTTCCCAGTGATTCCTTCAGTAGTCCCGGAAGCATTTGTGTTCTGATTCATCGCCACGTAACTCTGCCTGACGTTCATTTGTTGCATGCCAGTAGACTTCCTTTCTAGCTCCTGCGCCTCCTCCAATCTCAAGTATTGACTTGCTTTGCGATTGAAATCCTTCCTTGTAGTGGGTTACTTCATTTTGATCCACTTTCCGAATTCAGTTTCTGGGTGAATGGCATGGACCAAGGCCATGGAAACCATGTTCGCATTCGGATTGCTCACCTCTGTCACTGCGGTATTGAACCAGTTAATGAAAGACTTAAGCAATTCATTTCATCCCTAGAATAGTCCAGACAGGGACATCACATCTTTAGGTTGCGCGGTATGGAGCCTGAAGTGATTGAGGAATCTTGTTGCTAGTGGTCGAAAGTGGAGATGGATCTCGACGGAAGCCTAGCGAACCACACAGAAGCAATTCCTTCCAGAAAGATGGGAAAACATCTACATCGAACAGCCTCCAAAGCATTTGCTTCGTCCATGTACCAACTATACTTGTACAAATGGGGTTTTAGGTCCTTTGTCCCATCGTACGATGGAATAGTTGGCATTGTGAATTTGTCTGGATATCGCTCATTCAAGATCTCATCAATAAAGGGAGTCCGACTTGGTGCGGATCCCCATTCATCATCTATCCTATTTTTATTCTTGTCTATCAATCGCTTAACCATATCCGTGATAAATGCCTTTGATGTCCGGTAGTCCTAGGGACGACTGTCAGTCACTACACCAAGTGTTTGGCTTTGCAAATGATCTTGGTGAGTGGGCTGAAGCCTAGGCTCTCCTATCTTTAGGAGAACCACTCCCTCGGTATCCCGTTGGCTTGCGGTTGGCCTGACTGGGGCAATTTGGACATTTCTAGCACTATCTAATACATTGGCATTTTCTTCCAACTTATCATCGTTAAATTGTTCTCCATCTTCTGACTCAGAGAGGTCCATGGCTATATCCTCTTGTGGGGTTTTCTCCCCTTGGTTCAAGTTCAAAGTTGGTTGCCTTACGGTGAGCGGAGTACTTATATTTCCCTCTGCGTTGATTCCCATAGCACCTGCTGTCACCTTTCTTTGCGGCTGCTTCCCATTTCTTCTGTTTAGGCCAGAAATAGAAGAATTTTCTTGTTCTATAACAACCGCGGGTTCATCCATAGTTCTTGGAGCAGGATTTGACTGTAAGGTTAAGAGAGCAGTAAGCTTATTCATCAGAGCTCTCTGACTACTTTCCATTTTTTCGTTGATTTCGTCAACCATTTGTTCAACTCATCTCTTGTAACGACTACGCGTTGATTGGAGGATGTTGGCACCTGATCTCCTACTTTGGCACCATTTACTTCAGTTTACTTATGATTCGTAACTTCTCCAACTACTACTGCCCCTATGGATCTTCCAGAGGCAGTTCTCTTCCTTTCTGGAGCCATTGATTCAAAGCAATGGATTTTTCAAGCAAAAATTGAGGATCTAACTTCTGGACCCATTTGATCCAAAGTAGATAGCTAGATCTAAACCCTGAGTTGAGTTCTCAGTGAAAGCACTAAAATGTTAACCCAAAAAATGGATCAACGCCCTGGATTGAGTGTGAAAGAACCAGCCCTATTCTTACAGAGCAATAATATAGAGAATAAATGTAAAAGAGCCGAAATAGAAAGAAGACAAGAAGATTTTTATAGTGGTTCGGATACTAATGAAGCCTACGACCACTTTATAGTTTTTTATTATTGACTGATTGCTGTTACAAAGTTAATCGGATTACAAAGTTCTTGAATATCCCTAGTTAGATCAAGTCCACAATGTTAGAGTTCACTAGAGAATCACAGTGAACCCTTTGGATGACCATTGTGAGGAAGGAGAAGACTGAAGAAAGCTTTCTGCAGAGTTTCAGCAACCAGTCCGGAAGATCCCTTTTATGTTGCAGGTAGGATTGTATTTATAGCGGTTGGAGAGCTACTGGGCCAAGCCTACTTGCCACGTGCTTGCAGATCAACACAGGAAGGCGCATTGGAAGTTACGCCACGACCCAAGCGAAAAGGATGGATCGCTAGCGATCCATAGGATTGGTTCGAAGGTGAGCCAATGCCTTAGCATTCTCCCCTTGCCTTGCTCCATGAAGATCGCAGATGATTGGTGAAATAGTATGGATCGCTAGCGATCCATATACTTAGCCTAATTTTGGAATTTTCTTTCTGGATTGCCTTTGTTGTCTTATGTTGATGTTGTTCATGTAGTCTCAAAGCACATTCCCTTATTTTGATGACGTTTTCTTACCAGTTGTATTTGGCTGCTGATTGGAGTAGACGAACGCTTGTTTCTTGATTTAACTAGCTCAAAATCTCCTCAAACCTAACCAATGCTCCTAGAACACATATTGTAGCATGATGCAAGAAGGTTGATGGACTCATGAGCAGATGTTATGGATCGCTAGTGATCCATAGGCTATGGATCGCTGGCGATCCATGTCCTTAGAGAATTTCACCATCTTCTCTTCTGACTTCCTTTGGCTTATTATTCTAGTCCTTTTGGTTGGATTTTGAGCTATTCTGAGTCGATCAAGTTGTTCCGACTTCTTTTGGATTCTGCTGGGTTAAAAACCCGAATAAGAGGGAATATGATGCTTTGGAAGGATATCTCTGATCCTTGTGCAGGAGCCGTTTCTTGAAGTACTAAGGGCACCTCTATGGAATCCTACACAACTACTAAACACGCCTTATTGGTTTTTAATTATATACATAGTATTGTTGTGATGTACACTCACGGGCATCACAACTTCTTGATTTTTATTATTTTCACCCTTAGACGTTATTATAATATCACTGAATTTTCGAATATAAATGTTTTGGTCATCGTAAGGTAAAAACTCGTCCGTGTTTATGTGCGACGTGGTCTTATGAGATACCTTTGATTTTAAAGAATTTTACAAGTTATAATAAATAAAATTTCTTGTGACTTGAGTTTATCACGCTGGTCTTACCAGACTGACTCAGGCGTTGTTCTTCTATAATGCTCGAGTCAGCCCGAGCATATTTTCTAGATTAGCTGGATACTTTGGAGCTTTCAGGAGATGAGATGTGTTCCCTGGAGATTTGACCAGGCAACTAGTGCTCGGCATCAGGTAGCACTTGGCATCAGAGAGTGACCAGCATCCAGGAGTGTTCGGCGAAGCACTTGGCATCCAGGAGTGTTCGGCGAAGCACTTGGCATCCAGGAGTGTTCGGCGAAGCGCACGGCATCCAGTGGGACTCGGCATCCATAGCGTTCGGCATCCATAGTGCTCGGCGACCAGGAGACTCGACGTCAGTTAGTGTTCGGCATCATTAGAACTCGGTAATAGGAGGACTCGGCTACAAGAACGCTCGGCATCCCATGGTACTCGGCATCCAGAGGTACTCGGCGTAGTACTCGGCAACAGGAGTACTCGGCGTCCCAAGGTACTCGGCGTCAGTAGAACTCGGCGATAAGATAACTCGGCAACGAGAGCGCTCGGCATTCAGAAGGCATTCAGTATGCACAACTACGCAAGGTAACGATATCATTCGGCCTACATACATTGATCGGTCAAGGGCTTCGAACAGAGGTACGTTCGGCTTCACTACAGCCACCCTGCACTTCCCATACATCAGACGAACCATTCAGCATAGAAAGGACCGTTCGGCATGGAAAGCACCGTTCGGCATGGGAAGGACTGTTCGGCATCAAAGCGTTCGGCATACCTGGTTCGGCATGCAGCGACCACTACACCTGGGCTAGAGCGTTCGGCTATCAAGCCCACTTGGGTAGTCCAGCCCACCTTTGCCTATAAATAGAGGGGCAGGGTCATAGTGAAAGGGATCCTTTTTTGGGGAGAGAACACTGGGGAGACTCTGCCATTTTCGAGACTCATCTTCTCTACTTAAACAACTTCATTCAAGCATTTGATTCACGAATTGTATTTGTAATCAACTCTAAAGAAGATCAATAAAGTTTAACCTCAAAGTGGACGTAGGCAATTACGCTGAACCACTATAAATTTGGTGTTCTTACTTTCTGCAATTAAATTAGCATTGTCTTCTCTGTTTAATTTACTTTCAACACTTATATCTCTACACAATCTTTCTCTACGAGGTTAGTGACCAATTTTTGTGCTAACACTTTGGTGCTTTCACTGAGAATTGAATTCTCAGACCTCAAGGATCTGCTTTGAAGCTACTGGATTGAACAAATCCCCCAAAGAAGATCCGACTCACTGATAGGACATCCGTTGATTCTACTCAGAGTTCATACCAATAACTCTACAATGGCAAGACCACGTACCAGGTCAGCTTCTCATAATGCGGATGCCCACGAGACTGCTAGCGTGCAACAAGCAGGGCTTAGCAATCAACCAGCAATTCCAAATGCAGGAGTTGCCGCTCAGGACCAAACTCCAGTTGTCACCAGAATAGAGTTCAACGACTTGATGAGAGAGCTCAAGGAAAGTAGGAGACAACTAGGAGAGCAGATGCAAGCTAATGCCAACCTGATGGCACAACTCACTCAACAGAATGCTGGGGGCAATCCCGCTCCTTACCCTTCATCTGACAGTTCAACTTCCTCTGATGAACCTCCCAAGCGCAGACGCCGCAAGACTGACGCTGCACGAGCAGAAGCTGCTGTTCAAACAACTGGAGACCGTGACCAAGCAAGAGCTGGGAACTTCAGGACCGGGGTACAGATGGAGGACAGAGGCCCGGATCATCAAAATGCTAATGATGTCGAACCTCAAGACGCACGATTGGCAGATCGCCAGGAGAGGAGGCATCAGCATGGACAGGCGCGTAGAACAGACACCAACCTTCCACCTTCCATACAGACACCAGATCTGACAGCCATGATCAGGCAGTTGATGAAGGAAAATCAGGGGTTATCGAATGATGATTGGGGAGTGTCAAGAAGTCATACTCCGTTCACGGATGTTGTGTTGCAAGCGGCGTACCCCAAGAAGTTTAGTATGCCTACTATCCCTGCGTATGAAGGGAGGACTGACCCCAGACAGCACGTCATGAGGTACGAATGGATGATGGATTCAGCTAGAGCAAATGATGCCACCAAGTGTAGGTGCTTTCCGATTACTCTATCTGGGATCGCTACTATGTGGTTCACCCGACTTCCTCCGCGATCCATATCAAATTTCGAGGAGTTGGCAAAGAAGTTTATTGAGCAGTTCAGGATACACACCACGCGCCCAAAGGACGTGATGTCTCTGTCAAGTGTAATCCAAAATCCCGGGGAGTCGTTGAAGGAATATTTGCAAAGATTCCACGTTGCAGCAATTGAAGTCAGTAATCCCAACGACCATGCAATTCTAATGGCTGTAATGAGAGGTGTGGATCCAGACTCTGAGTTTGGAGACTGGCTAGCAGGAAAACCTCCGGCTACGCTAGAGCGTTTCTACTCAAAAGCACACCAGTTCATAAGAAGAGAGGAAGCTAGGTGGGTACGACGGGATAAGGCGCCAGGACCTGTCCAAGAATCAATAAAGAGCAACATTGTTGTGAAGCAGTCTGGAGACAGCTCGGGAAAGGTCCAGGTCAATGTCCAGAACAAGCCTGGGCAACCCAAGGAGTCCGGAGGAAGGAGTCAAGAGAAAAGAAAAGAAGCGGGGAAGTGGAAGTCGAGAATTCCAAGCTACAGCGAGTATACTCCGCTGAACGCGCCACTTGAGAACATTTACCTATCCACCTGCAATACTTTTCAATACAGAAAGCCACGTCCGAAAGAATCAACCGAGGAACAAAAACGGACCGGGAAATATTGTCGCTTCCATGAGACTTATGGGCACAATACGGAGGAGTGTAGACACCTACACGACGCTATTGAAAAGTTGATCAGGCAGAAGAAATTGCAAGAATTTGTGAAGGATCCTCAGGAAGGAGGACAGGGAACGTCCAACCCTGGTTGTGCACCAGCTCCGCGTCATCCCGAGGAGCCTGCCCGAACCGTAGGTAGACTAGTCATAAATACAATTATCGGCGGACCTCACCCCGCAGATAAGAATTGGCAAGAGATGGAGCGATATGCAAGTTCCCTGAAGCATGCAGATTTTGAGTGCTGTTCGAACACGGAGGACGGGGCCCCTGCTAAGCAGCAGCGCATAATGACAGACGATATTGTGTTTAGAAGTAGAGACGCTGATCAGATAGAGGCTCCGACCATCGACCCCATGGTCATATCTGCAACGATCGGACCAGCATATGTGAAAAGAATTCTGATTGATTGTGGAAGTTCAGTCAACATCATCTTCAAGAAGGCTTACGATCAAATGAAACTAGAAACAAAAGACCTGAAACCGTCCAAGGCTCGTATACACGGCTTTAACGGCGCAGCAACCGACGCCGTAGGGTACGTTGAGTTACTAGTTGAACTGGGGCAAGGTGAGCTCGGAGGGTGCGAATTCTACCCTTCGTAGTTTTGGATGTGGATTCTCCATATAATGTTTTCTTGGGCCGGCCGGCCCTGGCTGAGTTTAGGGCAGCATTGGCCCCGTGGTGTTTAACTTTGAAGTTCCCAACTGACAAAGGAGTAGGTATTGTTCATGGCGACCAAGCAGCTGGTCGTTCCTGTTATGTGGCTGAGCTCCGAGAAGCCCATCGGAGGGAGAAGGGAAAGGTTGCGGACAATCCCGTCCGCATCCTTAATGCGAATAATTGACAAGTAGTGCCCGAGCCCTGACTCGGGCATAGTTCTCGGATCTTCGGAGATATAGATCCGAGAGACGACGATGAGAAACCCAGGGAAGAGAAGGCGGCACCGGCTGAATTAACAATTGACATCTCAGTTAGCCGTGACGACCCTTCGCGAATTCTGAAAATCGGATCACAGCTTGGTCCCAAGATGACTGAAGACCTTAGCGACTTCCTCCGAGCGAATCTTGATGTTTTCGCCTGGACGCATTCTGATATGTGTGGGATTTCTCCCTCCATCACGAGTCATATGTTGAACATAGACCCGAAGTACGTCCCAGTTAAACATAAGAGGAGAGGAATGGATCCGGAGAGGTCCGCCGCTCTCGGAGAGGAGGTGGACAAACTCAAAGCAAATGGGTTCGTCCGCGACGACCTCTACCCTGAGTGGGTATCCAACCCTGTGCTAGTAAAAAAGGCGAATGGGAAATGGAGGACTTGCGTAGATTATTCCGACTTGAACAAAGCATGCCCTAAGGACAGTTTCCCACTGCCTAGGATCGATCAGTTGGTCGATTCCACTGTAGGACACGAGCTACTGTCATTCATGGATGCGTACTCAGGATACAACCAAATCCCGATGCATATTCCGGACCAAGAACACACCAGCTTCGTTACAAATGTCGGGCTGTATTGCTATGTAGTGATGCCCTTTGGATTAAAGAACGCAGGAGCAACTTACTAGCGTTTAGTGAATCGAATGTTCAAGGACCAGCTGGGTAGAACGATGGAAGTCTATGTGGATGACATGCTCGTGAAGTCACGATGGTCAAACGACCACATTCGAGACTTGGCTGAGATGTTCGACATACTCAGGTTTTACGGGATGAAGATCAACCCTTTGAAGTGTTCATTCGGCGTTGCATCAGGGAAGTTTTTGGGATTCATCGTCAATGCTAGGGGAATCGAAGCCAACCCAAAAAAAATCCAAGCTATTCGAGATGTGCAAGCGCCCAGGACTATAAAGCAAGTACAAAGCTTGAACGGAAAAGTGGCTGCGCTAAGTCGATTTATATCTAGGGCAACTGACAAGTGCATCCCATTCTTCGATATCATAAAGAAAGGGAATTTGAATTTTGAATGGACGTCTAGTTGTGAGGAAGCATTCCGGAATCTGGTGAGGCATCTGGAGAGTCCACCAATGCTAGCAAAACCAGTTGACCGCGAGATGTTGTATGTATACTTGGCTGTATCCCCGCATGCGATAAGTGCTGCATTGGTTCGTGAGGAGGATCGAGTCCAGAAGCCGGTGTATTATGTTAGCAAGCGTTTAACAGGGGCAGAGAGGGATTACCCTAAAATCGAGAAATTGGCTTATTGCTTGGTGATTGCATCACGAAAGCTTCGCCCATACTTTCAAGCACATTCAATCGGCGTTTATACCGATCAACCCCTGAGGTAAGTACTCCAACGGCCGGAAACTTCTGGAAGATTGCTAAGATGGAACATCGAGTTGAGCCAATTCGATATCGCATACTTACCGCGGAGAGCCATCCGAGGGCAAGCATTAGCGGATTTCATCGCTGAGTTTACCATACCCATCAAACCGGATGACGACGACATCATTCCCTCCGTTCGATGGAAATTATACACCGACGGTGCATCAAACAACCGTTGCTCTGGCGCGGGCGTAGTTCTCATAACTCCGGAAAACCGATCAATCTGTTATGCCCTGAAGCTCGACTTCCCGGCTACAAATAACGAAGCCGAATATGAAGCACTGATCGCTGGCTTGAAGCTCATCAGAGAACTCAGAATCGAATCAATCGAAATCTTTTGTGACTCACAATTGGTGGTTTACCAAGTACGGGGGGACTACCAAGCAAAGGGACGAAAGCTTGCTCCGTACCTCGTTCAGGTCCAAGAGCTACTATCAAATCTTGAGCGTTATGACATTTCACATATCCCACGCGAACAGAACAAAGAAGCCGGCTTATTGGCTAAGTTTGCAAGTACCGGCGATGCGCAACAAATGGGATTGTATCCCGTCGAAGTCTTGCATGCCCCGAGCATAGACGGGATGAAAGTCGATCTCGTGTTGGAAACAGAAATCGAGAAGGAATCGTGGATAACCCCATTCAAACTGTACCTAACGACCGGAGCTTTACCAGAAAAAAGAAGCAAAAGACGGCAGGTCCTTCGAAAGGCCATGCGATACGTAATGCAAGATGGGTCGATGTACCGAAAAGGATTCTCAGTCCCATTATTGCGATGCATCGCTCATGATGAGACAAAGCGGGTCTTAAGAGAGGTTCATGAAGGGGAATGTGGCGACCATACTGGGGGGGAAAACGCTAGCAAAGAAGATCCTCCGCTATGGATATTACTGGCCCACCGTAAACCGGGACGCCGCGGACTACGCAAGAAAATGCGACAAGTGTCAAAGATATGCGAAAATCCCGAGGGCTCCATCAACGGAACTCACACAAATGATTAGTCCCTGGCCATTTGCGATCTGGGGAATCGACATAATCGGCTCTTTGCCTATATCCAAAGGTGGCGCGAAATATGCGATAGTTGCTGTCGACTATTTCACAAAATGGGCTGAGGCAGAACCTTTGGCCACAATCACCTCTAAGAAGGTCATTAACTTCGTTGTACGAAACATTATATGCCGTTTTGGCCTTCCACACACCGTCATTACGGACAACGGGACGCAATTTGAAAGCAGAGAGTTCAAAGAGTTCTGTTTAAAATATGGCATCGAGAAGAAGTTCGCCGCCGTGGCACACCCGAAAGCTAACGGGCAAGTCGAGGCCGTCAACAAAATAATCAAGTCCATACTGAAGAAGCGTCTGGAGAAGGTCGGAGGCAAGTGGGTAGATGAACTCCCGACAGCATTATGGGCGTATAGAACTACCCACAAGTCCGCGACTGGCCACACTCCATTCGCCTTGGCATACGGCTCTGAAGCCGTTATACCCGTGGAACTTGAAGTTCCATCACACCGGGTGACATACTATGATCCCGAGACAAACCAGAATCTCTTGTTGGAATCACTGGACTGCATCGATGAAAAGCATGAAGAAGCTGAATTAAGGGCGGCAGAGCATAGGCATCGAGTCAAGCGCTACTACGACGGCAGAGTCCGCCCAAGGATCTTTGATGTGGGTGATCTCGTTCTGAAACGAGTTTTCCCGGTACCATCACGTATGAATCCCAACTGGGAAGGTCCGTACGCCATTGAATGGAAGCTTGGAGAGGGAACATTCAAGCTAGCAACCGTTGATGGCACGACACTCCCCCGAGCATGGAACAGTGAACATCTGCGGCACTATTACATTTAGCATTTTTCCTTTCTTGTTTTAAGCACTGTTATTTCCTGCATTTTTCCATTCAATAATAACGTAGTTTCTTTTTAAAAAAAAGTTGTAATCGAGCAGTTTAGTTGATTTTCATTAATAAAGGCTTGAAGCCGTAGCTTCCATGAATCACTAACGTTTCTATATCTCGTAATTGAATGACGAACTACATTATCTTGTACGACGTACAGACTCGTATAAACGATTTCAAAATCTCCGAATCCCCAGAGCGCGGAGCGGAGTACTCTAAGTCCCCAGAGCGCGGACTAGAGTATAAACGAATACGAATCTCCGAATCCCCAGAGTGCGGAGCGGAGTACTCTAAGTCCCCAGAGCGCGGACTAGAGTATAAACGATTTCGAATCTCCGAATCCCCAGAGCGCGGAGCGGAGTACTCTAAGTCCCCAGAGCGCGGAGTAGAGTATAAACGATTTCAAATCTCCGAATCCCCAAAGCGCGGAGCGGAGTACTCTAAGTCCCCAGAGCGCGGACTAGAGTATAAACGATTTCGAATCTCCGAATCCCCAGAGCGCGGAGCGGAGTACTCTAAGTCCCCAGAGTGCGGACTAGAGTATAAACGATTTCAAATCTCCGAATCCCCAGAGTGCGGAGCGGAGTACTCTAAGTCCCCAGAGCGCGGACTAGAGTATAAACGATTTCAAATCTCCGAATCCCCAGAGCGCGGAGCGGAGTACTCTAAGTCCCCAGAGCGCGGACTAGAGTATAAACGATTTCGAATCTCCGAATCCCCAGAGCGCGGAGCGGAGTACTCTAAGTCCCCAGAGTGCAGACTAGAGTATAAACGATTTCAAATCTCCGAATCCCCAGAGTGCGGAGCGGAGTACTCTAAGTCCCCAGAGCGCGGACTAGAGTATAAACGATTTCAAATCTCCGAATCCCCAGAGTGCGGAGCGGAGTACTCTAAGTCCCCAGAGCGCGGACTAGAGTATAAACGATTTCAAATCTCCGAATCCCCAGAGCGCGGAGCGGAGTACTCTAAGTCCCCAGAGCGCGGACTAGAGTATAAACGATTTCGAATCTCCGAATCCCCAGAGTGTGGAGCGGAGTACTCTAAGTCCCCAGAGCACGGACTAGAGTATAAACGATTTCAAATCTCCGAATCCCCAGAGTGCGAAGCGGAGTACTCTAAGTCCCCAGAGCACGGACTAGAGTATAAACGGTTTCAAGTCTCCAAGTCCCCGGAGCACAGAGTCAGCAAACCAAAGAAAGACAAGAGAATCATTCAAACAAAAAGAAACTAAACTTTATTCGATAAGTTCAAAATGGGATTACATGATCACTCCTACAAAATCCAGACCTGTCTATACAAACTACAAGCTACGGAAGATAAAAGCAATTACAAGACTTAAGCAAGAAGCTCGTTGAACGAGTATATCGATCATTTCTTCGATTTCTTCTTCTTGTCTTCCTTCGTCTTTTCCGATGACTCCTCTCCCTCACGCCTTTTCTTGGACTTCTTGCTTGCTAAGGAAGCGGAGTCAGGAGTAGGAGACGGAACATCTAGCGGTTTGGACCTGCCCGGGAGGATGATTTTCAAAGGTCTGTTCCGCAAGTCGGTAAGTTCCAGGATTCCCGGTTCAACTTTGACCTCGGCCTTTTTCTTCTCCTCTTCGGCAAGGCGGTCCTTCATGCTCATATGCGAGGTATGCTCAGTGGCACCGGTGATTTCAATTTCATCGTCCCCTTCGGCAGGAGATGAAGCGTCGAGCTTATCATCATCCAGCGCCTCGATCACCTGAGCATCGGGACCAGGGAGTACTCCCGCATGGACAGCATCACTTGTTTTCCCAGCCTCCTCCTTGGCGTCATCGCTCCTCGGAGTTGGCTCGGCGTCAGAACAACCTGCACGGGAACATAGAGAATGAGCGTTAGAACGATTAGCCACTGCTGAAAAAAGACGGGATCTTTCAACTTCTAGAGAAAGGAGAATTTCCTACCAAGTTCCGGTTGGCTATCGGTGGCGCGTGGGGTTTCACCCTCCAGGATAGGTGATAGCACATGAGCATCGAGCCCAGGGTCTTCGGGGTCATAACCAACATGCTGCTCGAATGGATCAAGTGTCGGCCGACCGGCCGATTGGGCAGTGGACTGAGCAGCAGTATGAAGAGCAGTAATATTAACCCCAGATGGGCCAGCTTCACCATCGTTTTCTTTTGGAAGGGGAGAGCCTTTGCTATAAAGTGCTAATGCTGCGGATAAATCCGATGGCTCATTCCCCCTAAGGAACTCCTTCACCAGGGCCTCCTCATCGACCTCTTCGGAGCCTGAATCGATCTTCCTAATCCTTATCAAAGTTTCCCAGGCCTCGGCTAGGGACTCGAGGTAGCCGTCACCCAAGAATGTTAAGTCGCGATGCATGAGGACGCGGGCTCCGTATTCAGCAATCAACGGGTCAAACATGCTTTTGACCTCTTCCCTGCCGGCATCTGCGGCCGCCTCGAGGCGAGAGTCAATCTCCTCTGCAGCCTCTCTTTTACCCTCCTCACGTGCCTCATCCTTCATTTTCTCAACCCCAGCGAGTTCGTCATCGAGCTTTGTTTTCAGGAGTCGGGTAGCAACGATCTCATCACAGTATCGTTGTGATTCTTCTTGAGCAGCTACCTTATCCTCCTTCTCCTTGGAGAGTAATTCTTTTAGCTCTTTGACTTGGGTGGCGAGCGCGTCCCTTTCTTTTTGGACAGAGTCTTTTTCTAGGGCGAGGGCACCGCTGCGCTGGACTGCTTCGTCAAGCTCTTTTTTGTGAGCCGCCTCTAAACGAGTAACTGCCTCTGCAGTATCTTTTGCGCTTTGTTCAGCGGCTTCCAGCTTCGACTTATACGAAGCGAGCTCTTCGTCTTGGAGTTTGATGATTTTCTTATCGCTGTCGGCCTCCAGATTCAGACGATCAATCTCGTGTTGACGCTCAACGGATACTTCCGAGATCTTCTCCACCAAGTGCACAAACGCGTCATGTTGAACATAGACGTCGTTATTGCAGGCAATGGCACTCTGTTTCACATGCCCGGGAATATGATGAATGGCCGGGAGGAACTTCAGACCATCGAAGCAAATTTTTGGAAACTTGGCCTTAAGATCGACCATCTTTTCCGCAACAGTTGGGTCCACCGCAGGAGTAGGAGGAGGAGGCTTTGAGAATTCCGCTCTTTTCCGTTGCTCTCGGACTTGCCTTGTACTCGATGAACTGGAATGTTGTTCTCGAGGAGCATCAGATTGATAACCCTTCTGTAAAGACTTCTCCCTATCCGGCTCAGTTGGAGGAGGAAGATCATGGGACTGGGAAGATTGAGAGTGTGCCTTCTTGCGGTGAGACGACTCGCGGGGGCGATTGTCCCTATCTTCATAGTCGCCTCTGTCCCTGCGTCTGCCTGAACCAGAATCTCGTCCAGAGTGATGAAATATAGAAGAGCCCTGAAGGCGATCGAGTCCGTGAGAACGCCCCATATCACCTGCAAAGAATGGAGATAACAACGAGTTAAGGGAAATTCACGAGATAGGAAAAAAGACTTGAAGTATATTATGGAATGCGCATGTGCGTGTGTGTCCTAGTGTTCCCCCCGACGGACCCGTTCGTTTATCTTTGCTAATCGGAGTGGTATCTCCTTGGGCCGGGAGTTGAACTCCTGCATTGCCTTTCACGGGTGAAGAGAATTTGAGGGCTTCAGGATCATCAAACCCGTAATTAAGTATGTCTTTGGGAATAGAAAGGTTCGATAGACCCCTCAAGGAACTTTCCAGATGCTGCGAAGAAGCCTCTTTCTCAGGCGGGGTAGGCGTAACTTTTGAAGTGCCACCAACTTTCTCCTTTTGAACTGTATATTTCAACTTCTTATTTCCCTTCGAAGGGGAGGATGATGTCTCAATATCCTGAACTTTGATTGCCGGATTCCAAGCGGGACCCACGTTCTCGCCCTGAGTCTCAGGAGCTTCGTCTTCTTTGCGCTCGCCTTCTCCGTGCGTATCGGGAGTGCGGCGCGATGACGACCCAGCCTGTTTTTTCCCTTTACCGGACAAAGGTTTAGGAATGGTGACACCTTCTGGAAGGCTGATCCGACGACCTGGGGCTAGCAAGCCAAACCCCGACAGCGATTCATTTGAAATGATAGTCCGGATGTCTCGATCCTCAGCAGGAAGAGCTCTAATGGCCTCAACAGCCTCAGAATATCCTCGGCCTTCCGGACGCGGGTTGATACCTGAAAAGATGAAATGAAGAGTTAGGAAAAGCATGACTCTGATTAAATACGAATAGTGACTCAGCAGAGAGACTTACTGCCTTCAACCCATCTCCTAGCGAAACCAGAAGGGCAGCGCACATAGAACCACTCCTGTTTGTACAGGGCGAATTTACTACATGCCCCTGTCAAGATCTGGCATTTGTGGTATGGCTCGAGGAACATAAAGGAAGGACTGTCTTTCCGTCTCTTGAACATATAAATGTATCTGATATCACCGGCGGTTGGAGGTCTGGAGAAGACGGCCATGAAAAGTAAGTAAGTCCCATATAGAAATGCATGGCCATTTGGGTGCAGCTGCGACGGAGCTATGTCTATGTACTGCAGAACATCCCGGAGAAATAAATTGAACGGAGGCACGCTGCCATCCAACACATGAACTTGTTGCAGGTAGTGTACCCGACTGGGGGCAGATAAGGACGATCGTGTCTCGAAGGAACTAACACGTCGGCAAAAGGAATCCCATGAATGGAGCAAATCCGTCGCAGAGCAGCTTCGTTGATCTTCGAGGCTTGTGAATCGATCGGATTGTCTAGTAAGATTGTTGCCTCCAGAGCATCAGGTGCCAAGTTATGAGCAGGAGAAGTCGACAGATTAGAAGTATCAACGGCTCCTTGCCTTGATGACGGCCCAGGCCTGTCGGATATAGTGGCGGAGCTAGATTTTCTCGACATCCTAAATAAATAACGAACCTGGCTAAGTGCTTGAGAGAACTATACTTAAAAAACGTTGAACGTTAGAATTAGCAACACGAGTTTTCCCCCACGTGGTGTGTGAACTAGTGCAAGTAATTGTGTACAAGCAATAAGATTTCAAAGATATAAGAATGAGCTTCGAATCGTAGCCCTCGAAGACCGTCATCGCTGACCGTCTCAAAGAACCCGCCTGGTGGTGATTACAGTTCTAGATCTAGAAAACATGTAATCTATGAAGTAACCGGCTCAAGTGTAGTTTGACATTTATATTGTTCGGCATTTTAATGTTGTTCGGCAATTGTATTGTTCGGCCAAAGACATTATTCGACCTAAGGATTGTTCGGCTAAAGGCATTATTCGAACTAAGGAATGTTCGGCAATTGTATTGTTCGGCTAAAGGCATTATTCAAACTAAGGAATGTTCGGCAATTGTATTGTTCGGCTAAGGGCATTATTCGAACTAAGGAATGTTCGGCAATTGTTTTGTTCGGCTAAAGTCATGGTTCGACCTAAGGATTGTTCGGCTGAATTCAATGTTCGGCCTGAAGTCAATGTTCGGCATGTCAGTTGTTCGGCATTTAGGTATTGTTCGGCTTTAGTTCGTTCGGCTCAATTATAGTTTGACATGTTAGTAAGCGTTCGGCCTGGGATTGTCCGGCCAGGGTAGTGCTCGGCGACTTCCCATTCCACCGTCCGGCGCATGACGACATACGCCGGAGCAGCGAATAACACCTTTACCTCCTCCAACACCTTCATTCGATCCTCTTCCCTTTAACTTCGGTTCGACACGAAGAATCTACGGCAATAAGTGGACATACTCCTAATCATTCCTCCTCGCTATGTCGTTCGGAAATGCAGACGAGCTACACAAAAACCTTCTACACGACATCGTTCGAACATCTTGTTTGAATGAATGAGGAAAAATACCTAAGTTTGCAGTTCGGAGATTGAGTTGGTGTAGTTAAGTCTCGAATTAGGACGACTGGACAGAATTGCAAGAACGGTAGAAGTAAAAAGTAAAAGGGGAGAAGAAGACGAGGACCTGGTTATATAGGGGGAAGGTAGAAGTTGAAAAGGCTATACCCGGTAGAACCGGTCAATACCGGAGTGTTCGGCATCATAGCAGAGTGACGTTTGGCACACGAGAATTGTTCGACTTCGAGCGTATCGTTCGGCATCCAGACCACGCTCATCACACACCTCCGCTACAGACATCCTCGAGAAGGCATCATCAAGGAAAATTGAACCAGATTCAAAGCGCATCACGTTCGGCCACGCAATGCACTTTGGGGGGCAAGTGTTTCCTGGAGATTTGACCAGGCAACTAGTGCTCGGCATCAGGTAGCACTCGGCATCAGAGAGTGACCGGCATCCAGGAGTGTTCGGCGAAGCACTTGGCATCCAGGAGTGTTCGGCGAAGCGCACGGCATCCAGTGGGACTCGGCATCCATAGCGTTCGGCATCCATAGTGCTCGGCGACCAGGAGACTCGGCGTCAGTTAGTGTTCGGCATCATTAGAACTCGGTAATAGGAGGACTCGGCTACAAGAACGCTCGGCATCCCATGGTACTCGGCATCCAGAGGTACTCAGCGTAGTACTCGGCAACAGGAGTACTCGGCGTCCCAAGGTACTCGGCGTCAATAGAACTCGGCGATAAGATAACTCGGTAACGAGAGCGCTCGGCATTCAGAAGGCATTCAGTATGCACAACTACGCAAGGTAACGATATCATTCGGCCTACATACATTGATCGGTCAAGGGCTTCGAACAGAGGTACGTTCGGCTTCACTATAGCCACCCTGCACTTCCCATACATCAGACGAATCATTCAGCATAGAAAGGACCGTTTGGCATGGAAAGCACCGTTCGGCATGGGAAGGACTGTTCGGCATCAAAGCGTTCGGCATACCTGGTTCGGCATGCAGCGACCACTACACCTGGGCTAGAGCGTTCGGCTATCAAGCCCACTTGGGTAGTCCAACCCACCTTTGCCTATAAATAGAGGTGCAGGGTCATAGTGAAAGGGATCCTTTTTTGGGGAGAGAGCACTGGGGAGACTCTGCCATTTTCGAGACTCATCTTCTCTACTTAAACAACTTCATTCAAGCATTTGATTCACGAATTGTATTTGTAATCAACTCTAAAGAAGATCAATAAAGTTTAACCTCAAAGTGGACGTAGGCAATTACGCTGAACCACTATAAATTTGGTGTTCTTACTTTCTGCAATTAAATTAGCATTGTCTTCTCTGTTTAATTTACTTTCAACACTTATATCTCTACACAATCTTTCTCTACGAGGTTAGTGACCAATTTTGGTGCTAACAAGATGGATTCTCCAAGACGTATTCATGTATCTTATATTCTTCCGTTGGTTAGTGTTCTTGGTGTATGTTTGTTATATTTATCAAATTGTAAGGACATGTTGTTATAACTGTCCAGGGCTAAGGATAAGTTAGTGTACTCTGATTTGTGTGATGTATGCATAATAAAGATGATTTCTTTTTGTAAAGATTTTGTATATATTATAAATCTGCTCGTCACGTTGTGAGATTCTGTGTTATTAGTTCTTCCTGTCTTCTTCCTTCTTTCTTTACCCTAACAATCTGCTTTTCCATTCAATTTGAATGAGTCATGTGTGGTTTATTAGCCGCTTAAACTGTGAGGAAAAGTGGGTCGTTACACGTGGTATCAGAGTTTAGGTTGAGTGAATACCTAGGCTATGATGGGGTTGACTTATTTGAGAAGGGTAAGTGAGACCCTAGAATGAGTTTGAGTGTATTATATATAAGAGCCCGTATTTTTTAATGATATAAAAATGTTTTATATTGTGTTGTTTGATCTATTGAGTGGCTTAAGAATTCTGATCGATGCGTTTGGCCAACGTCATCGATAAGGATTTTCTAAACACTCGAACAAGACCAACCGACACAGTATTGTTTTAAAATGGGTAAATAAAATAATTTTACCTAGAATTATATTTTATATATAAAAGAAGTATTTTTTTTCAAAAAATATAGTTTTCTTGGATGTGTTTGGTTATCAGGAAGGATAATATTCCATCATTATAATTTAGAATTTTGATTAGTCTTGCTCGCCTAGTCCTGAGCATTAACTATTATATGTTAATCTATCTTGAATCTTCCTTTTTGAAACCTGGGTTGGGTGGATAGGAAATTTGGAAACATTGAGATGAATATCTTTGAATTAAGTTTCATAATTTGACTATAAGGCATTTTTTGACAATGCTGGGTTAAAATATGGATTCAATAAAAGTTGTTTATTTTAAGTAAATTTAAATATTTTAAACTAAATATTTAGGAATAATTTTATATAAAGTTGATTTTATAAAAAATTAAGTTTTAATAAATCTTGTTTTGTTAAAAAGGAAGATGGAACCTTTTCGGAATAAATATTTGAAAAATGATTTCCTTTAAAAGGAGAAATCTTATTTATAAAAATGTGTTTTATAAATAAAAGGAATTAAACAACTTAAATCCTGGTGCTTTTGGAAAATGGTTTTCAAAGTTTAAGAAGATAATAATAATATTATTTGAAGATATTTTACGAATATAGGTATTTTAAAAAGGAATTTTGTTATAGATATGTTTGGGTAAAAATAGATTTTGATTAAATTCCAAAAGAATGATTTGGAATACAAAAAGAAAAGATGTATATTATTATTTCCAATAATTTATGGGAAAAGAAGTATTAATTTTACTTGAAAGAGTTCAAAGTATAAATATTTAGGAAATGGTAGAAATAGTTTATTTAAAAGTAATTTTAAGTAGAAATACTTTTGAAAGGAAAATTTTAAGAAATGGTGTGTTTTATTTGGGTCGGTTGGGGAAATGAGTCCCGATTTGTTTTGTGGTGATCAGAATAATCTTCTAAGTGACGAGTGGATATTGCTTAGGCGAACGGTACTGTACACTTAGTAAATTATTCTCTTTGTCATTGTACGGTCAGAATGAGTTCGAATCCGAATGAATCCAAAGCAAGTTGGAAATCGATATCTTTGTTAAAACTATTTATTTGGAATTATATATGTATAAAGTATTGTTATAAAAAGGGATTTAAAAAGAAAAGGGTTTTTTTAATTAACTAGTTTGAGTGGCTTAGAAATAACTAAAAAAATAGGCAGGAGATGCATCCGGATGGTAGGCACTTCTCTTAATTATTACCCTTCTTGGTAAGGGAATATATAATACTATTTGGTAATACCCAGTTCCTTGGTTTCATTTTGGGGTTACTCGACTATATATATATTTGTTATGGATTAAAATATATACAGTATCATTTCAAAAGTTTTTGAAATTAATATCTAGGTATTTGATTCTTAAGTTCCAAAATATAAGAGTATCTTGATTTAAAATAGGTTAAAAAAATGAAGTTTTAATCGGGCCAAATTTATTGAGAAGGTTTAATAAACTTTGTTTCATTAAACCATGTCTTTTGATTTTAACATCTACGAAGTTAAAAATTACTTGATGTTATTAGACCGGCTAATAAACATTTTACCTCTGGGTGTCTAAAGAAAAGTAGATTCTAGGATGGAGTTTGGATACCAACATCCTACTCTTCTTAGCTACTTACCAGACCGAACGAGTAAAAGAAGTTGTATTGGTCGACTCAGTTTTAAGACCCAAAATTATTTTGGATCTACATCTGGATAGTTAAAAATGAACATAATAAAAATCTGATGTCTGTATATACTCTTAGGATGTTGGAGAGTATTATACAAATTAATAAATTTAAATGATTTTATAGGAAGGATTTCATAAATAAAGTTGTCTCATTTTAAACGTTGAATCTAGAATGGAATTTTGTGAAATATTTTCATAAATTTGAGAGAGTTAAAAGAAATTGGTTAGTGAGAACCTTTAGATGAGTACGTAGGTTGTACATAGATCATTTCCCTTTCTCATATAGTTCTCGATCCAAGATTTGAGTACATGAGATGAGGTGTCTTAGACTGATCCGAATAAGGATCCATCATTCGATTTTGATGGTGAACACTTGGTGAGGGTTCTTAATGTGAAACCAAAAGTTTTCTATCCTAATTTACGACTATATAAGGAGAACAAAGGGTTCTAATTAAGAAGTTTGATCAGGGTCCACACTAGTAAATCGGGTGAGCAATGCTAGTTAGAAGTGGAGTTATGTATTCGAGTAGTGATCGAATCAGATTATGTATATAAATGATCTATGAACATCATGCAGGCTTATGAATAGTATTTAGTGTTCATGTGGTGAAATTTCGAGGACAAAATTATTTTAAGGGGGGAGAATGTAAAGACCCGAAATTTTATTGCTTTACTTTTTGGAGTATTTAATTAGTTTTAATATTCGATTTGGGGTTTCTATAATAAAATTTATGTTGGAGTAATTGTCCGATTTTTAATGACGTATTTTTAAATTAATTTATAGAATTTTTCCAAAATTTTTAGTTTGGAAAATATTTGAATTTCCATTTGACGTATTTTATGTCAAACATTGGTATTTCTAAAATTTAACAGAACTTGATAACCGGCATGTTCTATTTTTGTTTTGGGATCGCATTACATTGTTGTGCACCATCACATCCTATTTTCTATCATCCACGACCATATGCGAACATAATATGATGTAGCGGACCCCCAAACTCAACCAAAACAAAATCAAACAAGTACAGTGCAGCCTTATCTTCAAATCAGCAGCCCATACTTCAACTTAGCCAACTTTCTGCCCCATCTTCCACCTTAGCAGCCGCCGACGTTCCCTCGTCCCCTTTTGATTTGAGCTCATACTCATGATTTGGTTTGCTTAGCTGGAGTAGGTGGTTGCTATGCTTATACGGATGTGCAAGCACTCGTTTCCTTCTTGTTCATTTTATTTCACTTCCTATAAACCCAGTTCTCAAACTCCTCAAACATCAAAAAATCATTCCTCTAAATCTATACACTTTTAACAAAATGTGTCGACATGAAAAGTGTTTGTCTCGATCCACAGTTTATTTTAAAAATAGTTTCAAGATTTTTCATCGAGTGTGGTGGTAGAAATCGACCAATATCAGTAAATGGTCGAGAAAATGATCGTTTTCGACAATCATGGATTTGCGAATGGATAATATGGATGGGATGTAGCGAAGATTGTTGATTTTTGAAAGTGTTCGCATGACTTTTAGTAGCTTGGTTTGTAACGGAGGGGAAGATGATTGGAATTGGGTTGAAAATGAATTTCTGGTGAACCAGTGGTCGACGGGTTGATCGGAGATGTCGGGAAGGAGCCTTTGGACAAGGCGAAGGTCATGACCGTAGCTGATTTATGATTAGTTCTCTAGGTTAATGGGAATTGGTCAAAGTAGGGTTTAAGGGGCATAAATGGATGGGTTCAAACGCACCCTTGCTGGCAGCGGTAGGGGATGTTGGGGTCGATCGTGGTGGGTCTAGAGGATAGGCGAAGTGATGGCGGATCTAACGGCATAGGTGATAGAGGCTTTAGTTGATCAAGGCAGTGGTGGGGGATGGATATGCGGACCTGGAGCATGTTTTGGTGGGTAGGATGGGTCAGCTTTTACAGGGGCCGGTCGGAGCAGTGATGGAGGGTTGCATGTTGACGAGCGCAAGGTGGTGGGCATGTGGGTGGTCTCGGTTTGACGCATGGTGACTTGGAGCTTCGTGCACGTGCACGGTCAGTGTGCACGAATAGGCAGGTGGATGTTTGGAAAAGTTGATGAGGGAGGATTCAAAGGCTATTCACGCGGGTGGGCTTGGGGATGTGGGCCTTGGGCCGAATGAAGTTTGGGTGAGAAATTTTAATTTTGTTTGATTAATTAAAGTTTAAAATGTTTAAACTTTGAAAATTCATATCTCAGTCATTTGAAATCCGATTTACCCATGGATTTTTGTGTTGGGCTTGTATGGATGAGTACAACATTGTAGTATAACTTATTGATAACTTTGGGTAAGTATAAATTTATGACGTATTAAAACAGGCTGAATTTTAAATTACGTTATTTTAATTAATAACATCGTTTAAAATTTTATACCTAATTAGTGATGTTTATTTGGCCAAATAAATTACCATTGAGTTAAATTGGATTGAATATGGTAATTGGACATTTGTTTAGTGGAATAAAACACCGTTCTGCTAATTAAATTAACTGGACACCTATTTAGCAGAATAAATTACCGTTCTGCTATTATTAACTAGATAGATTAAATTTGGACATTCATTTAGCAGAAATTAAACCCGTTCTACTGTTACACTAGTGTGACACTTAATTACATTCCAATCGATTAGTATTGGATATGTGTTGTATTCATAATTAATTGTAAAATTTGAATTGAATTTTAAAATGTGATGTGATGTAAAAACCTGGATTATAACTTGGATAGTAAAGGAAATTAATGGTGACTTCATTAAGTACCATTGGAGATGCTAAGCCTCTTTCTAACTTGAAAAGTTAATTATTTACTAAAGTTATTTTAACAATAATTATTATTAATTATAAATTATTAACATGACTTTAAAAATAATTACAATTTATTAATAATGTTTTAAAGGATAATTGATTATTGTTTTAATGATAATAAAATTTTAATTATTTTATGATTCTTTAAAAGTATTTCATAAACTTATTTAAGAATATTTTTCCAAGTTATTTAGTTATTGTTTTAAAAATGTTTAATTATATTGTAATTATTTGTTTAAAGTTAATTAAATATTTAATTGAAGTTTTTTATAAAAAATTGATGTCAAAGTTAATTTTTATTTATAATTAATTATTTTATTATATTTTAAAATTAATATATCAATATTATAATATTGGTTAAAGTTAATTTAATATATTATCAGTGTTTTCTAAAGTTATTATGAGGTTTAAAGATAGTTAAATAAAAAGGGTGTTTTAAATGGTAACTCGCTACGTGACAAGTGTTAGATAATGAACTTGTTCTGTTAAAGGTGTTTTAGATAATAGTTGGTTTATAAGATGGTTAGAAATAATAAACTTTTTATTTAAAAGGGAATCATTTTGAAATGGAAAGATTCTTATATAGGTTTATTTAATGAAAAAGGGTTACCAAAAGAATTTATAAATTTGGAAAGAGACTTTGGAATTTGAAAAGAAGTCGGGTTTGAATGATTTTGGAAAAGAGGGGTTCGTAAATGGTTTAGTGATTTGAAAATGGAAGTTTTATAAATTGAGTGAGATCTATAAAAGAGTATTTTTTTAAATTAAATTTGGAAATCTATAAAGAAGCTATATAAGTATATTAGAGATATTGATGAAATAAAGAGATTTTGGAAAGTAACGGTTGATTCTCATGGCATAATTTGAGGGGCGGGGATTGCCTACATTTTACTATCGATTCGGTGGGATAGCGACGTAACCGTTGAGTAAACTGCGATCCATGATGGAATTGAACGGTGCTTTCATATCTATTTTTAAATGTTTTCAAGTATTTTTGTAGGAAATGGTTTGTGAATATACTTATACAGTTGAGATAAGTAGATGAATATTTTAATAGATATTTGAAAGATGATTTTAAGTTAATGGAAGATTAATTTAGGAGGCTTAGTGATTTCCATGGGAATGAAATCGTTATTTGAATGTTTGTTTATTTTATAGTAAAATAACCGACTATCAAATCTTGGCCTAGATATGTAATCCTTCTTAAATTTGATGGTACAGAAATATTCCCTACTTAACACCGAAGGATATTAACTCTGGAAATATTTAGGAGAAACACGGGAATTATATGGTACGGTTACCATTGGTAATGCTATATTATATGTATAAACTCGTTTTGTTCTTCTAGGACAAATAATAAGGAGATCCGTCCGGTTAAACATTTAAGGGGTGATCCCCGCTCTTATGTATTGTTTGATTATTTCCTAAAGAACATGTATTGAGCATACCGAAAAATCGACGATTGGTTTTTGGAGCACCAGGGAAGTGGAAGGGTGTATTCGTAAGAGATGATTCGAAACCGTAACCACTCTGAAACCATATACGGTTCTACGGAGGAGTTTTCGAGATATATTAAGATATTTGAATCCATGTGTGATTCCGAGACCTGTTGGGGTACGAGAATCCATATGTGATTCCAAGATGTATTTGAGATATGGGAATCCATGTGTGATTCCGAGACCCGTTGGGGTATTGGAATCCATGTGGGATTCCTTTATCTGTTTTGATGGCAGCCCGTGAGCTGGAATGCTGGACGAGCCTCACCAACGGTAATGACTAAAACTAGAGATAGGAGGCACGACCAGTAGAGTTGGCAAACCCATAGGGTGTAATCGACTCTACCTAGGCATTGCCTACAATTGTTATGCATGCATGGGGCGATGCACTCGGTCTTAGCAAGACCAGTTATGTTTTTACTATGGTACATCACTAGGGGTGTATGCTGCTTCGGAAGGATATCTCGGATCCTTGTGTAGGAGGATCATTTCTTGGAGTACTTAGGGCACCTCCATGGAATCCTACACAAAATTAACGAACATGCCTTATCTGTTTCTGATTATATACATAGTATTATTGTGATGTACACTCACGAGTATCATAGCCACTTGATTTTTATTATTTTCACCCTTAGACATTATTATAATATCACTGAATTTTCTAATAAAATGTTTTGGTCATCGTAAGGTAAAAATCGGTTCATGTTTATGTGCGGCGTGGTCTTACGAGATACCTTTGATTTTAAAGGATTTTTCAAGTTATAATAAATATAATTCCTTGTAATTTGAGTTTCTCACGCTGGTTTTACCAGACTGACCTGGGCGTTGTTCTTCTATAATGCTCGGGTCAGCCCGAGCATATTTTCCAGATTAGCTGGATACTTTGGAGCTTTCAGGAGACGAGTTGGGTTCTCCAAAGCGTATTCACATATCTTATATTCTTCAGCTGGTTAGTGTTCTTGGTATATATTTGTTGTATTTATCAAATTGTAAGAACATGTTGTTATAACTGTCCAAGGCTAAGGATAAGTTAGTGTACTCTGATATGTGTATGTATGCATAATAAAGATGATTTCTTTTTGTAAGGATTTTGTGTATATTATAAATCTGCTCGTCATGTTGTGAGATTCTGTGTTATTAGTTCTTCTTGTCTTCTTACTTCTTTCTTTCCCTTAACTGTCCGCTTTTCCATTCAAGTTGAGTGGGTCATGTGTGGTTTATTGGCCGCTTAAACTATACAGAAAAGTGGGTTGTTACAAATTCACTTCGTCAAAACTATATCACTTTGAACTTATGGAATTTGGTAATGGTCAAAATTCCATTATCATCCATATTCAACTCTATAGTCCAAATAAATAGCCTATGGTTTAATATTAACAATTATTATTAACCAAACTACTCCGGCCAGAGACTTTGACTTTGAGTTGACTTGAGTTGACCGTGGAAGGAACCCCATATACCTAAGGAGACGAATCCTCTCTTGAATAGTGTTTCACTTCTAATACTTCCACTCGACCTAGCTATAGTCATTTGATAAACGTTGTGCCATGATTTGAGTATAATCAAAGCGGTGTTTTCATATTAAAGATCCAAAGTATTCTCAAGTCAATAGAACTGAGTAAATAAGTCACGTTGGTATTTTCTGTTTGACCTTAGTTGTATTAACCAACATAAAACTATCGAGTCAGTCATTCCACAATTATCCAATAACTATCAATACGTAACCCCTATGTGCCCTCATCAATCATGAGCAATACACTGCCCAACATTCAGAGAGCATTACGTACTCTAGCCTCAGCAGATACATCTATATCCAGTCTCGATGCATCTTGACTAGGAACATTCAAAATGGTGTATTTGTTTTTACTGTGATAAATTACTCACGATTACAACACTTTGTAACTACTATCACAAAATATATCATTCATGTATTTTCTATTAAATATACTTTTAATTTAATTAATTAATTAATATAACACATATTTAATTAATTAATCAATTTATTTCGAACAAGGTTGATTATCGGGTTAGATATAGGTCACAAATTACATAATTATCCCTAGGGCATACGCCTAACTCTATCAATCTCCCACTTGCACTTAGCGTCAATTATAGAATCTTATTTCAACTTCTCCAATTGGTTTTCTCAAAACCAATTGGTCAGTCCCTCGGTGAACTGGTGTGTTATTATGTTTCAATTATCTATTATGTCAATCAACTCTCTTTGATGCTGATAAACTACCTTTATCATGTGAAATAATTCGGGGTATGTCTTTCGACTTCCAATGAGCTCTAAGTTCTGTTACGAACTATATCGTGACATTGTTATCATATAACAATGTTATGTGATTCTTAAAATTTGGAATCACCTTCGGCTCAGTTGTAAATTTATGCATTTACACACACACACACACGTTGTTTTTATTATGGTGCTATTCAAGGCGTTGCACTTAGCCTTTTCATTGAATCAGTCATGGTATTTCATTTGGAACATTTCCAATTTCAAGATTCTTAAACTGAATTTATTATTAACATATTACACACAATATCACTTATGAAAGTTTGAGTCCTAACACTTCTTCATAAGGAGTTCGCTGTTCCTGTAAATGGTTCTCTAGTATTTAAAAAATATACGAAAACACCTCAAACAACCATTTAGTGATTTCTATTTGGATTTAATATTTGCTTCATGTATCAAATACATAAACAAATCATAATATCACTGACAACATAACATGTATAATAATTCATATTGCTAATGCATAAGGAACCTATCTTATGTGTTCCATATTAAACATTTTAATAAGGCGTCCTTGCATACCATTGGGACATTCCCAACATCTTTTGTACTTACTATAAAAGACATCATTTATAAATCCAACGTTGGGTATTAAAACAACTAAGGCTAATTTTAGCACAAGTATATCGTTAAAAATCAGCGGTGTGTTGTTTACTTATGGTTTAGACATATCTATGCATCTTTTTAACTTTCTTTCTTTTGAGCACATGCTTTCTCTGAACAATCAAACTATTTGATATTCTTATCAAAACAGTTGTTCAATTTTGATGCTCGTCGAATGACACTTTCGTATATGTTATTGGATCATATCCAAAAACTAACAAACTCAATATCGCTCCCACTAACTTCGAGACACTTTGGTTATTATGTGTAAACAGTTTATTCTAAATCATTATTTTAAATTTTTTGTTTCAACACATACATACCAAAACATAAAGTCATACTAAGCGATAAATTTGTAAGTAAAATCTGAACCTACTTGAATACATCGAATGGTGAATCTATTACATTAATTTCGACAATTGAAATTTATGGTATTAATCCTATCAATGTAGCTCACTATATTACAAATGCATTTCTCTTTTTCTCAAAGACACATTTGCGACCAAAAGGGTCATATCCTTTCGAATACAAGTATCAAAATCATATTTTGATTATTTACTTGGAATCTATTTCGGATTTGCGCATCATACCATATCATAAATTCAATACTCTTAATGGTTTAACTAAACAACCAAGGAGTATTTATTCTTGGCATTGACAAGAAACTCATAGTTTCTCTTTAATACACAAGAATAATCATTAGACGTTTTAATGTATTTGTGTTTATTTAGTTTCGGTCGACTTCATTCATTCCTTGTAATTATTTTTATCATTGAATCATATTCAAATCCATTTTCATACCATCCTTCACTATGAAGTTGATATTTCTTGAAACAACAGTTGTTTCTCAATGCAACGGAACATGCATTCATAAACATTTTATGAATTGCCCAACATAAAACCGATTTTGCATTAGTTCCCAATATATTTATGTTCACAACATAATTAGTCATCTAATGACTATCATTCCTAAAATTCTCTTGGGATGACTCATACAAGATGTCTTACGTACAATTATTATGTGCAGTCTTTCGGCTCGCACAGCCTGCCAACTCTTTAGCCTAGGGTATATAGGGGTTTCTTATAAACCCTTACCTTATACGGTTTCGTAAACTATTCTTCGGATGATATAATTTTAACCTTATGTACTGCTCTTAAGTACACACCTTATAGAAAGAATTTTAACTCAACTTCACTCATCATTAATCGTGCTTTGTCCAACAAAGTTTGATTACTCCTTGTCAATACATTATTATGTACTAAAGGAATGAGTGACCTTTGAAATTGAATCTTTATTTATATTAGGTTCATACAGAACTCTTTCTAATATACTCACCCATTCGATCAAATCGAATCATTTATGTCACATGTTTTTATTTACTTCTGTTTTATATTTTATGAGCTTATCAAAGACTTATATATGTGTATCAAATACACGTTTATGTATGTGATAACTCATCAGTGAATATGATGAAGTACATGGAACCGTTTTAGTATTAATAGACTTACGATTGAATACATCTATATGTATCAATCCAAAGAGTTCACCAACTCTTTTGACGCTTCCACTAAATCGGTGCATTGTCCTTAATTATTTGAGATATAATTATCCAGTATCATATGATTCATAGTCAGAAAATAAAATTATTTCTCAAAAACTACAGTTAGTCTATAATTATAAAATAATTGTAAAAAATTTAGATACTTCAGTATGTTCCAACACATCATTTTATTATGAAAACATATTACACGTTATATTTTTATTTCATAACGAATATTCAATATATTCACATTGAAATATATTATATCTATTTTTTTAGTCGATATTGAAAAATAGTCAATATTTCATAAATAATGTTTGATAAATTTTAAGAAAACAATTTTCATAATTTGTTGCGATCAATAAGTATATATGGCATGCTCCCACTATTTCCACCATTACTATATAAATTATGAGGTCCATCATTCACTTATTATAGATTATTTATTTCATATACTGCAACTAGTTTACAGCGGAGAGTTCTTTGATCAAATATCTTGAACTCAAAGAAATAAATATCATAGAAAATAATTTTCTTTATGAAAATACTGTTAAACGACGGGTAATTCTATCGATTAGAAAACCATCGAAAAGATATCATTATAAAACCGCAAGCGCACGACGTACAATCGCAGTATGTATGCGAGTACGGTTCAATCCAAAGGGAAAAACAATTAATTTTTAAAATTACTCAATAAAATTAGCCCAAAAATTAAGAGGAGGTTTAGCTAAAATTGTAGAAAAATGAACTAAAAGTGGAATGTAAATGAGAATAAAACTATGATATTAAGAAGCAATTTAGAGGCAAATCCACTTCCAATCATTCATATAAATCAACACAAAATTCATTTATAATTTCTCATTTAAATTTTAAGTAGAAACGATTGATGTGTTTATTATAAGTATGGTTTATTTGTGCTATTAATTAACACAACTTAAACCATCAAAATCTAACACACCATTCAAACCCACTTGTCAATTCTCATGAAAATGACATGAAATTAAAAATAAAGTCTATTTTATGCATGATCTATTTACTATGAACTAGTAACATAGATCATCAAATTTTGATTCTAGTTTGACTTTCATAATCAAAATCACTTAGGCAAATGATCAAATAGCTTATGTTTATATTGGATTAAGCATAGCCTATTTGAGTTGTCAACATAGAGTATCAAATTCACTAAAAAAGAAATATAAACTACCATCATTCATAATTTTCATTAAGCACAAAAAAAAAAGATTACAAATGCAACCATGTTATGTTGGTTTATGAAAGCTTCATTACCCCTAAATTGAAGGGGTTTAGTTTCTCATAATTGAACTCATCTCAACACAAAATGGTTTTAGCATGAAAAACAAGGAAAATGAAAGCTAATCAAAAGAAAAGAGAGCTAAATACTTGCATAAAATAAATCTAAACTAATTGTATGAATTAAATCTACACTATCATCATGAAATAAAAGAGACATAAACTAACATAAAAAGCATGAAATATAATAGCATAAGAGAAAAGAGCATGTAAACAAAAGCAAATAAAAAGAAGGCTAAGAAGCCATTAAAAAGACATTTTATTTATTATTAATTTTGTGGCTACAACATTGCATAAAAGAGAAGAGACTAATTATATGAAACATAAGGGTTATTTATACATACTTAAAACCCTAATTCCATTTTTAGGGGACTACTAGAAATGCCCTTGAGATTGTGCAACCTCCAAGTAATCATTAGGAAATTAATTAATCCCTACTAACATGCCTTTAAATCTCCATTAACATATGTATGTTCTTTTAATTATGGTCCATTAGTTAGTGGGCATGTGGGATCCTCCATGTTGCATTATTTCTTTTCTTTTCTACATTTTTTTGACCTTGAACATTTATGCCTGCATATATCCATAAAGCTCCATCCAATTTACACTCAATTTCTTACAAATAAAAATAAAAGTGTGTAAATAAATTTTCTCAAAATTAATTCATACACAAAATTACCATTTTGCCCCCAAATGAAGATGAATAAATGATGATTTGAAAACAATTTAGATTTTGGTTTAAACATGTAAAATACCCTAATATGCTTACTTATTTTAATAAAAGAAGTTTTGGAAAGGGGTATTTTTATTTCTATTGAATAACAAGTCAAATCAAATAAGTGAAGATAGTGTTTTGGTCTAAGTTGCTTGCTCTCTCTATTTTGAAAATATTAACATTATTATTTACACACCTAACTAAGATATACTGAGGCCAGATATACCAATCATGCACTGCCTTTCGGGCTTATGTGAGAAGAGTACAGAGCATGGCGAGTGTACACACTTGCATATGAACACATGACTCTAGATGTTTATTATTATTATTATTTTAATTTTATTTACATACACCTAACTCAGATATATTGAGACTAGATAAACCGATCATGCACTGCCTTTCAGGCTTATGTGAGAAGGGTATAGTGCATGGCGAGTGTACACACTTGTGTGTGAACACATGACTCTAGATGTTTCTTATTTTTATGATATATATATATATATATATTGAAAAGAGAGAGTTATGCAAAATCATCTTAGCACCACTTAACTTAAAAGATAAAAAATATTATCGCTTTTACTTTAAATCAACCACTCTTTTAAACAAAAATTAAAAATTGGATATACTTTATAATTATCACCAATGAACCTTCCTATATACTAGTTACACTGTAGTTACTTGTAATCAAACTTTTATTTTTATTTTTGTTGAGATAAGTAAATTTTCAAAAATTCCAATTTAATAACAAAAAATGTATACTTATTCTATTGTGTTTCTTCGAAAGTAAATCAATATGCTAAATTTTTTTTGGGTTTTTTTGTTTTTGGAAAGAAAATGGAAAAAATAAACCATGAAAAATCAAAATAAACGCAGACTCCCCCGCACTTGAGTTTGACTATGTTTCCACAGCCAATGTATGATATAATGAGTGTAACGGAGAAAAATATGTACATATTTACAAGAAAGGGTTAAAATTTCTTTCTAGACGTAGTGTGGCTCATGAAGAATCATAAGCTCCTCCTCTCGATCATTCGCCAACTCCAAGTAAGGTTTTAAACGATCACCATTGACTTTAAAAATCGATCCATCGCTAGGGTTCTCTATTTCTATGGCACCGTGTGGAAAAACAGTACGTACCACATATGGTCCTGTCCACCTTGATTTTAGTTTCCCAGGGAACAAATGAAGTCGTGAGTCATACAAAGGAACACTTTGATTTGGCGAAGATGTTTTTATTAGGATTGACTTGACATGAAAGATTTTGTTCTTTCTTTGTAAATTTTCTCATTTTCATACGCGTCGTTCCTAATCTCCTATAATTTATTGAGTTGCAATTTTCTATTTTCGCCAGCTTATTCAAGATTAAAGTTTATGTTCTTAATCACCCACAATGATTTATGTTCAAGTTTGACAGGTAAATGACATGCTTTACCATATATTAACCTAAAAGGAGACATCCCTAGATTAGTTTTATACGTAGTTCTATAAGCCCAAAGCGCATCTGTCAATTTTTGTGACCAATCTTTTTTATTTTTATTTACAGTTTTCTCTAAAATTTGCTTAATTTGGCTATTTGAAACTTCAACTTGATTCCAAGTTTGAGGATTATAAGGAGTGGATAACTTATGGGTTATCGAGTATTTCTTAATTAGAGTTTCAAATGATCGATTATAGAAATGAGTTCCATTATCGCTTATTATTGTGCGAGGTGTTCCAAACCTCAAAAGGATGTTTTCTTTTATGAATTTCATAACAACTTTCTGGTTATTTGTCTTACACGAAATGGCTTCTACCCATTTAGAGACATAATCAACAGCAAGAAGAATGTATAGATTTCCAAAAGAGTTGGGAAACGGTCCTATAAAATCAATACCCTAAACGTTAAAGATTTCGATCATAAGAATGGGGTTCAAAGGCATCATGTTTCGTCGAGAAATTTTTCCTAACATTTGGCAGCGATCGCAAGCTCTACAGAACTCGAATGCATCTTTGAAAAGTGTAGGGCAGTAAAAATCGCATTAGAGCACCTTTTCCGCTGCTTTCTTAGGACCGAAGTGACCACCACAAGCTTGGTCATAACAAAATGAAAGAACACTCTTAATGTCCCAATTTGAGATGCAACGTCGAATGATTTGGTTGGACAATACTTAAACAAGTATGGATCAACCCAATTAAAATATTTCACTTGGGAAAGAAATTTGTATTTATCTTGTTTCGACCAAAATGAAGGAGTTTCCTTAGTGACTAAATAGTTCACTATATCGGCATACTATGGATTGATGGAAACAGAAAGGAGTAGTTCATAAGGAAAGTTCTCGTTGATTGGTAACGAAGATGGTGCGTTTGAAATACGTGACCGATGATCAGCAATGACATTGTTGGATCCTTTTTTGTCTTTGACGTAAGGTCAAATTCTTGGAGTAAAAGGATCCAACAGATTGAATGAGATTTAGCATCCTTTTTAGCGAATAGGTACCTAAGAGCGGAGTGGTCAGTGTAAAAAGTAATGTGTGAGCCAATCAAATAAGGTCGGAACTTTTCAAGCGCAAAAACTTTCGCTAAAAGCTCTTTTTTGGTGGTTGTGTAATTGGGCCGAGCATCGTTTAGAGTCATACTGGCGTAGTAGATGACGTGAATAATTTTGTTGATGCATTGTCCTATGACAGCACCGACCGCACAATTAGAAGCATCACACAATATTTCGAAAGGAAGATCCCAATTGGGTGAACAAATGATGGGAGCATAAATAAGTTCATTTTTGAGATGTTCGAAAGCAGAAACACGGTCAGGATTAAAGTCAAATGGAACGTCTTTTTCAAGAATAGTCGTCAGAGGTCGAGCAATTTTACTAAAGTCTTTCACAAAACGTCGAATAAAACCAACGTGTCCTGGAAATGACCGAATGTCCTTGATAGATTTGGGAATGGGTAGATTTGCAATTATGTCAACTGTCGCTTTATCTACCTCAATGCCTTTTTGAAATGACATGCCCAAGTACTATTCCATATTTGACCATAAAATGATATTTTTCCCAATTTAACGTTAAGTGTTTGTCCTTGCATCGGTTCAGAACCATCTCGAGATGGTGTAAGCACTCAAAAAAGAGTTTTCAAAGATGGAAAAATCATCCATAAACACTTCCAAAAAGCATTCGATAATGTCGGAAAAGATGTCGACCATGCATCTTTGGAAAGTAGCAGGAGCGTTGAAAAGGCCAAACGGCATATGTCGACATGCAAAGGTGCCAAAGGGACATGTGAAAGTTATTTTCTCTTGATCTTCGAGAGCGATCAGAATTTGGTTATAATCCGAATAACCATCAAGAAAGTAATAGAATTCGTGGCTGGCTAAACGTTCGAGCATTTGGTCAATGAAAGGAAGAGGAAAGTGATCTTTACGTGCTTCGGCATTTAATTTTCGATAATCAATGCAAAAACGCCAACCCATTTGAGTAAAGTTGGAATGAGTTCGTTTGCGTTATTCGTGATAACGGTAAGTCCGGATTTTTTAGGCACATGAATTGGGCTAACCCATGAACTATCAAAAATGGGGTATATGATTCCGTTATCGAGGAGTTTAAGAATTTCGTCATGAATCGCATCCTTCATTTTGGAGTTAAGCCTTCATTGTGCATCACGAACAGCCTTGGCTTCATCACCTAAGTGGATGCGATGTTGAACAGAAGCGGGACTAATTCCCTTAATATTGGTAATCGACCATCCAATTGCCTCTTTGTTTTTCGACAGAATTGAAAGAAGGGAAGCTTCTTGATCAAGAGAAAGATTTTAAGAAATTATGACAGAAAAAGTTTCGTCATCACCTAAGCATGCATACTTAAGGTGATCAAGAAGAGTTTTGAGTTCCAATCTAGGAGGTTGCCCAGTCAAAAAATTCGGTTGAACTTCTGACTCAACTGTGAGGGGTTCAAACGGAAGCACATTTTCAATCTCATTAGGCTCGTCTCGAAAAAATTGTTCGTATTGAGTCTTGCATTCATTGTTAAGTCAACTGTTTCGTTATCAAAATTTTCTTGAATGAAGCTAATTTCCCACGTTTGGTCAAGTGGTTCATTCGATTGATTTTCGAGGTTGAAGATGTTAAGATCCAAAGTCATATTACCAAAAGGAATTTCCATTGAACCATTTTGACAATTGATTAGAGCATTCGAAGTGGCTAAGAAAGGTTGTCCTAAAATCAATGGAATTTGACTCATTGGATTATTCACAGGTTGTGTCTCTAGGGCGATGAAATCGATGAAGAATATGAATTAACCGATTTTGATGAATACGTCCTCAATTTCTCCCATGGGTTTCTTTATCGAACGATCGACAAATTGAAGAGTTACTTTCGTCGGTTTAGTTCACCCAAGCCAAGTTGCTGGTAACTGAATAAGAAATCAAATTGACACTCGCACCCAAGTCTAGTAAGCAATTATTAATCGGCTTATCTTCTATCGTGCACGAGATCGTCAGACATCCAAGATCTTTGTATTTTATGGGAATTGATTGAGACAAGACTTTGCTAAGACAAACAGCTAAGAAAACTTTCTTAGGTACATGAGTGTGTCATTTTTGAGTACACAAGTCCTTTAGAAACTTAGCATAAGTTGGGACTTGTTGAATGATATCAAAGAGAGGAATGTTTACTTTGACTTGTTTGAAAATTTCCAACATCTTTTCCATTTGATCTTCTTAGGTCAAAGTCGATGTGGAAATGGAATCCGATACTCAGTAGGTCCGTCTACATGAGTAGAAGTAGAATTTGGATTGGAATTTGATTCGGTATTTGACTCGATGTTTTGTTTAGAATCACTTGTTTTTGAAGTGTCAAGAAGAACTTTTGGCAAATCGTCTGGATTGACAACTTCGTTGTCGATTAGTTTACCGGAACGCAAAGTCGTGATAGCATTCATGTGGTTTACATTGCTATTTTGAACGACATGAGCTTAATTCGAGTTTGTGTTTTGATTTTTTTGGGTTCAGAATTGGCTGATTTGGAAACGTGCCTCGGTCACATTCACTCACATAAGTGGCTAATTGACTCATTTGCATTTCGAGTTTAGCAATTGATTGACTCGTATTTTGCATGTACGAGGTTAATTTGCAAATTGCTATTTGATTGAAGGTTTTGAGTGGTCGCATTAGCCAAATTTTCAAGACTTTTCTCAAGTGAAGTTATTCGTTTATCATCTTGGGGAGCATAAGATTGTTGCGGCTGATTTTGAGATGGAGCCGCAAAATTTTGTTGAAAGTGGTTGGACTGAAAAGGAGGATTCGAAGCATTGTTCGAAAATGCTTGAAAATTGGGTCGAACCAAATTTGTGTTAGAATTATTTTGGTTCCAAGCAAATTTAGGATGATTTTTCCAACCAGGATTGTACGTTGGAGAAAATGGATCATTCTTAACCATATTAAAAGCATTAAGTTGTTCTATCGAATGAGGACACTGTTCAGTGATGTGATTCGGATCGTTACATTTAAAACACAATGGTTGGGAAGCTTGGTTCATTTGATTAGATGAGAAAACGTTGTCGGATTTATTGATCATTGCATCAATTTTAGCTTCCAAAGCCAACGATGATCCTATCGAGCGCGCGCTCGATCGTGAATAAATGGATTTTTCTTTAGAACTTTCCTATTGGGATGATTTTTCGGCCAAGTTCTCAAGGAATTGCTAAGCAACGTCATGATGTTGGGCGAGAAAATTGTCTTGGCACGTCGGTTCAAGCATGGTTCATGAACTATTTTCAAGTCCATCGTATATGATTTGGCAAAGAGTCCATTTTTCAAAATTATGGTGTGGACATTTTATCAAAAGCTCTTTAAATCTTTCAAAGTATTTTCCGAAAGGTTCACCCCTGAATTGATGAAAATTCACAATTTCGTTTCGTATTTTGGTTTTTTTTCCAAGGGGTAGAATTTTTTTAGAAAGCTTTAACAAATTCGTCCCAAGTTTTGATCGAGTTCGAGGGTAAGCTATAACCATTTTTCAGCATAATTGGTAAGGGCGAATGGAGTTAACCGAAGTTTGACTCTATTGTCACATAATTGTTGAAGTTTAATGGTTTCACAGACTTGTTCGAATTTTTTTAAGAAGATGTATAGGTCATCGTGTTCAAAATGCCAAATTTCGAGAGCATGGCAATATGGTTTGAATGAATTTCAAAGTGATTACCCGTTAAGGCAGGTAATTTGATACAAGAAGGGAAAGAAACTCTATCGGGAAAGATTCTATCCATGAGAGTTCGGGGAGGGTTTTCATTAGCCATCGTTGGAGGATCATTCGTTTGAATTAAAAGATTTGTCGTTGTGTCACGAGTCCAGGTACTCATGCACAAGTGAAAAGATCAAGGAGAGAAAGTCATGAAAATCAATGTTAAAAGAATGAAACAAGGCTAAGAGAATGAAATGAAAAATTCTTTTCTTTTGTTTTTTTGAAAGAAAAAAATATTTCTAAAAAAGAATTTATTTTTCAAAAGGGAGATTCGATTTTTTTTTAATTCAATTTTTTTCTTCTTCTAAAATGTTTTTGTTTATTTTAGTTTTTGTTTTGAAAAGATTTTGTTTTCTTTTGGATCTTTGCTTTTAAAAAAACTAAATTAAGTAAAATGCTTGTTTTGGATATTTTTACTTTTGGATTTTTTTGTTTTTTTATATATGCGTGAACTAATGCAGTTAAATGAATGCAAGGATTTAACTACAAATTTTCTATCCTTAGTAGCTCCAAGCCCAAAATTGTATAATCACACTTAGACTTAATTCAACAAAATAGTTTTTAACCAGGTAACGGACAGGGGTTATCGGTGCACCACGAATCACCATAGCAATGCAACCGAAGGTTTAAGTACCTTCAAAAAAACAATTACTATAATATTTACAAATCACCATAATATTTATAAATGATTATTGCTCTACCGTAGTGTAGACACCAAGAAATAAATTGTTAAAAGAAATCAACTTGTCAAGATACAATTTTTCCATAGAAGAGCTCGTGACTCCCTAAAGTCCAATGTCTAACCCTTATTATTAGTCAAATTCTAAGATGATATGTAATTTATGGGCTAAGGAAGGGGCGATGAAATCCCCCACTTTATGTGAATTTGGGTATTACCCTTGGAAAAGAATATAAGATGAAATGAATGCAAAACAGAAATTAAACGTGTATTAACAATGCAACTACAAATGAGATTAGATTTATTTTAATTTTAAATGCAAGCAACCAACAATGCAATGAAAATAAAAACAAGTAATAAGAGCACGATACCAAAACGCGCAGAATTGTTAGCAATTTTATTTTAAAGCGGAATTTTTTTTAGCGCAAACAAAGTAGTTATTTTAAGTAGGCAATTCTTCTTCTACTTTTGCAACCTGAAAAGGAGAGTCGATGACTTTTTTTTAAAGAATAGACTAAAAACAAAGGCAAAGAATAGAAAGAAAACAAAAGGAAAAGAAAAAAAATATCATTTACCCAAGCGAAAAGGAAATTTAAACAAAATAAAACTTAAAATAAAAAGTTGAACTCAATCCAATTATTCAAGCCAAACATAACCCTCTTTTTAAAAAAACAAAGGACTTTACAAAACAAAAACAACCCAATTAACCAAGGCCAAACCAAAAGCAACGCTTTTATTTAAGAGATTTTTTTTAAAGGATAAAACATGAAAAATGAATTTACACTTCTAAAACCAAATTAACCAAAACCGAGCCCAATCATACTCATAAGCCCACATGCAAACCCACTTAACACACACCTCTATAAAACTTAATCACCCAAACGCCTTTCTCTCTGTAATAACAAGAAATCAAACTGAATAAAAAGAAAAAAATGAAAGAAAAGAATGAACAATTCGTTTGCAAATTGCGGTTGGAAGTCAGAGTATGTGATTATTGTTGGCTGTTTGTCGCAGATTGTGCTCAAGGGTTGTAAGATTGGATTTGAGGGTCGTAGGAGGTCACGATTGGGTTTGGTGGTTCAGTAATTGCTGCAGAGAGGTTTTAGTTAGTGGAGTGATTGGTTTTGGCTTCGGATCAGGTTTGTGAGGAGGTGGAGATTGCTGGTTGCAGAGGACCGAATTCGTGTTGCTTGTTCGTGGATTTTGGTTTATTCAGGCATTCGTTTGGGTGAGTGCAAATTTGGGTAAGTGGTTGCTTTGGTTAGAGGCGATTTGAGGGTGAGGTCACGTTTGCGTTCAGGTGGCTTGGGTTGCAGAGATGGTTTAGGAATTGGAATTGGTTGCTCAAGGGTAGGGGTAGAGGTATTGCTGTTTGAGGTGAGTTGATGATGTATGAGTTAAAAGTATTGTTACTTAGAGATGGTTTATGGATTTGCTTGAAAGGCAAGTTTGAAGTGCGCTGGTGGGATGTTGGAGGTTGGAAATTGCAATGCAGTGAGTTGAAGGAGTGGTATAGGAAGTTATGAATTGGAGTGAATTTGGTAGTTTTGAATTAAAGTGTGGTTTGATTCTAGCACAGGGCTGTAGACGTGGAGATGAGGAGGTCGTAGTGACGAACTTGTAGTGGTTGGAGTAGTGAAGTTAGTTTGTTGGCTGAGTATTAGGCGTGTGATTTTCAAGTTCTGTTTGAAGTTCGTTTGGGTGATGGAAGGGTGAGAGTGTGGTTGAATGGTTGGTGAAGGCAGTTTTGGTGTCTTGGGATGGAATGGTTTGTTGTCGACGGTGGTTTTTTTGGTGCTTCAGGTAGATGAAGGGAGGAGGAGTTGTTTTGGCAATGATTTTGATTGGTGGATGGAAGAGTGAAGTGGTTGAAAGAGGTTGTTTTTGGAACAGTAAGGTGTAGGAGGAGGGGAAAGTGATCAGGTATGAAGGTTGCTGATGGTTTAAGTGAGGTGTTTGAAGAGGTAAGACAGGAATGAAGGGAAGGAAGCAGGTGTTCGGTTGCATTTTAGATTGAGGGTGGTGGCAATGTAGAGGTTGGAATGATTGGTCGAAGAGGTTGTGGCAGTTTGTAGTGTAGCAGGTTGAAAGCAGTTTTGAAGTTGGATGGAATGGGAGATTGTAGAGGTAGTGGGAGGTGATGGTGAGTTCAGGCAGTGGCAGTGAGTTACTGATGGAGTGTGAGGCATGCAATGAAATGTACAGGGAATATAAAACATAATGTAAAACTAAACTGCAATGTAATTTTTTTTCTTTTCAAATTTCGAACAAAAATGCAAATTTGGAATGTGGAATATGGAATGTGAAACAGACGCACATAGAAGAGAAATAGAAATGAAAACAACACAATGCAATGCAAATAGCTCAAATTCTCAATACTAACAACAGTAAGCAGAGAAAATAAAACAAGCTTTGAGAAATAAAAACAGCAAACAGCAAATGCAATACAATGATTTTTTTAAACTAAAGAAGAAAATGCAAATAAAAGAAAATTAATTCGAAGAGTAAATAAAAATTAAATTGCTCTCCCCGGCATCGACGCCAAAAACTTGTTAAACGACGGAAAATTCTATCAATTAGAAAACTGTCGAAAATATATCGTTATAAATCCCGCAAGCGTAGGGCGTACAGTCATAGTATGTATGCGAGTGCAGGTCGATCCACAGGGAAAGAATTAATTTTTAAAATTACTCAATCAAATTAGCATAAAATTTAAGAAGAGGTTTAGCTAAAATTGTAGAAAACTGAACTAAAAGTAGAATGTAAATGAGAGTAAAACAATGAGATTAAGAAAATTTAGAGGCAAATCCATTTCCAATCATTCATGTAAATAAACACAAAATTCATCTATAATCTCTCATTTAAATTTAAGTAGAAAAGATTGATGTGTTTATTATAAGTATGGTTTATTTATGCTATTAATTAGCACAACAAAAACCATCAAACTCTAACACACCATTCAAACCCACTTGTCAATTCTCATGAAAATGATATGAAATTAAAAATAAAATCTATTTTAAACATGATCTATTTACTATGAACTAGTAATATAGATCATCAAATTTTGATTCTAGTTTGACTTTCATCATCACAATCACTTAGGCAAATAATCAAATAGTTTATGTTTATATTAGATTAAGCATAGCCTATTTGAGATGTCAACATAGACTATCAAATTCATTAAAAAAGAAACATAAACTACCATCATTCATAATTTCCCTTAAGCACAAAGCAAGAGACCACAAATGCAACCATGTTATGTTGATTTAGTATGATTCATGAAAGCTTCATTACCCATAAATTGAAAGGGTTTAGCTTCTCATAATTGAATTCATCTCAACACAAAATGGTTTTAGCATGAAAAACAAGGAAAATGAAAGCTAATGAAAAGAAAAGAGAACTAAATACTTGCATAAAATAAATCCAAACTAATTGCATGAATTAAATCTATACTATTAACATGAAATAAAAGAGACATAAACTAACATAAAAGAGCATGAAATAAAATAGCATAAGAGAAAAGAGCATGTAAACAAAAGCAAATAAGAAGAAGGCTAAGAAGCCATTAAAAAGGCATTTTATTTATTATTAATTTTGTGGCTACAACATTGCATAAAAGATAAGAGACTAATTACATGAAACATAAGGGGTATTAATATATGTTTAAAACCGTAATACCATTTTTAGGGGACTACCAAAAATACCCTTGAGATTGAGTAACTTCCAAGTAATCGTTAGGGAATTAATTAATCCCCACCAACATCCCTTTCAATCTCCATTAACATGTGCATGTGCTTTTAATTATGGTCCATTAGTTACTGGGCGTATGGGCTCCTCCATGTTTCATTATTTCTTTTCTTTTCTACATTCTTTTGGCCTTGAACATTTATGCATGTATATCCATGAAGCTCCATCCAATTTGCACTCAATTTCCTGTAAATAAAATAAAAAATGTGCAAATAAATTTTCTCAAAATTAATTCATACACAAAATTACCATTTTGCCCCCAAATGAAGATGAATGAATGATGATTTGAAAACAATTTGGATTTTGGTTTAAACATGTAAAAATACCCTAATATGCTCACTTACTTTAATAAAAGAAGATTAAATATGAGAGTATAAATATACACTTTTACATGCACATCAAATACATTTTGGAATAGAAATCGTATTTCTTATTCCAATGTTAAGTATTAATCAATATTATTACAACTCTTATTTCCAGTGTTTCTTGATGAAGCAGAAGTGACTATACACTCTCTTTATCCTAACTGTACCTTAAATCACATCTACTCTTATACTTTCATTTTTCTTTCTAAATGCTCGAACCATTTAAAAAAACACTCTTAGTATAACATCATAACGAACTCTTTACAAAAGCGCACTCAATCATGCTTAACATTTAACGACATCAAATATGATGCATCATACGTAAACTGATCAAACTGACATTTCAATGATTGAATTCTTAGATCTTTCTTGTAGTTTTGATCCAGTATTACATTTAACATAATGCGATCTTTTTATAATCAATCAAATTGAATACTCGATCACAAAGTACCATTTATTGGCTTATTTTGAATAAACCATCCTCATCAAAATATTGTACATTACGAGCTGTGACTGTTCCCCATATAGCACTTATATGTGATAGTATATAGATCAAATATCCATATGCTTGTATTGCTTTTAGAGTTTGAGACTAATGGAAGCAATATATGATCTCTACCAAATAAACATGTAAGCGACCAAATTATGAATTTATTTAGTAGTTGTAAAATAAGGCGCTTGCATGGGTATTGAAATATTAATATGCAAGAAGAAATTTATTAGTAAGTATATGTTATATTTATATTTATCGATTTTCAATTTAGTTCATTTATATATCTTGATTGATAAACATTTTATCAATCATATTAAACACACAAATTTATCAATGTAGATAATTATAATATTATATAGCATATGTTCTTATAATATTAGAAAGGTTAAATGTTATCATTTCATTTTAATAATAAGGCTCCCACTAGTATTTTATGTTTCACTAAACCTTAAGCAAAATATGGAACTCTTTCGACTTCATTAGTAAGTGTTAGGACTCATCCGTCTTGGAATTCTGGCTTTGAGTATGCTCAACAAGTCATAGCTCCACGGAAGATGGATAACTCCTTATCTATTGTATCATATACAACTCATAACCCACTGGTACCTTATCCTAATTCCGCTTCGACCTTGAGTCTGCTCAACAAATCGAAATGAAATTATTCGCTCGTACCTACCATATCGCGACGGCCTAAGTATAGTATATGTTCCTTGAGTCTACTCAACAAATATATATAGTTATCTTACCTCGTCTATTCAATATATTAATAATACTACACATAACATCCCTAGCTTGAGTCCACTCAATAACTAAGGGGTATGCAAGTAATTTATTAATCTATATATGGTAGAGGACAATATTATATTGAAGATTCATAATCTTTAATATTTAATATTAAGTGATATCGACTTATGGAATAATATAACTCTTTATGAATTACTCTCGTGACTCAAGTGTCAGACACATTCAAAATCACGGTATACATATATTTACGTATGTATTTATTCTTTTAGTCTATTTAGGGTTTCTTTGATGTTCCACCTTTAGTTTATACATTCATATTATATAAGTTTTGTTACTATATAACTTTCATATTTTATATTACTTATATAATAGTTTTATGTATATATTATATTATTTCAATTTTATTTAATTGATTAACATTTTAATTAATTTTATATTAATTTAATATAATAATTATTATATACTATAACCATTATAATATAACACATATATCATATATATGTGTATATTATTTAATAAATTAACTTTAATTAATTTATTTAATTGAATAATTTTAACTAAATTTATATTAATTTTGAAATTCACTTATATACATACATGTATACTTATGTTAATTTAACATTTTAAAACAACATAACGTATATCATAATATACAATACATGTATATATTTATTAATCAATTAACTAATTTAATTAATATATTTTATTAATGTTATTAATAAATTTTATAAATTTCAAAATTAACTTATTAATTTTCAACCATTTTAAAATTTTCATTATGTTATAACATTTACAATATTTATATATTACATTTTAAATTTAAAAATCTTATATTTTTAATTTTTAAAACAATTTGAAAATTTATATTATAACATATGTACTATTTTCTTATATTAAATTTAACTTTTAAATTTAAAACTTTTATTTTTTATTTTTAAAGCAATTTTGAAAATTAACCTAAGGCCCAATTCAAATTTAGGCCTTTTCAATTAGGGACAACTTTTGGGGTGTGAGCATAATAGTTAACCCTAACATGACTAATTTAGACCACATAGGCTATTGGGTTTTGGTATCATTGTTTGAACTGGGCTCGCCCGCAACGGAAGATAGGGTGAATTTCAAAAAAAATTCCTGTATTGGATCTATATTGGGCCTATGAAGTTTAATTTATTTAGAATATTTCTAACTTTAATTTAAATAAAATCTATTATTTCATTTAAATTCATAAATTATAGATAGAATTTTATTTAATTTATTTTCGATTAAATTAATAATACACATACGTATCATATACATATATGTATGTGTGTGCTGTAGGATCGAGTAATATACTATAGAGAGCGGTGAATAGGGTATTTAAAAATATTTCACAGAGATGCTAGTAAAATATAGAATAGAGTGCGGAAATGTAAATGCAAAAAATAAATAACATAAGATATACCCAGCTTCGGCCTAATGCCTACTGCTACCCAAAGTTACTACCAAGATTATATATTCAACGTTACAACACCTATAAACTCGCACTCTCCGCTAACCAAAATATACTATTCCTATGCCTAGTAACCCTGCCTGAACTCAATGCGCTAAGATCAGAATCCTTGAACTACAACACGTAGCTCAACCTAGAAAATCTAGGGTTAAAAATTCAAAAAGAAAAATATAAAATAAAAATTACAAAAGAATATAAATGCCCAATGTGCATATAATAAAAGTGAGGGACCAAAGAAAATTTTCCCTTCCTCCTTTAATCATGTGAAGCTTCCAAAAGAAATCAATTCCCCTCAATTAACGTTTCTTCCTCCTTCTCTGAAAACAAACTCCAGTCGGACTTTGAGATATTTGGAGTTCGTAGTGGTTGAGATTGACTCTATTTGAAAGATGCGACACAGATGATGTCGTCACTAATGTTGAGCTTTAGGTATGGAATTAAGATGTTGCTGGTTATTGACGTTTTGTATGTATAAGATAATGCCTAAATGAGATTGAAGAAGAAGAGGAGTTCTGTATTTTGTTTGATCGGATGGAGATTTTATATGAAATTTCTTCAATGAAGTTTTCTCCTTTCTTTTGTTGTTGTTATACCAAATATTTGATAAAGCGAATGTTTTGCAATATATAGAGATGTATTGGCTGAATCAAATATTGCTTGAGAATCTCTTGAAGGATATTTTCCTTTTTTATGATCTTCAAATCCATATATGGCCTTTAAGAAAGATATTTCCCTTCTTGTTGATTTTGTATCCACTAAATAATGGCAATTTTCTTTTTGTTCTTGATATGTAATCTTTTGGTAACAAAGAAAACACTATATATAGAGTTGTATTGATTGGAATATTCTTTGCTTCAAAGTCTTCATATTCAAATTAATATTTCTCTCTATATGATATTTTCCTAAAATTTCCTTATTTGAGAGAATCTCCATCTTTGGTATTTGTTGTTTAAATATTTTCAATCAATCAAGGAATACTTTGTGATTTTGATTGCATGTCCTTTTCTGTTACATGATCTCTATTTGTTTTCCTTTTTGAAAAAGAAACTTCACTACAACCAGTTTCTTTTAAGGAAACATGTAAATATACAATACAAGACACACATTAAATAAAAAATATATTTATTAATACTAAACTGAAATTTACCACAATTTCTTACAATAATTCATTTTTAATAATAATAAAATACGTATTATTTTTACAAATAAATATAGGTGTGTATGTATTTGCCATGTGATGTGTGTAAATCAAGCAAATGAGATATATTGACTAACAATTCACTTAGAAACAAAGTTGTGACATTTTGATTTATAAAATGTAACACACTCTGAAAAAAAATCAATATACAAATATATTTGTTATCATCAAACAAGACATATACTCCATAATCTCCCCCTTATGATGATAACAAACAACAAGTTAAGATTTGTAAAATGTAAATCTTGTTGAGTGTATTTAATATCATAAAAACCAAAATCATAGCATAATGTTTCGATAAATATAAAATGCTCCCCCTATTGATATGCTCTCCCTACATATGTGGTATATATGTTTTAGAACAAAATATTAAATGGATATATTTCTTCCAATATCAACAATGAATTCACAATGTAACCAAATCTTAACCGCTCTCTCCTCCTTTTGTTTTCATCAAAAGTATAAATATTAAATTAAGACGATGAGAAAGTGATACTGAATAATGAAACTCGACGAAAATATGATGATAAATATTTAATAAAAAATCGACCATAAACCACAGTAATTATATCGATCAAAGTCACATCCTATGAGCGGAAGAGAGTGACAAAAATAAGTGTAGTTATATGTAGCGGGGTTAAATGACATAGCCCATAAGATGTTACATAATTACATGGTTTATTTTAAATTCAATATGAAATTAATTTAGAATAACTTATCCCTAACTCGTCTTAGATGAGATCAAGAACTTCCATCCAGCCATTGCTGTGAGGTCTCTTAGATAAGAATGGACGTTACTTGACGAGTACCGACACACTTATTTCATAAGCATGTTGGGGCTTAGGGCATATATATATATATAATTCTTTTCATAGGCTTTCACCAAACAAATTTGGGTATATCAATTTTGCCAACTCATATAAGAACAAGAATAATAGTAAAAAGAAAGAATGCAAGATGAATTGATATAATATAAATGGTAGATTCAAAGAAATGTGGGATATGCAATTGTCAAAATAGAAACTATAACATAGTTTGACTATCAAAAAATATCATAACGTCATTATTTATTCAAGTACAAGATGCAATATCCATGATCATCTACGTAATCGATATAAATACTTTTGAAAATCACATAAGGAAGTTCAATCGATCGTGATATTATTTTAAAAGTAAATTCTCTATAAATATCACAAAAATATTTTCAGTTTTATATTATATCCTTGAACATGCAATATAAATTAGTTTTACAACTATTTGTGTAAAATGAGCATATAGTCTAAGGGTATACACATTAATATATCAAAAAAATCAACGATTCATCTCAAAAGATTTCATCACAAAGCATAAATTGTTTACTTCAACAATCATCTCAATTTTTGAATATCAACAACCCCATTTCAAGAAGTTCATCACAAAGTTTAAAATTTTCATTTTACAATAAAAGTCATTGTCAAAAATCATGTCAAGTGAAGAAATTTAAAGCTCATCCCACAAGGTTTTGTATCAAATTTTCAAGTCAAAGAATTATCAAGTCAAGGCTCGCATATTAAAATAAGTTTTCCATCGAAAATTCATGTCAAAGATTTAGTTAAAAAAAATCTCATTTCAAAAATATTCACATCATGAAAAATATGGAGAGAGAAAAAATCCTAAGAGAGAAAAAAAATTATATTTTTGGATTTTTCAAATTTTCACACTAAAAAATAAGAATGAAAAAAAACATGTTTTTGGATTTTTGAAAATAAAATGAAACAGAAAACAAAATGCAAACTCTCTACATATGTAAGAAAAATTATGTGAAATTTTAGCCGATCCATATAACATATGGGCTATTAAAAAATATTAGTTTGGAGAAACCATAAATGTAGAAGTCATACCAAATGTTCTGCAAAAGAACAAATTACTCTGCCATGATAACACTTGTTAACCGGGTCGCCTATGGTGGTGAACAATGATACCTCAAATACCACTTGTTACTCTCAACGTGTCAGCGGTGGCGAATAATGGTATCTCAAACACTGGTGTCCAACCTCTCAATGTCTCATTATCAATGCTAAGCGTAAAAGGCTTCGTCAAACAAGCGTATTGCATACTCCACAATGTCAATTAATTTTAATCCAACCTTTAAATTTTCCAGTAAAGATATCCATGTCAAGAAAATGCACTCACAACCAAAAATTCTCGAGCAAAAAAAAATTGTTAGTCGTCATCAAAAGAAATAACCATTGGATTATCTTATGTAAAAGTATATCATAGACATATGTATGGAAGCAATTATCATTGCACACTGACCATAGCTTTTCTTGCCTTTGAACTTGCATTCACGTTCACTATTTTTATCCAACATGTGAATCTCCGCTAGTTTTCCTAGGCTAAGGAACTTTATAATTATCGCTCCTCAAATGTGTAGAAAACTCGAAATCTACCTCCATCATAGTTGCTCCTTAGCCCGTCTTCGTATCTACACATTAGAGGAGGAAGTGACTGGTCTAGAAAGAGATGTAAGACTACATTTGTTTGCAATTGAAATCTTTGGCATCCAAATTTGTTTATGTGGCAAACCGTTAATTTTAACAATCGCATTCTTGGGAGTCCAAACTTGTTTAACTTTAAGAGAATTCACTTTTGTACCTTTTGGAATCCAGATTTACGTAACAGTTTTTTATTTTGACAATTATTAATACTATGTCCAATATTTCCATAATCCATGCATTTGGATATCGCACTTCTCCCCCTATTGGTATTATTAGTTGTTTGTTTATATATTGACACCTTTTCAAATCCAAGCCCTTTTCTGTTATTCGCAAAGAGTTGATTTCCTAACAGCATATTAAAAGATTTTTCACCATTGGAAAATTTTCGAACAGTCAACTCATGATCATTAACTTTGGATTTTAAAAGATTATTCTCATTTATTAGCTTAGAACAATGACTAATAGCAATCTCTCTCATTTCAGAATCATTCTGCTTTAAGACCATATTTTCATTTTCAAGCACTTTTTTTGGTCTTAACTTCAAGCATCCCACTTTCAATGAACTGGCATTTTTCAAATTCAAGTTTTTCAAAATCCTTGAGTTTATCAATATATTTTTCCAATTCATGATTTATTTGAATAATTTCAATTCCACTATTTTTCAAAATCATGTTTTCATTATCAAGAATTGAAATTTCCTTTAATGTTTTTTGATTCCTTTTGAAAGTTTGCATATTTATCACATTCAAGAATTCTGATCTTTTCAATTTCATTTTCAAGCTCATCTAGAATTATTTCAGTTTTCAACAAATTATCCTTTTCAAAGATTTCACGTTTGGAATTTGTAGACATCTTAAAAATCTCCAACTCTTTTTGTAAAACATTATTCTTGCAAATGAGCTCAGTTTCGTTTTTCTTCAAAATCAAATTTCAATTGTCAAGCTTTAGAAAAATTTCATTGAAGCGAACAAATTCACTTTTGTTTTTCAAACATTTTTCACAACCAAAATTTTCAATTTTCTTAATGTTTTCAAGCTCCTTTTCCAATTTATCGTTTTTTAGACGAAGTTTAAAATTTTCGCTTTTCAACCTTTTATTTTTCAATTCAAGATTATCAATAGTTTTAGTTAATTTATGAGACTAAAGAACTAAATCTTTAAATGAAAAATCACTTATCTCATCATTTGTTGAATCGCTATCACCGTCGTCTTCACCATCATCGTCTGAATCTTCTTTTGTGTATCCCGCCAAACAAAGTTCTACTCTCGTATCAACTTTGCAAACTTCATCTTCATCCTTAACTTTACCACCATATTTTGCATCGAGAGTGTTTCAAATTTCCTATCCAGTTAGACAATGGGAGATATGTAAATTCTGATTTATCAAGTCCAGAGATAAGAATATTCATAGCATAGCATTAAGCGAATAATTATTCTCATCTACCATATCTAAGTCATTTCCAATGATATCCCAAATATGAAAGTCAACAGATTTTAAATAAATGACCATCATATATTTCCACTATGAAAAATCTGCTTTATTAAAAATAGGTGGACTGAAAATGGACCGACTCTCACTAAAACTATAGCAGCTAGGTAAGACTTGATATCGACTTTTTCTAATAACCTGCTCTGATACCACTTGTAGGATCGAGTAATATACCCTAGAGGGGGGTGAAAAGGGTATTTAAAAATATTTTGTAGAGATGCTAATAAAATATAGAATAGAGTGCGGAAACGTAAATGAAAAAAATAAATAACACAAGATATACCTAGCTCCGACCTAATGCCTATTGCTGCCCCTAAAGTTACTACTAGGATTATATATTTAACGCTTACAACACCTGTGAACTCACACTCTCTTCGAACCTGAATATACTAACGCTATGCCTACTAACCCTGTCCGAACTCAATGCCCTGAGATTAGAATCCCTGAACTACAACACATAGCTCAACCTAGAAAATCTAGAGTTCAAAATTCAAAAATAAAAATATAAAATATAAATTACAAAAGAATATAAATGTCTAATTTGCATATAATAAAAGTGAGGGGCCGAAGAAAATTTTCCCTTCCTCCTTTAATCATGTGAAGCTTCCAAAAGAAATCAATTCCCCTTAATTAACGTTTTTCCCTCCTTCTTCGAAAACAAACTCCGATCAGACTTTAAGATGTTTGGAGATGGCAGTGGTTGAGATTTCCTCTAGTTGAAAGATGCTACACAGATGATGTCGTCACTGATGTTGAACTTTAGGTTTGGAATTAGGATGGTGTTGGTTGTTTACCTTTTTATGCATAAGATGACGCCTAGATGAGATATCGAAGTAGAAGAGGAGTTGTGTGTGTTTGATCAGATGGAGATTTTAGATGAAATTTCTTCAATGAGGCTTTTCTCCTTTCTTTTGTTGTTGTTATACCTGATATTTGACACAGTGAATGTTTTGCAATATAAAGAGATGTATTGGCTGAATCAAATATTGCTTGAGAATCTTCTGAAGGATATTTTCCTTGTTTTTATGATCTTCAAATCCATATATGACCTTTGAGAAAGATATTTCCCTTCTTGTTGATTTTGTACCCACTAAATAATGAAAATTTCCTTTTTGTTCTTACTATGTAATCTTTTGATAACAAAGAAAACACTGTATATAGAGAGTTGTATTGGTTGGAATATTCTTTATTTCAAAGTCTTCATATTCAAATTAATATTTCTCTTTATACGATATTTTCCCTAAAATTTCCTTGTTTGAGAGATTCTCTATCTTTTCAATCAATCAAGGAATACTTTGTGATTTGGATTGAATGATGTATTTCCTTTTCTGTCACATGATCTTTATTTGTTTCCCTTTTTGAAAAAAAAAAACTTCACTACAACCAGTTTCTTTTGAGGAACCTGTAAATATACAACACTAGACACACATTCAAATATATATATATATATTAATATTAATATTAAACGGAAATTTACTGTAATTTTTTACAATAATTCCTTTTTAATAATGATAAAATACATATTATTTTTACAGACAAAAATAAGTGTGTATGTGTTTGCCATGTGATGCGTGCGAATCAAGCAAATGAGATATGTTGACTAACAATTCACTTAAACAAAATTTTGACATTTTTATTTTTAAAATGTAACACACTCTAAAAACATAATTAATATACAAATATATTTGTTATCATCAAACAAGACGTATACTCCACATATGCATGTGTAACACAATATTCCGTGTAGGGAATAACACGGCTATATATAAATATTGGGATTTACATAGCAACAGACATGTTAGCTCATCCTATACATATTGAATGTTGTCCAAATATATGTATCTATGTAAACTTTTTATTTATATAAATATTAGAACTATGTAAAATTATATATGTATGTGTGTATATTTGTATGTAGACATATCTTATATGTAAAAATATTAATGATTTATATATAAATACTATTGCATTAAATATTAAATAAATATATAAAAAAATTAAAATCATTTTACACATATATTTGTATGAATTACAGTAAAAGAAATTATAATTATTATATTAAATATATATATAACTGAGTATATTTAGAATATATATAAATATTTATATGTATTTTTATATTTTTATGTGTGTGTTTTAATTTTGTCTTTAAAACATATATATATATATATATATATATATATTTATATATATATGTTTATTTAAATCTTTCTAGATAGAATGCACAGCATAAAAAAATTTAATTATATTTTATTGCATCAATATATATATATATATATATTAATTATTTAAAATACAATCAAATAATAATAAAAAATACTTTCCTGTTATATTATTTGAATTTACAATTTTAGAAAACCAAGCATGATATTTTAAAGTTACAAAAAAATTATACAGAATATTCCGAGTCAAAATAATATTTTAATTAATTGATTGATTTCGGCCGTTTATTAAATTGGTTTTTTAAAATATAAAAATTGATTTTCAAATTATGATTTTTTGGCCAAGAGTTTACATGATGATAAAAATATTAAATAATTTAAAATTTTAATTTTCAATACATATTCTATTTTATATGATTTATTTAATTAGTATATTGATTTAAATAATAGTAAATAAATATCAAAAATTAATTTATAGCCACCAAAAAATATAATCTATGTAGATATGCATCTATAAAATATAGGTTCAACTATTAACATGATATGATGATATAATTAAATGCAAGTCATATAATTAAAATTAGGTAGTATATTAATACACACACACACAAACACATACATATATATATATATAAATTAATAAAATGATAATAATTAAAATAAAATTTATTTGGCTGTGCATTTCAGATTTATAAATATATTTATAAATGCGTTTTCTTAAAATAAATTAAAACATACATATAACTAATCTAATATGTGACAACATTGATGATACATATAAAAGTCTCACTTAACTAGTAATATAATAATGATATATACATACATACATATATACATATACATACATACATATATATATATATGAATAATATAAGTTTATCTAGAAATTATAAATCATATAGTATAGTAAATACATACCTAATATTAATGTCTTAGAGCATACCTTGTAATGATGAATTCCCCCTCCTTTGCTATCTTCTCGATTCAGCAGATTGCTAATCCATGAATCGGGAACCTTTAGCTATCCAATATATATTGACTATTGAATTGATTTGAGATGAATTTGTTAGAGCTCCTTGTTGATGAGGCCCATAGACAATGATGGGGAAATGGCAGCCAAAAGTCTTTTTTGCATTAAGGTTAGGGGTCCTTTTATAGTGGCAGAAATAAAGAGAAATATGGATCACATCTCATAAATCTCTGCCATCCATCTCCAAACCCCTCTAGCCTTTTTAGCCGCCTCCTACAAGCCTTATTGCTGCCTAAATAATATCTTAACATCATTGGCTAACAGCCCATTTAAGCATAAATAAATATTATTAATTAAATCTAATTTAATTGCTTGTCGATATCGCATATCGATCGATATATTTATAACTATTATAAATATATAATAATATTTATTCCTCAAATCATATGCAAAATTTTATAATTAATATTTCATAACTATTAATTAGTTTAATTAATTTATAACACTTATAAACTAATTCATTTAGTTTAAAGAGAATTCATCATTCCGGTTGTGTGACTCATCAGACGTAAATTCGGTTAGCGATTAACATCAAAGTATTCGAATGTTAATGTTCACACATCATATAGCAGGTAGTGTCACATTTTTGCCAAATTTATCGCTTACTTAGTTTGGGTAAAATCCAAATTTTATATTATTGAGCATTACTTGGTTGTAACATTTATTTACACCAATTCTCTTCGTCAAAACTATATCACTTTCAACTATGGAATTTGGTAATGGTCAAAATTTCAATATCATTCATATTCAACTCTATATTCCAAGCACAAAGTCCTTGGTTCAATAATTACAATCATTATTAACTAAACTACTTTGGCAAGTGATTTTGAATTTGAGTCGACTTGAGTTAACCGTGATACTAACCCCATATAACTGAGGAGACGAATCCTCACTTGAATAGTGCTTCACTTCCAATACTTCCACTCGACCAAACTATACTCACTCGATGGACGTCGTGCTATGATTTGACTATAATAAAAGAGGAGCTTTCATACTGAAGATCCACAATATTCTCAAGTCGAGAGAACCATGCAAATCAGTCACATCGATATTTTCTGTCTGACTTTAATTATATTGGCCAACTGAAAACTATCAAGTGAGTTGTTCCATAGTTAACCAATAACTATCAGTACGTAACCCCTAGGTGCCCCCACCAGTCATGAGTAATACACTACCCAACATTTGGAAAGTGTTACATACTCTAGTCTCAATGGATACATCGATATCCAGTCTCGATGAATCTTGACTAGAAACATTTAAATTGGTATATTTGTTTTTACCGTGATATATTACTCATGATTAAAACACTTTATAACTACTATCACAAAATATAACATTTATGGATTTTCTATTAAATATACTTTTAATTAATTAATTAATATAACACATTATATCAAGCATATAATAAAACAAAAACACCTTTTATTTCAAACAAGGTTGATTATCGAATTAGATATATGTAACAAATTACATAATTGTCCCTAGGGCAAACCACTAACTCTATGAAGAAATCTATCCTTCCACTGTTCATGTCCTGTACTAGTACCCGTCCCCCTAAGTCTATCCTATGGGTTGTAATGAGAAGGGGGGGTCAGAACAACGTTCTAGTGATCGGTAAATTACGTACTACATAACACTAGTTTATGCCAATTACTTTCCATTACATGTTATGCCTACTTTTTAAACTTAGTTAGCTTGACTTCATATACGCATACGATATGCCCTACCTACTCGATGTATACAATAACTACATATGTGTATATATATTCTTCAAATATATATATATATATTCTTCAAATATATATATATATATATTCTTCAAATATGTATGTATATATGTGTGTGTGTGTGTAAGTATCACGGTCCTTCTTTTGACCAGAATACTTTCTATAACAACCCGCCCTTTATAATATCCTAAAATCAACACCAAATTACAACGTTTGACTTTCAAATACCATAAAAGACAGATTGTTGGAAAAGAAAATTTTAAACAAACGATAGAATCTCACAATGGGATGATAATATATAATGTACCAAATATACATGAACAGAACATGATAACAATATATATAAGAGACCGCACTTGCAGAAATAACTGATAAATGAATATAAATACAGAAATTCAGAATACATCAAACTCTATATAGACAGAGTCTTAAATATAATATCTGATACATTAAGTCTCATATATAAATAGATATCTTTCATGTACTACTACAATATCAAGCATATATACAAAGTATCGACATGGCCTCCATAGAAAGCTCCAGCTGTCCTAAAAGCATGTCCCTAAAAGCACCCGACTCTCTAACTGCTCAATTGAGTACTCGAGGGTTTCTAAGGGTAAGACACATATCAAATATAAAGCTTAGTGTGAGGAGAACTATCTCAAAATGTTGTATATTAAAACCATATACAAATAAATAGGAATTACTGAGGCACTGCCGGTCCTCTCCATAATCGTGGCTTAGGGGTAATCTGGACTATCCATAGATAAGCAAAGTAAACCAATCTAAAAGATATAAAATCATACCATAGCCCGCTCTTCTCCTGTAATCAACGAGTTAGCACAACTAATATAATGTAACTGATACGTAACAGTATATCATGATAAAACAACCCAACATACAAATGTCGAGACAATATAAGTATCATAATATAAGCATATCCGAGAATACACAACAATATCAACCAGCTAATATAGCATGCACAATCATAACGATACACGACGTGTAGTATGTGTAAATCGATACACATCATTATTGATGAGTGAAGTCTAATGTGGACATTAACCATGATTCAATGATCCCTATGTAGGGTCCAAAATAAATATAGCCAGTACCTAATTGTACCATAGACCTTGAGCCGCATTTAGTGCGATCGAACTCATGTAGATCTCACCGTACCCCATATCAAGCATAAGTGATATATGATCTAGTCTAGAAATATGACACCTATATAGATCTCACTGTAATCCAATGATTCCCGTTGAGGGTCTAAAATAAATAGAGTCGGTACCTAATCATACCATAGACCCCGAGTCGCATCCTGATTGATCGAACTCGGGTAGATCTCACCGTAACCTATATCGAGCATCAGTGATATATGACCCACTCTAGATATCTGAAACCTATATGGACCTCACCATACCCCATATCGAGCATAAGTGATAAATGATCAACTCGTATATGATCATCGTCATCTCCCCCTTAGTAATTATGGATTTCTAAGTAAATTCACATAACACCTCTACAAAAGAGAACGACGGGCATGTCCCATATAATACATTATCAGGACCACAAAGGAACATCGATACCATATAGATATATATCAAAATAAAACATCACATAATCAAATACGCCATTCATAAACGAAGACCGGTATCTCGTAATCGGCTATTTATAAGGATGGTCAATAGTAAAAGATCAATAATATGCATGCCACTAATATAACGCCAATATGATGTATAATCACTAATATAAGATCAATATTATGTATGGTTACTAATGTAAGACTGATACAATTTAGTAAACTATACATACCCCGAGGTCAAAGCCCGTAAGTGCGAATTTAATCCATTCGAACGTACAATCTCATCGGACGTAATCGTATGACCAATTGTCATACCGATCCCATGCCTGATCATTGTTGATCTCAAAGGAATCACTTGACATTTACATCTAGATTCCAAGCTTTGCCTTGCTTTCTGCCTCCTCGAATAGTCCATAGTCTTCCCTAAAGTTGCACCGAAGCTCCACACGAACCTGCACTTGAAATAGGGGAAGAACCCCTAATAAAATGGCACCTGACTTGGGTTTTACTGCCTAAGTCAAGGCTCCAATGGTGCATTGCTGGTCTACTACTGATCCACCGGTGGTAGCTTGTCCCTAGAAGTAAAGCTTGGGGCAAGTGCCACTCGACCACTACGGCCGTCGATTCGTGCGCCATTTCCTCTGTTACTTCGCCCGGTGAGCTACTAGCTTCTGAAGCTTATGTCCACCCCATCGGAACTCCTTCGAATTTCATTGGTCGATGTTTTGGAAGTGTTTCCTTACATGTTCGAAAATTGAATTCAATACAAAATCCAATATTTGCACGTATAGAGTTCAACGGGTGAATCTAGTTACTCAACCTCCTCTAGTACACCAAAAGGAACTCAAGCGGCCTTCCTACCTTATGGGTTTCTCGCACTTGTGTTGATGCCCTTATTCATGCACATCTAGTCACACTTGTAAATGCAAACACACCACTACTATATAAATCACGTTTCGGGCTTCACCGGAGCGATTACTCGACCCAGTTTCTTCTCATGCAACTAAGCGCATACGATGGTCGCTATAGCTACATGAGACACTCGCCACGTGCTTATATACAAATTTGGATATTCACATACACACATATATGAATACACACACTACATTCTACGATTCTAGTTACGACGCAAGAATTACCTTGATTATTATACTACTTCAAACACACGTAAATTTATACCCGCTCGTGCATATATGCATACATGTATATTCGCGTAAGTAATTCAATTATCACTTAAATCAAAACTTACTTTTATTTACTAAATCTTTTCAATAAAAGTATCACATACTTTATAAAATATCTTACTCATACTATTTTATAAAATATCACATTTTATACTATTTTATAACTTATTTTACAAAATATTATTTTAAAAAATCACTTATTTTATAAAATATCACTTTTATGCTATTTTATAAGATCTCTTATTTTACAAAATCTCACTATCATTTATAAAATTACCTCTGTTAACTAGGTTTTTAACCAAGCAAAAGCCAACGGAAGTTAGAGCGTCAAGAAGAAGAGAAACAACTTGAAAACTTAGGGTACACTTAGACGAGCTAGAGAAACAACTCAAAGAAGTTTCAGACGGATGTGAGTTAAGTAGATAACTCGATACCGAGTTACATAGGTCGGTACCGACCTATCATTCCTTTTTGTCTCACCTTCTAAATTCCATACTTCTTACATACTACTTCGACAACTCGTGATCAAGTGGTTTTCCCAAAGTTTGGAAGATCAATTCCAAGGTTGATGAGAAGACCAAGAAAGTAGGATAACTCAAGTGATAATGGGGAAATTACTAGAATCAACCCAAAGTTGATAGAAAAGAGCTTGAAACACGTTGGACAGAAGATAGGAGAGCAATGCAAGAAAAATAGTTCAACTTGCACCAATACCTATAAGTCGGTAAAGAGATATGTTAGGTTGGTACCGAGTTATAGTTTTAACTCATGAGCCTCTGATTTCTCTTGTATGACTTCGAGCTGTCTCCTGGACCTTAGTGCATGTAGGCTTCTGACCCAGTACCTCTGTTTTCTTATAAATACAAACCATAGTGCAACCAATATAGGATCTCTCTTCTCCCTGATTTATTCTCTTCTCCTCGGATCTGAGATTCCATTGCTCTTCATCATCTTCCTCCCTTATAATAGTCACCATGATTGCTACTATTGGTAGTTGTAAGCCTTAGAACTTGTCAACCTCTTGTAAAAATTTCTCTCAGATCCATAATCAGTAAAGCTATAAAGTGGACGTAGGCCAGAGATTGCCGAACCACTATAAAAATCTTATGTCTCCTTGTTATTTTTCTTTGATTTCTACTATTATCTACTATCTAGTTCTCACAGGTTCCCTCCAACTCATTCTTGGGTGTTGATCCATTTTTAGCGTCAACATTTTTGTGCTTTCACTGAGAAACTGAATCCAGGCTTAGATCTAGCTTGCTATTGTGGATTTGGAGAGATTCAGTAGTTAGATTGGAAAAACTAGCTTTAACAAGTTTGAGAACTTGCTGTTAAAGATTAATGACACCTAGAAAAGGAAGATATTCTTTCAGAAGATCCACATGAACGGTGGCTAATGGTGATGAAGGAAACACTCACCAAACGGAAGTTAATAATGGAAATGGAATACTAGAATCCTCTATTTAATAGGAAGTTGTTACTAGAGGAGAGCTTAATAAGACGATTCATGAACTTAACTAGAAGATGGCAGATAGCCAGAAATCTCTCATGGATAAGATGGATGTGTTGCTAATCTTGCATCCACCAACAACAAGAAGAGTTAGAAGAGAAACTTCTCCCATAATAGAATAAGAGAACTCTTCGGTTTCTGGCCTAAACAGGAGAGATTAGAAGTAAAAGTAGAAGGAAGTAACTGCTGGAGTCATCACAGGAGGAAGCAGGAGTGCTCCCCCACAAGAAGACAAATTAGCACCGATAGAAATGCCCGTGTGAAGGATTTTAGGAAGGTGTTGTAATGAATATATCTGATGAGGAAGGGGACTTGCAGCTTGATGGTGATAATTTGGAGTTAGAAACTAGTGTTGATAGACAAACCACTAGAGCTGGAGTCCAAACTTCCACGATAACACAAACCGGGCACTAACGAAACTTTGCAGGAGTGGTTATCCCCGAGAGTGGAGAATCTTAACATCAATCGGCAAGCCGAGATCATTTGCGGAGTCAAACACTCGGTGCTGACCCTAACAGTTGACCTACAACTTGCCATTCCAGCGAGGAGTACATTACCGGCATGGTCAAATGGTTGGTGGAGGAAAGCAGGGGCAGGAAAGATGAAGATTGGGGTTCCGCACCAAGCCGAACTCCATTTACTGAAAATGTTTTGAGAGAAGAATATCCTCAAAAATTCACCATGTCGGCCATGCTGTCATACAACGGGACGACGGATCCCAGACATCACTTATTTTAAGTATGAATGGCTATAGATGGAGCTAGAGCTACTGATGATGTTCATTTCCCTATCTTCTTGGAAGGAGTCGCTTGGATGTGGTTTACCAAGCTTGCGCCTAAGTCCAAATTGACATTTGATGAATTGGAAAAGAAGTATGTGGAGTAGTTTAGGCTCCACATTGCATGACCAAAGGAAGTGATGCCACTATCTAGCTTTTCTCAAGGGCCCAAGGAGTCATTGAAAGCTTTCTTGAATCGATTTAACATTGCTGTCATAGAGTTAGCAATCTGAAGTAGGATCTTGTCTTCATGGCACTTATCCGGGTCATTCACCCGGATATGGATTTCTGTCGATGGATAAAAATGAAGCAACCAACTACCATGGAGAAATTCCACTGAAAGGCAAATCATTTTCTGAGGCTGGAAGAAGAAAATATGGTTGAAGGCAAGCCTGTCGATGAGCATTTGAAAGAGGTGATTCAGAGTAACATCGTGGTCAATAGGATGGAAATAGTTCTGGAACTATTGCATGAAATGCAGGGAAACTGCAAATAAGAAGAATAGGAATAAGAGTGCCGATAGGCATGACGGGGATAGGAAATGTTTGAGGAATCTAAGACCCGATGACTATACACCATTGAATGATAGTTTGGAGAATATCTATCTTGCCACTCAAGGAACTGAGCAATATAACAAACCGCCCAGGAGGGAAGCGACCAAGCAACAAAAGGGATCAAGGAAGTATTGCCGCTTCCAAGAAACTCACGGGCATAACACAAATGAATGTCGACATATAAAGGACTTAATTGAGGAATTATAATAAACAACATGCACTAGTAGTGTAACGACCCGGTAATTTTAACGGTTTTATTAACGTAATTAACTGAAATTTTGATGAAATTAAATAATTAAAATTTTGTAATGAAAATTTGATATTTAGTATGCGCCTATTTAAACATAGCAAATGTCAGATTTTCATCAAAGGATATGGAAGTTTATTTTGTTGTGTAATTTTGTTTAAATTTAAATCAGTTAAATTTGTTGAAAATAAAATATTTTTGAAACCTGAATATTTTTATATAAAAAATGTAAATCATTTTCTATGTGAGACGTCATATTTCATTTTGCAAAATTTGGACTGCTATAGCTCCGTTTATCTTATTTTTGGCGAATTAGCACCAGTTTGGTAGTGAATACCGAGTTTTGATAGCTTGATCATATAGTTGATATCTGTGTACCATTCTGTTTGTCTTGTCGTGCTGATCTCTGTAGTATATTCATTTGTTCATTTCGGCGTCCGGTACATGGCGAAATCTGGAAAATGGTTAGCCATATCGGTAACCGTTTTAAGCCCTTTGGTTTCCTTTGTCCATTCATTTTCCACCGTATGAATCAAATAGCCACTTGACATAAATAATTTCAGAATTCAACGTATTGGCTATTACTATTCCCTGGTTCCAATTCATAACTAGTTCATCCTTTCATTTACGTTCTCTGTTTGGTTCAAAAGAGAATATATATATATTTAAGTATAAAATTATATTTCTTTGATTTTATATATTTTCATGGAGATGTCTACTTGTCTTCAAAACTGCACCTGCTCGTTCCATAAACCCGAACTCCTCCTTGACAGTCTCGGCCACCACTTCCTCCCTGACTTGTCTCTTCATGCGACAACCCACCACCGCCGAGGCCAACAACCGACCACTGACCCCCACGCTGCAACCAAGTACACCCTTGCCTCCATCTCCATTGCCGACAACCACAGCCGACCAACGACCGCCTGTTCTCCTCCCCTCCTCCACTTCAGCAACTTCCAAAACCCTCACCACGATGGCCAATAGCAAAGCCGCCTCCTCTATAATATATATATATATATGTATATATATATGTATGTATGTATGTATGTATTTATGTATGTATGTATAGAGTCAGTGAAGACACAGCTCCGCCCCTCCCCCATCTCTCCACGTTTGTAAGTGTAGCCGCGACCGCACCTCGGTTTTCCCTCCGTCACAGACCAGATCCGCGCCCGCTTCCCACCACCGCAAAGCTAAAGCCTTATTTTCCTTTTTCCACTTGTACGCCACTCCTCTACCAAACCCTGTCCCTCTTCACTGCTGACTGAGCTCAGCAACCTACCCCCATGTCGACAACTCTCCGCCACTAACATCCGTGCAACCGAGTATCATCACAGCTCAAACGCCAAATCCCCTCTTGTTCCCGACCAACCTTCATCTTGCACCTAAACGCACCTGTTCGTATGCCAGACTCCACTCCCTTCTGACCAACTTGCCATTGCCATTGTTAGCCTGTAGTCATTCGTCAGACTGCCAAACCTTCGCCCAAACATCTCTAGTCGTTCCCAAACACTGCAGCTCGCCAACACCCTCCACGTCCATCCGCCGCTTCACCACCTACCGCTACTGCACCATGCCACATCATTCCCCGACCGCAGACCACAGCCCAGACACGCCTACATCTCCAGCCCATTCCCACTTCGCCGCTTAACAATCTTCTTCTTATATTTGTAAATGAAAAGTATGTATTTTATTTTAAAAGAAAAGTATATTTATAAAGGGGTATTATATATATTATTGAGTTCCATTTTTGTTGCTGTCTATGAGGAAAAAAAGTATATATATTGATATTATATGTTTTAAAAATATATGTATATGTTTAAATGTTTTATTATAGATTTGTTATAACATAATGTATATATGTTATGATTTAATATATAGTTGAGAATTTGAAAGGAAATTATATGTATTTTAATAAATATTGATTTTTCAATATAATATGAAGATGTTTTATTTTAATATGTGTTTTAAATTAAATATCGGTTTCAAAATTTATGAATATTTTATTATGACATGGGCTTTAAATTGAATATTGATTTTAAAATATAATTTATATATATATATTTCATACAAATGTGTATATATTTTGTTTCCCATCGAATTCAAGTGGTTCGCTTGCTTGCTTCGTCGCTGTCCAGTTTGTTGTTTTATTCGTCGTTGTCCGGAAATCTCAACAGCTTTTGATTTGCTTTGCTCTGTCTGTATCCGTGTGCATGTCTGTGTCATCTTCTTTTCCATCGTTGTTCTCTAACCTCGAAAGGTGAGCAATCACTCACGATTAACATTCTTATATTCAGTAAATTTAATTCACATGAAATGACGATTGAAATATGCTTTTAAATTTGAATTGTTAAGTTATTTAATTGTTAAACATGATATGCCATTTCTGCCATTGTTTACCTATGACATATGACACCATAACCTGTTGTATATATTACATTTAAATTTGTTGCTGATGGTATATGCCTGTTGTTGATATATTATATTATTATCATATTTGTTCTCACTCTGCAAGTTCCATGTTAGTTTAGAATTTCCTATGGGTTGAAATGATACATAGCCGAACGATCTTATAGATTAGGGGAAAATCGTTATGGGTTGAAATGATAAACCCAAGCGATTTTCATTGATTTTGAAATTTTGAGATTGCGGGTTGAAATGATATAAACCCGTAAATTTAAAATAATTACGGATTGAAATGATAAATATCAATATCACTTGATCATAGGATAGAAAACAATATATGGACACCGTTGGTTAATTTTTGAAAATGATTTCTATGGTTTTGAAAGGAAATATATGGATTTTAATAAATATTGATTTTAAAATATAATATACAAATTTTATTTTTATATATGTGTAAAATTTAGATTTTTAAAATTATATATTTGAAAATTTAAAATTTATAAGTTAGTTTTGAAAATATAAATTTTAAAGATTTTACTTATAATTTTATTATTTTTAAATATATAAAATAAAATGTAATATAAAATAAAATTTAATAATAAGGTTTAATTTAATTAGTATATATATAATATGTTTAAGTATTTATATAAAATTATATTAATATTTTAAAAATAGATTTTGTAATAACTTTAATAAAGTATGGTTGGATATATAAATTGAAATTGATTTGAATTTTTTTTAAGAATTGGATATAAGTAAGAATTGATTTAAACTTATTGATTTTGAGATTTTAGGAATATGATTTTATAACTTTATAACTTTGTTTTGAGTAAGGTGATTAAAGGAATATATTCAAGTTTAAATAAAAATTGAAATTGAATATTTAAATTTGATTTAAGTTTGAATTTGAGATTTTATTTAAATGTTCATAAAAGATGATTAAGTGAATATTTCAGAATTAAATAAATTGAAGTTAGATATTTAATATTTTAATTTTGATTTAAATTTGTAATCTGGATTTTATTTTAAATGCTTATGAAAATGATAAAATGAATATTTTCAAATTTAAATAAAATCAAAGTTGAATTTTGGAATATAAATGAAATTTGTCAAATTGTGTATTGTAAATTTTTTATATTTAAAGTTGGATTCTATATAATTGGAAGTGGTTTAAATTTGTAGTTCAAACCTGGATTCAAAATCGATACAAATTAAAAATGGTTTTAATGAGAATTTGAATTGAAATTGATTTGAATTGAATTTTGAAACTAAAGCTGATGTGAGTTGATTTGTGAAATTTGAAGAACCAATTCTAACTTGAAAATATTTTTGATATAAACTCTTTTAATATAAACTATTTTAATATATAAACTATTTTAAATCTATTTTTAAATATAAACTATTTTAAATTGTGAATATTTTAATATATATAAACCTTTTTAAATTGTGTAAGTTGGAACTATTATGATTTAGATTAAAGGGATTTAAATGCAAGTACTTTAATATGATTTCGAAAGTGATATGATTTCGAAAGTGTATATGATTTAGAAAGTGATGTGATTTTTGAAATGAATATGATATTTTGATACGAAGTATGAACTGTTTAAAACGATTATAAAAGTGATTTTACAAGATGATCATGGTTTGAAATAAGTGTTTGGTTGTTAAAGAGACCAGGATCAGATATTGTCATATTCTCTGCCAATACCGAAAACCACTTTAACAACTGTGTACGTGGTGGAGATTCCAGAACAAAGTAGGATGGTTTGGCGACGATTCTATGTGAGGTATTAGCGCAGCCCTGACTCCCGCAAGTCAGCTTGATGTGGCTAAAACAGGCACATTTCTTCGACACCATTCTATTACTTTGAGATTTGATTGGGTGCGCCTTTGATTTGGGAGTGTATCTCAAGGTGGGCGGTAGTAGCTGCTATGCGTTACCACCAGTCCGGATCCGTAAAACGGTAGTATCCTACCCTGGACATTGCCACGCGTGCCTTATCACATGCCTTATCACGCCCTCTACGAGTTTGTTTTGTACCATACCTATGGAGTACCCTCTGAGTAAACCACCGGTTTGGTGGAGCTTACGGTACTGTATAGACTACGAGAATATATAAAATGTGTTAAGGGGGATATGTGTAACGCCTTAACGCTATTTTAATATTTACTTTACTATAGACATTATCTATGTAGCATATTGTACTATGTATGTAGATAGTTTAACGGATCCTTAAAAGATGGGAATCCTGAACATTCTTTAAGTTATTTTGTATTTCAGTTGACATTTCACTTAAGTTGAATTTACTGGTATAAGAATGTTAATCCTGACTCGAGTGTTTTGTGTTTTGCTTTATGCTCCGGTCAGACTGAGTGTCACAGCATTTGTGACTCACCTTTGGAGCTTGGAGCTTTGCTTGAAGATATGTCTTTTCTCTGTTCAGCTTTCTGTCATTTCCAGTTGCTTATGTTCAATCTTGTCAGTTACCTTTGTATTTGAGACTACTTTGTATTTGAGATTTCTGTTGTATTTTTTCTTTAAACTTTGATGTTTTTATAGTAGCTTCATGAACTACTATTTATTTATTCCGCTGCTTATTGTTATTACTCTGTGTCTACGATTCTATGATTGATTTATTTACTGCATATGCTAAGTTTTGCCAAATATAAATTAACAAGCTGTTGTTTTGAGCAATTCAAGTCTGACATGAGTGGATGATTGTCGATTTGAATGGTCCAAAATACCAGGTCGTTACAAGTAGTATGTGAAAAAACCCGCAAAACACCTATCAACCTGTCGGACCCTAAGGGCCGAATGCTCAAGGAAATTAACCTCGGCCCAGTGGAAAAGGGCCCGAGCAAACAGAACAAAGATTGATCACAAACACCGTTACTGGAGGACCTCACCTAGCGTAGAAGAGTTGGGGCGAGATGGAATGATATGCTAGTTCTTTGAAGCATGCACTACAAGAGAGTTGCTTTAGGTCGTCAAAGAGGGAGCTTCGGCCAAGGAACAAAAGATGATTATAGATGACACTGTGTTCAAGAATTGGGACATTGAAGGCATACAAGCACCAACTCTCGATCCAGTCGGCATCGGACCGGCTTTTGTACATTGAGTGTTGGTTGATAATGGAAGTTCGGTTAATATCCTATTCCGAAAAACATTCAACCAAATGAAGATTAACATGAAGGATGTGATCGCTTGCAAAATAAAGATTCAAGGATTTACAGTATGTTGAATCATGAGTTTTGATTCATGAAAAAAAAGCTTAAACAATCGGTGATGAGACTATACGATCAAGCGACAAAAAGAGAATGAGATATGCTATTAAACTACAAAGGAGACAAGACTTCAAATCTAAGTATAGTATGTTTATTTATTGATATTTTAGTCATTAGATATAGGTTGAAATTGTTAAAATCTGTCCTCAAGTAGTTTACACAAAATCAAAGTTGTTTTTAAGATTCAAATTCTTTAAAGATAGTATAAACTGTGCACTGACAACTAGGTCAGTCGACTGACCAAAAATGACCAGTCGACTGAACCTGTTCAATTGCACAAATATACTCTGTTTTACACAGTCTTTGAATATTCAGTTGATTGGTCGATTTTGCTCAGTCGACTGAACGATTCTAACAGCTATTTTTTATGAAGAAACACTTCCATTTGCGAAGAGTTACGATCCAAATTGAAGAGATATAGCTGCATCTTTTGATCAAAACTCTTCGTGAATAGTTGTAGCTGTTTGTCTACTATATAAACACATCAAAATCATTTTCCAAATCACCAAATTTCATTTTGCTTTCTATTCATACTCTCTAACTTCTATCCTTGCATTCTAAAAGCAATCACAATCTTTATATTGCTTGAATATCTGAACTAATCAATATATTCTTTGATTCTAAGCAATATCTTCCTTTCATATCTTCACACACACAATATATACTTGAGGATTTGATTATAGGAAGATTGTATACTTAAAGACATATCAGTGTTATTCAGAACACAATTGTCAACTATTTTCTTATACCAGTAAAAGTATTATTCGGTTGTTCAGGCGGTAAAAGTCCTCTTTCGGCTGTTAGAGGCGGAAAAATCCTGTTCGGCTGCTCAGGTGTTGTATATCTATTCCTCCGGGTTAAGTGATGGGTTATTGAGTTGAAATTCCAGAAGGAAGTCTGGGACTGGACGTAGAACGGGAAGTTTGAACCAGTATAAAAACTCCTAGTGTGCTTATTCTTATTTGCTTTATTATTATTATCTGTTTCCACATTTATATTATAATATATTCCATATTACACGATCCTAAGTGATAACTAGCCACACAGTAGTCACTTTCATTTGGTATCAGGGCATGGACATCCTATAACCGTAACATAGTTATTTGATAATTCTTTGTAATATGGATAGTAACACCAATTCTAGCATTAACATTAACTCTAGTTTCATTGAAGGTCAGTCAACTGCTCGACCACCACTATTTAATGGTCTTAACTATAATTACTGGTCAACTAGAATGAGAATATATATGCAAGCTAATGGTTTTGAAACCTGGAATATTACCCAAAAGGAGTATACCATGCCAACAGAAGTTTTTTCAACTTGGACTACTGCACAAAAAATTGATGCTACTTCAAATGCTAAAGCTATGAACATGTTATTCTGTGCATTAGATAAAAATGAGTTTAATAGGGTCAGTATGTGTACACTTGCTTATGAGATATGGAGAACTCTAAAAATAACTCATGAAGGAACTAACAAATTCAAACAAAGCAAAATATCTATGTTGAAAAATCAGTTCCAAAATTTTAAAATGAAACAAAACGAAACTATAAATGACATGTACTCTAGATTTCAAGATATATATCACTCACTATTGGCACTAGGAGAAAAAATTTCTGACTTTGATATAGTATCAAAAATCCTAAACTCTTTAACAGATGAATGGGAAAGAAAGGTCTTAGCTATTGAAGAAGCAAACAATCTTTCCACTATGAAACCAGAAGAGTTAATAGGAAATCTAATGTCATATGAAGTGAATTTGCAGGCAAAGAAAGTTCAAGCATAGGATAAGAAGAATCTAGCATTTCAAGCAGAAAAAGATGATTCTAATTCAGATGAAGAGGATATGGCACTTATTGCTAAAAATTTCAAAAAGTTTTTGAAATTCAAAAAGATTAACAAGTTCAGGAGTTACAAAAATAACTCTAACAACAACAATAATAGCAATAAATCATCATCTTTTGTCATGGAATGTTATGAATGTCATAAAAAGGGTCATATGAAGAAAGACTGTCCAGAGAAAAAGAAAAATAAATTCAAGAAGGACAAATTCAAGAAGAAAGCATTTTCAGTAACATGGGATGATTCAGATTCTTCTTCATCATCAGAGAGTGACAGTGACAGTGACACAGAGCAAGCAAATGTATGCTTTATGGCTACAAGTGATGATGTAAGTGAACTAAGTTTTGAAGATTTGGTTGAAATTAATTCAGAACTAGTGGACTTTGTAAAACAAACTAAAAAGCAAAATAAAGAGTTACAAGGAAAATTAAATAGATCTGAATTAGACATTAGTATGCTAAGAGATGAAAAGAAAATTCTAGAAGAAGAACTTGAAATATCTCAAGAATATAATTCTAATTTAACATCTCAACTTTCTATGATAACTCAGGAATTAGAAATTCAAAAAAATAAAAATGATGATTTATCAGCAGAAATTAATGATTTAAAATCTAACACTAAAGTATTAGAGTTAGAAAAATCTAGTCTCAAAACTAAGCTAGAAGATATTAATAAAAATATTTCTAACTTCAATAAAGGGTGAGAAAATCTTTCAACAATAATAGAAAATTCTCAGTCTACTTCAAATAAAATGGGGCTAGGATATAAGAAAATTGAAAATTCAAAGAAATCTGGAAAGTTTAAAAATAAGTTTAAAAACAAAATTAAGAAAGATATTAAGAAAACAGTTTCAAATAAACTTAAAACTATTAAGATATGGATTCCTATAACAAATAACAATTTAATTAGGAATAAACATATCAAAACATTTATGGAAACTGTTCATAAAAATAAGAATTATGTTTATAAAGGGAATTCTGAACCCGCTTGGGTTTGGTTTCCTAAGACCTAACTCTCAGGACCCTAAAAAGAAAAGTGGGTACTAACTTAATCTTTATTTTTTGCAGGTACCACTTAAAAAGACAGGAAAATGGATTTTAGACAGCGGTTGCTTGAAACACATGACTGGCAATAAGGACATGTTAACTAACATTGTCTACTCAAATGGAGGATCGGTCACTTTTGGAGACAATTCAAAAGGTTATATCATCGGCAAAGGTGATGTGAGCAATAACGGTATCTCTAACTTACCTCTCATTTCTGATGTTTTATTAGTTATAAATTTAAAACATAATTTATTGAGCATAAGTCAATTATGTGATAAAGGTTTTAATATATCTTTTTCAGAAAATAAATGTAATATTTCTGATAAAAACCAAAATTTAATTTTTGAAGGTATAAGAGATAGAAATATTTATATTTTAAATATGAATGTAAATTATAACACAAACATGTGTTTAGTAGCTACAGAAAATGATTCTTGGCTATGGCACAAAAGATTTTGTCATATAAATATTAATACTATTAATAAAATAGCTAAAAATAAACTTGTTAAAGGACTACCTGATATGAAATTCAAAGTTGATAACATTTGTGATGGATGTCAGTTAGGAAAATTAACAAAATCTTCTTTTAAATCTAAGAAAATCATATCTACAACACAACCACTTGAACTACTACATATGGACCGTTTTGGACCTACTCAAGTTCAATCTATTAATCACAATAGATATGTGTTTGTTATTGTAGATGGTTTTTCAAGATATATATGGACTATTTTCATGAAACATAAAAGTGATACTTTTGAGAATTTTAACATTTTTGTAAAAAGAATTCAAAATATAAAGAATTTAAAAGTTAAAAATATTAGAAGTGATCATGGAGGTGAATTTGAAAATGAAGCTTTTGAACATTTTTGTAACAAGAAAGGAATTAATCATAACTTTTCTTTTCCTAGAACACCACAACAAAACAGAGTTGTAGAAAGGAAAAACAGAACATTACAAGAATGTGCAAGAACTTTATTAAATGGAAGCACTCTACCTAAGCATTTCTGGGCAGAAGCTATTGCAACTGCTTGTTATGTTTTGAATTGTGTTTCTATTCGATCGTTAACAAAACACACCCCATATGAACTTTAAATAGTAGAAAACCTAATATATCTTATTTCAAAGTATTTGGTTCAATATGCTTTATACTTAACACTAAAGATCAGCTTGGGAAATTCGATCCAAAATCCGATGAAGGAATATTCATAGGATATTCGGAAAGAAGCAAAGCATATCGAGTTTTTAATATAAGAACTAAAATAATTGAAGAAACTCTTTATGTTTCATTCGATGAAAATTTCAAAATTTCTTCTAATATTACAGACTGAAAATAATTCTAATAAAATCATAACAAATAATTCAGAAGATGATGATAGTATTTTTCAAAATAATAACATTAATAATATTAGAGAAGATGAAAACATTGTTCATAATGAAAATCCTGTAAGATCTCCTCCAAGAATTCTTAAAGATCACCCTGTTCAAAATATAATTGGAGAAGTAAATTCAAATGTAAGAACAAGACATCAATTAAATCAAATGGGCCATATAGCTTTTCTCTCTAATATAGAACCTAAAAATATTAAGGAAGCCTCCACTGATGATTATTGGATTATAGCTATGCAAGAAGAGTTAAACCAATTTGAAAGAAATGAAGTTTGGGAATTAGTTCCTAGAACAAGTGATCAATCCGTCATTGGTACAAAATGGGTTTTCAAAAACAAAGCTGATGAACTAGGTAATATAATTAGAAATAAAGCTAGATTAGTAGCACAAGGATATAATCAAGAAGAGAGAATAGACTATGAAGAAACGTTTGCTCCTGTCGCGAGATTAGAAGCTATACGTATTCTATTGGCTTTTGCATGTTTTCATAACTTTAAATTATATCAAATGGATGTTAAAAGTGCCTTTTTAAATGGATATATAAAAGAAAATGTCTATGTTGAACAACCTCCTCTTTTCGCTCATGAAAAATTTCTAGACCATGTTTATAAACTTAAGAAAGCCTTATACGGTTTGAAACAGGCACTCCGTGCTTGGTACGACCGACTTAAGAGCTATCTAATAGACTATGGTTTTGAAATTGGGAAGGTTGATCAAACTTTATTTATTAAGAAAACTAATCAAGATATTTTAATTATACAAATATATGTTGATGATATTATATTTGGTTCAACTAATGAAAAACTATGTCAGGAATTTTCGGCTATCATGACAAGTGAATTTGAAATGTCACATATGGGAGAACTATCATATTTTCTTGGTCAACAAATCAAGCAATTGCAAAATGGTATTTTTATTAATCAAGAAAAGTATTGTAATAATCTAATTAAACGTTTTGGTATGGAACACACTTCTGCCAAGCCAACTCCTATGAGTACAACTATACATCTCGACAGAAATGAAAATGGTAAGAGTGTCGACCAAAAACTATATCGTAGCATGATTGGATCATTACTTTACTTAACTGCAAGTCGACCTGATATTATGATGAGTGTTTGTTTATGTGCTCGATTTCAATCAAATCCTAAAGAATCACATATGCGAGCAGTAAAACGTATAATTCGTTATCTTAGCAAGACCAATGATTTATGACTGTTTTATCCAAAAGAATGTCCTTTTGAATTAGTATCCTATAGTGATGCAGATTTTGGAGGAAGTCGGACAGATAGAAAAAGTACAAGTGGAACTTGTCATTTCATCGGACGATCCTTAGTATCTTGGTTTAGCAAGAAACAAAACCGTGTTTCACTATCGACATGTGAAGCAGAATATATATCTGCAGCTTTAGCATGTGCTCAAGTAATTTACATGCAACAAACACTGCAAGATTTTGATATAAAATTAAGTAAATCTATAATATACTGTGATAACAGCAGTGCAATAAATTTATCTAAAAATCTTGTCAATCACTCATGAACTAAACATATTGACATTCGTCATCATTTTCTTCGTGATAATATTTAGAAGGATATAGCAAATTTAGAATTTGTAAATTATGAAAATCAGTTAGCTGATATTTTCACTAAACCACTCAATGAGAATTGTTTTATAAAGCTAAGAAGAGAACTAGGTATAATTTCTTTAAAAGAATTATAAAATTTCAATAATAAATTTCTTTAAACAAAAAAAAATTTCTTTGCTGGTACTTGAACTCAGCACCTCTAACTTGGAAATTCCATGTCTTTACCATTTCACTAATTGTTGTTTCACAACTGAATTTATAATACATTTTCTTTACTTATTTCACTTTTCTCATGGATAATTCTCAACCATGAAAATTCTAATTATTTTCCTCCTCTAATTATTTTTCTGGTTATCCTTTATTCCATCTATCTATTACTATTTTTATTATTATATATACTTGAAGAGTGTTTGTTTATCTCTCCATCTCTTTTGCTTTAATCATATATTTTTTCTTTGTTTCAACGATGTCCTCCCAAGACAACTCCCCACATGGCTCTGCATATTCCTCTGTCGATTTCTCCTCACCTTCCTCTGGATCTTCAAATTTACCTACACCTACTCCACATCATGAACCAACCAGACCATCCAACTATCATACTGGTCATACTCCAGAAAAAAAGAAGGCACGTCATTTTTTATTTTTTGGTTCTCCATTAACAAAACAAAAGATTGATGATTTACATCATTATCAAAGGGAATCAATAGCAATTCAACGAGAAATGTACTATGAACAAAAGCTAAATTCAAAACGACTTAGCTTTCTGGAGCAAATTGGTTGGAAATTTTACGGATCGTCTTCATCAAATGTTCATCAACCCACAATGTCTTCTTATCATCAGTCACCACAACCTCTTCCAGTGTCTCCAAATTCATGGGAGCGTGGAAATCACTGGTCTCCATTAAGACCATACAAAGAAAAAACTAAGGTTGAACTAGAAGATTGCAAGACTCCGCATTCATCCACTTCTTCTTCTTCTAACTAAGTTTTTGTTATTATTTATTTCAATTTGTGTTGTATGCTTCGTTGATTAATATATTGAATATATTAATATCTATTTGTTAACACATGTAAAAAGATTGATAATGCTGCAAAAGAGCATTTAGTCGACTGAATGAACTAGGTCAGTCGACTGATTATGGAAACAGAAAGTTTCGGGATATTTATCAGTCGACTGAATATGGAAACAGAGAGTTTTAGGGTATCTATCAGTCGACTGACCATATACGACCAGTTGACTGAATGAATAGTCTGAACCTATTAACTTCTGTTTCACCTTCTTTTTACCCTTTTAACCTACCTTCTTCTTTTTAACTTTTCACTTTACTTTCCCTCATCAGAATTTCAAAACCCTAGGTCTCAAAAATTTCCATTTCCTTAACTCAATTATCATTTCAAATGGCACCAAGACAACCTAAAAGATCTAGACAAGCCTCATCCTCTTCCTCTGAGCCTATTAACACCCAAATAGCTCAATGGCTTTATGATGCCACAGCTGTTCAAAGATGGAACAAATGAAGGAAGCGCGCTTTCTCGAAGGATCTTTTGTTGTGTTTCCTGACTTCTCTGCATACAGAATTCAAGAGCTTGCTAGGAGAAGTCGTCTAGAGTCTCTTCTTGACCACAATCAGAACAATCTCAAAATTAATCATACAATGGTAAAACTCTTTTACGCCAACTTAAATTTGTGTCATCAAAATCCACGAAATCGTGACAATTGCGTATGGAGTTTAGTTTGTGGTCACCAAGTATTCTTGTCATTAGATAGAATTGGACACATTCTTCACACACCAACAAATTTATTCTGTTAGAAGATTTAAATGTTCCTATAGGCGAACGAGATGAAGTAAGTCATAGGTTTTTGGAAGATGACATGACAGATTTAAAATCTATCGCCTTACGCCCTACAACTTGAATTATGCATCGAGCCTTAATGCATACTATTCTTCCTCGTACTGGTTCTTATGAGATTGTATATCCAGAGAATTATAGGGCTTTATATGCAATTTGGGGAGATGTTCAAATCAATTGGCCTAAACTTATTCTTGACGAATTCTTGTCCTTCAACCAAGGTCGAATGAACATCATCTATTACAAAGAGTATATTATGTGGCTACTTATGAACCTACAAGTTCCTATTCCAGAATCTAATACCTCTGCTACTAAAACTCTAAATAGTCACACAATTAGTCTGATGAAATTTCCTCCTAGACCTCTCACTATCATCTCTTTCCAAGATTGGCAATCAAGACCTCGTCAGCAAGCTGCTACTCCACATTAACAAAGAGATGACATTCGTACCCCAACCCCATCCCAAAGCACCCGAGAGTCCATTGATCTACTTGCACGTAATCAAGTCATTTTGGATTCTCGCATCAAAAATCTCGACAAGAAGATTGACAAAAAGTTTGACAATATCAAAAGCTTTTTCGGGATTTTATAGGATGCAATCTCTTGTTCCTCCTCCACAACTGCGGACACTTCACATCGGGATCCAGGAAAACGTCCAGCACCTCGTTTTACTTAGTCTACATCCGAAGAACATACAAGTTATGACACTAGTGGAAATGGGGTGGCAGACAATTTGTGGAAAGTTCTTCATGAGGCAAAAGACCAGTGCAAGTGGAAGAAGTAACAGATTCAGACTCTGATGAGTGATGTTGATATTTCCTGATTGGTGGTAGTAAGTTATTTTTTTAATTTCACAAACATTCTACTACTGTTTATATTTTTTATGAGCATGTATAAATAGCTCGGTAAAATTTGAAACAATTTGTTTGTTTGTGATTGTTATGCTGTTAGTTCACAATGATATAATTATTGGTTATTTCCTTTTTTTCGACGACAAAGGGGGAGAAATTTGTATGACTAACCAATTCTTTGCAGGGTTAGATATGTCGCCAAATATTCAGAGGGAGATATATATAACTTCCGTTATATAATTCTTAAATATAGTATCATCTAAAACAGGTTGTCATCAATCAAAAAGGGGGAGAATGTTGAATCATGAGTTTTGATTCATGACAAAAAAAGCTTAAACAATCAGTGATGAGACTATACGATCAAGCGACAAAAAAAGAATGAGATATGCTATTAAACTACAAAGGAGACAAGACTTCAAATCTAAGTATAGTATGTTTATTTATTGAAGTTTTAGTCAATAGATATAAGTTGAAATTGTTAAAATCTATCCTCAAGTAGTTTACACAAAATCAAAGTTGTTTTTAAGATTCAAATTCTTTAAAGATAGTATAAACTGTGCACTGACAACCAGGTCAGTCGACTGACCAAAATTAACCAGTCGACCGAACCTGTTCAGTTGCACAAATATACTCTGTTTTACACAGTCTTTGAATATTCAGTTGACTGGTCGATTTTTCTCAGTCGACTAAATGATTCTAACAGCTATTTTTTCTGAAGAGACACTTCAATTTGCGAAGAGTTGCGATCCAAACTGAAGAGATATGGCTGCATCTTTTGATCAAAACTCTTCGTGAATAGTTGTAGCTGTTTTTCTACTATATAAACACATCAAAATCATTTTCCAAATCATCGAATTTTATTTTGCTTTCTGATCATACTCTCTACTTTCTATCCTTACATTCTAAAAGCAATCACAATCTTTATATTGCTTGAATCTCTAAACTAATCAACATATTCTTTAATTCTAAGCAATATCTTCCTTTCTTATCTTCACACACACAATATATACTGGAGGATTTGATTATAGGGAGATTGTATACTTAAAGACATATCAGTGTTATTCAGAACACAATTGTCAACTATTTTCTTATACCAGTAAAAGTCATGTTCGGTTGTTCAGGTGGTAAAAGTCCTCTTTCGGCTGTTAGAGGCGGAAAAATCCTGTTCGGCTGCTCAGGTGTTGTATACCTATTCCTCCGGGTTAAGTGATGGCTTATTGAGTTGAAATTCCAGAAGGAAGTTTGGGACTGGATGTATAACGGGAAGTTCGAACCAGTATAAAAACTCCTATTGTGCTTATTCTTATTTGCTTTATTATTATTATCTGTTTCCACATTTAGATTATAATATATAACTAGCCACACAGTAGTCACTTTCACAGTAAACCTAAACGGCCGATTGGGATGATCGACCTACCTATAGAACTTGGAGAAGGAGAACAAAGGATGGTTCTTATCCAGACCTTCATGATTGTTTGTGATTATTTGCTTATAATGCCTTCTTGAGTCAATCGGCCCTTGCCGACTTTAGAATCATTTTGGCTCTATGATGTTTCATGATGAAATTCCCAATGGAGAATGCGGTAAAGGTAATAAGAGGGGACCAAAATGCTACAAGGGAATGATATGTTGCTGAATTACATGAAGCTAAATGCCATGAAAATGGAAAGAATGTGGGGAAGACTCTCCACATTCAGGAACCACAAGCAAAGCAATTACAAAACCGCCCCCAGCTCGAGGACAATAGTCGCTTCGACAAGGCTATAGACCATAGGAAGAAGATTATAGGGGAAATGTGGTCAGCACCAGCGGATATTACGATGGTTGTCCCTATTGACATGGTCAACCTAACTCGGGTCTTGAAAATAGGTTCACAGCTAGAATCTAGATGTGAAAGGAATTGCTAAACTTTCTTTGTGCCAATCTGGACGTGTTCGCTTGGACGCATTCCGATGTGTGCGGGATATTGCCGGAGATAGTGTGTCATGTACTTAACATCGACCCCAAGTTCACGCCAGTGAGGCAGAAGAGACGCTGCCTAGGTCCAGAGTGATCCGCTGCATTGAAGGAAGAAGTGGATAAGCTATTGGCCAACGGCTTCATCCACGACGCAACATATCCCAAGTGGGTGCCAAACTCAGTGTTTTCCGAAAATTGAATAGGAAGTGGCGAACATATCCACGGCTTCATCTCCATTTTTTGATTTTTCATGGTTTATTTTTTGCATTTTCTTTCCAAAAATCAAAATTTCTAAAAAAAATCTCAAAACAAATTTTCTTTTTAGCATTTTGATTTATTTTTGAAGAAACACTATAGTATAAGTACAAGTTTGGTTATTAAATTGAAATCTTTAAAAATTTATTTGTCTCAACAAAAATAAAAAATATAGTTTGATTACAAATAACGATGGTTTAACTAGTATAAAGGAAGGTTCATGAGTGATAATTATGAAGTATATCCTAATTGAAATTTTTATTTAATAAGTGGTTGATTTAAAGTAAAGACGATAACATTTTTGATCTTCTAAGTTAAGTGGTGTCAAGATGATATTATAAAACTTGCACCTTAAAAAATAATAAATAAATAAATAGATAATAAAATATTTTTTTGTATATATGTATATATTTTATTAACACCTAGAGTCATGTGTTCACACACAAGTGTGTACACTCGCCATGCTCTGTACGCTTCTCACGTAAGCTCGAAAGATAGTGTATGATCGGTATATCTGGCCTCAGTTTATCTGAGTTAGGTGTATGTATATAAAAATTCTTTCGTTAATAATGCATACAGTCGATAGGTGTATACACTTGTGTGTACACTCTCCATGTCTGTATTCTCCTCACATAAGCCCGTAAGGCAGTGCACGGGTGGTATATCTGGCCTCAGTTTTCTGAGTTAGGCATATGTAAATATTGTTAATATCAATAAAACTTTCAAATAAAGAGAGAGAGAGTAAGCAATTGAAATCCAAGCACTATTTTCACTTCTTTTATTCGATGTGTTATTCAAAAGAAATAAAAATACCACTCTGAAAAACTGTGATAATCAACTAAGGATCCATTTCATAGTTACACTATGTTATCAACCAAAACAATTAGCCAAACTAGAGTCTAATTGTGATGATAACTTAATTTTTGTTGGATGTTTTGACGAGTAAAATGACTAAAATTTCCTGATAATGACCAAAACTTATATTTAACTTATTCGTGTCAATTCAAAAGTAAATTCTTTATTTATAAATATTTTCAAAAACTTGCATTCATATCTTTGTAAATAAATCTTGCATTTAGGAATTCCGTATTTGGATTTTGTTGGTAGTATCCACTTAAAACTCTCACGAGACAACATTGATCCTACAAGGGACACCTAGAGGTTTAACGGCTTGTTGCATACGCTCAATGCAATCTTGCTCCCTAAGAAAACAGATTTATCTTAGTTTTAGTTTATTCGAGGACAAATAAAATGATGTTTTGTTTTTTTTTCTAAAAAAATGTTTACAGGAAAATCTTTGTTTTTTTTTGTTTTTCAATATTTGATTTTTTCTTCCTTTTTTTAATAAAGATAAAAGGAAAGAAATTTATTTTACAAATGGAAAATGTTTTTTGTTTTTGAAAAGGTTTTTTTTTTCTAAAAAAAACTAACTCAAATTTTTTTTGGATTTTTGATTTTGATTGAAAAATTTCGAAGGAAAAGATTTAAAAAACTAAGTTAAGTAAAATGTACAATTTTTTTAGTTTTGGATTTTGTCGTTTTTTTCTTTTTTTTAAAATATGCATGAACTAATGCAACTAAATGAATGCAAGAACTTAATTACAAATTTCCTATCCTTAGTAGCTCCTACTAACCCAAAATTGTATAATCACACTTTGTCTTAATCCAACAAAATATTTCTTAGCCAGGTAACGGGCAGGAGTTATCGGTGCACCACGAATCACCGTAACAATGCAGTCGAAGGTTTAAGTACCTTCAGAGAAACAATCAGTATAATATTTATGAATCACCGTAATATTTATAACTGATTATTGCTCTACCATAGCCTAAACACCAAGAAGATAAATTGTACAAAGAAGACAACTTGTCAAGATACAATTAAGCCCTAGGTGAGCTCGTGACTCCCTTAAGTTTGAAGTCTAATTGTTATTATTAATAAAATTCTATAATGAAATGCAATTTGTAGGCCAAGGAAAGGGTGATGAAATTCCCCACCTTATGTGGATTTGGGTGTTGCTCTTAGAAAAGAAAATAAGATGAGATGAATGCAAAACAAAAATTAAACGTGATTTTAACAATGCAACTACAAATGAAATTTGATATTTTTTGTTTTTGTTTTTGAATTTTTTTAAAATGCAAGCAACCAACAATGCAAAGCAAATAAAAACAACATATAACGACACGATACCAGAGCGTGCAGAATTATTAGCAATTTATTTTAAAGCGGCGTTTTTTTAAGCAAGCAAGCGGAGCAATTAAAAGCAATAATTTTTTTATTTCCTTCTGCTTTTGTAATCTGTAAATGAGAACAAAAACTAACACAAATGAAAGCAAATGAAAATGAAAACAATTTTTTAAAATAAGATGGAAAAACAAAAAGGAAACAAAACAATTTGCAATGGAACCAAGACAAAATAAAAAAAATTAAACCCACCTGGCCCAATTACAGAATTCTCAACCGAAACTAACACTCACGTAATAAATACCCAAACACAAAATTTTCACGAGACAAACATCAAATGCAATCATTCAAGCGACAAAATCAAATATCAAAAATTAAGATGGTTGATCCGAGAGCTTGGTTAGAGCCGTCGCAATATTGGTTGAGGCAATACTCAAGCCCGGGTTTTTGGAACGTCGGTTGTACTTTGCAGTGACAGGTGGGATGATAAGCATTGGAAGTAACAGCGGAGAGTAGGCGTTTTGGTTCGTGGGTTCGGTAATGGATGCGGTGTTTGATTTTATTGTTAATTTGGTTGTAGTTGTGAATTTGGGAGTTGCAATTGTTCGTGGTTTATGGGTCAGGGATTTGGGTTCGGGTAGGGTTTGTGAGGAGGTGGAGATGAAGTATGAGGAGCAAAAGTGAGACATGGCAGGTGTATTGATGTATATGGGAAGTTTGGATGTTGAAGTTATTATGCACAGAGAAGTGGTGGCAGATGGCAGTTTGTGGCTAGAGTTCGAGGCAGTGAGGATATTGATGGTAGTGGTAGAAGTAATGGTAGAAGTATGGTAGTTGTATTGGAATAGGAGGAGGGCAACAGTTGTATTTGAAGTTGTAGGATGGAGTAGTATGGTGATGACAGAAAATGCAGTGGTAAGCAGGTATTGGGTTGTGGTCGCGTAGGCTGCTGATGATGTTAAGAAGGAGTTGGAAATGGTGCAATTGTGATGTGGGCAGGTTGAAGAGGGAATGTAGGCAGTTGTATTGGTTGTGGTTATGTGATAGAAGAGAGGAGGGTGATGCAGGTTGGCAGTACTGATGGGTAGTGGTTGGTTGAATGTATGTGCATGTTGACAGTTAAGTGATAGAGGAGTTGCATGGAATGGCAGTGGCGAACTGATGAAATGAGGGTAGGCAGTGGGAGGTTAAGTGCTGGAGTTAGCAGAGGGTGGATGGATGGATGGTTTGTGAAGTTGATGATGTGGTTTGACTGGGATGAAAGCAGTGGAGAGGAAGAGGCAGTTTTGGTTATTTACAGTAGTGTTTTTTGAGGATGAAAGAGACGAACTGATGGTAGAGGAAGTTTTGGTATGGTGGATGGTAGGGTAGGCAGTGGTACAAGGAGGAAACAGTTCAACTGGGTTAGTTGTTGTATGAAGTGGCTGTGATATGATGTATATGGTAGCAGTTTGAGGTGAAGCACTGGTGGCAGCAGATTGTTGTCAAGGGTGGTTTGGATGGAGTGGTATGTGACTGTTGTTTGAGGTATTCAGGTGACAGTTGCACAGGGCAGAGTTTATGTGCAGTAGTAAGGCAGTGGGAAGAGATGGCGAAGTTGACGGAGGAAGGTGATGCACAGGGATGTGTGTACACAGTTGTGAAGTGTGATGAAGAGGTTTTGTTGTTGCAGGTAGGTGATGGTTGGAGTTGATGTCACTATGCAGTTGTAGATGTAAGTATGTACGGGAAGGATAATGAAGGGTGATGAAGTATAATGAAGGGTGATGAAGTATGTGAAGTATAATGAGAGCAGTGTAAGTATGTGCAGTTGTATGTACTGGAAGGATAATGAAGGGTGATGAAGTTGACTGGGTGCAGTTTGAAATGGAAGAAGTGATTCGATGGTGAAGTTTGGTGATTCAGTGTTCACAGTGGTGGAGGCAGGGGATATGCAAGGCAGTGGTTCACAGTGTGAAGATGAAAGTAGAAAGATGAACATGGTGTATGAAATGAATGTGATGCACAGAGGATATGGAATGGTGAATAGAGAAGATATGTCACAAGGAAGTGCACAGGCCAAGGAAATAGAAAATATGTAATTGGAAAATAGAAGTATATGAAATGTTAGAAAATACAATGTAATGCAATGAAATAAAATATTTTTGCTTTGAAATTGTGTATATTTTTTTAAATAGAAATGGAAATAAAAAAAACAAGCACACAAATCAAATGAAAGCAAAAATCACACCAACGTGCAACACAAATTTTTTATTTTTTCTAAAATGTAACTCAACACACAAAATGAAAACACACTAAAATCAAACAAAATAATTCGAAGAGTAAAACTAAAAATCAAATCTATTCCCCGACAACGGTGCTAAAAACTTGTTGAATCGATGGTTTTTCTATTCGTTAGAAAATCTTCGAAAAATTGTAATAAAAATAACTGCAAGTGCACGGCGTACAATTTTAGCACGTGGCGAGTAGGGGTCAATCCACAGGGAATTGAATTGATTTAAAATCCTACTCAATGAAATTAAACCAATATTTGAAGTTGTTTTAAGCTAAAAATGTAAAAAAAACTAGCTAAACAAAGTGAATAAAAATATGAGAGTAGAAGGCAATTTAGTGGCAAATCCCTTCTCATGATCGCATAAATCAACATAATAAAATTATCATCTCTCTTTTTGGTCATTTGTGAATTTAGTTGATGTGTTTATCATAAGTATGGTCTGTTTATGCTATTAATTAGCCCAATATAAACCATCAAACTTTAACACACCATCTAAACCACTTGTTAGCTCTCATGAAAATGATAATGAAGTTAAAAATAAAATCTATTCTAAGCATGATCTATTTACTACTGATTAGCAATATAGACTATCAAATTTTGATTCTAAAATCCACTTCATTACCAACATCATATGTAGATGAAGAGGTAATTTGTGTTTATGTTTGTTTAAGCATAGCCTATTTGGGGTCAACAACATAGGCTATCAAATTCAAAGTTAAACAACAAAATTTTCCCACATCAAAAATTCCATGAAGCATAAAAAGAGATCAAAAATTAACAAATATGTTGAATCTACATGATTAAGAGAGCTTCACTACCCCTAAATCGAAGGGGTTTAGCTTCTCATATTTGTTATCATTTCAACAAATGTAGATTGCAACATAAACAAGAGGAAAAGAGAGCTAATTGAAATAAACTAAAAGCTAATATACTTGCATAAAAGAAAGAGATCTAAACTACTAACATATGGAGAAACAAACAAGAAAAGAACATGAATTAAAAGTGCATGAATTAAAATTGCATATAAATTACATGAAGAAAAGGCTAAGAAGCCATTAAAAAGAGAAAGAGTTTTTGTTTATATTTGTGGCTACCACTAAACTAACTAGAAGGTGGTGCTAAGAGCTTCATTACATGAAATATAAGGGGTATTTATACATGCGTAAAACCCTAATCCATATTTTAGGGTGCTACCAAAAATGCCCCTTAGGAAGTGTGGCCAACAAGTTATCATTAGCATCTAATTAATCCTCCATTAAGTATGCATGTAACTTTAATCTCCACTAACATGTGCATTAGCTCCTAATTGTAGAACATGGTAAGTGGGTAGGTGGGGTCCTTCATGTTGTATGAATTGATTTATTTCCGTCTTCATTGCCTTCTTCTCTTTTGTGCATGCATACATACATGAAGCCTCTTCTATTTTCCATTCAAATTCCTACAAATAAAAATAAAATGTGCAAGTGTATTTTCTCAAATAAATTAACACACAAAAATGACCATTTTGCCCCCATATGAAGATGAATAATTAATGATTTGGAAACAATTAAAATTTTGGTTTAAACATGTAAAATACCATATATGCTCATTTATTTAATTAAAAGAAGATTAAATATGGAAGTAAAAATATGCACTTTTACGTGCACATCAGTGGCGAACTTGTATTGACTACTCAAATTTAAACAAAGCCTGCCCATAGGATAGCTTTCCGTTGCCCAGGGTCGACTAGCTTGTTGATGGAATCGCTTGGCATGAACCACTCTCATTAATGGACGCCTACTCAAGGTACAATCAAATTATGATGCATGAACCAGATCAGGAGAACACCAACTTCATCACAAACTTGGAATTATATTGCAATTGCGTAATATCATTCAGTCAGAAGAACATCGGAGCTACTTACCAAAGACTGGTGAATACAATGTTCAAAAGCCAGATCTAGCGAACGATGGAAGTGTACGTGAACGACATCCTGGTGAAGTCGTGAGTGTTTGGAAACCATCTGAATGATCTCTCGGAGATGATTGAAATCCTTCGAAAGTACGTAATGAAATTGAACCTGCTTAAATGTTCATTTGGAGTTGCTTGTAGAAATTTTTTGGTTTTATTGTGAACACAAGGGGCATTGAGGCCAATCTGAAGCAGATTGATGCCTTATGAAACGTTAGAGCCCCGTAATGAGGAAGGAATTACAAAGGTTAAATGGAAAGATTACAGCATTGAGCCGATTCATTTCCAAAGCAATGGATAAGTATATACCGTTCTTTGATGCATTAAAGAATGGAAAGAAGAACTTTGAATGAAATCAGGACCGCCAAACTACTTCGAAGAATTACTACAACATATGGAGACACCACTGGTTATGTCTAAACCAATGGATAGTGAGGACTTTTTCATTTACCTAGTGGTGTCTGCCCACGCATTAAGCACAACACTTGTGCATGAGGAAGCTAGGGTACAACAGTCCGTCTACTACATTAGCAACTGACCGGAGCTGAACGGAACTATCTAAAATTGGAAAAGATGGCATACTGCTTGCTGATAGCATCTAGGAAACTGCGACCATATTTCCAGGCTCAGCCGATCAAGGTGTTAACGGATCAATCCTTGAAACTGGTACTGTATCGACCCAAGACTTCGAGACTGCTTCTAAAGTGGAATATTGAGTTGAGCCAGTATGATGTGACATATTATCCCCGAAGAGCGATTAATGGATAGGCGCTGGCTGACTTCATCACTGAGTTCATTATTCAGGATGATGAGGAGGACATAACGATCATAGTATCCCATTGGAAATTGTTCGTTGATGGTGCATCAAACAAATTGTGCCCAAGAGTAGGAATTGTGCTTGAAACTCCCGAAGGACGATCAATTTGCTATGCTCTGAAGCTGGAATTTCCTACCACCAACAACGAGGCGGAATATGAGGCATTGATAGTAGGACTGAAGATTACGAAGGAGCTGGGAATAAAAACTTTACATATCTACAGTGACTCCCAACTAGTTGTCCGCCAGGTTAAAAGAGAATATCAAGCTAATGGCATGAAACTTGCCCCTTACTTGTCAAAAGCTTGGGAGTTGCTCAATGAAATTGAATATTACATGATATCTTACATTCCTAGAGAGGAGAATATGAAGGCTGATTCCTTAGCTAAGCTCGCTAGCTCTGGAGAAGCATAGCTGATGGGATTGGTTCCAGTAGAAGTATTGGCTGCTCCTAGCATAGGTCAAATGGACGTTGATTTGGTTTTGGAAACTAAAGAGGAGGAAGAGTCATGGATGATGCCAATAAAGGGCTACTTACTCAGGGAAATACTCCTCAAAGACTGGAACGAACGAAAGAAGCACCTTCAAAAGGCACTACGATTTGTAATACAGGATGTAGTGTTATAGGAGAGGATTCTCCTCCCCATTGCCTACGTGTATAACCAATGATGAAGCAAGGAAGATCCTCATGGAAATTCATGAAGGCAGCCATGGCGACCACACTAGGAGCAGACATTTATGAAGAAGACACTCTGTTATAGATATTTTTGGCCAACAATAAACTCGAGATGTAGCAGACTACACCAGATGGTGCGATTGATGCCAGAGATTCACAAAGAATCCAAGAGCCCCATCTTTAGAATTTACGTAGATGGTTAGCCCCTAGTCATTTGCAATCTAGGGAATCGATATAATCTGTGTACTACCGATAGCAAAAGGAAAAGCCAAATACATTATCATGCAGTTGATTACTTATGAAATGGGATGAAGTAGAACCGCTTTCCATGATCACTACTAAAAAAGTAATTAATTTTGTAATGGAAAGTATTATTTGCAGGCTAGGAGTGCTGAAAAAAATATCACAGACAATGGGACTTAGTTTGAGAGCATTGAGTTCAAGGACTTTTGTAAGCATTACTGGATCGATAAGAGCTTTTCCATGGCAGCACGCACACAAGAAAACAGGCAACTGGCACTATAGGCTTATAGGACAACACATAAATCAGCAACTGGGTAGTCACCGTTTGCCTTGGCATATGGTTTGGAAACTATAATCCTAGTGGAATTCGAAGTCTCCTCTTATCTAAGAAGACACTTCAATCAGAGAGAGAATAAATAGCTGGTACTCGAGTCCTTTGACCAAATCGATGAGAAGGGGAAGAAGCTGAACTAAGGGTCGCTGCTCACTAGAAAAGAGTGGCACACCACTTCAAAGCCAAGGTTCACAACCGTGATTTTAAAGTGGGAGATCTCGTCTTGAAACGAATTTTCGTGGTGTTAGTACCAAAATGCGGCACCAACACCCAAGGATTAAGTAGAGAATAAAAGGTGATGAAAGTAAATGAAAATGAGCAAAAACAGAACAACACATGTTTATAATGGTTCGGCCAATCGTTTCCTACATCCACTTGAGAATTATATTGATGATATAGCTATTTTATAAGTGTTGTTCTTATGGTTCGGTACCATCATCAGATTCCAAAGGAAGAGAGAGAGGCTCAGATGCTTTTAAGCGATGAAAATTTGTGAGCCTACAACCTGTTAGACCCCGATCATAGTGTCGGTCTTGTTCTAGAAGCTTTGATAGTGATCAGGACGATTCCACGTCCAGAAATGACGAAGACCACTCATCGGCGCCCCTGGTCCAATGTCTAGTAGTCGATATAGGCGATATAAAAGAACACACAGAAGAAGGTGAAATCAGAGGTGGTGATGAGGGAGAAGAGGTATGTTATGCGGGTACTAACATAGATCATGATCCATCCGATGACAAAGACAACGACCAATAACCTCTTCAAAGAAGAAGCCAGATTAAAATTGGAAAAATGTAGACTTCGATTCCACCTTCGTCAGTGAAAACTGTATTTGAAACTCTCATACAGGCTTCGGAGGATCCTTTTGTTGGTTCTGGGCCAATCTCAGATGTAATCGACTCCTTTGGCCTCGCCAATATAAGTATTAGAGATGTTGGGTCCACCATTCATTTCCAAGAAGACATGCCTTCCACTAAAGCATAAGAGATTACCCCCGTCAGCAAAATTCAAGCCCACGGTCCGTCGATGGGACATTTGGACCCTTGCATACACATAGGCATACATCACACTCTGCATAACTTAGTTCATACAACTGTTTTGTCAAAGTTGATTTGTTTGTCTTATTCGTAGGCTCTATGGAATGATGTGGATTGTACAAGGAATTTCAGGATCAGATGGGATATTAGTTGAGGATAAACCAATCGTGCGACCCCACAAGCGTAGCTATGACTCTAGTTCCAACCGGCGTTCAAGCCGTGGTCGTGGGAGGCAGAGAGAAAGATTACATGCCACACGATTCGTCGTCTAGGTATCGATCTAGATCTAGGTTCCCCTTATCCAGGGGTTTGGAAAAACACTCTAGTCACCGCGATGACATTCTTCGTGATGACCCTTCTCGTGCTTCCCTCTCCACCGAGTAGTCGGCGCCATTTCATACTTCTCAGCAATCTCATCGTCCATTGAAATCCATTGCTTCTGATGCCTCTCGATACCGATCTGATAAAGCTCCCATCGAGAAGCCTATCAAACAGCATGTCATCGAAAAGATCAACCGATCGCCTTAAATCCTCATATGGCCGAATCGCAATGTCGCTTCCCAAAGCTCAAGTTCGAAGGCATCAAGTTTGTTTCTAATCTGAAAGATATTCCTCTGCATATTACGGAGCAGATGATATCCTACGTTGATGACATGTACGATCAGTACTTCACTTGGTGAAGGTTGACCGAGCAAATCTTGGAATATACCGAGAGTTTAGAGATTGAGATCGCCAGAATTCAGCTGACAACAAATTAGAACGATGAGATTATCGCTCATCTTGATGCAGAAGTCGCTAAAGGCACAGGAAGTCACCGTTCAAAAAGTCAAGGACATAAACACAATGATCAAGCAAGAAAGGAAGAATCACTTGAGTCAGTTAAGTCCCCTCACCACAGAAATCATGAATTAGCCGAAGAGGTGAAGGGGTTGAAGGCACAACTTGAAACGGAAAAGAAGGAGAAAGATGAGGCCCTCCAAATGGCTCAAGAATACTGCAAAAAAACCCATTGAGGCTCGTAAGAAAAGAGACGGCGCATTGAAAAAGGCCAAGGAGGTGGATGAGTTGGTGGCAGTTGTAGAGAGGGGAATTAAAGATAGTTTCGATCCACTCATCACCAACTACAACGCCAACTTTCTTAAGTTTCGAGACTTGGCATGGCTTAGCAAAGCTTATCCCCATGCGCTAGCGATGGTATGGGAGAAAATTGCATGGGAAGAGTTAGAACATTTAGAAGGAGCCAAAGTGGACATGGAAGAACCAAAGAAAGAGATTCCAAGTCCAGAGGAAATTGAGGCGCTCAAAGCAGGTGAGCTCATTTTACATCCAGAGTTGGTTGCTACAGTTCAAAAAGGTCAAGCTGAAGGTTCCGGCACTACTCCTCAAGATATTAATACCAGTCTCACCTCTGGGCTCTTTGCTACCTCTATCACTCCTTCAAATTCTGAGTACAATCTGAATGTGTTGCAACTCCACAAAACGAGCATGCTATCTCCTATACAGCAGGGGAACTCGGATGGTATGCCCGCCCACACTAAGTCTTAATCTGGCGGAGGTATATCATTGAATTCACTATATTTGAGAGAGCCCACATGATGTCGGTAGATGTAGCTAATATCTCATTTCATCTTTCTCAAATTTTAGGTTAGCCTGTGATTTCTAATCTCCCGAAGGAGGGCTTATAACCTGGACAACAAGCGACAATGACTGGTTCAATGGTCGTGATTATCTCAGGGATGACTCCAACCATTCCAATTAGTGATGCTCTAGGTCCTAGGGTGCAAATAATTTGTGCATTACAAGAAGAGAGGCCTGGTGACTTCCAAGTGACACATGCCAATGATGATGTTGAGATCACTAGTATGCTCGATCTTGCATAGGGTTTTTTTAATGAGTGAACTTGTTGAAGAACATATCAGGTCGGCTGCAGAGATCAAACAAGAGCCGACTAACTTTTTTCCTCCTCCTTTGTCAATGGCTTTGCCTGGAAAGACCATTTTTGCTTCGGTCACGCTACCTATGACTCAAAGTGCTCAAAGCATATCTATCGCCTCGTTGCTCAGCTCGCCTTTGAAGGGCAAAGGAAGTGGAGGAAGAATAAGAAAGAAACGAAAGGGATCCAGTTCGTCATATTCTGTAGAGAAGAAAGAGAAAAAGAGAAGGACTAAGAAATGATCATCCATCTTCTTCATGCTTTTGGTTTTATAGTATTCGGACCCCTTTTTGTTTTTAGGTTGGTTTTATGTGGGTTTAGCCCTCACTTTTGCTTTCAGTCTAGTTGTCAATAACACTTGTACCTTTTCTTCCAAGTCTTATTTTAGCCATGAATAATAAAGACTATTTATTTTGTTCAAGTCTTGTGTGAATTTGTCTAAGTGCTTGAGAAATGCCCTTTACATTCAATGTATTTGTGGTCCACTTCTAATCATCATCATCGGACTAAGTTCCTAGTATGTTCCATCATTTGCAAGTAAAGAATAGGTGTACAGTTTGATATGACTATATATGCTTTGGCGGCTATGATATAAAGTTGGAGCAGATGACGATGACGAATATTTACTTTGTCTAAAATTATATTGAGATTCGATTACATTAGTCATTGTGATGTATCCATGTGATGAATTGTATATCTATGAGATGATGTATCAGATATTCCAATATGGTATAAAAATTTGTATTTTATTCACTCCGATTTTGTTTGCTAGGGAATTTTTATCCATGTTTCAAATACTGTATTATTCAAGACTATAACTTGTGTACGTTTCCTTGCGTCCAGATGAGATATGTATTATTGCAAATGTATTCAGGTATTGAAACATGTTCGTGTTGACCTAAAGTAGTGTATATAAGAGATTTCTCCTTCCGTGCCTATTAATCCGAGTTATCTAACGGTAAACATATTCATGTTGACCTAAAGTAGTGTATATAAGAGATCGCTTTTTCCGTGCCTATTAATCCGAGTTATCGGATGGAAAGTACCTCTGATATTTCGATCATAGGAGCCATGGCATTACATGAAAGCATTAAGATTAGAACAAACATAACGTAAAGATGTAATATATAAGAAAAACCATTTTAAGAAGGCAGCTATTTCTTTCTCACAAAATATCTATTTAAAATCATCTTCTTTCTTAAATTTATTACACTACCAATCTTCCACATCTATTCAAAAGGATACAGAAAGGTCGAAACATAAGACGGGACAGAACCGCTTATAACCAAAATCGAGATTGGTAGAATAATAAATTTTAGAAAGAAGATGATTTTAAATAGAGATTTGATGATAAAGTAATAGATGCCTTCTTAAAATGGCTTTTCTTATATATTACATCTTTACGTTATCTTTGTTCTAACCATAATGCTTTCATGTAATGCCCCGGCTCCAGTGATTAAAATATCAGAGTTAGTTTACCGTCCGATAACTCGGATTAATAGGCACGGAAGGAGCGATCACTTATATACACTACTTTAGGTCAACACGAATATGTTTCAATACCTGAATACATTTGCAATAATACATATCTCATCTAGACGCAAGGCAATGTACACAAGTTACAGTCTTGAATAATACAGTATTTGAGACATGGATAAAAATTTCCCAACAAAAAAAATTGAAGTGAATAAAATACTAAATTTTATATCATATTGGAATATCTGATACTTCTCATTGATATACAATTCATCACACGAATACATTACATCGACCAATGTAATGGAACCTCAATATAATTATAGATAAAGTAATATTTTTCATTTTCATCTGCTCCAACTTTATAATGTAGCCCCCAAAGCATATACAGTCATATCAAACCTATAGAATAACCTTAGTTTGACCCGAGAAATTATCATGAAACAAAACCTCGAGTCGGACTATATATCTAGCTGTGAGTATTATCGTGCAATAGAATATAAATAAATGTGTCATATTGGGTTTTATGGGACGTATAAGTTACACACTAGGTCACACACACCAAACAGATTCCTAAATCCTCATTTCACAAATCAGTTATTACAACCATGTCACGGCACTATATAATATAACATATATAGTCGCAACTCTAATCAACTGGGATATCATTTCCTATCATTTTACTTATTACTTGCCTTGTATTATATAAATTCAAATCAATGTTTGAAAAAAAATCATTTTCGAGTTAAATGACATTTCTACAAATATTTATGAGAAGGCTAAATCATCTTCTCATCTTGTGAATCCCGAAAGGGTTGCACGTTGATAAATTTCATCTACGGATTTATTCTCTACATAGACTAATCTGCCCCAAGAAGTCTTTTCGATATATTTCACCAGTACACTTCCGCTCAATTGTGATGTGCACTTCACACGATCCCTTAGTTGATGAACCCTCTAGGTATATGGAGGCGTGATAAATTTCACTGGCGCCGTAGTCCACTGCGTTAACTGCTTCATATCTCCATCGGTGATGCTACTTCTCTACGTCTGCTCTACGTCTTCAATAATCTTCATTATCCTTGATAGCTTTAAATGTCCTAGCAATAGATCATTTGGATAAAGTGACAAGGGACAAGGTCGTCATGATTGGGTTGCGACCCTCGAATTAGTTCGCTCGGATGGATACTAGCAGTCCAGTACTCAAATCCTATGCCGAACTCGAGAAATGTTAATTTTATTACTTTTAAAATCATTTGATCATCCCAAACGACATTTATTCTCAAAATTTCGCTTTAAACCCATCATGTAGCCTATTTGATTGGTTGTGTTCGTTCAATATGGTTTAACTTGCAGGTAACAACATCATTTACAACAATAACGATTTTAAACACGACATTGAACATTGATAATCGGGCTGAAATAAAGTAAATAACTTAAACGATGGGATTTAAACTATTAAACATGCATAATTCATCTAAACAAGTAAATAATCACACTGATTTATATTATTACAATCAAAGTGGATTTTGAATTATCAAACTAGGATTTATTCTTTTAACCCTAGTTTAAATTAAAAATAATATTAAATAATGCAAATTCAAACTTTAGAAAAATAAATTTCAAATGAAACTATTTCAAATATTTATTTAAGAATTTTCAAAAGCATAAACTTGAATTTAATTTATTTTCTCACCCTTTGAAAATATTTTAAGCCTTTTAATTCAATTCTGAATTCAAAATAAAATCAAATAACTCAAACTTAATCTTTAAAATTCGATTTTTTATCTCAAAATAATTCAAATATGGTTTTAGGATTTTCAGACCAATATACTAGAATTTTTTTCCAAATTTCACTTTTAAAATATTTATACTTTGAAAAATATCCCATTTTGGGTTTAAATTCAAATTAGGCTAAAATTTCTTAAAATTTCCAAGTATAATTTTTTTAAAATATTAGGTTAGAATTATTTTTAAAAATTGCATAAGTTTTAAAACTCGAAGTTTTAATTTGTAAATGAGTTTGAAAATCACTTAACAATTTCTAGAAATATAAAGGAATTTCCAAGGAATGAAAAATGCATTTCAAATAATATTTGCACTTTAATTTATTTTCAAAATAGATATATTTACACACTTATACGTTTTTTTATCTATATGAAACAATAAAAATTCTTTTATAATTCAAGGTAAATTCATATTTAATCGTACACATACACCAACTTCCTTTTAAATAAATCGATTTCAACTTCTTTCAAAATAAATTAAAATATATTTCAAAATGAATTTAATTAAACACCATGCTAGCTTTAAATATTCAAATCTTACTTTCATTTTCTTTAAATTGATTATTACAATATGTATTGTGTATTTTTCTAACTAACAATCAAAAATATAATTTTATCAACTACATATTCAATCCGAACAATCATTTGATCAAATAGTTCAATCATCGATCATTTATAAAAATCATCGATCATCTACAAATAATCATCAAGGCTACTAAGCCATCATCAATCAAGATATAATTTCTAATCAATTCGACAAAGTATACCCAATAATGTGTTCATTGTAAAAACTCAGATGAGGTTTTAGTTATAGATTTTATATTCAGATATAGAAATCGGATAATAGTCGGATCTAAATTGATATTCTAGTTTGTGGCTATACTATCATTCATCATATTAGGATTTGAATGCCCTTTTGGATGACAATTTAGTATTCAGGTCTAGTTACCATGATATTAACTATCTATCCTACGTCAATATAAATATATTTGCCTAGTGCCAAGTGGTTTAAGCATTTAACACTGCATATTTAATTTACATGCATTCAATTAATATGGATGTTCAGTACATGCCTATTACATTTTAGACATACAATAAGCTTTTGAAACAGTTGAAATTCTTATTCCTTTATATTGGAGTGGTGACGAACAAAATATCGTAGGCTTAAAAGGGAAGATAATACTCACTCAACATCCACCGTTGCTAAAGCCACCAGTATGCCAACGAGCAGCAAGGTCTTGCGCACAGCCCGCGTCAATATCACCAGCCTTCTCGCACAATCGGCAATCTTTCTCAAGGCAACGCTGCTCACTTCTCACACAGCCCCAGTCGCCTGTGTCACACATCACCTTATTGCGCCTGCCACAACTCAATGCCTTCCATGATCCAACATCGACAGCTCACAGCACCTCCTCCTTTTGACGTGTGTGCGCCACCCTGGTGCCGGTCAAATAATTTTTTTGTTTTATTTACTTTTCCTTTAAATTATTTTCGAACCCTTAACCACTTTATAACTCGACCGTCATTCGATCTTCGATTAAAATTCTGCTCGAGGCATCTTAATCCAGATTTTATTTTATTTCTATAACGGTTTTCTGTAGTTAAAATATTAATTTTCAATTTCAACAATTATAATATAATTGTTTATTTTCAAAATAAATTTCAAAATTCCACAAATATTATTTATTTTGTCAAAATATATTTTCAGACAACTTTTAGATTTTAATTTTTTTTTTCAAATTTCAATCAATATTTTCTTTTTATTATCAAATAAATCCAAAAATTCAAATTATTTAATTAAATCCAATGAAATATACATTTTAAAATATTTGTTTTATTTTAACTTCGGAACGTGATATTATAGACTCTCATCTTTAAAGAAATCGTGTTCTCCTAATTTACTGGAGAGTACTATATTCGATTTAATAAATAACATTAACAATAAAATATAATATACATATCACTGTTACTCCGCTTTCGCTATGCCACTTTGATAAAATCTCATATAATACATTACTTATTCGAATTTATTTCGTTGATGCAACCATACACAAGAACAACAAACATATCGTTACATTCAAATGTATCAGATAATTTTACAAATATAATGATCAATATGCGTATATCTTTTAATAATTCTTTCTAAAAAATTCTTAAATTTCTAAACATATAAAATTTCCAAATAAAATTGAAGTGCCAAAACTTTGAAAAGTTCCGATAGAGTCTCCTTTGTACAAAGAGACTTTTAAACAATTATAATATAATAAAATAGATATACATCGACCAAAACATGGTCGGAAATAATTTATATATCAAAATTTTGTCATATGGCATGTAATCCACAATATATAACCTTTTAAGTAAAAACATTAATTTTTAGCATTTTTAAGTGAGTTCGCTTAATTTATATGCAATTACATGCCAAAAGTTAGTCCAACAAGTCTTCATAACCCAGTCTCAAGTCAAATTAAACAGATAAATGTCATATATATATATATATAAAGTTTAATAATATAACATTCATTTGAGACCATCAATGTGAAATGTCATTAAAGTTGAATTAGAATTAAGTTATTGAGTGTGATTCAATACTGCATAGAAACTACAAGTAAATTTCTTCCTATTTGATCTTTTATGTTGCACATTTGATCTGTTACTTATAACACAATATAATTTTTACAAGACACATTTCATCTTATATCTTATACGTATATGGTATTATTTAAGATATCAAGCCCTATTATTCACAAGAAGGCTATTTGCTTGTTTTGATTTAGTGCCATCTACATTGTGCCTTTTTCTGCAATGGTTCTAGTTTAAGTGGTTTGATTAGCTTATTCCGGCATGGTTACATTAGGTCTTTGAAGATTTTTACTAAGATGAATGGCTCGCACCATTAAGTAAAAGTTGACTAGTAGTTACATTCTTAGAATTCATTCTATTTACCGTCATCAATATAAGTTAAATCCAAAATTATGTTCCTCTTAAGTATAGAAATTTCACTTAAAACTTTCACTTTTCAAAATTATCACTCATTTAAACATAAAATTTTGAATTTTAAATACATTCATATGATCAATTTTGTTTTTTAGTATGAGAGACAAGATTTACAAAAGCATAATTACATAGATGGCATAAACAAAGTATTTAGCTGATACAGGAGGTAAGTTTTTCTTAAACATAAGCTTGCTAGCTTTATTATACCTTTCTTTATGCCTTATATATATATGTATGTATGTATGTATGTATGTATGTAATATTTTATTTTGTTTTTAATGTTGATGTATATTACAACAGCTTGAGAAGCTTGATGCTTTGTCTTGATTCCTATTTGGCAAAAAAATTACACATCTAAACAGTTTTGATGTGGGAGCATTGAAAAGGTTTCGTGGCTGCAAGTGCATTGTTATTATTATTATTATAGAGTTAACTTTTAGAAGATCTAAAGTGGAGCATGTAGGTAGTCTTATTTGTTGCACAATCTTTTCTTTTTAACCAAGGATGGAAATTTTATTAACATATTGTTATAGATAACCAACTTTCAAAAACCAAAATTTCACAAATGTCAGAATTAGGCCATGGCACATATTCCATCACATTTAGAATGTCGCTTAGACTTAAGAAACATATATTACTTGTTAAATTTGAAGAAATAGGTCGAAAATAGCGGAAAATGTAGCCAGTGGCATTTTCGCAAATATAAATTCGGTTCTAACTCAGCAAACCCTAAGTTTCAACTATAAATTTTCACATAACCCTCATTTCTACCTACTCCAAACCACAGCCGCCACACTATACGTACGATTCTTCTTTCTCTTTCTCAAATACCTCTTAAAATGTAAATAACACCATTTCTCTCTTCAAAAATTCCCAAACAAAAAAATTAAGAAGAAATTAAATTAGAGAAAAGGAAGGGAGGAGTTACTAGTCAACAACTAGGAGGGGCAATAGATTTAAGGCAAAAGGAAGAGTTTCTATAAACAAGGTGAGTGGGTTTATCTACAAAATGCAAATGATAGAGACAAGTAATTAATTTTCAATTATATGTCTTTATAGTAATAAAAATATAATTTTTATTCATGAATTTATTCTGAAATCACTTGGTAAATGAGGAGTAACCGAGTTAAAATTAGCTTAAATCCTATAGATTGGATTTTATATAACATGCTTGAGTTGATTTTGGTAAATAAGAAATCATTTGAACTGAAATTTCACTAAATTGTATAAATGTGAATTTTGTATAAAAATTGGATTTATTTTTTGTAGATAAAGGATAAATAATATAACCCTTGTTAACTTTGAATGCATACATGATATTTATTGAAATGAAAATAAAGATAATTAATTTAAACATATAGAATTTAAATGCAAATGTCCTATATGATGAACTGAATGAAATCACTTGGAATCATGTATAAACAGTGATGAAACCATTGTTGAACACTTGTGAGAATCTGACTCGACAAGTATGCTCTAAACCGAAAAGAAAATGAAGAGAATCGATAAAACAAAAATAAGAAAAGTTAATAAAAATACGGAAAAACAACAAATAAGGCATCTGAAATATGGATCAGATGTCTGAAGCTATTTTTCAAATGTCTGAAACCATTTTTCGAGTGTCTGAAATTCAGGCTTTTAGTGCAGTTTTAGTTCGGTTTAGATGTATGAATTCTTTTTCAAACATCCGGAATTGAAATCAAACTTCAGAGGAAGAAATTCAAACCTCTGAACATCTGATGTATATTTTTTTACAAATGACATTTAAAATATTTATTCAGACGTCTAAAATATTCCTGTCGGCATAGGTTGAACTGGACCTGGTATAGGCCAAGTAGGAAGGATCAGGGAAATGCACTGCCATTTCCTTGTTCATGCAGTGGAGTAGAGTCGTGCAACCAGCTGGAAACGTAATCATATTTCATGAAGTCCTAGGCTCGCGCTTCATGAAGTTGGTGGATGTGATATTTAACACAACGAGCGATCAAATCACAACTAGAGGCTCTTATCATTCATAAGCGGTCCTAACCACCATTGGCTGGGAGCTGGAAAGAGAAATGGCAAGGAAATCCATCATAGTAGGAATTATCAATCCTACTGGGAGTTGGAATGGTTGATCTACTCCAGAATGCTACTTGTGTAATGATAAAGAGCACGGGGCACATATACTAGCAAAGGAGACTAGATTACGATTATTAACCCAAAAATAGATTTGGGAATGTCAACGCAAAAAGGAAATTCTGGGACTGTTAACCCGAATGCATGGACTTAGCATAGAGAGCTATCTTTGAAGTGGAGTAGGCCAAGCAATTATATATAAGAATGTTAACCAAATAATTAGTTATATAATAGAAATGTCTTTCTATGGAATATTTAAAAAATATGCTCCATCGATGAATGGAAATCTTCATAATGAAAATAAAATATTGTCACCATAAGGGTAGTCAAACTACACCAGGAAAATATTCAAAATCACTTATGTAAAGAATACACACACACTAAAGAACACCCCTAGGAATAGATTATAATTGAACTTTCACTACTTGTCAACACCATACCACTGGTGATATAATTCACGTAGTAGACTATGTCTGACACCCCTCTCCATTTCTCTCTCTTCATCTTTGTTATAGGAGGACATGCCAGTAGGTGATTGGGCCAGAGTCCAGTACGTGTAGAAGAAGTCGTAGCACTATAGAGTTATATCTATTTATTGTTACTCTCTATGTATATTTTGTTTAGTATTATGTTGTCCTTATTAGCGGACTCTATGTACTGTAATTGTTGACATTGTTGTATGGACCACGTCTATATTGAAACTGTTATATGATTCAATTATGTTCTGTACTTATATTTTATGTCTTCTGCTATGAGATCTAAAAGTGTGATATGTATTAAATTTATATCTGTCTCTGTGTCATGTAATGTTTTAAAAACCCAATGACTTGTACTTCTTGGCATGACGCGAGTCCATACATCACTTTAAGCCTTGGACCAATGTGTCTGAAAGTGGGAGTTGTTACAATATCTACTCTTTGTATCACGAACTCTTTCTTGTCAATGAATTCTTTGATTATGTGGAAATTTCAAAGAATGTGTCATGATTTCTTGTGTGCTCATGGCTCCTTTGCAATCTGCATCACCGCATTGTTGTCACAAATAATGCCATTGGATTCTCTATATCAGGAATCACTCCTAGATCACATAAAAACTTGCATATCCAGACTGCTTCCTTAGCTGCTTCATTAAGGGTGATGTACTCGGCCTCTATCATGGAATCAGCTACTGTTTCATGTTTGGAACTTTTCTAACTGATAGTCCCACCATTAATAGTAAAGACGTAACCCAATACTGACTTACTATGGTCGATATCGCTCTGAAAGCTAGAGTCCGAAAAACCCTTCATAAGGAGTTCTCCATTCCCATCTATTAGGAATAAGTCCCTGGTATTTCTCAAATACATAAGTACATATTTTATAGTCGTTCAATGCTTTTCTCCAAGATTAAATTGGTATCGACTTATGCATCCTACTGTGTATGCCGCATCCGGTCCAGTACTAGCATAGCGTAAATTATGAAAGCGATTGCCGAAGCATATGGTATACTCTTCATATGCTCTTTCCCTTCATTAGTCTAAGGAGTGTCCTTCTTAGAAAAGATGATTCTATATTGCATCTGAACGTTTCCATACTTGAAATTTTCCATACCGAACCTTTTCAATATGGTATCTATGTTCAGAGATTAGGACAATCCCAATAATCACTTAGATCTATCTCTGTATATCTTTATACTTTGTATATAAGCTGCTTTTCCTAAATCCTTCATGGAGAAGTTCTAGGAAAGCCATGCTTTCACTGATTGTAATAAAAAACATCATTGGCAATCAACATAAGATCGTCAACGTATAAAACTAAGAACACGACAGTGTTTCCTATTCCTTTTGATATACGCATGCATCCTCTTTGTTTTGATAAAAACCAAACTTTGATTACTTTATCAAAACACATATTCCAACTCATTGAAGCATGTTTAAGCCTATAAGTGGACTTAACAACCTGCAAGCCTTGCCCACACTCCCACTAATCTCGAAACCTCGGGCGACGAGATATAAACGATCTTTTCTAAATCACCATTTAAGAATGCTATCCTTATGCCCATTTGCCATATTTCTTAGTCATAGAATGCGGCAATAGCTATCGTTATCCGAATGGACTTAAGCATTGCTACGGGTGAAAAAGTTTCGTCATAATCAACACTTTGAATTTAACGAAATCCTTTCGCATCTAGTCTTGCTTTATAAGTCTCAACTTGTCCATCCACATTTAACTTTTCCTTAAAAATCCATTTGCATCCGATGGATTTTATCCCTTCGGGTATGTCAACCAAAGTCTGTACATTATTTTTGATGGAACTAAGCCAACACACAATGGGATAAATGGGTAAATTTTAAAAACAATTACCATTTTGAATCTTATTGGGCCTATGAAGTCTAAGTTTATTTAGCTCTTATCAAAATTAGTGTTAAATAAAATCATTATTTTATTTGGTTTGTAACAATTTGGATATTATATTTGTATTATATACTATAAACATGTGTATCATATACACATGTGTGTGTAAATAAATGTGCAACATATACAGTGTACATGGTTTAACATGCCCATATATAAGGGTTATGATTTACATCGCAATAGACATATTAGCCCTCTATATACATGTGTGTTATCTAATATATATAATGTGATATGAAATTATATTTATTTGTGTGTGTGTGTGTGTATTTATGTATGTGTGTATATAGGTGTGCCAAAATTTGTACAATAGTTATATTTATATATACAAGTATAAATAATTTTAAACATAAATTTGGATTCAATGTGTGTGTGTGTGTGTCTATATATATTGCTTATGGTTACATACATATATATAAATTTATAAAGTTATTTAACTAATCAAAAGTTTACTTATGTTCAAATCGCAATCAATTAGGTTTAAATAGGCAATTAATAAGGAGAGAAAAAATTGGAGATATAATGAAATTAGTTTAGCTATAGGAAAGTAATAAAACAGAATCAATGCAGAGACCTTTCTCTGTCATTTTATTACTCTCTTGACTTTTCAAATCAAATATGAAAATCTTTTACATCTTAATCTTAACTAATTTTTTTTTCCACAGTTTATTTATAAACAAAAACATTTACATATGTACAAGTATACATGCATTCATACATATGCATTTATATATATGCACATATACATTAAGATTTATTTTGACTAATTGACATGTTTAGGAAATTAAAGAAGGAAAAGGGAAAAAATCTAATTTTAACATAGGAAATATTTAAAAGTAAATTTAATATTTTACACATAAGTCCTTTCACAATATGTAAAATTTTATTTGTATAAAATTTATATACATACATATGTATTTTGTAATACACACACACACACACATATATATATATATATATACCTGAACATTAAATTGAAACAGTATGTTATATTTTAAATAAATCATATTTATATATTCATGGATTTAATATATATATATATATATATTATTTAGAAAATAATATCATGTGCAGGTTTTGACAAAATTATATATATAATATTTATTTTATGTATTAAAATCAATTTTGTTTAAAAACCTTTTTTCAAATTATTATTAAGTTCAATTATTAAAATATTATTTTGCTTGCCGAATGTTATATACATATAGCTATGGATATTTATTTATTTAATTACAGTGCATATATATATATATTCATATCCTATGTTGACAGGACACATATATAGGGATTCATGATAATACAATTGATCTAACTATACATAAATTATGTGATGAACAACTGTGTGCGCGTGTATCGTAAATAAGTTTATTACCTCACCATAGCCTAGAGAATACACCTTGAATGCTGAATCAATGAACTCTGCTTGAATCTCTATTCGAATTCTTTTAGAAGGAGCAACCAAACTTAAAGCACTAAACATCGTTGTCTTGATTTTACTTGAATTTGTGTTTCTGATGCTTGAATTAATTGAGATGCGGAGGAGGAATATACAACAATAATTAAGGGGATTATGACGGCTCAAAACCCTAGAGCATAGAATAGGAGAAAAGAAATGATAAAGGTGTTTAAATAGCAGAGAGAAATAGGAGTTTAAAGATGGAAGTGTATCTCTTACTTCCTTTGCCATTTCATACCCTTTTGGAATCAAATTCCAAACACTTTTGCACCATCTATTGTCGGGCACACATCAACCCATATGATTCTCCATTCCACTTTAAGTTAGATCAGAAATTCACATTTAAATCAAATCTAAACGTATATCAATATCGTATATTGATATGTATGTATAAAACTTTTATATATTCATTATTCTCAATACCGATCAACACAAATAAAATCATATTTTATAATTAATTTTCATAAATATTGATTAATTTAATTAATTTACAACAATTATAATTTAATCAAATTAAGTGGTAGTTAGAGTATCCAACATTTTGATTGTGTGACTCTTAAGTGTAATTCGGTCAGCGATTAATATCGAACAATTCAAACATTAACGTTCACACGTCACCATAGCTAGTTGTATGACATTATAACTAAATTTAACGCTTATATAGCTCCAGTAAAATCTAATTTTACTTATTTTAAGAAGTACGCGGTAGTGACAATCAAAACTATATCACATTTGGACTTATGGAAATTGGTAACAATCAAAATTCTAATATCATCCACACTCAACTTTATAATCCAAACACAAAGTCCTTGATTCAATAATAACAATATTATTAACCAAACTGTTCTATCTAGATGCTTTGCCTTTGAGTTGACTTCAGTTGACCATGATACTCACATAACTGAGGAGACATATTCTCTATTAAAAAGTGTTTCACTTCCAATGCTTCCCCCGACCCAATTATAGTCATTCAATGGACGTCGTACCACGATTTAACTATAATCAAAGCAGAGTTTTCACATTAATGCTCGATGGTATTCTCATGCTGAAAGTATTATGTATCGATATTTTCTGTTTGACCTTAGTTATGTTAACCAACAAAAACTATCAAATTAGTCATTCCATAGTTATCAATTAACTATCAGATGTAACCCCTGATGCACCAAGCAACTATGTGTAATACACTGGCCAACATTTAGCTAATATCAACGGATGCATCGATGTCCAATCTTGATACATCTTGACTAGGAATATTTAAAACGATGTGTTTATTATATTATGATAAATTGCTCATGATTACAACATCTTATCACTACTATCACAAAACACTCTATTTATGGATTTTCTGTTAGATACACTTAAATTGAATAATTAGTTATTTATAACACATTATAAAAAAAATAGAATACAAAGAAAAACACCTTTTATTTTGAGCAAGATTGGTCATGGAGTTAAATATATGTAACAAATTACATAATTGCCCATAGGGCATACATCTAACTATATCAATTTCCCATTTGCACTTGGGATCAGTTATGGAGTCTTATTCCCACTTATCAATTGGTTTTCTCAAAAACTAATTGGATCGGTCCTTTAGTGAACATGTATGCTATTTTATTTTTGTTATCTACTCTGTCAATTAACTCTCTTCAATGCTAATAAACTGCCTTTATCATGTGAAACTATTTAGAGTATGTCTCTTGAATTCTAATGAGTCGTATGTGCTTTTACAAACTGTATCACGACATAGTTATCATATAATACTCTCATGGGATTTTCAACACTTGGAATCACCCTCATCTTAGTTATAAATTTATGCATTTATATTTATACATTGCTTTTATTGTGTTGTTATTCAAGGCAATGTACTTAGCCTTCTCAATAAATCAGGCACAACCTTTTGTTTGGAATATTTCTAACTTTAAGCCCCTCAATTAAGGTTTGAACATGAATTTAATATTGACATATTATACTCGATAACATTTATGAAGTTCGAGTCCGAACACCCATTTATAAGGAGTTTTTTGTTTCTGTAAACAATTCTCTAGTATTTCGTAAATATCGAGAACACTCTAAACTAGCATTTAGTGATCTTAATTTAAATTTGATATTTGCTTCATGCATCAAATACATAATAAAATTACGATATTGTAGACAATAAAACAAATATGATCATTTCTATTGCCAATGAATAAGGAATCCATCTTACATGTTTCATATTAGACATTTTAAGAAGGTTTCTCTGCATATCGTTTGGGACATTCCCAACAACCTTTATGCTTATTATAAAAGATATAATTAACATATCCAATATCAAGTATTAACCGACCAAACCAGAACTAATTTTAACATAAGTACATCAGTAAGAATTAGCAGTATGTTGTTTGCTTATTAGTTAAGAAATATCTATGTACCTTTTAATGTTCTTTCTTGTAGACACACGCTTCCTCAACATTTTGACTGAAAATCAAACTATTTGATATTTCTATCAAAACACTTATCCAACTTTGATGCTTGTCGAATGATACTTTCTTATCCGTTCTTAGATCACATCTTAAATCCTACAAATTCAATATTGCTCCCACTGACTTAGAGACACTTTGGTTGTTATTTGCAAATAATCTATTCTAAGTCATTATTTAGAATTTTCTATTTCAACACATATGTACCTAAATACAAAGTCATACCATGGATAATTTTATGAGTAAAATATGAATTAACTTGAGCATATCGAATGGAGAATTCGTTACGTTAATTTCAACAATTGAAATTTACGATGTTATTCTTATCAATATTGCTCATAATAATCCAATTCCATTAGTCTTTCTCTTGAAGACACGTTTGCAGCTGATGGATCATATTCCATTAGGTACAACTATCAAAATTATTTTTGATAATGTACTTGTAATCCATTTCGGATTTGTGCACCATACCACATTGTAGAGTCAATACTGTTGATGGTTTAATTGACAGCCGAGGATTATTTATTCTCGACATTGATAAGAAACTCATAGTTTCTCTTCAATGTGTAAGAGTACTTATTAGGCATTCTAATGCATTGTGTTCTTTTAGGTTTGGTAAATTTTATTTTATCCCTCGTAATCAGTTTTATCCTTGGATCGTATCTAAATCCATCTTACTATCACTAATTTCTAAATAAATTATTTGCTATAAAGTTGGTATTTCTTAAAACAACAATTGATTCTTGATGTAATAGAATAAGTATTCATAAATACTTTATGAGTTGCCTTATATGTAACACTAACTTGGTTTTAGTTTACGATACTTATGTTCAGAACTTAAATTGCTTATCCAATGATGATCATTTCCAAAATGCCTATTATGGTGGTCCATAGAAGATCCCTTACAAATAACTATTATATGCAGTCCTTTAACTCGTACAACCTTCCAATCCCTTGACCTAGGATATGTTGGGCTTTCTTACAAACCCTTATCTTGTATGATTTTGTAAACTATTCTTTGGATAAAATTAATTTTAATCTTGTGTACTATTCTTAAGCATAAGATCTTATAGAAATAAGTTAACTCAACTTCACTCATCATTAATCATACATTATCCAATAAAGTTTGATTACTTATTGTCGATACATCATTATATATCATAAGGAGGAGTGGCATTTGAAATTGAATCTTTATTAATTTTTAAATACATTTGGAACTCTTCCAAATATACTCACCTGTTTTAACAAATCGAATCATTTATATTGCATGTAATTTCATTTTTCATTTTATATTCTATGAACTTGTTATAGACATTTACATGTGTATCAACTATATGTGTTCATGTTTGTGACAATTCATCGATGAATTCAACAAAGTATGTGGTACCATTTTGGTATTATTAGACTTATGATTACATATATCTATATGCATCAATCTAAAGAGTTCATCAAATCTTAACGTGCTTCCACTGAGTGGGTGCTTTTCCCTTAATTGTTTAAGATATAATTCACAGTACCATATGATTCATAATCATACAATCGAAAATTGTTTCTCAAAACTATGACTTAGTTTATAATTCCAAAATTAATTGCAAATAATTTTAGATACTTCTGTATTTTCCAATGCATCACTTTTGCTATTGTTATCTGGGTTTTTGACCCAACAGAATTCAAAGGAAGTCAGAACATCTATGTCAAGTCAGAACAACTCAAGAAACAACCAAAAGGACTAGAAGGAGGAACCAAGAAAGACTCAAGCGATCCATATGGATCGCTCGTGGATCCTCCTATCCTCTTACACTATGACCTAATAAGTTTTCTAGGAATATCTGCTAAGTTTGATGGAATTCCAAGCTAGTTAGATTGAGAAGTGAGCATTCATCTGATTCCATCAACAGTTCAATGCAATCAGTACATGAATCATCATCAAAGCAAAGCATCTAGTCATGAAATTACATGAAGAGCATCTACACAAGGCAGGAAACATGATCCAAAAGATACGAGCCAAAATTGCTCAAAGGCCATGGATTGCTAGCAATCCATGACCTATGAATCGCTAGCGATCCATCATATTGGGTCGGCTCGTTATGGAATTTCTGGAGCGCCTTCGTACCTTCGGATGTAAGTCCTTGACAAAGCATCTTTATCTCAAGTGCTCTCCAGTCCCTCTAAATAAAATTCTACCGTCAACATAAAGAAGATCTTTTGGACTGGTTCCTTAGACTCTGCAGAAACTATTTTTCACTCTTCTCCTCCCACACAACGGTCATCTAAAGGGTTCACTGTGATTCTCCAGTGAACTTTGACATTGGTGACTTGGTCTATCTTACAAGATCCAATCAAATTGTAATCAGATTCAACTTGTAATTGCAGTCAATCAATAACAAAAGTTATAAAGTGGGCGTAGGCTTTGTTAACAATCGCACCACTATAAAAATCTCTTGTCGTTTTACTTTATCTACAAGTTATTATTTCTTATCTCTATTCTATTTGCCTTGATAAACAAGGCTGGTGCTTTCATAATAAATTCAGGGTGTTGATCCATTTTTTAGGTTAATATTTTGGTGCTTTCATTGAGAACCTAACTCAGGCTTAGATCTACTATCTGCTTTGGATCAGATAGGTTCAGAAGTTAGATCATCAATCTATGCTTGGAAGATTTGCTATTGAGAACCAATGGCACTAGGAAGAAAGAGAACAACTTTCGGAAGATCCATAGGAGCTACCATTGCTGGAGAAGAAACAAACCCCCAGCAAATTGAAGTTAACAATCCTAACAATCCGCGGTTAGGAGCTAACTCCGGTGATCAGATCCCGGGATCCTCCATTCAGCGTGAAGTTGTCAATATAGATGAATTGAATAAAATGGTTGACGAAATTAATCAAAAAATGGAAAACAGCCAAAGGGCTCTCACGGACAAACTGAATGCCCTATTGACCTTGTAGTCTCATACTGCTCCAAGAACGATGACAGAGCCCGCGGCTGCCGTGGAACAAGAAAATTCTTCCGTTTCTGGCCTAAACAGGAGAAACGGGAAGCAACCATAGAAAGGAGTGATAGGTGGAATCGTGGGAATCAATATGGAAGGAAACACAAGCACTGCACCAACTGCGAGGAAACCAGCTACAAACTTAAATTTAGGGGCAAAAACCCCACAGGAGGATATAATCATGGATCTCTTCGATTTAGAAGATGGTAAGCGACTTGATGATGGCAAGTTGGAAGGAAATACTAATGCATTCAATAATGCCAGGGAGATCCAAACTGCCTCCATCAGACCAACCGCAAGCCAACGGAACCCAGTGGTGGTGGCTCTCCCGAAGACAGGAGAGCCTAGGTTTCAGCCCACTTACCAAGATTGTTTACAAAGCCAAACACTCGGTATATTTATTGACAGACGACCCCTGGATAATCGGACATCTGAGGCGTATATTATGGGCATGGTCAAGCGATTGATGGATGAAAGTAAGAATAGAAGAGATGATGAATATGGATCCGCTCCAAGTCGGACTCCTTTCACTGATGAGATATTGAATGAGCAGAACCCCGAAAAATTCACTATACCAACTATTCCGTCTTATGACGGAATACGAGAGACCCAAAACCCCACTTATATAAGTACAGTTGGTACATGGACAGAACGAATGCTTCAGATGTCGTTCGATGTAGATGCTTCCCGATTTTTCTGGAGGGAATTGCTTCCATGTGGTTCACCAGTCTTCCGCCAAAATCCATCTCCATCTTCAATCAACTAGCAACAAGATTCCTTGATCAATTTAGACTTCACACGTCACAGCCAAAAGATGTGTTGTCCTTGTCCGGCCTATTCCAGGGACGGAACGAATCTCTAAATTCTTTCATGAATCAGTTCAATACTGCGGTAACTAAAGTAAGTAATCCGAACGAGGATATGGTTTTCATGACCTTAGTCTGCGCAATTCACCCCGAGACTGCATTTGGGAAATGGATCAAAATGAAACAACCCACCACTAGGAAGGATTTCAACCAAAAGGCGAGCTAGTATTTGAGATTGAAGAGGCACAGGAATTAGAAAGGAAATCTACTAACCTTCAACCGACTAAGTTGGACAAAATGGTATGGCGATGAACCAAGATATAAACACCTCTGGGACCGCTGAAGGGAACACGGAAAAAAATGGGAATCGAAAAAGAAAGAACCAGAGTACTAACAAGCGAAACGGAAATTGCAAGCGACTCAAAGTTTTGCGGCCCGAAGAATACACCCTGCTCAACAATACTCCAAAAAACATCAATCTCGCGACACAAGGGACGGAAGAATATAAGAAGCGGCCTAAAAAGGAAGCAACCAAACAGAAGAAGTGTTCCAGAAAGTATTGCTGCTTCCTCGAGACACATGGCCACAACATGAACGAGTGTCGTCACCTGATGAACTTGATTGAGAGTTGATTCGGCAAAACAGACTTCAGTGGTATGTAAGGAAACCACTAAATCCTGACCAATCTATAGGGCCCCAAGCTCCTAGAGACCAAGGGAACCAAGCTAGAACCAGCAAAGAGAGACCCAGATGGATTGACCATAGCTCATCATTGGAACCATATCCGGAGGGCCCCATCCCGAGCAAAAGAGTTAGGGAGAGATAGAGCAGCATGCGAGCTCATTAAAGCATGCTCTCGACAACAGTAGCAATCGGACCCGCCATGGTCCGACAATTATTGGTAGACAGAGGTAGTTCTGTGAATATCCTTTTCAAATGCACCTTTGATCAAATGAAGATCAGTATGAAAGATGTATCCGCCTGCCAAACAAAGATCCAAGGATTCAACGGTGAACCCAAACAACCCGTCAGAACGATTGACTTGCCCATAGAACTCAGAGAAGGCGATCGAAGGGTCACCCTCATCCAAACCTTTGTGATCGTAGACGAGATGTCCACCTACAATGCCTTCTTGGGGCGACCCGCCTTGGAAAACTTTAGAATTTCTTTAGCTCAATGGTGTTTAACTATGAAATTTCCGATATAATATGGAGTCGGGCTGATCAAGGGAGACCAATGTGCTGCTAGGGAATGCTATATCGCAGAACTACCTGGATCTAAAAGAGAAGAAAAGGGGAAGAGTGTGGGAAGAACTCTCTACATTCGTGAACCTGCTAAATAGCAACTACAGAGCCGCCCCTGGCTTGAGGACCATAGTTGATTCGATAAGACTTTGGGCCCTAGAAAGAAGAGTTCTGGGGAGGAATGGGTAGCACCGGTAGAATTGATGGTGTCTATCCCAGTTGATATGGATGACCCAACATGGGTCCTCAAGACTGGATCGTATCTTGGAAACAGGACGCGACTGGAACACATCAAATTTCCTCATGCCAATCTGGATGTATTCGCTTGGACTCATTCCGATATGTGCGGGGTGTCGCCTGAGATAGGTTGGCACACACTTAACATTGATGCCAAGTATACGCCCGTGAAGTAGAAAAGGCGCAGCCTAGAGCCCGAGCGGTCCAACGCGCTAAGAGAAGAAGTGGACAAGCTAATGGCGACTGACTTTATCTGTAATGCAACTTACCCTGAATGGGTATCTAACCCAGTCTTGGTCAAGAAGTCCAATGGGAAATGGAAAACCTGTATCGACTACTCAGATCTGAACAAAGCTTGCCCAAAAGATAGCTTTCCTCTGCCCAGAATCGTTCACCTTGTGGATGGGATGGCTGGACATGAACTACTATCATTTATGGATGCATACTTGGGATACAACCAGATCATGATGCATGAGCCGAATCAATAAAATACTAGTTTCATTACCGACCTGGGACTGTATTGCTACAAAGTAATGCCATTTGGCTTAAAGAATGGTGGGGCAACTTATTAGCTACTCGTAAATGCCACGTTTAAACGTTAGATTGGGAACACAATGGAAGTTTATGTAAACGATATATTGGTTAAATCACGCATAGCTGCAAATCACTTAGACAACCTTGCTGAAATGTTTGAAATACTCCGCAAATATGGAATGAAGCTCAATCCACTTAAGTGTCATTTCGGGGTAGCCTCGGGAAAGTTCTTGGGATTTATCGTGAGCGCCAGAGGCATCGAAGCAAATCCCAAGAAAATAACCGCTTTGTAGGAAGTCGAGGCCTCGAGGAATGGGAAAGAGTTACAAACCCTGAAAGGAAATGTTGCAGCACTAAGCTGGTTTATCTCAAAAGCGACTGACAAATGTATACCATTCTTTGACATGCTAAAGAAGGGAAAGAAAAACTTCAAATGGAATCAAGCTTGTCAAACTTGTCCAAGCTTGGAAAAACTGGCATATTTCCTCTTGATCGCAAATATGGAAAAACTGGCATAAGAGCTATTGTGACATATGGAAACCCAGCCAATCTTGTCCAAGACAGTAGATGGATAAGATTTGTACATCTATTTAGCAGTCTCGCCACATGCATTGAGTGCCACGCTCATACGAGAAGAAGCTAAGATCCAACGACACATATATTACATCAGTAAACAGTTCACTAGAGCAGAAAAGAACTATCTAAAATTGGAAAAACTAGCATATTGCATCTTGATCGCATCCAGAAAATTACGACAGTACTTCCAACACACCCTATCAGAGTGCCGACAGATTAACCCTTAAAGCAAGTGTTGTACCGCCCCAAGACGTCTAGACAGCTTATCTAATGGAACATTGAGTTGAGTCGGTATGAAATCACAAACCATCCTCGAAAGGCGATCAACGGGCAGGCGTTGGCAGATTTTATTTATGAATTCACAATACAAGATTGTGAGGAAGGAGTGACTCCAGAAGTGGAGACACATTGGAAGTTGTTCATCGACGGTGTGTTTAACACCTTTTGCTCGGGAGCAGGGCTAGTGCTCGAGACTCTCGAAGGACGATCTGTTTGCTATGCCTTGCGCTTGGAATTCCCTGCAACAAATAATGAGGCGAAATACGAAGCATTGATAGCTGGGCTAAAGATTGTGAGGGAACTCGAGATAAAATCCATACACATCTACCGCGACTCTCAGCTAGTCGTTTGTCAGGTGAAAGGAGAACCTCTCCCCATATCTATCTAAAGTACAGGAACTACTGAACAACATCAAGCATTACACCATAACTTATATCCCGAGGGAGCAGAACACGTAGGCAGATTATCTGGCTAAACTGGCTAGTTCTGGAGAACCTCAGTCATTGGGGATGGTCCCAGTTGAGACCCTGACCGCTCCGAGCATAAGCAAAATGGACATCGACTGGATTTTTGAGACGACCAAGGAACCAGAGACATGGATGACGCTGATTAAAGATTACCTCCTCACAGGAGCTCTCCCCGCATACAGGAACTAGCGGAAAATGCTTCTCCGGAAGGCACCACGATTTGTAATGTAGGATGGGATACTCTATCGAAGGGGATTCTCTACCCCCTTTCTTAGATGTGTGACCAATGACGAAGCTCGAAGGATCCGAAATGAAGTTCATAAAGGTGACTGCGGAGATCACACCGAGGGGCAAACTCTTGCAAAGAAGGTTCTTCGGTATGGGTACTTTTGCCCAATAGTGAACCGCGATGCTGCAGATTACGCCTGACGGTGCGATCAATGCCAAAATTTCTGATAAATCAAAAGAACCCCCTTGATGGAGCTAACACAGATGGTCAGCCCATGGCCATTCGCAATCTGGGGAATCGATTTGATTGGCACATTACCAATGTCTAAAGAGGGAGACAAATATGTTATATTGTTGTTGACTATTTCACCAAATGGGCTGAAGCGAAACCGCTGATCGCTATTACCAAAAAGAAAGTCAATAACTTTGTTACTAAAATATTATTTGCAGATTTGGGGTGCCGCAGAAAATCATCATGGACAACGGGACTCAACTCCAAAGCGCTGAGTTCAAAAAATTTTGCAAACGCTTTCGAATCGAGAAAAGTTTTTCTGCTGTCACACATCCCCAAGAAAATGGGCAAGTGGAAGTAGTAAATAAGATCATCAAGGCCACCATCAAAAAACGGCTAACAAAAGCAAAAGGCAATTGGGTCGATGAACTTCCACTCGCACTATGGGTCTACAGGACAATGCACAAGTATGCAACTAGGCACTCTCCGCTCACCCTAGCATATGATTCACAAGTAATGATCATGGTTGAGCTAGAAGTCCCTTCTCATCGGAGGCGAAACTTTGATCAAAGGCAGAACGAATAAATCCTACTTGAGTCACTCAATATGGTCGATGAGAAGAGGGAAGAAGCCGAAATAAGAACTATCGCTCACCAAAAAAGGTCGCACGGTACTTCAACTCCAAAGTTCATAATCGCACCTTCGAAGTGGGAGACCTTGTCCTTAAGAGGGTCTGCCCTGTGCCAGGTGCACTCGGACTAAACTGGGAAGGACCATATGTGATCGGTCAGAAGCTAGGGGATGGCATATTCAAGCTAACAACCATTGATGGAATCCAAATTCCCGAAGCATGGAACAACAAATTGCTGCGTCGTTACTTTATCTAAGATTGTTTTATGTATCTCCTATTTCCAGCAAATAAGCCATCCTGGGATATCGAAGGTATTGTAAATAGGCAAAACTTGCCCAACTTTCATAAATAAAATTGCTTTGCTTTTTGAACCAATGAAACCATGTTCACAAAAGTAACATGCCGAGTCGACGGGGTCAAATCGACTTAAAATCATCTGATCGCTGCTTGAGATAGTGGAACCACGCTCAAGTATGCCCCCACTTACCCGCCGGGTTGACGGAAGCATGTTGACTCAAACCGTAGGATCGGGGGAACCCGATCCTCGACTTCTAAGAACCAGTGTTGCTCCGGCAACGCCGGGAAGGCCAAAATAAAAGCCGCGCATTTCGTAAGCCATGCATGGTGCCTTGGATTGTGGAATCACATCCAAGCAAGCACAATTATCAAAGCCCCGCACCCCCATAAGCCATGCATTACTTCTAGATCCATGAAACCACGCTCTTAAAACACAAACTCCTCACGTTACCCGAAGATTGGTAACGTCGAAAAATTCCAAACTGTTACGGGTCATATCGATCCCAAAAGCCATGCATTCGCGCACACTCTCAAAAGCCCCTCATTTCATAAGCCGCGCACACACTTAAGTACCGGTATTATCCCGGCAACACTTGGAAACTCTTCTATTATAGAAATAACAAGAATCAATCCACTCCCAACATCGAGAATAATGGGTATGAATCCAGCAATGTTAGGCGACTACGAATCGGCAGAGAATTCTGATTGTTGACCGACAATAACTCTGAAACCAAGGCACTCAATTCGTAAGTTGCCGAAGACAGGAACCGTGAAATAGGTCTGGTTACAGATATCCAAAAAATCGCTTAGATCAACTAGTCATTTGTCAAGTGTTTGAAGTAAACATCCAATGAACTGGAGGGCACACACCGATACTCGAAAAAAACAAAAAAACCAAGTGCTTCACAGTTCTGTTACTCCAAACAAAGAATTTTGGCGGTAATCACAGGACTAGATAAAATAAAATAGCAGTAAATAAAATTGGCATAAGTGCATGAAACGTAGATAAGTAGACGGTTAAAGTTACAATCAAAATGTCAACATTGTATTACTTATAGCATTTTCTATAAAAAGTCAAAATGTGGGGGTCGTACCCACACAATATCGACAACAAAAAGAAAAATACAGATGCTACAACAATCAAAGCAGTAAGTGCAGACTCTGCACTTGAACAAAACATGTATCAAACAAAATTACAGAATGTCACAAAATCTGGTTCCACTGTTGCTTGAGCCTATCAATGCCTTTATCCACGCTCCCCTTCCCACCTTTAGTTGGGAGTTTCTTCTTCCTCTTAGAATCCCTACCAGGAGTAGTGTCACTACCTGAAATATCAACTATCTCTATCTCCTCGGCACTGGCATCTCCTCCCTATTCTTTGACCTTCTTGAAAGACTCCCCATTGGTCTTGCGCTTTTGGGATTTATGGTAGCTCCTCGAAGATTTTCTCTCCTCGACTTTTCCTTCTTAACGGACACCATTTGCTGTTTAGATTTATGTAGCTGGCCAGTTTGGTCCTTGTAACGAAGCGGATTTTGCCCGCTCGAAAATCGACATCCATACTTTACATCGTACTCGAATGCCGTAGATTCAACCGTTCAAATCCGAGTCGCCGGAGCTTATAACACAATTAAGTAAATAACACAGCGGAAGAAAAAGAATAATACATTGATATACAATATCTGATACAACAGAGTGATACAATGAATATCAATATACATCAGAGATATGATACAAGAAATAGCAGCGGAAAAGAAAATAGATAACACCAGTAGCGGATAGAATATCTCCAATAGAATACTCCAATCCATAGCTAGCGGAAAGCAAGGTCAGTCGTCCAAAGACTGACTAGCTCCAGATAATCTACTAAACCTGAACATCTGAGAAACCCAACTCTAGACTGCCCGTGTGGAAAATGGTGGGCACCCAGAGTTTAGGAAAGGAACAATAAACTCCGGATCAGTCATGGGACTGGTGTGAGCAACAAAAATAGTTTATCTTTAAACAAACAACAATAAAAGAATTTTAAACATTGAAGTCCGCAATGCTTTTGGAAAATGAAACTACCATAAGGCCTCCAGCACACACACATAATGCAAACTCAGAATCGGAGGAGATTTCTCCTTATGATAGTCAAAGATGCTTACTACGCAAAACAAATCATTGGATATTATTACTAGTGCATAGTGCAGAAAACATTTCGAAAGTATAATATTAATCTTAGCCAGCATAGGCATTTCACGTTATGCCTACTATAGCTACTATGTTCAATAGCAGGTTACCGCCACATTCCATAGCAGGTTATACAATTGCAATCGTAAAGGTTCGTGTTGTTTCTTTGGATTTTCCAACAAATGGTCAGGCTAAGGAACTTCCTATGCCACGAAGGAAACGCCTCTGGCTGGACGCTCCGAGAGACAAACTGCTCTCTGCCAACAAGGTCGGGTTACCCCTATAACAGGTAACTCACGAATATGCCATCCCCCGGTCATTTGGGACCTTTATCCGAGCGCTCGGTAACAACATCACACATAATAAATAAGGTGTGTCCATATGAGTAAGTATCTGGGCTCCATACCATGATACCACCCCTTTCCGGAAGGAAATGACATACCCTAAAGGGCGCGACCCTCATAACCTTGCTGCAACATTCATGTTTCGACCATTTCCGGGTTGTGAGGCCCTGACGAAGTCTCATCCACAAAGCTACGCTTTGTCACAAAGCCATGCTTTGGGTCAACAGATGATCAAAGTAATGATCACAAAGATAAATGATCAAACAAATGATCATATCACAAATGATCAAATAATGATCATCACACAGCAACACTCAGCATGTCATATTACCAAATTGGGAGTATATCGCTGATAACCTTCAACTACATAACCTCTGAGCTCATACATCTCAGAGAAGGGTGTTAAGCTAAGAGAATAAATTCTCCGCCACCAACAGAAATGTATTTGAAAGAAATCTGCTTTATATCTTAAAGCGTAATGTCAGACATGTAACCATACAAGTCTGTTCCGGGTTCGAACAGAACCGAAGGCACTTCCAAAGAAGCCCTTGCAAATCCGGGTATTCACAATCCTGATCGGACATCCCATCACTTAGGGAATCTCTATACCGGAGCAACTCAGTGCAGAGACAATCGATAGGTTATCCTTTCGTTATCGCAAACACGCGGTCTTCAACACCGGTCTTCAAATGCTATCCATATACGACGGATCACTATTCGGAATGGGTTATATGACACAAAGGTCCTCTCCCGGCTAAACCGAATAGTGAGCGTAATATTTTAAAATCATATGGATATTGGGATTTCAATTAAGTCACAACTTAAACCCAACTTTCTTTTCAAATGGTTTAACAAATTACCATTTTCAAATCTTTAAACAAAAAGATCCATTTTAACAACCTTCAACGGTTTAAACAATTTCCACACTTTAATCTTTTAAACAAAAGATTCATTCACAGATTTTCCAAATTAATTCTCATTTCAATTTGATTAACTCGTTAAATCTTTAAAACAAAGATTTAACTAATAGCTTTCAAAACAATTTCATTTCGAATGGTTTAAATAAACCACCATTTTAAATCTGTTAAAAATAAACAGATTTAATTCATAGTTTTCAAAAACAATTCATTCATAACTTAGAAAACCATTTTCAATTCAAACTCGAAATTCCTTTAATTAAACAGGAATTTCCTTTCTTATCTGAAAGCTTTTATCTTTTGAAAACAACAGTTTTCGTTTTGGAAATCTGATTCATTTATACGAGTTAAAGTCTTTGGGTTAAATTCAATTTCTCAAAACCAATACTTTTAAAATGGTTCCAATTCATATAAACACATTTATAACACCTTTAACCATAATTTCCAATTATGGAATTTAATTTCAACTCTTGCATTTAAATTCAAATTGAATTATCTAAATTGGAAATTTTACTAAGTTATTAAAAATAACTTTTATCTTTGAAAAATACCTTTTCAAAAGTTTTAACATTTAACCCAAACTCATTTCCAAAATCAATTGAAATTAAAATTTCAATTTTGAAATATTTAATTTAAAATTTATCTATGACTTAACCGATTTCCATGTGAAATCCACATTTGTGTGTGTAAAAGTGTAGTCCAGGGGTTTAACACACAATAGTGCAACATCATTCAATCATCACAGATCAAAATACAGGATATAGTTGATAAGCGATATAAACTATAACGCTTATCGTTCATTCACAGATCACAGATATATATCACAGGTAAGTAAACTACAGAACACAACATAAATCAGAATGTATCACAAAGCATCACATACCAGGGATATCAAACAATTCAAAACATTCAATACAATTCAAACATCCATAGCTAGGATCAATTTTTAATTATCTGATTAATTTGAATCAGATAAATTTCTATGAATAAATTTAACAGTTATGGTAAATTAATAATCAATTAATTTCACTCAATTAATCACACCGAGTAATTAATTCCTTAATTATTTCCATTAAGTAATTACACTTGATTATTATTAAATTAGTTCATCTGAATTAATTATTAAAAGTTAATCACATTAACTAATTATTTAATAATCTTAGTTAATGACCCTTATTCACGATTAAAATTGATTAACCATTAATCACTCACTGATTAATCCTGATTATTTAGTTAATTAAGTACCTAACAATAACTAAATTAATTCTTAATTACTTGATTGATTTATTTCTAATCATTAATTAATTATCTTAACTTATCTAATATTATCCAATTAATTCTTGATTTACAAATAAATTAACTTAATAAATCTTTAAAACTCCTTTCAAAAGCTTTACTTACATTTTAAATCTTCATTTTGAAATTCAAACCATTTAATAATTTTAAAGTGGTTAAAACAATTTGAATTCAAAAACATATTTTAAAAACTAAGATTTAGACTTAATTTCCAGATTTAAAACTTAGATTTAAACTTATTTAAACCTTTACTTTACAATTTAAACTTTCAGTTTTAAATTCAAGCCAAATACACTTTAAATACTTAAAGTTTGTAAAACAATTTAAAACCAGGTTCCAAGCTAGCTTAAATCCACATTTAAACTTAGGTTTAAAACTTAGTTTAAACTTTGGTTTACATTTATACTACAGTTTAAATTTTAAACAGAACAGGTTCAAAAACCTGTTACAAAACATTACCCGAGACACTCGAACCACTTCGAGCCCAACACTGGAAAACTTCGAGTGAAAGCTCGAGCAATCTGAGACAAACACACGAGAGTAAACTCTGTTCTTCCCAGGCAAAAATAAAATAAAATTCCTCGATGCACAACATTTCTCGCGTGCACGTGCACCGCTCCATCGCCTCCCTCCAGCCATTGCCACTAGGTCGAGCAAGTCACCGACCCACCACAGACCATCCTCCGACCATCTGAACCTTCACCGAACATTCGAAAACAAAAATGAGCATCAGGTTGAAACCTGGAAAAACACGAACAGGAAATGTGACGACCGCCCATGACCCCTGCACTGAACCTATACCAAGTGCGCTGTAAAGTGTGCCAGGCGACCATGGACGATTACCAGGGTAAGATTAAAACAGCAGAATCTATCGTATAACTCACAGCGCATGGATAAAATACAAAAGAACATATATATAGTGAAGCTTCACAGAATAGAATCTCATCAATAAAACTTCATAATAGTTTGAATACAAACATCTGAATAGTCAATACAACAAGCCTCACTACATATCACTCAGAGAATACAAAGCAGCGGAACATCCAGTACATATAGTAAGAAGTAATATGCAATACTCCAGCTCGTCTTCGTCATCAGCATCGTGGGAAGCAAGAACAGCACCTGTCACCTGCTACCTAGTCTGCCCGTCCCAAAATGGACGAACAGCCCAAGGCAATTAGAGTTAAACATAAAGCCTTGAGTCAGACAACAGTCTTAGTGAGCGGTAAATTAACTAACAACATACCAAAAGAGCATAAAGGAAAAGGAATAGGAATACAACCCTCCCACTCCACCTCTTTCTACAGTGATAGCCCCAGACACACACTAAGCAGAAGCAAACATAGCAGAGCATATAATTTAAAGTAAAGTAGTTATCACTCGAGTCAAGGGCGATGTTTTCCAAGTACAAACCCCCAAGGCCTAAACCAAGATCAGATAAGCACCCAGAAAATACCGCTCTTGAGACCGAATGACGATACAACCAAACATCCATGACTCTGGCTATCACTGTTATCATTGCTTCGATATCATCGTTAATTGAATGACCGGCACACTCTTTCAGCCGTCCGTCAAGGGCTAATGGAAACCCCGGTTCTAGACATAACTCTCGCACGTCATCGTGACCCATGCCTAGGACTATCGAATCTGCCCAGAGTACTTGACTACCAATCAGTAGCCTTCCGGGACTATCGAATCTGCCCAACGTACTCTTTCTTTGAGCATGCTAGAACCTTCAACAACGATGAGATCTCAGCCTTCTAGTCATCCTCCTCGACGACTATTTCCATACTAGCTCAAGCGCCTCTCGAGCATCCATTATCCTCAAACTCGAACCATATCACCGAGTTATCAACATGCTTGGAATGATCCCGTCTGGATTAGACCAAGACTATCTCATATCATGCCTCGCTTCATCACATCCTCGCAAAGCTTCATCTCAACATCATCATCATCGAATCTATGCATAAGAGCTTCACCATCCGCTACATATGCCACAAGCAGCTTTTCCAATTCAAGAGCCCTTCCCTTAGCTTTTGAATCATCTTCGGTCTAAATCAAATCATCAATCATCTAATTCATAGCAATCAATCAAATCAAACATTAATCCAAGTAAACAAGCATTCAAATATGATCTAAATAGACAATTATAACAATAATGGCAATTTCGTAATTAAAGAGTCAAAAGTCCAACAAGCATGAAAACATGAGCAATGTCTCTATAATCTTGAAAAATGAACTTTCATAAGTTAACATGTAGTAAAATGGATATCAAATCATCATGGACAATGGATCTATATGGATCTACACATATGATTAGGAAAATGCATGGAAATCTCTACTTTAACACCAAATCAAGCCAACGATCCGATATACTCCTTTGGATCCGTGTGAGAGATAATCGCCACTCAGCAAATCACCTAAACAACTCAAAAGCAACACACTTCAGATCTGGACAGCGAAGGATCTAACTCGATCTATCACGAATCCGCTTCAAACGATGAAATCTATCTTCGATGGATGAAGATCTTCAATCTAAGCTCTTGGATCTTCGATTTGATCTTCGATTTGGATGGAAGGAATCACAAGATTAGAGTGGAGAAAAGAAGTGAAGAAGTGTAGAAGTCGAGCTCTAAAAATGGCAGCACTTCGTCGCTTCGAAAATCCGCATCTCAAAATGTGAGCAAAGGCGCGTATTTATAGGCTGATTCCCCCCCTTAAGTCGTCTCCGACTTAACTCTCTCTCCGCCTCACGACATAACTGCCTCAACGACCTACAACTTAACAAACCCAGCGACCAATGACCTAATAATGCACGCGCGACCTACGATTTAACAAGTGCGCGACTTAACTGGGTAACTGACCTACTACTTAACTGTGGCCGACTTAACACTCACGCGTCCTAACGTACGTCTACGACCTAACACATGTGCGCGTTCCCTCCTAAGTCGCCTGGACGACTTAGCGACTTAGCACCATTGCGACTTAACAAAGTCGTGACCATCGACTTAACGAGATACGACTCAACCTCCCTTGCGACTTAGCGACTTGACAACCCTACGACTTACGACTTAGCAGGGCCTCCGACTTAACTGGTGTACAACTTACGACTTAATTCCAACACAGAGATTTTTCAACCAAACTCCTAAGTCGTCTACTTCTTTAAGTCGCCAACTCTCCTAAGTCGGTCAGTTCCTTAGGTCGTCTATCTCTTAGGTCGTTAACTCGCCCAGTCGACTTATCACTTAACTCGTCCACGACTTATCACCTAACTCGCCGATTTCCTTAACTCGGTCAGTCTTCTTAGGTCGCTCTTAACCCTTAAGTCGGTCACGACTTAGGACTTGAACAAAATTCTGCCCAAAATCTGAAACGACTTAACAACGCTAAAAAAATTCCAGATTTTTACGAACTTTTCGATCCGTAAAAATACGGGTCGTTACATTCTCTCCCCCTTAGGATTTCACCCCTGAAATTCCAAACAAACAAAGCCATCAAAGACTATTCTGCATGCCTACCATCCATAGAAATCAACAAACCATGCATCCAATTCTAGCTTAGCATGTAGAATTCTAAAACTTAGAACAAGTTACAATGTCGTTAGATGACACGACACCTTAGGGCCATACCTTGAAGAGTTCGGGATGAGCTGCTTTCATCCTCTCTTCCACCTCCCATGTACAGTCGTTATCATCGTCACTCCATTGTATCTTGAGCAACTGAACTACCTTCCTCCTAAGCTGTTTCGTGTCGGTTTCCACAACACGAAGCGGCTTACGAGGTCTCTTATCGACTGGATCAACTTCGAAATCTTCACAGCTATCAGCAGAAACCACTGTATTCGAGTTGTGCACATACTTCCGTAGATACGATACATGAAAAACATTGTGCACACCCGACATCTTCTCTGGTAACTCCAATCTATAGGCGAGCTTTCCAATTCGCTCGATGATCGGGAATGGTCCAACAAATCTCGGAGTCAACTTTCCTTTCTTCCCGAATCGAATAACATTCCTCAGTGGAGAAACCTTCACAAAAACCATATCACCTACGACGAATTCTAAATCCTTACGACGCTTATCGGCATAACTTTTCTGACGGTCTTGGGCTGCCTTCATTCGTTGCCGAATGATCTCTATGCAATCCGAAGTCTGTCAAATCATCTCTGGCCCAAGCATCAGCTTTTCTCCGGTCTCTAACCAACATGTCGGAGAGTTACACGGTCTTCCATACAATGCCTCATACGGTGCCATACCAATGCTTGACTGGTAACTGTTGTTATATGCAAATTCCACCAAATGAAAATGATCTTCCCATGATCCTCCGAAATCCAAAACACAAGCTCTAAGGAGATCTTCCAAAACTCGGTTGACTCTCTCGGTCTGACCATCTGTTTGAGGGTGATAAGCTGTACTTAAACACAACTCGGTTCCCAAAACTTCCTGGAAGCTCTTCCAAAATCCACTAGTGAACAATGGATCTCGATCGCTCACTATACTCTTCGGAATACCATAGAATCGAACAATCTACTTAACATACAACTCTGCCAACTTTGATGCAGTCCTAGTCGATCGAACAGGAATGAATCTTGCACTCTTAGTCAAACGATCTACAATGACCCAAATCCCCTCATTTCCCGTTCTTGTTCTAGGTAGTCCATCAATAAAATCCATCGATACTTGCTCCCACTTCCATGTAGGAACTTCTAATGGCTGAAGCAATCCACTTGGCTTCTTCTGTTCGGCTTTTACCAACTGGCAGTTCATGCACTTGGAAATAAAATTTCCAACATCCTTCTTCATACCTTCCCAGTAATAGGTTCTCTTCATATCCCGATACATCTTATTTCCACCTGGATGAATGGTCAACTTCGAGTGATGACTTTCCTTCAGAACTTCACTCCTCAATTCATCTATATCGTGAACAACTAGTCGTCCTTGCTTTCGAAGCCAACCCTCTCGATCGACCTCGAATCCTTTATCCTTTTCTGGATCCAATCCAGATTCCAATTCACGGATAATCTTGACAAGCTTGTCGTCTCGCTTTTGGCTCTCGCCAATCCTTTCCACAAGAGTGGGTCTTATTGATAAGTTTGTCAACATCTCAAGTTCCAATTCGTATCTGGGCCTGAAGTCAAATCCAGCTAAATACTCGAGATTCTTCCATTCTAAAAACATGGCTCCCAATCCTGCATGTCTTCGACTTAACGCATCTGCCACTGTGTTACCTTTTCCCAGAGTATAAGCTATACCAAAATCATATGATGCCAAAAACTCTAGCCAACGTTGCTGCCGAAGATTCAAATCCTTTTGGGAGAAAAGATACTTCAACGACTTATGATCTGTAAACAACTCGAATCGAACTCCCAATAGATAATGTCTCCACATCTTCAGAGCAAATACAATCGCCGCTAACTCCAAATCATGAGTCGGGTAATTCCTTTCATGCGGCTTCAGTTGTCGACTTGCATACGCAACAACTTTATCCTTCTACATTAGCACCGCTCCAAGTCCAGTACCACATGCGTCGGTGTAAACCACCATCTCATCATTCCCACTTGGAATAGTCAAAACAGGAGCACTCGTCAATCGCTCTTTCAGGATTCCGAAAGCTTGCTCACACTTAGCATCCCAACTGAACACTTGGTTCTTCTTCGTCAATCCTGTTAACGGTGCAGCCACCTTGGAGAAGTCTTTGATAAACCGTCGATAATATCCTGCCAATCCAAGAAAACTTCTCACATCAGATGCATTCTTAGGTCTAACCCAATCCTGGATTGCTGCTACCTTAGCAGGATCAACCGCTATTCCATTTCCAGAGATAACATGGCCTAAGAACCTCACTTCACTCTTCCAGAAGTGACACTTCGAAAACTTAGCCTTCAGCTGATGTTTCCGTAAGATTTCCAAAACAATACGCAAGTGTGTCTTGTGCTCTTCTTCAGTTCTGGAATAAATCAGAATATCATCCACGAACACTAGCACGAACTTACTCAACTGATCTCTGAACACTCTATTCATAAGATCCACAAAATATGCTGGCGCATTAGTCAATCCAAACGGCATTACCAGCCACTCAAAGAAACCGGATGGTGTTCGAAAAGCAGTCTTCGGCACACTATCCTTAGCCACTCTCAACTGGTGAAATCCCGTCGCCAAATCCATCTGAGAAAACACCTTAGCTTCATGAAGCTGATCAAACAAGTCATCTATTCTCGGCAATGGATACTTGTTCATCTTAGTCACTTTATTCAGCTCACGATAATCCACACACAATCTCAACGACCCATCTACCTTGGTTGCAAACACAACTGGTGCACCCCACTCGGACACACTACGCCGAATGAATCCTTTCTGTAAAAGGTCATCAACCTGCACCCTCAACTCATGTTGTTCCCTAGGCGCCATCCGCCTAAGAGGCATCACAACAGGTCTGGCTCCTTCAACTAGATCTATACGAAACTCGATCTCTCTATGCGGCGGTAACCCTTTGACCTCGTCAAAGACATCCTCAAATCCATTAGCGATTGGCACAGATGACAGTCCATCCCGTGGAACAACCAGCGAATACATGAAGCTCATGAAGACGCCTTCTTCATGCTTACATCGTATCACAATCTTTCGCCCCTCCACATTCTCGACTGTCACCTCCAACCTTTCACAATCAACCTTTGCCGCATATTTCCTAAGCCAGTCCATACCCAAAATAATTCCGAACCCCGCAAAGTTCAGAACAAAACAATCACAAACAAAAGAGCAACCATAACTCGATATAATAAGACCACGGCATATCATACACAAACAAGACGAACCCCCAACTGGATTAGTCACAACCAATGGCCTATCAACAATATCCGGTTCTAAACCCAACCGGCCTACAAGTTCACTACAAACAAACGAATGCGACGCCCCAGTATCAAACAACACTCTAACCGGAACACCACATATGGAAAGAGTACCTTGAACCACTACACTCTTTCCTTTCTCTTCTGCGGTAGGAGCTTTCGAAGACGACGGAACAGCTCCCAAAGCATAAGCTTGCACAATCTGCTTGTCCTTCCGCGGTTCTGGACAATTCCTCCTGACATGCCCCGGCTTGTCATAGTTGTGACACTTCATTGGTACCTTCGGATTCTTACAATCCCTAGAGAAATGACCCTTCTGCTGACAATTGTAGCAGGTCACTTTGCCCTTCGGCTTCTTCTGGCCATCCTTACCCTTCTGCTGCTGCTTCCTCTTCTTGTTTCCACCCTGTTGGGGTTTAGACTCTTCCCTAGTCACAGCAACAACAGATCTTTCCTTAGGAAACAGATTCTCATGCCTGAGAGCTTTCTCCACAAGTTTCTCAAATGAATCGTCCAAATGATCCACCAACTGCCTCCCAAGATAACTGTCCAAGCCTGTCACAAACTTCTCATTCTTCTGATACGAAGATTCAATATACGACCGGGCATACTTGGACAAAGCTTCAAACTCAGAAACATACTCAAGAACTGGTCTTCCACCTTGCTTGAGCTCCATAAACTTCTTGAACAGAACAGACTTCTGAGCTGTAGAAATGAACTTAGCTTCAAATCTGGCTTGGAATTGCACCCAAGTAATCTCTTCCTCCGGAGTATCAATGGTGATAGAGTTCCACCAATCAGAAGCTCTTCCTTGAAGCTGTCTTGATGCTAAATTCCTCTTAGTCGCATCCTCAATTCCCAAATCACCAAAGATCCTTCTACAAGCATCTATCCACCTCTGGACTTCAATGGTTGATTCTGTTCCCAAGAAAACCTTTCCTCCAAGAGCAGTATAGCCTTACACAGCTTAGCAAAATCCACCGGTCTTGGAGTTTGAACTTGAACTCCAACATCCACCGATGGCCCTGGAGCTAGCATCCTTCTCATGATCGAAATCATCATAGCTTCGAACATGGCAGCATAATCAGCAGCCCCCTCAGTAGCATGGCCTTCCCTAGCAGCTGGTCTCCCTCTTCGACTCATTCTCAATATCTATAAAAAGAAATGATTAAAACACCTAGAGAAACAACTGCATAAAGGACTCAAACTCTACTAAGCTACTATATTATATATAGTAATCATCCATCAAAATACAATTACGTCTCTCATACGTAGTTATGTCAGCGAACGTTGGGTAAAATCGATTAACCAAGGCTCTGATACCAAATGTGACGACCGCCCATGACCCCTGCACTGAACCTAGACAAAGTGCGCTGTAAAGTGTGCTAGGCGACCATGGACAATTACCAGGGTAAGATTAAAACAGCAGAATCTATCGTATTACTCACAGCGCATGGATAAAATACAATAGAACATATATATAGTGAAGCTTCACAGAATAGAATCTCCTCAATAAAACTTCATAATAGTTTGAATACAAACATCTGAATAGTCAATACAACAAGCCTCACTACATATCACTCAGAGAATACAAAGCAGCGGAACATCCAGTACATATAGTAAGAAGTAATATGCAATACTCCAGCTCGTCTTCGTCATCAGCATCGTGGGAAGCAAGAACAGCACCTGTCACCTGCTACCTAGTCTGCCCATCCCAAAATGGACGAACAACCCAAGGCAATAAGAGTTAAACATAAAGCCTTGAGTCAGACAACAGTCTTAGTGAGCAGTAAATTAACTAACAACATACCAAAAGAGCATAAAGGAAAAGCAATAGGAATACAACCCTCCCACTCCACCTCTTTCTACAGTGATAGCCCCAGACACACACTAAGTAGAAGCAAACATAGCAGAGCATATAATTTAAAGTAAAGTAGTTATCACTCGAGTCAAGGGTGATGTTTTCCAAGTACAAACCCCCAAGGCCTAAACCAAGATCAGATAAGCACCCAGAAAATACCGCTCTTGAGACCGAATGATGATACAACCAAACATCCATGACTCTGGCTATCACTGTTATCATTGCTTCGATATCACCGTTAATTGAATGACCGGCACATTCTTTCAGCCGTCTGTCAAGGGCTAATGGAAACCTCGGTTCTAGACATAACTCCCGCACGTCATCGTGACCCGTGCCTAGGACTATCGAATCTGCCCAGAGTACTTGACTACCAATCAGTAGCCTTCAGGGACTATCGAATCTACCCAACGTACTCTTGCTTTGAGCATGCTAGAACCTTCAACAATGAAGAGATCTCAGCCTTCTAGTCATCCTCCTCGACGACTATTTCCATACTAGCTCAAGCGCCTCTCGAGCATCCATTATCCTCAAACTCGAACCATATCACCGAGTTATCAACATGCTTGGAATGATCCCGTCTGGATTAGACCAAGACTATCTCATATCATGCCTCGCTTCATCACATCCTCGCAAAGCTTCATCTCAACATCATCATCATCGAATCTATGCATAAGAGCTTCACCATCCACTACATATGCCACAAGCAGCTTTTCCAATTCAAGAGCCCTTCCCTTAGCTTTTGAATCATCTTCGGTCTAAATCAAATCATCAATCATCTAATTCATAGCAATCAATCAAATCAAACATTAATCCAAGTAAACAAGCATTCAAATATGATATAAATAGACAATTATAACAATAATGGCAATTTCGTAATTAAAGAGTCAAAAGTCCAACAAGCATGAAAACATGAGCAATGTCTCTATAATCTTGATGAATGAACTTGCATAAGTTAACATGTAGTAAAATGGATATCAAATCATCATGGACAATGGATCTATATGGATCTACACATATGATTAGGAAAATGCATGGAAATCTCTACTTTAACACCAAATCAAGCCAACGATCCGATATACTCCTTTGGATCCGTGTGAGAGATAATCACCACTCACCAAATCACCTAAACAACTCAAAAGCAACACACTTCAGATCTGGACAGCGAAGGATCTAACTCGATCTATCACGAATCCGCTTCAAACGATGAAATCTATCTTCGATGGATGAAGATCTTCAATTTAAGCTCTTGGATCTTCGATTTGATCTTCGATTTGGATGGAAGGAATCACAAGATTAGAGTGGAGAAAAGAAGTGAAGAAGTGTAGAAGTCGAGCTCTAAAAATGGCAGCACTTCGTCGCTTCGAAAATCCGCATCTCAAAATGTGAGCAAAGGCGTGTATTTATAGGCTGATTCCCCCCCTTAAGTCGTCTCCGACTTAACTCTCTCTCCGCCTCACGACCTAACTGCCTCAACGACCTACGACTTAACAAACCCAACGACCTATGACCTAATAATGCGCACGCGACCTACGACTTAACAAGTGCGCGACTTAACTGGGTAACTGACCTACGACTTAACTGTGGCCGACTTAACACTCACGCGTCCTAACGTACGTCTACGACCTAACACATGTGCGCGTTACCTCCTAAGTCGCCTAGACGACTTAGCGACTTAGCACCATTGCGACTTAACAAAGTCGCGACCATCGACTTAACGAGATACGACTCAACCTCCCTTGCGACTTAGCGACTTAACAACCCTACGACTTACGACTTAGCAGGGCCTCCGACTTAACTGGTGTACAACTTACGACTTAATTCCAACACGGAGATTTTTCAACCAAACTCCTAAGTCGTCTACTTCCTTAAGTCGCCAACTCTCCTAAGTCGGTCAGTTCCTTAGGTCGTCTATCTCTTAGGTCGTTAACTCGCCCAGTCGACTTATCACTTAACTCGTCCATGACTTATCACCTAACTCGCCGATTTCCTTAACTCGGTCAGTCTTCTTAGGTCGCTCTTAACCCTTAAGTTCTCAAACTCGGGGGAAACGAGAAGGTTACCTACATAAGAGGAATGGCCGAGAATTACATATTATTTGGGTAAAAACATGAAGAAAATGTGTAGTTTGTTTTATAACTTAGTGTATATGTGCATATTGGTTTAGTGTTGAATTATATAACCTAGGCCTAATTTTTTTTTTTTTAAATTTTGGTCCAAAAGCCCATTAGTGCACTAATGCCAAAAATAAGAAAAGAAGTGAGAAATACTTTACTGTACGTACATTTTATTCTCTTCTTCTTCCATCAGCAAACAAAACATAGAACCCATTCCATCAAATTCAAAATCCAAGTAAATTTCTTCAATTAAATTCAATAAATAGCAATCTCTTTCAATCTAGAGTGATGATACCAAGGTAATCAAACTCCAAACTTGCAATTTCATCAAAAATCTCAGATTTGTGAATTAGGTTTCAAATTTATTGAAATTTGTTCTTGCATGTTTGTGTACACATTTTTTAAGGTTGTTGAAGCTCTTTTGAAGCCAAAGCTTGCACCTTTTATCCGAGCTTTTGCATCTAAACATCAAGGTGAGTTACTGCTCACAATTACTAGCTGAAGCAAAAGCTTCAAAATGCCAAAATCTAACCGAAAATAGCTTCAATACATTGATATTATGTTCATATTGTGTTTTTGGTGAAATCTGAGTTTGTATGTCACTTTGCACCTGTGCAGTTAATGCCCCGCTATATCCCCGCTATAACTCCGATATATCTTATAGCGGATTCCTACCGCTACGATTTTTCCATATATCCCCAACATATAGCCTTTCCGCTTTAATCCCCGCTATTTCCGCTATATTCCTTTATTTCCGCTATATTTTGCTATTTCCGTTATATCTTCTATAAAAAATTGGATTGAAAAATGATATTTATACGCTATAAAAATTATGAAATTAATTAATTTCATTGAATTTTTGATATATGTTTAGAAACGATAATACTCTAATATTCTACTAAATTAAATTAAGTTATATAACAGTTTTACGTTCATTTACAATACATTTGCACATATTTTTATTTAAAATTATTTTTGTATTAATTATAATTCAATTGAATGTTAATTTTTCACATAATTACTATCTATATATTTGTAAAAACAACAAGTATGGGATTTATATGCTATTTTAGAGTAATCCGATATATCCCGCTATATCTTCGCTACATCCCCGCTATGACTTTTTGCACCTCTACCACATTGAATCCACCGAGCGCTTTAACTGCACAGCTTTGCACATCATTTGCTCACAATTACGCAACGAAATGCTGCCAGATTTTCTTTAGTTGATAGCCTGTGTGTTGTAGTATATGCCAAATTTCATTGCAAAACATATTCTTTTGATGCTTGAAAACTGCACTGCAAAATCAATGCACGGCCTGGAAATCACCTGTACACATTTTGTTTTGTGTTGCTGCAAACATAGCCTGAGTCCATGTTTGAGACATCATAACATTCTCATACTTTATCCAAATTGAGTGATTCTTTTTGCAGTTTGAAGTAGGAGTGTTGAATTACATTCCTGAAAATTTTCATGACAATCTGGGTTCATTTGCTATTTTGAAACCGCTATCGAACTTGTACTCGCAGCTTGCTGTAATTCAGTGTTTAAAACCTTGTTTTGGTCCAACTTTGAAACGACACAGATTCTTCGTTTCAAATCAGATCTGGGTGATTCTTTTTGCAGATTGAAGTAGGAGTGTTGAATTACATTCCTGCAAATTTTCATGACAATCTGGGTTCATTTGCTATTTCGAAACTGCTGTCGAACTTGTACTCGCCGCTTGCTGTAATTCAGTGTTTAAAACCTTGTTTTGGTCCAACTTTGAAACGATGCAGATTCTTCATTTCAAATCGGATTTGAATGATTCTTTTTGCAGATTGAAGTAGGAATGTTGAACTACATTCATGCAAAATTTCAAGTCATTTTGATACTGCTAACTTGTTCAAACGTGCTATCGAATATTGAGTCGCAGCTTGTTTTAAACGGATAATACTTGGTGTAATTTCCGTTATTTCGATGTTTTCTTGATATTTCTTTCTGGATTTCATACACAGGTATTATAATGTGTTTTAAAAATGTTATTCAAATAAATGGGCTTTTGAAATTATTATTATATATTATTTTTTTATATAAAAATTATATACTTTATAATAAGAGAATTTCATAGACAATTTCTAAAACAATTTCGAAACGTTCCTAAAACTCGTTTTCTTCAACTTAATTTCTATATAAAACACACAATTTTGCACTTCGAGCGAAGAGGGAGGAGAATTAAATGATTAGATAAAACGCGTGCTATGAACACGTGCGTTCATCTTTTCAGTTAATTCCTAATCTATTCGTTTGATCATTTTGACCTTTGGGTTTGGTTTACCGATGAGATGAGGTAAACTTTGTACTGCTTTGAGTGTGGAATTGACTAACGGTTAGTAAACCGTTTAGTGCAAATGTGTGGTATGGGACACACGTTAACACTTTGTGGGTTCCTATCTGAGGGGTTTGTGACACATATTGCCAGTTAGTGGTGTCCAGTACTAGGCCTCCGGACCTTCGCCACTACGGTTTGTTGCCTTCGGGTTTCTGCCTTCGGGTTTATTGCCTTTGGGTTTGTGCCTTTGAGTTTGTTGCCCTATAGTATCGCTTTTGGAGTTGGTCCTTCGTCACCGCTCGAGAAATACTTGGGTTTGTTGCCCTATAGTATCGCTTTTGGAGTTGGTCCTTCGTCACCGCTCGAGAGATACTTGGGTTTGTCGCCTTCGGGCTTGTGGATCCTTGTTTATACAGTGATGAGCACGTGCATCCTTTGTATCTTTGATATTTATATTTCCCTAGAGTATCGCCTTTCAGGGTAGGTCCTTTGAACCACACGACATATAGCGATTACCTTGTGGAAACTTGTGTTACCTTTATTGGTATTTGTTATTTGCCTTTTTGGCTTGATTTGGGATATTCATATCCTTTGTTTATTTGAGTTTCCGATGATATGAGGCTTGTTATGATTCATCTTTTTTTAGATGATCGAGTTATCTCTTTTAGAAATATTTGTGGTACTTTATGACCTTGCATGTTCATTATTATTTAGCTTATCTAACTGATTTGTTTAGCTAGACTGACCCGTGTATTTTATACTCGGGTCAGACCGAGGTGTTTCAGGTTAGATACATTTGGACTTAGCCTATTCTGCTTCCACATGGACTATTCTGCTAGCTCCTTTTGTTATAGCATTTTATGTAGTCCTTTTTGTGAGAAATGCGGATTACGGATCTTAAGGCTAGTATAAATACTAGAGGGGGGTGAATAGTGTTTTAAGGAATTACTAATTCTTTTCGAGTTTATATTAATTTGAACACATGTATACAATATTCAGACAGAGATATGATCATAGATTCAAACACAGTTGCAAATATAAAGTAAAAGCAGTAAAGGAAAGAACACACTGGATTTTATACTGGTTCGGAGTTACCCTACATCCAGTCCCGCACACAAGTACAAATTTCCTTTCAAAAGCAATCTTTACAATTACAACCCTCGATTTCAAGGCCACGAGGTACACCACTCCAGATTCACAATCCTCTGGGTAGAGATACTTGATTTCCTGGGCAACAAGTTCACCCAATTGATTTCATAGGCTACAATCACACCTTTTCTCACTTGATTGATTTCCAAGGCTACAATCACACCTTTTCTCACTTGATTGATTACAAGGAAGCCTATAACTCTGAATAGCACTGGGATCTTGTTGAGATAGTGATAGAGAATCAAACTAGAAATGATCTAGTTAAATTCAATGGTGATTTCGGTAGAGTAATGGTAAGAATATATATAAAGAAATGTGGAAGAAGAAGAGGAGTGAAAACCAGAAAAATATTGTTAAAAATTCGTTGAAAACATCCCCTATTTATAGAAGAACAACAGCCATGTCTATTCGTGAAAGGTTATGGCAAATAGACACTTCTTTTGAATTTTAAATTTTTGAAACCAACTGCCACTATGTCGACATGGGTATCTTGGGTATGTCGACATCCCAAAGGAAATTTTGGTGATTTGTTTTTCTTTGAAAATTACTTCTATCTTATATTAAAAATATTTTAAACTTTATAATTATACTTAACTATAGTTAAAATACATAAGTAAATATAGAGAATAATATATATAAAATTTTACTATAATTTTATAATTAAATCTAAGTATAAATATATTATAATTAAAAGATAGTTTAAAACAAACGAAGTTTAAAACAAGAGTTTATTTAAAAACAAAATCAAAGAATATTTTAAGGCTAAAACATCTTTTTGAAAATCATTTGAAAAGATAATTTTTAAGGCTAAAACATTTTGAAAAGCAGTTTTGAAAATCATTTTTGAAGTAGTTTTGCAAGCTTCTTCCTGCATAATATCTCATCACATCAGGACTCGAGAACTTGTACAAAACCAGGATGTTCTGGGTTTGTAAGCCACTTGTCGTAGGTTTGTAAGCTACTTGTCGTGGGTTTGTAAGCCACTAAAAAGGTAGAAATGGGTTCCATCCCAAATGAAATATGGAGTGAAGATTTCAGTGCTATTATGAAGTTTTAACATAATTCTAGACTCAATACTTATCTTGTATTATTAAAATCTTGAACTCTTGATAACTTGATTTCTTGATACTCATGAGTCTTCAATCTTGATATCTTTGATCTTTAAATTCATCAGTCTTGTATCTGTATATTGTAAAGTCTTCATTCTTGATACCTGCATGGTTAAATCCTGCATATACATATATATCTAAACTATAATGTTAGTATTTATATTTTATAATCTTATTCTAAGGTTGTTGTCATCAAAACCATCATCTCAAGGACTAACAATCTCCCCCTTTTTGATGATGACAACCTTTGTTTATAAAATATTACTTACATCCTAATAACTCCCCCTAAAACTGATAACTCCCCCTTAATCTATGCCTAACTATCCTATATTTTATACTTCTCCTCCTTTGTCATCAAACAAAACTAACTCTAAACTATATAACTCCCCCTTAGTCTAATATTAAGTGATTATGATGATAGTGTTATCATAAATAATCAACACTTAAATCTAAAACTAAAACTTTAGTCCTAAATTACGAACTCTCCTAACTAAGAATCTATATAATAATACTTTTAATAGAACATATATAAGAACACACATTATTTATTAATTATATATTTGTTTATATTTGCATTTTCGTAGAGAACGTAAGAAAAAAACAAACAACAAATAGGAAAGAAGGAGAAGAAACTAATGTGTGTCTTTGAACATAGGAGATCTATGAACCGAACAATTTGGGTAGTGGAAACAGAAATTTCCACGTTGTTCGACAAGATTTCCATCTTTGTCAAAGCACACTTCGCCAACGCAAACGACTTTGTCGTCTTCTTCAACGTGCTCTTCTTCCATGAAGACTTCTTCTTCTTCTTCTTCGCTGTCCTCTTGCACTTGATCTCCTGAAGAATCTTCGTCAATCAAGATTGGATTAGCATGATTGTCCATTATAAATTTTTGCAAATTTCTAAGGATTTTGCCTTGCCTTTCTTGTTCCTTGGCCATTCTAAGTTGTACCACTTGAATTTCAGTCATTAATTGCAGTGCATCCTTCAGAGAATCCTCCATTTTCATCACTCGTGCGAGCGTTGTTCGTTGAAACGGTCCAGAAGTAGGAGAAGGGAACGAAAAGGTTGAATTTTTGATTGATTTGGAAGAGGAGGCCATTGTTTAAATGTTTTCAGAAGATAGAATAGAGAAAGAACAGAAAGAATGATCCAAATTTCGAAATAAGAAGAATATATAACCACTTATTTGAATTTTGGTGGGAAAAATTCAAAAATAAAAAAAGTTATATGTCGACATGGGTAGGAGGGGGATGTCGACATGGTGCTTGATATTTTTACTATTTGATTTAATTTTAATTATACTTTGTTATTTATATTTTATATTTCAGTTATTGAACAAATACCTAATTCTCTTCTTAATTTAGTAAATATATATTCATTTAAGGGTTTTGTTAATATATCAGCAATTTGATTCTCAGAATTGATATAATCGAGAGTAATTACTTCCTTACTTATATTATCTCTGAGAAAATGATGTCTGATATCAATATGTTTAGTTCTAGCATGATGAGTAGTATTTTTGGATAAATTTATTGCACTAGTATTATCACAATAAATTGGTGATTTTAAGATACTTAAACCAAAATCTTTTAAAGTTTGTTGCATATATATTACTTGAGAACAAGCTAAAGCAGAAGAAATATACTCTGCTTCAGTTGTTGATAAAGAAACTGTGTTTTGCTTTTTACTAAACCAGGAAATCAGAGAATGCCCCAAAAAGTGACAAGTCCCACTTGTACTTTTTCGGTCTGACTTACAACCAGCATAGTCAGCATCACAGTAAGATATTAATTCAAAAGAATCATTTTTAGGATAAAATAAGCCATAGTCAATGGTGTGTTTAATATATCTTATGATACGTTTTACAGCTTTTAAGTGGGTTTCTTTAGGTTGGGATTGATATCTTGCACAGAGGCAAACGCTATGCATGATATCAGGTCTACTAGCAGAGATATAGAGTAGTGATCCAATCATTCCTCTATATAACTTTTGATCTACATCTTTTGAGAGATCTTCTTTACTTAGGTACTCATTGGTTTCCATGGGAGTGGGTTTTCCACTTGCAGTAGTCAAACCAAATTTACTTACTAGGTCTTTAGCATATTTTTCTTGACTAATAAAGATACCATTATCTAATTGTTTTATTTGTAATCCTAGAAAGAAGTTTAATTCACCCATATGGCTCATTTCAAACTCTTTTGTCATTATTTCAGAAAATTCTTTATTCATTTCAAAATTAGTTGATCCGAAAATGATATCATCTACGTAAACTTGTACTAGTTGAATATCATTCTTATTTCTTTTAATAAAAAGAGTATTATCTACTTTACCAATTTCAAAGTTTGATTGTAATAAGTAAGATCTTAGTCTATCATACCAGGCTCTAGGAGCTTGTTTTAGACCATATAGAGCTTTCTTAAGTTTGTAAACATGATTTGGAAATTTTTCATTTTCAAAAAGTGGTGGTTGTTCAACATATACTTCCTCTTTTACAAATCCATTTAAAAAGGCACTTTTAACATCCATTTGAAATAATTTGAAATTATTATAATTTGCGAAAGTAAGTAGAATCCTAATGGCTTCTAATCTTGCTACGGGAGCAAAGGTTTCATCAAAATATATTCCTTCTTCTTGACAATAACCTTGAGCGACTAACCGGGCTTTATTTCTAGCGATCTCACCTTGTTCATTCATTTTGTTTTTATAAACTCATTTAGTTCCAATTATAGTTTTATTTTCAGGTCTAGGAACAAGTTCCCAAACATCATTTCTAGTGAATTGATTTAGTTCTTCTTGCATAGCCAAAATCCATGAATCATCAGTTGATGCTTCTTTTGGATTTTTGGGTTCAATAGTTGATATAAAAGCTACATTGCTCATTTTACTTAGTTGATTTCTAGTTTTAACAACAGATTGCATATCTCCAAGTACATTTTCTATAGGATGATCTTTTAAAAGTTTAATCCTTTTATTAGGATGATTTATTTCATTATTAGTTTCAGTTGACTCTTGATTTTGAGTGATTAAATCCTCTTCATCGTTTATATCTTCAAAAATTTTGGAATTTTTATCAAATGAAACATGCATTGTTTCTTCGATGGTATTAGTTCTTAAATTAAACACTCTGTATGCTTTACTTCTATTAGAATATCCGATAAAGATACCTTTGTCGAATTTAGGATCAAATTTATCTAAGTTATCTTTTGTATTTAAAATAAAACATTTACTTCCAAAAATTCTAAAATAAGATACCTTAGGTTTCTTTGAGTAAAGAAGTTCATAAGATGTCTTATCAGTTAACGGTCTAATTAAAATTCTATTTAAAATATAACAGGCGGTAGCAACTGCTTCTGCCCAAAACTGTTTTGGTAAATTACTATCTGAAAGCATAGTTCTCGCACACTCTTGAATCGTCCTATTTTTACGTTCTACTACTATGTTTTGTTGTGGAGTTCTTGGAAATGAAAATTTGTGAGTTATTCCCTTTTTATTGCAGAATTCCTCAAACTTTTCATTTTCAAATTCACCACCGTGATCACTACGGATGGTTATAATTTTTAGAGAAAGTTGATTTTGAATCCTTTTTGTAAAGTTCTTAAAACATTCAAAAGTATCACTTTTATGTTTCAAAAATATTGTCCATGTAAATCTAGAATAATCATCTACAATTACAAAAACATATTTTCTATGATTTATTGACAGAATTTGAGATGGACTAAATAAATCAAGATGAAGTAATTCAAGAGGTTTTGAAGTTGAAATCATATCTTTTAATTTAAAGGAACTTTTTCTAAGTTTTCCTAATTGACATGCATCACATAGACTATCTACTTTAAAATTCATTTTAGGGAGACCTCTTACTAGATCATGTTTTGACAGTCTAGATAAGAGTTTGAAATTCAAATGCCCAAATCTCTTATGCCAAATCCAAGGGTCACTTGTATTTGCCAAAAGACATAGGTTATCGTTTGAAATTTTCATACTAAGAATATAAATATTCTTTTTCCTAATTCACTCTGTTATCCCGCCTTTTGGCAAGGCCGTGACACCAAGAACTTGACTAGAAACCAATGACGGCTCGTCTTAGAGATCGGTTATATGCAGGCACACTATGGATATCGATGAATTTTGTCCGAGTCCGGATCAAGCTACAATCGACAAGACACGACGAGAAAAGCCATGGAAGTCAGCACTCCAAATCTCCTTCCTCAGCTGAGCAATTTTAATAGCCCCTTCCCCCATGGGCTCAGTAATGGCCTGCTCTGCAATTATGGGGGGCACGGTTTCAACTCGCTGGTGATGAGTTTCGGACCTCGAAGTTTGAGTATACGGTCTGTGTCGCGGAGGCTCTGGCGGGTGTGGAACATGAACAGGAGGTGGAGATGGAAGTCTAAGAGGTGGAGAGCGAGACCTAGATCGGTGTCTATATTCTCTGTCCCTGTCCCGCTCGTACCTCTCTTGATTAGAGTATCCGCGATCGCGGTCTCTATCTGAATCTCTCCTGCGGGAGTCATAGTAGGTAGAAGATTTTCGAGCCGAGCGAAGGCTCCCAAGCATTGATCCTTTCTCGGACATTGTACTTGAAAGTGAGAAACGAAGGAAAAGTTAGTGATCTCTTGGGTTGGACGATTTACAGTTATGAATCATGTAGCGCAGTGAAGTGTATGTATATGCAACCCCCCGGCCAATCGGAAATGTTAGTCGCACTCATAGCAAGCGACCTGCTCAGCTCGAGAGCATTGTCAAGCTCCTCCATCCCGGTGTCATGTTGAAACGACACATAATCCGGAATCGGAATATCAGCAAGCCCTTCAAAAGGATTCTCTACTTGCGGGGGAGGAGCCTCCGAAATTTTAATCCCCGGGACGGGCAAAGACATAACCACGGATTTAGAACGCTTATGAGCAACTGCCTTGCCTTTTCTCCTCCCTCCTGAATCTTGAAAACTGGAAGAAGGCCCAGCTTGGAGTTCGTTATCTGTGGGCGTTCTTTCCGGATCGACTTCTTCAGCTATTACGACTCCGGGCACTTTGTGTTTCACCCGCTTCTTCGAGACCTCTCTAAGTGTCCCTTCCAGCCGTATGCTTTGCTTATGTTCAATCAGCCCGACGATTCTCAAGTTTCTGTCGGTCAGAACTAAGTCAATGTGCCTCTCTTCACCCGGAACCGCTTGGAGTATCTGAACTAGCTCTCTGAAATATCCACCATCGGGTCATGAGATTGCGGCTGTAAAGGAAGAGAAGTATGTCAGTTTTGAGGTCGATTAGTATTATCTCGATAATTCATGAGAAAGATTGCAATGCTTACGTCTATCCAACCATCGCCTAGTGAATCCAGGGGGGCACCGAACGTAGAACCATTCAGTTTTAAAGTAACTCAGCCTTCCCCAGGACCCAATTACTATTTGACAGTTCCTAACTGCTTCCAAGAAGGTGAAAGAAGGGCAGTCTCCACGACTCTTAATGTTAAATAGATATCTAATCTCGATCGACTTTGGTGGTCGAAAGAGAATTTCCATAAACAGAATAAAAGTGCTATTCAACAAGGCGTATCCATTGGGGTGTAGCTGGGATGGAGCGATTCCAAGGAATGACAGCATTTTCCTTATGTACTGATTGAATGGAGGAAGTGTTCCCGCTGTACAAGCATGACGGTTGAAAGCAGTAAACCCCTCTGGGGGAGCATGTGGTCTATCATTTGGCCCTGGCAGTAATACGTCGTCGAGCGACAAGCCGTGTCTTAAACAAATCCGTCCCAGCATATCTTCGGAAATGCCGGACGGCATAGAATCTTGTGGATTGCAGATGAACCTGGCACCTGGATACTCGTCCGGGGCTGGGTCTATGACTTCGGCCTCGATGGCCGGTATCTCGATTATTGGAGGAATTGAACCTTGAACTTCCTGTTGTTGTGAACTTGAAGGTTCCATGACTAACTAGCTCATGAAAAATCATCGTTAAACGGATAATAAACCCGTGCATCCCGCAGTGTGAAGTGTGTGAATATGTTGTGCAGTGCAGTGCTGTAATTACTTGAAAAATTCCATAGAGTTAAGGAAAGCATGTAAACGAAGAGACTTCGAAATTCAGTCAGAATGACCGTCATCGCTGATCGTCACAACCGTGCCATCTAGATAACAGAGACCGATCTGAGTTAAAGTTTGTTAGAATTTTGTTAAAGTTGCAGTTCCATCGACGAGCTTCGAAGGGAAATCAAATATGCAGTCCAATGGTCAAGTCCAATTATGCCAAAATGAAGCTCGTCGGAGTTAGATGTATAAATGCACGAGAGTTTTCAAGATCATCGAAGTTAGGCTCATTGACGATCATCAAAGTTCGAGTTCACTTCCATCCAATGTCCACTTCGTATCCATCAGGGATACAAGTTCAAATTCGTATCGATCATTCAGGTTCAAATTCGTATCGATCCCATGGCACGTAGTTCGTATCGATCGGAGCTCAGCAGTTTCGTATCGATCAAAAAACACTTTCTTCGTATCGATCAGAAAACACTTGCTTCATATCGATCAGAAAACATCTGCTTCGTATCGATCAATATCGTCTACTTCGTATCGATCAATATCGTTTCGAAACAACTGATGCTAAGTGACTGTTCCCTCATCGATACGAAGCCCGAAGCAAGACAACGATACGAGATTTCCGACCGGGATCGATACGAGATCGATTCGAACTCCATCTTCTCCTTCCTCGACCTCGCACAATATCTTCTTCCCCAAACTGTTCAAACACCGTGGCAATTTTCGAATAGCCGACTCCGGTCTTGGAATCACCAGAGATCGATCGTATATGCAAATAGATTGGCAATCGATTTCGAGTCTCGTCACAACAACGTGGGTCAGCCGTTCATTTACCTGATTTCAAAAATTGGTTCAAGGAGTTACAGATTTGAATCGATTCGAAGGCAAGAACTTTTCTTTTTCCAAGACTCTGGAGCGATACGAAGGGCTGCAGAAGAAACGAGCGAGTAAAAAGTAAAAAACGACTAAGTCCACAGTATTTATATGGACTCGAAAGTGAAGGTAAAGAACGATTCGCCTCCTAGAGAATTCAACCGGTTACAAGTGTCACCACAAAATCGATTCGAACAAGCCATTCGAATCCATCAACTCGAGCCTTTATCGAAGCGAAGTTCAAAACAAAGGCCTTTCTAAGCCACCCAAATCCATCGATACGAAGCCATTGTTTGTATTGATCATTTTCGACTCCATCCCTAGTGCAATGATTCGAACAAGCTATTCGAATCCATCAAGTCACAGCTCCCAGAGGCCAGTACCCATCGATACGAATTGCCTGTTCGTATCCAATGACGCCAGGTCCATCGATTCGAAATACACAGCAAGGGTTGTTCTGAAGGCATTGAACACCATCGATACGAACGATCGTTTCGTATTCGTTAAACCACACATCCATCGATTCGAAATTTTCATTTCGTATCCATCAATGCGATGTATATCGATGCAAAGATAATTTTCCGACCTTTAACATCGATTCAGGAAAGGATCGATACGAAGGAACATTCAAAAACCACCATCGAGTGTTGTTACAATTCGAATTTCACATCGGTTCAGGAGAGGATCGATACGGAATTCGATATGAGATAAACTGACAACGACTCGTAATCGTCAACGAGAGTCAGATTAACATATATGTATATATGTCGGACTAATATTCAATTTTCCACATCCACAGGAATTGGATACTTATCTGATAACGATTACCACTTTCAGTGAAAAGACGATAACTATTCAGAATGAAGATTGCAGCATTTCAAAGCACGCCATGTTCCCACAAAACGTACTTTGGGGGGGCAAATGTTATCCCGCCTTTTGGCAAGGCAGTGACACATGAACTTGACTAGAAACCAATGACGGCTCGTCTTAGCGATCGGTTATATGTAGGCTCACTATGGATATCGATGAATTTTTTCCGAGTCCGGATCAAACTACAATCGACAAGACACTACGAGAAAAGCCATGGAAGTCAGCACTCCAAATCTCAAGTCAATCCGAGTTCATATGCTCAAGTTATGATCGATGCAAGATTGGATGAAAAACAGTCTCGAGTTCGAATCCATCAACTAGCCACTATTCGAATCGATCAAGTTCGATGTCCATCGACTGGACACTGTTCGAATCGATCAAGTTCGAATCCATCAGGGGAAGATTTGTTCGAATCGATCGGCCAATGTCCACTTCGAATCGATCGGCCAATGTCCACTTCGTATCCATCGTCCAATGTCCACTTCGTATCCATCAGAGAGCCTCTATTTGTATCCATCAGTGAGTCACTGTTCGTATCCTTCAAATCCAGTTGCTTCGCACCCATCGAGAAGCCCTTGTTCGTATCGATCCATATCACGGTTCTTCGTATCGATGGGACTACCAGTGTTTGAATCCATCTGGCCACTTCAACTTCGTATCGATCGACCGAAGTCATTTCCAATCGATGCGAACAAGGCCACGCAGTTGAATTATTCCATGTGTTCTCCATCGATACGAAACAAGGGTCACCTTCCATCGATTCGAACAAGACAAGTGCCTCGATATGAACAAGCCAAAAGTCCTAGAACGACTCGATCAACTCGGCGAAGAAGGTGTGTCGATCCGAAGAATGCTCGCCACGTCACCACTTGATCACGCGCAACCATCTATTCGAACAGGATCGAGTCGAAATGATTGAGTCGAACGAAGCAGCCAACCGAAAATCCACTACACCATACTACCCATTTTGCCACACCCCAAAGCGGAAAAATCACCACGGTTTTGAGCCGTGGCAAAGAAAACTAGCATGGTCTAAGGCCGTGGCAATTTTACCACGGCTACGAACCGTTCCAATATTACCAAAAAAATTTCACCCCCACCCCCCATCTCAATAACCCTCGCCTCTGCTTAAACAAAAAAAAAAGAACGCCCCTATTTCAGTCACACGCACTAATTTCAATCGCGCGCCCTAATTTCACAGTTTTTCCCAATCGTGCTTCTTCTTCCTCACAGTTACATCATCTACTTCTCCGTCTTCCTTCACTTATTTCTCTCCGTCTTATCTTGTTGGTTTGTTTGAAGATACCAATATTTGTGCGATTCATGCTAAGAGAGTCACAATCAAGCCTAAGGATATGCAACTTGCTAGGAGAATTAGAGGCGAGAGGGCCTAGGTATCCTGACGTTTCTTTTATGCTTTTTGATTTTATCGTTCTGTTTTAGGAGTTTTAATCTAGTCTTTGGGTTTGTTGGAGATTGACGGATCTGTAAAATAAAGGCATTCCCAGACCAGTTTTGTTTACAGCCGTGTTTTATGAATGAAATTTTGATGTTTTGTTTCCGATTTTATTGTTCCCAGGTCGCAACAATACAGCGTGTTCTCCTTTTATTGTTCTTTCTTCTTCCCCATTTTGAAACCATTCTGGAATTTCAATACATGTTAATTCAAGAAGGTAGTTTATCACAATCCGCCTTCCGGGCCGATCCCAAAATGACATATTTTCGACCGATTCACCTCCTTCTGTTGCAGTCTACAATCTCTGAATTAATTATTTAAAAGTTTCTGTCGCTTTGATTACTATGCGAGCTTTGTCAAGTTGGCATAGGAACCATTTGGTAATTGTCCAAGACCAAGTTGGAAGAGATGTCACGGCGTCACTTGCCTTAACACTTAGGTACAAAGTTTTTCTTCTATAAACAGTCTATTGACGAAATTTCAATTCAAAGTTTTGAGTCCAGCTTTTGTGGCGTGGACTGCTATTGTAGATTTGAAATTTTGCTCCTTAAGAAAATCATACATCTGCCTTTTGTTCTATCTAAATTAGAACTGATTCTGGAATGACATCGTGAGACTGCATTTCTTCTTTGATTGCTTTTTCAATTTGATTCAACCACCAACCTCATTAATTTTTAATATTTATACATCCTTGTCCAAAGTCTCGCTATTCAAGATAATAATATAAATTATAATTTGATCATAACTTTCACAAGTAGCAGATAGGAAACTAAAAATCATACATATACAAACCATATTTGTCGTCCCTAGGAAGCGACCTCTAGAATGTAGTTTTACGGTACAACATTTTTGATTTAATATGACATTCTAGATCAGGAAATTTGAAGCTAATGCATTCGAAGTTCCACATGCACGTATTTTTAATGCTAAAATTCAAACTTTGACTTGTCAAGTAAAGTGTGCAAAATAATTTAGCAGTAGCTTCCTATATACAAAATTGATCACATGCAATGCAGATTCTTTATAAAATAGACAACTCTGCACCTACTTTGTCTCTGTCAAAAGATACGAAAACTATGCTTCTCATACTTGTAGTTCCTGTCTTGTTCTTCATATTGTTGTCTTTCATAATTCGTCCTCGTGCAACAATAGTACCAATCCAAAACCGACCGACATGTGTTCATTTCTGGTGGCTCTAGTGGCATCGGCCTCGCCCTTGCTCACCATGCTGTTGCGCAAGGTAACAAAAATGTTTTGTTATTTTAAAGTTTATCTAATTGTTAATTCAAGAGGTGAGTTAACAGCTTGGAGCCGATTTCTTCTCCGGTTGTCGTGTGTTCGGGACAGTTCGTTCATGTGTTATAAGGTAATCTGGTGAGTATATTTGCATTTTCATAAGTCAGTGTTCATGTGAGCTACTGTATAATCTGTTCTGCTTGTATATTAGTGTGTGTTTGAAACATCTGTGGCTGTAAGTATGGTGTGTGTGCAAGGTTAAGTGAGTGCGTGTATATATTCCAATTATGCGTGTGTGTATAATTTGGGTTGCGTGTGTGTTAGTCGTTGTCTGGTGTGTGTTAGTGAAGAAGGTGTGTGTGATCAAAAGTGAGTGCATGTTGTTGTGAGGTTCCTGAGGGATATATATACGTGTGTGTCCACGTATTTGTTAATGTGTATTCGGTTGCAGTTTTTTTTAATCTTCATGGTTGTTGCCGTGTATTTAGATTAGTGATTTGAATTAATTGCTGTAAAAAAATTCCCCTGTTTTAACATAATGTTATAAAATTGGTTGTTGTTTTATATGTTAAATTTTAGTCATCTCATTGTTCTGTGTGTTATAGTTTGAGCTTACTAGTTGAACATTTTGTTGGATAGTATGTTGCTATTATATATATTTTTTTGTTAAAACCTGTAGTATCAATTAAGGAAGCATCAGATATAAACTTTGTTTCATTTTGTAAGGGGGTGCAGTCGTATACATTTAAAAGCTTCAGTACACAATTATAGTTTATTAAATTAGAAAAGTGAAATAATTGATTTGTGTTCAATTTAGCATTATATAACAATACATTATCTCCCCCCTCTCGGGCCTCGGCCTCTCCTTGTTAATCAATAACAGAGCATTTACGATCTAGTCTCTAGATCATCCAGTGATATGAATTTATCTGCTGAATTAACCTTTTTTAGTTTTTAGAGCTGGGAAACAGTCATAATACTACTTTATGTATTGCAGATAAGACTTCAAATATATCTACGCATTCTCATATTATAAAAAGTTAATGTTTTACTTCATATTGTCACATGGTGCACTTAGTTTGAGGAGCTAAGAATTTTGGATTCCTATTCACCACCTTGGTGGTGGATGCAATTAAAAAAACCCTCATTTTTTATGTCTAGTCTATAAAGAAAGCACAATCGAATAGTTTAGATGTCACTTTTCTATCCGTTGAACTAGTAAGTTTCAGCATGTCAAGCTAAACATATACACTATACATTATTAACTAACATCTAGTTAAATTTTACAAGAAATTTGCAACAATATCATTCTTTTTTTTTGGCAAAGCCAGCGGGGTTGAATGGACCCCTACCATAATTATTATTAACAAAAGGAGAATTACAAGATATTACAACAATGAAAACACCAAAAACAAGGGGTCAACTCAAAAGATAGGGAAAAGTTATAAAGATCTAATAATAGAGAGGACCATTACATGTTTAGAGGTAGCTTGCCCTTTAAACACCCTAGTGTTCCTCTCCATCCAAATGAAGTACAAAGCCTTCTTAAAGATTCTTAGTAACAAGCAACCTCTTTCATTCTTCCATCTTGTAGCCTTGAAAATATTGTACCATTCCATGGTGGAACTACATACTGGCCTTTGAAACCCAAAATGAAGTAACAGCTTATTCCAAATATGAAAACAGAACTCACATTCAAAGAACAAGTGTGACACAGTCTCAACTCCAGTACCACAAAATAAGCAGATATCACTTTGAATAATACCATAGGACTTAAGTTTATGTAAAGTAAGGATACCATTTTTCAGAACTTTCCACATGAAAATGTTTTCCTTTGGCACAGAATGAGAGTCCCAAGTTCTGGAAGACCATAAAAAGGGAGGATACTCATCAGTGGAATCAAGAGCAGCATACACAATATGAAGAGTATGAACCTTGTCATTCCAAGAAACATGATGATTGCTAACATTATATAGCTGATTCTGAATAATGTTCCAAGCAGCTCTAATCACAGAAGAACTGCAGTAGGGTAAAGAAACATTCCCATCAGCCCAGTATCTCTCAACAGATGCATTATCATTAATGCCAGAGATAAGTCTAGATTCATACTCATTATCATTAGCCAGAATGACACCTTTAGCAGACCATGGGTCATACCAAAAAGATATGTTAGCAATGTCTTTCATTCTCCTCTAGACCATAGGGAGGAAAATAACCCTGCTTCTCAAGATATTCCTCCAAGTCCAACTGCAGTCAGATGGAGTAGGAATAATCCAGAAATTATTATCACGGATGAGATAGTTTCTACACCAAGAAGCCCACAAATTATTATCATGCCTCAGAATTTTGTCAATTCTAGAAGACAGGGTAGCAAAGTTCCATTTCTTGATATTTATAATTCCAAGACAACCTTTATCAAAAGAACAACATATATGTCGAAAGACAATTGGAATCATTTTCTTGGAGAATGGGTTAGCATGCCAAAGAAAATGATTCAAGGCATAGTTAATCATGCTAATAAGTTTGGCTGGAAGGATGAATATTCTGGCATAATAAACACACATGGATATAGCAACAGACTTAACAATAACTAGCCTTCCTACCATAGAGAATTTTGAGCTCTTCCAACTAGATAACTTAGCAGTAACTTTTTCAAACAGTTGTAGGCATTGATAAGTTCTTATTCTAGAAGTACACAGGGGAATACCAAGATATGATTCATTTTCACTAAAAGGGGAGAGACCTGTCATTGCATATAATATTCCTTTATCTTCATCAGGCAAGCCAGCAATGAACAATCTAGATTTACTTCTGTTAATGGTAAGACCAGTCAAGTCCTGAAAGGAAGCTAGAACATTTAATACCCCACTAATAGAGTTAAAAGTTGGCTTGGTGAAAATGAGTAGGTCATCAGCAAACAGAAGAGTGGAAATACCATTTTTCTTGCACAATGGATGATAATCAAAAAGCTTATTACACATAGCAGCAGTACATAGAGAAGTGAGCAATTCCATGACACATATAAAAAGGTAGGGAGAGATTGGATCACCTTGTCTAATTCCTTGAGTAGCTCCAAAGTAGCCAAATGTGAAGCCATTAATACTAAGGGAGTAGTTAACTGTAGAAATGTATGTATATATCCAACACAGGAAGGGGACAGGGAAGTTCATCTTATGAAGAATGTAAATAACAGATTTCCACTGAACAGAATCATAGGCCTTTTGAATGTCTAATTTAAGAACACATCTAGGGGATATGAAACTCCTGCTGTAGCCCCTCAGAAGCTCAGAAGCTCATAAGCAAGCAGGATATTGTCAGTGATGTCACGATCGGGAAGAAAAGCACTTTGATTAGCAGAGATTAAACCATCCATAGTGATTTTCATTCTAGCAGTCAATATACGAGATATGCATTTGTAGATCACATTACAACAAGCAATAGGTCTAAATTGGTTTACTGATATAGGATGGCCAGTTTTAGGAATCAGAGCTAACTTGGTAGCATTAATGCCAGAGATTAACTTACTATGCTTGAAAAAATTCTTTATTGCTTTAGTCACATCATTACCAATAATATCCCAAGTAACTTTGAAGAAGTGAGCATTGAAACCATCAGGACCCGGAGAGCTATTAGAATTCATACCAAAGATAGACTGCTTAATTTCATCCTCAGTGATCTCCTTGATTAAGTTAGATCCCATGGCATCAGAAATGGAAGGAAAGTGATGGGAAGTAAATTGATCCAGAGAAATGGAAGGAGTTAAAGGATTACCAAGATTAAACTGAAAGTAATCCAAAAAAGCTTCATGAACAGATTCATGAGTATCACAAGGCAAACCATGCATATCAAGGATGGAAGATATATTTTCAGAAGACTGTTGAATTTTTAATGATTTATGAAATGAGGATGTATTTTTATCACCATTCAAAAGCCAATCATGTTTAGATTTTTGCTTTGCCATGATATTTTCTTCAACAAGAGCTTTAGAGAGGTCCTTCAGTAAAGAAGTCTCAAGAGCAGTCAGATGAGGCTGATCATTACTTCTTTGGATATGAAGTTGAATTTGATATAATTTTTCACGAATTGCAGCTGACATACTATTACCATTGCCAAAAGCTTGCTGAGCCCACTTCTTTAAAATAATCTTCAGATGCAACAATATCATTCTAATCATAAATAAATTTGTCTACTTTTGAACCAATTGCTAATTTAAGGTTTCTTCCTTCAGAAAACCAATTGTTCATAATATTTCTCCTTTTGGTCTTTTTTCCTAGATAAGTTTATGTATAATCAGAGATATATGCAGGCATGCCCTTGCTGGCTACTGTTGGGAACATATGCAGCGGTTATATGTTTTTAGTACCTTTAGTCCATCTGCAAAGTTCCAAAACTTATCTGACTCCCTGTTTTCATTCTCTATTTCAATGTTAGTAACATTATATTGTGCAGCTATTTTGACAAAATCCTTTTGCTTTGGAGTAACAGGAAGTAAAGTTTGGTCCACTGCCTATCGTGTTTGTATCTTTTTCTTCAGGTAATTTTTTATTACCTATATTTAATTGTTATGAACTTGTAAAGTATTTGATCTTCGTGTTTGTGTACGTGGAATAACTTACGTGTGCAATTATTTCAGTTGTCGGAGGGGAAACGTGAAGGGCAAGCAATCTGGTATTTTGTTATTTTGTATTTTGCCAATTTCTATAACAGCTATTGGTGATCACTTTCAAAAGTTATTTAATAATCTGCCATTCAGTATGTAAGCATAACATGGTAGAAAAAAATATTACAATTCCAGCAATTTATATAAAACAATTAGCATTCAGGTATAAAGTAATACCCTGCCCATCCTTTGCCCATTCACCTTCAAGACAAACCTTAGTAAGATTTTATATAACAATTTGCATCTCTGCCAAATTTGCATGCTTTACAAATCTAGCGATCTTTCTTGTTATATATATATATATATATATATATATATATATATATATATATATATATATATAGTTTTCTTAGATTGGACTATCTATACGGTTCAGTAATCTATAAGCTCTATTCTTATTGCATTTTTAGCTATCAAACTGTTTATACAAACCATGAATGAATATGTACAAAATTGTTTTATAAGTCCAGTGAATCCATCTGTTTGAGTAGTCACTTATATATGTGACAGTGCATTTTAGTTTGGTTTCAGATTTTCAAATTTAATTCTAATATATATATATATATATATATATATATTAGTTGCACTATCAACTATTAAACTGTTAAATAAGAATGAAAGAATATTTATAGAACTACCTTGTAAGTCTAGTAATTTTAAAAAAATGTGAATAGTAGTATACGACTTTCGAAATGTTAAATGTTCAAGTGTATAGCCTGACATTTCTTTAAATCACATAGCATTCTATTATAGTGCACTTACAAAAATACATCTGGAATATGTTAACACAGCCTGTTGTCTTTCTACTAAAATTTGGACATTAGTTAATTAGTTTTATTGATGATTCTTGTATATGACTCCATCCAAAACTGGTTAAGCCACAGTCATAACTTTTGATCCCCTGCTTATTTGACCATTTGATATAAACTGTTTTTTGAACTTTAATGTAAATAGGGCGTTGAACATGATGAATTACCTACAAATAACACTGATATCGAAGGTACGGACAAATCTCCAGTTGCCGCTGAAACTTCGCCACCTATACCTGCAACAACAGAGACTCCATCGGTTTCGGCTTCTCTTTGCATGGTAAATCTAACACCATACCTTTTATTTTGCTAATGCTAATACCATACAAGAATTTAAAATTCCAAAGCTATTCTACTTTGTATTCTTCACTAAATTTCATGTAAAAAAATTTTGATGACATATTTTGACATGTAACCAGCTATTTGTATATTTGAGAAGTTACGCACTTGAGCAAATGGTGCATGAAAGAACAAAATGTCAATGCTGGACCCAGAGCAATTAAAAGAGTTGAACGGACTTTACAAGACCTTAGGGTATGTTCTCTTAATTTTCAGTTGCACTTCAAAATATGTGACTTGTTTTCGTTCGGCTGTCTTTCTATCCTGTTAACTGGTAAGAAAAAGAATAACTAGTTGTCAGCACACAAGTTCCTATAGCTACTAAACACCGCTACTTCTAGTTGTCATCATATCAGTAAGTTGTGATTCACATATATTAGTATTGACAATCCACATGCACCTAAATGTAGAACTAGAACCACATTTATTCTTTTATAGTTAGGAAATCAATTAAATGAATATAGCAGAAGAGCCAATATTTTCGTATTTGAGGAGACAATTGAGAAGAAAGGATTCAAAGAAGCGAAGTTAATAACAGTAGTACATTTTTCTTATTTTGCACCTTTTGAGCATGTGCATGTAAAATGTTGTACACTTTCTTCACCCAGCTTACTTGCATGTGGATTCCCCATTTGTGGCTTGCATTTTTATGTTTGTAACCTCGAAAATGCATGAAAGTTGGTTATTCCTGCAGATGCTTTTAATAACATGTAGTTCAGAGAAACCTATGGCTAGTGGTATTCTTGTTATGAAGATCGCTGACATGAAGTTTCACCTGTTACTTTCCTCTTGAGGTAAGTATTCCAGTAATTCTTGATTTCATTATCCGTCGGCCCTGACAATCTTCTTGCTATTAATGACCATCTGCAAAAAATAAAAGTGAACACAATTGCATATTGATATGCACCATCTTAATAAATCACAACTTTACATCACCGCTATAATTTAAACACTAATAGTATCAATAAGATAATTACTTATTTCCTAATAGGTTATAGAGCCGAATAATTAGCTCTTCTTCATCCTCAGTTATGTTTCCTCTCTTGATATCTGGCCTTAAACATAAGTTATATTTCATTATAGGCTAAATGAAAGTATAAATTTACTTAATCACAAAATGCATCTACTTTCCAGGGAGTGTTTTTACAGGGCTTGTTCATTAGTAAGTACCCAAACCTCACAGTGGTCTTCCTCTTTACATGACTTGCTGTTGAAGTGGATGATGTGAAGCTTGAAGTTGAAATACATGCCTTATAGCATGGAATCTTATTGTATCATTGTACTGTACTTGTATTATGTATTGCCTCTTTACAACAATGCTGGAGATTAGTTATAACTTTGTAGCATGTATTATATATTGTTGCTGAACTGTTGTTTTCATGTATCATTGTACTGTACTTGATGAACTATCTGAAACTTTTGTTTTCATGTATCATTGTATTGTACTTAATGAACCATCTGAAACTTTTGTCTTCATGTATCATTGTATTGTAATTGATGAACTGTTTGTAACAGTGAATCGTATTGTGAACCGAGACACTATTTTGTATTGAATTGAACTGAAGTAAGAACTGCCGAGACGGTTAATTGATTTGAGTAACATACAAAAATTAACCACGGTCTTAAGCCGTGGCTAACCATGAATTTGCCACGGCTCTAAGCCGTGGTTGATCTAAATATTGCCACGGCCTAAAGCCGTGGCAAAATAGAAAACAGCCACGGCTCAGGGCCGTGGCAAAATTTTTGCCACTGCCTATTTTGCCACGGCCCAAAGCCGTGGCAAAATCGTTTAGCCATGGCCCAAAGCCGTGGCGAAATGACTTTTCTGGTGTAGTGATCTCAATTCGTATCGATCATATCTCGCGATCCACAAGTCCAAATGCTACAAAATTTTCACAGGAGCTTACGTGCATGATGAAGAATGTCCACACCAAGTTTCGACTCCATCGGACGCAATCTTGATCGATACGAAATTCATTCGTATCGATCACGGATCGGGCCGAAACTTCACAGGCTTGGTCGCGTGGGTCCGCTCACGTGCCAGAAGAAGTCTCCCGAGACCTGAGGGAAATATCAGCCTCCTACACCTATAAATAGCCCCCCAGAGCCTACAGAAAAGGGATCTTTGAATTCTCCAACGCCCAGACTCTGCCGGATCCAGTTCTAAACTCCATTGCTGCTGCTGCTAACGAATTTTACTGTTGTAATCCATTGTTATATGTTGTAACACGCTACAATCAATTGTAAACAACAAAGAGTCATCAATAAAGCAATCAATTTCATAGTGGACGTAGTCAATACGCGGAACCACTCTAAATCCTTGTGTTTCTATGCGTTTTTATTATTTTCCTACCTATTTTTTGGAGTTTTTGTTAGATAATCCTCTTTTTCCATTTAATTTCTTCACTTTATCTCTTCAAAAACTTCCGAAGAGTGTTGTGCCCATTTTTGGTACAAACACTTTGGTGCTTTCACCGAAAAGAAAAACTAATTTTTCTCCTGCTCCTTGGATCTCCTATCGATACCGGATTGCATAAATCCAAGAAGAAGATCCAGATCTTAAGCCTTAAAGCCCTTCCATTCTATTCAGATTCGCATCAGATCTAGGAAAGGACTTCATCAATTCACCATGGTAAGCACACGAACTGCTTCTACAGCTGCTGATCAAGAGGGACGGGACAGATGGAATCCCATGCAATTGCCTCCATCCAACCAAGATGCCGTCGGACCTTCAGATCCATCAGGCCCGATTACCAGACAAGAATTCCAGATGTTGCTTCAGGAGTTGACCCAGAGTCGGCAACAACTAACTGAACAACTGCGCGCCAACACAGAGTTGACCAACCAGCTGAAGAAGATCCAGAAGAGACCAAGGATCTTATTCTTCCACAGAGAGTTCAGCCTCATCTGATGATCATCACCGATCCACACGCCTGCGGCTGGATGTAAGCTACACCCAGGCCACAGGACACCAACCTGTCTTGAATCTTGGACAACCCAGAACTGGACCATCCACTAGTCGTCATACCGGATCCTCATCCCGAGGAGGTTCCGTTCCTTATCATGTCACAGGCAACCTTGCTACTACCACTACTACCGAACAAGGAGTTGATGCTAGAAACCAAGCTGATCCGCATCGTCACCAACGAGATCATACTCCAGAACCTTATGTCCCAGAAAATGTTGAACCAAGGAGGCGAGGCACGGACCGTCGACCGCGTCCGGTCCAGACTCGCACTGTGGAACCCGACCACACCTTGGCACAACATCCTCCAAATATCCAGATGCCGGATATACCGACGATGATTCGTCAGATGATCCGTGAAAGTTAGGGTCTCACCAACGACGACTGGGGAATTTCCCGGAGTCATACCCCTTTCACTGATGACATATTATATGCTGAACCGCCTCGCGCTTCAGGATGCCAACTTTGCCAGTTTATGAAGGAAATTCTGATCCAAATCAACACATCATGAAGTATGAATGGTTGATGAATGCTGCGAGAGCCGACGATGCAATTAAATGTCGTAGTTTCCCTATTTCCCTGGGGGGCATTGCAACTATGTGGTTTACTCATTTACCACCACGATCCATTTCTAACTTTGACCAAATGGCCACCAAATTTGTTGAGCAATTCCGTATGCACGTGACGAGGCCTAAAGATGTTAATACCCTGTCTAGCATCACTCAAGCTCCCAGAGAGACACCCAGATGTTACTTGGAGCGATTTCATGCTGCTTGTGCAGAAATAAGCAATCCTAATGACAACTCTATCCTGATGGCATTAACTAAAGGGATTGACCCTGATTCTGAGTTCGTAAATTGGTTAGTTGGGAAGCCGCCTGCGTCATTGGACCGTTTCTATTCCAAGGCAGCCCAATTCTTGAGAAGGGAGGATGCGAAACAGTCTAGGAAGCAGGATGATGCAGGACCCAACATTGAAGGAATTCAAAGTAACATTGCAGTTAAACAATCCGGGGAGAGTTCCGAAAAAGTTCAGTTAAATATACAAAACAAACAAAACCAGCAAAGGGACAGTGGAAATCAAGCTAAAAAACGAGATCAGAATCGTGGTCCACGATGTAGAGCCCCCATGTTCGACAATTATACTCCGTTAAACACGTCGCTGGAAAATGTGTATTTGCAGACCTGTAATACCATGCAATACAAGAAACCTGCCCCGAAGCCGTCAACAGAAAGACAGGTCCAAACAGGGAAGTTTTGTAGATTCCACGAAAGCTATGGCCATAATACAAATGAATGTCGTCATTTGCAAGATCTTATTGAAAAGCTGATACGTGAACGAAAGTTGGGTCAGTATGTGCGGGCGCCGCAGTCAGGAGGTGCGGGCCCATCAAATCAGAACCGTGCACCAAATCAAGAATGGCAAGAGGAACCCACTTGGACTGGCGGGAGATTGGTTATTAATATAATAAGTGGTGGTCCTCATCCAGCAGACCGAAGCTGGAAGGAAATGGAGTCGTATGCCAGCTCTATTAGGCATGCGGACTTCGAGTGTTATAGTAGTTTTGATGAAGGGGCTCCGGCCAAACAACAAAAGACGATGATTGATGACATTGTATTCAGAGATAGAGATGCTGATAAAGTCGAAGCTCCCACCATCGATCCACTGGTCATCTCAGCTCAAGTAGGTCCTGCTTGGATGAAGAGGATCTTAGTTGACAGTGGAAGCTCTGTGAATATCTTGTTTAAACAAGCTTACGACCAAATGAAAATGGAAGCCAAAGATTTAAAGCCCTGCCAATCTCGAATCCATGGTTTCAATGGGAGTGCTACTATACCCACTGGAGTAGTGGAACTACCAGTGGAGTTAGGAGTCGGAGAACGCCGGAGAGTGCAGATATTACAGTTTATTGTGTTGGACATAGACTCCCCTTATAATGATTTTTTAGGCCGACCGGCCCTTGCTGAGTTCAGGGAAGCTATTGCCCCGTGGTGTTTAACCCTAAAGTTTCCCACTGATCGTGGAGTGGGAGTCATCCAAGGAGATCAGGCTGCAGCGAGAGCCTGTAATGTTGCCGAGCTGCGGGAGGCACAGCGAAAGGAGAAAGGAAAGGGCGTAGAGGAATCTCTCTGCGTCTGCTTTGCTGATAATTGACAATTAATGCCTGGGCCTAGGCCCGGGCACCCCAGCCAATTCCAAAGGGATCTTGACCCAAGAGAAACTGAAGACGAAGGAGAATCTAAAGAAAGTCAAGCATCCCTGGCCGAACTGACGATCGATGTCTCGATGGATAATGATGATGACTCGAAGGTGATAAAGATCGGCTCTCAGCTAAGCCAGCAAGTTCAAGAGGAATTGGTTGAATTTCTACGGGCGAATCTTGACGTATTCGCCTGGACGCATTCTGACATGTGTAGGATCTCGCTGGACATTGCGAGCCACACTCTGAATATTGACCCGCGGCTTGTCCCGGTCAAACAGAAAAGGCGTGGTATGGATCCAAAGAGATCTGCTGCCCTTAAAGAAGAGGTAGAATAGCTTAAAGCAAACGGGTTCATTCGAGATGCGCTATACCCCGAATGGGTGTCGAATCCCGTGCTCGTCCGAAAGTCAAAAGGAAAATGGAGAACCTGTGTCGATTACTCCGATCTGAATAAAGCTTGTCCCAAAGACAGTTTCCCGCTTCCCAGAATTGATCAGCTAGTAGATTCAACAGCTAGGCATGAGCTCTTAGCCTTCATGGATGCGTATTCTGGCTATAATCAGATACCGATGCATTTACCTGATCAAGAACATACCAGCTTCGTAACCAATCTAGGGCTTTATTGCTACAAAGTTATGCCATTCAGACTTAAGAATGCCGGGGCTACTTATCAACGATTGGTCAATCGGATGTTTGCCAATCAAATCGGGAAAACCATGGAAGTATATGTAGACGACATGCTTGTGAAGTCACGATTTTCCACTGACCATTAAAGACCTGGAAACTATGTTCAACATACTTCGAGAATACAGAATGAAACTCAACCCACTGAAATGTCATTTTGGAGTTGCATCCGGAAAATTCCTTGGGTTTATCGTCAATGCTAGAGGGATCGAAGCTAATCCTGAAAAGATCTGGGCAATCAGAAATCTTGAAACCCCGAAAACTATAAGAAAGTCCAGAGTCTCAATGGGAAAGTAGCAGCATTGAGCAGGTTCATTTCAAAGTCCACTAACAAATGCATTCCCTTCTTCGATCTGATCTGAAAACGGAAAACGAAACTTTGAATGGACCACAGAGTGTGAAGGCGCTTTCCAAGCACTAATTCATCATCTATCCACACCACCTATCCTGTCAAAGCCTATTGATCATGAGAAGTTGTACGTATACTTGGCGATATCAGAAACGCTATTAGCGCTGCATTGATTCGAGAAGAAGACAGAATACAGAAGCCAGTATACTACATCAGCAAACGATTGACTGGAGTTGAGAGGAATTATCCAAAGCTGGAGAAGTTGGCTTATTGCCTTGTTATTGCATCAAGGAAGCTCCGACCATATTTCCAGGCACATCCTATTATTGTTTATACCAACCTGCCGTTAAGACAGGTCCTTACGCGGCCTGAGACGTCTGGTAGGTTACTCATGTGGAACATCGAACTGAGTCAGTTTGATATTACTTATACTCTAAGGCGAGCCATTCAAGGAAAAGTCCTAGCTGATTTTATAGTTGAGTTTACCATTCCAGAGGACTTGCCTGAAACCAGTGAATCTCCCGAATACGTCTGGAAGCTGTATACTGATGGTGCATCAAACGACCGGTGTTCGGGCGCTGGAGTTGTACTTGAAACCCCCGAAGGCCGATCTATATGTTATGCTTTAAAGTTCGATTTTCATGCAACCAATAATGAAGCTGAATATAAAGCCCTCTTAGCTGGACTAAAACTTGCCAGAGATTTGAAAATCATCGCTGTGGAAATTTATTGTGATTCACAATTAGTTGTGTGTCAGGTTCGGGGAGAATATCAAGCGAGAGATCGAAGGCTGGCTGCCTACTTAGCTCGAGTTCAGGAAGCACTGGATCAGTTTGATTATTATGCCATTTATTGCATACCTCGAGAACGTAATCAGAAAGCCGATTCATTGGCGAAGTTAGCCAGCACAGGTGAAGCTCAGCAAATGGGACTCGTTCCCGTAGAGACGCTAACTTCCCAAAGCATTGACCGGGCAGAAATAGATTGGGTATGTGAAACTGTCCCCGATAAGGAGTCATGGATGACTCCATTCAAAAATTATCTTGAGCAAGGAACCCTGCCGGAGCGTAGGAATGAAAAGATACAAGTCCTTCGGAAGGCCTCATGATTCACCATCCAGAATGGAATCATGTACATAAGAGGGTACTCCGTTCCTTTACTCCAGTGTATCGCTCACGATGAAATTAAACGGGTATTACACGATGTACACGAGGGAGAATGCGGCGATCACACCGGGGGGCAAGCACTAGCCAAGAAAATACTTCGATACGGATATTACTGGCCAACTGTGAATTGCGATGCGTCGGATTATGCAAGGAAATGTGATAAATGTCAAAAGCATGCTCGAATTCCTAGAGCCCCACCTACTGAGATAACGCAAATGGTCAGCCCATGGCCGTTTGCAATATGGGCATCGACATCATTGGTACTCTACCTCTGGCAAAAGGTGGTGCGAAATACGTGCGAAATACGCCATCGTCACAGTTGATTACTTTACAAAGTGGGCTGAAGCTGAAGCCCTTGATACCATAACGACGAAAAAAGTAATTAACTTTGTAGTCCGCAACATTATCTGTCGATTCGGTCTCCCACACACCATTATTACTGACAACGGAACCCAATTCGACAGTGCTGAATTTAAAGATTTTTGCAAATGATTTCACATTTAAAAGAAATTTTCTGCGGTTGCACACCCTCAGGCGAACGGACAGGTCGAAGCAAGTCCATTCTGAAAAAACGACTGGAAAAGGTCGGGGGCAAGTGGGTCGATGAACTTCCTATGGCTTTATAGGCTTACCGAACGACCCACAAGTCTGCGACTGGTCACACTCCATTCTCTCTCTCTTATGGTTCAGAAGCCGTCATTCCAGTCGAGCTAGAAGTACCTTCTCATCGTGTGACATACTATGATCCGAAGACAAATTCTATATTACTTGCTGAATCTCTCGATCTACTAGATGAGAAGTGTGAGGAGGCTGATTTGAGGGCAGCCGCGTATCGAAGTCGAGTCGCCCGATTGTACAATGCCAAGGTCCGTCCGCGAACCTTTGAACTAGGCGATCTCGTCTTGAAAAGAATCTATCTGGTTCCTTCGCATATGAAGCCGACATGGGAAGGACCGTATGTTATTGAACGAAGGCTCGGAGATGGCACATTCAAATTATCGACCGTTGACGGTCTTACCCTGCCAAGAGCCTGGAACAGCGAGAGTCTTCGTCGCTACTACACATGACAGGCTATGTTTATTCATTTAGTTTATTTTCCATTTTTCAATTTGTTTCTGCGTTTCGAAATTAGAATTTCTAATAAGGCAACTGACTTTGCCATATTTTCTTATTTCAGCAATAAAATGCAATCTCTTCGAGCCAGAGCTGTGATTTACTTGAAATGCTTCATATGATCATCACTATGCACGAAGAGCTAAGTCTCACCATACGGTGGGATTTATTCAAATAGGGAGTGACTGTGATGCAACCGGTCACTCGCTAAGTGAAACCCGAGCTCGGGGACAAGCCATCACACCAAAGTCAAAAAGGATTGATACACGACAATCCCTCACTTAACTCCAGATTCCCGGAGTGCGAACTGGAGTATAAAAATACGTCTACGAAGAGGGTGGATCCGTCTGCCTAACGAATTCGTCCGTATCTAAACCAAGTTTGAAGAAGGTGGACCCGTCCATCTAACGACCTCACTTGTTAACTCAGGGTGGATGTGATCCGACCATCCACGATCCTAATACACCTTTCGTTCCCAGAGTGCGAGCGAAATCCAAAACATACAACAGATGTGACTGGCTGTCTGTTTATCAACTCTGAACTCCCAGGGTGCAAGTCGGAGTATAAACATCAACTCCGAACTCCAAGAGTGCGAAACGGAGTATAAACATCAACTCCGAATTCCCAGAGCGCGAATTGGAGTATAAATACCAACTCCGAACTCCCAGAGCGCGAGTCAGAGTATAAACATCAACTCCAGATTCCCAGAGTGCGAATTGGAGTATAAACACCAACTCCGAACTCCCAGAGTGCGAGTCGGAGTATAAAGGTCGACTCCAAGTCCCCAGAGTACGGACATACAACCAAAGCTTAAACCAGCGTGATCGACCGCCGGTGAACAAATGAAAATCCCCGGAGTGCGGATATGATCACCGATAATTAAACGAGTGGGGCTGAACCACTCAATCTCCACTTGTTCCAAACATCTGTTCAGCGGCACTAGGCTCAACGTGCTGTAAGTGAAACACAATCGCTGGATGATGTTCAACAACTCATCCCCAAGACTGGGGGGCAAGACTTAAGCATCGACCGCTGACTGAAGCGGTGCAACGTCAAAATTCGACTCACTTCCAAGTCATAAATCATGTCCACAGTTTCCAGGCCTAGCATAAAAAAGTCAAACTCGACTCGGAACCTGAAACTTCACAAGTGTACTTCAGATATTGAAACACTTAGGCAAATATACAATAACTGAAAAGAAGCCAAAAAAGAAAATTTTCATTTCTACTTTCTGTGAAAGAATTTCATATACAAGTCTACTCCAAAAAATCCTACTAGCAGGGGCCGAACCCGCATCTATACACGACCAGCAAAATGAAAATCAAAATAAACTGAAGAAGCATGTCTAGTCTTTCTTCTTCCTCGGCTTCCTTTTCAGTGTAGACCTGCTGGAGCCGCCACTACCTTTCCTTTTTGAGCCCTTGATTTTCGGTGGTCGGTCCCCAGGCGGGGGCATGATCTCGACATCCTCCTCCGAGCTCGAATGAATAGGGATGCTTCCTACGGGCGGAGTCGGAGGAACAGGATCAAATACAGAAGGTGGAATGGGCACACTGGTGTCAAAAACCGTACCGCCAGGTGATATCATTCTAAGCGGAGTTGGCCCAGGTGCCGTCATCCCACCTCCAAAACTGCCACCGTGAGCCGCTACTTCCATTTCAGCGTCGATTTGTGCGAACATCTCCTCTTCGGTAACCGCTCGATCCTCGCTGGGGGCATCAGTAGTTGGCATTGAAGAACTTGTAGCAGGAGCGCCTCCACCCATAACAAATGGCAGGTCGGCCAGAGGATCACCATGATGGCGAAAGAGTTCCTCCATCATCTTCTCATCAAAAACAAGTGAGCTCCCCTGCATTTCGTCAAGTGGCGTAGTGACAGTTACAGTGGTCGCTTCGGTCACAATAACCTCTTGCGTCTAATGTGATTCTTGAGTGACAGGAGGAACGACCGGCGCAGCATCAATCACTGGACAAAAAATAAGAGAACTGTTAGAACTTAACTCGAGTGAAGATTTCAACTTAAGGCAGATATGTGGAATGTTCAGAATACCTTCCTCAGATTGACTTGTAAGGGGCTGAACGGCTTCGGCAACTTGCTCTGTAGCCGGAGACATCTGCGACTGATCCGGATTATACGCAGGAACAGCTTGGGGATCAACCGCAGGTAAAGATTTAGGCTGGGTTGACGCTGGAAGTTCAAGACTTGCATCATGATGTTCAACCCCAAAGCCTTCTCCTACTTCCAGGTGCTAAGTGCCGAGTCTCTCTTTCTCGTAAGAAATCATTGACTCATGGAGAATCTTCCTTTCATCTTCATTTAGCAGGCGATTCTCGAGCTCGAACTCATCAATAGACTCACCCAGAGGCACTGCTTTCTCCTCCTCAACCAATCGGCCCCAAGCTATATATAAGTGTGTCGGGTAATCATCGAGCCAGGCTAGACCCCTGTGCCTCACCACGTTGGCATTGTAAACAACAAGAAGATCTTCAATATCGGCTTCTAGCCTGGACTTGGCCGATCTTACCTTCTCCTCGACCTCAGTCTCCACCTTGCGGACTTGTCCACAGCCGCATCCCGTTCACCCCGGAGCAGAATAGCCTGTTTGCACACCTTCTAGGCTACATTGTTTGCATCATCCCTTTCCTTGGCCATGTCAGAGAATTTGGCCTTAAGCTCGTTAAGTTCCTTGACCGCCGCATCCCGCTCGGCGGTGACTGTGGTGTTTCGATGGCCCATCTCCTCCACTAAGGCAACATGTGTCTGCCTCAACCTCTCCATTGCCACATTCGCTTCGTCAGATTTTTGGGTGGCCTCAATTTCAGATTTCCGAGAAGACTCGGCCTCGGTGTTGAACACTTGTATAATTCGGTTCTTTTGAGCGAGTTCGGACTCCATTTTCTCAATCGCTTTGGCTCGCTCAAAGGACAACTCGGAAGCTTTCTCTTCAGCCTTTACCGACTCTCTATATTGGGTGTAGATGTCATAAATGTAGTCATGCATCGTGTTTTCCACACGAGGTGGGATTCTCTTTAAGTGAGGGGGGAAGACGTAGCCGTCGAAGCATATGTTCGGGAACTCCTTCCTCAACTGAGCAATTTTAATAGTCCCTTCCCCCGTGGGCTCAATAATGGCCTGCTCTGCAATTATGGGGAGCACGGTTTCAACTCGCTAGTGATGAGTTTCAGACCTCGAAGTTTGAGAATACGGTCTATGTCGCGGAGGCTCTGGCGGGTGTGGAACATGAACAGGAGGTGGAGATGGAAGTCTAAGAGGTGGAGAGCGAGACCTAGATCAGTGTCTATATTCTCTGTCCCTGTCCCGCTCGTACCTCTCTTGATTAGAGTATCTGCGATCGCGGTCTCTATCTGAATCCCTCCTGCGGGAGTCATAGTAGGTAGAAGATTTTCGAGCCGAGCGAAGGCTCCCAAGCATTGATCCTTTCCCGGACATTGTACCTGAAAGTGAGAAATGAAGGAAAAGTTAGTGATCTCTTGGGTTGGACGATTTACAGTTATGAATCATGTAGCGCAGTGAAGTGTATGCATGTGCAACCCCCCCGACCAACCGGAAATGTCAGTCGCACTCATAGCAAGCGACCCGCTTAACTCGAGAGCATTGTCAAGCTCCTCCGTCCCGGTGTCATGTTGAAACGACACATAATCCGGAATCGGAATATCAGCAAGCCCTTCAAAAGGATTCTCTACTTGCGGGGGAGGAGCCTCCGAAATTCTAATCCCCGGGACGGGCAAAGACATAACCACGGATTTCAATCTCACGGATTTAGAACGCTTATGAGCAACTGCTTTGCCTTTTCTCCTGCCTCCTGAATCTTGAAAACTGGAAGAAGGCCCAGCTTGGAGTTCGTTATTTGTGGGCGTTCTTTCCGAACCGACTTCTTCAGCTATTACGACTCCGGGCGCTTTGCGTTTCACCCGCTTCTTCGAGACCACTCTAAGTGTCCCTTCCAGCCGTATGCTTTGCTTACGTTCAATCAGCCCGACGATTCTCAAGTTTCTGTCGGTCAGAACTAAGTCAATGTGCCTCTCTTCACCCGGAACCGCTTGGAGTATCCGAACTAGCTCTCTAAAATATCCACCATCGGGTCGTGAGATTGCGGCTGTAAAGGAAGAGAAGTATGTCAGTTTTGAGGTCGATTATTATTATCTCGATAATTCATGAGAAAGATTGCAACGCTTACGTCTATCCAACCATCACCTAGCGAATCCAGGGGGCACCGAACGTAGAACCATTCAGTTTTAAAGTAACTCAGCCTTCCCCAGGACCCAGTTACTATTTGACAGTTCCTAACCGCTTCCAAGAAGGTGAAAGAAGGGCTGTCTCCATGACTCTTAATGTTAAATAGATATCTAATCTCGATCGGCTTTGGTGGTCGAAAGAGAATTTCCATAAACAGAATGAAAGTGCTATTCAACAAGGCGTATCCGTTGGGGTGTAGCTGGGATGGAGCGATTCCAAGGAATGACAGCATTTTCCTTATGTACTGATTGAATGGAGGAAGTGTTCACGCCGTACAAGCATGACGGTTGAAAGCAGTAAACCCCTCTAGGGGAGCATGTGGTCTATCATTTGTCTCTGGCAGTAATACGTCGTCGAGCGACAAGCCGTGTCTTAAACAAATCCGTCCCAGCATATCTTCGGAAATGCCGGACGGCACAGAATCTTCTGGATTGCAGATGAACCTGGCACCTGGATACTCGTCCGGGGCTGGGTCTATGACTTCGGCCTCGATGGCCGGTATCTCGATTATTGGAGGAATTGAACCTTGAACTTCCTGTTGTTGTGAACTTGAAGGTTCCATGACTAACTAGCTCATGAAAAATCATCGTTAAACGGATAATAAACCCATGCATCCCGCAGTGTGAAGTGTGTGAATATGTTGTGCAGTGCAGTGCTGTATATTACTTGAAAAATTCCACAGAGTTAAGGAAAGCATGTAAACGACGAGACTTCGAAATTCAGTCGGAATGACCGTCACAACCGTGCCATCCAGATAACAGAGACCGATCTGAGTTAAAGTTTGTTAGAATTTTGTTAAAGTTGCAGTTCCATCGACGAGCTTCAAAGGGAAATCAAATATGCATTCCAATGGTCAAGTCCAATTATGCCAAAATGAAGCTCGTCGGAGTTAGATGTATAAATGCACGAGAGTTTTCAAGATCATCGAAGTTAGGCTCATTGTCGATCATCAAAGTTCGAGTTCACATCCGTCCAATGTCCACTTCGTATCCATCAGGGATACAGGTTCAAATTCGTATCGATCGTTCAGGTTCAAATTCGTATCGATCCCATGGTACGTAGTTCGTATCGATCGGAGCTCAACAGTTTCGTATCGATCAAAAAACACTTGCTTCGTATCGATCAGAAAACACTTGCTTCGTATCGATCAGAAAACATCTGCTTCGGATCGATCAATATTGTCTACTTCGTATCGATCAATATCGTTTCAAAACAACTGATGCTAAGTGACTGTTCCCTCATCGATACGAAGCCCGAAGCAAGACAACAATACGAGATTTCCCACCGGGATCGATACGAGATCGATTCGAACTCCATCTTCTCCTTCCTCGACCTCGCACAATATCTTCTTCCCCAAACTGTTCAAACACCATGGCAATTTTCGAATAGCCGACTCCGGTCTTGGAATCACCAAAGATCGATCGTATATGCAAATAGATTGGCAATCAATTTCGAGTCTCGTCGCAACAACGTGGGTCAGTCGTTCATTTACCTGATTTCAAAAATTGGTTCAAGGAGTTACAGATTTGAATCGATTCGAAGGCAAGAACTTTTCTTTTTCCAAGATTCTGGAGCGATACAAAGGGCTGCAGAAGAAACGAGCGAGTAAAAAGTAAAAAACGACTAAGTCCACAGTATTTATATGGACTCGAAAGTGAAGGTAAAGAATGATTCGCCTCCCAGAGAATTCAACCGGTTACAAAGTGTCAACACAGAATCGATTCGAACAAGCCATTCGAATCCATCAACTCGAGCCTTTATCGAAGCGAAGTTCAAAACGAAGGTCTTTCTAAGCCACCCAAATCCATCAATTCCGAGCCATTGTTCGTATCGATCATTTTTGACTCCATCCCTAGTGCAATGATTCGAACAAGCTATTCGAATCCATCAAGTCACAGCTCCCAGAGGCTAGTACCCATCGATATGAATTGCCTGTTCGTATCCAATGACGCCAGGTCCATCGATTCGAAATACACAACAAGGGTTGTTCTGAAGGCATTGAACACCATCGATACGAACGATCGTTTCGTATTCGTTAAACCTCACATCCATCGATTCGAAATTTTCATTTCGTATCCATCAATGCGATGTATATCGATGCAAAGATAATGTTCCAACCTTTTACATCGATTCAGGAGAGGATCGATATGAAGGAACATTCAAAAACCACCATCGAGTGTTGTTACAATTCGAATTTCACATCGGTTCAGGAGAGGATCGATACGGAATTCGATACGAGATAAACTGACAACGACTCGTAATCGTCAACGAGAGTCGGATTAACATATATGCATATATGTCGGACTAATATTCAATTTTCCACATCCACAGGAATTGGATACTTATCTGATAACGATTACCACTTTCAGCGAAAAGACGATAACTATTCAGAATGAAGATTGCAGCATTTCAAAGCACGTCATGTTCCCACAAAACGTACTTTGGGGGGCAAATGTTATCCCGCCTTTTGGCAAGGCCGTGACACCAAGAACTTGACTAGAAACCAATGACGACTCGTCTTAGAGATCGGTTATATGCAGGCTCACTATGGATATCGACGAATTTTGTCCTAGTCCGGATCAAGCTACAATCGACAAGACACGACCAGAAAAGCCATGGAAGTCAGCACTCCAAATCTCAAGTCAATCCGAGTTCATATGCTCAAGTTATGATCGATGCAAGATTGGATGAAAAACAGTCTCGAGTTCGAATCCATCAACTAGCCACTGTTCGAATCGATCGAGTTCGATGTCCATCGACTGGCCACTGTTCGAATCGATCGTGTTCGAATCCATCAGGGGAAGCTTTGTTTGAATCGACCGGCCAATGTCCACTTCGAATCGATCGGCCAATGTCCACTTCATATCCATCATCCAATGTCCACTTTGTATCCATCAGAGAGCCTCTGTTCGTATCCATCAGTGAGTCACTGTTTGTATCCTTCAAGTCCAGTTGCTTCGCACCCATCGAGAAGCCCTTGTTCGTATCGATCCATATCACGGTTCTTCGTATCGATGGGACTACCAATGTTCGAATCCATCTGGCCACTTCAACTTCGTATCGATCGACCGAAGTCATTTCCAATCGATGCGAACAAGGCCACGCAGTTGAATTATTCCATGTGTTCTCCATCGATACGAAACAAGGGTCACCTTCCATCGATTCGAACAAGACAAGTGCCTCGATACGAACAAGGCGAAAGTCCTGGAACGACTAGATTAACTCGGCGAAGAAGGTGGGTCGATCTGAAGAATGCTTGCCATGTCACCACTTGATCACGCGCAACCATCGATTCGAACAGGATCGAGTCGAAATAATCGAGTCGAACGAAGCAGCCAACCGAAAATCCCAATTCGCATCGATCATATCTCGCAATCCACAAGTCCAAATGCTACGAAATTTTCACAGGAGCTTACGTGCATGATGAAGAATGTCCACACCAAGTTTCGACTCCATCGGACGCAATCTTGATCGATACGAAATTCGTTCGTATCGATCACGGATCGGGCCGAAACTTCACGGGCTTGGTCGCGTAGGTCCGCTCACGTGCCAGAATAAGTCTCCCGAGATCTGAGGGAAATATCAGCCTCCTACACCTATAAATAGACCTCCAGAGCCTATAGAAAAGGGATCTTTGAATTCTCCAACGCCCAGACTCTGCCGGATCCAGTTCTAAACTCCATTGCTGCTGCTGCTAACGAATTTTATTGCTGTAATCCATTGTTATCTGCTGTAACACGCTGCAATCAATTGTAAACATCAAAGAGTCATCAATAAAGCAATCAATTTCATAGTGGACGTAGGCAATACGTCGAACCACTCTAAATCCTTGTGTTTCTGTGCGTTTTTATTATTTTCCTACCTGTTTTTTGGAGTTTTAGTTAGATAATCCTCCTTTTCCATTTAATTTCTTCACTTTATCTCTTCAAAAACTTCCGAAAAGTGTTGTGCCCATTTTTGGTACAAACACCCTCAAATATTATGATTGAATTATTATCTTCAATGTGACACTTATCTTTTTCAAATTTAATTTTATATCCTTTATCTCAAAGTTGACTTATACTTAGCAGATTATGTTTCAGATTCTTAACTAGCAAAACATTAGTAATAATAGGAGTTTCAGAGTTACCGGCTTTGCCGATGCCAATCACATATCCTTTTGAATTGTCTCCAAAGTTAACCAGTCCTCCATCTTTGTATATTATATCATTCAACATATCTGGATTCCCAGTCATGTGTCTAGAACATCCACTATCGAGTATCCATTTATTCTTTTTGATTTGCACAATTTGTCCGTTGTGGATTGATTCCTCAATTTTCATAAAGCATGTTTCCTGCACATCAAACAATTTTAGTAGACAACTTGTATTTGAATATTGATTATATGCATACTCAAGAGACAATGATGATCTGAATATTTCTAAACTAGTTTTAACAAATTTCTTAAACATAGCCATTTTAAAAAAAAATTCAAAAATCAGATTATGAAACTTTGAAAACCTTGCTCTGATACCAAATGTGAGAAATGCGGATTACGGATCTTAAGGCTAGTATAAACACTAGAGGGGGTGAATATTGTTTTAAGGAATTACTAATTCTTTTCGAGTTTATATTAATTTGAACACAAATGTATACAATATTCAGACACAAATATGATCACAGATTCAAACACAGATGCAAATATAAAGTAAAAGCAGTAAAGGAAAGAACACACCGAATTTTATACTGGTTCGGAGTTACCCTACATCCAGTCCCACACACAAGTACAGATTTCCTTTCAAAAGAAATCTTTACAATTACAACCCTCGATTTCAAGGCACAAGGTACACCACTCCAGATTCACAATCCTCTGGGTAGAGATACTTGATTTCCCGGGCAACAAGTTCACCCAATTGATTTCCTAGGCTACAATCACACCTTTTCTCACTTGATTGATTTCCAAGGCTACAATCACACCTTTTCTCACTTGATTGATTACAAAGAAGCCTATAACTCTGAATAGCATTGGGATCTTGTTGATATAGTGATAGAGAATCAAACCAGAAATGATCTAGTTAAATTCAATGGTGATTTCGGCAGAGTAATGGTAAGAATATATATAAAGAAATGTGGAAGAAGAGGAGTGAAAACCAGAAAAATATTGTTAAAAATTCGTTGAAAACATCCCCTATTTATAAAAGAACAACAGCCATGTCTATTCGTGAAAGGTTATGGCGAATAGACACTTCTTTTGAAATTCAAATTTTTGAAACCAACTGCCACTATGTCGACATGGGTATCTTGGGTATGTCGACATCCCAAAGGAAATTTTGGTGATTTGTTTTTCTTTGAAAATTACTTCTATCTTATATTAAAACTATTTTAAACTTTATAAATATACTTAACTATAGTTAAAATACATAAGTAAATATATAGAATAATATATATATATAATTTTGCTATAATTTTATATTTAAATCTAAGTATAAATATATTATAATTAAATGATAGTTTAAAACAAACGAAGTTTAAAACAAGAGTTTATTTAAAAACAAAATCAAAGAATATTTTAAGGCTAAATCATCTTTTTGAAAATCATTTGAAAAGATAATTTTTAAGGCTAAAACATTTTGAAAAGCAGTTTTGAAAATCATTTTGAAGTAGTTTTGCAAGCTTCTTCCTGCAGAATATCTCATCACATCAAGACTCGAGAACTTGTACAAAACCAAGATGTTCGTGGGTTTGTAAGCCACCTGTCGTAGGTTTGTAAGCTACTTGTCGTGGGTTTGTAAGCCACTAAAAAGGTAGAAATGGGTTCCATCCCAAATGAAATATGGAGTGAAGATTTCAGTGCTATCATGAAGTTTTAACATAATTCTAGACTCAATACTTATCTTGTATTATTAAAATCTTGAACTCTTGATAACTTGATTTCTTGATACTCATGAGTCTTCAATCTTGATATCTTTGATCTTTAAATTCATCAGTCTTGTATCTCTATACTGTACAGTCTTCATTCTTGATACTTGCATGGTTAAATCCTGCATATACATATATATCTAAACTATAATGTTAGTATTTATATTTTATAATCTTATTCTAAGGTTGTTGTCATCAAAACCATCATCTCAAGGACTAACACTTTTTGGTTGTAACTCTGTTATGTATATTCTTTTGACTCGCCTGTATATTATGGTTGCTACACCACTTGACATGTATCATTTTAAATACTCTGTGATGTATCTGTATATGCGTATATGTATATGATGATCTACTGTTCTGTGATGTGTTTTACATTTGAGTTGTTATATTTTGTTCTGTTAGATCTTATAGCCATTATAGTTTTGTATTAAATATCTATTGGATATGTCGATCCACATGAAAAAAAATATGCTACATTTATCGACGCATTCAGTAGATAGTTAAGACAAGGCTATAGATGGTCGCTCCTATCCTGCTATATTCTCCGTATTAGCAGACGGTATTATCTTGTAATACTCTTTGCTAATGTGGGTCTCGGAGAGGGGCATCACAGCTTGGTTTTTCAATCTCATATTCCCCGCCTTCTCCTTCTTTTGATGGCTGCACGATCTTCAGAGATGTTCCAGGGCCACTCAAAGTTTTAGAGACCGCTCCTGAAGGGGCAGATGGCAGGGCAGCGCCAGCCGAACTCGCTAATTGATCGCAAGGTTGTTTTGATGATTTGTCAAGCCTAGAAATGAAAGGCTCAGGCAACGTTTTGGCAATTGCGGTCATAGCAGCATCGGCAGCCTCCTATTCCCACTTAATTCAAATGATCTCTCGACCCTCTATCAGAGCTTTCTTCGATTCTTCATTGAGGTAGGCATCCTCCAACTCTTTCTCGGTATATACATCCCCATTCTCTCGGAAATGGGCCAGGATTTCTTTCCAAACCATGGCAAGAGTACGCGGGAATTTGGGGCCCAAATAACTGAGGCTCTCCTGATGTAGCAAGGAGTTAACATTAGAAATTTAAGATGGTATCATCCATCTTCTCTATCTTCTTTTCAAAAGTATCCTGCAGCTCCAAGTAATTCGCTATTGCGGCGGCCTTCTCACTTCAACTTAGGTCTTCTCGGTGCTAAGCTGCGCGACCCTTTCCTGGAGCGAAGCAATCATTTGAGCTTGATCAGAAACCATCTTGTCGTGGGATTCCATAATTCCCGTGTAATCAGCAATTGTCTTTTTATAGGATTCAACAACTTCGTTATGATCGACGATGGTTTTCTTCTGGGCTTCAATGATCACGTCACGGGCTTCAAGCTCCACTTTTAGCTTAACTTCGTCCATGTGGGCCTTCTTGATTTCATCTCGGAATACAATCTCTATTTTTACATGGGCCTCTTTCAGTTCCTTCAACAAGCTAGCATTGTTCTTACACTCTCGGAGTGCAGCATCCTTTTCTTCTATTAATCGCTTGATTCTAGCATCACATTCCGCTAACGCCCTCTCATAATCGTGTTTCACTGATTCAAATTAGAGAATCTCTTGATAATTATTACGGTTCGTGTTTGCCAGTTGCTTGCATAACTTTTCCCATTGCTCGGCTTGATCTAAATCACTTTGAATCATCGGAAGATGGGGCATATAGGAATCTTTGCGGATTGGGCGCAGGTCATGGTCAAACTTAACTTCCTTTAGAAACCACTCAGGGAGCGTAGCTTCAAGTCTAGGGGGACCGAACGGAAGAATATAAGCCGGTCTTCTGCGACGATGTGAAGCACCAAAAGCGGGCACTACGTGTGTCGATGGAGCTTGGGATGAGAATGAAACTTGAACATTGGAAGCTGAAACTTCAAGTCCGATAGAGATTGGGGCCAGGGTAAAAGCTTGATGCTCAAAGGGATGAGAACCGTGATCTACCTTCGGTTTCTTGGACGGCTCTTCTCGGTCGTCAGGAGTTTTTCTCTTCTCGTAACCACTCTTATAAATCCTACCACGTTCTCTGTTGTCCCAACGACATGCTTCGGCTTCCAAGTCTTTTCGCCTTCTCCACTCTTCCTCGGTTTCATGGGCCTGGTGGCGCCTTGAAGTCTGTCTTGACCAATGTTGCGAATCAGTGAATTGTTCAAGATCCTCATAAAGTTCACGGCCTCTCATGGTATCTAATATGAAGAATAAATAAAGAGCTTTAGCAATAAGAAATGGACCTAAATAATGCATGTGTAAGTGAATGTGACCCTAGCGAAATGTGTAATATGTCTTAGGTGGCCTAAGAGGACGTCACAAACTAGATTGAGAAGACACCATGGTAGAAATCAGCCTGACTCTAGACACAATAGGATCAGGGCGAGGAGACAATCCCTGGAATTCGAAATCTTCTCCCATGAGTTCATCGATATCTGGGTAAACGTTGTTCAAATCCCCAAAGTCAATACCTGTTTCTTTAAGCAGGGAATCCTGAAGTCTCTCGGCTGCTAGGGGAGCATCTTTATCGCGAATCTCCCAAGAAGGCAAATATGGAGAACGGGACTCATTCCCGGGGTCTCATCGCATGATTCGAAGTCTCCATCGTCGAAACTTGCATCGAATTCATCATCGCTGGAGGAGGAATCATAACTATTGTTGCCCTTAACTTCACTCTCCTCCTTTTCTATTTCCACTGCACCCTTGCCCTCACGCTACTTGAATTCTTCTTCCCTTCCTACAAAATTGGGGGCATTCTGGTCGGGCAACGGGTTCCGGTCATAACACCCCTTCCTTCATGATTTTCTTCAGTTGACTCGCTAGACGGACCTTCTCTTTCTGGGAGATCTCCCTCTTCGGGGCCGTATGATGAAGAAGTGGAACGTGTTCATATTCTAAAACGGGAAGGAGACAGAACTTCGATGGCCACGGCGGATCTTCTAGGATCCAACAGCCCATACCGAAGCAAATTCTCGTCCATTATCAAAATTTTGACCGATCTTCCTTGGCGTCTACGGCCTTCAGAGTATGGAAAATTGGACTGAGTGATGGATCTTTATTCAGCCTCGGAATAATTACAAGAAGTATTCAATCTATCAGAAATCCTATAGCGATGTATTGAAACTCAATGAGTAAAAGAGAGAACTTACCCCCATCGTCCAAAGGCGATTAAATCCCTTAGGAGACCTAACAAAGAAATACTGGGTCTTGAATTGAGATAGATTGCTTTGGAGTTGCAACACGATCTTGCAGTTTTTTTGGGCCTCGTTGACAACAAGAGATGGACACTCGTCTCTCTTCTTAAATGAGAGAAAATATCTCAACTCATCAAAACTCAGGGCACGATTAAACGTCTGCACAAACAAAACATGAAGGCAGGTCAAGATCGCGTACCTATTAGGATGAATTTTAAATGGAGCAATTCCCAAGTTCAGAAGAGTTTCTTTCAAGAAGTTATTGAAGGGGGGCACCACTCCATTTAAGCACATATACAGGTGGCAAGCAGTATACCCCAAAGGCGGCATATATGCAAACTCGTTCTTCGACGGAAGGCGCACATCATCGCCTAGAATGTACTATTGTAGACAAATGTTATGTAAAACTTTAGCGAGGATTACGGAGGAAGCTCTCTCCAGGGGATTAAGTAGAACTATGAAATTTGGAGGAGTCCATTCTATAACTGGACCAACAGGAACCAGTTGACCGTACTCAGCATGCGGAACTGAAGAGGTAGGTGCAACGGATGACGATTCAGCTTCTAAAAGTGCTGGACTTCCTCCACTGGACTTAAGACGAGAAGATGGATGCTTCATTCTATAAAACAGAACTTGCATCTAATGCGGTTAGGTTATTCTAACTTTAACTAAAAGTTCCCCTATGACACTTGAACTTCGAAAAAGTATCAATTTATGCCGACGCATCGAATTTCAAGTGTTGACTGGGGCAAGTGCGGTGTGTTATCTATGTGGGATGGGCTCAGTGTCCTAAACACTACAAATGCTATATCCTGTGTAGATATTTCACTTGCTGTCCGAAGCGATGCGGGAAGCTCTTCCCATTTCAGGTACACCAGGTGTGCAACAACAGGACCAATCCGAAGTGAGAAACTATAGATTGATGGGTCCAAATCAAGTGGAAAATTCTCAGCATAAATCGGTTTTAGCTCTCCGGAAGGTGAAACAGCATAAGTTGCACACGAGATGCTATCCTAAGCTATTATTACCCCCAAGAAAAACCAAAACCAATCCGCGAGACATCGTTTCGAATTAACAGTGTAACTCAACGCAAGTCAATTCTGATTCTATGGACGAAGATAGCAAAGCATGTCAAGTACCGAGCAAAGACCAATTTTCATTCCGTGAAGAACTCAAGACTCAATTTACTATCTTCTTCCACAAAATCGCAATCAACTCGAATTCTCCATAATGATCACCACTAATCCAACCTCTTCACCAAATTGCTAAACGAATGCCAAATTCTACACCACCCACCTCAAGTCAAAAAATCAAAGGGCAAGAATAAACAAGGTTTAAGTCGGCAGCGATCCAAGGTGGGTAAGTCGATGGCAATCCAAATTGACGAAGTTTCAAGTGCTAAAAGGTTGGCCCAAGACAGCAGCAAGGCGAGGCAAAGTTGATGGCAGAAAGCTTCGGCAATGGATGGTCGACAACGACGATGGCACAAGTAGAGTTAGGGTTTGATTGGATTTAGGTTGGGTCACAGGAAAAGTGGCTCGAATCATTGAATGAAAATATGAAGGAAAATAGGTCGGCTTGAATAGATTAAATAAAACATTGCACAAACAAAAAATACGCTAATTCCTTGGATCGCTGGTGATCCATGGACTATGGATTGCTAGCGATCATATAATAGCGACCAAAATTTTCCCAACTCACTAAGCATGATCTAAGTATCTTTTGCGAGCCTATTGAAAGTTGTGGGATTGAAATTGGTTCATTGTTAAAACTATGACGATTCCCATAAGAATTTAATAAACGGTTAAATAACCAGTGTTAAATTCGCATGATGGCCTCAACACAATCACTTAAACCTCACCAAACAGGAACTCAAAAGCAATAACTTCCAGAGCACACCTTGTTTCCAACGAAAGCATGCTCTGGGGGGTAAATGTTATGCGGGTTTTTGACCAGACGGAATTCAAAGGAAGTCAGAACATCTACGTCGAGTCAGTACAACTCAAGAAACAACCAAAAGGACTAGAAGAAGGAACCAAAAAAGACTCAGGAAAAAAGAAGTCAAAAGTTTCCCAAGGTGATGGATCGCTAACGATCCATCTCCTATGGATCGCTAGCGATCCATATGGGTCGCTCGTGGATCCTCCTATCCTCTTGCACTATGACCTAATAAGTTTTCTAGGAATGTCCGCTAAGTTTGGTGGAATTCCAAGCTAGTTAGATCGAGAAGTGAGCATTCATCTGCTTCCACCAACAGTTCAATGCAATCGGTACATGAATCATCATCAAAGCAAGGCATCTTCTCATGAAATTACATGGAGAACATCTGCAAAAGGCAGGAAACTTGATCTAAAAGAAATGAGCTAAAATTACTCAAAGGCCATGGATCGCTAGTGATCCATGACCTATGGATCGCTAGCGATCCATCATATTGAGTTGGCTCGTTCTGGAATTACTGGAGCGCCTTTATACCTTCGAATGTACGTCTTTGACAAAGCGTCTTTAGCCCAAGTACTCTCTAGCCCCTATAAATACAATTGTACCATCAACATAAAGAAGATCTTCTAGTCTGGCTGCTGAGACTCTACAGAAACTATTCTTCACTCTTCTCCTCCTACACAACGGTCATCTAAAGGGTTCACTGCGATTCTCCAGTAACTCGGACATTAGTAACTTGGTCTAACTTACAAGATCCAATCAAATTGTAAATAGATTCAACTTGTAATTGCAGTTAGTTAATAACAAAAATTATAAAGTGGACGCAGGCCTCTTTAACAGCCGAACCACTATAAAAATCTCTTGTCTACTTTATCTGCAGGTTATTATTTCTTGTCTCTATTCTATTTGCCTTGATAAATAAGGCTGGTGCTTTCATAATAAATTTAGAGTGTTGATCCATTTTTTGGGTTAACAGTTATAAAATCAAAAACCACAATTAAAGTTTTATTTTAAATTAAATAGTCAAAATATTCATATTGAAATAAAACTATGTCTATTTTCATTTAACAATAAAAAGTTGTTATTTCATAAATACTGTTTGGTATATTTTACGAAAATAATTTTCATAACTTGATGCATCCAATAAGTGCGATATAACATGCCCCACTATTTTCACCATTACTATAATAGCGTCCGAAGTATACAACTCCATCCAACTAATTAATATGAGTTTTTTATTCTAGTTACTACAAACCAGATTATAGTCAAGAGTTTTCAAATCGAATATCTTGAACTCAAAGAAATTGTTGCACCAAAAACTTGGCACAACACCCCAAATAAACTAGAAATGAGATAGATTTAGATAAAACAATAGAAAATAGTATAAACACGGAGAATTTATAGTGGTTCTAGAAATTTTATGGCTTTTGTCCACTTTAATCTTATTAGAGTTGGATTTATCACAAGTACAAGAGCTTTACGAGTTAGAACAGATCTAAATAGCTCTTAGTGATAATATATAGTAGAGATATGAAGATGAAGAGATAGAAAGCCCAAAAGTCCTTTATTTGTTGCTCTTGCCTTCCAATTTAAACCTGATTGGCTAGCAAAGTCCTCAAATCATGGAAGATGAGGTAAGAATCTAGATCCATGAGAATAGGAAGGAGGAACAAGTCACTTTATATGAAAATTCAGATTGGTACCAATCACAATCAGATTGGCACCGATATGATTTGATTATGCAACTCAATATCTTTATTTCACACTTACTTGCATCTTCAAGTCTTCGAGGTTCTTCACAATTTTTCCCATCAAATCCTATCGGTATTGATATGATTTGTCTCATATGGGACTTATCTCTTTCTACAAAGCTTTGGAGTTGTTCACTATTCTTTCAGAAGTGAATCCCTTACAGGCAATCAACTCGGCACATTTATCCATTCTTTTATCTCGTCACAAGCTATCGAAGAAATAAGAAGTCCACATTCGAGAATCATATTAGTACCAATCACAATCACATTCCGACTTGAAATTTTTAGAGCCACTTTCCATAGTCATTTTAAGCTTGTCCCCAAGTTCTTGGTTTATTTCGTCTTCGTCTTGACATTTAGATTCACTTGAAAGCTGCTCGGTTCAAATACTGGATAATGCTTCGTACCATCCAAATCATGTCAGTACAGACCTAATCATGCATTTCCAAAACTTAGCCAAATCATTAGCTTCTTCAATCTAGACATCTTCCAAGCTTCTTACTCGTTCCTTAATCATTTTGTAGTCCAATTTATCCATTAGAGTCTTTTCTAAGATTGTGAAAATTTCATAGATAACATTTGCCCTCCCAAAGTACGTCTTGTGAATATAAAGTATTCTTTGCTGAAGAATAGATATCGAGACTAGAAGATTTTCATCATTTATGCTCTCCTGCTATCCATTGGTTTAAATCATGGTGGATCATCCGGTTCCTTCATATTCGCTAGCAGATCAAAGGTCTTTCAAGACCATCATAGCAAGGACTCAAATCCTTGCTTAAGTGTTTAACATAAATCATAACCATCCCATGTTCCCTCAAGATTATCATCTCACATATCATATATCATGCTATCATACATCGTTAATCATAGTGTTGCATTGCCTCTGATTGGAGCATTACTCATATATCGTCTAGTATCGCCTAGCATTTCGCTATAAGTCCAACCAAATTGAGGCAATGACATTCATTAATCATTCGATAATCAATGTTAAATCATAAGGCATTCAAATCTTAAGGTTAGTTTCTCGATCTCTTTGGATCGTAAATCTTGATTGAGCCCAAATCGCCCACTTGTCGACAAGGCGACCCAATATCCAAGTGCGTCCATCCGCTCACTCTCCATAAGAGCGAGCATGTCCATCTACCTACTCTCTGGGGAGGCGACTTGCTATCATGTACAAGTACATCGGCTCGCTCTTTAAGGAGAGGACTTGCACTTCATGGTTCATCGCCGCATCTCTCTGGTTGGGGGAACCAAGTCTCATCTGTTTATTTATCAAACACAAAGGATAACTATGTTTTGATAGCACCCATTAACTATATCAAAACAAAATATCATTTATCATCCATAATCAAATCACTCAAGCATCCTTATTAAAATCAAAATGCGTCAAGCAAAGAATCAAAATATCTAATCTAATCAAGGATTACTTACAAACCTTTACTCGAAACATGTCCATAGGATCGTTTGGGATCCCAAGCATGGATAAGCAGCCCAACAGTTCCCTTCATCATTTGTTCAAAATATAAGTAAAGTGTGGGAAATAAACCTTATTCTAATCTATCCCGATCTGGGGATAACCATTCATGGTTCAGATCCTTGGCCCTATCCAGGTATAATCATAATAGAGGGTGGTCGCTCCTGCTCCACCATTATGGTTTAATTCTTTACATATTACTAAATCCGGTTATTCTGAACTTTCTCCTCTATCAAGTTACACAGATGCATGCATTCACTAGTATCATGCCCATATAACTCATGGAACAGGCAGTATTTTCCATACTTTCTCTCCCAATCAGTTAATTCTCTTTTTGTGAGTTTTCTATGAGGAATTTGCCCCCAGCATCAAGATAGATCCTCTCCGGGGTCTTTTTCAATTCAATGTAAAAGGAGAATTTTGGTTCCCTCTTTACTTGCTTTAGTACTGCAAAACCATCATCAGCTTTTTGTTTCCCCTTATCCTTTTCATATTCTATCTTGGATGGTCCTCCATCATCCACAACATTCAACTTAGCATTCCCAGCTTCTACATCCTCCTATCTCATATATCCTTCAACTTGGTAGTACAAATCTACTAGATCCATTGGTGGATCCCTCTCCAAAACTATCTTAAAATCAATTTTGTCAGCGACATCGAAGGCCATCACCATAAAAATTATAGACGGGTCTAGCTTATGCACTACAACAGCTGCTATATTGAATCTAGTCAGATAATTTTGTAAAGTCTCACCAGTCCTTTACTTCACACTCGAAAGTGTCATCACATTTTTTGGTCATTCAATATGAACTCTGAAATGGTTTATAAATTTCTCCAGAAATCTAGCCCATGTGCTAACGGACCCATTCTCTAGTTGACGAAACCACATTACTGCCGAAACCATCAATTACAATGAGAAACACCTTCCCATTATGTAAAGACCTGGAATTTTATCATTTTAATTTTTGAATATTTAGTTATTTTTAAATATTCAGTTAATGATTTATATTAATTAATAAGCCCTCTTTTAATTTATAACTGAAAATAGAAAATTTATTTTTAAATTTTGTTTACATAAATAAATGATTCGGTGGAAAACAGAAAATGTGACCGAAAAGCAATTTTTGGATTTTAGCTTTTTATCGAACGACAAGTTGTAGAAAGTGAAATATCTTTGTGTACACTTTAAAAACACTCAAATGTTCTAAAAACATTTTTATTTTTAAAATATAAATGTATAAGGTAATAATAAGATATTTATAAATAAAAATATAATTAATATTTGAAAGGACAAGATGGATTTGAAAAGAAATGGCATCTTGAGTATGAAAACCAACTTAAGTATATGGGTTAGCCTAATATCCTTCACATTATCAAAAGGTACTAGGTTCACACTATTATCCACCATTTATTTCATGGGGTTAGTCTTTTGTTGACTTAAGATAAGATGGCAATGTTGAAAAATGGGGGTTAAGGGTATTTAGGTCTTTAGCATTTTCACTCAACTATAAAAGTAAAGTTTTTATTTTAACTTTTCATTTATTTTCATCTTCATTCTCATTTCCTAACTCCATTTTTCTTCTCTCTCTTCCATTTTTTTAAAAAAACATAGATGTCTTATCTTTTAAGCTTAAAATTTGGACATTTAGTGATAACAGAAATGAGCTTGCTTTGCTAAAGGAAAAGGCTTTGATTTTGCATTCAAAAACAAAATGGAAAAGGTGAGAATCACTAAAATTCTTATTTACATGCTTTTAGAAAATAAATGAATGGTTGTGTGATCTCTAAAACTTTGCCTAATAACTTCATAAAATATTTCATGTTGGATATTTTATTAATAGATTGGTTTAAGCATGATACCAATGTTCTTTTAGATCTGTCTAAAATCATAATTTGGTGAAGTTTTCTTTTCAAAGTAATGTTTTGTTTACTGAGAATTGAGTATACATAGAGGTACGCATATGCAAGCTATAGGTTCATCTTCTTTTGGTCACTGTTGTTTGCTTCTTTCGAAAATAACACTCCACTCATCTTATTCAATGATCAATTACCCTCAATCCGTTGAGATTTAGCTAAGGTGGTCAACTGGAAAAGTGTTTGTGTAGATCTCTAGTATATTTAGAAATCAATTGCTCGGAATTTCATCGAGCATAGGGGTCATGGTGGCTCTAAGTCAGCAAGTGGGGAAAGTTCGCTTTTAAACTTTGAAAAATCATTTCTTTCGATCCATTAAAAATTGATCGACGCCGTATGCGCCGTTGGAATCGTACGGAGATTTAGTATTTTTTGGATAAGTTCGTCGGCGATTGTGGGTGGTCATCGATGAAGGTCGTGAACTAGACTTTGGGTTAGGCGGAGTTCTAGGCGACTTATTCTAGGCGACGTTAGGTGAATCAAGAGGTGGCGTTGGGTTCGCGGAGGAAATTTGCACCTCCAGGCCGATTTTGGTGGGGATGGGTTGTCGTTTGGGGGTCACGATCAACTCGCATAGGGGGTTCCAAGCGTGCGTCCTGAGTGGGGGTTCATAAATGGATTTCATGAGGAGCGTCGAAGTGGCATGCGCACAAGGCATGCATTTTATTGATATAGGAGCTCTTGAATGAAAAAGGGAGGGATATTGGGGAACATGAAGTTGCGGGTTTGGGAATGGGTATTGGGCCAGGCCCATTCTTTTTAATGAGAAGTAATATTTGATTTTTTTAACTTATATTAATTAAAGCCTAATTTTAGAATGTGATATCTTGATCATTTTAAATTCGATTAACCTGTAGATTTTTGTGTTAGACTCATGTTGATGAGTATAACGCTCTGGTATAAATAGTTAGTAGTTTGGGTGTGATATAGTTTTATGATAAATTGATACTGACTTGATATAATTATAATATTTTGGGTAATAACATAGTTAATTAATTATTATTCACTAATGACATATTGTTTAGCAGAATAAAACACCGTTCTGCTATATTTGAATTGGATAGATTATTTTAGACATCTGCTTAGTAGAATAAAACATCGTTTTGATAATTAAATTATTTTGGATACCTGTTAGAAGAATAAATCTCTATTTTGCTATTATATAAATTGAATATCTATTTGTATGCTATTAATTGTTATGCCAGTTAATTGATATTGGATAAGTCATGTGTTAACAATTGAGTGTTAATTATGGATTTGATTTACATATATGTTGCTTATGTAAACACCAGTTATGTAATTTGAAGAGTTAACTTGAATAAATGGAACTTATTTAAGTACCATTGTGGTCGCTAAGCCTCTTTCAAATTTGAAAGGTTATGGATTTAAATTTAACTTCAAATTTATAAAAATTTGAGATTAAGTATTAATAAGTGGTGTTTTAAAAATATTTAATTAATTATCTAATTGATGATGTTTTAAGGCAAGTTTTATTTATATTATTAAACGATGTTTAAAATTTTTAATTACTTTATTAAAGATGTTTTAAGTTGTTTAATTATGTTCTTAATTTTGTTTAAAAATTCTTAATTATACAAATCATGATGTTTAAAGATATTTAACTTTAATTAAGTTAATTAGGTAAATTTAATTATGGTTTAAGTAAATTGATTGATTTAATTAATGATGGGTTACGTTAATAATTACTTTATTAAGGATGTATTAAAGTAAATAAATTATTTGGTAACGATGTTTAAAGTTAATTACTTACCTTATTATTGTTGTTTAAAAGGTGATTAATTATTTACTTATGGTGATTAAAACTAATTAATTAATTGAATTACGGTGTTTATAAAATATATTTTGTAATGAAGGTTTATAATTGATATTTTGTAAAGAAGTTTTAAACGATATTTGGTAAAGGAGTTTTATAAATTAATTTGGAGATTTATAAAGATATTTGCAAATATGAAATGGGCTTATAAAAATGGAGTATTTATAAAGAAATGAGATTCATTTTGACCATTAATCCTTCTTAATTATGGTAGTATGGAAGACGTTCTTTCCATACTTAACAACGAAGGATAAATGGTTTGGTTTTATGGTAAGTAATGTTTTAAATGAAAATTTGTTTGGCTCATTTAAATAAGAATTTGAAAAGAAAAATGAAATCCTCCTTAAGCTTTTGTAAATATATTTATACTGCTGAGATAAGTATATAGATATATTTTCTAAGTATTGAAAGTATAATGTTTTGGTAATACTTATACCGGTGAGACAAGTATACAGATGTTTTTCCAAGTATTAAAAAGAACATAAAGGGTTTGTGTAATATCCGTTATAAAGGTATTTTGAGTCAAATAGTTTAAAGAGATTTAATTAATAGAAGATTAATTAAACGAGGCTTAACGAATTCCACATGAAATTAAATCTATTAGACTGTTGTTTTTTATAGTTAAATAACCGACTATCAAATTTTGGCCAAAATATAGCTCTGGAAATATCTAGGAGAAACATGAAAGTTATATGGCACAGTCATCTTCGATGATGCGGTACTGTGCATATAAATCACGTTCTGTTCTCCTAGGAAAAATGATAAGGAAATCCGTTCACTCAAATGGTTAGAAGGTGATCTCTGCTTTTATGCATTTGTCAATTAGTTTTTGAAAGAACCGAAGTTGATTTAACGAAAATGATCGAATGTTGGTTCGAAGAGACCAGGATTGGACAAGTATGAATTATTCGAAAACCACTTCGAAACAACTCAAGCATTTGAAATGGAAGACATCTTGAAGATGAAAGGATCGAAGATGGAGCTCTTTAAAGTGCAAGGGCTACTTGCTACTAATCCTGAAGGTGATTCCAAAATGGATGTGGTAAAAGTAGTTCCATCGGTTTGTTCATGTCCTGAACAACTTGTATGGACGAATGATGGCATTGCATTGTCGCTTGGGGGGCAGTGTTAGCATTCCTATTGGGGTTGATATCTAAAAAGGTAAATCGTAGCCTCATGCCTCATCAACCAGGAATGACTAAAATAGGGGATATGTCGCAAGGCTATGTGGGTTGCACCCATTAGAGTATTTCATCGCCCTTCTAGATTATATACATTTATGGATTTGGTTGTGCATGAGAGCTCTCCGGAAAAAGTTGCAAAGAAACCACGGTGATGAAATATTCGGTACCATCCAGTAAGGGGTAAGTCGGTCCTACCATGCAGGGGTCGATAAGTTTGACCTCGGTACATTTTATCTAGAGGTGTACTGTGACGGACGGTACCCCAATAGCCAGTCATTGATGGAATCCATTCTCCAATACGTGCCTTTACAAACTTAGTTGTATACCTATTATGCTGGAATTTAATTAATGTAACAATTTCGGCTATATTCAATATTTATTTTAAACTCTATACATCATTATAATATCATTGGATTTCCATATAAAATGGTTTGGTTATCGTAAGGTAAAAACACATCTGTGTTTATGTGCGACGTGATCTTACAAGATACCTTTATTTTCAAGGGTTTTCATAACGTTAATAATCCATATGATTGTGTTTCTCATGCCAGTTTTACCAGACTGATCCAGGCGTTGTTTTCTTGTAATGCTCGGGTCAGACCGTACATGTTTCCAGATTTAGCTTTGGATGCTTTGGAGCTTAGGAGACGAGTTGGATGACCAAGTCGCATCTCTCGTACATTCCTTTTTATTTCCGCTGCATTGTTTTGTTGTATTTTTCAGCATTTGTAAGGATTGGCTATTATAACCGTCCAGGCTGATTATAAGATAGTTTGCTCTGATTATGTGTATAAAACTTTTTCTTATATAAAGATCATTTTATATTATAGATTTTTCGTTATGTTGTGAGATTCTATTCTTTCTTTCCTTTTCTTTTCCCCAACGAACTATCTTTTCGGCACGTGATCATGGATGTATTAGTATCGACTTTTGAAGATCGAAAAGGCGGGTCGTTACAGCGTGGTATTAGAGCTTAGGTTGAGTGAGAACCTAGGCTTTGGCGGGGTTGACTCATTTGTGATAGGGTAAACGAGATCCTAGGATGAGTTTGAGTGTATTATATATGAGAGCGCGAATTTGTTAGTGCTATAAAAATGTTTTATATTGTGCTGAATTATCGGTTGAGTGGTTTATGAATTCTGGTCAAGATGTGAGACGCCATGATATCGATAGAGGTTTCTAAACACTTAAACTAGGCAAATCGACATAATATTGTTTTGAAAATAGGTAAATGAAATAATTTTACCTAGGATTATATTTTATATATAAAGGGATAATTTTCAAACAATAATTATAGTTATTCTGGTTATGTTGTTTGTTAGGAAATGTTGATATTTATTTATCATCATTTGTTTGTTGGCTTCTGCTCAGTTAGTTTATGACCATTTATTGGTTGATTAAAACTAAAATTTAGATAAGAACACCTTGTGAATTCAGTTTCACGATTTGAGTATAAGGAGTTCGATAAATAATGTAGGTTTAACAAATTTGAATTGTTATAAAGGAATTTCTAAAATAAAAGAGAGTTATTGTATGAAATATATAAATTTGGTTTATAAGATATGTTTCATAAAATAAAGATTATTTTTTAGGATTTAAATCCTGGTGATTTTGAATGGATTTCAAATAATTTTTGAGAAAAATACTTATGGTATTACTTGGAAGTTTTTATAAGTATAAAAGAAGTATTTTAAGTTAACTAGTTCGAGTGACTGGAAAATATCTGAAAATGGGGAAGAGATGTGTTTAGGTGGTAAACACTTCTCTGAAGTATTATCCTTCTTTGTAAGGAAATGTATGATACTATTTGGTAGTACCTAGTTTCTTCGTAGAATTTTAGGGTTACATGAGCTGTGTACATATATATTTTCTACGAATTTAAAATATATTGTATTATTTCAGAAAGGATTTTGAAATAAAAACCAGGTATTTAGTTCTCAGGTCAAATTCTAAATGAAAAGATTAAATCGGATAGTGTTATTTTTATGAAATGTTTTCATCAATAGTTTTAAAGGTAAAAGAAATTGGTATAAGTAAGAACCAAGAAGGGTTGGTACGTAAGTTGTACTTAGATCACTCCATCGCATAGGTATTTGATCCAAGATTCGAGAACATGACTTTGAGGTATTTCATACCGGTCCAAATAAGGATCTATCACTCGATTTTTGATGGCGAACACTTGGTGAGGGTTTTGGATATGGAACCAAAGTTTGCGATCATAGTATATGGCTATGTAAGGAAAATAGAGGTTTCTAATCATGAAGCCTGATCGGAGTCCGTATTAGAGAATCATGTTAGCGATACTGATTTGGAGGTGAAGTTATGTATTCGATTAGAGATCGAATTAGATTTGCCATATGGATGATCTATGAACATCATGCAAATTTATGAAGAATATTAGGTATTCAGGTGGTGAAATTTCGGGGTCGAAATTCTTTTAAGAATGGAAGAATGTAACGACCTGGAATTTTTTCTATTTAATTTGTGAATATTTAATTTAATTTAAATATTCAGTTAATGATTTTTATTAATTAATAACCCCTCTTTTAATTTATAACTGATAATAGAAATTTTGTTTACATAAATAAATAGGTCGGCGGAAAACTGAAAATATGACCGAAATGCAATTTTTGGTCATATTTTTGGATTTTCAGCTTTTTATCGAACAACAAGTTATAGAAAGTGCAATATCTTTATGTACACTAAAAATCACTCAAATGTTCTAAAAATATTTTTATCTTTGAAATATAAATGTATAAGGTAATAGTAAGATATTTATAAATATAAATATAATTAATATTTGAATAGGACAAGATGGATTTGAAAAGAAATGATGTCCTGAGTATGAAGACCAACTTAAGTATATGGGTTAGCCTAATATCCTCTATATTATCAAAAGGTACAAGGATTACACTATTATCCACCATTTATTTCATAGAGTTGGTCCTTTGTTAACTTAAGATAAGATGGCAAGTTTGAAAAATGGAGGTTAAGGGTATTTAGGTCTAAGCATTTTCACTCATTTATAAAAGTAAAGTTTTTATTTTAACTTTTCATTTGTTTTCATCTTCATTCTCATTTCCTAACTCCATTTTTTCTTCTCTCTCTTTCATTTAAAAAAACATAGAAATCTTATCTTTTAAGCTTAAAATTTGGAAATTTAGTGATAATCGAAATGAGCTTGCTTTGCTAAAGGAAAAGGCTTCGATTTTGCATTCAAAAACAAAATGGAAAAGGTGAGAATCACTAAAAAAAAATATTTATATGCTTTTAGAAAATAAATGAATGGTTGTAAGATCTCTAAAACTTTTAGTAATAATTTTACAAAATATTTCTTGTTGGATATTTTGTTAATAGATTGATTTAAGCATGATACCAATGTTCTATTAGATTTGTCTAAAATCGTAATTTAGTGAAGTTTGCTTTGCAAAGTAATGTTCCATTTTATTGAGAATTGAATATACACAGAGATATGCATAAGGCAGGTACAGGTTCATCTTCTTTTGGTCATTGTTCTTTGCTTCATTCCAAAATAAGACTCCACTCATCTCATTCAAAAATCAATTATCCTCAAACCGTTGAGATTTAGCTAAGGTGATCAATTGGTAAAGTGTTTGTGTAGATCTCTACTATTTTTAAAAATTAGTCGCTTGGAGTTTCGTCAAGTGTGGGGGTCATGGTGGCTCTAAGTCAGCAAAAGGGGCGAGTTACTTTGAAAAATCATTTTTCTCGATCCGCTTAAAATTGATCGATGTCATATGCATCGTTGGAATCATACAGAGATGTAGTATTTTTCATATAACTTCGACAATGATTGGTGGTGGACATCGGTAAAGGTCGTGAGCTAGGATTTGGATAAGGCAGAGTTCTAGGAGTAGGTGAATTGGAAGGTGGCGTTGAGTTCACAGAGGAAATTTGCATCTTCAGGCCGAGTTTGGTAGGGATATATTATCGTTTGGGGGTCACAATCAACTCACTTTAGGGGTTCCAAGCATGTGTCATGGGTGGGGGTTCACGGATGGTTTTCGGTGAGGAGGGTCGGAGTGGTAATGGAGGGGTGCGGCTAGATGAAGGCGCGATGTGGAGTCGTTAGCAATTCTCGAATGATGATTATGTGGTGAAACAAGCATGTACATGTGCACAAGGCATGCACTTTATTGATATAGGAGCGTTTGAATCGAAGAGGGAGGAAGATTAGGGAAGATGAAGTTGCGGGTTTGGGAATGGGTATTGGGTCGGGCCCATTCTTTTGACTGAGAAGTAATATTTTATTTGTTTAACATATATTAATTAAGTGCTAAGTTTAGAATGTGATATCTCGATCGTTTTAAATCCGGTTAACCCATGGATTTTTGTCTTAGACTCCTGTTGATGTACACAACGCTCTGGTATAAATAGTTGGTAGTTTGGCTGTAGTATAATTTTATGTTAAATTGGTACGGACTAGATAAATTACATTGTTTTGGGTAATAACGTAGTTAATTAATTAATTATTATTATTAACTAATAACATCTTGTTTAGCAGAATAAAACATCATTCTGCTATATTTGAATTGGATTGATTATTTTGGATATCTGTTTAGCAGAATAAAACACCATTCTGCTAATTAAATTATTTTGGACACTTGTTTAGCAGAATAAAACACTATTCTGCTAATTAAATTATTTTGGACACCTGTTTAGCAGAATAAATCCTTGTTCTGCTATTATATGAATTGGACATCTATTTGTATGTTATTAATTGTTATCCCAGTTGATTGATTTTGGTTAAGTATGTGTTAACAATTGAGTGTTAATTATGGATTTGATTTACATATATGTTGCTTATGTAAATACCAGTTATGTGACTTGAAGAGTTAAATTGAATAAATGGAACTTATTTAAGTACCATTGTGGTCGCCAGGCCTCTTTTGAATTTGAAAGGTTATGGATTTAAATTTAACTTCAAATTAATAACAATTTGAGATTAAGTGTTGAAAGTGATGTTTTAAAAATATTTATTTTATTATCTTATATATAACATTTTAAAGGTAAGTTTTATTTATATTAATAAATGACGTTTAAAGTTTTAATTATTTTGTTAAAGATGTTTTAAGTTATTTAATTATATTATTAATATTGTTTAAAACTGTTAAATTATACTAATTATGATATTTAAAGATACTTATCTTTATGTAAGTTAATTAAGTAAATTAAATTATGGTTTACGTTAATTGATTAATTTAATTAATAATGGGTCAAGTTAATAATTACTTTATTAAGGATGTATTAAAGTAAATAAATTACTTTGTTAACGATGTTTAAACTTAATGCTTATCTTATTATTGTTGTTTAATAGGTGATTAATTATTTACTTATGATGATTAAAAATAATTAATTAGTTGAATAATTGTGTTTATAAAATATATTTTGTAATGAAGGTTTATAATTGTTATTTTGTAAAAGAGATTTTAAACGATATTTGGTAAAGGAGTTTTATAAGGAGTGTTATAAATCATTTTAAAGATTTATAAAAAAATTATAAATTAGTTTGGAGATTTATAAAGGTGTTTGTATATATGAAATGGGCTTATAAAGGGGGAACTTTTATAAAGAAATGAGATTTGTTTTGACCAATAATCCTTCTTAATTATGGTAGTATGGAAAACGTTCTTTCCATACTTAACACTGAAGGATAAGTGGTTTAGTTTTATAGTAAGCAGTGTTTTAAATGAAAATTTGTTTGGCCCATCTAAATATGAATTTGGAAAAAAAATCCTCCTTAAGAGTTTGTAAATATACTTAGACCATTGAGATAAGTATATGGATATATTTATCTAAGTACTGAAAGTATATTGTTTTGGTAATACTTATACCGGTGAGATAAGTATACAAATGTTTTTCCAAGTATTGAAAGAAACATAAGGGGTTTGTGTAATATCTATTATAAAGGTATTTTGAGTCAAATAGTTTAAAGAGATTTAATTAATAGAAGATTAATTAAACGAGACTTAGCAAATTTCACATGGAATTAAATATATATTTAATCGTTTTTATTTGATAGTTAAATAACCGACTATCAAATCTTTGCCAAAATATAGCTATGGAAATATCCAGGAGAAACATGGAAGTTATATGGCACAGTCATCTTTGATGATGTGGTACTGTGCGTATAAATCACGTTCTGTTCTCCTAGGACATATGATAAGGAAATCCGTTCACTCAAACGGTTAGGAGGTGATCTTCGCTCTTATGCGTTTGTCTTTTATTTTCTAAAGAAGCAGATTTGAGTTTACCGGTTACAATCAAATGTTGGTTCGAAGATATCGGGATTGAATAAGTACGAATTATCTGAAAACCACTTCAAACCAACTCAAGCGTTCGAAATGGAAGACATCTTGAAGATGATGGGATCGAAGATGGGGCTCTTTGAAGTGCAAGGGTTATTTGCTACTAATCCTGAGGGTGTTTCCAAAATGGATGTGGTAAAAGTAGTGCCTTCGGTTTGTTCATATCCTGAACAACTTGTATGGACGAATGCTGGCATTGCATTATCGCTTGGAAGGCAGTGTTTGCATTCCAGGTGGGATTGCTATCTAAAAAGGTAAATCGCAACCTCAAGCCTCATCAACTGGGAATGACTAAAACAAGAGATATGCCGCAAGGCTATGTGGGTCGCACCCATTAGAGTATTTTCATCACACTTCCAGATTATATAAACTTATGGATTTGTTTATGCATGAGAGCTCTCGAGAAAAGGTTGCTTGCAACTGGGGTGATGAAATATTCGGTACTATCCAGTAAGGAGTAGGCCGGTCTTGCCATGCGTGGGTCGATAGGTTCGACCTCGGTACATTTTATCTCGCAGCACCTGTCTTATGATATCGGCAATTCCATCATTATCATTCAATAAAAATCTCTAGGGCTCCACATGCCTATGTCTTAGATCTTCATCATGGCCCTCATTCCTATGGGGGTTACTGGTCCTAACCCTTGTGACTATACGTTCACACTCTGGTCTTCGTTTTTGACTTTAGCATTACCTATTCTCGGTCTACTAGCTCACCTAAGGCCTAGATCAGTCGTGCCCCCCAAACATAGTGACCGGTACCGATCTAATTGTGGTTGGCACTGATCTATTCGGATGCGGTTGGTTAGCTTTATTATGTCTTGCTTCATTCTCTTGCATATTGCTTTGCCTTCGGCACTATGATTCTGAGTTCCAACTTCTCCCGCTATCCTCTGTTGCTCCGGCTATCATCTACAGCTCCATTATATGGAAAAATCCATTCATCGTTTCTTCTTGTCGAGCCATCAGTCTCTCTTGCATCCTTGCCCTCATCCCTTCCATCCTCTCTTTGGTAATATAGATAGAAGTATGATTAGAGCCTAAAGACATTTCCTGGCTTCCCCATGCTTTGGTTGACTTCCTCCAACAATAGCTCTTGTTGTAGGCCTCTTCATACACCCCTATTATATCTAAGTCGCTTTTTCGGTGAAAACACAAAAATGTTGCGCCAAAAATTTGGCACAACACCCCATATAAACGAGAAACGAGATAGATTTAAATAAATCAATAGAAAACAGTATGAACATGGAGAATTTTATAGTGTTTCGGCAAATTCTATGGTCTACGTCCACTTTAATCTTATTAGAGTTGTATTTATCACAAGTACAAGAGCTTTTCGAGTTAGAATAGATCCTGAAAAAAAATCCTTAGTGACAAATATAAAGTATAGATAGAAAGATGAAGCATAAATAGAACCCAAAAGTCCTTCATTCATTGCTCTTGCCTTCCTATTTATAACTGAATTGTCCACCAAAGTTGCAAGATCGTGGAAGGCCATGCAAGAATCCAGATCCATGAGAACAGGGAGGAAGAACAAGTCACTTCATATCAATAATTAAATCGATACCGATCACAATCATATCGGTAATGATATGATTTTGATTATGCAACTCAAGATCTTTATTTCACACTTGCTTGCAACTTCAAGTCTTTGAACCTATTACACAATTTTTCGCATCAAATCATATTGATACCGATATGATTTGTCATATATAGGACTTTACTCTTTTTGCAAAGCTTTGGAATTATTCACCTGCTCCTTCAGAAGTAAAGCCCTCTCATGCAATCAACTCAGCACATTACTCCATTCTTTGGTCTTGTCACAAGCTATCGAAGAAATAAGAAGTCCCCATTTGAGAATCTTATTGGTATCGATCACGATGAATTTTCACTTTCCAACTCGAAATCTCTAGAGCCACTTTCTATAGCCATTTTAAGCTTGTCCCAAGTTCTTGGGTCATTTTGTTCTCATCTCGACATCTAGATTCACTTGAAAGCTTCTTTTTTCAGATACTAGATAACCCTTGGTACCATCCAAATCATGTCAGTACCAATCTAATCATGCATTTCTAAAACTTAGCCAAATCTTTAACTTCTTCAATCTTGATGTCTTCCAAGCTTCTTGGCTCATTCCTTCATTGTTTTGTAGTCCAGTTTATCCATTTGAGTCTATTCGAAGACTGTGAACATTTTGTTGGTAATAGAAATAAATCTCGCTAAAAATAATTTTCTATATGATAATACATTTTGGAATAGAAATCATATTTTTCATTCCAATGTTAAGTATCAATTATTATTTTACAGTTCTTGTTTTAGATGTTTCTTTATGAAGCAGAAGTGGTCATTCACTCTCTTTATCCGACTGTGTCTTAGGTTATATCTACTCTCATGCATTCAATTTCCTTTCAAAATGGAACCATTCAAAGGAAACAGTAGCATCCTCCATTTTGAGGCCCGAAACTAAGCGCTACGGATACTGCATTCATCCATAGTATTAAATTCAGATGATAAAATATGGCTATGTTAATCATATCAATAATATCAAAAGCATGTGAATATGAAAATTTTAAAACTGAATTCATTAAACAAACTTTCATTTCATTTCACAAATAAGATTTCATATTCATTACATAATCCCATTAGATCCCTCGTTTAGAGAAAATATAATTATTAAAAAATACTCCAAGAGAGACATTTGAAGATGCTCATTTGGTTGGTCAGAGTCTAATACTTGACAGTTATAACTTCTATCATTACATCCATTTAGACATAGAATAACACAGCGGAAGATAAAAGCTCCTACTAGTAGCTAACGTGTCTCATGCACGTCTCTGATAGCTTATTCGTCTAACTTGGAAGTCCCTACTTTCGACCTACTCAAATGAGTATCCAAGAATTTAGGGAGGAAACAAAAAGTTTGTCCGACAAAAAGTCCGGTGTGAATAATAACCTACCATCTCAGAACAAAATAGATATCTAGTAAGACCACCATAGAGCGGAATATGATTCCCCCTCACTAGTATCTTAATGAATTATGTCACTCAAAATTCATGCACCTGCAATCATAATGGTTAGAACATAGTAAAATAATCATTTGTAGGAATGCAACATGGGTAAGTCTGACTAATGTGTCTTCATAGTGTTATACACTCCCTTACCCCACCCAAAATCATATGATGGATTACCTATCCTAATTTAATTGACTATCCATCAAAATTTAATTGACCGTCCGTCTAATTTTAATCTGGCTATTCGTCTTATATTTATGTGGACTAACCATCTCACATATAATTATATGGATCATCTATCCCAGGCCATATGGACTACCTATCACACATGGTTTATCTAATTAAATATGTGAATTATCTATCACACATATCTCATTTGTCTAAAATTATATGGACTATCCATCACACATATCATAGTTTTCCTAGGATGACTATGAAACCATCATGAACCATATAGAGATTGCCCATCTCTGGCATTATATGGACTATCCATCACACATCTCATAGTTTTCCTAGGATGACTATGAACCCATCAGTTATCAATTTAAAATTTGACTATAACATTATTCACCCAAGTGCCCAACTTACGTCTATTGTATCCCTAATTAGGTTGTGAAACCTTTAACTTATGGCATATCAAAAATAATATACATTGGTATCCCCAATGAAATTATTGAACTCATAAAACATACAGCTTGTCAAGCCCTCAATATAACAATTCGAAATAGAAAGCTTACGGTATCCCTGCCATTAAAAACGATATTGAACCTCTATATGAGATTTGGAAACAAACCCTGATTTTATAAGGTGTAAGGCTATAATGCTGAAATCATAAGGTTGCCGGCTATCTCGCCTTTAAAACGTAACTTTTAGTTTGCAAAAGAAAATAAGGCTTCTCGACCTACAAAGCATCAATTTCGAAATAAAAGAGTTACAACATCAAAGCCGCATAACCTGGTTCTCAAAAATAAGGGAAACATGTGATGTCGAAGCTAGCAAGCTACGTCATCAATTACTCAAGTCGAAATCAATTTCTTAGGCATCAATACTTCAAAAACTATGATGTCCAAAATATGGGACTTCAGCTATTATGCTGCGAAAAATAGAATGTTGGCACTGGAAACTCACGACATCAATACTTTAAATGCTTTGATATTGAATCATGGCTTCTTACAAAATTAAGGTGACAAACGATTTCAAGTAATGTAGAAAGGGATGTCGCGCTTTAGAAAAACAAAGTTGAGGCTCGAAACCAATATCGAATCTCTTCACCCATAAGATGCCGCATTCCTCCTATGACGGACGTCAGATATCAAAAGGGATGATGCATGTCGTCGATGGTATTAATGTAATAAACATTAAAACTGTTTTTATTCCTTTTTAAATCAATTTTTTTTACTTACTCCTATCTCTTGTCAAAATATGATTGGTTACCTCCAAAACCTTTTATTTCTTTTTCAAATTTTGTTGGGAATAAAATTTACCTTTCCAAAAACATTAGCAAACTAAATTAATTAATATCATTAATTAATATTAATTTAAATGCTTTTCTAGCATAATATATTCATAGAAAATCATAACTATTTGGGAAAAATCCCCAGAAATCACCAAAAATCAGAATTTATATATTCTTTCTTCTGTTAAAATTTCAGGACCAAAATAATTATTTAATTATTTTTAATATTTAAAACACAAAATAAACACAATTTTCTCCTTAGGAAATTCATAAAATATTCATATTAACTTGGAAAATTATGTAATTAAAAACTCATCTCCAAAATAATGTTTTACACAACATACTAGAATATCAAATCAATTGGAGATTAAAAAAGACCTAGCTTTTACCTTTAAAACCTATCATAATAATTACATAAAATTTCCATAAATCATTATTCTATCCAAACATCCATATCCTGGCAATACAATTAAAAGAAATTCGAAAATTAACCATAATTGCATTCAAACACAACCAATAGAGATGGTTAACTATTATTCGCGTTAGATTGGATAGAAGGTTGAGATTTGATGAAGACTGATTTTCTTAAAGCTTTTCCCCTTCTTTCTTCCTTGATTATGGCATGCCTCTCTATTTTCTTTTGATTGTTTTGTGAATGTAAAATGAGAATGAATAAGAGAGGGAGGGCTTAAAGGAAGAAATAAAGCTCTATTCCTAATTTCCCCTTCTCGATAATTCTCTTCTTTTCCAAATTTAACCAATCTTATTTATTGATTCATTAAGGCACGACCTGATTTAATTATCAAATCTCATCCTCCTTATTCCACTACATTATTCAATTTAATCTATCGAGTTAAATCTCCTGAATAACGTTAAACTAAAATTAGGTGTGTTACAAAAACCCTTATTGAAATATCATAATGAACTCTTCACAAAGGTGCATTTAGTAAATACTTATCTTTTAAGGACATTAAATAAGTTGCAATTTACGTAATCTGACCAAACTAACATTTCAGCGGTTGGATTCTTATATCTATATCATAGATTTTTGTCTAGTGTTGCATTTAACACAACAAGATCATTATTATAATCAATCATTTTGAATAAACGATCTCAAACTATGATTTATTTTCTTATTTCGGATGAAATAGTTCCATCTTTATTTCATACATTACGAACTGTAACCGTTCGTCACATAACATTTATATGTAATCTTATATGGATCAAATATCCATATTTTTCTATTGCTTTTAGAATTAAAAAATAATAAAAGGCAATAGACGGTCTTGGAAAATAAGCACGTAAGAGACCAAGTTACGAATATATTTCATAGTTGTATAATTAGGTGCTTGCATGGGTCTTGAAACAACAACATGTGAAAAATATTTATTAGTGAGTATATTTTATATTTTTATTTATCAACTTTAATTCAGTTCATTTTTATAGTTTAATTGAAAAACATTTTATCAGTTTTATTAGTTGCATAAGTTCTATGTAGATCATTTTAACTTTATATAGCGTATTTTCTTACAATATTACAAAGGTTAAATGTCGCCATTTTCTAATAAAGCTCCTACTAGTCGTTTATGTTTCTCAAAACCCTAAGATGAAACATAGAAGTCTTCTGAATTCACTAGTGGATGTTAGGACTCATCCATCTTGGGATTCTGAGCTTAAGTTTGCTCAATAAGACATAGCCCGCGAACGATGGATAACTCCTTATCAGTTGTATCATATATATACAACTCTTAACCAGTGATTCCTTACCCTAATATCATTTCGTCCTTGAGTTTTCTTAACAAATCGAAAGAGATTATTCACTCTTGCCAACCATTTCATGATGACCTAAGTATAGTATATGTACCTTGAGTTTTCCCAACAAATACATATAGTTATCTTACCATGTCTGTTAAGTATATCAGTAATACTATACATAACATCTCTAGCTTGAGTTTGTTCAACAAATAAAGAGTTTGCAAGTGATTTACTAGTATATAAATGGTAGAGGACGATAATATATTAAAGATAAATAAACATTAATACATTTAACTGAGTGATATCGACTTATGGAATAATGTATTTCTTATGAAATACCCTCGTGAAAATGTCGAACACATCAGAAATCATGGTATACATACTATACATATGTATTTATCCCTCAAGTTTATTTAGGGTTCCTTTCAAGTTCCACCTTTAATTATACATTCATATTATATAAGTTTTAATTATTATATAACTTTTATAATTTAATTAATTTATATAATAGTCTTATGTATAACATTATACTAATTAAATATTGTTTAATTAATTTAGTAAATTAGCATTTTAATTAATTTTATATTATTCAATTAAACATTTTTAATTGAACATGCATACCACTACATTTATGGTTATACACATATATCCATATATATATATGCATGTATGTATGTATTTTATTATTTTTTAATTAACTTTAAATTAACTTATTTAATAAAACAATTTTAATCAAATATTAGTTTCAAAATTTTCTTATGTATATGCATATATACTTGCATCATCTTAAATAATTCAAGATAATGTAACATATATTCATTATTATATATATTATACATGTATATACTTTAATTAATTAACAATTGAATTAATTTATTAATCTTATTAATAATTGAAATTTTCAAAAATAAGTTGTTAAGTTTTCAAAACCAAATTTGAAAACCACGTTATAAAATTTATAATTTAATTCTTATTTTAATTTTAACTTTAAATTTTAAAATCTTGTTTTAATTTCAAAACAATTTTGAAAAATTAGCCCAAGTTCCAATTCAAATTGGATCTTTTCTATTATGGGCAACCTTTGCGCTCACTTCACCTTTCGGGCCAGGCTGGTAGCCAAATAGGGTAGAAAAATTGATTGTCCAAACCCAGTCGAGACACTACTTTTCTAGACACCATAGTAAATGGGCAAGCTTAATTAGACCACATAGGCTACTAGGCTTAGACACCATTGAAAGAACTATGCCAGCATGCAACGTGATAAATGGGTAAATTTCAAAAAAAATTACCATTTTGGATTTTATTGGGCCTATGAAGTCAAAATTTATTTAGATCTTATCTAAATTAGTTTCAACTAAAAGCATTATTTTAATTTGGTTTGTAATAAGTTTTTGTTTTAATTTTATATTTATATTATATAATATAAACATGTGTACCATATGCACATATGTGTACGTGCAACATATACATTGTACACGGTTTAACATGCATTTATATAAGTGCAAAGATTTACACTGTAACGGACATGTTAGCCCCTCTATATACATATGTGATGTCTAATATATATATATATATATATATATATATATTAATGTGATATGAAATTAAATTTATATTAGTGTGTGTGTATATATAGGGGGGTGTGTGTGCAGTAAAATAGTTATATTTCTAAATACAAGTATACATAATTTTAAATACAAATTTAAATTCAATATATATATATGTATAGTTTGCTTATATTTATATATATATATAAAGTTATTTTAACTAATCAAAAGTTTGCTTAAATTCAAATGGCAATCAATCAGGTTTAAGTAGACAATTAATGAGGAGAGAAAAGAGTGGAGATATAATGAAATTAGTTTAATTTTAGGAAAGTAACGAAAGAGAATTAACACAGATATCTTTCACCTTCCTATTATTACTCTTTTGCCTTTTCAATTTAGATTTGAAAATCTTTCACATCTTAATCTTAACAAATTTATTTCATTTTCAACTTTTAATTATAAACAAAAACATTTACATATGTATATTTATACATACATACACATATACATATATGTATACATGTACATATACATATGCACATATACATTAAGATTTATTTTGACTGATTGACATGTTTTGGAAATTAAAGAGGGAAAAGGAAAAATTAAATTAAATCAAGTTTTAACGGAAAGATTTAAAAGTAAATTTAAGATTTTACATATAAGCTCATTCATAATATGTATAATTTGTTTGTAAAAATATTATGTATGTACATATGTATTTTGTAATATATATATACATATATGAACATTAAATTGAATAAATATGTTATATTTTGAATAATCATATTTGTATATATATGGATTTAAAAATTATATATATATATAATTCTTATTTTTCTTTTAAAATTAATATCATGTGCGAGTGTTGACAACATTACACACACACACAAATACTATTTGCTTTTATGTATTAAAATCGATTTTTTTAAAGACCCCATTATCAATTATTATTAAATTTATTAATTAAAAATAAATTTTTTTGAGGGCCGAATGCTATAAAAATATATATATATATATAAATTACAGTATGTGTGTGTGTGTATATTCACATCCTATGTTGACAACACATATATAGGGATTCATGATAATACAATTGATCTAACTACACATGAATTATGTAATGAACAAGTATACACACACACAAACACACACACGAGAATACACCTTGAATGCTGAATCAATGAACTGCGCTTGAATATCTATTCAAATTCTTTCAGAAGGAGCAACCAAATTGAAAGCACTACACACAGTTGTCTTGATTTTACTTGAATTTTTGTTTTTGATGATTGGTCACTGAGTTAGATATATGTAACAAATTACATAATTTCCCCTAGGGTATATACCCCAAACTCTATCATTTTTCATACATGGAATCCATCTCGGGTTTCATATCTCCAAGCCAAAGTGTAAAGTCTTTACTCTGCAGTGCTTGTTGGAATGATAGAGGAGTATCGTCATCTAAGATGCAATCCTCTTTCTTGCTATCCACGAGAAAATCATAGTATCTCTCTGGTGCACGAGATTCCCTACTGGATCTTCTAATAGGTTGTTGAAAGTGCACAAGGATCTTATATAATATGGCTTATATGTATATTCAAGAATATATTTTAAACTAAGCATTACTAACTAGCATAGTATTGTAAAGTAAAGTAAATAAAAGCGATCACACAACAATTTTTATACTAGTTCAGACCTCCCATCCTACGTCCAGTCCCGAAGCTTCCTTTCAGAATTTCATTTAGTCAAATACCCTCACTTCACTTGGAGGAACAGGCAATACAGTAGATTTTCTGACTTGACAAGCTTGTATTCTCACAACACAGATTTTGATTGAATGTACAACTCTTCCTATAATCTATTTGATGATTCAAGGTGTGTGCTTTGTTATTATGGAAGTAAATCAAATGATTCTTAAGTAAAGAATTGAATTTGAATGCAATAGAGTTGTAAGTATGCTCAAGAGAATAGAGACGAAGAAAGATAGATTGAGAAAGTTAAAAAAAAAGATGTCGATCTCTATATGTAGAAATCAAAAGGTTAAGTCAAATAGCTGTTATCGTTCAATCACAGCCATTACCATTCGTAGAGATTCTAACGAACGATCGCAACTATTGGAGATGACATTTTAAAAAATAGCCATTACAGGGTAAATACTCGACTGAGTATAAAAAGTCGGTCTATTGAATAAGAACATTGAATTATGCAGAAAAATTCAAAAACAGGTTTATATAATAAAACATATAAGTTAAGTCGACTAGGAATATTTTCAGTCGACTGCCCTCACTCGACTGAAAATATTGTCGGTCAACTTAATTGTGTAAAACCAGGTTTTATATATATAATTGCTTTTTAAAACTTATTTAACTCTTTGATAATTAAAAAAATTTGTATGTATGGGTGTGTGTGTGCGCATATGAACTATCAAGGAGATTTTACATGTGTATCTAGGACCAAATACATACATTTGACATGATGATCCATATTTTCATAGCTTTTGAAATGTAGATGATCGGCCTTGCTCTCTCCTTGATTCTCTAATATAATAGCTCCTTGTACCTGCATAATATTGTATACTAGATATACATAGAGATATAGTTGTCATTATCAAAACATAAAACCTGGGTTCTAATAATATCCCCCTTTCTGATGATAACAAATATATATATATATATATATATATATATATATATATATATATGAATAAGGATATAAAAACATGTGTATCTCTACCCCTTAATACATGCTCCCTCGGTCAATATTCTCTCCCCCTTTGTCATCAACAAAAAAGGCGAGAACACCGCATAGGTGAGACAAACAAATAATGTAAGAGATGCACACACATTATAGAAATCCATACTAATACACATATAATAGTCTTATTATCACTTAATTTCTCATGACATACCATATAAGTACACATAACATTAGTAACGCGATATGACATAGAAAAAACCTAACACAAGAACACATAAGGATTTATGAAATGGCATATTTAACAAAAACAAAATATCATAAACCAAACATATAAAACAAGAGCATAATAAACCAACATATGATTTAAACAAACCATAAGTTCAACATAACACAAGCACAAGTTCACGTCAACAGTAAGTAGAGCACCACATGTTTGTTCGAGAAACAATGACTGATACACAACAACAGCAATACCACATGTTTAACACAAAGTATCGGCTAGGCCAACACATGAGTTTTAGAATTATTACAAAACAAGTTCAACACAAAATGCAAATCAAAACATAAAGGCAAATTCTTTACCAAACCACATTAATGAAAAGCATACTCAACCAAGAAGCATATCTAATTCTCTAGTTCAGAGTCACCAGGAAAGGATGACCGCGAACATGAGAAGAACTTGTTCCATGTCTTCTTTGAGAAACCAAGCGTCGTATTCTCGAAAGTCCTTTGGTGCTTAATCATTTTCTTTTGCTACTTATAAAGGATTTCTTGGTTTTTGAGAATGGCGGCATTGGAAGAAATGTTCTTGGATGGCCTGACAAATGCAAGTTCCTTATCACTTTCTAAACTCCAATTAATCTCTTGTTGCATAAGTTGTTACTAGACCGGTGGAACATGTGATGATGATTGAGCTAAGTCTTCTTGAATCGTACGAGCTAAGTGGACGTTGAATGGTACAAGAGGTTCCATTTTTTATGGTAGCTTAAAAAGAGAGATGGATTTTTGGTCCAACACCTTATATAGAATGAAATCTTGCATGATTTCAACATCAATGCCATAGTAAATGAAAATCTTAGTCAAGTAGACGCAAAGAACATCGTGCGTCTAGATGATGCATGAAAACTTTTGATCTCATTGTGAATGATTTTAACCCAATTCAATTTCTTATTGGAGTAAATAGCATATAGGACCTTGTAGTTGTTATCAAATATTTTTTCATAAATACCAATACGAGGTAAGATTGTATGAACGATCATTTTGTTTAGAATTCTAGCTTGGGGTCGAAGATTTAAGGAAGTGTTCGCCATTCGTTCCACACGAAATAGGTAACTACTAGAATTGTATAAGAAATCACCATGAATAATGTCCTCTGATTCGTGTCCAATATTAGAACAACCAAGAATAATCTCCAAATCTTTGATGGAAAATACGATATTTATTCCTAAGACCTTACTCCACAAAATTCCTCCATCTCTGTGGGTTTGCAAAAATCTCCATAAAGATTTGCATAAAACATCCTAACTAGGAATGGATAGATTTTTACCTTATTATGGTTTACACCTATTAAAGAAAGAAACTCATGTTCCCTCGCAATATCTTCAATCCCAAATGCTTCAAAATCTTACATCTTAAAGAATGTTTCTAAAAATACCATTTTGTTGTTTAACTCATTGAAGTGCTTCAGCGCAATTTTGCTTCCATTCAACAATTGAAGGATTAGGTTGTCGGATGCAAACTAGGGATGAGAGGGATTAGATGAGGAGGCCGAAGCTTTGTCTTTTTGTAGTCTTTTCTTTGAAACAGGAAGTTTTTGGAGTTCTGCTTTGGAGCCATGGATTCATTGTTGAAAGCTTTTGAGAGATTAGGGTTTAAAATTTGAAAAGGTAAAGTGAAGAATGAGAGTGAAAAGGCATGACTTTTCTATTTTTAAAAACAGGAAACTACCAATTCAGTCGACTGGCCAAACCAATTGGTCGACTGAATCTATACAGAGTGCTTTTCTAAAAGTAAAATGCAATTTTTAGCCAACTGTTAAAAATTGAATTAGCGAACTGAATTACACTGCTTAGTAGATTGGAATTTTTGTTCAGTCAACTGAACTGGGTGAATTTGAAAACAAAGAGTAGGGTTGTATATAGTCAGCTATTTTATTGTTTTTTAGTTTATTGTTTTTTACCCTTGTTCAGTCAACTGGGAATCATGTTTAGTTGACTAAAACGGGCTTTGGGTGTTTTTATTTGTAATTTGAGATTTTTTGTTACATGTTTTATAATTATATAAACTCTGAATTATTTATTTGCCTATATTTGTCTATTTAAGAGCTTATGCATACTATATATATGTATGTATGTTTATATGTGTGCGTGTGTATTTTCATACATATTTGAAAAATATATATACATATAAATTACATATATAAAAACTTATACATAACTTCATTTGCATATATGCACACACACTTAATAATGTCACTTGTGAAAGCTCAAACAACAACCTTAATTCATCGATGAACTCGATTCTTCTTCGGGCGGTTCAACTTCCCACGAGTTTTCAATATACGGTTCATATATTTTTATTGGGGATGATGGTGATTTCGATGGGCTAATAAGGTTGCTTCGATGAGGTAGGCTATTTTGAAGGAGTAAGCTGTTTCGATGGTCTTCCAGTGGAGTGAATGCGTTGCTTTGTTGGTGATTTTTTGTGAAAATGCATTATAGATTTTTCTACAAAACTTAAACGTTCTCCCTGACGACATTGTTCTTTATATAGTTTTTTATGTAGTTTCATAGATTCCCCTTGGTAGTTAGCTATTTCATCAATAGCTCATCTTGGATGGTACTAAGTTGTCTTCGAACTTGATCGATCGACTAACCTTTTTTCCTTTTGGAGAGGGTATGTTCAGGAGGAGATGAGGTAATTCTGATGTATAATGATTTATTATCCAAAGTTGACATTGTTGTTAACTTTTTTTTTATTTGGGAGCCTGTAGTTTTTGTTGTGTGGTTCAAAATCCATGTAGTAGTTTTATATATACATACTTAAGTTTTTACTAAATATAGCAATATAAGAATCCCAGTTTGTTAACAGGTTAATTTTATACCATTCAATCTTTTATCATCTTTATATATATCGATAAGTTAATTAAATACCAAAGAATTTTGAGATTATAAACATTAGTTATCTATTATTGTAGACACCGTTATATTTTTACCAAGAGATCTTTAAAAAAACCTTTTTATATTGTACCAAAATTTAGATATATGTACATTATACTTAAGAAATCGTATTAATAAGATTATTATAAAATTAATTCATTTAGGGAAGAAATCCTTAGATCTCTACGTAATTTTATAAAGGTAAATTCACAAGAGGCTTAGTAAAGTATCGGCAATTTGATTTTCAGTATTAACGAATTCAAGAGAAATAGTGCCTTTTTCTGCATTATCTCGAAGAAAATGATGGCGAATATCAGTATGTTTAGTTCGAGAGTGATTAATAGGATTTTTTGATAAATTGATTTCACTCATACTATCACAATATATGGGGGATTTAGTAATTACATTTCCAAAATTTCTAAGAGTTTGTTGCATGTAAATCACTTATGCACATGCAAAGGCAACTGAAATATACTCAGCTTCACGAGTCGATAGTGAAACACAATTTTGTTTCTTACTAAACCACGAAACCAGAGATTGATCGATAAAGTGACAGGTGCCAATCGTACTCTTTCGATCCATTTTGCAACCTCCAAAATTAGCATCACTATACGAGACTAATTCGAAAGAGCTGCCTTTCAAGTAAAAGAACCCATAATCTTTGGTGTTGGTTAAGTAATGCAAAATGCTTTTCACAGCTCGATGATGTGATTCCTTAGGTTGTGCTTGAAATCTAGCACATAAACAAAAATTCATCATTATGTTTGGTCTAGTAGCAGTAAGATATAGCAGTGATACTATCATACTACGATATAACTTTTGATCGAAATCTTTTCCGCTTTCATCTTTATCTAAATGAAGTCTTGTGCTCATGGGAGTTGGTTTACTCGACATGTTATCCATTCCAAATCGTTTCAACAACTCCTATAACATTTTTCTTGATAGATAAAGATTCCATTTTTTAATTGTTTGATTTGTAGACCTAAAATGAAATTTAATTCTCCTATATGTGACATTTCGAATTCATTTTTCATAATATTCGCAAAATCATTGCATAGATTTTCATTTGTAGATCTGAATATTATATCATCTACATAAATTTAAACAACTAATATATCATTATTTTCTTTTTTAATAAATAATGTACTGTCCATTTTACCAATTTGAAAACCATAATTTAACAGATGATTTTAAGTCTATTGTACCAAGCACGGGGTGCTTATTTCAAACCATATAATGCCTTCTTAAGCTTGAAAACACGATCAGGGTATTTTTCGTAAGCAAACAATAGTGGTTGTTCAAATAAACATTTTCCTTAATAAAGCCATTTAAAAATGCACTTTTGACATCCATTTGATATAATTTGAAACTATGGTGACATATGATATAATTTGAAGCTACAAGAGCAAATTTCTCTTCATAATCAATTCCTTCTTCTTGATTATACCTCTGAGCTACTAATCTAGCTTTATTACAAATTATATTTCCATTTTCATCGGCTTTGTTTTTCAATACCCATTTAGTTCCAATTATGGATTGATCATCCGGTCTTAGTATAAGTTTCCAAACTTTATTACGTTTAAATCGGTTCACTTCCTCTTGCATTGTTAAAATCCAATAATCATCTTTTGCGGCTTCTTTATAGTTTTTTGGTTTAATATTAGAAATAAATGCTACATGACTCATTTGATTTAATTGACTTCTAGTTGTAACTCTAGTGTTTACATCACCTATTATATTGTCTATTGGATGGTCTTTTAAAATTCTAGGGGGTATCTCAAAACATTATTGTCATTATAATTATTATTTGTATTTATATTTTCATTCTCATTGTTGATATTATTATCCGGGACAAGAGTTTGATTGATTTCCAATATCTCATCATCATCATTTTCCTTTTTATTATTGAAATCTTCATTGAAGGAAACGTGTAAACTCTTGTAACGACCCGATATTTTCAACCATTCGCATCCATTATAAGTGTATAGGTAGACACTCATGCCGGAGTTGAATTGCTCAAAATACCGCGTTGTAATTAAAATTTGACAAATCTCAGAATATACAGTAAATAAATATAAGTACAGATCACAGACACAGAGTAAAATAATGCAGCGGAAGTAAAAAAAATAGTAGTTCATGAAGCTACTATATAAATATGTCAGAGTTACATAAGATACAAAAGAAGAAATAGAGTACAACAAAAGTCTCAATAAAATAACCAAGTGCAAGCTGAGTAGAACAACGGAACTGAAATAGATAGAACATGACAAGCAGATAATCTCCAGCGATTCAAATCTCCAAGAGAGTGGAAATCCAAATCTGTGAATAACTCCGGCTGACCCGAGCGTAAAGCAAAACACAAAACACTCGAGTCAGGACAATATATACTTATATAATGTAAACCAACTCAAGTGAACTGTAATAAAGGTACAAGTAACTTAAAGAATGCTTGGGATCGCCCATTCTTTAAGGATCCGTTAAACTATTTACTATGTAGTAATATACGCTATATACAGTAGTGTCTAAATAAGTAAAGTATAATCATATCGGAAAATAGCGTTAAGGGGATGGAGAACCTTAACGCGGTCGGAGCTTAAAATCATAATCGTAGTAAAGCTCGATATGGTAGGTGACACGGCACAACTAGGCAATGCCAGGGTAGATATACCAATTACGCACACGGACTGATGGATACGCATAGCAGCCACTACCGTTCCACCTCGAACAACATTCCCAAATCGGAGGATGGCCATCTAGTCAAATCACAAATAGGAGTATAATATCGAAGAAATGTGTCCGAGAAGAGGTGCTACCTCACTGGTCCGAGATCGCTCCTGTTTTAGCCACCTTATGCCAACTCACGGGAGTTGGGTCCACGTAACATACCTTAAGAACGTCGCCACCATCCTACTTCATTCTGGAATCTCCACCGCGTACACAGTTGCCAAAGTGGTTTTCGGTAAGACAGAGAGTATGTCCATATCCGATCCCGGTCTCTTTGCCAACCAATCGTTATTATAACCCGTGGTTATAACTTTTACAAACAATACTTTACTTCAAAATAAAATATCATTTCAAACCATATCTTTATCAAAATATAGATTAAATCAATTCCAAACCATTTCCATATATTTAAAATTTTCATATCATTTCAAAACTTCATTTCAAATCATTTTAATATAATAAAATATCATATCCTTACAAAACTTCATTTCAAATCATTTTAATATAATAAAATATCCTATCAGTTCAAATCCAAATATTCAACTTTAAATACCTTTTAATTTCAAATCACCTTTAAATAGTTTATATTCCAATCAAAATAATTCATTTAAACCTTTTAAAAGTGTAATTATTATATTTTCAAATCAAGTATTCAATTTCCAAAGTTTCAAACCATTCTGAGTTCGTTTACTAAGTCAAAAACCCTAATTATTAAAATTTCAGCATTTCATAGCATTTAAAAATAACTGCTATAAGTGATATTTTTAAACATTTTTAATTCAGCAAAGACAGCACTTAAAACTGCTGTTAAAACTCAGTTTTAGTTGAATTATAGTTCAAAACAGAAAAGACAGCATTTCAGAAGTGCTGTGGTAGTTCATATTTCAAAACAAGGGTTAAATTTGGTTTCAGCAAAGACTGCAGACTATTATAGCATTTCCAGGGAATGCTATAATATGCCTGAGTTCAATATTAGCCTATAAGTTCAATTACAACAACTACAGCATTTCAGAAATGCTGTAGTAGCCCTTTTATTCAATTTTTAGTGTAATTCAAAACCATAGCATTTCTGAATGCTATTAAAAGTGATTTCCAGCTTTTTAGCGTATTTCCAGCAATTAAATAACTTCATTTTAAACTCTTTAAACCTTTTAAAAATCATAATTTAACATTTAAAATGTTCATTTACATATCATTTAACATTTATCTTTTTCATAATAAATTTCTTATAATTAAATCCAATTTTCAACAATTTACTTAATAATTTTAAGTGTAAAAGTTTCCAATTCTTCACATTTCAACAAATAACTTAACACTTCAAATTTTAAATTACCATTTCACAAATTTAACTAAATTTCAAATTTTATTTAATTAACTTAAACCTTTAATTAAAACCAAATTTCACATTTCCAAGTCAAGTTATATTTTAAAGATCACTTTTAAACATTCATTTATTTAACCACTTAAATTCATAGAAAAATCAATAATACTTTAATAAATCACTTAAATTAAAATTTAATCAAATTATCATATTTACCATTTCCAAATAAAATTTAATATCCATTTTATTTATATAACTTAAATATCATTTTTAACCAAATTCCAAATTTCCAACTTAAGTTATATTTCAAAAATCCAGTTAAACCATTCATTAATTACATTTTTAACACATATAAAAATCCTAATTTCTTTATTTTAAAACATTTCAAAATCTATTTAAATCAAATTTCATAAATTTATAATTTTTAAAATACTTAAAAATATCCAAAACACTTTATAAAATAACCACGGGCCTGTATATAGTTTTCTAACCTAGGTCAAGTGATACGGATATGTATCATTTCAATCCGCAGTTTAAAAAGAAAAATCCGGGTTCTATCATTTCAAACCCGCAATCCCAAGTTAAAATAAATTAAATAAAACCATTCAGGCCTATCATTTCAGCCTATAACGATTTTTCCCTATTCTAAAGTCCGTTCGGGTATGTATCATTTCAACCCATAGTGATTCTAGTCTACAGGGAACTTGCAATGGTGATAACAGATATAAATAACAGAATAACATTAAATAACAGTAACATATGATATAACAGGTGTAATAACAGGTGTGAACATCATATGATAATAATATAGGCATATATAACATAATAATATATTTCTACAGATTCACAGGGTGTCAATTTACTAGTTATATAGGTACATATTGTCTGGTGAGAATAACTCACCTGTATTGAGCTGGAGATTACAACCAAATACACACAACGAAGATCCACACAAACACGAGAGCACGATGATGATTTGAGTGAGAGAGAGACAAGGTTAAACTCCTTGAATACATGAGACAAAACAATACAATATAACATGAATAAACACTTCACAAATTTTAAGCAACATATAATTTACATGCACAAAACAAAGTCAATGCACTTGCACTTGCCTTCAACCTCTAATACTTCAGCCCTAGGCTGGAAATACACGGCTAAAGCATGAATTAGGATCTGGTTTGGGTTCATATGGCTCGGCCTAACTTGGATATGAAGAAGGGTATGGTAAGTTACAAGGCAAAGAATGCTAAAGGTCAAGGCAATTAAGTGGATTTTTGGTGCAACTATAGGTTCGGCTCGCCATGGCTTGGGCTTGGTCATGCAAGGGGATGGTCAGGTGGTGGCTGGAGTGGCGGCCAGAGGTGGTGGAGGGACTGGTGGTGGCGGCCATGGAGGTGGTTTAGGTGAAAAATGAAGGCTATGGCCTTAAGGGTTTGGCTAGGCTAGTTTGGTGGAACTTTTGTGCAAATTTTGTGGTGCAACATCAATGGATGGTCATGGATACTGTCTTGGTCAGAGGAGAGGCTTATGAGCTGCTGGAGATGGTGGTGGTGATGGTCATTGGTGATGGAGGAGAAGTGGGGCCAAGCAAGCAAGAGGAAGAGGAAGGCTAAACATTGAAAAATAGGAAGGAAAAGTAGAAGAAGAAGACATTAGAACTTGCAAATTTTTCTCAATTTGATATGGCCAAATTTTTTTGGAGTTGAGAAGCTTAAATTTTCGTGAAAATGATGAGGAAAAAGATACGGCTGAAGCAATGGAGTTAAGGCAGCAAAAATGAAAAGGTAATGGTTGATAAAGAAAAGGTGAGAATACAAAGAGGCTTAAGCAAATAAAGAGTCACAAACCTTTCAAATTTCCACCATTTCTTTTTAAATTTTAAATACATGTAAAATATGTATAAATACAGATAAAACACGAAAATATAGTAAATAAACAAAAATAAATAAATAAATATTAATTAAATATAATTAAATTAAGAAAATAACAAAGAAAAATGTAAGTTAGGCTTGAAAATTTGAAAATAAATGAAATGAACTTTGGGAAAATTGTATGTACATGAAAAATATTTATAAATAAAGATAAAAACATAAAAAAATGCATACATAAAAATGAATAAATAAATTTTAATTAAATATAATTTAAATGAAGAAAATAATAGAAAATTGGAAACTAACCTTTAAAAATAGAAATAAATTCAATGAGCTTTGGAAAAATTCAAACATCACTTTAAAAATATTTAAAAGGTAAAAATATATGTAACATAACATATAATACAATTTAGAATAATATATGACAATTAAAAAGATTATTTATAAAATTTAAAATAAACAATATTGTTAAATAAAACAATTTACATCCAATTTTGTAAAAAGCATAACTTTCACAATATTATTCGGATTTCAACGAAACGAAAAGTAGTGTTCAAGTTATTACATATATTTTCATAATAAAAGATAAAATATATAATTTCAAACTATTTAAAATTTAAACTTAAAAGTCAAAGTTTGACTATTGACCAAAATTTACATTTTTCTGGAAATATTATCTAATTCACATCAAAATCAAAGTTTTTATATTTACAATAACAAAATTTATTCTTTTCATAAATAAAGCTTTTAAATCTGGAAAAATCAATTTAAAAATAATTGTAAAATACAGGGTTGTTACACTCTCCCCCACTCAAAACTTTTCGTCCTCGAAAAGGAACGAGGTACTGGAAAGCACAGAAAAAGATAGAATGAATAGAATTAAAACAGGATGATAAGAAAATTGGAATTACACCTGATAACTATTGTTATAGGTAAGTTTAACAAGATGGAGGTGATCAAATCAAGAATACAAGCACGAAAAAAAGATCCTCTAGAGTCTGAATCTCCCTTTTCACTTGACCGACGGTCTATGAATGGAAAAACAGTGTTCAGATCCAGATGAGTAACACAGATTATCAAAGATTACAGAAAGATTTCTAAACAGACTGGTATAAGCAATAGCCTTCCCATTCTGTAACAAGATAAGAGAAATAAGGACAACCAAAAGATAGTTTGAAGAGAAAAAAATAAGATAATAAATTTGAAACCATAATGCTTTGAAATCATAACAATTTAGGGATGTTTATCATTTGGGAATCATACTACTAAAAATCATAACACTTTGGAAATGTTATTCTAAAAAAAACATAATACTTAGAAAATCATAACACCTTTTAAAATAATCTTCATTTAAAATATTTTAATTCAATGTCAAATAATATTCATTTTAAAGTTGTAACATTTCTAAGTTCATTCAATTATAAAAATTTCCAAAACATTGTATTTTCAAACGGCATCACTTATAAAATGCTACAGTAGATATATTAGTATTCAAATCAGTTTAATTCCAGAAATATTCATTTGGATATTATTTAACTTATGACTTATTAAAACAAACTTTTATGAATGGAATATCCAAATTGAACTATACTTCATTTATTAAGTTAAAAGTTCATTATTTTAGTTAGCTCTCAATTTAACACATAACCTAACTCTTTATTTAAAATACCCATTTCACAAATAGATATTCCTTTAATAAGTTACACTTAAAATTTCCATTTGAAAACCAAATTCTCAATTATCAATTTTTAGTGATGTTAAAATACATTTTAACTATTTAAATCATAATCATTCATTTTTCAAGACATATCTATTTCATTAATAAAATATTTATATAGCAAATATAACAATCAAATTTCTTTACACATTTATTCATTTAGACATTAATTAAACTATGAATTCAAGTTAAATAAACTTTATTACAAAATGTCCAATTCCAATGTATTTTATTTTATCTATTCAAAGATACATTATTTATTATACAACATATTCATTTCAGGAAATAACCATTATTAAAATTCCTAGGTTAGACTTAAGGTTCCATATTAAATCAAGTTTAATTATTAAGTTATTTAAATAAAATCTCTTTGAATTCCTTTTTCACTGTTTGCCTCTGTTAATCTTTTATAACTAAAATTTAAGTGTATAACATGTATTATAACCACTCAAATTTTATTTATAAAAATCCTTTCTATATTGTATATTATCTAATTTCATATTCAACTTTTGTGTAATTTTGGTAAGTTATATTGGAATGAAATTGTGTATTATACAAGTAAAACTTTCCAATTCAATTATCTCAAGTTTGAATTATTTATCCAAATTTTTTTTTGATTTTTTTTATAATTGAAATTGTTCTTTAAGATAAAATTTAGGAATTAAATTTTCGAATATCTTCAAACCTTTTGGAGATAAGTAATTATATATACATAATATGTCAAATCAAATTTAAATCATATATCTATATATATATTATAAATCAAGTCATATTTTAGAAATTCACATTAATTAAATTCCCCAAAACAAAGCTGTAGCAAGACTACAGAACAGTCTCTTCACTTCGAAATTCAAAAATGAACGTCGATGATGCTGCAGTCATCACCGAAATTATTTTCCAACGATAAAGTGAAGAGCACTAAATTTTAAACCTTAAAATCCTTTAGAAACGTATATCTACTTAGAAATACTTTAAATAATATCCTTTTTAAAAAAAAATTAAACACAAGGTTTGAAACCATCGGAAATTAAATTCTTTAAATTTCTTGTTTTAAATTCATTTCAGTTTCCAAATAAATTTATAAACAACTATTTATAAATTCATTTGTAGAACAATAAATGATAAATCAAGTATTATCATTTCAAATTATCAATTCAAATCAATTTATCAAGTTCCATAAAATTACATATCCAAATTTATTTCACTAACCAAATTTTAAAATAATACTGTGTCAGTTTGTTCTGTCAAAGTGTTTTAGAAATCCTATCGATAGCGCTGATCAGACGAATCGATCGGAAACCCAAATCAACATCAACAACCCAAACAACACAACATATAGAACAAAACATAGATTTACAAGTACAATTCAAAATGTTTGGAGATAGTTTAGAAACAAAAGACAAGATGGTTAAACAGAGTAGAGAGATGGGTAAGCTTAGATAAATCGCGGACAACCTTAACCGGGTCAACCGTGACTTAAATAATAAGATCGATGTGGATTTTTCTGGGATAAATCTACGTTCGATCTCAAGAGATATAGTTTGGAATAATAAAAGATATTAGCATCTAAACCAAGGATAAATAAAAATCTCTGGTGAATCGATGCTGATTGTAAAGGATTTTCACCCTTTTACAAGAAAATTAGAATATTGGCGAGACCACCAATTCACTATGAAGATCATTTGAAGTGGAGTTATGGGATACTCCAGAATCAAAAGAAGATGGATAGTGAGGGACACGAATGGATTTTGGAACCGCAGGGAACATTCCAAAATTCAAAGGAAACCGAGTCAAAAAGGAAGAGATTCAAACCCGAACCAAAGTGATTATGTAAATAAATTTACCCTATATTCTAAGTTTTGCCTCAAAGCCAAAGCTCTGATACCAACTGTAACGACCCGATATTTTCAACCATTCGCATCCATTATAAGTGTATAGGTAGACACTCATGCCGGAGTTGAATTGCTCAAAATACCGCGTTGTAATTAAAATTTGACAAATCTCAGAATATACAGTAAATAAATATAAGTACAGATCACAGACACAGAGTAAAATAATGCAGCGGAAGTAAAAGAAATAGTAGTTCATGAAGCTACTATATAAATATGTCAGAGTTACATAAGATACAAAAGAAGAAATAGAGTACAACAAAAGTCTCAATAAAATAACCAAGTCCAAGCTGAGTAGAACAACGGAACTGAAATAGATAGGACATGACAAGCAGATAATCTCCAGCGATTCAAATCTCCAAGAGAGTGGAAATCCAAATCTGTGAATAACTCCGGCTGACCCGAGCGTAAAGCAAAACACAAAACACTCGAGTCAGGACAATATATACTTATATAATGTAAACCAACTCAAGTGAACTGTAATAAAGGTACAAGTAACTTAAAGAATGCTTGGGATCGCCCATTCTTTAAGGATCCGTTAAACTATTTACTATGTAGTAATATACGCTATATACAGTAGTGTCTAAATAAGTAAAGTATAATCATATCGGAAAATAGCGTTAAGGGGATGGAGAACCTTAACGCGGTCGGAGCTTAAAATCATAATCGTAGTAAAGCTCGATATGGTAGGTGACACGGCACAACTAGGCAATGCCAGGGTAGATATACCAATTACGCACACGGACTGATGGATACGCATAGCAGCCACTACCGTTCCACCTCGAACAACATTCCCAAATCAGAGGATGGCCATCTAGTCAAATCACAAATAGGAGTATAATATCGAAGAAATGTGTCCGAGAAGAGGTGCTACCTCACTGGTCCGAGATCGCTCCTGTTTTAGCCACCTTATGCCAACTCACGGGAGTTGGGTCCACGTAACATACCTTAAGAACGTCGCCACCATCCTACTTCATTCTGGAATCTCCACCGCGTACACAGTTGCCAAAGTGGTTTTCGGTAAGACAGAGAGTATGTCCATATCCGATCCCGGTCTCTTTGCCAACCAATCGTTATTATAACCCGTGGTTATAACTTTTACAAACAATACTTTACTTCAAAATAAAATATCATTTCAAACCATATCTTTATCAAAATATAGATTAAATCAATTCCAAACCATTTCCATATATTTAAAATTTTCATATCATTTCAAAACTTCATTTCAAATCATTTTAATATAATAAAATATCATATCCTTACAAAACTTCATTTCAAATCATTTTAATATAATAAAATATCCTATCAGTTCAAATCCAAATATTCAACTTTAAATACCTTTTAATTTCAAATCACCTTTAAATAGTTTATATTCCAATCAAAATAATTCATTTAAACCTTTTAAAAGTGTAATTATTATATTTTCAAATCAAGTATTCAATTTCCAAAGTTTCAAACCATTCTGAGTTCGTTTACTAAGTCAAAAACCCTAATTATTAAAATTTCAGCATTCATAGCATTTAAAAATAACTGCTATAAGTGATATTTTTAAACATTTTTAATTCAGCAAAGACAGCACTTAAAACTGCTGTTAAAACTCAGTTTTAGTTGAATTATAGTTCAAAACAGAAAAGACAGCATTTCAGAAGTGCTGTGGTAGTTCATATTTCAAAACAAGGGTTAAATTTGGTTTCAGCAAAGACTGCAGACTATTATAGCATTTCCAGGGAATGCTATAATATGCCTGAGTTCAATATTAGCCTATAAGTTCAATTACAACAACTACAGCATTTCAGAAATGCTGTAGTAGCCCTTTTATTCAATTTTTAGTGTAATTCAAAACCATAGCATTTCTGAATGCTATTAAAAGTGATTTCCAGCTTTTTAGCGTATTTCCAGCAATTAAATAACTTCATTTTAAACTCTTTAAACCTTTTAAAAATCATAATTTAACATTTAAAATGTTCATTTACATATCATTTAACATTTATCTTTTTCATAATAAATTTCTTATAATTAAATCCAATTTTCAACAATTTACTTAATAATTTTAAGTGTAAAAGTTTCCAATTCTTCACATTTCAACAAATAACTTAACACTTCAAATTTTAAATTACCATTTCACAAATTTAACTAAATTTCAAATTTTATTTAATTAACTTAAACCTTTAATTAAAACCAAATTTCACATTTCCAAGTCAAGTTATATTTTAAAGATCACTTTTAAACATTCATTTATTTAACCACTTAAATTCATAGAAAAATCAATAATACTTTAATAAATCACTTAAATTAAAATTTAATCAAATTATCATATTTACCATTTCCAAATAAAATTTAATATCCATTTTATTTATATAACTTAAATATCATTTTTAACCAAATTCCAAATTTCCAACTTAAGTTATATTTCAAAAATCCAGTTAAACCATTCATTAATTACATTTTTAACACATATAAAAATCCTAATTTCTTTATTTTAAAACATTTCAAAATCTATTTAAATCAAATTTCATAAATTTATAATTTTTAAAATACTTAAAAATATCCAAAACACTTTATAAAATAACCACGGGCCTGTATATAGTTTTCTAACCTAGGTCAAGTGATACGGATATGTATCATTTCAATCCGCAGTTTAAAAAGAAAAATCCGGGTTCTATCATTTCAAACCCGCAATCCCAAGTTAAAATAAATTAAATAAAACCATTCAGGCCTATCATTTCAGCCTATAACGATTTTTCCCTATTCTAAAGTCCGTTCGGGTATGTATCATTTCAACCCATAGTGATTCTAGTCTACAGGGAACTTGCAATGGTGATAACAGATATAAATAACAGAATAACATTAAATAACAGTAACATATGATATAACAGGTGTAATAACAGGTGTGAACATCATATGATAATAATATAGGCATATATAACATAATAATATATTTCTACAGATTCACAGGGTGTCAATTTACTAGTTATATAGGTACATATTGTCTGGTGAGAATAACTCACCTGTATTGAGCTGGAGATTACAACCAAATACACACAACGAAGATCCACACAAACACGAGAGCACGATGATGATTTGAGTGAGAGAGAGACAAGGTTAAACTCCTTGAATACATGAGACAAAACAATACAATATAACATGAATAAACACTTCACAAATTTTAAGCAACATATAATTTACATGCACAAAACAAAGTCAATGCACTTGCACTTGCCTTCAACTTCTAATACTTCAGCCCTAGGCTGGAAATACACGGCTAAAGCATGAATTAGGATCTGGTTTGGGTTCATATGGCTCGGCCTAACTTGGATATGAAGAAGGGTATGGTAAGTTACAAGGCAAAGAATGCTAAAGGTCAAGGCAATTAAGTGGATTTTTGGTGCAACTATAGGTTCGGCTCGCCATGGCTTGGGCTTGGTCATGCAAGGGGATGGTCAGGTGGTGGCTGGAGTGGCGGCCAGAGGTGGTGGAGGGACTGGTGGTGGCGGCCATGGAGGTGGTTTAGGTGAAAAATGAAGGCTATGGCCTTAAGGGTTTGGCTAGGCTAGTTTGGTGGAACTTTTGTGCAAATTTTGTGGTGCAACATCAATGGATGGTCATGGATACTGTATTGGTCAGAGGAGAGGCTTATGAGCTGCTGGAGATGGTGGTGGTGATGGTCATTGGTGATGGAGGAGAAGTGGGGCCAAGCAAGCAAGAGGAAGAGGAAGGCTAAACATTGAAAAATAGGAAGGAAAAGTAGAAGAAGAAGACATTAGAACTTGCAAATTTTTCTCAATTTGATATGGCCAAATTTTTTTGGAGTTGAGAAGCTTAAATTTTCGTGAAAATGATGAGGAAAAAGATACGGCTGAAGCAACGGAGTTAAGGCAGCAAAAATGAAAAGGTAATGGTTGATAAAGAAAAGGTGAGAATACAAAGAGGCTTAAGCAAATAAAGAGTCACAAACCTTTCAAATTTCCACCATTTCTTTTTAAATTTTAAATACATGTAAAATATGTATAAATACAGATAAAACACGAAAATATAGTAAATAAACAAAAATAAATAAATAAATATTAATTAAATATAATTAAATTAAGAAAATAACAAAGAAAAATGTAAGTTAGGCTTGAAAATTTGAAAATAAATGAAATGAACTTTGGGAAAATTGTATGTACATGAAAAATATTTATAAATAAAGATAAAAACATAAAAAAAAATGCATACATAAAAATGAATAAATAAATTTTAATTAAATATAATTTAAATGAAGAAAATAATAGAAAATTGGAAACTAACCTTTAAAAATAGAAATAAATTCAATGAGCTTTGGAAAAATTCAAACATCACTTTAAAAATATTTAAAAGGTAAAAATATATGTAACATAACATATAATACAATTTAGAATAATATATGACAATTAAAAAGATTATTTATAAAATTTAAAATAAACAATATTGTTAAATAAAACAATTTACATCCAATTTTGTAAAAAGCATAACTTTCACAATATTATTCGGATTTCAACGAAACGAAAAGTAGTGTTCAAGTTATTACATATATTTTCATAATAAAAGATAAAATATATAATTTCAAACTATTTAAAATTTAAACTTAAAAGTCAAAGTTTGACTATTGACCAAAATTTACATTTTTCTGGAAATATTAAATTTAGTCATATTTGGAATTCTAATTCACATCAAAATCAAAGTTTTTATATTTACAATAACAAAATTTATTCTTTTCATAAATAAAGCTTTTAAATCTGGAAAAATCAATTTAAAAATAATTGTAAAATACAGTGTTGTTACAACTCTCTTCAATAGTATTGGTTTGTTCATTAAAAATTCTATTGGCTTTGCTTCATTCTGAATAAGCAATAAAAATTCCTTCATCGGCTTTCAGATCGAATTTGCCTAATTGATCTTTAGTATTTAGTATAAAACATTTAGAACCGAAAGTTCGAAAGTATGAGACTTTCAATTTCTTTCCAAAGAACATTTCATAACAGGTAGTTTTAGTCATTGGTCTTAATGATACACGATTAAGTACATAGCAAGCGGTAGCAATAGCTTCGGCCCAGAAATTCTTCGATAAATTACGCTACTGAGCAATGTTCGTGCATATTCCTATAGAGTACGATTTTTCCTCTCAACTTCACCATTTTGTTGTGGTGTGCGTGGAAAAGAAAAATTGTAACAAATAACTTTTTTGTTACAAAAATTTTCAAAGAGCTCATTTCCAAACTCGCCCTCGTGATCACTTCTAATATTTTTACTTTTTATATTTCTTAAATTTTGAATTTTTTTAGCAAATAAACATTTCAAAAGTAAAGTCCAAGTAAATCTCGAATTAATCATTAACAATCATAAAAACATACTTATTATGATTTATTGATCGTACTTGAGTAGGACCAAATAAATCTAAATGAAGTAGTTCTAGCGGTCGTTTTGACGATATTTCTTTCTTAGATTTAAAAGAGCTTTTCTTTAGTTTTCCATATTGACGCGCGTCACATAAGTTTTTAACTTTAAATTTTATTTTTTGTAATCCTCTAACTAGTTCATTCTTAGCTAATTTATCAATATACTTAAAGTTAATATGGCAAAATCGTTTATGCTGCGGCCATGGATCTTTATAATCGGCAACTTAACACAAGTTATTATCATGTTTAATATTCATATTTAAAATATAGATATTATGTTTTCTTATTCCCTCAAAAATCAATTTTTTATTTTGATCAAAATTTTTGCATTTATCTTTTTCTAAATCTATTTTAAATCCCTTATCACAAAGCTGGTGATAGAGTTAGGGGTATGCCCTAGGGGCAATTATGTAATTTGTTGCATATATCTAACTCATTGACCAATCTTGTTTCGAAATAAAAGGTATTTTCTTCCTATTATATACTTGATATAATGTGATTATATTAATTAATAACTTAAAAAAGTATATTTAATAGAAAAATCCATAAATGGCATAGTTTTTTATAGTAGTTACAAAGTGTTGTAACCGTGAGTAATTAATCACAATGAAACAAATATACCATTTTAAATATTCCTAGTCAAGATACATCGAGACTGGATATCGATGTATCCGTTGAGACTGGAGTACATAATGCTCTCCAAATGTTGGGCAGTGTATTACTCATGACTACTGGGGGCACCTAGGGGTTACGTACTAATAGTTATTGGATAACTATGGAACGACTCACTCCATAGTTTTCTGTTGGTTAATATAACCAAGGTCAAACAGAAAATATCGATGTGACTGATTTACACAGTTCTCTTGACTTGAGAATACTATGGATCTTTAATATGAAAGCTCCGCTTTGATTATAGCCAAATCATGGCATGGCGTCCATCGAGTGATTATAGTTGGGTCGAGTGGAAATATTGGAAGTGAAGCACTATTCAAGAGAGGATTCATCTCCTCAGTTATATGCGGTTAGTATCACAGTCAACTCAAGTAAACTCAAAGTCAAAGTCTTTGGCCAGAGCATTTCGGTTAATAATAATTGTTATTATTGAACCAAGGACTTTGTATTCGGACTATAAAGTTGTGAGGTTGGAATTTTGACCGTTACCAAATTCCATAAGTCCAAAGTGATATAGTTTTGACAAAGAGAATTGGTGTAAACAAATGGCACAACCGGGTAACGCTTATTAAACTAAAATTGGTTTTTACCGAAAATGAGTAAGCGATAAATTTGGCTATAATGTTACACCACCTGCTAAGTGGCGTGTGAACGTTAACATTAGAATAGTTCAATGTTAATCGCTGACCAAATTTACACCCAAGAGTTACACAGCCAAAATGATGAATTCCCTTAAGACAAACGATTTAATTAGTTTATAATTGTTATAAATTAATTAATATTTATGAAATATTAATTATAAAATTTGAATATGGTTTGAGAAATAAATAATGTTATATATATTTATTACAGTTATAAATATATCGATAGATTTACAATATCGACAAGCGATTAAATTAGGTTTAATTGCATAGTATTTTGGCTTGGGCTTAGATAGGTTTAAGGCCCATCATTAGGGCTGCAAAATTTCCGTTTTGGGAAGGTCTAGGGGTGGCTAAAACATAGGGAATTGGCTTGGAGATAATGGGCTGAGATCAAGTGAGAATGGGTAAAAAGGTTTTCTTCCTTTCTCTCTAATACAACCCTATATATATATATATATATATATATATATATATATATATCTTTGTATGTATGTATCTCTAAAAACAATTGCTAATCTTTTTGGCCGCCATTATCTTCTACATTGTTGGTTAAAACATAGCTCTCAATCCACCCCAAAATTCTCAAATATATTTCAAATTAAAATAATACTATTCGATAGTTAGAGGTCGGTGATTCCGGACTTGCAATCTGACGAATCAAGAACAGTAAAAGGAAGGGAGGTCATTGCTTCAACGTGGATTCATCATTAAATTGGTAATTTTAATTCATATTACAGTAATTAAATTATATTCTATGATTCTATAATGAGAAATTTCATATCTGTTTAAATATATTGCTACTATATGTTTAGTTAAGTGAGATTTTGTAAGTAGATGTAGTTGTCACAAATCAGTTTGGTTATGTGCATAATTTGTTTATTATACTATTTGATTTATGTATAGACAAATTTTGTTTACTGTACAAAATCAATGTCATTAATAATTGTTTTATATATATTTATTAACAAATTTATATATATATATATATATATATATTAGTGTATATTTCTCTCTCATAATAGCATATATACATATATAAGAGATATATATATATATGATTTAAAAAAATTATTACACTAATTTATATATAATATGAATTTCAAAATTCAAAAATTAATTATCATATATATATTCATATTTTTAAATTAACATTTATTGAATTTTGAATTGTTTATTATATATAAAATAATTATTACATTAAAAATTCAATTTTATATATTTTTTTAAAATATTATATCATTCCAGAAATGTATAGAAAAAATTTAGGATTTTTTCAATAAATTTTATTATTTTTAATAATTAATATTATTTCAAAAAAATTGTTTATGATTTATTAAAAATAATAATTTAATTCAAAAATTCTTCAAAATTTTTTGCAACCTTTCATTCATGATCCTAGAATTTCTTAAATTTTAAATTTTGAATTTTAAAAAATATTATTTTATATTAAATAATTATTGCCGAAATCAATGATTTGTTTTTAAAAATAATATTTCAACTTTGAAAAATCTCCAGATTTTTTCTAAGCTCTATTTTATGATCCTAGATTTTTAAAAATTGTAAAATTTTAATTTTCATCAATATATTATTTTATGTTAATTATTTATGGATGAAAACATTATTTTATTCATAATATATACAAATTAAAATACTAAAATTATTATGTTTGCAAAAATAAGTTAATTTTGAATTATAAATTTTTTTAATAATTGTTCTCTTTCTTTCTATGTATATATTTATCTATATTTAAATGTTTTATGTTTATATATTATATATAATATATTTATACATACATATGTGTATATATATGTATATATATGTGTGTGTATATATATATATATATATATTGTAACACATATACATGCACATATTTAGACAACATACATGACATACAAAATGAGCTAATATGTTTGTTGCGATGTAAATCCCAACATCTACATATGGGCATATTATACCTTTCACGGATTATTATGTTACACATGCACTCACACATATATGTATATGAAACATTTATGTATAAACTAAATCAAATAAAATTAATTTCATATCTTGATATATTTGAATTTAAATAAAATAAATGATTTTATTTAAATGAAATTTAGAAATGTTCTAATTGCCAATGAGTAAGGAATCCATCTTACATGTTTCATATTAAACATTTTAAGAAGGTTTCTTTGCATATCGTTTGGGACATTCCCAACATCCTTTATGATTATTATAAAAGATATAATTAACATATCCAATATCAAGTATTAACCGACCAAACCAGAACTAATTTTAACATAAGTACATCAGTAAGAATTAGCAGTATGTTGTTTGCTTATTAGTTAAGAAATATCTATGTACCTTTTAATGTTCTTTCTTGTAGACACACGCTTCCTCTACATTTTGACTGAAAATCAAACTATTTGATATTTCTATCAAAACACTTATCCAACTTTGATGCTTGTCGAATGATACTTTCTTATCCGTTCTTAGATCACATCTGAAATCCTACAAATTCAATATTGCTCCCACTGACTTAGAGACACTTTGGTTGTTATTTGCAAATAATCTATTCTAAATCATTATTTAGAATTTTCTATTTCAACACATATGTACCTAAATACAAAGTCATACCATGGATAATTTTATGAGTAAAATATGAATTAACTTGAGCATATCGAATGGAGAATTCGTTACGTTAATTTCAACAATTGAAATTTACGATGTTATTCTTATCAATATTGCTCATAATAATCCAATTCCATCAGTCTTTCTCTTGAAGACACGTTTGCAGCTGATGGATCATATTCCATTAGGTACAACTATCAAAATTATTTTTGATAATGTACTTGTAATCCATTTCGGATTTGTGCACCATACCACATTGTAGAGTCAATACTGTTGATGGTTTAATTAACAGCCAAGGATTATTTATTCTCGACATTGATAAGAAACTCATAGTTTCTCTTCAATGTGTAAGAGTACTTATTAGGCATTCTAATGCATTGTGTTCGTTTAGGTTTGGTTAATTTTATTTTATCCCTCGTAATCAGTTTTATCCTTGGATCATATCCAAATCCATCTTACTATCACTAATTTCTAAATAAATTATTTGCTATAAAATTGGTATTTCTTGAAACAACAATTGATTCTTGATGTAATAGAATAAGTATTCATAAATACTTTATGAGTTGCCTGATATGTAACACTAACTTGGTTTTAGTTTACGATACTTATGTTCAGAACGTAAATTGCTTATCCAATGATGATCATTTCCAAAATGCCTATTATGGTGGTCCATACAAGACCCCTTACGAATAAATATTATATGCAGTCCTTTAACTCATACAACCTTCCAATCCCTTAACCTAGGATATGTTGGGCTTTCATACAAACCCTTATCTTGTATGATTTTGTAAACTATTCTTTGGATAAAATTAATTTTAATCTTGTGTACTATTCTTAAGCATAAGATCTTATAGAAAGAAGTTAACTCAACTTCACTCATCATTAATCGTACATTATCCAATAAAGTTCGATTACTTATTGTTGATACATCATTATATATCATAAGGAGGAGTGACTTTTGAAATTGAATCTTTATTAATTTTTAGATACATTTGGAACTCTTCCAAATATACTCACCTATTTTAACAAATCGAATCATTTATATTGCATGTAGTTTCATTTTTCATTTTATATTCTATGAACTTGTTATAGACATTTACATGTGTATCAACTATATGTGTTCATGTTTGTGACAATTCATCGATGAATTCAACAAAGTATGCGGTACCATTTTGGTATTATTAGACTTATGATTACATACATCTATATGCATCAATCCAAAGAGTTCATCAAATCTTAACGTGCTTCCACTGAATGGGTGATTTGCCCTTAATTGTTTGAGATATAATTCACAGTACCATATGATTCATAACCATACAATCAAAAATTGTTTCTCAAAACTATGACTTAGTTTATAATTCCAAAATTAATTGCAAATAATTTCAAATACTTCTGTATTTTCCAATGCATCACTTTTGTTATTGTTATCTGGGTTTTTGACCCAACGGAATTCGAAGGAAGTCAGAACATCTACGTCTAAGTCAGAACAACTCAAGAAACAACCAAAAGGACTATAAGGAGGAACCAAGAAAGACTCAAGCAATCCATATGGATCGCTTGTAGATCCTCCTATCCTCTTACACTATGACCAAATAAGTTTTCTAGGAATATCTGCTAAGTTTGATGGAATTCCAAGCTAGTTAGATCGAGAAGTGAGCATTCATCTGATTCCATCAACAGTGCAATGCAATCACTACATGAATCATCATCAAAGAAAAGCATCTAGTCATGAAATTACATGAAGAGCATCTACACAAGGCAGGAAACATGATCCAAAAGAATCGAGCCAAATTTGCTTAAAGGCCAAATTTGCTCAAACAACAACCTTAATTCATCGATGAACTCGATTCTTCTTCGGGCGATTCAGCTTCCCACGAGTTTTCAATATACGGTTCATATATTTTTATTAGGGATGATGGTGATTTCGATGGGCTAATAAAGTTGCTTCGATGAGGTAGGCTATTTTGAAGGAGTAAGTTGTTTCGATGGTCTTCCATTGGAGTGAATGCGTTGCTTTGTTGGTGATTTTTCGTGAAAATGCATTATAGATTTTTCTACAAAACTTAAACGTTCTCCCTAACGACATTGTTCTTTATATAGTTTTTTATGTAGTTTCATAGATTCCCCTTGGTAGTTAGCTATTTCATCAATAGCTCATCTTGGATGGTACTAAGTTGTCTTCGAACTTGATCGGTCGACTAACCTTTTTTCCTTTTGGAGAGTAGCCGGTATGTTCAGGAGGAGATGAGGTAATTCTGATGTATAATGATTTATTATCCAAAGTTGACATTGTTGTTAACTTTTTTTTATTTGGGAGCCTGTAGTTTTTGTTGTGTGGTTCAAAATCCATGTAGTAGTTTTATATATACATACTTAAGTTTTTACTAAATATAGCAATATAAGAATCCCAGTTTGTTAACAGGTTAATTTTATACCATTCAATCTTTTATCATCTTTATATATATCGATAAGTTAATTAAATACCAAAGAATTTTGAGATTATAAACATTAGTTATCTATTGTTGTAGACACCGTTATATTTTTACCAAGAGATCTTTAAAAAAACCTTTTTATATTGTACCAAAATTTAGTTATATGTACATTATACTTAAGAAATCGTATTAATAAGATTATTATAAAATTAATTCATTTAGGGAAGAAATCCTTAGATCTCTACATAATTTTATAAAGGTAAATTCACAAGAGGCTTAGTAAAGTATCGGCAATTTGATTTTCAGTATTAACGAATTCAAGAGAAATAGTGCCTTTTTCTGCATTATCTCGAAGAAAATGATGGCGAATATCAGTATGTTTAGTTCGAGAGTGATTAATAGGATTTTTTGATAAATTGATTGCACTCATACTATCACAATATATGGGGGATTTAGTAATTACATTTCCAAAATTTCTAAGAGTTTGTTGCATGTAAATCACTTATGCACATGCTAAGGCAACTGAAATATACTCAGCTTCACGAGTCGATAGTGAAACACAATTTTGTTTCTTACTAAACCACGAAACCAGAGATTGATCGATAAAGTGACAGGTGCCAATCGTACTCTTTCGATCCATTTTGCAACCTCCAAAATTAGCATCACTATACGAGACTAATTCGAAAGAGCTGCCTTTCAAGTAAAAGAACCCATAATCTTTGGTGTTGGTTAAGTAATGCAAAATGCTTTTCACAGATCGATGATGTGATTCCTTAGGTTGTGCTTGAAATCTAGCACATAAACAAAAATTCATCATTATGTTTGGTCTAGTAGCAGTAAGATATAGCAGTGATACTATCATACTACGATATAACTTTTGATCGAAATCTTTTCCGCTTTCATCTTTATCTAAATGAAGTCTTGTGCTCATGGGAGTTGGTTTACTCGACATGTTATCCATTCCAAATCGTTTCAACAACTCCTATAATATTTTTCTTGATTGATAAAGATTCCATTTTTTAATTGTTTGATTTGTAGACCTAAAATGAAATTTAATTCTCCTATATGTGACATTTCGAATTCATTTTTCATAATATTCGCAAAATCATTGCATAGATTTTCATTTGTAGATCTGAATATTATATCATCTACATAAATTTAAACAACTAATATATCATCATTTTCTTTTTTAATAAATAATGTACTGTCCATTTTACCAATTTGAAAACCATAATTTAACAGATGATTTTAAGTCTATTGTACCAAGCACGGGGTGCTTATTTCAAACCATATAATGCCTTCTTAAGCTTGAAAACACGATCAGGGTATTTTTCATAAGCAAACAATAGTGGTTGTTCAAATAAACATTTTCCTTAATAAAGCCATTTAAAAATGCACTTTTGACATCCATTTGATATAATTTGAAACTATGGTGACATATGATATAATTTGAAGCTACAGGAGCAAATTTCTCTTCATAATCAATTCCTTCTTCTTGATTATACCTCTAAGCTACTAATCTAGCTTTATTACAAATTATATTTCCATTTTCATCGGCTTTGTTTTTAAATACCCATTTAGTTCCAATTATGGATTGATCATCCGGTCTTGGTATAAGTTTCCAAACTTTATTACGTTTAAATCGGTTCACTTCCTCTTGCATTGTTAAAATCCAAAAAACAACTTTTGCAGCTTCTTTATAGTATTTTGGTTCAATATTAGAAATAAATGCAACATGACTCATTTGATTTATGACTTCTAGTTGTAACTCTAGTGTTTACATCACCTATTATATTGTCTATTGGATGATCTTTTAAAATTCTAGGGGGTATCTCAAAACATTATTGTCGTTATAATTATTATTTGTATTTATATTTTCATTCTCGTTGTTGATATTATTATCCAGGACAAGAGTTTGATTGGTTTCCAATATCTCATCATCATCATTTTCCTTTTTATTGTTGAAATCTTCATTGAAGGAAATGTGTAAACTCTCTTCAATAGTATTGGTTTGTTCATTAAAAATTCTATTGGCTTTGCTTCATTCTGAATAACCAATAAAAATTCCTTCATCGGCTTTCGGACCGAATTTGCCTAATTGATCTTTAGTATTTAGTATAAAACATTTAGAACCAAAAGTTCGAAAGTAGGAGACTTTCAATTTCTTTCCAAAGAACATTTCAAAACAGGTATTTTTAGTCATTGGTCTTAATGATACACGATTAAGTACATAGCAAGCAATAGCAATAGCTTCGGCCTAGAAATTCTTTGGTAAATTACGCTACTGAGCAATGTTCGTGCATATTCCTGTAGAGTACGATTTTTCCTCTCAACTTCACCATTTTGTTGTGGTGAGCGTGGAAGAGAAAAATTGTAACAAATTACTTTTTTGTTACAAAAATTTTCAAAGAGTTCATTTTCAAACTCGCCCTCGTGATCACTTCTAATATTTTTACTTTTTATATTTCTTAAATTTTGAATTTTTTTTAGCAAATATTTTAAACATTTCAAAAGTAAAGTCCAAGTAAATCTCGAATTAATCATTAACAATCACAAAAACATACTTATTATGATTTATTGATCGTACTTGAGTAGGACCAAATAAATCTAAATGAAGTAGTTCTAGCGGTCGTTTTGACGATATTTCTTTCTTGGATTTAAAAGAGCTTTTCTTTAGTTTTCCATATTGATGCGCGTCACATAAGTTTTTAACTTTAAATTTTATTTTTGGTAATCCTCTAACTAGTTCATTCTTAGCTAATTTGTCAATATACTTAAAGTTAATATGGCAAAATCGTTTGTGCTAGAGCCATAGATCTTTATGATCGGCAACTTAACACAAGTTATTATCATGTTTAATATTCATATTTAAAATATAGATATTACGTTTTCTTATTCCCTCAAAAATCAATTTTTTATTTTGATCAAAAATTTTGCATTTATCCTTTTCAAAATCTATTTTAAATCCCTTATCACAAAGCTGGTGATAGAGTTAGGGGTATGCCCTAGGGGAAATTATGTAATTTGTTGCATATATCTAACTCGTTGACCAACCTTGTTCGAAATAAAAGGTATTTTCTTCCTATTATATACTTGATATAATGTGATTATATTAATTAATTAACTTAATTAAAAGTATATTTAATAGAAAAATCCATAAATGGTATATTTTGTGATGGTAGTTACAAAGTGTTGTAACCGTGAGTAATTTATCACAACGAAACAAATATACCATTTTAAATGTTCCTAGTCAAGATACATCGAGATTGGATATCGATGTATCCGTTGAGACTGAAGTACATAACGCTCTCCAAGTGTTGGGCAGTGTATTAATCATGACTACTAGGGGCACCTAGGGGTTACGTACTAATAGTTATTGGATAACTATGGAATGACTCACTCGATAGTTTTCTGTTGGTTAATATAACCAAGGCCAAACAAAAAATATCGATTTGACTGATTTACACGGTTCTCTTGACTTGAGAATACTGTGGATCTTCAATATGAAAGCTCCGCTTTGATTATAGCCAAATCATGGCATGGCGTCCATCGAGTGATTATAGTTGGGTCGAGTGGAAATATTGGAAGTGAAGCACTATTCAAGAGAGGATTCATCTCCTTAGTTATATGCGGTTAGTATCACAGTCAACTCAAGTAACTCAAAGTCAAAGTCTCTGGCCAGAGCATTTCGGTTAATAATAATTGTTATTATTGAACCAAGGACTTTGTATTCGGACTATAAAGTTGAATGTGGATGAGGTTGGAATTTTGACCGTTACCAAATTCCATAAGTCCAAAGTGATATAGTTTTGACAAAGAGAATTGGTGTAAACAAATGTCATAACCGGGTAACGCTTATTAAACTAAAATTGGTTTTTACCGAAAATGAGTAAGCGATAAATTTGGCTATAATGTTACACCACCTGCTAAGTGGCATGTGAACGTTAATAGTAGAATAGTTCGATGTTAATCGCTGACCAAATTTACACCCAAGAGTTACACGCCGAAATGATGAAGTCCCTTAAGACCAAACGATTTAATTAGTTTATAATTGTTATAAATTAATTAATATTTATGAAATATTAATTATAAAATTTGAATATGATATGAGAAATAAATAATGTTACATATATTTATTACAGTTATAAATATATCGATAGATATACAATATCGACAAGCGATTAATTAGATTTAATTGCATAGTATTTTGGTTTGGGCTTAGATGGGTTTAAGGCCCATCATTAGGGCTGCAAAATTTCCGTTTTGGGAAAGTCTAGGGGTGGCTAAAACATAGGGAATTGGCTTGGAGGTAATGGGTTGAGATCAAGTGAGAATGGGTAAAAAGGTTTTCGTCGTTTCTCTCTAATACAACCCTATATATATATTTATATATATATATATATATATATATATATATCTTTGTATGTATGTATGTATGTATGTATGTATCTCTAAAAACAATTGCTAACCTTTTTGGCCGCCAATATCTTCTACATTGCTGGTTAAAACATAGCTCTCAATCCACTCCAAAATTCTCAAATATATTTCAAATTAAAATAATACTATTCAATAGTTAGAGGTCGGTGATTCCGGACTTGCAATCTGACGAATCAAGAACAGTAAAAGGAAGGGAGGTCATTGCTTCAACGTGGATTCAAAGGCATCATTAAATTGGTAATTTTAATTCAAATTACAGTAATTAAATTAAATTATATGATTCTATAATGAGTAATTTCATATCTGTTTAAATATATTGCTACTATATGTTTAGTTAGGTGAGATTTTGTAAGTAGATGTAGTTGTCACAAATCAGTTTGGTTATGTGCATAATTTGTTTATTATACTATTTGATTTATGTATAGACAAATTTTGTTTACTATACAAAATCAATTTTTGTCATTAATAATTGTTTTATATATATTTATTAATAAATTCACACACACACACACACACACATATATATATATATATATTAGTGTATATTTCTCTCTCATAATAGCATATATGCATATAATATATATATATATATATTATTTAAAAAATTTAGTACACTTATATATACATAATATGAATTTCAAAATTCAAAAATTAATTATCATACATATATTCATATTTTTAAATTAACATTTATTGAATTTTGAATTGTTCATTATATATAAAATAATTATTTCATTAAAAATTCAATTTTATATTTTTTAAAATATTATATCATTCCAGAAACGTATAGAAAAAATTTAGGATTTTTTCAATGAATTTTATTATTTTTAATAATTAATATTATTTTAAAAAAACTGTTTATGATTTATTAAAAATAATAATTTAATTGCAAAATTATTCAAAAAAAATTTTAACCATTTATTCATGCTCCTAGAATTTCTTAACTTTTAAAATTTGAATTTTTAAAATATATTATTTTATGTAACAACCCGCATATCTATCGATTCTATATTTAAATATTTTGTTTAAATATTTTATCGTTAGTCGGATGTTAGTCCGAAAAGCTACTTTTTGCATACGGTCAAATTAGGACTCGAGACCACCCCCATTGAGTTCAAAATGACGTTTGCGATCTTTTTGAGTGTAAACTTCGATATGTTTGGAGATAGTGAAATTTTCAACACTTTTTCCCGCCTTTGACTTTGGTTTGGACTGCACCCCTTTAGTTCAGCCCAACCATCTTCCTCACTCTATCAAAACACTTCAAGCTTTGTAAAAAATGGTGGTGGGAAGTGGAAATTAAAACTCCAAACACAAATTCTATTGCAAATCCGAGATTCAACATCAAATTCACGTGAAGACCATTGATTCAAGCTTGTTGGTGTTCTTGCTTTGCTCTCAAATCTCCATCTTCATCAAATTCCGTGAAAAGGTGAGATTTTTGATCTCACATCTTACCTATATCTATCTTGGGCTGTTGGAAATGACTTCCTATCACTTTAGCATTAATGTTTGCAACTGGTTTGGATTGAATTGTAGAGAAACTCAAGTTTCAGTGCTGTTTGCAAATTCTGGCCCTAGGTCGTTCTGCCCTCCTTAGGTCGTCCAGGCTGCTAGCTCGCGTGTTGAAAAGTCTTCACTTTCTTAGGTCGTTCACGAGTTAGGACTTAGGTCGTTTGCGTGCTTAGGTCGTTCTGGCTTAGGTCGCAGGGGAATAGGTCGAAAGTCGAAACAGCTTTAAGTCTTAGGTCGTTGCCGACCTAAAATTCCAAGGCAAATCACTAAGTCGCTCGAATTTTGTTAAGTCTTAGGTCGTTGCCGACCTAAAATCCCCAGGCAAAACGTTAGGTCATTGCCGACCTATAATTCCCCAGGCAAACTTTAGGTCGCTCGCACTGGCTTATCTCGTAGGTCGTCTCCGACCTAAGCTTCTTTTCCATAAGTCGTTCGCAAGTCAAGTGTTAGGTCGTCTCCGACCTAACGCCCTCGTCACCTTAGGTCGTAGCTCGTAAGTCGCTCGACCCTGCTAAGTCTTTAAGTCGCTCGAGTTAGGTCGGCCAGTATATCTCGTAGGTCGTCTCCGACTTATCCTCCAGTTAAGTCGTTCGACCCTCTAGGTCGTTCGAGTTAGGTCGTTGGACCATTTACCTTAGGTCGCTTGACCTTAAGTCGTAGGTCGTACCGTGATGGGGCGCTGCCCCGCACCCCGCCGTGGGCGCTGCCCCCTGGACTCCCGCGACCTGACCGGGCAGGTCGAACCCCGTATTACTCTGCGTAGGCAATCTCTTCTGAAAAACATTTATCAGAATTTCTACTTTGATGGTTTTGGGATTGACTTCTTTGGACTTTACTCACGTCTTCGAACGTGAATTGATTTGTTCTACAATCGTTTTATGACTTGTCACTTTAAAGATATATGAAGGTTTCAATACTAATAGTAAATATCAAAACTCTTTCATCAAAGCGATTTCAACACTATTTTAAATATCAAAAGTTCATTTTCTCAAACCGATTTTCAATCTACTAGTATATACAAGCCTTTACTTCACTCGAATGAGAAATCGACTTAGTAAAACGGGTGGTATGAAACGCTTGCGTTCACTTCGTCGGTTAGCTCTTGGACTTGTTCGATTGAACCCTTTTTGTGACAATTTCCTAGTGAAGATTTACAGCTTGTTCGTAAATATTTAAGTTAAGCAAGTGGTTATGGGACATGAAGCTAAACTCATATATTTACTAGCTTGGTGTGATTGACACTTCCTTATGATCATGACGATCATTTTTGTGATTTAGACTAGCGATTGAGCGATGTCTCTTTGTCTACGTGGGAGACTATACCCCGATTATGTGATGTTTCGCCATCACATTTCTAGGGTAGCACCCTACGGTCTTCGGGTCATTCCTGTGTGAAAATTTAATGGATAGCTTCCATGAGATAGCTTCTCGTCATGTGTTTACGCGTAGGTGAGTTTTCATGCTCCCATTCATGTGTTAGGCCTCCCCCCTTTTTATGTGTTTTCTGGATTTCTGATGATGATTTCTGGAATTTTGTGCTTCACCAATTTTCATGATTTTCATTGATATGATATCAGTTTTTGTGCATTGGTGAATTCATGTGTTATTGACTTGTTATTGACTTGTTATGAATACAAGTTTAGGTATGATACCCTACCTTATCTTTGAGAAGATTCTTGTGATATTGATTAATCTTTTGTTGATTATCATTTACATACTTATAGTAGTATGTCGTAATAGTTATTTCATGTTCATGTCATGCCATTTACCTTATACCATATCATCTGATATTTATAGTTAGACTGATCCGTTTATTATTTTCTTATAAATAATACTCGGGTCAGACCGAGATGTTACAGGTGCTTCTGCTTGACTTCTCTTCAGGATATTTCTGACTTTTGGCTAACTACATAGATTAGTAGTTTTTGGATGTACCTCTTTGAGATATAGACTCTATGTTGTGTACTTATTCTTTTGTATAGCACGTGATGCTATTCTTTTGTATTATCGTGGATCTTTCTGACCACTACTCTGATGTACACTTTCATGTGTTATATATTTATTCATATCTTCTTCCGCCTTTGTGATATGGATGTCTGTGACTGATTTATGTTATGATTATTTCTATGTTTGTTTTCCGAAGATTATATATAGCCACCGTGTGATAGCTTTGTGTTTGTATCGGTATGTCGGATTTCCTCCTTAAAAGATATGCATTCTATTCTATCTGACGTATCGGTGCTCGCACAAAGAAGTTACATGGATGGTCGCTCCTCCACAGCCTTATTCTCCGCGCTAATTGACAGCACTACATCGTAGTGTTCTTGGTTAGCGTGGGTATAGAGGTGGGGCGTCACATTTTATATTAAATAATTATTGCCGAAATCAACGATTTGTTTTTAAAAATAATATTTCAACTTTGAAAAATCACCAGATTTTTCTAAGCTCTATTTTATGATCCTAGATATTTGAAAATTTTAAAATTTTAATTTTCATCAATATATTATTTTATGTTAATTATTTATGGATGAAAACATTATTTTATTCATAATATATACAAATTAAAATACTAAAATTATTATGTTTGCAAAAATAAGTTAATTTTGAATTATAAATAATTTTAATAATTGTTCTCTCTCTTTTTATATATATATTTATCTATATTTAAATGTTTTATGTAACGACCGTGATTTTTTCGTCGTAATAAATATTTTAAAAATCTGCATCGAACGTGATTTTTAAATTACCGTCGAAGTGAATATTGTACACGGCATGTATACATGCTCTACCTGTCCCCCTCCTCTGTTCGCATATTTGTAAAATCCTTACCCGTCTAACACACGCAAACTACGTGAATTCATGTCCAAAGTCATTTTTAAGTTGCACACGTGTTAAGTGGAATGTGAATATACCATCTTAGTTGCATGCATGTACATCATCTTATATTCATGCGTGTATTCTAGGCCACATCATGTGTTTATGCATGTAGTTAAGTCAAGTTTATATTCAGGAGCCTGGATAGAGAAGAGGCCTTTTATTAATGTGTCACATATATTTAACTAGCACTTTTCTCTGTGCATTTCACTTCAGTATATGTATACTAAAACAAGATGTTGTCCAGGCACTTTATTACATGTTCGTGTATAAATAGTTAGTGCATATAGATGTTACGCCCAAAATAAATAAAGCAAATTTCAAATAGCTTCCCAATCCAACTAGAATGTAGCCGAGCCTAATACTGTACGTATGCATTAAATGAAGGTGTACCCCAAAGCTTTTGAGCACTCATTTTTCTTGACTAATATTTTCTCTGCAACATTTTCTTCGTCCTTAAAAAAAAAGCTCTGCAGACCATTAATGGCCAAGGGATAACTTCCTCTTTCAGATCTGGGGTGTTTTTGGCTTCAAAACAAATTAAAGTGAGTTATTCTCACGCATCTAATTTATATCATCAAATCTCTGCCTTCATTTTGAATCATTGCCACTGATATTCTTTCCTGGTCAAAGAAAGTTTTAGTGAGTGCTGAACTCACATTATCTAGTTATTCTTTGCATTAATTGTTTTCTTGAGTTGGAAATATTTGGGCTATACTTCAGTTGCATGTTATTAGATTGCGCCTAAATCATTTGTGCGCATGCAGGTCATATTTTTATGGTCCATTTTGTCATTTTTGTGTACGTATGTTGAATTCTAGTACATGCGTGAATTATAGTCCAGGCAACTCATCAAGTTGCACTCTTTGTTAATACAAAGCCTGTGGTGTAGAATATTTTTAATTAAATACTTGAAAGTCAAGTTCAGGTTCTAATTCACATCATTTTAGTGTGTGCGTGTAAGTGTTGCACGGGAGTTGCATTTAAGACTCTATAGTGCTCGCACTTAAATCATATCGGATGGGTATGGGTTCTTTCGAGCGTGCATCTATATAGAGTACCAGTTTTGTTTAAAGCAATGAGTAATTTAGGAAAGTATAAATTTATTGCATTTTTCTAATACATAATTGTGTGCAAGTTGTAGTTTGTTACGGTCCATTTTCATTTCATTATACGTGCTTTGAAAATGGTCCAGGCTACTTAATGTTTTACGTGAGTATGGTAAAAATAAAAGAAATGAACTAGTCCAGGTCATTTTGCTTACTTTTACTATTTGCATGAAGAATTAATGTATCCAGGTCATTCTTTTTTTGAGTACACTTTGTGTACGTGAATGCAAATGCAGGTCCAAACTTTATATACTAATTTTATAGTGTGTGCGTTCCAAGTTACCTCATTTTTGTAGTACTTTTAGTACGTGTATGAATATAGTTACTAAGTCTAGGCCGTGCTAGTTTTGAGGAAAATATAGTAGTATAGTTCACTGCGTTAATTTATCTGTGAACCGGTATTTGGTTTTAAAATGTTTTTAGTTGCCGTTATTTTTATAACGGATTCTTACGCCGGTATTATATTTTTAAAGTGTGTTGTTTTGGTGACCTTTTTGACGAATAAAAATTACTGTTATTTTGACTTCAGTAACCGTCAAATATAAGTGAATTTTTAAGCGGTTATCCCGCAACGCTGATTTGATATCCGTTTTTACGGTGTTTTATGAAGCGCAATTTCCTCGTTGAAATTGCTATAGTTGTTGCTGTTTTGATCACGTGTTTTAAAAATCGTTTTAAATTTAAATTGTTTCCAAAAATTTTACAGTTTGCGCTTTCAAAAGAATAAGAAAGCGGTTTAAACGATTCAGAAAAATTAAGGACTATGAATCCTTACTTTTACTGATTCGCTTAATTCCGGACTTGTCCGTTTGAGAACGTAAAATGTATTTTTATAAAATACACAATTTTGCACTTTCAAGGAAACGATGAAGAGATTTAAACGATTTAGCAAAAGCGCGGAGTATGGAACCACGCTTTTACTATTTCGGTTAATTCCGGACTCGTTAATTGAAATAATGGCTGTTTGATGATTTTGTGAGCTTTCGAGCCACTATGATGGACCTTCGGGTCATATGATGGACCTTCGGGTCAAATACCAGTACTAGACCTTCGGGTCATATGTTGGACCTTCGGGTCATATGTTGGGCGCCAAAATTATGATGACAGTACTTGGTAGGCTTCGGCCATATGAGATGCACGTGCGGCGTAGCTTAGACTCGCCATATGATGGGATCGATCCACTTTTATGTTGATTTTTCTAGTTATCTATTATTGATTTCTAGATTTTGTGAATTGCTGTTTTAAATTCAATTGTGAATTTGAAAGTTGATCTTGATGGAGTTTGATGTGATTTCTTCATTTAATTATGTTGATTTCTTATGTTGAATAGTCTCATTCGAGATTATTATTATTTTGCTTTGATGTTGTTCATGATGCATTCACTTCTAAGAATAAATTAGACTGATCCGTTTATTATTTTCTTTTAAATAATACTCGGGTCAGACCGAGTTATTTCAGGGTAGTCTCTATCTCTGATTCAGTAGCAGCTTCAGCTTTTGGGGTATCGCATCATCTTTTGTCTAGCCTTCGAGGAGTTCTTTTGGATTATTGGCTATCGCCTTATGTATGTTGATGTATATGTATATGTACATTTGGCTCATGTGAACTATCGATTGTTGTAGCATGTATTCCAGACTTGTCTTCCGCTATTTATCTGATATTTCTGTTCTGATGTGATTATACTATCTGTGTTGTTGTTATTATGAGTTGTTCTGGATTTTCTTTAGCCACCGTAGTTTCATTTTAGATTTGGATTGAATTTATATCTTTGGGAGTAATTTATACAACTCCTATCGATGTAATCAATACTCGTCTAAGGCATAACTTACGGATGGTCGCTTCTAACAAGCCTTATTCTTCGCAATAGCAGACGTTATTTCTTATAATAACCTTTGTTATTGTGGGCATAGAGGTGGGGCGTCACAGCTTGGTATCAGAGCTGAGGTTCAGAACAAATTATAATAAACACGGAACAGAAGCAGAATGGAACATGTGTTACAACTATTCGAGGGTTTTATTCGTGCCTTTCTAATCTATTCCTTCATTGTTTTAAATCTTTATCCTCTTTAACATATTGGAGTATGTCTAGGGATAAATCTCATATCCCCGTAGTATTCCATTTGTTAAATTCCTTATCAATCTTGCTTATAGTTTCCTTGAGTTAAAACAAGGAAAGTCCTCTGTTTCTGATTGTCCTATTGCTCCTAAGGGTTTCAAATCTGGGAAGCTTAATGTTGCTAAAGCTTCTGGTGTTTCTTCTCAGCCCAAAGGTATTATTCCTTCTGTTTTGGAAGGTTGTATTTTATTTCATGGCCGTTCTATTAGAGTTCTTTTCGATACGGGTGCATCACATTCATTCGTGTCGAAAGAGCTTGTTGATACTATTCATTTGGATGTTATTACTCTTCGCGACCCTTTGAGGATCGTAAATCCTATTGGTGGATCTGCTACTCTTGGCTTGTTGTGTGTTGATGTTGAGATTATTCTTTGTGATTTTACCTTTCATGCGAATCTGCTTGTTATGGATCATCTTGGTTTTGATATGATTTTGGGTTTGGATTGGCTCGTTCGTTATGAAGTTCAAATTCTATGTCCCGAAAGAACTTTGTATCTCAAGCATCCCGATGCTAGCGAGCAGTTATCTATTATATTGCGAGACATGGATCATAATTCGAATGCTTTCATTTCTTCCTTCGAATCGGAGGATGTCATAGCTAATATTCTAGTTGTTTGTGATTTTTCTATTGTCTTTGAGCCTATTTCGAGTTTGCCGTCAAATAGGGTAATTGAGTTCCGTATTGATCTTATCTCTGGTGCTCATCCTGTCAGTCGTCCTTCCAAGAGGATGTCTGCTAAGGAAAATGAGGAACTCAAGCAATAATTATCTGAATTGGAAGCCAAACGATTTATTCGTTCTAGCTCATCTCCTTGGGGCGCCGTCGTTGTCTTCGTTAAGAAGCCAGATGGTACTCTTAGGCTTTGCATTGATTTTCGCAAGCTTAACGAGTTCACTATCAAGTAGGCATCCTTTACCCAGGATCGACGGCATGTTCGATCAATTAAGGGGCGCTAAGCTCTTCTCCCAACTCGATCTTGCTACCGGTTTTCCCCAGTTACGAATGGCGGAAGATAACATTCCACTTACCGCATTCCGTACTCGTTATGATTCTTACGAATGACTTATTATGTCATTCAGTTTGCCCAGCTTATTTCATCCATTTTATGAATCGAGTATTCTACGAATATCTCGATGACTCCATTTGTGTATTTATTGATTTTGGATGAAAACAACAATTTAAAATTTTGCAAATATTTTTTATAGGATTTATTTACAAGTATAATTGTATTTATGTTTATCGAATAGAAGATGATTTTGTGATTGTATTGCCCATTGAGTGCTTTAAGAATTCTGGTCGATGCGCTTGATCAACGTTATCGATAGGAATCTCCTAAACGCTTTGATGAGACAATTTGACACAATAAATTGACCTATAAAAAGTAAATTTTCTTGAAAATGATTTCGTAAAGATAATTGAAATTTTTGGAAGTCTTATCTTTTCAGGAAAGAAGATTATTTGAAAGAACTCTTTTCCGATACTCTTATCCTTGTGATTCCCGAAGGACCAAGACTTCATTATCTATACCAATACTAGCCGTATTGGTCTCGGTGCTGTTCTCATGCAAAAGGATAGAGTAGTTGCCTAGGTTTCTAAACAACTAAGGCCTAACGAGATTCGTTATGCTACCCATGATTTGGAGTTAGCCGCCATAGTCTTTGCTCTAAAGATTTGGCGACATTATTTATTGGGCGAGCGTTTTGTTCTCTTCATTGATCATAAATCTCTGAAGTATCTATTCACTCAGAAAGAACTTAATTTGAGACAACAGCGTTGACTTGAATTTCTAGCTTCTTATGATTTCGATATTCAGTATAACCCTGGTAGGGGTAATCGAGTTGCCGATGCGTTTAGTCGCAAGTAGCAAGTTGTTGTTTCCATGATGCTAGCAGAGTGGAATATTTTGGAAGCATTATCTCTTTGTGATATTAGAGACCGTCCTTCAGTTTCTGATTCTCCCGTGCTTTTATTTAGCATGTAAGCTCGTCCTAATTTGTTAGATCGCATTGCCGATACCTAGAAGCAAGATCCAGATCTTGATTATCTTTTTCAGAGTTGTAAATGGGAATCCCGAAGTGATGATCTGAAGGATTTCGATATTGATATTCGTGGTTGTATTCGGAAGAAGGGTAGATTGATCGTGCCTGATATTTCTAATCTTAGAAATGACATTCTTGAGGACTGTCATCGTTCTAAGTATACTATCCATCCGGGCAGTAGCAAGATGTATGCTGATATGAAACGCTTATACTATTGGGAAGGTATGAAGCGTGATGTTGCAGGTTTTGTAAGTCGTTGCATGACTTGTCAACTTGTTAAAGCAGAACACCAGCGTCCTAGTGTTCTTTTGCAGCCTCTTGAGATTCCATTATGGAAATGGGATCAAATTTCAATGGACTTCATTGATGGTCTACCTCGTTCGAGGTCGGGCCATACTAGTATTTGGGTGATTGTTGACCGATTTACTAAATCAGCCCATTTTATTCCTATCAAGTCCAATCAGACTGCTCCTTTGTTGGCTAAGCTGTTTATTAAAGAAGTCGTTCGACTTCATGGAGTGCCTAGTTCTATTGTTAGTGACAGAGATCCGCTTTTCACTAGTGGTTTCTGGCGGAGTCTTCAGAAAGCTTTGGGCACTAAGCTCAATCTCAGTACAGCTTATCATCCACAGTCTGATGGTCAGACTGAAAGGGTGAATCAAGTTTTGGAAGATCTCCTTCGAGCTTGTATTTTAGATTTTGGTGGTAGTTGGGAAGACCACTTGTCTATTGTTGAATTTTCTTACAACAACAGTTTTCAATCCAGTATCGGTATGGCTCCTTTCGAGGCTCTTTATGGAAGGCCATGTCGATCACCATCTTGTTGGTTGGAATCGGGGTAAAAGTTAGTTCTCGACCCCGATTATATTCGTGATTCTTTGGAGAGGATTGATGTAATTAGACAGAGAATGAAGGAGGCTCAGAATAGACAGAAATCTTATGCCGATCATCGTAGGAAGCCTTTGGAATTTTCTATTGGCTATCTCGTATTCATTGGTGTTTCCCCGATGAAGGGTGTGGTGCGTTTTAGTCACTCCGGGAAATTGGCTCCTCGATATGTTGGGCCGTTTCGTATTACGGAACGCATTGGCCCAGTTGTTTATCGTGTATCGCTACATGTTCAGTTTATTCATGACGTATTTCATGTGTCCCAGCTTCGTCGATGCCTTCGAGATTCAGATTCTATTATTCATCCTCCTATGTTGCAAGATCTTGAGATCTCGCCCGACTTATCTATTGTGCAAAATCCTATTTGTGTGCTAGCTTCGGAGGTCAAACGCCTTCGGAATGAAGAAGTCCCGCTTGTGAAAATTCAATGGTCCGTAAACCCCAAAGATTGCACTTGGGAAACCAAAGAATTTATCGAGCATGTTTATCCGGGGTTTCTCTCCTCTTCGGGTGGAGGTGAGCATTCATATCTATCCTTTCTTTTTAATCTTTGATTTGATAAATTGTTGTGTTATTGACTGCTTCTTGTATGAAAATTGCGGGGACGCAATTTTTATAAGGGGGGAAGTCTGTAACGACCGTGATTTTTTCGTCGTAATAAATATTTTAAAAATCTGCATCGAACGTGATTTTTAAATTACCGTCGAAGTGAATATTGTACACGGCATGTATACATGCTCTACCTGTCCCCCTCCTCTGTTCGCATATTTGTAAAATCCTTACCCGTCTAACTCACGCAAACTACGTGAATTCATGTCCAAAGTCATTTTTAAGTTGCACACGTGTTAAGTGGAATGTGAATATACCATCTTAGTTGCATGCATGTACATCATCTTATATTCATGCGTGTATTCTAGGCCACATCATGTGTTTATGCATGTAGTTAAGTCAAGTTTATATTCAGGAGCCTGGATAGAGAAGAGGCCTTTTATTAATGTGTCACATATATTTAACTAGCACTTTTCTCTGTGCATTTCACTTCAGTATATGTATACTAAAACAAGATGTTGTCCAGGCACTTTATTACATGTTCGTGTATAAATAGTTAGTGCATATAGATGTTACGCCCAAAATAAATAAAGCAAATTTCAAATAGCTTCCCAATCCAACTAGAATGTAGCCGAGCCTAATACTGTACGTATGCATTAAATGAAGGTGTACCCCAAAGCTTTTGAGCACTCATTTTTCTTGACTAATATTTTCTCTGCAACATTTTCTTCGTCCTTAAAAAAAAAAGCTCTGCAGACCATTAATGGCCAAGGGATAACTTCCTCTTTCAGATCTGGGGTGTTTTTGGCTTCAAAACAAATTAAAGTGAGTTATTCTCACGCATCTAATTTATGTCATCAAATCTCTGCCTTCATTTTGAATCATTGCCACTGATATTCTTTCCTGGTCAAAGAAAGTTTTAGTGAGTGCTGAACTCACATTATCTAGTTATTCTTTGCATTAATTGTTTTCTTGAGTTGGAAATATTTGGGCTATACTTCAGTTGCATGTTATTAGATTGCGCCTAAATCATTTGTGCGCATGCAGGTCATATTTTTATGGTTCATTTTGTCATTTTTGTGTACGTATGTTGAATTCTAGTACATGCGTGAATTATAGTCCAGGCAACTCATCAAGTTGCACTCTTTGTTAATACAAAGCCTGTGGTGTAGAATATTTTTAATTAAATACTTGAAAGTCAAGTTCAGGTTCTAATTCACATCATTTTAGTGTGTGCGTGTAAGTGTTGCACGGGAGTTGCATTTAAGACTCTATAGTGCTCGCACTTAAATCATATCGGATGGGTATGGGTTCTTTCGAGCGTGCATCTATATAGAGTACCAGTTTTGTTTAAAGCAATGAGTAATTTAGGAAAGTATAAATTTATTGCATTTTTCTAATACATAATTGTGTGTGCAAGTTGTAGTTTGTTACGGTCCATTTTCATTTCATTATACGTGCTTTGAAAATGGTCCAGGCTACTTAATGTTTTACGTGAGTATGGTAAAAATAAAAGAAATGAACTAGTCCAGGTCATTTTGCTTACTTTTACTATTTGCATGAAGAATTAATGTATCCAGGTCATTCTTTTTTTGAGTACACTTTGTGTACGTGAATGCAAATGCAGGTCCAAACTTTATATACTAATTTTATAGTGTGTGCGTTCCAAGTTACCTCATTTTTGTAGTACTTTTAGTACGTGTATGAATATAGTTACTAAGTCTAGGCAGTGCTAGTTTTGAGGAAAATATAGTAGTATAGTTCACTGCGTTAACTTATCTGTGAACCGGTATTTGGTTTTAAAATGTTTTTAGTTGCCGTTATTTTTATAACGGATTTTTACGCCGGTATTATATTTTTAAAGTGTGTTGTTTTGGTGACCTTTTTGACGAATAAAAATTACTGTTATTTTGACTTCAGTAACCGTCAAATTTAAGTGAATTTTTAAGCGGTTATCCTGCAACGCTGATTTGATATCCGTTTTTATGGTGTTTTATGAAGCGCAATTTCCTCGTTGAAATTGCTATAGTTGTTGCTGTTTTGATCACGTGTTTTAAAAATCGTTTTAAATTTAAATTGTTTCCAAAAAATTTACAGTTTGCGCTTTCAAAAGAATAAGAAAGCGATTTAAACGATTTAGAAAAATTAAGGACTATGAACCCTTACTTTTACTGATTCGCTTAATTCCGGACTTGTCCGTTTGAGAACGTAAAATGTATTTTTATAAAATACACAATTTTGCACTTTCAAGAAAACGATGAAGAGATTTAAACGATTTAGCAAAAGCGCGGAGTATGGAACCACGCTTTTACTATTTCGGTTAATTCCGGACTCGTTAATTGAAATAATGGCTGTTTGATGATTTTGTGAGCTTTCGAGCCACTATGATGGACCTTCGGGTCAAATACCAGTACTAGACCTTCGGGTCATATGTTGGACCTTCGGGTCATATGTTGGGCGCCAAAATTATGATGACAGTACTTGGTAGGCTTCGGCCATATGAGATGCACGTGCGGCGTAGCTTAGACTCGCCATATGATGGGATCGATCCACTTTTATGTTGATTTTTCTAGTTATCTATTATTGATTTCTAGATTTTGTGAATTGCTGTTTTAAATTCAATTGTGAATTTGAAAGTTGATCTTGATGGAGTTTGATGTGATTTCTTCATTTAATTATGTTGATTTCTTATGTTGAATAGTCTCATTCGAGATTATTATTATTTTGCTTTGATGTTGTTCATGATGCATTCACTTCTAAGAATAAATTAGACTGATCCGTTTATTATTTTCTTTTAAATAATACTCGGGTCAGACCGAGTTATTTCAGGGTAGTCTCTATCTCTGATTCAGTAGCAGCTTCAGCTTTTGGGGTATCGCATCATCTTTTGTCTAGCCTTCGAGGAGTTCTTTTGGATTATTGGCTATCGCCTTATGTATGTTGATGTATATGTATATGTACATTTGGCTCATGTGAACTATCGATTGTTGTAGCATGTATTCCAGACTTGTCTTCCGCTATTTATCTGATATTTTTGTTCTGATGTGATTATACTATCTGTGTTGTTGTTATTATGAGTTGTTCTGGATTTTCTTTAGCCACCGTAGTTTCGTTTTAGATTTGGATTGAATTTATATCTTTGGGAGTAATTTATACAACTCCTATCGATGTAATCAATACTCGTCTAAGGCATAACTTACGGATGGTCGCTTCTAACAAGCCTTATTCTTCGCAATAGCAGACGTTATTTCTTATAATAACCTTTGTTATTGTGGGCATAGAGGTGGGGCGTCACAGCTTGGTATCAGAGCTGAGGTTCAGAACAAATTATAATAAACACGGAACAGAAGCAGAATGGAACATGTGTTACAACTATTCAAGGGTTTTATTCGTGCCTTTCTAATCTATTCCTTCATTGTTTTAAATCTTTATCCTCTTTAACATATTGGAGTATGTCTAGGGATAAATCTCATATCCCCGTAGTATTCCATTTGTTAAATTCCTTATCAATCTTGCTTATAGTTTCCTTGAGTTAAAACAAGGAAAGTCCTCTGTTTCTGATTGTCCTATTGCTCCTAAGGGTTTTAAATCTGGGAAGCTTAATGTTGCTAAAGCTTCTGGTGTTTCTTCTCAACCCAAAGGTATTATTCCTTCTGTTTTGGAAGGTTGTATTTTATTTCATGGCCGTTCTATTAGAGTTCTTTTCGATACGGGTGCATCACATTCATTCGTGTCGAAAGAGCTTGTTGATACTATTCATTTGGATGTTATTACTCTTCGCGACCCTTTGAGGATCGTAAATCCTATTGGTGGATCTGCTACTCTTGGCTTGTTGTGTGTTGATGTTGAGATTATTCTTTGTGATTTTACCTTTCATGCGAATCTGCTTGTTATGGATCATCTTGGTTTTGATATGATTTTGGGTTTGGATTGGCTCGTTCGTTATGAAGTTCAAATTCTATGTCCCGAAAGAACTTTGTATCTCAAGCATCCCGATGCTAGCGAGTAGTTATCTATTATATTGCGTGACATGGATCATAATTCGAATGCTTTCATTTCTTCCTTCGAATCGGAGGATGTCATAGCTAATATTCTAGTTGTTTGTGATTTTTCTGTTGTCTTTGAGCCTATTTCGAGTTTGCCGTCAAATAGGGTAATTGAGTTCCGTATTGATCTTATCTCTGGTGCTCATCCTGTCAGTCGTCCTTCCAAGAGGATGTCTGCTAAGGAAAATGAGGAACTCAAGCAATAATTATCTGAATTGGAAGCCAAACGATTTATTCGTTCTAGCTCATCTCCTTGGGGCGCCGTAGTTGTCTTCGTTAAGAAGCCAGATGGTACTCTTAGGCTTTGCATTGATTTTCGCAAGCTTAACGAGTTCACTATCAATTAGGCATCCTTTACCCAGGATCGACGGCATGTTCGATCAATTAAGGGGCGCTAAGCTCTTCTCCCAACTCGATCTTGCTACCGGTTTTCACCAGTTACGAATGGCGGAAGATAACATTCCACTTACCGCATTCCGTACTCGTTATGATTCTTACGAATGACTTATTATGTCATTCAGTTTGCCCAGCTTATTTCATCCATTTTATGAATCGAGTATTCTACGAATATCTCGATGACTCCATTTTTGTATTTATTGATTTTGGATGAAAACAGCAATTTAAAATTTTGCAAATATTTTTTATAGGATTTATTTACAAGTATAATTGTATTTGTGTTTATCGAATAGAAGATGATTTTGTGATTGTATTGCCCATTGAGTGCTTTAAGAATTCTAGTCGATGCGCTTGATCAACGTTATCGATAGGAATCTCCTAAACGCTTTGATGAGACAATTTGACACAATAAATTGACCTATAAAAAGTAAATTTTCTTGAAAATGATTTCGTAAAGATAATTGGAATTTTTGGAAGTCTTATCTTTTCAGGAAAGAAGATTATTTGAAAGAACTCTTTTCCGATACTCTTATCCTTGTGATTCCCGAAGGACCAAGACTTCATTATCTATACCAATACTAGCCGTATTGGTCTTGGTGCTGTTTTCATGCAAAAGGATAGAGTAGTTGCCTAGGTTTCTAAACAACTAAGGCCTAACGAGATTCGTTATGCTACCCATGATTTGGAGTTAGCCGCCATAGTCTTTGCTCTAAAGATTTGGCGACATTATTTATTGGGCGAGCGTTTTGTTCTCTTCATTGATCATAAATCTCTGAAGTATCTATTCACTCAGAAAGAACTTAATTTGAGACAACAGCGTTGACTTGAATTTCTAGCTTCTTATGATTTCGATATTCAGTATAACTCTGGTAGGGGTAATCGAGTTGCCGATGCGTTTAGTCGCAAGTAACAAGTTGTTGTTTCCATGATGCTAGCAAAGTGGAATATTTTGGAAGCATTATCTCTTTGTGATATTAGAGACCGTCCTTCAGTTTCTGATTCTCCCGTGCTTTTATTTAGCATGTAAGCTCGTCCTAATTTGTTAGATCGCATTGCCGATACCCAGAAGCAAGATCCAGATCTTGATTATCTTTTTCAGAGTTGTAAATGGGAATCCCGAAGTGATGATCTGAAGGATTTCGATATTGATATTCGTGGTTGTATTCGGAAGAAGGGTAGATTGATCGTGCCTGATATTTCTAATCTTAGAAATGACATTCTTGAGGACTGTCATCGTTCTAAGTATACTATCCATCCGGGCAGTAGCAAGATGTATGCTGATATGAAACGCTTATACTATTGGGAAGGTATGAAGCGTGATGTTGCAGGTTTTGTAAGTCGTTGCATGACTTGTCAACTTGTTAAAGCAGAACACCAGCGTCCTAGTGGTCTTTTGCAGCCTCTTGAGATTCCATTATGGAAATGGGATCAAATTTCAATGGACTTCATTGATGGTCTACCTCGTTCGAGGTCGGGCCATACTAGTATTTGGGTGATTGTTGACCGATTTACTAAATCAGCCCATTTTATTCCTATCAAGTCCAATCAGACTGCTCCTTTGTTGGCTAAGCTGTTTATTAAAGAAGTCGTTCGACTTCATGGAGTGCCTAGTTCTATTGTTAGTGACAGAGATCCGCTTTTCACTAGTGGTTTCTGGCGGAGTCTTCAAAAAGCTTTGGGCACTAAGCTCAATCTCAATACAGCTTATCATCCACAGTCTGATGGTCAGCCTGAAAGGGTGAATCAAGTTTTGGAAGATCTCCTTCGAGCTTGTATTTTAGATTTTGGTGGTAGTTGGGAAGACCACTTGTCTATTGTTGAATTTTCTTACAACAACAGTTTTCAATCCAGTATCGGTATGGCTCCTTTCGAGGCTCTTTATGGAAGGCCATGTCGATCACCATCTTGTTGGTTGGTATCGGGGTAAAAGTTAGTTCTCGGCCCCGATTATATTCGTGATTCTTCGGAGAGGATTGATGTAATTAGACAGAGAATGAAGGAGGCTCAGAATAGACAGAAATCTTATGCCGATCATCGTAGGAAGCCTTTGGAATTTTCTATTGGCTATCTCGTATTCATTGGTGTTTCCCCGATGAAGGGTGTGGTGCGTTTTAGTCACTTCGGGAAATTGGCTCCTCGATATGTTGGGCCATTTGGTATTACGGAACGCATTGGCCCAGTTGTTTATCGTGTATCGCTACATGTTCAGTTTATTCATGACGTATTTCATGTGTCCCAGCTTCGTCGATGCCTTCGAGATTCAGATTCTATTATTGATCCTCCTATGTTGCAAGATCTTGAGATCTCGCCCGACTTATCTATTGTGCAAAATCCTATTCGTGTGCTAGCTTCGGAGGTCAAACGCCTTCGGAATGAAGAAGTCCCGCTTGTGAAAATTCAATGGTCCGTAAACCCCAAAGATTGCACTTGGGAAACCAAAGAATTTATCGAGCATGTTTATCCGGGGTTTCTCTCCTCTTCGGGTGGAGGTGAGCATTCATATCTATCCTTTCTTTTTAATCTTTGATTTGATAAATTGTTGTGTTATTGACTGCTTCTTGTATGAAAATTGCGGGGACGCAATTTTTATAAGGGGGGGAGTCTGTAACGACCGTGATTTTTTCGTCGTAATAAATATTTTAAAAATCTGCATCGAACGTGATTTTTAAATTACCGTCGAAGTGAATATTGTACACGGCATGTATACATGCTCTACCTGTCCCCCTCCTCTGTTCGCATATTTGTAAAATCCTTACCCGTCTAACACATGCAAACTACGTGAATTCATGTCCAAAGTCATTTTTAAGTTGCACACGTGTTAAGTGGAATGTGAATATACCATCTTAGTTGCATGCATGTACATCATCTTATATTCATGCGTGTATTCTAGGCCACATCATGTGTTTATGCATGTAGTTAAGTCAAGTTTATATTCAGGAGCCTGGATAGAGAAGAGGCCTTTTATTAATGTGTCACATATATTTAACTAGCACTTTTCTCTGTGCATTTCACTTCAGTATATGTATACTAAAACAAGATGTTGTCCAGGCACTTTATTACATGTTCGTGTATAAATAGTTAGTGCATATAGATGTTACGCCCAAAATAAATAAAGCAAATTTCAAATAGCTTCCCAATCCAACTAGAATGTAGCCGAGCCTAATACTGTACGTATGCATTAAATGAAGGTGTACCCCAAAGCTTTTGAGCACTCATTTTTCTTGACTAATATTTTCTCTGCAACATTTTCTTCGTCCTTAAAAAAAAAGCTCTGCAGACCATTAATGGCCAAGGGATAACTTCCTCTTTCAGATCTGGGGTGTTTTTGGCTTCAAAACAAATTAAAGTGAGTTATTCTCACGCATCTAATTTATGTCATCAAATCTCTGCCTTCATTTTGAATCATTGCCACTGATATTCTTTCCTGGTCAAAGAAAGTTTTAGTGAGTGCTGAACTCACATTATCTAGTTATTCTTTGCATTAATTGTTTTCTTGAGTTGGAAATATTTGGGCTATACTTCAGTTGCATGTTATTAGATTGCGCCTAAATCATTTGTGCGCATGCAGGTCATATTTTTATGGTCCATTTTGTCATTTTTGTGTACGTATGTTGAATTCTAGTACATGCGTGAATTATAGTCCAGGCAACTCATCAAGTTGCACTCTTTGTTAATACAAAGCCTGTGGTGTAGAATATTTTTAATTAAATACTTGAAAGTCAAGTTCAGGTTCTAATTCACATCATTTTAGTGTGTGCGTGTAAGTGTTGCACGGGAGTTGCATTTAAGACTCTATAGTGCTCGCACTTAAATCATATCGGATGGGTATGGGTTCTTTCGAGCGTGCATCTATATAGAGTACCAGTTTTGTTTAAAGCAATGAGTAATTTAGGAAAGTATAAATTTATTGCATTTTTCTAATACATAATTGTGTGCAAGTTGTAGTTTGTTACGGTCCATTTTCATTTCATTATACGTGCTTTGAAAATGGTCCAGGCTACTTAATGTTTTACGTGAGTATGGTAAAAATAAAAGAAATGAACTAGTCCAGGTCATTTTGCTTACTTTTACTATTTGCATGAAGAATTAATGTATCCAGGTCATTCTTTTTTTGAGTACACTTTGTGTACGTGAATGCAAATGCAGGTCCAAACTTTATATACTAATTTTATAGTGTGTGCGTTCCAAGTTACCTCATTTTTGTAGTACTTTTAGTACATGTATGAATATAGTTACTAAGTCTAGGCAGTGCTAGTTTTGAGGAAAATATAGTAGTATAGTTCACTGCGTTAATTTATCTGTGAACCGGTATTTGGTTTTAAAATGTTTTTAGTTGCCGTTATTTTTATAACGGATTCTTACGCCGGTATTATATTTTTAAAGTGTGTTGTTTTGGTGACCTTTTTGACGAATAAAAATTACTGTTATTTTGACTTCAGTAACCGTCAAATTTAAGTGAATTTTTAAGCGGTTATCCCGCAACGCTGATTTGATATCCGTTTTTACGGTGTTTTATGAAGCGCAATTTCCTCGTTGAAATTGCTATAGTTGTTGCTGTTTTGATCACGTGTTTTAAAAATCGTTTTAAATTTAAATTGTTTCCAAAAATTTTACAGTTTGCGCTTTCAAAAGAATAAGAAAGCGATTTAAACGATTCAGAAAAATTAAGGACTATGAACCCTTACTTTTACTAATTCGCTTAATTCCGGACTTGTCCGTTTGAGAACGTAAAATGTATTTTTATAAAATACACAATTTTGCACTTTCAAGGAAACGATGAAGAGATTTAAACGATTTAGCAAAAGCGCGGAGTATGGAACCACGCTTTTACTATTTCGGTTAATTCCGGACTCGTTAATTGAAATAATGGCTGTTTGATGATTTTGTGAGCTTTCGAGCCACTATGATGGACCTTCGGGTCATATGATGGACCTTCGGGTCAAATACCAGTACTAGACCTTCGGGTCATATGTTGGACCTTCGGGTCATATGTTGGGCGCCAAAATTATGATGACAGTACTTGGTAGGCTTCGGCCATATGAGATGCACGTGCGGCGTAGCTTAGACTCGCCATATGATGGGATCGATCCACTTTTATGTTGATTTTTCTAGTTATCTATTATTGATTTCTAGATTTTGTGAATTGCTGTTTTAAATTCAATTGTGAATTTGAAAGTTGATCTTGATGGAGTTTGATGTGATTTCTTCATTTAATTATGTTGATTTCTTATGTTGAATAGTCTCATTCGAGATTATTATTATTTTGCTTTGATGTTGTTCATGATGCATTCACTTCTAAGAATAAATTAGACTGATCCGTTTATTATTTTCTTTTAAATAATACTCGGGTCAGACCAAGTTATTTCAGGGTAGTCTCTATCTCTGATTCAGTAGCAGCTTCAGCTTTTGGGGTATCGCATCATCTTTTGTCTAGCCTTCGAGGAGTTCTTTTGGATTATTGGCTATCGCCTTATGTATGTTGATGTATATGTATATGTACATTTGGCTCATGTGAACTATCGATTGTTGTAGCATGTATTCCAGACTTGTCTTCCGCTATTTATCTGATATTTCTGTTCTGATGTGATTATACTATCTGTGTTGTTGTTATTATGAGTTGTTCTGGATTTTCTTTAGCCACCGTAGTTTCGTTTTAGATTTGGATTGAATTTATATCTTTGGGAGTAATTTATACAACTCCTATCGATGTAATCAATACTCGTCTAAGGCATAACTTACGGATGGTCGCTTCTAACAAGCCTTATTCTTCGCAATAGCAGACGTTATTTCTAATAATAACCTTTGTTATTGTGGGCATAGAGGTGGGGCGTCACATTTTATGTTCATATATTATATATAATATATATACATACATATGTGTATATATATGTATCTATATATATATATATATATTGTAACACATATACATGCACATATTTAAACAACATACATGACATACAAAATGAGCTAATATGTCTGTTGCGATGTAAATCCCAACATCTACATATGGACATATTATACCTTTCACGGATTATTATGTTACAAATGCACTCACACATATATGTATATGATACATTTATGTATAAACTAAATCAAATAAAATTAATTTCATATCTTAATATATTTGAATTTAAATAAAATAAATGATTTTATTTAAATGAAATTTAGAAATGTTCTAATTCAGTTAGACTTTATAGGCCCAATAAAGATCCAATAGGGTAAAAATTTTGAAAATCACCCATAACTTCCACTGCGAGCTGGTCCAAGTCCAACAAATGTATCAGAGCCCAATAGCTTATGCGGTCTAAATTAGTTATATTTTGACTAACTAATTAAGCTTGCCCACTTAGTACGGTGTCTAGAAAGGTAATGTTTAGGATTGGAATTGGGTAATCAAGTACCCTATCCTACCTGATTACCGGCCTGGCTCGAAAGGTGAAGTGAGCCCAAAGGTTGCCCCTAATAGAAATGGTCCAACTTAATTTGGGCCTTAGGCTAATTTTCAAAATCGTTTTGAAAATTAATGTTAAAGATTTTAAATTTAATAGTTAAATTTAAAATAAAACATGTTTATTATAAAAATTATAATACTACATAAGTTTTCAAAATGTTTGAAAGGATGATGATATTTTCAAAATGTTTGAAAATATTTATATAATAATTTCAGATTTTAAATTTAGTAATAAGATTAATAAAATAAATAAATTAAATATGTTAATTAATTAATGCATATATGCATGTATTATATATGTTGATATATGTTATGTTATTTTAAAATGTTTAAGATAACATAAGTAATACATGTATCAATACAAGATAAATTTTGAAATTAATAAATTTTAATAAAAATTGTTTAATTGAATAAATTAATTAAAGGTTAATTAATTAAATAAAATACACATATATATGATATATGTGTGTTACACTATAAAGGTTATAGTATACACTATAAATGTTATAGTAGATATGTCCAAAATAAAAGTTATATTGGAATACTAATTTAAAATTAATTAAAGAGCTAAGTGATTAAAATTAATTAGATAAGATTTAATTAATGATATATTATACGTAAGACTATCATATAAGTTATATGAAATATAAAAGTTATATAACAATAAAACTTATATGATATGTGTATAAACAATATGGAACATTAAAGAAACCCAAATAGACTAGAGAAATAAATACATATGTAAATGTACATATACCGTGATTTCTGATGTGTTTGACACTTGAATCGCTTGGGTATTTCATAAGAAATATATTATTCTATAAGTAGATATCACTCAATATATATATTGAAGATTATGAATCTTCAATATAATGCTATCCTCTACCATATATATATTAATAAATTACTTACATACTCCTTAGTTGTTAAGCAAACTCAAGCTAGGGATGTTATGTATAGTATTATTAATATATTGAATAGATGAGATAAGATAACTATATGTATTTGTTGAGCAAACTCAAGGTACATATACTATACTTAGGCCATCACGATATGGTAGGTATGAGTGAATAATCTCTTCCGATTTGTTGAGCAAACTCAAGGTCGAAATGAGATTAGAACAAGGAAAAATGGGTTAGGAGTTGTATATGATACAACTGATAAGAAGTTATCCATCGTTTGTGGGGCTATGATTTGTTGAGCAACTCAAGGTCAGAATACCAAAACAAACGAGTCCTAGCACCCACTAGTGAAGTTGTAAGACTTTTTTGTTTCATCTTAGGATTTGGAGAAACATAAAAGACTAGTGGGAGCCTTATTAGAAAAATGAAATGGTAACATTTAACCTTTCTAATATTGTAAGAACATATACTATATAATGTTATAATTATCTACAATGATAAATTTGTGCATTTAATAGATTGATAAAACGTTTGTCAATTAACATATATAAACAAACTGAATTGAAAGTTGACAAATAGAAATATAATATTTACTTACTAATAATTCTAATTGCATGTTATATAATGTTTCTATACCCATGCAAGTGCCTAATTTCAACTACTTAATACATTCGTAAGTTGGTCACTTATATGTTTATTTGGTTTAGACTATGTATTGCATTTTATGAGTTTTTGAACTCTAAATGCAATTCAAGACTATGGATATTTGATCCATGTACTTTCACATATAAATGTTATATGGTGAACAGTCATAGTTTGTGAAGTACAATATTTCGATGAAGTTAGTTCATTCGAAGTAAGCAATTAAACAGTATTTTAAGATCATGTATTCAACTTGAATGATTTCAAAAGGATCATATTGTGTTAATGTAACACAAGACCATAAACTACAAAATACATCTAATAACTCGATCGTTGAAATGGCATCTTGATCGGTTTACATAAAGTGCAACATATTTGATGTCTTAAATGTTAAGAATAATCGAATGCGCTTTTGTAAAAGGTTTGTTATGATATTGTAGTAAGGTTTTCTTTTGAATAGTTTGGCCATTTGAAAGAAAAACGAATGTATAAGAATAGATGTAATTTAAGGTAAAGTTGGAATGAAGAGAATGAATAGTCACTTCTGCTTCATAGAGAAACATTGGAAACAAGAATTTTAATACTAATTAATACTTAATATTGGAATATGAAATATGATTTTTTTACCGAAATGTATTTTCATATAGAAAATTGTTTTCTATAACATTTATTTCTTTGAGTTCAAGATATTTGATCAAAGAACTCTCTACTGTAAACTAGTTGCAGCATATGAAATAAGTAAACAATATTAAGTGAATGGTGGACCTCTAAATTTAGTACACTATTATAGTAATGGCAGAAATAGTGGAATCATGCCATATAGCACCTAATATTGCATCAAATTACGAAAATTGTTTTCGTAAAATGTACCGAACATTATCTGTGAAATAATGTTTCCTTTTGGTATTGACTGAAAAATAGATATAACTATATTTCAACATTAGTATTATGAATATTCATTATGAAATAGAACTATATTATGGAATTTGTTTTCATAGTAAAAGTGATGCAACAAAAATACATATATATCTAATATTATTTACAGTTGTTTTGGAATTATAGACTAAGCCGTAGTTTTGAGAAATAATTTTACTATATGATTATGAATCATATTGTATAGGTTAATTATATCTCAAACAATTAACGGCTATGCACCCATTCAGTGGGAGCATCATAAGAGTTGATGAACTCTTTGAATTAATACATATTGATGTATGTAATCACAAGTCTATTAATACCAAAAGGGTTCCACATAATTTGTTATATTCATCGATGATTTATTACCAACATGAACATGTGCATTAGATACACATGTAGTAAGTTTATGATAAAATCATAGAATATAAAAGAAAAGTAAATAAAATAACATGCAATAGAATAAAATTATTTGATTTGGTCAAATAAGTGAGTATATTGGAAAGAGTTCCAAATGTACCTAAAAAATAAATATAGATTCAATCTCAAAAGTCACTCCTCTATGTGATACATAATGATGCATCGATAAGGAGTAATCAGACATTGTTGGACAATTTACGCTTAATTATGAGTGAAGTTGAGTTAGTTTCTTTCTATAAGGTCATGTACTTAAGATTGTACACAAGATTGATATTATTTCATCTAAACAACAATTTACAAAATCATACAAGATAAGAGTTTGTAAGAAATCCCAACATACCCTAGGCCAAGGAGTTGGCAGGTTGTGCGAGTCGAAAGATTGCACGTAATAATTGTTCATTAGGGATCTTGTATGAATCTCCAAAAGTTTTTGGAAAGGTCTGTCATCAAATGACATATTTATATTTTGAACATAATTTTTGTAAACTAAAACCACTTTTATAAATAAAAAGGTTCATAAAGCGTTTATGAATCACTATTCTATTTGCACTAAGAAACAATTATTGTTTCAAGATATATCAACCTCATTGTGAAGGAATTTTTTTTTGAGAAATTTTTGGTAGTTAAATGGAATAGGATCCGATCCATAGATAAAACTGATTATATGAGATGAAGTGAAATTAACTAACCTAAATGAACACATAGCATTAGAATGTCTAATAAGTATTCTCGTATATCGAATAGAAACTATGAGTTTCTTATTAATGTCGAAAATATGCATTACCCTCGGTTGTTCAATTAAACCATTAAGATTGTTGACTCTATATGGTATGATGCGCAAATCTGAAAGAATTTCAAGTACGCTATCAAAATTTGATTTTGGTGGTCATAACCAAAGAGATGTGATCCATCGGCCGAGATTGTGTCTTTATTGGAAAGACTAATGAGGTTGGAATTAAATGAGCAATATTGATAAGAATAATATCGCAATTTCAATTTTTGAAATTAGCATAACAGATTCGGTATTCAACATGCTCAAGTTAATTCAGATTTACTCACAAAATTATTGCTCAATAAGACTTTGTTTTTGGTACTTATGTATTGAAACAGAAAATTCTAAATAATGATTTAGAGTAAGCCATTTACATATATTAACCAAAATGCCTCAAAGTCGGTGGGAGCGATGTTGAGTTTGTGAGTCTTTGGATATGATCTAAGAAATGATACGAATGTATCTTTTTATAAGCATCAAGATTGAATAGGTATTTTGATAGAAATATCAAATAGTTTGATTTCAATCAAAGTGCAGAGGAAGCGTGTGTTCATAAGAAAGAACGTTAAAAGGTACATTGATATTTCTAAACTATAAGTAAACAACACGTTGTTGATTTTAACAATACGCTTGTATAAAATCAACTTTAGTTGTTTTAATACTCAATTTTTGGATTGTATATGATGTCTTTTATGGTGAGAATAAAAGATATAGGGACCGTCCCAAAACGATATACAAGAGCACCCTATTAAAAAGAGAACATATAAGTTGGATTACTTATGCATTAGCAATAGGAATTATCATACAGGTTATGTTGTGTATGATATTGTGTTTTGTTTATGTATTTGATACATGGAGCAAATATAAAATCCAAACTGGTATCACTAAATGGTTATTTGAGGTGTTCTCGCGTATTTATAAAATACTAGAGAATTGTTTATAGAAACAACGAACTCGTTGTGATGGAACGTTTGGACACAAACTTTTGTAAGTGATATTGAGTATAACATGTCAATGATAAAATTCAAGTTAAAATCTTTAATTTGAAAATGTTTCAAAATAAAAGTGATTGTGGTCGATTCAACGAAATGTTGAGAACATTAACATGAATAGCACTACAATAAACCGATGTATATGGATATAAATGCACAAATTTATAATTGAGCCAAAGGTGATTCCAAATGTTGAGAATCCCATAATATTGTTATAAGATAACAATGTCATGAAATTGGTCATGATAGAACTTAAAGCTCACTAGAAGTCGAAAGACATACTTTGAACTGTTCCACATGATAAAGGCAGTTTATCAGTGTCACAGAGAGTTAATCGACAAAGTAGATAATTAAAACATAATAGCATACCCATTCACTAAGGGACTGACCTAATTGGTTTTAAGAAAACCGATTGGAGAAGTTGGAATTAGATTCCATAATTGACCCCAACTGCAAGTGGGAGATTGATAGAGTTAGGGGTATGCCCTAGGGGCAATTATGTAATTTGTTGCATATATCTAACTCGTTGACCAATCTTGTTTGAAATAAAAGGTATTTTCTTCCTATTATATACTTGATATAATGTGATTATATTAATTAATTAACTTAATTAAAAGTATATTTAATAGAAAAATCCATAAATGGTATATTTTGTGATAGTAGTTACAAATGTTGTAACCGTGAGTAATTTATCACAACGAAACAAATATACCATTTTAAATGTTCCTAGTCAAGATGCATCGAGACTAGATATCGATGTATCCGTTGAGACTGGAGTACATAACGCTCTCCAAATGTTGGGCAGTGTATTACTCATGACTACTGGGGGCACTTAGGGTTACGTACTAGTAGTTATTGGATAACAATGGAACGACTCACTCTGTGACGACCCGCCCTTCACGACCCTCGAAAATCGACACAAAATACTCAACAGTATAATATGCCGACGTTCGAATGCCGGAAAAGACAGATTGTAGAAGAATAAGAAAGTAGATAGAAGAAGAAAGAACTAAACAAAATCAGAACCTCACAGTCGCAGCGGATAAAATATAATATATAGAACAGGTCTTTACACAAAATGAAAACTATATCTGTTTATATACAATACATCATCAGAGTCTATCACAATACAATCAACAGTAATCAGTCAGAAAATCTCAACCATCACAGCAGCGGAATATAAACAAGTACGAATAATACGCCTCGACTCCAGCTCCTCTCCTGCTCCATAGCAACCTATCCTGTAAATATACTCGGTCTGACCCGAGCATTATAATGAAATAACACCCGAGTCAGTCTGGAATACCAGCGTATCATAAATACACCCAATTGATTATTAAAGTTTCAAAAATCCTTTGAAAACAAAAGCATCTCGTAAGACCACGCCACAAATAAACATGTCGGGTTTTTACCTTACGATAGCTAAAACACTTTTTATAAAATCCTCTGATATTATAGTAGTGTCTATTTACAAATACTTATAAAATAGCCGAAATTGTTACATTCATTAAATTCTGGCATACTAGGTATACAAACAAAACACGTACAAGGCACGTAGGGAGAATGGATTTCCAACGAATGACTAGGCACTGGGGTACCACCTGTCACAGTACGTGGCCTAGATCACAGTACCGAGGACCCACCCTAAGTCCCCTGCAACACAAGGCCGGAATCACCTATGGGAAATTCCGAATATAATCACCCCACGGTTGTGATCAGCAACCGCACCACTAAGCCGAAATAAAAGGGACATCTAGACAGGGATGACCATACTCTCCAGTGGGCGCTACCCACGAAGCCTTGCTGCATAACCCCTGATTTTCAGTCATTCTCGGTTTATGAGGCTTGAGGCTAAGCGTTACCTTTATAGAACATATCCCTTTGAATGCCCATCGCCCACCTGACGATGTCACGAAAGCATTCGTCCATACAAGTCCGTCCCGGGTCCGAACGGAACCGAAGGCACTACCCCTACTACATCCATTTTGGAAATATCCTTAGGATTAGTAGCGACTAGCCCTTGCACTTCACTGCTCCATCTTCGACTCCGAAATCATTTTCGTGAAACGTACAAACCGGATCGAAGTGGTTTTCGAGTCTCCAGACCTAGAATCCTGGTATACGGAAACTCGATCCCGGTCTCTTCGAAACGATCGCGCATTTGGCCAATATTGATAGTCGGTGATTTAACTATCAATTAATGTTCACAAACATCCATACACATCCATCACACAATAAATAATCTCCATATTATTTATTTGCTTCTAATATCTTTCAAAGATATATATTTCACATTTTCAAAACTCGTTTGAAAACAATTTTCCAAAACTCTTCCTTTACAAGGTAAATCCTTTACCCTTTATTCCCATCGGGAATAACCAAGTATAAAACAATTTGCATTTAAAACAGTTAAAAATACTTTATACTGAAATATACTTTAAAATATGAAAATTACTTCTATTTATTTACTCAAAATATAAATTTAAAATATGTGAAGAAAACTAGTTATTAACACATATACTTTGATTTAAAGATAAAGGGTTTAGTTTAACTAAATTCAAAATAGCGTTATAAGAAGAAAAATACTAATTTTAACAGCTTAAGCTAAAACCAACTTTTAAATAAAACCATTTGTAAAATAATTGCCAATATACTCCCAAATTATTACGGTATTAAAAATTATTAATTTATTTATTTAAAAATAACGATTTCTTAAAAATACTTTTGAAACGATTTAAAATTTAACCTTAGTTAAATAAAATCTTTTTATAAACATTTACTTGGTTTTCCCAGGGAACACTTTCCCATTTCAAACATTTCAAAGTACTCTTTCATATAAATCCACTGATTTATTTCAATTATGTTTTACAACATAAATCCCAAATCCCATATTTAACTATGACTTCATCCGAAGTTCACACCCAATTTCCCATATCCGGAAATTCATTTTTAAATCAAAGTTTAAAACATTTTAAATTAAACATTTTGGTGAATTTCCAATGGAAGCCAAATTTCCAATTCACTTAATTAAATTCCAATGAAATACGGCATTTCAAAACATTCTATTTTCTTTTGAAACTTGTTAATTTATAGTTGACAACTCCATTTAAACATATTTTTAATTTCCGGATAACATCAGTCATTATTAAAATAAACATCGTTATTTTAAACAATTTATAATTTCATAAATTTAATTTCCAGAAAACTACACTTTCCATTTACCCATTTCATAAACTTCCCAATATATTCAAAATCCCAATTTAGCCCAATTTACATTTTTCCTTTCAAATCCGATTTCAAATTTTATTCTTTGAAATCCTAAATTTAACAATTCATTTTATTTCGTAAAAACACAATTTAGCCATTTATAATTTAATTCTGTGATTACAATTTATACCACAATGTCAAAGAACAACTAAATTTCCAGATTTATCAATCACATCATATAAACAGGTATCACTATCAATTATAAAATAATTGCTATATTGTGAGGAATCCAGTTGGATCCCTCCAACCTGTTTCTTCCTGCATCCACAAATATTAGCACATCACAATATAAATATCAATCCAGACTGATAATAATAATTATATTCAGCCATCCACACAGATATTTAAAATTAACTATTTAAAATGCCTAGCATCCAGATGTGAGTGAGAAAAACTCACTTTGAGTTTCGGCGAGCGTTCGAAGTTTAAATTAAACCGGACGACGTCCGATTTAACCCAATTTCTATTTGCCCGGAATGAATCCGGATCTATACCATCCCGTAGCCCTCATTTCTGCGATTCCAACGCATCCAAAATCGTCCGAATCTGAGATCGTATGAGTTCGTTATGATATTACGAAGTTTTGAAATAAATTTAAAACAAATTTCTTTTAAATTTAAATTATTATACCATCCACCGTTCGTTTCCTAGCACGAAATCAAGGCCACACCAGAGCTTCTCCCTCACGCGACACTCCAGAACAAAACGAACCCAACGTTCGAAACTAGGGTTGCCGCCGCCCCCATCCACGGCCACCCAGACGACGATCGCCTACCACCACCGAGTCGCCCCTGCCACCACGCACCCTCGCCCACGAACACGTCCCTTCCGGTCAACCCCAGCTGACGCGGCCTCCCATCATACGAACGGTGAACGCACACTTCCCCAGGCCTCGATACTCCACCGATTTACATCTCTACCGCTCAAAACGTAGAGCTCGAGCTACTCTCCGACTTTCCAGTTGGAGATCTGGCCTAAAATCGCTTGGATCGTGAGAGAGACGTGGAAGAGTTAGGGTTGATGTCGGCCATTCATTATTATTAACGGCGGCTCACTGATTTGGCTAGGGTTTGATGAGATAAATGCTAATATATATATATGTTTTAATATTATTTAATTCATAAATTTTCTCGATTTAAACGTTAATGCAAACAACAACCAATTCTCACGTTCCGACAGGCTATCCTGGGGTTTTTCCGCGTTCCGGACACAATGGAACAAGTTTCGTAAGCTAATTTGATCGTATGCGCGAGATACGAAATTAAACGATCAATTTAAAATTAAATCGGTTAAATCGATTTCGATGCGTTTCGAGCCACCACGGTCAAACAACAACTCCAATTGCTACGAAAATTGAGATCCGATAATAATTAACTATTACGGATCCAATGGAACTGGTTTCGTCGAATTCCGAGACTGTGCCCCGGAAGGCTATTTTAACTCGTCTATTAAATCGAGCGATTTTCTGAAATTATCAGAAACGCTTAAAAATTCACTTTTAAAATTTTATTAACTTAACAATAAATCATATAAAATTTATAAACACATTAAAAATCATTCGGGCTCATTCCGGACTAAAATCTGATTAATTTGCATTTTAATAATATTAAATTCATTTTTAAATTAATATAAAATCCCAAATAATAATTTATTCACTTTAAAATTCATCTAAAATTCCAACAATATTATTTATAACCAATTGAACTTAAAAATACATTTAAACACCATTTTTACCACTATTTCCATTCAGATTTACCCTTATCTCAATTCCGAATATTTAATTTATTATTTCCACATTATTCAAATTCAACCAGGATTGCTATAACTAAAATTTATAGCTTATTTTATTGAATGAACCCGAATCCATTCATTCCAACATCAATTAAGAATCCACATTAAACATTTAAAACGAATTAAATGTCCAAAAATCTAGCAGCCAAAATCTAGGATGTTACATTCCTCCCCCCTTATAAAAATTTCGTCCCCGAAATTTGCTAAGGTAGAAAATACTCTCCAACCCATTTACTTACCCAATTTGCTTAGTTAAAAACTTATATTCACTTTCCAAAAAAGTTTCAACTCCATTCCAAAACCCTTTTCTTTCTTTACTCTAAAGCCTTCATTTTAACATTCGCTTCCAAAATAACTTTACTAGTTATTAAAAATTTTCCCAAAACCCCAAAAATTTTCTAACTCCCAAAATTTATGGAAAATTTTGGCGGAGTCTCCTTTGTACGGAGGAGCTTCTGCGATATCGCAGGATACACAAATATATATACATCGGCCCACATGGCCGGAAACCAAAATATATCACAATATATATATCATTTCCCAATTATATTTGCGTAAGCGTACCTTTTAAGCAATTTTTAATAGCGAGCGGCTAATATATCGCATATACGCGCTCCAACACTCTCGAACGCCTCTCGTACCTGTACTTACTCAAGCAAACTCATCAGTTTCAAGATATGAGCATTTTCATAATATTTCCAATACAAATGCAAACCAAACATATTCATTGCATAACCAAACCAAGCAATTTCATAGTTTAACAATGTCACTATATTTTCAACAATCCAAAGATTTCAATCACTTTTTAAATTTCTTATTCAAATCCAAACTTCATTTTTATTTCACTTGAATGATTTACATCCAAGTTCACCATATACAATTCATATTTATTACAACCAATTCATTTCTATTTCAATATGATTAACATATGTCTTACTTACATTTCTTTATTTTAACTTACATTCCCAATTTGATTTGCAATCAAATTTTATTTTAAACTTGAAACATTTGCATTTCTTTAATAATCCATTTTTATTCATATGCAAAATTTCTAAATAAAATGTCAATTTATTCCAGTTGATTCAAAATCCATTCCATTTGCTACTTTAAATCAATTCACTTGCATTTATTTACAAACTCTTTGAATTAGATTCCAATCCATATTAATTTATGCAAAAATCAATTTCAATTGCTTGTTAAACAACTCAACTCCAAATACAAGCAAGTTCTCATGTCTTTCAAGCAAAAATAACCACCACTTAAGCTTATAACCATTTAAAATTAATTTCAACTTAGATTTATATAAATTTTATTCCATCCGGAATCATTCATTTCAATTTTAAATTCTCATTCTTATTCTCACCCCAAATTTATCATTTCACTTAAGTTTATACTTATTTTACTCCATTGCATGGTTCACAATTCAAGTATTTTCTTCCTAAATGCAATTGTTAAATTAAATCAATTTCCTTTACATTTTAATCTCATTAACCAATTCAAGTTTACATTAATATCATTCATTCCTGAGTTATTTACAACTCTTATATTTTTAACTTATCACATTAATTTATTTAAAACTCATTTCACTTGTATTTTAGTTTATCTCCTAACAAATTACATTCAAGATTACTCAATAAAGCTTATACATAATCATTTGTTTTAGTTCTCTCAAGTATCCACACATTCCCATTTCTTCTTGAATCAATTTTTTTTTCATTTGATTCTCATTCAAATCAAATTTCAATTCATTTACAAATTTGAATGCTCTTTGTTTATTTATCCAATCCATGTACAAATTTATTTTATTAACAAAGAGATCATTTAAATTATTTCTCTCATTTGAATTTTATTTACAATTCAAACCATCACTATTATAAGCTAATTACATTATTCATTCTCACTTCCAACATTTATTACCAAACTTAAATTCTATCCCAAAACTGGGTCTTTATTTTACTTTCCACATTTTATCAAACTATCAAAATTTCATTCATGCCAATACAATTTCATTTAATTTAGCTTACACAAAACTCATTGCCCAAAAATCATTTTAGATTTAATTGAGTAAGCATTTACTTCATTCGACATCACTTCAACTAAATTAAATTTCCATTTAATTAAATTCTTATCCAAATTTAATTCAAGGTTAACTAGATTATATATGCATTTCGATTTAATTCCTTTCCAAAATTAATTCAAGTTCATCTAAATTTTATTTAGCCCACCTGAATTTAAACCATTTCCTTTACTACTTTAAATAATAATTGAATTCCATTCAATATTGCTTATAATGCAACTGACTTTTGAATTTCACTTCAATTTAGTCCTCCATAAATAAATTCAAAACTTATTTACCATTTTTAAGTTTATCCACATCTTTTATATCTCACTTTACCTTATCTTGCTTTACATTCCATTTAGGATTAAGTTTGAATTTGCCTCACCATGCAGCTATTTCCTTTAATGAACTTCAATTTCACTTATATTTAAGGGTTTAGATTGCCCATTTAAGTCTCTTTTCATTTAATCACAACTTCAAATTATAACACTTTATAACTTAAGAATATGAAGTTATTTGCACCATTTTGAATTCACAAATTTTAGGTTGTAAGTATAATACTTAATAGCTTATGGGTACAATTTATTACTCAATGACCCCCAATTTCAAAGTCATTTTGCTTTTCAACTTAACTCAAATCAAATTAATTCCAGTTCCCAATTTTATTTAACTTATCATAAGTTAAATCCAAATTTCTATTCACTTCGATAACTTCATTTAACTCCATTTACCCAAATTAAATTTTAATTTCTGGATTAAAATTTCCATCCTTCCTTTCTCACTTAAATCAACTTTACTTTCAAGATTATAGTTGATTTATTTTAACTTCCATAGTTTAAATAGGATTTCCAGAATTTCAATCATCCGATTTTATTTCAAAACCACTTTGAAACAAAAATCAACACATTTCTCTTTTGATATTCAAATCAAATACCAAATTCCAAAACAATTTGTTTTTACCAAACAATTTTCCCCTTTGAAAATTCTAAAATCACTTGTTTCTCAATCATGTCCAACCAAATACCATAATCACTCACATGGTAGCAATCCATCACTTTAGAAACTCGAAAATGAATTCTGATGATGTGGCCAGCATCATCAGGATTATTTCCCAGCGACTGAAGTGAGTTCAATGCTTTCCACTTCCAAAATCCACCTCAAAACAATTTCTATTCAAAAATATTTCCCCAAAATATACTCCATTCTTACAAATGCTTTTGAAAGCATTTCTAACATTTCCACAAAGTCAAACTCCCAAAACTTTGTTTAATTCCATTTGAAATCCCTTTCAAAATTTCCGGGGTCAAAATTCTAGTTTAAATCAAATTTTAAATTTTACTTTTCTTATTTAAAACATATCCAGTCAATTCCATTTGGTTATAAACCATTTTAATATTTTAACTTCTTATTTTCTTATATATATCATTTCAAATTTTAGATCATGTTTTAATTTCTTATTTGATTATAGAAGAAACAACCAAACAAGCATCCAATACATATAATAATTTAGAAAATTATTTCTTTTTATATCAAAATACAATTTTGGGTAAAATTATTTCATTTACCCACTTTAAAAATAATACTATGTCGGTTTATCTTGTTTAAGAGTTTAGAAACCCCTATCGATACGGTTGTACTTCCCGCACCGACCAGAATTCATAAACACTCAACCGATCAGTCAACATAGTATAAAAACAATTTTATATCCACTAACAAGTACGCTCTCATAGCTATTATTACACTCAACTCATAATAGAGTACTTCTGACTCTATTTAAAATGAGTAAATTTACCCACCAAAGCCTAGGTTGTCGCCAACCTAAGCTCTGATACCAAGTGTGACGACCCGCCCTTCACGACCCTCGAAAATCGACACAAAATACTCAACAGTATAATATGCCGACGTTCGAATGCCGGAAAAGACAGATTGTAGAAGAATAAGAAAGTAGATAGAAGAAGAAAGAACTAAACAAAATCAGAACCTCACAGTCGCAGCGGATAAAATATAATATATAGAACAGGTCTTTACACAAAATGAAAACTATATCTGTTTATATACAATACATCATCAGAGTCTATCACAATACAATCAACAGTAATCAGTCAGAAAATCTCAACCATCACAGCAGCGGAATATAAACAAGTACGAATAATACGCCTCGACTCCAGCTCCTCTCCTGCTCCATAGCAACCTATCCTGTAAATATACTCGGTCTGACCCGAGCATTATAATGAAATAACACCCGAGTCAGTCTGGAATACCAGCGTATCATAAATACACCCAATTGATTATTAAAGTTTCAAAAATCCTTTGAAAACAAAAGCATCTCGTAAGACCACGCCACAAATAAACATGTCGGGTTTTTACCTTACGATAGCTAAAACACTTTTTATAAAATCCTCTGATATTATAGTAGTGTCTATTTACAAATACTTATAAAATAGCCGAAATTGTTACATTCATTAAATTCCGGCATACTAGGTATACAAACAAAACACGTACAAGGCACGTAGGGAATGGATTTCCAACGAATGACTAGGCACTGGGGTACCACCTGTCACAGTACGTGGCCTAGATCACAGTACCGAGGACCCACCCTAAGTCCCCTGCAACACAAGGCCGGAATCACCTATGGGCAATTCCGAATATAATCACCCCACGGTTGTGATCAGCAACCGCACCACTAAGCCGAAATAAAAGGGACATCTAGACAGGGATGACCATACTCTCCAGTGGGCGCTACCCACGAAGCCTTGCTGCATAACCCCTGATTTTCAGTCATTCCCGGTTTATGAGGCTTGAGGCTAAGCGTTACCTTTATAGAACATATCCCTTTGAATGCCCATCGCCCACCTGACGATGTCACGAAAGCATTCGTCCATACAAGTCCGTCCCGGGTCCGAACGGAACCGAAGGCACTACCCCTACTACATCCATTTTGGAAATATTCTCAGGATTAGTAGCGACTAGCCCTTGCACTTCACTGCTCCATCTTCGACTCCGAAATCGTTTTCGTGAAACGTACAAACCGGATCGAAGTGGTTTTCGAGTCTCCAGACCTAGAATCCTGGTATACGGAAACTCGATCCCGGTCTCTTCGAAACGATCGCGCATTTGGCCAATATTGATAGTCAGTGATTTAACTATCAATTAATGTTCACAAACATCCATACACATCCATCACACAATAAATAATCTCCATATTATTTATTTGCTTCTAATATCTTTCAAAGATATATATTTCACATTTTCAAAACTCGTTTGAAAACAATTTTCCAAAACTCTTCCTTTACAAGGTAAATCCTTTACCCTTTATTCCCATCGGGAATAACCAAGTATAAAACAATTTGCATTTAAAACAGTTAAAAATACTTTATACTGAAATATACTTTAAAATATGAAAATTACTTCTATTTATTTACTCAAAATATAAATTTAAAATATGTAAAGAAAACTAGTTATTAACACATATACTTTGATTTAAAGATAAAGGGTTTAGTTTAACTAAATTCAAAATAGCGTTATAAGAAGAAAAATACTAATTTTAACAGCTTAAGCTAAAACCAACTTTTAAATAAAACCATTTGTAAAATAATTGCCAATATACTCCCAAATTATTACGGTATTAAAAATTATTAATTTATTTATTTAAAAATAACGATTTCTTAAAAATACTTTTGAAACGATTTAAAATTTAACCTTAGTTAAATAAAATCTTTTTATAAACATTTACTTGGTTTTCCCAGGGAACACTTTCCCATTTCAAACATTTCAAAGTACTCTTTCATATAAATCCACTGATTTATTTCAATTATGTTTTACAACATAAATCCCAAATCCCATATTTAACTATGACTTCATCCGAAGTTCACACCCAATTTCCCATATCCGGAAATTCATTTTTAAATCAAAGTTTAAAACATTTTAAATTAAACATTTTGGTGAATTTCCAATGGAAGCCAAATTTCCAATTCACTTAATTAAATTCCAATGAAATACGGCATTTCAAAACATTCTATTTTCTTTTGAAACTTGTTAATTTATAGTTGACAACTCCATTTAAACATATTTTTAATTTCCGGATAACATCAGTCATTATTAAAATAAACATCGTTATTTTAAACAATTTATAATTTCATAAATTTAATTTCCAGAAAACTACACTTTCCATTTACCCATTTCATAAACTTCCCAATATATTCAAAATCCCAATTTAGCCCAATTTACATTTTTCCTTTCAAATCCGATTTCAAATTTTATTCTTTGAAATCCTAAATTTAACAATTCATTTTATTTCGTAAAAACACAATTTAGCCATTTATAATTAATTCTGTGATTACAATTTATACCACAATGTCAAAGAACAACTAAATTTCCAGATTTATCAATCACATCATATAAACAGGTATCACTATCCATTATAAAATAATTGCTATATTGTGAGGAATCCAGTTGGATCCCTCCAACCTGTTTCTCCCTGCATCCACAAATATTAGCACATCACAATATAAATATCAATCCAGACTGATAATAACAATTATATTCAGCCATCCACACAGATATTTAAAATTAACTATTTAAAATGCCTAGCATCCAGATGTGAGTGAGAAAAACTCACTTTGAGTTTCGGCGAGCGTTCGAAGTTTAAATTAAACCGGACGACGTCCGATTTAACCCAATTTCTATTTGCCCGGAATGAATCCGGATCTATACCATCCCGTAGCCCTCATTTCTGCGATTCCAACGCATCCAAAATCGTCCGAATCTGAGATCGTATGAGTTCGTTATGATATTACGAAGTTTTGAAATAAATTTAAAACAAATTTCTTTTAAATTTAAATTATTATACCATCCACCGTTCGTTTCCTAGCACGAAATCAAGGCCACACCAGAGCTTCTCCCTCACGCGACACTCCAGAACAAAACGAACCCAACGTTCGAAACTAGGGTTGCCGCCGCCCCCATCCACGGCCACCCAGACGACGATCGCCTACCACCACCGAGTCGCCCCTGCCACCACGCACCCTCGCCCACGAACACGTCCCTTCCGGTCAACCCCAGCTGACGCGGCCTCCCATCATACGAACGGTGAACGCACACTTCCCCAGGCCTTGATACTCCACCGATTTACATCTCTACCGCTCAAAACGTAGAGCTCGAGCTACTCTCCGACTTTCCAGTTGGAGATCTGGCCTAAAATCGCTTGGATCGTGAGAGAGACGTGGAAGAGTTAGGGTTGATGTCGGCCATTCATTATTATTAACGGCGGCTCACTGATTTGGCTAGGGTTTGATGAGATAAATGCTAATATATATATGTTTTAATATTATTTAATTCATAAATTTTCTCGATTTAAACGTTAATGCAAACAACAACCAATTCTCACGTTCCGACAGGCTATCCTGGGGTTTTTCCGCGTTCCGGACACAATGGAACAAGTTTCGTAAGCTAATTTGATCGTATGCGCGAGATACGAAATTAAACGATCAATTTAAAATTAAATCGGTTAAATCGATTTCGATGCGTTTCGAGCCACCACGGTCAAACAACAACTCCAATTGCTACGAAAATTGAGATCCGATAATAATTAACTATTACGGATCCAATGGAACTGGTTTCATCGAATTCCGAGACTGTGCCCCGGAAGGCTATTTTAACTCGTCTATTAAATCGAGCGATTTTCTGAAATTATCAGAAACACTTAAAAATTCACTTTTAAAATTTTATTAACTTAACAATAAATCATATAAAATTTATAAACACATTAAAAATCATTCGGGCTCATTCCGGACTAAAATCTGATTAATTTGCATTTTAATAATATTAAATTCATTTTTAAATTAATATAAAATCCCAAATAATAATTTATTCACTTTAAAATTCATCTAAAATTCCAACAATATTATTTATAACCAATTGAACTTAAAAATACATTTAAACACCATTTTTACCACTATTTCCATTCAGATTTACCCTTATCTCAATTCCGAATATTTAATTTATTATTTCCACATTATTCAAATTCAACCAGGATTGCTGTAACTAAAATTTATAGCTTATTTTATTGAATGAACCCGAATCCATTCATTCCAACATCAATTAAGAATCCACATTAAACATTTAAAACGAATTAAATGTCCAAAAATCTAGCAGCCAAAATCTAGGATGTTACACACTCAATAGTTTTCTGTTGGTTAATAACTAAGGTCAAACAGAAAATATCGATTTGACTGATTTACACAGTTCTCTCGACCTGAGAATACTGTGGATCTTCAATATGAAAGCTCCGCTTTTATTATAGCCAAATCCTGGCATGGCATCCATCGAGTGACTATAGTTGGGTCGAGTGGAAATATTGGAAGTGGAGCACTATTCAAGAGAGGATTCGTCTCCTCAGTTATATGCGGTTAGTATCACAGTTGACTCAAGTCAAGTCAAAGTCACTAGGTAGAGCATTTCGGTTAATAATAATTGTTATTATTGAACCAAGGAATATGTATTTGGACTATAAAGTTAAATGTGGATGAGGTTGGAATTGTAACCGTTACCAAATTTCATATGTCCAAAGTGATATAGTTTTGACGAAGAAAATTAGTGTAAACAAATGTCACAACCGGGTAACGCTTATTAAACTAAAATTGGTTTTTACCGAAAATGAGTAAACGATAAATTTGGCCATAATGTTACACCACCTGCTAAGTGACGTGTAAACGCTAACATTAGAATAGTTCGATGTTAATCGCTGACCAAATTTACACCCAAGAGTTACACAGCCAAAATGATGAATTCCTTTAAGACCGAACATTTAATTAGTTTATAATTGTTATAAATTTATTAAACTAATTAATATTTATGAAATATTAATTATAAAATTTGAATATGATTTGATAAATAAATAATGTTATATATATTTATTACAGTTATAAATATACCGATCGATATACAATATCGACAAAGGATTAAATTAGATTTAATTGCATAGTATTTTGGCTTGGGCTTAGATGGGTTTAAGGCCCATCATTAGGGCTGCAAACTTTCAGTTTTGAGAAGGTCTAGGGGTGGCTAAAATATAAGGAATTGGCTTGGAGATAATGGGTTGAGATAAAGTGAGAATGGGTAAAAAGGTTTTCCTCGTTTCTCTCTAATGCAACCCTATATGTGTGTGTGTCTCTCTCTCTCTCTCTAAAAACAATTACCAACCTTTTTGGCCGCCATTACCTTCTACATTGCTGGTTAAAACATAGCTCTCAATCCACTCCAAAATTCTCAAATATATTTCAAATTAAAATAATACTATTCGATAGTTAGATGTCGGTGATTCCGGACTTGCAATCTGACGAATCAAGAACAGTGAAAGGAAGGGAAGTTATTGCTTCAACGTGGATACAAAGGCATCATTAAATTGGTAATTTTAATTCATATTACAGTAATTAAATTATATTCTATGATTCTATAAAGAGCAATTTCATATCTGTTTATATATATTGCTACTATATGTTTAGTTAGGTGAGATTTTGTAAGTAGATGTAGTTGCCTCAAATTAGTTTGGTTATGTGCATAATTTGTTTATTATACTATTTGGTTTATGTATAGACAAAAAATTTTTACTATACAAAATCAATTTTTGTCATTAACAATTGTTTTATATATATTTATTAATAAATTCATATTTATATATATATATATATATATATATATATATATATATATATAAATTGGTGTATATTTCTCAATCATAATAGCATATATGCATATATAAGATATATATATGATTTAAAAAATTTAGTACACTTATTTATATATAATATGAATTTAAAAATTCGAAAATTAATTATCATACATATATTCATAATTTTAAATTGACATTTATTGAATTTTGAATTGTTTATTATATATAAACTAATTATTACATTAAAAATTCAATTATATATTTTTTTAAATATTATATCATTCCAGAAACGTATAGAAAAAATTTACGATTTTTTCAACAAATTTTATTATTTTTAATAATTAATATTATTTTGGAAAACTGTTTATGATTTATTAAAAATAATAATTTAATTGGAAAATTCTTCAAATTTTTTTATAACCTTTCATTCACGATCCTACAATTTCTAAAATTTTAAATTTTGAATTTTTAATAATATCTTATTTTATATTAAATAATTATTGCCGAAATCAATGTATTTGTTTTTAAAAATAATATTTCAACTTTGAAAAATCTCCAGATTTTTTCTAAGCTCTATTTTATGATCCTAGATTTTCAAAAATTGTTAAATTTTAATTTTCATCAATATATTATTTTATGTTAATTATTTATGGATGAAAACATTATTATATTCATAATATATACAAATTAAAATACTAAAATTATTATGTTTGCAAAACTAATTTAATTTTGAATTATAAATAATTTTAATAAATCTTTCTATATATATATATATATATATATTTATCTATATTTAAATATTTTATGTTTATATATTATATAATATATTTATACATACATATGTGTGTATGTATATATATATATATATTGTAACACATATACATGCACATATGTGGAAAGCATACATGACATACAAAATGAGCTAATATGTGTGTTGCGATGTAAATCCCAACATCTACATATGGGCATATTATACCTTTCATGGATTATTATGTTACACATGCACTCACACATATATGTATATGATACATTTATGTATAAACTAAATCAAATAAAATTAATTTCATATCTTAATATATTTTAATTTAAATAAAATAAATGATTTTATTTAAATGAAATTTAGAAATGTTCTAATTCAGTTAGACTTCATAGGCCCAATAAAGATCCAATAGGGTAAAAAATTTGAAATTCACTCATAACTTCCGCTGCGGGCTGGTCCAAGTCCAACAGCTGGCTTATGCTTAAAGATTATGTTTTAAATTTTCTACTAATAACACATTAGAAATTATAGAATAGGTAGATATACCGACATAGATGACGTCTCCAATTCCAACTACGAATCCCTTTGAGTTGTCTCCAAATGTTGCGATACCTCCATCAATATATGTTATATTAGATAACATTTTTGGATTTTCTATCACGTGTTTGGAGCATCCACTATCGAGTACCCATTTCTCCTTTTTTTTCTTTTGTATTTAGGTACCTGCAAAAGAATAGGAATTTCATTAATACCCACTTTCTACGTTTGGGTCCTACGTGTTAATGGAAGAAGGTAGTCATATCCAAGTGGGTTTGGGACCTTTAGAAATATAAGTACTATTATTAATGACATTTACTTGATAGTCATCAATATATTTTTGCCAAATCAATTTATTATTAGTTTTGGAATCCAAAGTTTCATAATTTTTGAATTTGAATTACCTATTTTAACATTTTCTTTGGACTTCTTGAAACCAAATCCATTTCTGTTGCCAGAAGGTTTTGAAATTTTAATTACATTTTCTAAATTCTACTTTCCTTTATTAAATTTTAAAACATTATTAGTAATTTGTTTTAATTTTTGTTTTAGTTCAAAATTTTCACTTCTAGCTGAGTTCAGACTAGATTTTAGTTCACAATTCTTATTGTTAAGCTTATCATTCTCAGTTTTGCTAGCCTTAGGTTCATCGGTTAGAACTGCATTCTAAGAAGATAAGTTTTCATAAGATTTTTGTGAAATTTCTAGTTACTCCTCTAGAATACATTTTTCCTCTTTTAATAAACCAATTTCTAGTTCAACTCTCTTTAATTTTCTTATATTTTCTTTATGCAATTTCCTTAGAATTTTAAGTTTATCATCTAATTGTATACTTATTTCTAAAGTCTCGTTATAAAGAGTTCAGGACTTACCTCTACTGTGGTGTCCATAAAATAGACATTTTCCTATTTTGAATCAATATCGTTGTCGCTTTCTAAAGAGAATGAGTCTGAATCGTCTCATGTCACCTAGAATGCCTTTCTCTTTTTCTTAAACTTTTTGAACTTGTTTTTCTTCTTATCATTGTTTAGTAGCGGACAGTCTTTTTTCATATGACCAACCCATAACACTTGATATATGTCAGGTTAGATGAGTTTGAACTGCCACCGTTTTGTGCCTTTGTAAACTTCTTGAACTTATTATAGTTTTTGGCCATGAATACAATCCCATCATCATCCAAATCCGAGTCATCGTCATTGACTTGGAATGCTATACTATTTTTCTTTTGATTTTGCTCTTTCCTTGCCTGCAAGTTAGCTTCGTACGACATCAAATTTTATATTAATTCTTCAACTTTGAATTGAGAAAGATCATTAGCTTTTTCGATAGCTAAGACTTTTCTTTGTCACTCAACAGTCAAAGAATTTAAAATAAATGTGACTAGATCAAAGTCTGTAAAAGTGACTCCTAGTGCCATGAGATCGTGTTGAATCGTTTGAAATCTAGCATACATGTATATGATCTTCTCATCTACTTTCATTTTGAGTGATGAGAACCGATCCTATAAAGTAGATATTTTGGTTTATTTTACTTTATTTGTGCCTTCGTGATTGACTTGTAGTGTACGTCAGATACCATATGCAGTTTTACAAAGCATAACTCGAACTCAGTTTTATCAAGTGAACAAAATAATACACTCATAGCTTTAGCATTGTTGGTTGTTGCGGTCTTTTGAGCGTCTGTACAAGTACTCATTTCAGTAGCCGGAGCTTCATAATTAGTTTATTTCAAGACCGTTAGCTTTCATAAAAATTAGCATACGTGTAGACCAGTAAGCATAGTTATATCCAGTGAATAATTGAGGACGTGCAGTTGACCGACCTTTCAAAAAAGTGCTTTCCATATTCTAATGATTATTCAAACACTTTGTTACGGTAATTTGAAATGACCTGCTCGATATCAAATGAAAGTGCACATGGATCTTATATAATATGGCTTATATGTATATTCAAGTATATAGTCTAAACTAAGCAGTACTAACTAGTAGAGTATTGTAAAGTAAAGTGAATAAAAGCAATCACACCAGGATTTTTATACTGATTCGCACCTCTTATCCTACGTTTAGTCCCGAAGCTCACTTTGGAATTTCCTTTAACCAAATAACCTCACTTCGCCCGGAGGAACAAGCAATACAATAGAATTTCTGACTTGACAAGCTTTTGTTGTCACAACACAGATTTTGACTGATTTTACAGCTCTTCCTATAATCTCCTTGATGATTCAAGGTGCGTGCTTTGTGATTATGGAAGTAAATCAAATGATTCTTGAGTAAAGAATTGAATTTGAATGCAATAGAGTTGTAAGTATGCTCAAGAGAATAGAGAGCAAGAAAGATAGATTGAGAAAGTTAAAAAATGATTTCAGATGTTGATCTCTATATATAGATATCAAAGAGTTATATCGAGTGGTTGTAATCGTTCAATCACAGCCATTACCGTTCACAGAGATGCTCATGAATGATCACAACTATTGGTGATGACTTTTCAGAAAATAGCCGTTACAGGGTAAACAGTTGACTGAGTATAAAAAGTCAGTCTACTGAATAGGAACATTGAATTACGCGGAAAAATTCAAAAACAAGTTTATATAATAAAACAAAGAAGTTCAGTCGATTGGGAATATTTGCAGTCGACTGCCCTCAATCGACCGAATATATTCTCAATCGATTGAATTGTGTAAAAACCGTTTTTATATATATAATTGCTTTTTAAAACTTGTTTAACTCTTCGGTAATTAAAGATATTTGTATGAAGGTGTGTGCGCGCATATGAACTATCAAGGAGAATTTACAAGTGTATTTAGGACCAAATACATACATTTGACTTGACTATCCATATTTTCGTAGCTTTTGAAATGAAGGCAATCTGTCCCTCTTAACCGCAAGTATCATGCCCTGTTCCTTGGACGAAGACTCGGCTGACCTCAACATATTGAGGAGCTCCACGAGGCTTACGTTCAACTGGTTCATGTTATAGTTTAATATGAACGGCTCAAACTGAGGAGTAAGAGATCCTAGGATCATATCCAATTGCAACTCATTGCCTATCGTCACATCTATCTTAGAAAGTCTATCGATATAGCCTTTCATAATTAGAACTTAATCGTCCACTTGTTATCCCTTTTTCATTTTCGTATTGAACAGCTTCTTCGTAAGTTCGTACCTTGCGGAACGAGACTGTTCTCTAAACAGAGCTTTGAGGCTATCGAAAATTTGGTGGATATCCATGTTTTCATGTTGTCTCTGCTACGGCTTGTTTAATGTAGACAGCACATAAACTTGAGCGATTTCAAGGTCAGTGACCCATTTGCTATAGGCAACGTGTGATTCGAGGTCCGCATCATTAGTGAGTTTTCTCTTGGGGTTTTAGTTATTGAAGGTCAAAGACGTTCGTATGTTAATGCTATCTTTATTGCCCTTAGCCAATCTATTTAGTTAGGTCTGATGAGTTTGTCGTTTTAAGAAACAACTTGGATGTAGGCATTTTCAGTAAATTTTAACTTGGTAGATTTGGACATTATTCATAGTAGATGTTCATAGAACATTGGTAAAGTTAAACATTACATTTCATTTTACTAATAAGCTCTCATTAGTCTTGTAGATTCTCCAAATCCTAAGACGAAACATAGAAGTCTTTCAACTTCACTAGTAGATGTTAGGACTCGTTTGTCTTGGGGTTCTGACCTTGAGTTTGCTCAACAAGCCATAGCCCCACAAACGATGGATAACACTTTATCGCTTGTATCATATACAACTCCTAAGCCATGGTCGTTGTCCTAATCTCATTTCAACCTCAAGTTTGCTCAACAAATCGAAAGATATTATTCACTCATACCTACCATTTTATGATAGCCTATGTATATTACATGTATCTGGAGTTTATTCAACAAATACGTATAGCTATCTTACCTCGTCTATTTTATATATTAATGATACTACACATAACGGCTCTAGCTTGAGTTTGTCCAACAAATAAAGAGTATGCAGGCAATTTATTTATACATAAATGGTAGGGGACAACTTTATATTAAAAAATTATAATTTTTAATAAATTTAATTGAGTGATATCGACTTATGGAATAATGTTTTTCTTATGAAATTCCCTCGTGATTCAACTGTCGAACACATCGGAAATCACGGTATACGTACTATACGTATGTATTTATCCCTTAAATTTATTTAGGGTTTCTTATTGTTCAACCATTTATTATACATTTGCATTATTTAAGTTTTAGTTAGTATATAACTTTTATAATTTTAATTAACTAGTATAATAATCTTATGTATAATGTTATATTAATATTATTAATTAAATCTTATTTAATTAATTAATATTTTATTTAATCTTATATTAGTCAATTAAAATTTTATATTGAATATGCATACTAAAACATACATACATATACACATACATACGTACGTACATATATAAGTATGTATTTTATATTATTGATTAACACTTAATTTATTAATTTGATTAAACAATTTTAATTAATTATTAGTTTTGAAAATTTCTTGTGTGTGTGTACATCTACATACATACACACGTACATCATCTTAAAAAATTCAAGATAATATAACATATGTCATTATATATATATATATATATATATATATATATATATATAACTATTTAAATAATTTATTAATATGATTAATAATTTTAAATTTTCAAAATTTATTTATAAGGTTTCCAAAACAGTTTTGAAAATCACATTATAATAAATGTACTTCTTACTATACATTAAACTTTCAAATTTAAAATTTATTTTTAATTTCAAAATAATTTTGAAAATTGACTCAAGGTCCAAATTCAAATTGAGCATTTTCTATTAGAGAAAATCTTTGGGCTCATTCCAGGTTGGTAGCCAGATAGGGCAGGATGCTTGATTACCCAAACTCATCCTAAACACTACTTTTCTAAATACTCTACTAAATGAGTAAGCTTAATTAGTTAAGCATAACATAACTAATTCAGACTACATAGGCTATTTGCCTCTAACATCATTGTTGAATCTGGACCAGCACACAGCAGGTTAAATGAATGAATTTCAAAAAAAAGTTCACAATTTTAAGTTTGTTGGGTCTATGAAGTCTAAATTGATTTGGATCTGATCTGAATTAATTTTAAATGAAATCATTATTTTATTTTATTTGTTAATAAAATTTAGTTTCGTATTATATTTATATTATATAATATATGTACATGCACATCATATACAAATGTAGTGCATACACATCATATACAGATGTACGTGCACGTGCAACATATGCAATGTGCATGATTTAGCATGCTCGTATATAAATACTGAGATTCACACAGCAACAAACATATTAACCCCACTATATACATACCAATAGTGTACATAATAACATCCATACTCGATGTTCAAAGAAGGAATCGATCAAATTAGATATCCTTGGCATTTATGACTTAATTTATGACTTAATGGAATTAGATGTCCTTGGCATTTATGACATGACCATTAATATTCATTTGATTAATCTTTTACCCTCTTATTCTAACACTATTTTGTTTTAATAAATTCTAGTACGAATATCGAGACACAATAGGATCAAAATAAAAAACATAGAATTAAATAAAAATATCAACCTATCTAAACAAAAATTTAGCGTTAAAAAGTATTTATCGAAATGAATTTAATCTTCCGTAATATTATTTGAACCGAAATATTATTTCAACCGAACTACTTGTCTGTTCATCCCAAAATAGAATTTCGTCCGATCATTTCAAGTTCTCATACCCACATTGTCATGGCACATGATAATAATGAAGGCAAGGCAAGATTTAGCATACACCACTTCTACCATTTCTCCATATAACAGGGCAGACTTCAATAGAACTTGGGATGTAATTTAATGTGATAAAAGAACGGTGTCCACAAGTTGGTACGCTAACAATGTAATGGACATGCAAATATTTACAAATGGGTTGGTTAAACAATTGTAAGTTGAGAAATTTTCTTTTTTGCAACTGCTGAAAATACTAGGATAATCTACACACTGCTAACACATTTAGTACTAATAGCGTACATAATAATGCCAATTAATTCAAATCAGATACATACATATATATACATATACATATGCATGTATATACATATATATATACATATATGTGGGTGTGTTAATCCAACGGCAAGAGGCAACCAAATATCAGAAAGGTTGAATGTCATTTTCTCATTTGGGTTAAAAGGGAAGCTGGGGGTTTTCCAGGGCCGGCAGATGCATTGTTTCCACCAAATGAAGAGAACATGCCGCCGCCTTGGTTGTTACCAAAACCATCTGCACACAGATAACACACATCAACAAAGTTTTCAAAACGGGATTCAAAATCATAAATCGTAAAGCATGAATTCAAAATATTCATATTTTAATGTCCGTGCACGCATTGAAATTGATTTTGATGTTTAAACTTCTACACATAAACCTAAATCTCAAAATCTTCTCTCTTGTTTCAGTTTTATTTTGTTTAAAAAAAACAACGAAATGAGAATTTTGGATCCAAGTAAATGGGACACAACAGTATGAACTGAGTGGTTATTTTCAATTGCGGTTTGAATCGGAATGTGAAACGAAACGTAAATGGAGAGATCTGATAAACATGATCTAAATCGTAAGATTTTCTATATCAATGCACGTGAATAGCAACTCGACGATGCACTACCGTTACAGTGTTAGTAGCATATACATGTAGTACACTCACCTTTTACTGCAACAAATATTGCACATCAGTTGAAAAAATGTTGATGATTCTCTCATTTTGGGAAAAGATATGAACAAAGCAGAAAATAGGAAATCAGCAGACTAAAAAATGTGAGGATAAATCATTCTAATTTTTTGCAGATTTTAACTTGCTAAGTTTTAGAACTGGTGAAAAACTTTGAAATGTGAAATATCTCGTGATAAATCACCAGCCAACCTAATGGCTTTTCACCAAATTTTCTTCTGAAATTAGGAAATATCTTAAAATGTGATATAATTGATCGATTTACAGAGTTACATTCACGGCCTTTGCGATTTGAGAGGATGAACAATGTTGTCAGGCAATCATCATACTCAACCAAGTATTCAAAGTCAATGTTTTCAAAACGGGGTTTAAATCGTAAACTAAAGGTCAAACTTTAAATCGAAACAGGATTCTAATCGTAAATCGTAGATTCAAATGATTTGTATTTTAAAGTTAGCGCACAATTTGAAATTGATTTTGAAGTTTGAACTTCTACCATTAAATATAAAACTCAATTTTCTCTCTTATTCCATTTTTATTTTGTTTTGAAAACATTATAATTAGAAATTATAAATCCAGATAAATATATTAAACACATTAGTGTGAGTTTAATGTTTTTTTTTATTGCGGTTTTGACTAGGTTTGAATCAGAATGTAAATCGAATCGTAAAGGGAGACATCCGATCTAACTCGGGATTCAAATCGTAAGAATTTAAGATTTTTGTCAATATCAAAGTAACTATTACAAAGGTTTGGCAAATGTATTGGAGAAAAAAATGGACCACCAGACAACGATCTGACTGCTATTTATCAACAAATGTATATTTTTGACGTTTGTAGCATAGACAGGGATGCACGTAAAACTTATACAATACTTCAAACCTTCAGATACTAATATATGTATATAATTAGTAATGGAAATTAGAGGGGTGTACAATCCATAAATGGCCCCTCTCTTATTTGAAATGATGGTTTATTCTGTGTAAATTAGCATGCACATAAATCGTATATGCTGATTATGTTCATGCATGTAGGCAGTCTAAAATTGAACACATGCATGACTTATTGGTCGAGGAAAATGGCTTCCGGCTTGCGTACCTCTTTGGTTCATGGATTAGGTTTTCAATTAGAAAACAATTATAAATTTTAGATAATTTCAGAATAAACTCAGAAGACTTTTTTGTAATTTGTTCAGTGTTTGTTCAGATATAATTTTAAAATGCAGAACACAAATTAAATGCATAAAACACTTTGTTCTTTACTTTTAAGTTGATATTTCTAGACCAAAACAAATCAACATGAATTCGAAAAATTCAAAACATTAATAAATTAGAATTTGGAAAGTAAATATTCAAACCAAATAAATTTAAAGCCAAACATGTTATTAAATTTTAACTGAAAACATAATTTTTAAAACCAAACTTGTCTTATGAAAATTTTAAAAGGAGACATTTGGCAAACACCTCTAAAAAATTAAATCCCCTTTCAATACAACTTTTTTAACTTACACCCTAATATTTTACAACCCGTCTAAATCATGAAAAACCGTTGAAAATTCAACCTGCAATACCACTATTTTCTTCAACTCGTCTTTCTCTATACATGTATTTCAACTAAATGTAAAAATAAAACAATCAAATTGATGAAACAAATTCAATGTGGCTACTTTATAAATATTTGTAGTAAAAAATGCACATATTCGTTAAAAAGAATTCAATATTTTGTTTATTTTTCTCAGAAATGGTTGAATTTTTTTTCATATTTTAGCTGCAAAAATACCAAAAAAGAAGTGCTGAAAATAATTCAAGGGTAAACTTGCAATGTTTGATCCGGAAGGGGTTTTCACCTACTATTTTTGAAAATAACGTGAGGAACCTTATTTAAAAATGAAATAAAAATTTAAAGTCAAAAACAAAAACCAATTTAAACGCAGCGCTTGCATTTACTTAATATTTTGTGTTTATTCATAATTTGGAGGAATTTTCACAATTATATACACAAAACACATGAGTTGTAAATGGGGAAAGCACATGATGATTAAGCCATGACCAAGGAACAGTTTAAGTCAGTTAATAATCCTTGTGATAATATTACTGCCAATACAGGTTAACATTCCATTTGGATTATTTGGAATGAAACTTCTTATTTTTTGTTTGGTTATTTCCCCTATTGAATACTTTTTACTGCAAATTGGAAGAATAGCATCATTGCATAACATTATATCACTGGAAGTATTACATGCTTAATTGGGTTTCGTAGGCCAATGCCTTTTGGTTATTGTGCTTCGACGTTTCTCACTTTGAAACTTAACGGAAACACATTTCAAAGTAGATATAACAACATTTCGAAGTATACGAGACCATATTTCAAAGCAAATGGCAACACATTTCTCTTGTGATAAGTATATAACTTATATACATACATACATACATATATACATATATAGATGTACATATACATACACACACACACACACACACACATATATATATATATATATATATTAAAAATTTAAAACATTCATGGAATATCATGGCAGATGGTATTAACAGGTATACTTCTATCACAGCATATCAATATTTTGTTTCCGACTGTAGACTTTTGTAAAGAGATTCTCTTTCCCATTCAATTTCCATCATTGTTTTAAAAGAACATTCTTGCCTCGAGGAGCGTCTCAAGGAGATGAAAGATAAAACGCATTGAGACTTTCTCCAAAAGGTTTTTTTCTTTTTACCTCTAAGGCCTACGCCTTAGCAACTTGAGGCATACGAAGCGTACAAAGCGTGCGCCTCGCACACCTCAAAATGTTGAGGTATGCGACTTAAGAATTTTTTTACCCTTAGTTGTAAATATTGATAGTAACAAAAGATATTAAACTTCAATTATTTAATGGAAAACAAAAAAAAGAACAAATTATAAGAAAATGGAAACTAGTGTTTTTTTTTACTTTCAATTTCAATATCGACATGATCAAGTAAGATTGTTTTTAAAAAAACAACCAGGAGCTATGGATTTTCTCGTTGTTGTCTAAAGAAAATTTCTGAATAGGCATCACCGAGTCTCCAAATAAATTTTGTGGTTTAATTTGAATTTGTGGAAGGAAAAATAAATATAATAGGAACTTATATTATTACCTACTGCTTGTAATTCAGACCGATTTCACTGGAATCGATCAAAGATCATTTTCGATAACTTGAAAAAAATTGAAAACAAATAGAAGAGGAAGAAAAAAAAAATCATTGCGGAGCTGAAAAGTGAATATGAATTCTTCAAAAGATTGAATCATATGTGTGTGCATGTTTTCAAATGCATAAATTTATTTTTATAGCTTTATGAATGAGTAATAAAGAATAATTAGGGCTGAACTCTTTAAAGTTAATAATGTTTATATTGTATATATTTACAGTTTTTGATTAATTGTTAACTTTTATGTATTAATCAAAAATTAATAATAACAAAACAATAATAACTTATGCCTCGATGTTTTGAGGCTTACACCTCGCCTTGCAAGCAAAATAACGCCTCATGAGCAAACCTCGTGTATGCTTTTGGCGTTTTAAAACTTTGATTTCCATAGATTCAAATATAGGTTTCACTTATTGACTGTAGTATTGATAATAGTTATCAGTGACTAGGGGGTTTACAGATGAATGTAACGTCTCTAGCATTGAGCATACGAGATGTGTTTTTTTTTGTGGCACTTGCTTATCCAGTGCCACCGGTAAACTTACCAAATTTAACTATGATCTAACGAACTAAAATAAACATTTTTAAAAGGATATGGCCAAGAATGCCTGATTGAACTGTGACATTATATTCAACAATTCAAGATATTTCTAACATGCATTTATAAACAAATGACATGTTAGCTTCGGTGCTCCCTAGCAATCAAATAACAGAACATCATAAATCATACCTGATTTAAAACCAGAAGCTGCTCCAGCTGCTCCAAAACCACCACCAGCATTGTTAGCCGCACCAGCATTGTTAGCCGCAGCAAAACCAAAACCACTGCTTGCATTAGAACCAGCACCACTAAACCCACCACCCGAACCAGCACCACCCGAACCAGCACCAGCAAATCCACCACCTGAACCGAATGCACCAAAACCACCACCACTGCCTGAAGCAACAGCAGCAAATCCTCCCACTTTCACTGCAGCAGAGGCAAAGCCGCCACCTGCTGCAACAGGTGCAGTTACCCCAAATCCGCTATTAAGAACATTACTAGTGCTTGATGATCCACTATTCTGCACTATACCAGCACCTATCTGCCGTGACGCTCCAAAAGAACCTAAAACATTTCCCAGAGCCTGCTGCCCTACACCAATTCTAGACGTCTGTCCAAACCCACTAAAAGCTCCTTGTGATGATGGCTGTGTTGGTTGAGCGGAAGGAATAGTGAAAGATGCAGGACGGAACAGTTCTCCTTGTCCAGTAGAAGTTTGCAAAGCAAAAGGTGAAGACATTGAACTCTGATTACTAGAGGAAGCGGTTAGGAAGGAACCACCAAATGGGTTTTGTTTCGGTGGAGTCGAAGACATCGTCGAACCAAGCCCGATCCCACTAAGAGATCCTAAGTTGAATCCACTAGTTGTGTCTGGAGCCTCTTCTTCCATTCCATCCTCTTCTTGATCTGATAAATTAGCATCTGAAGGTTTACCTTTATCTTCAGTGATACTTGGCATCGAGGTTGATGATGATGCCACTGGCTGAGACAGAGAAATAAAAGATGGCATGTTGGTATTATTTGTTGAAAGCGAACTGCTGTTAGAATTAGGCACTGATGTTTCAACTTGCTCAGATGTAACTGATTTTGGTGAAGCTGGTTCTGACTCTGAACTAATTGTAGATGGGCTTGGTTTAGTTGTAGTTGTAGATACAGGCACTGTACTTGATGATGTGAAAGCTGAAAATGATGGTTGTCCAAAACTTGATGCAGATGGGAATAAAGACGAGGATGACGATGCAGATAAAGGCAAAGATGAACTTGTTGTTGATGATGAAGAAGAAGAAGACGGTAAAGACGAAATTGGGTGAATTGAAAGAGAAGTTGATGTCGCTGCTAAAGTTGAAGTCGGATCAACTAATTTTCCACTGAACAATGAATTGCCAAAAGACATGGATGTCATAGAGGAAGAAGTTAAGGGTGCTGTACTAGCAGTTGTACTTACTAAACTTAGAGTGGAAAAGGAAGTTGAGGTAGGTAATTTAAAGGGAGAATCCAAATTTGTTGATTTTGGACCATTTGGTTGGCTTGCAGCTGTAATGTTTTTACTGAAGTTTGAAGCAAAAGCAGTTGTAGTAGACAAGGATGAGGAATTGCTATCTTTGGCACTGAAGGAAAATGAATCTTCCAAATTCTGACTTGTTTGAACCCTTGACTCGGTTATTGTTCTGTTGTTAATAGAAGAAATATTACTTGAGAAGTTAGCAGATGATTGAGTTTGGCCAAATATGTTCTGCATCTGAGAATAAGTTTTGGTGTTCGAATTGATATTTGCAAACAAAGGATTTGCTGGATTTCGAGCCAAAGTTGTCTCAGTACTTGAAGTCTTAGGTGTACCATAAGTATTCTTTGTGCTATTTTTGGTGCCACTTGATGTTGAGAATGAATGAGACAGAGATGGAGACAATGTGAAAGTTCTTTGTATTCCTACTACTGGGTTGGAGTTTGATTCAGTTGGTCGTGAACCAGATGTTTCATTTGTCCATCTGGGGATAACATTTGACCCAACTTCAACCTGTTGTTTGTAGCGGCTATCTTGCACACCTAAAGATTGTTAATATAATACAGTAAGCAACACTGATTCATTTAAAATTCATATTTAAATGCGTACGTTGTAACTGCATTAGTAAATCAATGTGTTATTACGTTTCTGATGGGTCGTAAAATCTTTTTTCTTTGCATCAAATGATTCCTTTGCTTTTCTGAAGGGTACATCTTTATCAACTCTGGAGAACTTCTCAGGTGTTGCCCTTTTAACTGTTGTCTTAGGTGGCGTAAAAGTTGTCCAGTTCTGCAAAATAAATGACACTAAACGGTTAGGTGTTAATTTTAATCAAGAGAAGCAAACTGAAAGAGAAGCAGTAATGAACTGATAAATAAAAAAATAGGTATAAGTGAGAAATTACATTGAAATTTTGCACGTTTGGAGTGAATGGGAACATAGTAAAAAATGATACCTCAAAATTCATTTAGTTAGAGGGTGATTGTTGACTGTTTAGGTTTGGCTAAGGGTAAACTTTTTGTTTTGTTTTTCGATTTGCTAGGAGCATAATTGCTTTTAAACCATAAATTGGTAATTTAAGAGGAAAATACATAAAATAGGAAGGAAAAATAATAATGAATTACAGTGAAACTGTGATTTTACCAAATGTACCTTCTTACATAATTGATACTGTCGATAGCAACCTTAAATTATCACAAAAACAGACTGATTGATGAGACATAGCTATACTATGCTATTGGTGGAAGTGAGCAAAAGTCGTGAGTTAATATTTACATTATATAATGAACATCATTGTCGAGGGTCTCTGTAGCATAGCAGGTGGAAATTTCATATGTTCGTCGGCAAGAATGTACCTTCGAAACATACATCTTTAAATCTTAAAACACAATGAATGTACAATTTTCAGCAGAAACCTGAGATGCCGAACTCATAAAATTTTGTTTTTGCTTTTCTTTACCACTTTATTAATCAAAATTTATTTAACTACTGAAAGTGCCAACTAAAAGTCTGAACAGGAATTAGGATTGCACATCTGCGTCACTACCTCCTGCTGCACCAAATATCACTAATAGAAAATAAAGTCCCATCACCATAATCACTGTCTTAGCCTTGATCTCAAACCATTGTCATACGCCATACGAAATAAAGGACATCACATTGATCGTGTTGTTGGAGACTACATCTCCACGACTCATGGTCTATGAAACCATCTCATTTGGACACAAGTCCACAATATGGTTTCTGTTTCTTTTTTGTCTTCTATTATTTCTTTTAATTTACAATCAAATTCTCTATCCTTCTAACGACAAGGTTCGAGGTATTCTAGGAATATGAGCATAAAAACAATATAACTTTTATATATATATATATATATATGACGAAATATTTAAATATAAACTTGTGGCTGATATCAGAGGGCTGCTAAATGGTGCTAAATAAAGGGGGCTATTGATCGTAGCTCTATATGTGTATACATACACTCATATATATAGGACAGCCCCTAAATCACAATGATATGTGGTACTGGATGTCATGAAGACTGTATTTACCCTACACTTCAATCTTGATAAGAGTGGAAATGACAAAGGAAAATGTATTTACCACTCTGAAAAAAGAAGTGAAATTACTTGAGGTGATGAAATTAAGATAATAACATATACTGTGCTACACGGTAAGATATTATGCATAAGTTTAAGCAATGAAAGCATTACTCTATCTAGTGAGTCCCTCCTCCGCCTAGCAGTTTCTGGTTCAGAAGCCTTTATCAAATTTAATGAGCTTTTCTGATTATAACCCTTTAGGGAATTAGTTGTGGATAAAGGTGTTCTTCTGATTGAATTTGGAAGCAAACTGTCAGTCTTACAAACAGGTGGCGACTGGAATGAATTATGTTCACGTGAAAGACCGATCGACTCAAAAAGCTCTTGGGTAATGCTCTTCTTCTCTACTGAACCCGACTTAATGTTTAGATCGGACAATTGTTTAGAAAGGCATTCTGAAAGTTGCTCAGCAGCTGATAATTGGGAGTTTACTGTGTTGTATAAACTTTGCAGTGACGGTTTCTGCCTGACATAGAGTTTTTATTAAGCAAAGGTTAGCATCGCTCACATCAAAAGGGTTGTGAACTTTGACTATAAAATAAATTTTTATTGTTAGAAACTCTAAGGTACCAATTTACAAGTGAAAGAGCACCTAAGCATCATCAATATTGTCCTATATACAGTAATCACTATGTTGTTGTTGCAATCAATATTTGTATAGGTAAATTATATAAATTAAGGTCTAAGAAGCATATAAAAATTTGAATTCATGTTAGGTCTTAGAAATTTTGATATCGATAATTGAGTTTGAGCTTGAACTGCATCATGATCTTCAACATTTTATGTTACAAATTATAAAATATTACAAAATGGATTCAGGCAGAAAGTCATCAAATTTGAAAATGCATATAAATTACAAATCAATAATAGATAGTAATCAAAGCTTTGTACATGAGACAAAAACTCAGTTACAAACAGAGCGCATGTATAGCAAAATTAACTTCTAATATTTCACGATTCAGCTCAATGTAAATTTATATTTTGCAGCAGATGCACATGCAAACATGAGATACCATGAAGTACTTGCAAACCATACCATGACATACCTCGAGGACACTTGACTCCTCCGAAAAGCTGCATGATCCAAAGTAGATCTACCAACATCGCCAAATTTATTTATCTCAAGAGTGTTAAAATGCCTCTCCAGTTCAATGATCTCTCTTGTCAAGTTCTGAATGAAATAACAAGAAGTGAGCAAAATATTATGTTAAGCAATCTGTATTACATCTTTGGCATCAACAAATCAGACCTGGTTGGCATTTAAAATTTTTTGCTGCTTGATCTCAAGTTCAGGATTCAACTTCTGTCGGTTCCAAATGTCCCAGTATGTCTTATTGGATGCTTGTTCAACTATGCCTTTCATGTAGCTTTGCCTTGCTGAAACTGCATGAGACAAAGGAAAGGTATTAGTTACAGCGGAAGCCCTGGCCATAGGCGGTCTGGACAACCATCCATGGCCCATTTATTAACAGCCCAATATATTTAAATTGTGAAAAAAATAATTAGGTAGTTGGTATATTGTATGAGTAGCTGGTTGAGTTGATAGGTATTGAGCTTTACAGATTGAAGTCACAGAATCAGTTGTCACTTTTAGGTTCTACACATTTTCTTTCGTTGTAATTTTTCTAGTAATCAAATATCAGGCCCAAATTTAACTTGGGTCGGCCCTGATAAGTCAATAGCATTACGTCGAATATAAACTTTCCAAAGAATTAAAAGCATTGAAATTACAAATGTGCCTTTACGATATGTACATGCTCGTTGTTATCAAAAATCTTAAAACCTCACGATTTAAATCCCGTTTTAGAGCGGATCTCTCCTTTTACGATTCGATTTACAATTCAATTCAAAACTTGGTTAAAATCGCAATTTAGGAAAATCATTCAACCTACAATATATTTTTAACACACTTAATTGGACCCCAATTTTTAATTATAATGTTTTCCAAAAAAAGAAATGTATCTAAGAGAAAAAATTGAGTTTTAGGTTAAGATGTGAAAGTTCAAACATCAAAATCAATTTCAAAGTGTGTGCAGTCCTTAAAATATGAAACTTGTCAATCTATGATTTACGATTTGAATCTAGTTTTAATTTATAATTTGATATTGGGGGAATTAATTTAAAGGACAATTTTTTTTATATTTTTAGCCTTAAGGACACGACCTCAATATTTTATCCACAAGGACAAACATTCTTCTAAAAATTATTCATAAGGACAAACATTCTTTCAAAATTATTCATAAGGACAAACATTTTTCCAAAACTGCTACCGAACTAAAAACTGATACCTAAAAACTGCTACCGATAACTACAAACTGATACCTAAAAACTTAAAAACTGATATCTAAAGAAAGTTGTCCTTCAGACTAAATTACTAAAGGTCTGTCCTTGAGGCTAAAATCCTGAGAAATTTTGTCCTTGACAATAATTTCCTGTTTGGTATTTATTGTTTCTGGGTCAAGATCTAAGAATGCAAGTAGTTTGTGATTTTTGTGTACACTATATCTTGATATTTACATATAAAATATAATTGAAATTTAGATGAATTCAATGGTAAGTTAAACATGTGTCCTTTAGTAGTTGTGTAAAGAAATCTTTTATTCCAGTTGACATTCTTCAAGAGCGAACAAAATATGCAGATCAATTAACATATTACAGATGCACACAACACACACACATCCCTGCGTGTGTGTGTGATTAAGGATCAAAATAACTACCAAGAATATACACACACGCACGTGTGTGTGTGTATCCAAATTATCAATGGAACGCCTACGCAAGGATCTGTGTGCCTCTGTAGCATCAGGTCAGATGCTCCGATTAGAATATAATGACACATTAGTTAATATAATTATCCTAATACTTACATTCACAATCATGAGTATATGTATACATATATGTATGATTTGAATATATTAAGGATCAAAACAATTAACGGTATATACATGTATTTCTAAATTAACAACTGAGCACCTACAGGAAAATTTGTGTGCCTTTATAGCACATAATATCATGTCAGATGCTCTTATAATAATATAATTAACAAATTATTTAATATAATAACCTATCACATACTCACAAAAATGTGTATATCTATCATTGTGTATGTATCACACACACAAAAAACACACATAAATACATACATACATACATGTATATGAGGACCGCTCCATGGCACCCCTGTTTGGAAGCACCCCAATTTCAGCCACAAGTTTCTATTTAAATAATTGGATGAGTGGAGAGAGAGTTAGTGGGAAGAGAGAGACAGAAACATGGGATGGATATCGGGGGCTGCACTGTTTGGGGTGCAGTTGAACGCTCTCCTACACAGAGAGAGAGAGAGATACACACGCACATATAATTTGAATATGACCAGAATAGCAGCCAAGGGTATATACCTGCATCTAAAAATTCGCAATGGAACACCTACATAAGAATCGGAGTGCTTGTATAGCATATTATATTATATTATCGTGTCAGATGCTCACATTATAATATATTGACAAATTATGTAATGTAAATGGGTGCTATCGTATATATTTCTGTGTATATACCACATTTACCTCAAGAAATTCCTTAAATTAAAGTAGAAAATTAGGACCATGTAACATCTTTAATAATAGTTGTAATACATTTCGTGTCACACTTTTTTGGTGTAAGCGTGAACTACCAAAAATGTCCCTTTGCATATATTATCAAATCTTAATATCACCTACAAATAGGATCTAATAAATAAACTTCATTTACCAATTCAAAATTCTCTTTTATAAATATGACAATCTCACTGTCACTTAAAAATAGGATCAAATAAATAAACTTTTTTTACCAATTCAAAACTCACATCTACAAGTATTACTAAATCTTAATATTACTTGAAAAATAGATCTCACAGATAAATTTTTTTACACAAATTCGATCTTTATTAATTAATGATAGAAATAAAAATTCAAACTAACAAAAAATTAGATGTTGAAGCATTGAATAAAATTCAAACTAAGTACACATGATTTCATCGCAAAAATATGACAAAATATTTGAATAAATCATTCATCTTAAATATGTTAATAAACATATATAATTTATGGAAAAATGATTCACGCGTGAAGCGCGTGCCGTAACGCTCGTATAACATTATTATGTTAGGGTCCTTTATTGACAACACAGGCTATATCTTATCACTTAAAAAATTGCAGCTTTGTAAAGTTCTTCGTGAGCATCATAATCTCAAGGCTAATAAATATAACAATACCATCGTTAAACAATCCTGGAATATTTTATCACTGATACATCAACACATTGGGTTGTTGAAATGTTGCTCTGTTTTTAGTAGTCCTCAGGATACCCAGAATGGAGGAGAGCTTGTTTGAAATATAAAACAATGCGTTCAAATATTAGAAGAAATAGCATACCCTGCAATATCTTATTTTGAAGCTGTTGAATATCCATGAGCTGCTCTTCGATACTTTTCTGAAGTGAAAGGAAAAAAAACGTAAGCAAGCAACCTAGTCTGTTAGGGCTGTCAACGGATGCAAAGTCGGATAGTGTTGTATTTGTATCCTTATCCATACCCGAAAACCAAATTTCATATTTGTATCCACAGATATCTGAAAACAATTATTTGTATCACATTCACAGTTGTTATTGGTCATCCAAAAATATTTATATCCGGCCAAAAGATACAGATATTTTTGGATATTTGAAAAAAGATCTGTATTTGGAAAATAAGATGTGGACAATTTTGAAAATTTGGAAACTTTTGTATCTAAAAAGACAAGGTTATAATTAATCAATTGTTCTCAAGAGCATTTTGATGTTTTTTTTAAAGTAGAGTGTTAGCACATAATATTGAAATAGCCAAATGCATGTTTAAATGGTTTACGCAATTTATCATAGGAAATTTAGGTGTTATTAGTTGTAGGATGTTGGAATATAAAATCTAATGTTTAGAAAAATTTAAATGTTTTTAATTTTAGATGACGAGTCGAAAATGTGGTTATATATTTTGATTTAGTGATATTATTTAAATGTGATTTCAAAATAATAAGATGGTATTTGATTTCACACCAAACAGATCTTTTTTGGATCCGTAGACCACCATAACCGGCAACCGCATCTGTATCCCAAAATTTATTCGAAAAAGAATATCCGTATCTGAAAAACTATTCAAATACCGGATATCAGTCTGCTTTTCGGATATTGGATATTTTTGATAATTTCAAATATGGATGTGGAAGGATTCAATTTATTCGGATACTGATTGACAAGTCGACCAATTGTGCACCCCATTGGGTCGGGTATATGGATAAGTTACCTTGCAGTTGTGTGACCTCTCTGAAAGATGCCCTAAATCATCCTCCAATGCATGTACGGAATTTTCCTGAGAACTTGTGCATGCATCCTTGAATCCACCTTCCTTTTCAATATACGACAAAAGGATATCAAGTTCCTCAGTCATATCTTTCACCTATTCGTAGATTTAAAATATCATGAGGAAAAAAAAATTACTATTTCACAGAAGGAAAAAGGAAAGAATTTTATGAGCCAGATGAAGATTTTCATATGATAAATCAAATGGACAAAGATACCTAAAGAAGATATCCAAAAGATAGTTATTTATCTTACTAAGGTAGTTCGACAATGATATAATCAGAATGATACATGGGCAGACTTGAGTCCAAAGTAAGATGTTGCCGTTTGACACTGGTTAGTGCAGTTTTATTCCCATGAAAGGACACATTCCATGGTGACCACTGCTACACATATTTAACTATGATTTGTGTAGGCTTTTATGGTATGATCAGTATCACTTATGTACGAGCCACCAAGGTCATTTTTTGCAAACCAGCTGTCCAAGTAAATGAAAAGACCAATTTGTACGGTATAATAGCATGTTCAGTTTTGTCTGTTTGGAAAAGCGCAGCCTGCACAAATGCTTGTAGAGACAAGATGTGGCATTAACTTTGTTCGGTTTTACATTTTTAAACTGCATGTTCCAAAGTCATTATCATATTTGCACCAGTGAACATCCTCAGATAACAAGGTGTTCTATGCATTAGGATTTTGTCTATCTATAGTTGTAACAGTTCTCAATTGCAACAGTGAATAAAAACCATATCACAAGCATGAATGATTCAAGTTTTATAATAAGAGCTTAGTCACATCCGATTTTTCAAAAACAAGTTATTTATTTAATTAGTTTTGAATGAGCGAAACCATTAATAACTTTGAATCTGACACGATAAAAGTATATTTTATCACATAGATATAGAAATTAATCCGGAAACAGCCACTTCGCAATGCGAGGGAAAGGCTGCGTACATTATCGACCTCCTCAGAGCCCGCTATCGTACGGGAGCCTCGTGCACTGGGTTCCACCTTTATAGATATGGAAATTAAGTGCAAATCAAATCCTTTTTTCGATTTAATTAACTAAAATTCAGCTTTATTCAAAAATACAAGCTCAAACATTCAAATCAAATGATTGGATCCACTTTGTAATGTCTATAAAAGCACAGCGATTCACAGAGAAACCAAAGCAAGAATCCACATATAGTAATATTTTTCACTCAATTTATTATTATTAAGAAACTTACATCCATAAACATATCCCAAAACAGATTTGCTCAATCTATTATTAAATTATTTCATTTGCAATTTCTACACAATTACACTATATATTTTGTTTGTAATTTTGTTAATTCATTTATAAATGAAAAATAACGAAAAATTTAATGATAGTTGTAACTTGTAACATTTGGTGTCACGCTTTTTTTGCGTCGGCGTGAACTACAAAATACGTCATTTACATATATTACCAAATCTTAATATCACTTAAAAATAGGGTGTAACAATTAAACTTTCTTTACAAATTCAAAATGCCCCTCTACAAATATTACCAAATATTAATATCACTTAAAAATAGGGTCTAACAAATAAATTTCCTTTACAAATTTGTTCTTAATTAATTAATAATATAATAAAAATGCAAACGAATTCGTTGTTTATTAATTAATTAATATAATAAAAATTCAAAGTAACAAAACATAAGATGTTGCAACTTAGAAATAAAAATTCAAACTAACTGCACGTGACTTCAACGTAAAAATATGGCTAAAAATTTATGCAAACAGTTTTCTCTTGAATGAGTTAAACATATACAATTTAAAAAAAACGATTCACGCATAAAGAACATGCTATCATCACGCGTGAAATGCGTGTCGTAATGCTCGTTACCATATTCCAAAATCTAAGTTGGATTCACGCATAAAGAACATGCTATCATCACGCGTGAAATGCGTGTCGTAATGCTCGTTACCATATTCCAAAATCTAAGTTGGAATGGAATTTTTGCATATACCGCAACGGAACCAAAAATACAAAATTCTCATGTGACCGGAGCCGAAAACCAGAATTTTAAACCTTGATTTTAACAAAGTTAGGTAAGCATTTGCACCACAATAATAATGGGACTAATTTGATCAATCATTAGTAATGAAAATACATAATATTAACTAATGATAATGATCAAATTCATTGCAGTCATATTAGTCATCGATCTAATAAATTCAACGAACTAAATCTAAGTGCAAATATGGAATTATGGAGTGTCATCGAACCTATCTCGTTATACACGCATGCACACGCATGCATGTGTATACAAAAGCATTTATGGTGTGCTTCCCAATTGCTACCGGATGCCCTTGATATGCCGATCTTTTAAAGAGGTATAGCATAACATAACCAATAAAGTACGTCTATTTTTCAAGTCGTCGCATAAGCGCTCTTCGTTGCTAATAGGCCCAAACTAGCGCTCTTGTGAGCTCTTGCTCGTTTCTTTAAAATGTTTTTTTTCTGGAATACTCTTAACCATTTTTTTTTGAAACTGAACAATTTTTTTTAATCTAAAATATGTCTATGATATCCCATAGACCCATATGTTTATATGTATTCTTTTTTAAGATAAAAATGATCATTATTCAATGAGAGCACTCATTTGTTGTTCCTGAGATTCAAAATCAAGACATCCACGACAACAATCCAAATACCTTACCACTTAAGTTTGTGGACATAGGCTCGTTATACTACATGTATTTCATTTTTTGTTAGGTATGTCTATATTTTGTTAAATATTCATACTATTTTTAAATATGTTATAATGATTGTGTTGTAAATATTTGTATAGTTGCATAATCATGTGTTCAAGTTATAGGAGAAAAAAAATTATTCGCTATTATGAAGCCTCATTTATGCTTTAGGAACCATACAAACTCTAGAATCTCCTTGGCACCAAACACTTTGATCCGTGATGATAACTAAAGCCTTTGGACGATATGGAGCACTGTGAATCGTCGTTTGGTTACTATGTTGCATTTTCAATATCCATTTTCTTGAATTTGATCCTTAATTTGCAATTTCAAAGGCATCAAGATGGAGAGCTTCTTCGAGAGTGTTAAAGGCTGAAGCGCTTTCCGTAGACTTTTTTTGGCTTTGACTAAATTGATTATACTTGCCACTAAAACACTGGATCCCGTATTTTTGGATATCTTCATACTTTTGTTTATCACTTCAAAATTTCTGTTCATTTTTTTTATATTGGGAGCCGCTATTAAAACACAATAAAATACAAATTTTGACAAAACAAATTTTGACTATTAGATTTCTTAGTCTTCACATGGAAGATGAAACCGAGGAAAGATCTAGTGGTTGAGATCACTTGTGTCAGATTTTGTGTCAACAATTTATGCTTGTTGAGTAAGGATTTTACTTCTATATTTCATTTGAAATCATAAGCAATTAATTAAGAATAACTCATCTTCATTCCCAATAATTCAAAGTAAAAGTATAGTAACTAATACTGTTTAATTTTCAAAATTTTCATATTTGATTGTAATGATTCTTCAATTTTCTCCTAATTCTATTTTAAATTTTATTTTTTCTATTTTTGGATTATATGATTTCAAAACGAATAGGCTAATTTAAAGGTAAAAAAATGCATTTGATGAAGGAACGACTCAATTTGAGTAATCTAAGCGAACTATGAGGTGGAGCCTTGGCGCAACGGTTAGGTTACCCGCATGATGATCTGTACGCCTAGGTTCGAGTTCGGAAACAGCATTGCGACTCTTCGCAATGCGAGGGAAAGGTTGCGTACATTATCGACCTCCCCAGAGCCCGCTATCGTGCAGAAGCCTCGTGCACGGAGTTCCATCTTTAAGTGAACTATGCATGCAAAGATAACTCATGCTTACTTATCTTTCACTAATCATAACCAGTTTATTAATCATAGATAAATTGACGATTTTGAGAAATATACTTGAAGATTAGTAATGACTGTCTTATATAAATTAATGATTTTGAAATATGTACTTGAAGATTAATTAAATGATCTTAATCATATAAACTAATGATTTAATAAGTATACTTGAAGATTAACATTAGACGGTCCTTAGAGTAAAATGGGAATATTAAGACATTATGGCTACGAATTTTTTACCTAAACCAATAATTTCAATTAAAGAAATGTCCTTAGAGTATTGGTTCAACCTAACGCGTTACACTTTAGATATTGTTCTATGTGTAATACAAAAATGAATGGTTAACGGTTTAATTGCACTAGCAAGACAATTATTTTCTAAACGTCATGCAAGCCGATTATGAATAAAATGCCAGTGAGGTTCTAATATAATGCAAGTCTGTTATTCGAAAAGTTCATATTTTGTATCTTGGAGAAAATAAAAGGTGACAAATTGAAATGAAAAAAAATAAGTGTGATGTGTCAATTGTGTTGCAAGAAAATTTTGAATACAATGCAAATGAATTTCAATATACTGCAAGTCAATTTTTAATACGGTTAAAACCAAGGTTTGAGATCTCGGTTTCTGTTTCGGCCTTTCGAAATTTTTGGAATATCGTTCAATTTCAAAAATTTCGATGATTTCGGTTTTGGTTTCGAATTTTAATACAATTCTATATAAAATACTCGATGGATTAATAAAGTATAACTTTGATATTTAAAAATATATTTGTTGTACTCATGTTATTAGTACAACAGTTTGCAGTCCATTATGTATTATGCACAGGCCTGTAACATCATACAAATATAGATTAATATAGGTTGTTGAACTTACTTTACCAAGCCCATAATAACAGTGCATCCCATTTTCTCAATTTTAAATGGATACAGTGCAGCCCACTTTCTCAATTTTAAATGGATACAGTGCAGCCCATTATCTTAACTTTAAACCCTAAATTCCATTTCACAACTATCTTCATATCGCAACACACTACATCAAAATTTCTCAATAATCTAATCGACAAAAGCACTTTACTCGATGAATAAAATTATCGAATAAAAGCAAGGAGAAAGTGCAGCATCGACATCAAAGATGAAATTAGACATCAAAGATGAAATTAAGGTTCTTGGATTTGGTTCCATGTATGTTTTATTATTTCCATTCATACTACTTCGAATTAAATGCTTTTTTATGTTTCCGATTCGGTTTCTTCCTTCTAAATTCTGTTTTTTCTTTCATTTTCTATACTAAAATTGTGAATTTCACAATAAAAATCAATCATTTCCACCGAAACCGGATTTCTCCTCGTATTTCGTCTCGGTAACGGCTGGAACCGAGCTGAGATGACCGGAATTTCGAGGTTCCGGCCAAAACCTCAAACCATGGTTCAAGCGAATTTTAATATAATGCAGTTCAATTTTGAACATACTGCAAAACAATTTCAATACAATGCAACTCAATTTATTATAGTGCAAACTAATTTTAAACACAATGCAAGTCAATTTACTGGAATGCAAGCTAATTTTGACATCTCCAACGGAGACCTCCCGATGTACATGTTGGAATTATAGGTCGCATCGAATGTTCAACGAGAGGTAGAGGTCGACCAAGGTTGACATGGGAGAAAGTGGTAAAAAAAACTTGTAGGATTAGAATATATCCGAAGAGCTAGTGTCGGACAGAAGTGTGTGTGGAAGTTAGCGATCCACGTACCAAAACCATGAACTAGGAGTTTTTTGCTTAGGGTTGATTTAGGGATAGTGTTATAAGTTTTAGATTATAGGACTAGTGAATAGGAGCCTAAGACGTAGTGTTTGGTCTTCGGTCCCTATTATTATTATTATTATTATTATCATTATCATCCTGGTTTTTTTTCTTTTTTCTTTTATTTTTATTTTATTATTATTATTATTTTATTTTACTTATTTTTTATTCTTATTGTTTTTATTATTTGTTTAATTATTTTATTTTATTATTATCGCGGTTTTTTTAATTATTATTGTTGTTGTTATTACTTTTAAATTGATTTTGTCGTTTAGTTTTGGGTTTCATCTCTAGCCGACCCTAACTTGTTTGAAAATAATGACTTAGTTGTCGTTGTTGCTGCAAGCCAACTTGGAATATAGTGTGAGCAAACTTGGATACATTGTGAACGAGTTTGGATATAGTGCAAGCAAATTTGGATATTATAATTGAATCCATTTCAATCGTAATTTCTTCTTTCCCTTTTTTTCAAAATATGAATATTTGCTTAAAAATTGCTCATATAAGATAAATTATGAAAAAAAACGAAATAAAAAACTAAATTTAGAGGTGTTTTGGTCTTCTTTACAAAATAAATACTTAATTTATATCATAATAAGTGGAAGATCCTTTTAAACTATTAATTATTATTGCAGGAATCTATAACAAAAATCATATGTTATTTGTAGTTTCTCAATGCAGGTTTGTTACTATAAAATTTATGTGGTAAACAACTTATTTTCTGATAAGGCTGCAGGTCTCCACATGGGCTCTTGGAGCATCATAATGCCTAGCACTCTACACTGCCTTGAATGCATAGGTGTGAAGTGTATATGCATCATAAATGTATAGCAGATCCAAGGTTTGCAACTAGGGAAGTATAAAGTAATTAACACAAAATGTTATATACAAATTGATACCAAGATTCAAATTTCCATTTCCGTATCGTTCATCTAGAATCTTTTAAATTTCAGTTAATATCCTGGATTTCCAAAATTTTAGTTAAGATTCCATTTTGGATTTTTGTTATTTTTTCCTATACAGATACATTATAGAAATGCGTGTTGTCAACAAACTTGTTTAAAAAGAAAGGTCCATTCCATTAAGAAGCAAAATAAGGTATACATTTATTTGATAATAAAGTGTTCAAAATAATATAATAAAACTTAAGTACTAAGATCTAAAAAGTTAACAACTTTTTGGGAAAAGAACCCTCTTTCTTTCCTAGCCTCTTCTTCTTCATTCCACTTCTTCCACTGTAACCCGTACTACTCACAGTAAATACACGAAAAGCTAATGATTTTCAAACCAATTGATTTTTTTTAAGTGTTATACATCGCTCTTGTTCTCTCTCTGTCAACAGGGGGAAAAAGTGGGCCCTAAATATAAAACAACAAAATCTGAGGTGGGCATCTGAGATGGGCAACTACCCCCTCTGGCCCCAACATGTGTGTCTGTGTGTAGTCAGACGTATATGTATATGTATGTATGCATGCGTATGTCTTTATATAAGAGTAGGCATTCATAACACACCTAACAAACTTCATAACTTAACTCGTTACGAATGATCTAAACATATAAACAACTCCCCTTTTATTCAACGAATGCATTAATGGTGTACATTAACTTGTAGTTTTGACAGAGGTAGAAATTAATAAAAATGACCACAATTGTGAAGATAACCTATATAGTGTACATCAAATATTGTCCAAAAAATGACATCATTTCAAGTTGTGTTGCTATAATATAGCTCAAGGTACAGAAAGGGTGCAAGGACAGAAGAACATAGCAAGTTTTACATATACGCACATACACAAACACACATAAATACATTTTGCTTCCATATACATTTATAGCGTGGAAAACCCCTACTTAATGGGTATGTCATGCATATCAGTAGATGTTGACAGTAGCAATGAACTCGTTTCCCTATACATTGAGGAGATTTGGTGCCAAATATTAACATTTATAAAGACAGAATGACATTATCTAGCTCTGAAGCAGGTCCTGTCTAGCTCCCAGTGGAGAAGCAAAACGATTCCCAGTGAGGTGTATATGACACCCAAAAAAAAGACTTTATGTACAAGTGTTGTCTGTTAAATATTAAGCTTACTGGTTAACATGTCATTTTTAACATAAAAAGCTCGACATAATACTAAAAAATAACAAAAGAAACATTTATGGTGATCGTGTAAATTGTTTGTGTGTGTAACTTACATTGTAAAATTGTTTGGTTTTATCCTGGGATTTGGAAGCCCTTATACGTTCAAGTAGAGACTGGGCTGTTGACATATCTAATTTCCCATGCAAAGAATCTTCATGTTCTGCTACGTCAGAGACTTGTAGCGTATGACCATTGTTTGCATCTCTAGTCATAGATAATGAATTGCAAAGATTCTCTTTATTTTTATAAGAGGATTTTTCAGAAAAAGTTGATGGTTGAGAAATCACAGTGAAATCTTTACCACTTGCTAGTTGACTACTAGGGTGAAAAATAGAAGAATTGCTCTGTTGATGTGCCTTGTTTTGATTATCGCAGTAAGTTTTATCATTGGTGGATTCTGAACCAAAATAACCAACTGTAGCTCCATCATGGCTGGATGAAGCAAAGGCTCCTTTACTCACTACATTACTTTTATAAGAGGGTTTTCCAGACAAAGCTGATGGTTGGGAATTCACACTTAAGTCTTTACTACTTGCTAGTTGACTACTAGGATGAAAAATAGAATTGTTCCGTTGATGTACCTCGTTTTGATTATCGCGGTGAGTTTTATTGATGGATTCTGAACCAAAATAACTAACTGTAGCTCCATCATGGCTGGATGAAGCAAAGGCTCCTTTACTCACTACACTACTTTTATCAGAGGGTTTTCCAGACAAAGCTGATGGTTGGGAATTCACACTTAAGTCTTTACTACTTGCTAGTTGACTACTAGGATGAAAAATAGAAGAATTGTTCCGTTGATGTGCCTCGTTTAGATTATCGCGGTGAGTTTTATTGATGGATTCTGAACCAAAATAACTAACTGTAGCTCCACCATGGCTGGATGAAGCAAAAGCTCCTTTACTCACTGCACTACTTTCAACATCTCCAGAATTTACAGTATCTGAGAACAAATTATTGAATTTTTCAGTTTGTCCGGTAAATGTTCCTACTTCCTGTTTATGAGGGGAGATTGTATTTCCTGGAAGCTCAAATGTACCTGCATGACCAAAGAAATTCTATTGATAGCGTTGGTAGGTTCAAAAACCTACTAAGCTACTTGTATATGCTTCAGAAAACATGGTAGAACAACTCGAGTCTTTGAACGATTGATTGATTAATAATAATTTATTAGAAACAATACCTTTCTGGAAATTGGGGGGCTCCATGTTTATTTGCTTTGGCAAGTCCTTAGAGGTGGGTATTTGTATACCATTTAAAACTGGCTTGGCTATAGATTCATTAAGAAAATTAGTATTACATTGTCTTTCTTCAACATCACCATCATCAAGATGTGGCAACATTTGATGTAGATCGAGAGGTTCTGAAATCCTAAACGCAGCAGTAAAATAAGTCAAAGGAAATTACAAATAAAAATATCTACAATACTAACTTGTAGAAAAAGAGGAAAAAACACACACAGATTAGGACAAGAACAAACCTAGCAGCATGAAACAGGATTAGCTTCCCCTCACTGGTAAGACAAAAAAGAGCATAGCGAGGAGACAATTCATGAACATTCTCATCAACTTTTATATTAATTTTCTCATATGTGGAAACTGTTCCAATGCAAAATCCAAATACCAAATTGTCATCGCCATTGACTGAAAAATGTAGATAATCTGGTGGTTAGTAACTATATTTGTACAAACAAATGCAAAAATAAAATAAAGGCTAGAATAAGATTAATGAACTAAATGTGTTAATTATAACTGATGTTCATCCAAGGCGAAACAGAGCATAAAAGTATAGGACGGACAGCTTTTAACATGGAAACAAATTTTCTGTGAAATGCAAATGGTATAAAGCAGTAATGAATACAAAATTGTGTGCGCGTGGATGAACAAACATAATGTTGGACAAAACGTGATGGACAGCTGAAATTAAAGAGCATAAAGAAGTGTACAAAATAAAGTCGTTGGCTTTTAATATTTGCCACTTCTGAAACAAACCACATGTTAGACTCATCAGCTAAACCACCTACAACAAGGGTGTTTTTTCTTTAAAAATCCAGGGTGTAGCTTCAAATAAGGAGTTACAGTTTATATTCATACACCAAATGGTTTGTTCAGTTAACTACTGTACAAGTAAATTAATGTCAGGAATGTTGCAGCTACCATAGCTACCATCATGCCTAACATCATTGTTGACAAGGCAAATAAACATGATTTCACCAATAGGGAGTGCGAATAATTAAGGAAACTACTTTTTACACATCCAAGCTATAAGCCTATCTAGACACCGTTTGTAGACACATGTAGCATACCATGTGCGGTAATTAATCAACTAGTTTGTGATCCACATTCACTCACACAAAGTGGCTACATTACATTTAATCCATAATCTGGCTAGGGACTTGCCTAAATATTAATTAAAAATATGGGTTTATTTTAAACTTGTTTTTTGAGAAGGGGCAGTTACGCGTTTTGAAACTTAGATGATGTTTTACAAAAGTTCACATTATGATAGTCCTAACAACTGTTAACCCAATCTCTATTTTCATTACAACAGTTCATTTGCATTTTGGTCATTACTAATTACTAAAGAAATAATGGAAATATATACGGTTAAACAAATGAATTTTTTTCTTTAAACTTTCACCAAAGTTGTAATACTTCAAGGGATCAAAAAGAAAATTTAGCTGTACGTGGTACTTAAATTTGATGGTTCATACACTTAAGGTAAAAAGAATGATAAGCTATCTTCTATATTACATTTGTACTTGCACGGGCCTTCACACAAAAGGTAACGTATCAGGTATGATATTCAATCCGATAAATGTTTGACTGCTCTGAGTCTTCAGGGCAAACTTTATATGGTTGTGGTTTCCTTGTTTAAAATGCTAATTATGAGTTATAAAATAGAGATGTAAGACCACTGAATAATATTTAAATCATAATATCGTTTACTACTATAAAATTAATAATATTTTTAGCAAGACCCCATTCTCAAGATTTGAATCATTTGATGTATACTACAATATCATCTTGGTGCATATACCAATTGCCCGTGCTACAGAAGCTATCCATAAAACAATAAAGAAGATAAACTAGAAAGATGTATTGTTAATATTACAAATTTACAACAGCAAACTGGCAGCACTTTGAAATAACATAGAAACAAAATTTCTAGATAAGACATATTTAATTATCCTTATTCGGTAAGACAATGAGGACATGAAACAGCTGAAATCACTTGATAAAAAACTAAGCTAAGAAAAAAAATAAGAACCTGGTACTTCTATCTTTGGAGTATATTTGTCACTAATTAGTTCCAATGCGACCACCTTGTTGTTATCATCCACTGATGACCACTTCAATAATGAGATATGCTGGTCAATGGCTTTTTTGTTTGACATAAGAACAGCTCCCCTGCATACAATACATTTACAACAAAGTCGTCAAAACAAAGATGGTTATTAGATATGAAGCAACTGCATAATGGATACGTTAAAAGCAAACTTCGAATTAAGTAGTTGAACATTTGTTTCAAACACAAAAGTATAACAAACTCTACAACCCATGTTTATATCGATAGCCTTTGACACTTGTGCTTGCAAATTGCAGTGTAGACTTCTTAGTTGTCATTCCACTACAGAAATTATTAATATACTGAAGCATAAAATAGCAAAGAAATGAGAAGTCAAATTGCATGTGCGCATGCAGAGAACTAAAGCATCCTTAGTGAGTCTCATTTTTACAACATTCGATTAAAGATCAAATGATAGATGCACAACTTGTAACAGAGTTGATATAGCATATTGATAGGGGGATCTGAGAACCTCAAGAATGCATATGTCGCACATACTACATAGAAAGAGGTAACCTGTGAAGGTCATACAATCACGATGGTGTCTAAAAGAATCGGTGAAGGCACAGCGTATAGTTGTAAAATGTGAATTGCTTTTTAAAAATAAATAAATGGTTTGTCGATAATTTTTGAATAACTGATTAGGTATACTGTTGAATAGTTTGATTGTACAAGTGTTCAGAAAGTTTATTGTTCTCTGATATGTTTTCTCCCTATACTACCAACGCTTGTTTGTATGGTTAAATGAGATTAATAAATCATTAAACCATTTGAAAATTATAAATAAATGATCCATCTGGGTTCACAACCATAATAGCTAAGACATGGTATAATTATCTTGTATCTAAAAGGGAGTGGCATTCGAGTAAAACTAAATATAACTCAAATCTAGCACATGGGGGTTGCTAACAATCCGAGCAACTATTCAATGTAAAACAAATATTAACACCCACCCACACATACACACAGAAGAACAAAAAACAAAAAACCGTGAGAAAGAATGAACAGGTCGACACTGTCATATCCATGCCATAGAGGAACCTCTTTCCATTTCCACTTTTAAATTAAATTGGAGAACATAAAATTAAAGATATCAAAAACAAGCATGTCATAAAAAAACAGAATGTTGCAGTGAATATTCGTAAGACTCAAAAATTTGCATTTGGAATCATTATACATGACCAGTTACATACGCATTAACATAAATTATCTTTTCACCAATGTTGAAAATTCACGTTGAGTTTTTATATGCATTGTTTCCTTATAAAAACATACGAAGTTTATGATGTGCGTGAAAAATACAGAATTTTGATACGATCATGTGTGTTATTAATTTACAGTTCTCTCATCCAAAAGCATTGTTCAAAACATTCACACATGTGTTTATCCATTGATAAACTATATTACTCACTCACATAGGAGTTGCACAGTTCGAACTACAAATATGATGCTTTTAACATCTAGAAATGGTTACGGTTAAATTTGATTTTAAGATCCATGTCATCTTTTTATAACCCTTTTTTTAGAAACAAGGAACCAAGCACCACTCATTGATTCAAAGAAATGAATGTCTATCCCGAAGACACATAGAAGACCTAAATCAAAAAGCAAAATGGCAACCCACAGTTTAATTTGATCTCTTACCTCTTAATTCAATATTTTCACCATCCTTCGAGGATTTTATATAACACTTACATATGTGCTTTTATGTGGATAACAATTAGGGGATAAAAAACAACTTTTAGATAGGACATCCCTAACTTGTATGAGAATACTCTATCATATCCGTCAAATATGTGTCATGTTGATTAATAAATTAAAATAAATACGTAAATTGCATTATCTAGAGTTCATTTTGTTTATTACACAAATAATTTTTCAAAACAAACTTAGTATAGCGTAAGAACTTCTGACATCATATTGCACTGCACGTTTGAATCGATAAATTTGTATATTTTCCGAAGTAAATGTACAACACTTAAATCCATCTGAAATAGCTAACTCTTCATGAAATTCTTAGCATTCAAACAAGAAACCAATATATTACTAAAAATACATACCAATGATCCAAATAGTTTGCAAGCAAGTAAGGTCCAGATCCACTTGGCAATATATCCCAAACACCATCAAACAGATCAGAGAAACTATAAACGATTGGATTGCAAGACATCTGTATAAAAAAAATAACTAGTCAAAATAATATGTTTGGTACAATCAACTCATAAAAGTTATAACATGTGTTATAACATATAGTGTAAACTGTAATTTAAAATGCAAACACGTACAAATTTAAATATATAAATATAGAATAGATTGTGGCTGCTTATGAATTGACAAAAAATGGTCAAACATTGGACCGAGTTTAAACTGTTTGAAATTTCTATGCTAGTTGCTTGCATTGGTTACATAACATTTCTTCGCATCAAAAGAAACCTCTAAATCTTCAACTGTTGCGTCAACTATAGATATTGAAACATGAAATTCTGAAGGAAAAAAAAATTGTATAAAGCACAACCAATGTTTTAACTGAATGAAAACAAAAATGAACTAAGGTAACCTCTTATTCACATTCTTCTAGGTTTTGACCTAAAAGATTTAGACAATTATCCACATTTTTATGTTTAAATTGTTGTTATTGGTCATTAATTAGTAAAAATGGTACACCTCTCCCCCCACCTCCCCCCCTCCTTCACCCCCCCCCCCCACCCCCGTATAAAGCACAAGCAGTCTTTAATGCTTTTTATTAAAGATTCACGTCGTATGTAGAATATCATCCGTAAAGTTTAATTAAAATAGCTGGTAAAAAATTTACTGCTACATAACTGTCTCAAGGAAGTTTTTTGAAGCTTGCAGTTTAGCTTTATGTTTCTTGACAAATCAATTTTAAAGCTACAACCCAGTTCAACTTGAACCATGCTTTAGGTACAATCCCTCAACCAACTAAAAAATCAGGTAGATTTAATTAGTAAGAAAGAATGTCAACAAAACTACTTAAATTTGAAAGAAAATGTAACTTTTTTAAAATTTGAAAATCCATAACTTCTAAAATGTATTATTTTGTCAATGTAGTTTTTCAAATTTGGAATAACTTTACAAAATAAAAAATAAAAACCTTGGTTTAATAAATAATCTTCTATTTTTCAAATGCTGATTGTAATTAACTAAAACAATTCATAATATCTAAAAAATGTCAGTTAGAAATAAAAAGGTATTAAAATTCTGATTCCTTTTATATAGTCACTAAACACCCATAAACACTCAAAAACTATCGGAAATATTTGACTTGATCCGTAGTACTACACTATAGGCACACTTATTTCAGTTTAAGATGTTAAATAGAAGTATAATGTGATTATAAACCATGAGCGGGTCACAAAATCTTTTGATATGTACGCTATTAATAGAATAATTAAGACTATGAACACAGTGGGTTTCATTCAATTTTCAAAATATTACCGTAGGAACAACATGAACAAAGAAATTTCAATATCATTTAATAAACAAAAATGCTACTATGACCGAAAGCCCGTTAGTCATTTTATGCGGCAGAAATATTTGCCGTCAGATTTCCTTCAGCCCCCTAAATTCAACCGCACAAAACCAGATGCGCAGTTTTTTACTAAAAATATTCGGGTGTTCTAGCATTACTCTTTAATAAAAGAACATCAAGGTAATTAAGCAAAAACTAATATCAAAATTTTCAGTTATCACAGTCATAAGGAAACTATGGGAACCAAAAGTAAAATATAGTACAACTATATTAGATCTTGAAACATTTGCCATACTTTTTACCTTTTTAGTGACAAAATTATTAATATTGGTATGAATATTCTCTAAGTCTGATTAGCTCCATATATGACTATATAATATAGGAATTACAGCTGACTATCGAGCTAAAATGTTAAATTTACGCAATTCATGGATCAGTATTAACAAATTATGGAGGTGATATACTATCATGTAAACTTTGAAATAATCTATATGTAGAAATAATTCTTGGGACCTTAGATATTATGAAGGCCAGAGTATGAATTGTTGAAGCAGACCCTGTAGTCATAAAAACATGCTTACATTATACATATACATATATATACATATATATACACACACACACACACACATATATATATATATATCATAAAAAATAAGTTTTACTTATAATATAACCCATTATAGGTTTAAAGTAATTTCCACTAGATGAAGTAATCCTGGATGGATATGCACAACAGTATATCATCGTGTAGAATACATGAAAATGCACATTTGAATTCTGGTCAAACGCATCATTTGCCACTGGCCATCAGAAGGTATATTAATTGTAATGGAATGCAATAAAATATGGATAATGAAATATATTCATAACAAATTGAAAACCTCTAGGTTCACCAAACTAAGACTTGTTGAGATTCCAATCAATTTCATCCACAATTATATAACAAGATGAAAAGATATCACAGACAAAAAAAAGGCCTACCGGCATTAAGACCATTATTATTTGCTTCAACTAGAAGCCAAACATGGTATATTATTTAAGGGAAAAACAAAGTGGAAGAACCAATGTTTCAATAAATCAAAAAGGCAAACTTATTAGAGCAGGTAACAAAGTGAAGATGACTTCAACTAATCAACCCTCGAAAATTGTTAAAAAAGAAAATGCACTAACTTCTGAAAAATTCTTTTTCCGACTCTTGATGACTTGAATGAGATAGCCCTCTTCAGCACCATCTTCATCCACCTGATGGCAACCCAGAATAATACTATCATCAAGCAACCACTTGATGGAATCAACTGATAGATCAAATAAAGAAAAGTTTAATATCTAATATGCCAACTTTAATATAAATATATATACACGCGCGCACGCGCATATAAATGTGCATTTGTGTGTGTGTGACTTGATGGAATCAAGTGATAGATAGATCAAATAAATAAAAGTTTAATATATACTATGCCAACTTTAACTAACACGCAATGATGTGTGTGTTGTCTGTGTGTGTAAACAATTTTTTATTTCAAATTTTATTGAAACAAATGTCAAATCAAGTACAATTGAGGATATATTTATGACACAAATTGCAAAGCAAGAGTTAACTATGAGGATCCTAGAAACATCAGTGAGTGGAGTCATCAATCGAAAAGCATGATTTTAGCAAATGATCTTATTGGGTTATTATGTCATTTGACTGAACAGAAATATGCATATACAATTTTGACAAGTGAGATGTTCAAACATTCTAAATTAGCTTTACAGCTTAAGATGTTTATGTGTAACAAAGGGAGGTAAACATGTTTGAAATTATACAAGTGATGAGAATGCGAAAATCTATAGTCATTAAAATAATTAGGAATCAAAACATTGGAAATCTCATAAGGATATAACTAGAATAGAAATTCACCAAAGTCCCAAAGTCCCAAATCTTCACACATTCAATCTTAAAGGGTAAGATAAAAGTGTATTGACTGTTAATAGTTCAGAAACAATCAAAGTTTGTATATTTTTTAATAATGCATCCAAGGAAAAGAAAACTAGTCAACATATAAATCTGAATTAACTATCCGCTGCATTATTGCACACAAGGAATCGCTGTTCGACATTTAGAACACACACACACGCACACACACACAAAAAAGTACACACAAAATTCTATTCATGGAACAGAATTCTTGGAAAACAACAAAATTATGAAGTTGACTGCATGTTTGTAATAGTACAGCAAACAAGAATATATTATATTATCATACCTATGATTGTGCCTCCTGGATCCGTAAGAGTCTGCCAAGACTCAAAAATGAGGGACATGTTAAGAATTTCCTTAAAATCAGATGAAAGGATACTAATAGAATGTTTTCTCGCAACAGCAATACAATCACCTTCCCTACTCCAGTCAACTACAAATGTAATAAAGCCGTCAACACAACCATTAAATATATGTGTGATGAGTGATTAGACAAGGATAACAACTTCAACATGAGTATTGAGGTAGTATTTGAAAGTCGTTCACAATTTAAAACAGTAAATTCACAAGAAACCAGTTAAAGCATTCTAAATAAATATTTACCAACATTTTGACATGTCCAGACAATATACCGGAAATAAGACTAAATCATGTTGATAATAACATCTTATCCTATAAAGCACAATAACTGGAAATATCATATGGATACTTGTACATGGAATTGCCACATCTTGAACTTGAAGATATAAACCAAATTTCATATGCTAAACAACAGGCATCAGGGTTTAAATAGGGTATTAGTTTTCAGATCCTACAAATTTAAACTTTTACGATAAACCTAGTAGTCTCTTTGTTGATCAAATATAACTTGTATATGTTATGCTTTGATGTTATGATGACAGAATCTGTAGGATAATTTTATGAGGGGAAAAACTAAAAAAATAATTATAGTATGTTTTGTTTATGAACCATGATTTGGTCTGTGTGTAAAATTGTTATGAAGTGTTTAAATGGATGTGATTCATAAGTAGGATGGTTTACACAATATGAAGACAGAATTAGTGATCGAGTGATGGCAAATACTGCAAAAAAGAAAGAAAATGTTTTAAGGAAGTCTACAATAAATATTAATATGATCTTGGATATTTAGAGCATGCCAACTGTTTGATCAAAAAGAAAAGGATCACAGATATGAAAGAAAAAGTACACACATACTTCAATTGTGAAAAAATAGAACGCTATATTCATTGATGTTCAATAAGCATAAAAAAATTGTTAAACATTGACCAATTGTATATGGTGTATCTTTCACACTCAATTAAAGAGTGTGGACAACATAGCATATATGTGTACGTTCAGTGCATTTAAACGGTCAAACATGGCACAACAATACTGTCTTTTGCCATCACATTTTCATGTCCATAATCATAGAAACTAAGAAAACTAATTAACAATCAAGAAAATTGAGGGCCCATTTGCCTCGAAAATGTATTTCGAATGGCGTGGGAGATGAGGATATAACAAATGTATTTTGAAAATCAAGGGTTGTGTTTTGCATTTTCAGCATGTATTTCGAATGGCGTGGGAGATGAGGAGAAGTTGACAAATCTTAGTCGTCACAACAAATGGGAGAAGCGGAAGGAAAAAATATATTTTTATATTCTTCAAAGAGCGGGAAAGAAGAAAAAAACTATTTTTAGTTTTATATATTAAAACCATTTTTCAAGTGGATCGTTTTACACCAGATTATCCTCTCCCATGCATTTTGAAATGCACTTTGAAAACTCAAAATACAAAACTTGTTTTCTAAACAAACGGGCCCTAAGTTATTCAAGATGGAAAATGTGCCAATGAAGAAAGGAAGAAACTAACCGGCATCCACACCATCCATAATTTTATTAAGCTTAGCCTCAGAAGTACTATGATATAAGGAGCCATGAGTTGATAAAACAACAAATGACGTGTCTGTCGTTTTCTTTTGCCACTTGAAGTCCTTAACAGTAGCAGAGTTGCCGAGAGAAGATGAGAAAGCTGGTTCTTGCATTTTGTTAAGAAGTGAGGCAACGTTGTAGAAAAATATTTCATCGCCCACAGCAGCAGCAAGCAAAGACTCATCCTCGTCATCCGACACAGCCAAAATCTCCACGCTGCCAATTTTAACATCCATAACACACACATCCTCAACGCTCAACTCCTTACTATTATCTTCTTTAATCTCCTTGGAAGCCGCTATAACATCATTAGTCTTCACCACGAGAAACCCTACAATAATAAACGATGGACCAGTTAAGTTGAATTTTTGGTGACGTTCGAATAATAATAATAATTGCAATATACCTTGTTGAGGGTGGGAAATGAAGAGGAGTCCATGGCGGTTGGAAATGGAGAGCGGCTGAGAAGGAGGGCTTTGGAAATCAAAAGAGAAAGAAGAAGAGGAGAGAGGGATTGAGGAGCCGATTCGGACGAAGACGAAGTCATCCGTTGAGTCTCGCTCGCCTTCGATTTCGTTGAGGGATATTTCTGAGGCAGACGAATTGGCGGGTGGCATTGTCGAGCTTGACTGAGTGATTAGGGTTTTCAGTTGGAATGTGGGATTGCGGAGATGAAGACGAAAACGTGCAGCACATAAAAAAGGCAAAAGACACCGCCAAACGAAATGATTTCAAAATGAAGTCAATTTTATTTTTCTGCTTTAAATGTCAAATTATTTCAATTAATCTAAAATTTTAACTAATTACAATTAATAAATTGGCCTTTGAAAATACTCATTTTTGGATATTTGATTATAAATATTAGGGGGGAATTAATTTAAAGGACAAAAAATTATATATTTTTAGCCTCAAGGACACGACCTCAATATTTTAACCACAAGGACAAACATTCTCCTAAAAATTATTCATAAGGACAAATATTTTTTCAAAATTATTCATAAGGACAAACATTTTTCCAAAACTGCTACCGAACTAAAAACTGATATCTAAAAACTGCTACCGATAACTACAAACTGATACCTAAAAACTGTAAAAACGGATACCTAATTAAAGTTGTCATTCAGGCTAAACTACTGAAGGTCTGTCCTTGAGGCTAAAATGTTGAAAAATTTTGTCATTGACAATAATTTCCTGTAAAGTATTAATTAAAAAAATTCTATAACAATTGTTTAGTTCAAAAGTATAAATTTCCTAATCTTTTGACATAAAGGAATCCAGTACAACGATAGTTTGTTAAATGTACACTAATAATGTATCGTAGTGTCAAAAATTGAAAGGTAATTCAATGATTCGATTGTTATTATGAAATTATTTGTTAAATTGATTATTTGTTAAATGATTCATATGAAATTATTTGTTAAATTCAACGATAGTTTTTTCTCAAATTTTAAAAACCGTATGGTTTGAAGTGATTGGTACAGGTTTTTTTTCATGGTTTTGATGTTAGACTGTTAATTCACGCGCACACAATGTTATTTCATTTTCAAAAGCATAGCATTCCAAGATCGAAGATTAATCATGCTCAAACCATGGTTGTGTAGGGTCTTTAAAGCACCGATTAAAACAATACATCCTTATTTAAAAAAACAAGTTTTAAGTTCCTCCCGATTTCTTTATAAAATAAAATATAGACAAAATTCAATGAGCTATTTGGTTAATTATAAAAACTTTAACATGTGCTCTTAAGGTATATGTACATAATTCGTAACCATTTGTAATACACGTCTTGGCGATGATTTTTAAATTTGGAATGGGAGAAGCAATAAAAAAATTCAAAAAAAGAAGAATGTGTAAAATAGTTTCTAAAAGGAAGACATGTAAAACAAATAAGTTTTAAGAAGAAAATGTGTCCCTAATTTACATTAAACTAAAAACAAGGGTTCTTTGCACTGTGTATTTGATTGTTTTTTTCTACTTACCACAAAATTCAATATTTTCATTTGGTCCTAAACAGCCATGTGTCTTTAATTTTCAACGGTCATTTACCGTCATACGATGATAAACAGCCTTGCGTCTTTAATTTTTGTCAGTCGGTCACTATGGTACAATGATAAACAACCGAACAGTATCTGAGTGCATATTTGATAAAACAAAATAATAATGTATGGTATAAGTATGTAAGTAGAGTTTGTATGCTGGTCATCAGCTACGTAAGCCATAAGAGATTTTTTTCAATGCCTATAGCAATACACTTTATTCAGTGCTTAACCACCTTATGAATCCAACACTCACACCAATCGACCTCCAACAAATAAAAAGTCAGTGGAACCGATTTCAAGTTTATCCGATATTTATAATTCCGGATAAGTTTGTATTGAAAATTGGCCAGGGATGGTGAGTCGTGTGCGCAACATTGTGAAATCACAACCGCTAATTTATTCAATGCTATAAATACCAAACTAATTGTTATATTATCCCTGATTTTCAGCAATTCTTTTAAAAAGTTACATCGAAATTGACAATTTCTTCACCGTCAAACAAGAATATGATAAGATTTATATGTGGTTTCGTGGCAGTGGGAGTAATAGATCAAATCCGTAAGATAGGGCGGCGAAGGTGAACAAGGTGATAGTGCAATGGGTGATGGAGCAATAGATCAAATCCGTAAGTTGGGGCGGCGTAGTGGAATGGATGCTTGGGTTCTGCTAAAAAGACCCAGGTTCGATTCCTACCATGCGCTTTTCTATCCTATATAAATTTATCAGGGGGTACGGGGGCTTGGATCAGCGGACGGCTTTACTATACCCTCCTCGGGAGTTTACCAGCCCACCGGGTTCTCCTGGGTTTTCTAAAAAAAAAGCTATAGTTCTTCTGGATTACATAAGGTGGGCGATGGAACGACCGTCTCTCGAAGGAGACAAATGGAAGTTTTTTTTATAAAAAATTGATGCTTTATTAATAAAGAGTTACAACTTAGGTTGATACAACCTCAAAACAAGAGGAAAATTCTCCTTAACAAAGCTCACTCATATTGATAAAAACAATTAAAGAAGCTAACGTAAATGGGAAAAAACTATGAAAACATACCAACAAAAAAAGCAAACAAGAACAACTAAAAAAGTTGCAGTTTCTATCAAATACATAGAAACTGCATCACACCCAACAATAAATTAAGCACAAATATCCAACCATCTCGTTACATCAACCATAGAAAATTAACTCCACTACCTAACTCCTTGTCTAGCTCATCCTTCGTGGCTTTACGAAAAGTTTTCTCCGAGAAAATTAATCATGAGCTCTTTATCTACTTTAAATCACTTAGAACACCGAAGCATCTCCTCAATTTCTTACACTCAGATCTGCTAATAAGGAGCTCAATCGAGCATGCATCAGAGAGACAAGTCTTCTTCCTCCCGTCAACCTACTCCGGCACCTTAAAACTTTCCCTCCAGGTTCATATAAGGAATTTTCAGCTTTAAACGTTATTATTTGAGCTAAACGATCCATTAAATTCTTTTGATATTTTAATCAATGCATCGCAGTCACGTTTTATTAATCGAATCTCATCAAAACTGATAGCCCCTTATTACTAAATACTCTACCATTCCTTTCGCTCCATAAGTGTCACATTGTAGTTTTTTTTTAACTGGGCTCTTTGTTGCTATTTGGTAAAGGAGAAGACATGGTCCAAAAGCCTGTACAAAAAAAAGAAAGACAAGAACAAAAGGGACCAGATTATAACTTAAGCCTAGCCCACAAATCAGCACAGCATTAAAATTCATTAAATAAATTGCTTAGTTCTCGAACTCTCCTCAAACTTCATTTATTCCAACCGTCAAAAAAAGTTATGCCTTTCTCGTCCATGGTAATTATCTTAGATCTGGGAAAGAATATAAAATTTCCATCACTACATGCATTTTCTTCTATGCAGCATATGTCATCTTACACCTAATGACTATGTTTTTCCTTCGATTCACTGAATTAGTGGTTTCATGAGCATTTGACGCAGAAAAAACTCAACTTTCTCTTTAAAAGATAAGTTATCTTCCTTTCTATTTCTGGTTAAGTTCTATGGCTGTATTCATAATTCTATATTAATCCATGTTCCAAAAATTGACAAATGAAGGAGCGGGTTCTCTAATGATTTCTCTACCAACTTGGACCTGAATAAAACTCGCTCAATTTTTTGTCATATTCTTTCTATAATGTAAATTCATGCATAAAATAAAAATGTAAAGTAAAACAAGGAAAAGAAAGCGGCAGTACCAAGGAACCATGACTACTTATGATTCACATGTGCAATTTTCAGAGGACATCTTTTCGAATCACCCAAATCTTGGGTGGTTTGTGAGCATTATAAACCCACTCTGAGCAGATTTGTTCTTCTATGATGTTTAAGTAGTTATGGTGTTTAGATTTTCTTGCTCGTATTTTTACCAAGTCTTTGATGTATTTGCATAAGGTGGTTTCAGTTTATGATTGGTTATTGAAAATTCTAGTACTCCTTTCTCTCTGTATGATCCACACATAAGTTGAAAGCACAATCTTTGCGATATATTCACTTTTAGACTTTTATGCAAATTGCTAAGTTGTGTTTTGGACTTCTCCTTGAATAGTTAGCTTCCCTGTGTGATTTACTAGCCATTTTCATTTTATTTCTACACCATTTCCATATTTGAGCATTGTAAGAGCATTCGAAATATAAATGGGATGTGTTCTCTTCATATTGATTGCAAAAACTGCATCTTGTATCTATGTCCATTCCCCTTCGTTTAAGTCTTACTTTGGTTGGCAAGTAAATACTGATTGGTTTATACATGCACATTGCCATTTTTGGACATGAATCTTATGCTATATGAATTTAACCCATGGCACAGTACTATGAGCTGATCGAATTGTTTGCAAAATAATTTTAAAACTGTATTTTCCATTTTTACTGCATGCTCAAGCCCATAAATATTCGTCTCCGCCTCTATTTATTTTTGTCTCCATGATTTCATTTCTGATGTTTGTTGGATGACTTGGTCTTTCTATTCTCTGGTTTCCATTTTCAATTATGCTTTTGACTAAAGTATCTCCCCCTCTCACTCTCTCCGTTGCTTCTACTTCTATTCTACTAATTAGTCTACCTCCCTTAACCCAAGGATTGAACCATAGTGATGTTGTTTTTCCATCTTCTATTTTCCTCTCCATGCATTTTAAAGCTAGATGGCGATTGTTAAGAATGTATTTTCACACCGTTGAGCTTTCATTTCTTATTTCAACTTCCCAAAGTGATTGCTCTTTTATGTATTTTTCATCATCTTTTTAACCCACATTTCTTCACCATTGATCGCTTTTCAAATTATTTTCGCTGTCATTGCATTATTTAATTCCTCAAACTGCCTCAGACCTAAACCTCCTTCTTATTTACTTTTGCTAATCTTTGTAGAATCTCCCTTTCCATAAAAAATTCAAACATAGATGTTTAATATTTTTGATAGTTGTCGTTGGTAATCTAAAACACTACATCTAGAATTAGGTTATAGGGTTGATGGTAAATTTTAGAAGTTCAATTATGTCATATTATAGTTGCTACACAAACGTTGGTTGAATCTCTCTTGAATGCACTTGAGAATTGTTTGTTTACTAATAAATCTATTATTTTTAGAAGACTGCTTGTTTATAAATTGCTTGATTAGGTTCCATATTCTGTGTGAATACCAACAATCAAAAATACGTGGTCTCTTGTTTCCTCTCTGTGATTACAAAGTCGACATGTTTTTGATTGAATGCTATTCCATTTACTCACTCTATCAAAAGTATTAAGCTTGTTTATGATTGCAAAATACATGTACCTGGGCTTCATTGGTGCACATATCTTGCTCCACACATGATGATACCATACCATAAGGGTAGGTTTAATTCTTACATCGTCTCATGCTGACTTCATATAGAATTAACCTTTATTATTGGGATTCTACGACCAATATCCTCTTTAGCATCTCTATCTATGTTGATACCTTCAACTATACTACAGACATTGAGAGTTATACTAGAATTGTCAAGGCACCAACTCGAGTCTGGGATGAGTGTAAACACTTTCATGTTACTGACACCAGTGTTACACATAGTTTGCCATCTCACTTTATTAACAAGTGTGCCCCCATGAACTAAAGGGCCAAACCAAATGTTAGTGTTTTTACCATTTATAATATTTTTATCGATCAATCCTCTATTATTTGCTCATATTTTAAGCAACGGTTTTATAACAACCTACACCCCCAACACACCGATCCAAAGTCTAAGATGACTTTTGGACTCACGTCGATGCCAAGAATATGAGTTGTCGGGGTTTTTAAACATTTCAGAGACTAAAGGTATAAGGATAACATCTAAGATATACCACACTTTAAAATATCATAGCAGGATGTAGAAAATATAAATGCTGAAAAATAGTCATCTTAATATCAAAAACAGTCTCAAAATGGTGCGTAGTCAAATCCACAGTGTACAAATATACATTAAATAGTCTGATAAAATACTAGATACCGTAAACAGTGCCTGGAGAGTAATAGAAAATAAAAAAGCAACTCTGATGCTAAGCTAGCTTCTCTAAGTACTATCGTTGGGCCTATCACCCGTTGCCCTGTCCCTTGTGGTGGGGAAAAAGAAAATAAGAAGGGGTAGATCAAACAAAAGTCAAATGAATGAGCACATCATTAATACACATGCAATTGACTTTAGTAATGCTCTATGTAACATAGGGTGCCTTACAAGTGTCTATGAATTACTTGTTTCTTTATTTAACGGGTTTAGCACAATATGCACCTACACTACTGACTAGTGTAGGCTCATATTTAGGGTCGAATAGCTAATCGAATCTTAAGATGACTAACGATCGATTAATAGCTTATAGAACTATTCCATATAGGTTTCCCTATAGATTTCCACCATGGGACTACATTCCTACAACTACGACTGCATGTAACTAATCCAACATAGGTTTCCCTACAATTTTAACCATGGGACTATATTTCCCACAACAACGACTATACATATTCTAGTTACGTATTGAGGGGAGCCTACAATGCCGACTCGTCAAAGTGTCCCATTGTAGCTGCATCCATGTCCATCTCTCAATGGTAATGTAATGCCTCTTATTACACCGTGTTGGGATCCATCAACAACATAGCATCACGTCGCATCACCATAATTACCAAGGAACTCCCATTAGTGTTGGGTAGTACACTCCGTCTGGCATCATCATCAATGTTGCGTGTCCACCATAGAACCTCACGTTAGTGTAATTTCCAATGTAATCGCCTAGTCGAATATCAACCCATGTTGGATAAATAGTATTTACCCAGTACCACAATGTCATAGTGTCGCCACATACGGAACTAACTTTCCTACTTATACTAACATCTACATATATATTTAGTACACACACTACTATTTTATTTATAATTTGGACCTTAGGCCGAGGTTCATACTGTGCTCAGAAAATGCAAACTGGTCAATGCTTGCTCTTGGAACGGTCAACCGCTTGTTGTCGACTAGCTCTAGTGAGCCAGTCGCTGGATCGTGAAGTTGTTAGTCCCTGAGATATTGGTTTTGATGACAACAACCTTAGAATAAGATTATAAAATATAAATACTAACATTATTGTTTAGATATATATGTATATGCAGGATATATATACAGGTACCAAAGAATGAAGACTGTACAATATAGAGATTCAAGAACTGATGAACTCAAGATCGAAGATATCAAGATTCAAGACTCATGAGTATCAAGATTATTAAGGGTTCAAGATTCCAAGATAAGTAATTTAGTTAGTAATTTTGTTAAAACTCCTAGAAAAGCACTGACATCTTAAAATTCATTTTATTCGTGGAATGGAATCCACTTCAAGCCCGTTAAAGGGATGGAACCCTAAGTAGGATGGAACCTACGAAAAATCTAGTGGAACATTATTTTGTATCCACTAACTTTTATTCAAATGTTTTACAAAATTATATCTTGTTTTCAAAATGATTTCAAAATCTTTCTTTTTAAATCAAAAACATCTATCCTGGTTTCAAAATACTTTTAGCCTCAAAGTAATCTTTATTTTCAATATCAAATTATCCTTGGTTTTAAACTATCTTTTAATTATAATATATTTAACTTTTAATATTTATACTTAGATTTAAATATAAAATTATAGTAAAATTTTATATATACCAGAATATTATTCTCTATACTTATTTATGTATTTTAACTATAGTTAAGTATATTTATAAAGTTTAAAATAGTCATATATATATATTTTTGGGCAGAAGCAGTTGCTACCGCCTGTTATATTTTAAATAGAATTTTAATTAGACCTTTAACTGATAAGACATCTTATGAACTTCTTCACGGAAAGAAACCTAAGGTATCTTATTTTAGACTATTTTATTTTAAATACAAAAGATAACTTAGATAAATTTGATCCTAAATCCGACAAAGGTATCTTTATCGGATATTCTAATAGAAGTAAAGCATACAAAGTGTTTAATTTAAGAACTAACACCATCGAAGAAACAATGCATGTTTCATTCGATGAAAATCTCAAAAATTTTGAAGATACAAATGATGAAGAGGATTTAATTACTCAAAATCAGGAGTCGACTGAAACTAATAATGAAATTAATCATCCTAATAAAAAGATTAAACTTTTAAAAGATCATCCTATATAAAATATACTAGAAGATATGCAATATGTTGTTACAACTAGAAATCAACTAAGTAAAATGAGCAATGTAGCCTTTATATCAACTATTGAACCCAAAAATCCAAAAGAAGCATCAACCGATGATTCATGGATTTTGGTTATGCAAGAAGAACTAAATCAATTCACTAGAAATGGTGTTTGGGAACTTGTTCCTAGACCTGAAAATAAACTATAATTGGAACTGAATGGGTTTATAAAAATAAAATGAATGAACAAGGTGAGGTCGTTAGAAATAAAGCCCGGTTAGTCGCTCAAGGTTATTGTCAAGAAGAAGGAATAGATTGTGATGAAACATTTGCTCCCGTAGCAAGATTAGAAGCCATTAGGATTCTACTTGCTTTCGCAAATCATAATAATTTCAAATTATTTCAAATGGATGTTAAAAGTGTCTTTTTAAATGGATTTGTAAAAGAGGAAGTATATGTTGAACAACCACCACTTTTTGAAGATGAAAAATTACCAAATCATGTTTACAACTTAAGAAAGCTCTATATGGTCTAAAACAAGCTCCTAGAGCCTGGTATGATAGACTAAGATCTTACTTATTACAATCAAACTTTGAAATTGGTAAAGTAGATAATACTCTTTTTACTAAAAGAAATAAAAATGATATTCAACTAGTACAAGTCTACGTAGATGATATCATTTTCGGATCAACTAATTTTGAAATGAATAAAGAATTTTCTGAAATAATGACAAAAGAGTTTGAGATGAGTCATATGGATGAATTAAACTTCTTTATAGGATTGCAAATAAAACAATTAGATAATGGTATCTTTATCAATCAAGAAAAATATGCTAAAGACCTAGTTAGTAAATTTGGTTTGACTACTGCAAGTGGAAAACCCACTCCCATGGCAACCAATGAGTACCTAAGTAAAGAAGATCTCTCGTAAGATGTAGATCAAAAATTATATAGAGGAATGATTGGATCACTACTCTATATCACTGCTAGTAGACCTGATATCATGCATAGTGTTTGTCTCTGTGCAAGATATCAATCCCAACCTAAAGAGACCCACTTAAAAGCTGTAAAACGTATCATAAGATATGTTAAACACACCTTTGATTATGGCTTATTTTATCCTAAAAATGATTCTTTTGAATTAATATCTTACTGTGATGCTGACAATGCTGGTTGTAAATCAGACCGAAAAAGTACAAGTGGAACTTGTCACTTTTTGGGGAATTCTCTGGTTTCCTGGTTTAGTAAAAAGCAAAACACAGTTTCTTTATCAACAACTGAAGCAAAGTATATTTCTGCTGCTTTGGCTTGTTCTCAAGTAATATATATGCAACAAACTTTAAAAGATTTTGGTTTAAATATCTCAAAATCACCAATTTACTGTGATAATACTAGTGCAATAAATTTATCCAAAAATCCTACTCATCATGCTCGAACTAAACATATTGATATCAGACATCATTTTCTCAAATATAATATAAGTAAGGAAGTAATTACTCTCGATTATATCAATTCTGAGAATCAAATTGCTGATATCTTAACAAAACCCTTAAATGAATCTATATTTACTAAATTAAGAAGAGAATTAGGTATTTGTTCAATAACTGAAATATAGAATATAAATATATAACAAGTATAATTAAAATTAAATTAAAATAAATCAAATAGCAAAAATATAAGTACCTTGTCGACAACCCTCCTTTACCCCTGTCGACATATAACGAATTTTTTTCTTTTGAAATTTTCCCACCAAAATTCAAATGGGTGGTTATATATTCTTCTTATTTCGAAATTTTGTTCATTCTTTCTGTTCTTTCTCTGTTCTAACTTCTGAAAACAATAAAACAATGGCCTCCTCCTCCAAATCAAACAAAAATTCAACCTTTTCGTTCCCTTCTCCTTCTACCGGACCATTTCAACGAACTACGCTTGCACGAGTGATGAAAATGGAGGTTTCCTTGAAGGATGCACTGTAACTTATGACTGAAATTCAAGTGGTGTAAATCAGAATGACCAAAGAACAAGAACGGCAAGGCAAAATCCTTAGAAACTTGCAAAAGTTTCTAATGGACAATCACGCCAATCCCATCTTGATCGATGAAGAATCCTCAAGTGTTCAAGTGCAAGAGGACAACGAGGAGGAAGAAGAAGAAGAAGCCCCCATGGAAGAAGAGCACGCTGAAGATGACGACAAAGTTATTTGCGTTGGCGAAGTGTGCTTTGACAAGGATGGAAATCTAGTCGAACAACGTGGAAATTTATGTTTCCACTGTTTCATAGATCTCCCATTGTCAAGGATACACATTAGTTTCTTTTCTCTCTTTCTTATCGTTATTTGTATATAATCTTACTTACGTTTTCTACGCAAATGTAAATATAACATTATATAATTAATAAATGATTTATGTTCTCATATTTGAATTCTCATATTATAAATATTATCATATATGGATTCTTAGTTAGGAGAGTTAGTTATTAAGGGCTAAGTTTTAGTTTCAGAATTAAGTGTTGATTATTTATGGTAACACTATCATTATAATCACATGTAATATAGTATTAGATTAAGGGGGAGTTGTATAGATTTAAACTTTGTTTTTTTTTAATGACAAAGAGAGAGAAGTATAAAATATGATAGTTAAGCATAGATTAAGGGGGAGTTATTAGTTTTAGGGGGAGTTATTAGGATAGAAGTAATATTTTACAAACAAAGGTTGTCATCATCAAAAAGGGGGAGCTTGTTAGTCCCTGAGAAGTTGGTTTTGATGACAACAACCTTAGAATAAGATTATAAAATATAAATACTAACATTATTGTTTAGATATATATGTATATGCAGGATATATATATACAGGTACCAAAGAATGAAGACTGTACAGTATAGAGATTCAAGAACTGATGAACTCAAGATCGAAGATATCAAGATTCAAGACTCATGAGTATCAAGATTATCAAGAGTTTAAGATTTCAAGATAAGTAATTTAGTTAGGAATTTTGTTAAAAACTCCTAGAAAAGCACTGACATCTTAAAATCCATTTTATTCGTGGAATGGAATCCACTTCGAGCCCGTTAAAGGGATGGAACCCTAAGTAGGATGGAACCTACGAAAAATCTAGTGGAACATTGTTTTGTATCCACTAACTTTTATTCAAATGTTTTACAAAATTATATCTTGTTTTCAAAATGATTTCAAAATCTTCCTTTTTAAATCAAAAACATCTATCATGGTTTTAAAATACTTTTAGCCTCAAAATAATCTTTATTTTCAATATCAAATTATCCTTGGTTTTAAACTATCTTTTAAATATAATATATTTAACTTTTGATATTTATACTTAAATTTAAATATAAAATTATAGTAAAATTTTATATATACCAAAATATTATTCTCTATACTTATTTATGTATTTTAACTATAGTTAAGTATATTTATAAAGTTTAAAATAGTTTTAATACAAGATAAAAGTTATTTTCAAAGAAAAACAAATTACCAAAAATAACTTAGGCTTGTCGACAACCCCAAGGACCCCTTGTCGACAAGGTGACAGTTTATTTCAAAAGTTTGAATTTCAAAGGAAGTGTCTATTCGTCATATTCTTTCATGAATGGACATGACTGTTGTTCTACTATAAACAGGGGCTGTTTTAAACGAATTTACATTCATATTTTCTCCGATTTCACTCATCTTCTTCTTCTACATTTCTTTATATACATTTTTACCATTACTCTGCCGAAATCACCATTGAATCTAACTAGATCATCTCAGGTTTGATTCTCTATCACTATCTCAACAAGATCCCAGTGCTATTTAGAGTTATAGACTTCTTTGTATTCAATCGAGCGAGAAAAGGTGTGATTGTAGCCAGGAAAATCAATCGGGTGAACTTGTTTCCCGTAAAATCAAGTATCTCTACCCAGAGGATTGTGAATCTGGAGCGGTGTACCTCGTGGCCTTGAAATCGAGGGTGTAATTGTAAGAATTGATTTTGAAAGGAAATCCGTACTTGTGTTGTGGGACTGGATGTAGGGTAACTCCGAACCAGTATAAAATCCGGTGCGTTCTTTCCTTTATTGCTTTTACTTTATATCTGCATCTGTGTTTGATTCTATGATCATATCTGTGTCTGAATATTGCATACATTTATGTTCAAATTAATATAAACTTAAAAAGAATTAGTAATTCCTTAAAACATTATTCACCCCCCTCTAGTGTTATTTCTAGCCTTAAGATCCGTAATCCGCCTTTCTCACAAAAGTTTTATAATTATTTTTTTTCCATTGCTTATCGTTTGTTTGTTCACTGTAATCTGGTAGCTGGAAGTGAGGAGATGGTTTAATGTGCACGTGCATTAGCGTGTACATAAGCAGATCTGGATATATCAGAAATGAGTATAACGAAGCCCATTACCCTTAAGGCCCATTGTGTGTACAGGCTGCAATTTATCCATTTATGTTTTCCCTCTTATTCTGTATAAAACTAAGTGTAGTTGTATCTTGTTTTTCAAGTATGGAATAATTCAAATCTATGGCTTCTATTACAAGTGTTTACATATTATTTTAGATTCATATCGAATTACATGGTATCAGAGCGTCGGATCGATCTAGGGTTTTGATAGCATCAGATCTAAGTGTGTTCCTTCTATTCAGTCACCCGATTCAATTCACTGTCTTTCGTTGTGAATCATGGCAGAAACTAAGGGAGTTGATGTAATGTCAATGATGCTGAAAATTACTGATCGGAAATTGAATAGCTCCAATTATCTTGATTGGAACAAGACAATTCGTTTGTATATTCGGAGTATGGATAAGGATGATCACCTGACTCGAGAACCTCCCAAATCAGATTCAAAAGATAGAGATGATCAGATCTGGCTTCGTGATGATGCTCGCCTATTCCTACAAATTAGGAACTCTGTAGAAAATGAAGTAATTGGATTGATTAATCATTGTGAAACGGTGAAAGAGTTGATGGATTATCTCGAGTTTCTCTATTCTGGTAAAAGAAACTTAACAAAAATGTATGATGTTTGTCAAGCATTTTATAGAGCAGAGAAGAAGGATATGAATTTGATGAATTATTTCATGGCATTTAAACAAACATATGAAGAATTTAATCTCCTTTTACCAATGAGTGCTGATATCAAAGTTCAACAAAGCCAAAGAGAACAGATGGCCATTATGAGTTTTTTGGCTGGTCTCTCATCTCAATATGAAAGTGCAAAATCACAGATCCTTGCAAATCCTGAAATAACTTCACTTCATGATGTGTTTAGTCGTATTCTTAGAACTGAAAATGTGCCAAATACTGGTAACACAAGTGCTAATACAAGTAATAGTGCATTCATTGGTAGTAGTGGGAATGTTGCTTCAAATTATCAGGCTGATACTGAAAAACTTAGTGCACAACCACATGCACAAGCTTGGAGACCACCAAGACCTTCAACTGCACAAGCATGGAGACCACATGCACAATCATGGAGACCACCCAGGCAACATGGAAGATCACAAAGATCGGCATGGAGACCATCAGTGAATCAAAACAAAATTTGCAATTATTGTAAACGAATTGGTCATGTAATATCTGAATGTAGAAGTTTGCAGTGGAATCAAAGAAATACAAATCCATCTAACATCAAAACTGTTCTTATGACAGCAAAAGAATTTGACAAATATTCAAAATTTCAAAACTCTGCACATAGTAGCTCACCATAATTGACAAATACATCAGCAACAACCTCAATGGCAAATACCAGTACTGGATCATCAACTTCTAAGTGGATAATTGACTCAGGTGCCTCAGACCATATGACAAGTAACCAAAATCTGTTTACAAATTTGAAAGCAAGTCAAACTCATCACAAAGTTACATTAACAGATGGATCTCAATCATTAGTTAAAGGAAAGGGGGAAGTAATATCAAACTCACATATACCTATGACATCAGTATTATACTTACCTTCCCTATCATTTAACTTGCTCTCTGTGAGTCAAACCACGCACAATCTCAATTGCAGTATCACATTCTTCCCTAATCACTGTGTGTTCCAGGATCTTTTGACGAAGCAGATTATTGGTAGAGGAAGTGAGTCTGGTGGCTTATACACACTTGACACATTTTCTGAACCTATAGCATGTTCTGTCTTGGATCCAGCATTCAAAGTTCATTTCCAATTGGGTCATCCTTCTCTCTCATTGTTCAAACAACTCTGCCCTCAGTATAGCAACTTATCCTCAATAAATTGTGAAGCATGTCAATATGCAAAACATCATAGAAGTAGCTCTCAACCTAGAATTAATAAACGTGCAAATGGTCCCTTTTCTTTAATACATTCTGATATTTGGGGACCTTCTTCAGTTGTTTCTAAATCAGGTTATAGATACTTTGTAACTTTTGTTGATGATTACTCTCGTACTACTTGGTTGTTTTTTATGAAGTCACGTGCTGAATTGTTCTCTATATTTTGTAAGTTTCATGCTGAGATTAAGACACAGTTTAATACCACTATACGAACCTTACGTAGTGACAATGCTAAGGAGTATATGTCTACTGAGTTTAGTAATTATCTTTCTCAAAATGGTATTCTTCATGAAACTTCATGTGTTGATACCCCCTCTCAAAACGGTGTGGCTGAGAGAAAGAATCGACATTTTTTAGAAACAGCTAGAGCATTATTATTTCAAATGAATGTACCAAAAACATTCTGGGCAGATGCTGTGTCTACTGCATGCTTTCTTATTAACAGAATGCCATCAACTGTCCTTAACAATGAGATTCCTTATCAAGTGTTACAACCTAACAAGAGTATGTTCCCAGTTAAACCAAAGGTGTTTGGATGCACATGCTTTGTGAGAGATGTTAGTCATCAGTTAAGTAAACTTGACCACAAATCCTTGAAATGCATTTTTGTTGGTTATTCTAGAATTCAGAAGGGTTACCGATGCTTTTGTCCAAGTTTGCATAAATATGTTGTATCAATAGATGTAACTTTTATGGAGGATATACCTTTCTATCAATCCAGTACACCTCATGTACAAGAAGAGAATGAAGAGTTTTTAATATATTCTACTATACCTAGTGAGCCTACTCAAGTGAATAAAACAGATGATACACATATAGAGGATACACATGCTGATGAGAGTCAACAAACAGAAGCAGATTTAAGTCTGGACCTACCTATTGCACTTAGAAAGGGAAAGAGAAAATGCACTTACCCTATTTCTTCCTTTGCGACATTCAATAAACTACCCCATTCATCACATGTTTTTATTTCAGTATTAGATTCAATTACTATACCAAAGACTGTAGGGGAAGATATTGCCTCACCAGAATGGTATGAAGCAATGATGGAAGAAATGAAGGCACTAGAATAAAACAAAACATGGAACTTGGTACCACTACCACCAAATAAGAAAGCAATAAGATGTAAATGTATTTTCTCTACCAAGATGAATGTTGATGGAACAGTGGCAAGGCTAAAAGCTCGATTGGTTGCAAAAGGCTATGCTCAGACATATGGTATAGATTACTCTGAAACCTTTTCACCTGTGGCTAAAATGACATCTATCAGTCTGTTTATTTCTATGGCAGCAAGATACAATTGGAAGCTTCATCAACTAGATATTAAGAATGCGTTCTTGCATGGAGATCTTTCTGAAGAAGTGTATATGGAGCAACCGCCTGGCTTTGTTGCTCAGAGGGAGATTAGCTTGGTTTGTAGACTTCAGAAATCACTGTATGGACTCAAGCAAAGTCCAAGAGCATGGTTTGGTAAATTCAGCTTAGCCATAGAGAGATTTGGAATCACAAGAAGTAAATCTGATCATTCCGTCTTCTATAAGAATTCTGACAAAGGAATAATATTGTTAGTAGTATATGTGGATGATATAGTTATCACAGGAAATGATGAGGCTGGTATTAGTGATCTCAAGCACTTTATCTTTACTCAGTTCCACACTAAAGACCTAGGTGAACTCAAGTACTTCCTAGGTGTTGAAATCATAAGAAATAATGAGGGGATATGTTTGTCACCGAGAAAATATACACTTGACTTATTGAGTGAAACCGGGAAGTTAACCGCTAAGCCATGTAGTACCCCTATGATGCCTAACAATAGTCTAAGCGAAGATGGTGAACTTATGCATGATCCAGAAAGGTATAGGCGTTTAGTTGGTAAATTAAACTACTTATGTGTAACAAGACCTGACATAGCATACTCTGTAAGTGTTGTGAGTCAATTCATGTCTAAACCCACTTACTTCATTGGGCTGCTCTTGAGCAAATATTATGTTATCTTAAAGGTATTGTAGGTCAGGGGCTTATGTATATGAATCATGGTCATATGAACATTGAGAGTTTTAGTGATGCAGACTGGGCAGGCTCAAAAATAGATAGACGATCCACTTCAGGGTATTGTGTATTTGTGTGAGGTAATTTGATTTCATGGGAAAGCAAGAAACAATCTGTGGTTTCTCGTTCAAGTGCAGAATCTGAGTACAGAGCAATGGCTAATGCAGTGTGTGAAATAATGTGGATAACTCACTTGATGAAGGAGTTTAATATGAATCTAAAGTGGCCAGCAAGGTTGTGGTGCGACAACTAGGCAGCAATTCACATTGCCTCAAATCCAGTATTTCATGAGCGAACAAAACACATTGAGGTAGATTGTCATTTTATTAGAGAGAAGATTCAAGAGGGAAGTGTTGAAACTGCATTTGTTCGAACAGGAGAGCAGTGTGCAGACATTTTCACAAAGGCTTTGAATGGTGCACGTGTGGAGTATTTGTGCAACAAGTTGGGAATGAGAAATATATATTCTCCAACTTGAGGGGGAGTGTAATCTGGTAGCTTGGAAGTGAGGAGATGGTTTAATGTGCATGTGCATTAGCGTGTACATAAGCAGATCTGGATATATCAGAAATGAGTATAACGAAGCCCATTGCCCTTAAGGCCCATTGTGTGTACAAGCTGCAATTTATCCATTTATGTTTTCCCTCTTATTCTGTATAAAACTAAGTGTAGTTGTATCTTGTTTTTCAAGTATGGAATAATTCAAATCTATGGCTTCTATTACAAGTGTTTACATATTATTTTAGATTCATATCGAATTACATTCACTATCGTTTTTGTCCACTATATTACAGTGAGTTGTTAATTATTATTTGGCATGCATATACCCAAATGACGGTAAACCTAAGTTTGTGAATCTTAAATTTATAATTGTCCAAACTCATATCCTATTTCATTTTATAGTAAATCAGTTTAACCTAGGTTTAACATCAATTCTTATCAACTTGATAAAAATGGGTATACTCGGATTATCTATTTTTTAATTTACAAGTTAACATTATCAGATATAGGTTTAAAAAATGGAATCATATTGATATAATAACCATTAAATTTCCAATTCAATTATGCATTGTTTCTAATTCAATTTCTAACAACTTAGATCAAATAGGGTATGCTAAAATTAATTATATGTAAATCATCTAATTAACAAAGAACCCTCACCTCTAAAAGCTATTCCTTTTCTTTTAGCATTTGGAACCACCTCTGTTTGGTATAGATCTTCCCATGATTTGATATAATTTCTCTTCTTCTCCTTTGGATTTTTAATTTAACTTTTATTTTGAAGAAATTTGATTTGAAAGGAAAATAATTTGGCAAAGTTTGGGTACGGTTTGTTTTCTAATGAATTAGGGTTTAGTTTAACAGTGTATTTATAGACACGTCTATCATTTTGGACCTTTTACAAAGATACACTTTAATCTCAATGTTTAGAAAAAGATACGGCCAAATCTATACGTTCATTAAAAGATATGATCCATCTGGACCGTTTGGCCAAAGTAAACCCTAGCCGTCGAACGCCCACTAGTCAACCATGGGGTCTTAGGCGGTCAATTAGCCGCACCTAGGGTGTTGACCGTTGGTTTATTTTTGGTTAATTAATTTTTAACGTTTTTTACTTTCCAAATTTAATTATTTAATTACTTCTGATTCTAAATTTTAAAGCATTAAGAACTTCCTCATATTAACTATGATTTCAAAACATTATATATGAAAAGTTTCCATAAAATCACTACAAATACAATGGTGCAAGTTTCGTAGTCGAATTCAGATATTTGTGAAAATCCCACTTTTACCCTTATTATATTTAAATTTAATTCTTTTATTAAATTTTCGGGGTGTTTTCTCCTCCCTTAAAAGGATTTCGCCCCTAAAATCTCCAAGGACGAAAATATGTAATTCGTGCGTACAAAAATCAATAACTACAACCACCCACTCATCCATCAACCATTGATAGTCATTCTCCTTAGTTAAACTTCTAGTTCACTATGTACTTGTAGGCGTGGAATGCATGTGAAACTATACTAATGTAAAAATTAAGTTGTCTCCCGATCCAGTCGACCTCTTTAAATGCAAGTGCCTATATCATGTATCCAAATGTATGAAAATCCTATGAAATATATACTGGTAATTCTACATGTATGCACAACCACTCAGTCCATATGTAATAACTAAATGCATATAACTAGGTATGTCAATGGTACGGGTTTCTTTCCGAGCCCGGACCCAACCCGCCCTGTTAACGTGGGTACGGGTTTTGCCTTAACTGAACATATAGGTTCTCATCGTATCAAAACATGAGTGTGTATGTTGTTTATTTACCATATTGTTTGTTTGCATGTAGATGTTTTTGAATACTTTGGTTGCGAACATGGCTGCATCACCATCCAATTTGTATGTTAACATTGTTTGTGTAAATTTTTTACAAAAAATGCAGGTTTAAAGTATGGTTTTAACATTAATACTATGAGTTATGTACTCGGGTATTACCAAGCGGGCTTAAAAAGCCCGACCGGTAGAGCTCAGGTATCGATTTTGAAATACCCTATGGGTTTCGGACCGGGCTTAGGTTTTGATTACTGTAATCGGGCTCGGGTGCGAGTTTTAAGATACCCGGACTGGACCCGGCCCATTGACTGGCCTACTTATAACTCAATGGAATAAAACAAGCGATAGTGTATATGTATGCTTGTTCAAGAATACATTTGCCTACGTGTGCAAAGAACAAACAAATGCATCCATTGGCATTCATCATCCAAAACATGTCTTATTGCCACGTTCACAGCTATTCCTAACATCCAATGGTCCCTACCTACAGGGTATGCTAAGCTAGAATCTAATACCTAAGTAACCTATACTTATTCGGCTAAAATGGAAACATACTAGAAAAGAGTTGTGGGTGGGTAGCTCGGATTCTCTCGTCGGGCTCTCATGTACTCTCTGCTAGATAATCTCCCTATTGGACTTTAACAAGCTTGACAACTTTGTTACGGAGTCGTTTTGTACCATGCTCAAGAATACGAATGGGTGCACGACGAACAAGTGACTCCCTTTCTACTTAGTTGACTCAGCTCAACTACAACACTGTATCAGGCAAACACTCCCGCAAGTATGGCACACGGAACACATCGTGTGCTACCACTAACTTTTCAGGGAGCTTCACCCTATTAGCTAACTTCCAAACTCTACCATCAATCAGAAAAGGCCCTACAAGCCTCAGTGCTAGCATTCCCGAATTACCAAGTCCTGTAACATGCTTAAGCAGTGAGACCTTCATAAAAACCATATCGTCCACCACGAACTCTAACTCCACATGTTTCCTATCAGCGTATGGCTTCTGCTTATCCTGAGCGATTTTCATCCTCCTACGGATCAAGTTTACCTTCTTTGATGTTTCCCTCGCCATTCTCGATCCAAGAATAATCCTATCCATAGTGTCTTACCAACACGACGGTGATATACATGGCCTCTTATATAACGCCTCGAGCGGTGTCATCCTAATACTTGTCTGATAGCTGTTATTAAAAGTGAACTCCACTAATGGTAAGTGATCCTTCGAAGAGCCTCCAAAATCCAATATACACATCCGAAGTAAGTTTTTCAATACCCAGTTCACCTTCTTCGTATGTCCGCTCGTCCATCTATGGGTGATAAGTGGTACTCAAGCTTAACTCGGTGCCCAAAGCTTCTTGTAGACTCCTCCAAAACTCGCTGGTGAAAAGTAGATCTCTGTCATTAACGATGCTAGAAGGAACTTCGGGTAACCTAACGATCTATCTCATGCATAGTGCCACCAATGACGCTACAGTCCTCGTACTTTTAACCAGAATGAAGAGCGCATTTGGTCAATCGATCGATCATAACCCAAATACTCTAATTCCCCCTCCTATTCTTAGGTAGTCCATCGATGAATCCCATAGATATACTCTCTCACTACCACTAAGGAATATCCAACGGCTGCAACAATCCTTGCGACTTATTTTGCTCTACCTTTACCCTCTGACATGTCATACATCAAGCTACATACTCCACCACATGCTTCTTCATACCAGGCCAATAAAAGACTCTCTTTATGTCATGGTACAATTTGTCTCCATCGGGATGAATGGTCGTGCTATAATAATGAGACTCGGCTAGTACCATGTTAATTAAATCCATAATGAGGGGAACACATAACCAACCATCTCTCTATAACCATCAGTTCGAGTCAAATGGCATAACACATCAAATGACTCGACTGCTTTCCTCTACTAACCCTCTCAAAAATATCCAAGAGCTCCTTGTCTTGCTTTCGACTAGACCCAATACAGTCCATAAGTGTAGGCTGTACATTCAAAGCTACTAACATTCCTGGAGTGATATCTAATGATGGTCGGAAATCGAACGTAGAAATAAACTCCAAATGTTTCCAGTCTAAGAACAAAGGTGTAACGACCCGTGATTTACAAAGGTGTAACGACCCGTGATTTACGTGTTGGAGAATCATAAAATATTTTTATCTTATTCATATGAGTTCGCATGACTTTAAAATTTTGGTAAGCGACTCTTAGGGACATTATCTATGTCTATGATTTTTACTGAATTTCTATGTGATCATTTTGACCTTGAAAACTTTTTTGGACTATAACTTTTGATAGGAGCCGAATTAGGATTTCTAACCACTTCCATTGCTTCAGGATGATGATTTTTTCATTATATATAGTGGTCATAATAGAAAAACGGCCTCATCATTTGAAAGTTATAGTTGTTTATGTTTTGGCTGCCGTTGGTCAGTTTTAATAGGTAATTAACTAAGCTCATGTTTAGGCCCATTAGCCCATCTAAAAAATTAAATTAAAGGGGGGCTATAAGAATTGATCTAAGTCATTTCCATCTTTTCCAAATAGCTTTAAACCTTCATTAACCCTAATTTTATAAAAAGTCACACCTTTCCTTACTAATCTTGGCCAAATCATTGATTAGAGGGGCGACTAGCATAAGAAAGCTTTAGATTATCATTTTTTTCTTATTTGGGTTCATCTTATTTGCTGTCTACTTTAGATCTTAGAAGAAAATTTGGTACTTTAGGTTTTTGGTGGATGGTTATTAACCTCTCACTCTACTATGCATGTTTATATAGTTAAAAATGATGTTTTGGACATGATTTTGACCTTTAAACATTTTCTAACCTTAACTACATTTTTATACATGTTTAGGGATAAATTATAAAAGCTTAGAAATCTCTTGTATTCATATGCATATGCTAGTTGTTGACACCAAAAATGGGCATCAACACCCGTAGAATCTCATGGATATCAGAAAATTAATGGAATCTAAAGAGCAAAACATAAAAGTAAATAAACACGAAAATTTTATAGTGGTTCGGCAATCTTGGCCTACATCCACTTCTCATTTATTAATATTTCACTCGATTACAATTACATGAGCTGTTGGATTAGCTAAAATCCATTGATACAAGTTTATAAGAAGAATAGCCATGGCAGAGCTTTTGGAGGAGGAAGAAGGAGAAGATGAAGAAGTCCTCCAAAAAGAGAGCCCCAAAAATGGCCCCATACCCCTGTATTTATAGATGAAGGCAGCCTTCAACCTGACCATTTGGGCCCACTATAAGAAAGGCTTGGACCAACATACCATGTCAATCATACCGACCCGAGCCATAACACCATGCTTTGCTGACCTCACTATAGTATGTCGACCATTCTCAACATGTCATCTCATCACATACTTTGCCGAACCCTTCAAATATGCCGACCCATCTTGGAACGCCAACCCTAAACAACTCTATACACTATGCCGACCTGGTGGATGTCACTCACTATGCCGATCCGATGGATGTCGCACACTATGCTGATCTGATCACTACAACAAAAAGGGCTTTTGCAGCGTTTTAGAATTGCTGTCATTATCATCCGCAGCGTTTCGAAGAACGTTGTATTATGTGCCGCTGTAGAAGAGCACAAATATACCACAGCGTTTTCTGAAATGCTGCTAAAAATGAAATTACCGCAGCCTTTCTAAATGGCTACTGAAAAATGGATACTGAAGCTTTTATGAAACGTTGCGAAAAATTGTTAGTGCAGCGTTTTCGTTCATTTAGCATTTGAAGAACGCAGTCAAAAAACATAATTCAACATGTCATTAATATAGCATCGTTTATGAAACGCTACAATAATATATAATGCAGCGTTTTTGTTCTTAATTTTGATACCTGTAGCGTTTTTTAGCTTCAGATTGTTGTTTTGCAGTATTTTGCCATTTTAGTTTGCAGCACTTTAAAAATGCTACGGTATATCAAAGTTTTGCTTCATTTTTTTCATTTACTGCAGCAGTTTTAAATCAGTCATAGCTAGTGTATTCAATAATAAACTACTCAATCTACAACACAATAATGTGATATAATAAACAACTTTAAAGATTAAACATAATCAAAGCTACATCAATTTCATCAACTATAAGATTTAGTCATACAAAAATTTAAAAACCATGTTTTCTCTCAAATGTTATTGAAATAAGATCTTACAAAAAAAAGTTTGTTAAAAGAGCATAATATAAATCAAGGAAAGTCCAAGCTCTTCTCCTTCAAAAGTCCAATATTCCTACATGAAAAAAAACAATTAGAGATAAACGGTGGAAGAATGTCACATAGTGCTTGGAAATGGTCATTCGGCACACATAACGAGAATGGTTATTCAAACAATAACGACTTGCATATTCATACTATTTCAACGGAGTTCATCAAAGTTTAACACATACAATCAATCTAAAAGTATAACCCAAATATTTACCAAACATAATCCAACAACCAATTCATAAGCCCCATGTAACACACGGGCTTTCCACTTGTATACGCATATAAAGCCTTTGATCTCATTAACCGGTACAGATAAAAGAAGCAACAATGTATGACAAATAAACACACATGTACAACAGTTTTATATCTATATATTAAAATAAATATACCGTACCATGTAAGATTCCATAATTTTTTTGGTATAATTGTAACTGTCACTACAATGTTTTAAGAGGGGTTCACTAGTACAAGAAGCGAAGCTTATACAGCCATAAAATATTATCTCTCGGACAACTGCACAAAAGGTGCAAAGCGGTTAAAGGCAGACAAGGAAAGGGATAGTCGAAAGTTTCGGTTCAGTATGGAAGAATACGAAGAAGTTAGTGATGAATATGAAAGTGCTATATTTACCTGGCAAGCTAGAAAGGTCCCATCTAAAGGGCATTCCCTTTCTCTATATTCTCCAACTGATGATCCCAGGTACTTATTTACTATTATCCGGTTCATGATATCTATTTTCTTCAATGAATACTACTTTTAAACATCAGTGGTTTCAAAGGCCAAACAAACTATGTTGTAGCTATGACATCATGTACAATGATTGATACACTAGATTTTAATTTAACACGAAATACAAATGTATATTGTAGGGTTTACAAGTTAGCATACCATCAGTCTTTCAAAAATACTATAGATTCCTAACCTAGAACATGTAATGGAACAAGGAAAAGCTGTACAAACACAAACGAGGGGAAGAAAGCTATATATAAATAACCCACAACAAAACGGAGGCATGCAACTTCTGCAATGGAGTCATGTCTCATTCGAACATCCAACCACATTTAAGACAGTAGCAATCGACCCAGACCAAAAGGAATAAATAGTTCAAGATCTACTCACTTTCAGCAAAAGCAAAGATTACTACGTAAGAATAGGAAAGCCATGGAAACGTGGTTATCTTTTGTATGACCCTCCAGGCACTGGGAAGTCTACTATGATAGCAGCCATGGTAGAGATGATGAATTACAATGTGTATGAATTAGAATTAACAGCCGTGATGGATAACACAGCTTTAAAGAAGTTGTTGATAGAGACAATGAGTAAGTCAATCATCGTGATTGAGGATATTGATCGTTCTTTAGATTTATCCGGGAAAAGAAATAATGAACAGGTTGATGAAAATTTATCCAAGGAAGAGATACTGAAGGAAAAGATTAACAATAAAGCAGGTAACGATGGGAGTAAAGTTACACTTTCCGGGCTGCTTAATGTTATTGATGGTCTATGGTCGGCTTGTGTAAGTGAAAGACTGTTTTCACTATGAATTATAAGGACAAACTAGACGAGGCGCTTATAAGAGCAAGAAGAATGGATATGCATATAGAGCTTTCGTACTGCAAGTTTAAAGCGTTCAAATTCTTGCCTAGAATTATCTGTATATTGATCATCATGAATCATTTTCTACGATTGAGAAATTGATAAAGGAACATGATATTACACCTGCAGATTAGCAGAGAAATTGATGCGAAAGGGTAACATAGTTGATTGGGTCAAAAAATGCTTAGACGATTTGATCAAAGCTTTGACTGTAATCAAAATTAAGAAGGAAGCTATACAAGGAATTGAACAAGTTATTTCAAAGGGGGAAACGAGTGGAGAAATTATGCCCGCTTAATTAACATGCAAAAGAAGATGGGTGATATGTGTGATTTGTATGTAAATTTTATGCTTATATTTGTGTTTATGTATATTATTACTATACTAGTTCTTGAACAAAAATATCTATAAAGGTTTGATAATGTATCTGTGGTACTAAACATGGAAGAGTGCATGGAAAAATTAAGAGCAACAATACCTGAGTAGCTTCACCACGTAAATCAATGTAAAATATCTTAGCAGTATTTTCACCGAAGTTTTCAGGAAAATGCAACGTTAGGTTGCCCACACTCTGAAACCTTGAGAATTTGATTACATATTTATATATTATAAAAAAGGCACATTGATGTCTCATAATTTATGGATACAAAATAAATATATCAACTTGCAAAAAAATGATTCACAATAACTATAATTACATCCATATAGAAGCGGTGCCGAATTGCGAGCCTAACCGTAAGTCGACACTGATGATGATCCAAAATTTGATAACATTTGGATTTATATACTGACAATGTAAATATATCATTAAGAACTAAAAAATCAAAATTCCGGCCAAGCCTTTCCAGTTCAAGCCAACAATGGAACGGGATTTGGCTAAGAATTTTTACACATATTTCATACTAACATGTTACTTAAAACGATCAACATCATAAAGTTTATTTCACCCGTCCCTCAAAATACATGGGCCTAAGTTATTATGTTAACGTGTGCTAAATTTTTGGCGTGATGGTACCGAAAATGTTTCATGCCAGAAATGTAATTTATGTACTTGGATGGTAAATTTTCTAGCAGTATGAGTCATATGACCCTCGTTAACATTATATTTCTTCCCTTTTTTTAGTGTAGTGCTGTTATCAGTCAACTGGCTATGGAAAGAAAGAAGGAAGACGATAGCTCTGATTTACAAACTTTAGCAGCAGAAGCTCTGCTCGAAGACTACAAGCAAAAGGCACCTAGGAAGCTAAACCTTTTAATTGCAAAATTTTAAAATTCAAAGCTTATTTCATGATTAATTTTTGTACACATTGTTTGTACTTAATAATTAATTTTCGTATTTGTCTTATTTTTTTTAGCAAATGAGGTGATTTATAATTTATTCAGGTGTATGAAATAAGTGGCAAGTAAAACAATCGGTTTCCTTACTCTTATGTTGCTTTATTTTCCCATCGGACTCTATTTTTTTATATTACGCATTTAGATTTCTTTGTGTGTTGTATGTTGTTTGTTTTAGTATAACAAATCCGTACAAATTTTTTTAACCACTTATTAATATGTTAACAAAATTAGATTGCTCATTTATGTAAATATTTTCTCAAAAATTTGGATGAACAAATGAAACTTGTACCTTCAAACATGCATCTTTTAAGTGAGTTTTAGAAGATTTTAGAGCAAAAAAACTGTAACTTATATTAAGCTTTGGTATGTTGTTCCTAATGATTTTTATTGATAATACATCTGGCGTTGTTAAGATTTCACTCGTTTTATTGTTTGAGTCCTAATGATCTTTGTTTTTTGTATGTTGTTTTAACAAGATTTGAGGAGCGAGAGGCAAAACAAAACAAAAGGGAAAAAACTAAATTTACCTTTTTTTCTTGGTCAACTTTCTTGTTTCAGATTCAAGAGTAGGTTGACTCAGGTGATCATCGTAGCCATCGATCTTATTTTATTTTATTTTACTTCTGTTCCAATTTTGGTTTTAGAGTAAGCTTTGGGTCTCAAACCTGAGGAGAGGGAGGGAAAAATAGTAACACGTGACTTCTAATGGAGGGGTTGCTTGTATAATTACTTGTATAAAATAATTATGAGTGTAGTTGTCTAGTAATTTTGTAAATTAATTGCATGAATGAATTTGAGTTAATTTTAGTATCTGCACTTGACCATTATCCCAGACGGATTTGAAGGAAAACAAATTGTGCAGTTGCCCATATAGAAGAAAGCCTTTATCCAAAAAGTTTGCGTCGAAGCTTTAATAATTACCTAAATGAAAAAAAATTACAGCAATTAATTAAAAAACAATATGCACATGATTTATCTATTTGAATTAAATGTAACAAAGAAAGAAATGAAATATGATCCTCCTAAGCGTAGACAAAAGCATAATAAATTATATCTCATGCTTACTAAAAGGTGAATCTGCTATAACATTTGTAGATGCACCAAATCTTTATCCATCAGAAAATGAAAATAGGCTCTTATATATAAACTATATTAATAACAATCTATAATATAATAAAAAGGATTAACATCAAGTGAAATTCACAAAAGAAAGAACATAATATGCGATAACTGTTGCTTATAAAATAGTCGAACGAATAAGGTGAAAACTTATTCAACTTGTTGGAGGTACAATCTAACTCGGTTAAGAAAATAGAATATATAAAATGGACTAAAACCAGAGATATTACTATGTGATGCAAATAGGATATAATTTTGTCTCGGCCTTTTCCAATGTTTATCATTGATCATGAGATTCATCTTATCTCTAGCATGCGTCAACTGGTTAGTTTTTTTCATCAACTACAGTAATGAATAAAAGGACCTTGAAAGAGATTATCATCACATCATAATGAAGTGAACCATATCAATTTTAAGTTCAGCATTAATTATTTTGGTCTGGAAAATAAAACCAAAATTCTTCATGATTATTGATCAAATTTTGGTAACGACGAAGACACACACACACACACACACATATGGCATAACAACAATAAAATTCATGATAATATGCAACAGTGTTAACAATAATAATATGAATATCAAAAAATTTCGTTAAAATCAGACCAAGTATATTTTTTTTAAACTCAAACTGGTAACTAATTCGGCTATTATAGAATAGCACTGCTAATTTTAGTCGAGTTGGTCAACAAAGCTTGATTAATATAGCTATAGGCGAAGTAGAATAAACTAATTGACTAAAATTCCTAGCAGCTAATTTTAAATCATTAATTTTATTTGCTTCAGGAATAATTATTATATTTAGCACATGATTAGTATAACTCAATAGTCAAATTTAGATACTACAGATACTGTATTTGTAGTATAAGATGCGTTGTGCAGGTTAGGTGCTGTGTTTTGCCCTGTTGATGCGCCACTTGAGCCATGTGATTTTGCAATAGTTAGTCATCAATATAAGAAGCCAGGATGAAGTTAGCCGTATTTCAAAACGCTCTATTGTTACTTCTTAATTTACAACCAACTTTTTTATTTTAAGATCACAAAGGATAAACTTGTTTTGGCAAGGAAGTTTATAAACATAACAACAATAATCCAGATTAAACAGGTAATGAATTGCCTGCGATTGACTCCAAAAGGATTCAAAAAAACACAGCTTATATCATAATATTTTATCAACTCCATGCTACCACTATGTAGCAAAGCATCAAGTCATAAAGTGATAAGAGCTAAAAGTCGGATACTTGGTTAACTAAATCCTAATTATTGGTTACTGTTAAAATAACGTTCTCTAATTGCTACATGTACTTACACATCCTTTGCCAAGTCATTTAAACTAAGAGTTCACTGCAAAAATATTAAACGAAATTATCGGACCTCGGTTCTAATAGTTATAAAGGGGAGAATAATTTTTAATGTCTTCACTAAAACCAACGGGCTTTTTGTTCAATTTGCATTCAGGTAAACTTAAATTTATTTCACAGAAGCGATTTAGTTGTGCTACTTTCATTGCTTGCCTTAAATCATTTCTCAAAAGCAGTAGCTGTTGCTAATAACAGCATGACTACTAGTCCATGCTAGCTGCCAGTCCACTTAGAATGGTAAATAAAATTAAAACTAAATAAAATAAAAAATGAAATAATTAATAATGTGTTGGTTGCATGAATGGAGAAGATCAGATGGTATGGGAATGCCTGAAGCTATGTTCTGTATATCAATGTTTGATTTTCCTAACTCTTGCCATTGAGTTTGAGTGAATGGGTTTTGTTTTGATAATTGAATTTAGAGATGATATTGGAGATTTTTAGAGGGAAACAGTGGAGGGGATGAGAAGCAAGGACCATTGCTCTAGTGAGAGTTGGCGTTTTATGCCAATGATATCTGACTTATCAATGAAGTTAATAGAACATGAGAGTTTAATATAACTTTAAACAAATGGACATGCTTTAGTTCACAAATTTAATATTAAACTTAATCAGCAATAAAATGCAATATGTACTTATGAAGCTCAACTTATGTTGCATTTATTTTATTTTTCTTAAATCGACAACAACGATTATGTGGCAAATTGCCATTAATAGTGTTCACCGATAAATATTTTTTTTTACCATTTGCATCAATGGGCATCCCCTCTCCTTAAACAAACATCATCAACACATTTACTGAGCCATTTTTTAACACCATGTTACAGTCTATTAAGTTGAATTTTTAACACTTGGGGTAACTCTCGAAGCAACCATATCCTCGAACTTGTAAAGTAGTTTATTTGTTAGATCCTATTTTTAACTGATACTAAGACTTGGTAAATATTTTTAGAGGAAATTTTGAATTTGTAAAAGAAGCTTAATTATCAGATCCTAATTTTAGGCGATGCTAAATTTTAATAATTTCCATAGAGAGACAGTTTTGGTATTTCATGCTGATACCAAAATAGTGTGACAACAAATATATTACAACTATTAATGAAGATTAAAATACAAAGGGAAATTTTGGAAGTTTGCAGTCGGACCAAAAGTTCGCACTTTTAAGCCAACTATCAATAAAGATTATTATTTAGTTATATTTTTATAATACTTAGTTAATTTTTATAAACTTATTTAAGTTTAATATTTATAAATCTTAGTTAACTTACAATTATTATAAACCTTAGTTAACTTACTATTATTATTATTATAAATCTTAGTTAATTTTTATAAAATTATTTATTACTATTACTACTACTACTATTATACTTAGTTAATTTTTTATAAAATTTATCATTATTATTATTAAGTTGTTGCTATTATTATTTAGTTATATTTTTATAATACTTAGTTAATTTTAATAAAATTTATTATTATTATTAAGTTATTATTAATATTTAGTTATATTTTTATAATACTTAGTTAATTTTTATAAACGTATTGAATTTTTATAAAACATAATTAATTTTATAAACTTAGTTAATTTATTATTATTATTATTATTATTATGGACTCGTTTAATTTTTATAAAACATAGTTAACTAGTTATTTATTTATTACATGGATCAAGTAGGATATTGCCAGTATTTATAGTTGTAATTTTTATAATATAATTTAATTTTCCTAATACAAATTTAACTTAGTTAAATTTTATAAACTTTATTATCTTTATAAACTTGTTTAATTTTATATGACTTAGTTAACTTGTTAATTTTTAAAAGTTTAGTTACTTTTTTGTAAAACTTAATCTACTTGGTTATTTTTAATCTAGTTAATTTATTTTATAAAAATTAGTCAACTTTGTTCATTTCTATAATATTATTTAATGTATTTAATTTTTTAAAACTTAATTAGTTTTTACAAACTTAGTCATTTCTATAAACTTATTTAATTTTTATACAACTTATTTAACTTAGTTAATTTTCGATATGATAGACGCATCATCTACCTCTATATCCCTTAACAAAATTTCCTTAAGGGGATTTGAGAAGATTGCATTTCCTATTTTATTAAAGAACATACCGATGACTTCATAAGGATAAAAAAGATGTTGCATTGTCAATGAGACATTAATTTTGCTACCATTGAATTCTAGTTAGCGCAAAAATAGATGTTAATTTTATAATGGGGCTTTGCACGAAAGGTCCCTATTTCTGATGTTTTTACAAGAAAAGTCCTTGTAGAAATAAGTATGTAAATTAGGTCCCTGTTTTTTCTAAATCAGAAAGTGCAAATTAACTTGCGCTTTTTAAAAATTTCAAAAATTTTAGAAAAATTTCAAAATCAGAAAGCACAAACTAGCTTGCGCTTTCCTGATAGAAAGCGCAAGTTACCTTGCGCTTTCCAAAATTTTCAAAAATTTGAAGAAGAAAAATTCAAAATCAGAAAGCGCAACCTAGCTTGCGCTTTCCTGACAGAAAATGCAAGATAAAATTTCGAAAAAGATTTCAGAAACAAAAAAGTGCAAGTTACCTTGCATTTTCTATCAGATAAGTGCATGGCACCTTGCGTTTTTTATTTTTCAAAAATAAGGACCAAATTTACATATTCATTTCTGCAGGGATTTTTCCTATAACAACATCAAAAATAGGGCCTTTGACTCTTTTATTGTTTTCTAATTGCAATATAAAAGGCAGTATGTCTTACCGCCTTTAATATGGGTTTTACCAAATATGGGGGCATAAAACTGAGCATATTAGAGGGTAAATGTTGGCTTATAAATGAATTTTACCAACTTTATAATTGCAATTTACTTTGCAGTGTCAATGAAACATTTATTTTGCCGATATTAAACTCTGGGAAACTATAAAAATGCCAATAAACCAAGAGTCTAGACAAAAGAAATCGTAGAGCAGATGAACGGTGGTGATTTTTCTGGATTCATTATGCATTTTATATCAAAATTAACTTAGAACTTACTCACCTTCAACATTTCCTCGCTACAACTACTGCAATTTTATCTGGCTAAGTTCTTTCATACTCTTCGACATCAACCCACTGAGCAGTGCCAACCTCTGAAATCAAGTAAAAAATTGATTAAAACATGTTGCTGTGGATTCCTAGATGCACTTTTTCTAACCTATTTAGAATGTTACTATGCATTTTAATTACTCAAGACAGTTTGAGGCACAAAATATGTTAAATCTTTATAGGCATAAAAATACAAATATATTACATTAAATATTGGAGAGATACATCGGTAAATATCAACCTATATACAATTACATATATTTTAAGCCATATTAAAAATGACTGAAGGCTGGCATATAATACATCAGGTATATTATCCAATATTAACTGCTTAGAGCAGCATATCCTAATAAAATAATTATCAGGGGCATCAGTTTCAAGACTACATATGATATTTACCATTCAACCAAATTGTGCATCACATGTTACTTTGAAGTTTGTATTGTTTGATAACCCAAAAGTCTAAACAAAGAAAAATATGCAGTTCTTAAAAAAATTGGTCAGTCAACCAAGTAATCTACCACTAATCTAGCATGCAACACATGTAACAAAGACATATCAGTCGATTAAGTAACTTAATTATTTGATTAAATGAGTTTAAGAACTAACAGCTATAAGATCAGTACTACAACTGACAACTAATGTCCAGAGATTTAAATAAGATAAATTAAAATAATGTTCATAATCAGTAAGTAATTTAGTTAGTCGGCAAGCATTTGGCAGAGTGTTTGTTTCATTTAAAATTCAATTATCTTCAAATAATCTCCCATTAATAAAAGTAATTTGTATGATCATTTCTGCACAAAATAAGATATAAATTAATTGGCATCATTGGATTAAATTAACATCCTAATATATAGATGTTTTTACTAGGTTTCAGATCAGGATGAATAAGTTCATGAGAGTGCATGCATTCCATGGCTGTAGAGTGTGCACTTTGAATCCTATTGCCACACAAAATTTAAACTCAAGCACTTCCAAAATTTGGTTTATATTTAAACAAGAAGATTATTAATGACTGAAATATGTTTAATCTTGAGACTCATGGTAAATGGAATTTGTCGAAAGAATGGGGTAGGCCTTTTATTGCTTACCCTAAGGTATAACTTTTTCTTTGTTCACAGTTTTTGTAGATATCCACAATGTTTAAGCCTAGTAAATTGCAGATATTTAACATTGTGCAATTGTAACAAAAAGCTCCAGGATCCGGAGAACTTGTGTTTTTAGGGTCTGATGCAAGGAAACCATATTTGGTTTTGGGAATTATATCTGGTATGTCCAGGATAATGACATTTTAATAATAATATTGTACTGTTAAATACTAACATTAGTTGCATTTTTTTTCTTTAAATTTTTTTCAGCCGACGGGAGTAAATTGAAACATAAAGTTGACCTAAAGCTGGACAGAAGCATTCTTTGTCATGATATCGGAGTTACCAACTCGTAAGCAGTCTTACTATTAATAGAGATCGCACATCTCATATGATACCATCTAACCTTAAAAAAAAGATGCAAAAAATAGTTATTTATTTTTTAGCTTTCATTACTCCATCTCAATCTATGGTAATTACAATTAACACCCAAAACTTCTATCTTCTAGCCTATTATTTACTCTTCACCTATTATTATTTAAATATTTAATATAATTTCTTTTATTTATATTTTTTCATACCTATTATATAAATATTTTTCCCCCAACTTAAATTGTATAAATGTAAGTAAATGAACTTTGTTACTGTCTTGAATGTTTATCTTATATTTGATACACAATTTGATTGTACAAACAGATCGTGTGTCGAAGTAGCAGTATCACTAAACAAATTCACATGGCATGAATTTTAAATAAATTCGTAGTTGTATTGATATACTTGAATCTTTTCATGATTAAATTAATTAGCATACTTACATAATGGAAAAGGAAAAAAAGGCTACTTAATAGTTTAGGTAACAACGGTATATATGGTCAAACACATGCTACAGTAAAACAACAGTAAAAATCTGAACTTTAAAGTTTTAAAAAATAAATATGAAGAGAGGAGAATTACGCAATTGCAGGCAGCATCAACAAAATACTGTTTTTAGTTTACGATTTATGTCAAACACGTTCAAACCCTCCACATCTGCATAAACCCAAGATGCTATAGACACCAATGCAATTACAAGGATTTTTACGATCCACTTTGTGTAATTTTATTTCAAATGTCAACTTATCCTTGTAACATCAAATTTAAAAAAGGTCAGAAAACTTATGGAAAATGATCAAATTGTGCATAGTTTCTACTTTTCATATGGATGGTTTTGTCATTTCAAAAAAGTGAACATAATCTTTTGGGTTGACGATTTCTTAATAGAGCTGAATCTTGAGTTAAGAACATCAATCAAGCCACGATATATATATATATATATATATATATATATATATATATATATATATAAGACCCGGTAAAAAGGAGGATGCACTTATTACCGAACTTTTTGGAACTATACTAATGTATGACATACTTCAAGACTGATATTAGTGAAATACCAGAGCATGCATACAAGTTTTTCTAGGACATTACAAGTCTAAATAGTACTCTAGATGGTTCGAGAATTTCATATATATTGCTTCTATGTAAGTTATTATAAACATATGAAAATAACTGTCATACTTTTCATATTCAGATTCTGCCATTAACATTAGTACATGAGTTAGTATTTACATACAAATGAAAATAAATCCCACCCTTTCTGTATTCAAATTCATAGAGATTAGAATTTAAGAACTGCTTTATTATTTAATAAAGCATAGAAAAGATATAATTTCAACCAGTAAAATGTACCTAGTTGAAGCAGTAGTGAGGGGATGAAACCATGCTATGCTCCTTCTGAAAGCTTTTGCATACAAACTGAGATGAACTGTATGAATCAAACATCACTGTGGTCTGCAGGTGTTAATTCTTCACCAGTAAAACACAAAAAGTGTGTTTTTTCATGTGCTTCTTGTTAAGCTTTACCATCTGGATGTGCTAATCCGATTGTACAAAAATATTGTATTTTGTAAGTTGCGTCATCAATGTTAGCTCACCATAGTAGCTACTGAGCTTTGTAGAAATAGTGCTCCTTGTCAGTTCACGGATTTCAGTTTATCCTTGAGCACATATATATCCTACAATGCAGAGCCATGTCCAAAGTATATTTATCTAAAAATCTAAAGTAGCAAATCACAAGTTTTCTTTTTCGTACAACTATACGAACATGTCCAAAATAAAATTTACAATAAACTACGTCTTATCATAAAATCCAAGCATAGTGTTGAAAAACTTGAGTCATATTCTTCCATTCATACAAACTAACAAACACAATCTAAAAGATGGTACATTCCTTAAGACAACTTTCAAACCTATTGCAGTCATCCAACCTATTGCAGGCTCCTTATAGCTGCCTATTTGCTTACTTTTTATACTCGTTCCTGCTAACTCGTATGTATTCTTACTCAGCCCCAGTAGATATAATCCAGTCCACCTAATTTACATATCGCATTTATATATCAAACAAATCATAGGATTTAGATCCAAACTATATGACAAATATGCATTTACAAACATACCTCCACTTGTCCAAATATGCATTTACAAACGGGGGATTTAAACCAAATATTACGTGGTTTAACTGCTTCCTGCATTTGTAAAGTAAAAAAAATAAAAAATGGAGAAATGATAAGGTTACCCGAATATGGAGGCTCCAAATCAAATGATTTTACCTTCAAAGATTAACACCGGTCGAATTTTGAAGATGTGGAGTGGGTGAGGAAAAATGAAGACTTCAGGAGATATGGAACGTTGAAGAACTTTTGAAGCTCGAGGAAGCTGGAGGTTGCGGAGCTCATGATCGATGGTAGAGTTGTGAAGATAAATGAAGATCAGAAGAGTTTGATTTTTTATGAAATTTGGGTTAGGGATTTGCAGGAGAGAGAGAGAGGGATTCAATGTTGGGTGAATTTTGATAAATGCGAGATCCTTTTTCTTTTGGCGCTGTTTATTAAAACCCAACAAATTGGTTAAGTAGCGGCGTTTTGATGATGCTATTTTAATAATCACCCGTATAATTGCAGAATTATTAATAAAACCCTGTGAATTGGTACTACGAAAGATACATTTTCTTGTAGTGGTCTTTATATTCTATGCCGACCCAGCCACATTCCATTTGCTATGCCGACCCGAGCCATCATTATACCGACCCGAATGATTTCATGAGTTCTGCCAACCCAAACACCACTAATACCGTACCGACTCGATCCACCATAAATTCCACGCCGACCCGGTCCACTCTTATGCCGACCCGGTGTACTCTACTTGCTATTCCGAGCCAATGGAGGCCATACACTCTTCAACCTATCAATCATCTATGTCGACCCCTATCCACCAAGCTAACTTATGAAATTCTGACGTCCTGCATCATCTATCCGTCGACCTTATTTACCCTGGGCTGGATATAACTATTCAGATATCATACTCTGGTCATATTAATGTCATCTTGTGGCCATCTCTCCCATCTATAGTCAAGTCTGGTCCTCGTAATCACCTTTGCATAGCCGGGCCAAAAGGCCGGATAACATTTGCCCCCAAAAGTACGTCTTATCGTGTACATGACATGCTTTGAATCGAAGTAAGTTAGAGTCTCTAGAAAGAAATCCATCATGTTTCATGAATAGTCGTTATCCTTTAATTTTATCCTCCTAAAGTGTCGTGTCCCTCTTTGGTTGTCATGACCCTTGGTCGATTCCCAATAGTATAAATTCAGGATTGTATTCCATCAGTGGCTATTTGTGTCCGGTTCTACAAGACTAGTAAGCTTTGGCTATTTGATCCAGTCTTTTCTTTAATAACTCCAAGTGAAAATTCAATTTCTATCGATTCCAAGAAGTCGAATTTTTTGAATATACATGTGCACGTTCAGGTACATGTTCTTGCCATTGACTCCCGGATGCATTTTATATGCTCATAAGTCATCACCAATTCCTTCTAGTTTAATTGCAATTCGATTGCAATTCCTTGTTTATATTTTTTGTGAAATAGGGGTTGTAATTAGCCACTCGATGAGAGAGGACTTCAAGTTCTACATGGATGACGACCTCGGAGCTGTAAGTAAGGGCGAATGGAGTATGACCAGTCGTGGACTCGTGGGTGGTTCTGCAAGCCCATAATGCTATTGGGAGCTCATTCACACATTTACCTCTAGCCTTTTCCAAACCTCTCTTCAGAATAGACTTAATGATTTTGTTCACAGCTTCAACCTGTCCATTTGCTTAAGGGCGAGCAAATACCGCAAATCTCTTTTCAATATGATGCCGACGGTAGAAGTTTACAAATTTAGCGTTGTTGAATTATGCTTCATTATCAGTTATAATGGTTCGTGGAAGGTCATAATGACAGATGACATTCTGGACAATGAAGTTGATTATTTTCTTCGTCTTGGTCGTGGTTAAAAGTTCTGCATCTGCCTATTTGGTGAAGTAATCAACTGCTACGATGGCGTATTTCACACCACCTTTTGGATTGGCAAGAAGACGATGGTGTCAATGCCCCCAAGTGGCAAACGGCTATGGATTAGCCATGTGAGTAATTTCCATCGGCGGGGCTCTTAAAATTTTTGCAAATATCTTGCACTTGTCGCATTGCCTAGCGTGATCGGCTGCATCTCGATTGACAGTTGGCTAGTAATACCCATAGCAAAGTATTTTCTTTGTCAAGGTTTACCCCCTAGTGTTCGTCGCATTCTTCACTCAAGACTTGTTTGATATCATCATGGGTGATACACCGAAGCAGGGGAATGGATAAAGTCCTTTTTATACATGACTCCTTCTTGGATGATTTGGCATGAAGCTTTGAGGAGGATATGACATTTTCCATTCCTCCGTTCAGGAAGAATTCCCCGTTGTAGATAGTCTTTGATAGGAGTCTTCCACGAACCCTTTTCTGGCTCCGTCTCCAAGATCTAGTCGATCTCCATCTGTCAATGTTTGAAATATTAAGTACTTCAACCAAAATAAGGATGTTCATTGCGCATCCCTAAGACTAGCCAGCTTTGTTCGCTGAGAATATGTGTAATGATGTAATATGTGAAGTCGGTTAGTAGCTCTTGGACCCGGCCGAGATAAGGAGCAAGACGATGCCCCTTAGTAAGATTAACTTCCCTAACTTTGCATACTACTAATCAAGAATCACAAAAGATATGTAAAGTTTTCGCTCCAAGTTCTCTAGCAAGTTTGAGGCTGACGATCAAGGCTTTACACTTAGCTTCGTTGTTTGTTGTAGGGAAGTTGAGTTTCAGGGCGTAGCAGATCGATTGTTCCTCAAGAGTCATTAACACAACTCCTGCGCTAGAACACTGATCATTGGATGCTCCATCCATGTACATTTTCTATTTGTTGGTTGGTTCTCCACTGCTCTTCGAGTAGTCATCTGATGCGGTGAATTCAGATATGAGGTCTACTAATTTTCGTCCTTAGATAGCTCTTCGAGGGAAATAAGTGATATCGAATTGGCTTAGTTTGATATTCCATTGAGTAGTCTTCCAAACGTCTCAGGTTGTTGTATGACCTATCGTAACGGCTGGTAAGCATAGACGTTAATAGGGTGAGCCAGAAAGTAAGAGCGGAGCTTTCGTGATGAAATCAATAGGCATTACGTTGGCTTTTCTAGCTTCGAGTAGTCTTCTCTTAGTACCTATCAATCGCTTGGTTACATAATATACCGATCTTTAGATCCGGTTCTCTTCGCATAACATTGCGGCACTTGTGGCGTGTACCGACATGGCTAAATTGATGTATAAATCTGTATAGTCTACTGGCTTTGACAAGATGGGAGGTCTCTTTAAGTGGTTCAACAAAGCTTGGAATGCGTCTTTACAATCCTACGTCCATCCGAAATTCCTTTTCCATCTCCTGATTAGGTCGAAGAAGATAGTTCACTTGTCAGGGGCCCTGGAGATGAATCGGCTTATGGCGATGACCTCCCATTTTGACTCTATACCTGCTTGATTGTCTCCGATACCTAGACTTCTTTTATTGCCTGAATCTTCTTAGGGTTGGCTTTAATTCTTCGGATAGAACTAAACATCTTTGCTAAGTCACCGATGTGGTCGTTTGATCGTCGTGACTTCACAAGTGTAACATCCACATATACTTCCGTCTATTGCCTGGTCTGGTCTTTGAACATCCTATTGACCGGTCTCTAGTGAGTAGCTTCAGCATTATTTAGTTCAAATAGCATCACAACATAATGATATAATCTTGGAACGGTAATGAAGTTGATGTGCTCCTGGTCGAGGACGTGCACCAGGATCTGGTTGTACTCGGAGTACACATCCATAAATAAAAGTAGTTTATATCCAACGGTTGAGTCTACCAGTTGGTCGATCCTCGAAAGTGGTAGGCTGTCTTTTGGACATGCCTTGTTCAAGTCTGAGTAATTAATGCGCCACTACTTTCCATTAGCTTTTCTCATAAGAACTGGATTTGATACCCATTTCGAGCAGAGGGTGTCGCGAGTAAACCAATTGTTTTCGAGTTCATCCACCTCCTCTTTAGGTGCAGTGAATCTTTCCTGATCCATGTCGCTTTGCTTTTGTTTCACTAAGACATGCCTTGGGTTCGATATTCAATGCATGACTCGTGATAATCGGTGAAATCACACGCATGTCAGAATGGGTCCAAGTGAACACATCAAGATTCATTCAGAGAAAGCGAGCTAATTCCTTCATCATCGTTACACTGAGCTGTGGTCCGATCTTCAGTACCCGTTTTGGGTCTCCATGGCTGACTGTAATGTCGACTGTCAGCTCAGTGGGTGCAATCTTGGATTCTTTGAGTTCAAATGTAACTATTTCGCGTAACAATCAACGTGAAATCTGGTTGGGACGGTCAATGATGATGGTTACTCCAGTCGAATCCTAGAGTCTTATCTTGAGTTATCAAGTCTGATAGTGAAGGGCTCTAAATGCTTTGAGCGATTATCTGCAAATGGCCAAAGATCAGGCTTAGAAGCACATTGAAGAAAATGTCGAGTAGGGGTCAGCCTCGAGTTGAGTGCAGCTGCATGGATGGCTCTTGCTTTGAGTTTGAATCTGCTTGTGTATTCGAGTATCGTGCTTTCCATTCACTGTATTGGCAAACTGTTGCTCGTCGTTTAAGTTGGAATGATAATTAGTTGCCTACGAGCTTGGGCATCGATTCGATGATTCTATCTCTAGGCATGCTTTCACTCGTAGCCTTGAGTGTTGTAAACACTATTTATAAGTTACAATATTGAGCTATCATAGCCAGTCTTTGGATGATCACACTTCTACTCCCAGTCTCGGGTTGATAAATGTACTGCATGGATGGTCGAGTCTCGTCTTAGATATGTTTATACTCCCAACTAAGATCCTAAGACATAGAGTTGATCGATCAATGGTCGGTTCACATTCATCTTGTTTCTCGCTCGTGCCCTCGAGCCTGGGGCGTACATCGATAAGTAGGAAGGCAAACCATGTCCACTATAGCTTTACACTCTTTCCCGTTGAATCGTGGGATCAGGTTGGTTGATGGAAGGCTGAGTCTCGCCTATCCTGGATTGTATTCTAGTTTTTCCTTCCAGGGGGAATACTTCGATGTTTCATTGGATTTCGGGCATGAGTTGGGTACTAGACGGTCAACCACGTCCACTTTAATTCATATTCTGTAATCAGATCTAGGGGTAAAGTTGGCTCAATTGCTGTCGGGTCATGCTCATCTAGTTTCATACTCCTCCTGACGGATTGAAGGAGGGTGCTGGAGAATTAATGATCGAGTCTTCGTGGTTTATTCTCTTTCCCACACTCTGGTGATCATAGTTTTTTGAGGGACATCCGGGTCACATCTGTTTATGTTTGGTATGGATGGATATTGACCCTCGATCTGATGGTACGATATAGTCGGTCACCCGTAACTTTGGATGTCGTTTCGATTGATTTTGTATTGAGGCCTCCTTGAAGTCGTTGCCTTAAGTTGTAAAGAACACCAAGCCAGAGCTATAATGAGCTATCGTATTCAACTTTTAGTGATTTTTAATTATGCCCCCAGCATTGATTTGGCGAGGCCATAAGTCGATTGGTCGAATTCCATTCTTAGCGAGTTTATACTCCTGTCGATTTCAGGTCGGAGTTTGTGAAATAGAGAACGGTTGAAATCCACTTATCTGTTCATCCATGTTTATACACAAGTCCGCATTTTGGGGACTTAGAGTTATTCTGCGTGCAGTCGACTCGCGCCCAATTTGTGTTCATACTTCTGTCCGCATTCCGGGGACTTAGAGATTTTGTCGAATGTTTTACACTCTAGTCCGCAGTCGGGGACATAGATATTTTGGTCGAACTGTTTATACTCTAACCCTCAGCCTGGGATTTAGAGTACTCGAGTCCGCAGTCAGGGACTAAGAGATTTTGTTGAATCGTTTATACTCTAGTCCACACTTCGGGGACTTAGTGATTTTCAATGGATCGTCTATACTCTAGCCCGCACTCCGGTGACTTAGAGTACTCTAGTCCGCGCTTCGGGAACTTAGGGATTTTTTGTTGAGTCGTTTATACTCTAGCCCGCGCTCCGGGGACTTAGAGATTTTTGTTGAATTGTTTATACTCTAGCCCGCGCTTCGAGGACTTAGAGTATTCTAGTCCGTGCTTTGGGGACTTAGAGATTTTTGTTAAGTCGTTTATACTCTAGCCCGCACTATGGGGACTTAGAGTACTCTAGTCCATGCTCCAGGGACTTAGAGATTTTTGTTGAGTCGTCTATACTCTAGCTCGCACTCTGGGGACTTAGAGTACTCTAGTCCGCTTCAGGACTTAGAAATTTTTGTCATGTCGTTTATACTCTAGTCCGCTTCAAGGACTTAGAGTACTCTATTCCGCTTCAAGGACTTAGAGATTTTTGTCAAGTCATTTATACTCTAGTCCGCTTCAGGGACTTAGAGTACTCTAGTTTGCTTCAGGGACTTAGAGATTTTTGTCACTTCAGGGACTTAGAGTACTCTAGTCCACTTCAGGACTTAGAGATTTTTGTCAAGTCATTTATACTCTAGTCCGCTTCAAGGACTTTGAGATTTTTGTCAAGTCGTTTATACTCTAGTCCGCTTCAGGGACTTAGAGTACTCTAGTTTGCTTCAAGGACTTAGAGATTTTTGTCAAGTCGTTTATACTCTAGTCCGCTTCAGGGACTCTAGTTCGCTTCAAAGACTTAGAGATTTTTGTCAAGTCGTTTATACTCTAGTCCGCTTCAAAGACTTAGAGTACTCTAGTCCGCTTCTAGGACTTAGAGATTTTTGTCAAATCGTTTATACTCTAGTCCACGCTCCTGGGATTTAGAGTACTCTAGTCCGCACTTCGGGGACATAGAGATTTATGTTGAGAGCAATCGTATTTCCACCCGTTTGATTTGTACTTCATTTACCGTGTCGAGGCGAAAGTTGTCGAAGAACAGTCGAACCACGTTTGCTTATGGAGTGGGATTCTGCCCCCAGCATTCTGGACGAAACTTGGCAATCAAATGGTCGATTCTTGTCCACTTGGTAGTTGTGGCTCTTCCCATTAAAGCGAGGAAAAACATAGGTGATTAATGATCCAATCACGTCCATGTTGGGTTCGGATGGTCGAGTCTTGTACAATTTTCTTCGTATTCTTTCTAGCAAACTGAGGATAATGGATTATCGAGCAAACAAATTAAGTCGCAAACGTTCCAAGATGCACTCGTGTCCATGTATTGGGAGCGGTGGTTGACGAGTAGGCAGTCCATCACAGCTATTTCAAGTCGGGCTTTCTAACCGCCTCTTGTGTTCAGGGCAGGAGTTGATGTGTAGATGACTCGAGGAGTGGATGATCGGGCCACATTCGTTCCAAGCCTTGTTTAGGTCTCCAAGTCGAATATGGAGGTCGATGAATGGACGGTCAATCATGTCTGCTTCGTATTGGGTTTTGACCGTGACGAGCTTTTCCACCTCTAGTCCTTCGCCCTAAGTCAGAGGCATATGGTTGATGATGAGTGGTCGAATCACGCTCGTCTTAATGAAACTCCACAGGTCTGATCATGATCTGCGGGGATTGGCTGGCAGCTAACTCTGAGTACTTGGTCACTTGCATCATTTTGGAAGTAGTTTAGTTCAAGTTGGTCGTAGTTCATAGCACAATTGAAATTGAAATAGAAATAATTCAAAGAAGATTGGAATAAATCTCATTGATAAGTGAAGCAACATCGTGTGCTCGCTGTTCAACTTTAACCCTAGCTCATTTTAAAGGGATGTCGACCGCCATCGGTCTAATTGATAATCATCGTTCTCTGTTGATAGGCATCGGATGTTCCCTGCCCGCCATTCTGTAGGGCTTGCACATACTGTTGAAGCTTTCCTTTCCAGATCAACTTTCCGACTACATCACAAAGGTGTTTGTAATTGCCAGTGTTAGGACCGTGTGCATCTTGCAATATACAACATTCCTCGGATTTTCTCTGGGCCTCGGTGGATTCTCTCGAGGCTGGTTTTCTGTACTACTCTAAGTCCTTAGCCAACGGGCCTGTGTTGTTCTTTCTCCTAATCTACTCTACTCTTCCTCGCTTTGGTTTTGATTAACTTTGCAACAGAAATGATCCAAGGTCGTAGGAGGCTCTCCAGCTAACTAGCTACCAAAATATATCTGTGGGTCGATTCCCCTCAAATGCAACCAGTATGATATCCTTGCTAGCATTTGGAATAAATTGGATAATGACATCACATCCTTGGTGTGAGTCGCATGCATTCTAAACTGCTCGACAAACTTCTGATCTGATTGATTGAATGAGGAGACGGATTTGGACAATAATCGCATAAATCGCATGATCGATACACCTCCAAGGAATATAGGAAAGCGTCTACATTCGGTGGCACTATCACTCTGGCGGAATTCATATGCCAATCGAATTTCATGAAATGTAGTCCATGGTTTGTGCTTTCAAAACACGCCGGCATGGTTGGCATATTAAATTTCCTTGGCTATTCTACACACTGAACGGCTTCAATGAATAGGCTTCGATTGGGGGAGATGATTCAATCATTGTCGATCTGGTTTGTTTTTAGGTTATAGCTACTTGTTATGCTTGTGAATGATGTATGCATGCCCGAGATATGAGAAAAGCAAGATGGACCGGTATTGACGGATTAGTGGTAAGCTACTTGGAGTCGCACCGGAGAAAATCTGCTAATTGTGTTTTTCTTGGAGTCACTAAATTCAAAGTCCCGACGATCTGCGCTTGGAGTCACTTTGGCATTTGCTTGGGAGAAAACCATTGTTTTACCCGAGTCTGGCTTTCGGGCCAAAGTTTCTTGCGTTTTGCTTAGAGTCATATCATTTATTTTCTCCAACCTTTGGGAGTATCATTTGAGTAATGGTTTCTTGTCCGTTCCTTAGCTAAAATTTAAAAGTTGCCGCTTGATCCTTTATGCCCTGGTTGGTCACACGACGTAAGGGAAGTGGTTAATGATCGGTTACGTCCCCTTTTTCAAAAAACCCTATGTCATATTCAGTATACATGCTACTTAGAGGGATACATGCTACTTAGAGGGATCGGTATACAATGGAGGGATCGGTATACATGCTACCTAGAGGGATCGGTATACACTGGAGGGATCGGTATACATGCTACCTGGAGGGATCGGTATACACTGGAGGGATCGGTATACATGCTACCTGGAGGGATCGGTATACATGTTGTTTGGAGGGATCAGTATACATGCTGCTTGGAGGGATCCGTATACACTGGTGGGATTGGTATTGACGAAATTGGAGAGATCGGCCATCACGGCCTTCAGAGAGGGATCGGCCATCACTTAACTTTAGTGCAAACTTCAACATCTGATCCCAAGATCTTGCATACATGAGTGAATCTGTTCCCTTCCAAATGGTCATAAACACATGAACAACTCCAAACAAGAACATTAGCATCATCAAATCCTCCAAAAACACAGGATGTAGACTTAGTTCCTCTAACCATGGCTATCATCTTCCTTTAGATTTCCTTCAAATCTGAGTAGAATAGGAAGTTTGCAGGTTAATAACTAGATCTATCTCACGAATATGGTAATCCACTAGTAGACGATGAGATCCAATCAAGCCGAGAATTCATTTCTCAATGAAAGCACCAAAATGTTGACACCAAAAATGGGCATCAACACCCCGTAGAATCTCATGGATACAGAAAATTAATGGAATCTGAAGAGGAAAACATAAAAGTAAATAAACACGAAGATTTTATAGTGGTTCGACAATCTTGGCCTACATCCACTTCTCATTTTATTAATATTTCACTCGATTACAATTACATGAGCTATTGGATTAGCTAAAATCCATTGATACAAGTTTATAAGAAGAATAGCCATGGCAGAGCTTCTGGAGGAGGAAGAAGGAGAAGATGAAGAAGTCCTCCAAAAAGAGAGCCCCAAAAATGGCCCCCGGCCCCTGTATTTATAGATGAAGGCAGCCTTCAACCTGACCATTTGGGCCCACCATAAGAAAGGCTTGGACCAACATACCATGTCAATCATACCGACCCGAGCCATAACACCATGCTTTGCCGACCTCACTATAGTATGCCGACCATTCTCAACATATCATCTCATCACATACTTTGTCGAACCCTTCAAATATGCCGACCCATCTTGGAACGACGACCCTAAACAACTCTACACACTATGCCGACCCGATGGATGTCACTCACTATGCCGATCTGATGGATGCCGCACACTATGCCGATCTGATGGTCTTTATATTCTATGCTGACCCAGCCACATTCCATTTGCTATGCCTACCGACCCGAACGATTTCATGAGTTCTGCCGACCCAAACACCACTAATACCATGCCGACCCGGTCCATCATAAATTCCACGCCGACCCGATCCACTCTTATGCCGAACCGGTGTACTGTACTTGCTACGCCGAGCCGATGGAGACCACACACTCTTCAACCTATCAATCATCTATGTCGACCCCTATCCCACCAAGCTATCATTTGTAATTCTGACATCCTACACCATCTATCCGTCAACCTTATTTACTCTGGGCTGGATATAACTATTCGGATATCATACTCTGGTCATATTGATGTCGTCTCGTGGCCATCTCTCCCATCTATAGTCAAGTCTGGTCCTCGTAATCACCTTTGTGTAGCCAGGCCAAAAGGTCGGATAACACTAGTATAAAAGTTAGATCTAGATTATGATTTGCTTGATTATCATAGTCTTATGTATTGCTTGTATGAATGGATGTATATGCATGGTTCTCTATGATTGTATATTATGCTTTGATGTTGTTTGCTAGTATTTTAGGTACTTGGAGAATAGGTTGGCGAATTTGACAAATCGAAGGCAAAGATGGTCAGAATTGGATGATACTTGGAGGAGCGGTCTTGGAGTATGAGAGGAACCCAAGTTACAAGTCGTAGCAAAATTGAGGTTAAGGACATAAGTCGGTGCCAAGTTATTATAGCTCGGTACCGAGTTATTTTTAGTGGTCAAAATGGATCGGTGACTTGATGGCTCGGTGGACAACATATAGAGGAGATAGAAAAGAGTAAGATGCAAGAAAATGGCTAAGGGTTGGATACTGTGGGGAGCTATTTCTAGAACTTAGAAGCCATGGCTTTAAGTTGATGTGGAGTTCTTTTGAAGGATGGGTCGGGGCCTAAAGCACTTGGGAAATGAGGTACTAGAAGTAAGAGATTGAACTTAGCCAAGGTTGGTCAAGTTAATAAGTCAGTGTCAAGTTATTATAGGTCGATACAGAGTAATTTATACTGATGGGATGGGAGTGAAACTTCCAAGAGAGGAAGTAGAAGCCCTGCAGGTCATGCTAAAGGTGTTTATTTGTTCGCTTGGGTTTAGATGGCAACATAGTAGCAGGATGATAGTTTTAGGACTTTGGAGACAACTCAATAAAGAAAGGAGTTAGGTTGCGATGATAGCGGCTTGATGTTAAACGGAGTCGTGAGAATGGTTATCCACAAAGGGCGGGTTTTAAGAAATGTGACCCGTGGATAGAACGGTTGAATGGTTCTACTATGGAATAAAGGAATGTATAATCGTTCCTCAAGGATAATGGAAATTGGATGGAGTAAGAAAAGGGCTTGGATATGCATGCTAAGGGATCATTGATACTTGGAGTGTTTTTTAATGTACTCAAAGTGTGATATCCCAGGATTTTGGACAATATCAATTTAATAATCTGCATTTAAAAATTAAATTGATTTGCTAATCTTTGTTAATAAAGATTTAAATTGGTTTAATAAACTTCTTTTATAAATATTTAATTGGTAAATATTTATCTTTTAAAATCTAATTAAATTGTTTTCTATTTATAATGAATATATATATAATTGTATATATTGTAAATAGGAAAGCTTTGGATTGAATTTAACAAATAAAAACATAATTTTCAAATTCTAATATATTTTGGTAATTTGGGAATTTTGATTAAATTTAATATAAAGCTTTTCAAAAGTTATTAAATAAATAAATTATATGGTTTTTAAATACTCAAGATAAATGTTAATTGTTTAAATTTATTTTAGCTTAAGTTTAAAATAGAAATGAATTAACAAAAAGGTTTGTGTTATTTTATTTTTGAATATAGCTTGCTAAATATGATTTGAATCATGTATATATATAAGTTTAAAATACAATTTTACAAATGGAACATTAATTCATTTGGTAAGATAAGTAAAATAAGTAATTTATATTAAGGGATAACTTCTATTATAATTATTTAAAATTGATAAATATGTTATTTTCAAATAATATTAACAATGTATTGTTTTTACAAATAGATTTTTTTTTAGAAATAGAATTATTATTTCAAATTGAACTTGGGTAGTTATATATGTATGTATATAACTTGATTTTAAATTGAATTTTAGAATTTGATTTGAATTTAAATTTAAAGTTTTGAAATTCAAAGATAGATATTTAAATTGTTTTGGATTTTAAAATATTGGTATAAACTTTTATTTATAAATATAATTGGTTGTATTTCTTTAAAATAATATATATATAGAAATAAGTATTTATAAACCAATATATATATATAAGCTTTCATTTAATATTTATAATAATAATAAATATTTAATAACAGGTATAAACACTTGTCAATTAAGGAACTTATGAATAATACATTTGTCCCTTAAGTATCATGCAATAAAACAAGTGGCAAGATACATTTTTCTCTAAAGTTTAAATTAAATAAATTAGTCTTAGAGGAGAAAACCTGATTTTTGTTATCCAGTTTAAAATTTTTTTACAAGTTCAAATATTTTCTCCTCTTTTTCCTGTAAACTAAAATCTGGTAATCAACATTCACTAAACCAGAAATTCGAGTCAAAACTATAAACATCTTCCTCAAAACAGAAATTTATCAAAGATATTAGCTTGTAAATCATTTGCAAAAAATCAAAACAAAAACCTGGGCATTCTTTCAATCTGAGACAAAATTGCAAGCAAACCCAAAATGGAATCAAAGCAGTCTCAACAAGTTTCAGTAGCATGAAAAGCTTCTGGGATTTAAAGCATTTCAGTTTCAAGTTTTAAAAAGATCAGAGCATTTTCCAGTTTTTAAAGTTCAAAAGTTATCAAAGGTTTTTCAAAATAGAGGCTCTGTTCTTCTGTAAACTGGTGAGTAAATTTTAATTTAAAAACAGTTCTTAACATGATTCTATAATTATTGTCAGTAATAAATGTAGTAGTAATTTAGTTCAAATGTTATATGGTTAGATATGAATGCATGCATATATTTATAGATGAGACTGTAGAAATAGATATGCAGGTGTATATGTTGTTCCTCTGTTCAACATTTTATAGTGAGTAGCAGTTTTAATCTATGATTATATAGATGCATTTGTATAGAAATGTTGTATTATGGTTTGCATGTATGTTTTAAGTAGAATTGAATGTAAATGATATGTGCATGTCTAGATTCAAGAACATAAGGCTCTGTTCCAGGTACACAGAGTTTAACCAAATTCAAAAATCGAAAATCTCCTCACCCATTCTCTAATAGGTCTTAGTATTTAAACAAGAAGTGTTTGAATTAATATGATTTGAGTTTTAAAAATATTTCTAAGAACAATTAGTTTAAGATTATCTGGAAATTTAAAATTTACAGTGGAAACTTAAAAGCATGACAAATTCAAGTGTCATGATTAAAGGTTGCACTTACATCATCTGGTTTGACTTCGAAAAACTTGATTTTTAAAAATAAATTCAGGGTTTTTATGAGAAATTCGTTGTTGAACGGGATTGGGTTTTCTGGCATTTTCTGGTGACCGGAGGGGAGATGGTCATCGTGATCGAGGCTGGAGGAAGTTTGGATGGTGTCGGTCATGGTAAAAAATACAAGGAGGAGTTCTCGAACGTGGTGATGACCATACGACATCGAATTAGGGTTCTACGACCTGAATGGGTCGTCATCATTCTCGAGGCGATTGCACAGCCTTGGGAAAATCGGAGGTGATCGCATGAGTGGGGAACGAAGCTGGAAGTCGAGGCGTTGCTATGGTCGGAAGGACAAGAGTTTCGGTGGACGAGATCGTCGTCGGCATGAGTTTTTATCGATCAGGGTGGGTTCCAGGCGTTTCTCGTTGGTTCGAATTCGATTTGCTATCGAATTCAGTTATGGGTGGACGTATTGATTGTCGAGGTCGTGGGCAGTTTGGCAATGATCGGAGAGATGGTCGGAGTTGAGTAGTTCAACGTGCACGTGCACGTGTGTACGTGATATCTGGGGTTGTTAGGGGAGTTTGGGGAAGAAGGGAAATACTCGGGTCAGGCTCGGGTTTGAAGGCGATTTTCTCGAAGTTGAGTATGTTCGTGGGCTGCTCGGTGTTTTTGTGAGTGCTGCTCGGGGTTTTTGTTTGGGTGGCTCGGGATTTTTGAATATTAACTAATTTTAAGTTGTGAAGAGAATTTTAGTTACCAGGTTTAAATTTTAAAAGAAAATCAAGCATTGTTAGTAAAGAAAATGTTTAACTAAATTTTAAAGTAAATTTAAAGTGAAAATGTTTTTAAATGAATGTTTTTTTTAGTTTTAAAATTTAATGTTTAAATTGTTTTGGGGTAAAGAAAATTATATAATTTCAATTATATAATTGATTTATAAAATGTTTTCAAATCTTTCAATTATAAAATAAGTTTTCAACAATATTTTCAAATGGAAATTTAATGATGCAATTAAGAATTTAATAAAGATAAAGAATTTATCTTTAAATTTAATTTAAGTTGTGATTAATTAAGGGTAACTAATTAGTAAGATTAATTAAAAGATTAATCACTTAATAAATAAATGATGAGATTAATTAAAATTACTTATGGTAATTAATTAATGGGAAGTCAATGGGTAGTTAATGATGAGATCATTAACTAGTGGTTAGGAATAACTAATTAAGGTAATTAATTGGTTTAATTATTTTAAGATAATTACTTATGGAAGAAATTAATGAAAGGTAATTAAGGGTTAATTAAATAGTTAATTAATTAATGTGATTAATTAAAGTTAATTAATAAATAAGATTAATTAAGACTAATTAATTAATGTGATTAATTAATGGACTGTAATTACTTAGTTAAGTAATTAATGATAATTACTGGAAGTAATTAATGGTAAATGATTTATGAATGGAAGTAATTTGAGTTTAATTACTTTTTGTAATTAATCAAGGGATTAATTAAAGATAATTAATTAAGGGTAAGTAATTAATTATGTAAGTAATTAAAGGTAGTTAATTATTAAGGGTAGTTAATCAAGAGTGATTAGTAAACATAATTAATTTAAATAAAGTAATTAAATTAAATGGAGTAATTAAATAAAGAAGTAATTAAGAAATCATTAATTAAATATAGTTAATGATGTAATTAAGGATTGATTAATTTAGATTAATTAATCAATAATAAGTAATTAAAGAATAATTAATTAATGTAATTAATTAAGGATTAATGTAATTAATTATAGTTAATTGGTTTATAAAGTAATTAAAGGTTAATTACTATATTTGGTTAAGAATAATTAATTTGTGAATTAATTAAAGATAATTACTTAAATGTAATTAAAGAATGATTAATCAAGGTGATTAATTAAAGTAGACAATTAGAGAATGATTAATTAAATTATTTGTAATTAATTAATGATTATATAAGTAAGATTTATAATGATGAAGTAATTAATTTAATTTATTTTAAATTAATTAAAAATGAAGTAGTTAATTTAATTCACTTTAAATTAATTAGAGATGGTATAGATCATTGTTTATATAGGAATGGATGATATTAATTACCTTGAATGGTTGAGATCTCAGATATGAGATGAGTGATGTTGTGTAATATCAATTGCTTTTGTTAAAGTATAATGATAATGTGAATTATCTGTTTGGTTGATAATATGAATTATCTAATGTGATATTGTTAATTATCTATCTCTGTGTATATAGATAAGAATTGAATTGTTTTAACCTTAAAACAACTTGGCCTTAAAAGATACGATTTGGATTTCGATGAGACCGGGATCGGGTTTCCAGATTTGGATATCCGAATACCACATCGATCCAAATTAACGATAGGTCGTGAATCTCAAGTGAAGATGAAGATTCAGAGTGCAAGGGTTATTGTCGTTAACTCTGAGGGTGATTCCAAAACGAGTGTAACGAGATAATGCCTTCGGTTTCGTTCGAACCCGGAACGAACTTGTATGGATTGAATGCTTTCAGAACATCGTCAGGTGGACGATGAGCATTCTAAGTGATGTGTTCTGATTAAAGGTAATCGTAGCCTTAAGCCTCATCAACCGGGAATGGCTAAAACAGGGGAGGTGCAGCAAGGCTTCGTGGGTAGCACCCACTGAGAGTAAGGTCATCCCTGTCTAGATGTCCCTTTCTATTTCGGCTTAGTGGTGCGGTTGAATGATCACAACCGTGGGGTGATTTTATTCGGAATTATCCAGTAAGGGATGGTTCCGGCTTTGTGTTGCAGGGGAGCGGGCGTACTCCTCGGTACGGTGATCTAGGCCACGTACTGTGACGGGCGGTACCCCGGTAGCCCTGCCATTGTATGGAATCCAAACTCCAATAAGTGCCGTACGATTTAGTTGTGCCCAACTATGTTGGAACGTGAGATGTAAGCATTCCAGCTATTTCTGTATTTTACTTGAAAACCCTAGACCCTATTATAATATAACCGGATTTCCTATCAAATGTTTTGGTTAGCGTAAGGTAAAAACTTTTCCATGTTTATGTGTGGGAAGTCTTACGTGATACCTTTGTTTTCAAAAAAGTTTTGAAGTTAAACAATTTTAACCCGTTTACTCACACCAGACCCATGTCTGACCCAAGTGTTTATTTTCTGTTTTATTAAACTCTTGGGTACTCAAATTTTTACGAGTAGCCAAGGGATTCAGGTTAGCTTTGACGAATCTATGGAGGAGATATGGAGCAGGAGGCTTCAGCATTCGTAGATAGATAGTTCTCCGCTGTGTTGGTTTCTCTGAGTCTTATTGTCTGAATTGTATCTTGAGTTGTATAATAGACAGAATTTATAACTGTCTATTTTGTGTTGTATAAGTTGTGTAACTCTGATTATGTAAAGACTATGTAATAGTTATGTGATATATTATATTTGTTTCGTTCCGCTGTGAGATTCTGATATTGTTTAGTTCTTTCTTTCTCTTCTTTTCTCTTTTCTATCCCTTTCTTTCTTATTAACGATGCGTCATTCTGTGGAATGAGTGGCGGGTCGTTACACAAAGTAGGGGTATTGTGAGGACACTCATCATTACTTTAAATGGCTACCCTAGATCGGTTAAATGGATATGTGTACTATAGACCGATTGATTGGGTCTAGTATCAGTTTTGGGCTAAAGAGAGTACACTAAAAATCAAGATTTCCATTAGTCCTCGGTAGTTGAAAGATCATGAGTTATCATATATCTAGAGCACATTATGTGACAGTGAGGATTGTTTGATGGATGTTATGGTTGTCATGATCGTACTTTCGTAGTCTATCACTCTAGGGATGTCATTGTAGATAAGCATTGGAGATAGGGATAACTGGACACCCGTCATCACACTTGGTTTGCAGTGTACCTTTACTATATTTTTAGAGTAGCATATTATGTTCATTATATGCTAACTCTTCGGTTGCAGGGACATGTCAAGTATGGTTCGTATACCCTTGTTCTTTACTATATCGACTTGTATAGTATTTTGAGATTCATTTACCGCTCACACCAGACTGCTGTTTGACTCGAGGTTTCATGCTTTGCTTCTTATTATCTCGAGTACTCTTAAATGAGTAGAGTTGATACCAGGTCTAGGTGCAATGCAATAGCTATGCGAGGACGAGCTAGATGAAGCTATTTCGTATTATATATGGATTACCATGCTTATTCCATTGTGCAACATTATGGAGCCTTGGAAGTGTTTGCTTATTATTATGAGACAGTTATTTGAGTTTATTTCCATTATATAAACTCTATTACTCGTTGTATAACTCTATGAATATGTACTATGATATTTGGATCACTTTGTTATTGTTGTCTCTTCTATTTTATATATGTGATGTATATTATATTTTATTCCATCCACTGTCAGATATATGGCAGGTTCTGTGATGTTTATTTCATTTTAAAATCTTGATGATCATTCTACATCGGTCGAGCATATCAGCAGCACACTATCTTATGTATATTGGGTGCCGGTGGTATAGAGCGGTCGTCACATTTGGTATCAGAGCTTAGGTAACATGATTAACCTGAGTTGATACCATGATCAAGTAGAGATGGGGAAGGTATATATACACATACATACGAGAGAGTGTGTACTTGTTATATATTTTGATTTTCAAAACTATATAGTAGTATATATGATATATAAGTCGCATGCACACACCAGCAACATTGATAAAGTTTTCTTTTTGAGAGACTGATCATTCTTATTACAAATCAAGAATGAGCCGGCAAACAAGAAACACTATGAGGAACTTCATCTTCGTAGTTGAGGAAGGAGTGGGCTTGGGGGCTGCTAACCTTGACTTCCAAGCTATTTTCAATAAGATGATGGCGAACATGCTTCAAAATGCCTAAGTGGCTACTCTAAATATTGCTATTGGTGCTTGTGCTCAAAGTGCAGGAACCGAGAGCTGACTTTGCCAAGTTATGCAAATACTATTCTACCTTGGGAAGCAAACCATTCCTTGGAACAGAGTCGGCTATCAAAGTGCAGGATTGGTTGGACACCTACGAGCGTATCTTTGGTGATATGGAGATAGATGATGCCATAAAGAGGAAGCTGGCCTCTAGACAGCTTCAAGGGTGGGCCACGAACTGGTCAAATGCCATTACCATTGCTACACCTAAGGATCAGTTCACTAGGGACCAGTTCAAGGCCAGGTTTAATGAGAAGTTCATCCCGGCTACTCAAAAGTCGGTGTTATTCAAGAAAATTCTGATTTAAAGCAGGGTGATATGTTTGTCTTCAAAAATATTGCTAAGTTTGATGCTTTATCGAAGTACGAGATGCCTTTCATTGACACTCTATTGAGAAAGAATGAGAAGTTCATTAAGGATTTGGATGGCTACTCGGGGGATAAGTTGGTTAGTTATATCGATGAGCCATTCGAAAGACTTATCAAGAAAGTTCTTCACCAGGATAGTTTATACCCCAAGTCCAAATTAGCTGTGGTTGCTAAGATGGAGCCAAAACCGTAACAAGAGGCGGAGGCAAGGCAAAATGGAATGGAAAGAGGAAGTAGTCTCAGGGAAAGAACTCTTGAAAGAAGGCTAAATGAGATCCTATTTTTATGGCTGTGGAAACAAGGGTCGCCTAATCAAAGACTGCAAATCTGATAGGAATAAGAAGTGTTATAACTGCGACAAACCCGGACACATACTGAAGAATTGTCTGGAACCACCACATCAAAAAAGGTTGTGAAGGCATATTGTAGCACCCCTAATTTTCGATAACATTATTCAGGAGATTTAATTAGATAAATTAAATAGAATAATGTAAATAATTAAAGTGATAAGGGGATTGAGATATGAAAAATAAATTATGGGCCATGCTTAATAAGATAGATGGGCTTATAAGTGGTTATATATGATAATTAATTAACCTAAGGGCTTATTAGGAAATAGTCGCACATAACCCATAACCTATATATATATTCTCATTTCTCTTTATTCACATTCATTTGTGCAAAACAAAAATAAAACACAAACATAAGAAGAGGAGCCGGCCATTGTTAAGAAAAAAAAAGAATAGAAATTCAAATCAAGTTAAGGGATTAAAGCAAGGGGAGTAAATCTTAATCTCAATATCTCCTTATCCTAATCAAGGTGAATTATTATTTATACCATCTCTATTTTGTTTTATGATCATATGTTTTCGGATTTAAGATTAAATTCATTTTTATGATGATATGCTTGAATTATAATATTTTTGATTTAAATCAAAATATTTGAATAAGGATTTATATGGTTTTAGGGCAAAACCGATTGTAAATGATTTTTGAATGCAATGAGAAAATTTTATGTTATGTAAAACAAGATTTTGGAGTTGGGTTTTAATTTTGATAATTTTCCAAACTATGGAAAGACTATTATGAATTTTCAAAGGAAAATATGGTTAATTGGGTTTAGAAATTTATTTCAGAAATTATATTAAGAATTTGGGTCTGAAATTTAGATTTGTTAAATAACATGATGAAAGTGAATTTCTGTAATTTTTGGGGATTTTTCCTAATTGATTTACTGTGGAAATTAAATTATTTTAGAAGGAAGGACTTACTTGCATTATTGTTTTTGCTTAATGGAAGGGCTTATTTGTTAAATTAATCTTGGTTTAGAACTGAAATTAAGCAGTAATTATTTTTGCAAAGAATTTGAAAAGTTGTTCACATGTTTACAAGTGAGCAGGTTAGTTAGAAGTATTTGCTTCAATTAGCAATAAATCAGTTTTACCTAGAAAAGTGGGTTCCGCCTCCTTTAGAAGCACCTTTCAACCTTATGCTTCTGCCTTCAATCAAGTTGAAACTCCACAAAGCCGAAACCAATACACAAGGTATCATCATGGGTACGTAGTGGATTGGAGGAAGGCGGAAGGCATGGTGTTGAAACCTAGCTTCCGATTGGGACAAAACCTTTGCTTTGCTTTTATATGTTAAGCGTCTGCCTTTGTTTTACTAGAGCTTTCAAAGGAGTCGAAACATATGCTATCGAAAGGGGTTTTATAAATAGCTTTTGAATAAGGTTTCCATCTTTCATTTTTAAGTATGAGCTTTCGAACGAGTCCCTTGTTTATAAAACAATGCTTTCGAAAATGGTGGTTCCGGCCTAGTCGAACCCCTACTGCCATTCTTTTGCCTTTCGAGTGTATTGAAGTCATCAAAGCTTTCGAAGGGTAGCCCTTGGTTTAAACTTATGTTAAGATACTTCCTAAATGCTTTCGAAAAGGTTCGTGGGTTTCGACAGCAATGGATTCGAAAGGGGGTTTTGATGCTATCCTTCAAAGTTTTGCTTAAATGTTATGAAACTTTCGAAAGGATGGTACCGATGCCATCAAACTTTCCTAAACAATTTTATATGAATAATTAAGGTTTCGAAAGAGATACTTTCGTATATATTCACTTTGACCTAATAGATGCTTTTAGTAAACCCAATGGTTTTGAAAGGGGTACTTTCATTGGTTTTGAAGCTATGTTTATAAGGATTATTAAGCAATGTTTTGATACTTTCGAAAGGCATATTTTTGTTTCGAAAGAGATGATTTAAAGAGCTTCGAAAGGTATATGTTTTGTGTTTTGAAAAAAAGTTTTCTATGCTTTTGAAGGAGGTTATCCACGGGTTTTGAAAGTAATGTTTTAAGGCTTTGAAAGCCTTAGTTTTCAAAGCAAATAACCCAATCTCATTTTAAAAGAAGACCATGGCATAAATAAAGTATTTTGAAATGGAGTTTTGAAGAAGTTTTCCTTGGTGCGTTAAAGTGATTAACCTAGTTTTATATAAAATGATTTTAAGGATATTAAACCACAGGGGTTGGTATTATTATGTTTGCTTCTTCATATATGTATTTGAATATATTCACATTGTAATGGACCCATAACTGTGATTTGGGGAAGGGCAGAATAACTGGTTAGGTCGATCCAGTAGTGAATATAAACTAAATTAACTCCTGAATAAGTAGAATTGCATCCAGGAGGTCAGGAAGGCCAGAGTATAGGATGCTAAAATATTAAAAGAAGATATTGGTAGGGGCCAATAGGTTCACAGTAAGTCCATGAAAACTGTGTATAGGAAAAGATATTGACAGAAGCCAATAGGTTCATAGTAAGCCCATGAAAACTATGTATAAATGAAGATGACTGGAAGACAGGTTCATAGTTAGCCCATGAAAACTATGATTTGATATTGGCAGGGTCCATTAGGTTTGTAGTTAGCCTATGAAAACTATATCCAGATTAAGATATTGATAGAAGTCAATAGGTTCCTAGTCAACCCATGAAAACTAGGATAAGAGGAAAGATATTGGAGTTACCAATAGGTTCAGGGAGAACCCATGAAACAATGATGATATTGGCAGGGGCCAATAGGTTCTTAGTGATCCCATGAAAACAATGAAATAGGACAGGGAGTCCATAAACATTTAACAGGTTATTAGTCAGCCCATGAAAATTAATAGGTTAAAAGTGACCCTAGAAACTATAAATAAGACAAATAGTCAAAAATGAATGAGGATGGGTAATCCAGAATTGATTTACTTGTTTACATATCATCATATTATTTTGAGTTGTTTTAACTATTGTGGATGTAGGAGCACAGTATATGGTTTTATAAAGGTTTTAGGATACCTGTGAGTGGAAAACCCGTTCTGCTATGCGGCGTGATCTCAGTGGATATCTAAATGGTTTGAGATGGTAGATTATTATTCATACCAGGGTTTATATCTGACTCGAAGTTTATGTTTTCTCCTTAAACTCTCGGGTGCTCAATTGATTTTGAGTAGTTTGAGAGTTGAGGTTTTCAGGTACCTCTTTAGACGAGTAAGCTTCCGGAGACGTGCATGAGACATAATAGCTATCTCGAGTTCTCTTTTATTTTGATTCCGCTGTGTTGTTGCTGTAAAGGCAAAGTTTTTAAACTGCATATATATATATATATATATATACTTTGATCATCCAAGGGGGCATCTTCATATGTCGCTCTTGGCGTATGTTGTAATAAATATATTTTCTCTGAACATGGTTCTCCTACTGGGATTATGTAATGAATTTGAAATATTTTGAAATGGAATGAGAAAGTTGCTTGTTGATTTTAAATTTTTTCCATATCCATGTGTTTATGTTATATCAATGTATCTAACATTACCGTATTTGGTCGTCGAGGATTAATAACTATAGATAACTACAGCATCCGCAGTCGTTAGTTTTGGGCCTCCAAGTAGGGGATGTTACAAGTTAGTATCAGAGCATAAGTTTACGAAACTTAAAAGAAATTTGAACCTAATTTTTTTTAAAACATAATCCAATGAATCTGAAAATAAGATCGGGGTTTAGGTTAACGCTATAGTAACGTACTTGTATTTGATATATATATATATACCCGTGTATATATATATATATATACGTATTCCCCTCTCTCTTAGACCGTTCTTTTGTATCTTACTAAGGCTCGCATGCAGATCTACGTGAAAGAAGATATAGAAGTAGGAAACAGAAGAGGAAATCTCGGTGGAGTAAGCACCACAACTAATGGAAATGTTCGACCTAATACTAGGAGGAACCAAGGTCGACAGGCTAATGATAACCAAAATGCTAATGCCAATGTGGGTGTTGGAAATCCACCAGTCGATATTGGGGTGATGTATCAGTTCTTCGCTAATATAATGCAAGCAAGAGTTGTTGCTGGTGTAACTGGTAATGTTGGAGGAGCTAATCATGTGGCTCTAGTTGGGAATAATTATGCTAAGCCGAGAAGAGATTATACCAGTCTTGGTGAGAAGCCATTCATGGGGACGGAAACATAGAGGTAGAGAATTGGTTGTTGCGTTATGAGAGAATATTTGCTGATTTGGGTTTAGATGACGAGTACAAGAGAATGTTGGCCACTAGGCAGTTGCAAGGGTCAGCACTTCATTGGTGGAACAGTGTTACTGTTGGTGCTCCGGAGGAGGAATTGACTTAAGCTGATTTTAGAAGGAGATTTGAGCAAAGGTTTATGTCTGAGGTTGCTAAATTAGCGCTGTTGAGAAAGTTTTTGGATCTGGAGTAAGGAGAGACGTCGGTTGTTGAGTATGCCACTAAGTTTGATGAGTTGTCTCGTTATGGATATAATACTATAGATACCGTCATCAGGAGGAATGAGAGGTTCAGTAGGGGACCGAGGCTCGAGATCGCTAGGGCGACCCTACCACATCTTCGTGATCCTAGAATGTAGTGGTGGAGATGGCAATTTGCCATGAGGAGATGCTTGTTGTTTGTGCTAGAGAGAAGCCAGTTGAAACCCAAGGTTCCCTGGAAAAGAAAAGAAAATTCTTTAAGAAAAAGGGAGCCCAGAAGGAGATGCTGCCAAGAAGGCAAATGCAGACTTAGTTTGCTTTAAGTGTGACAAGAAGGGTCATTATGAAAATTAGTGCCGGTTGGGCAAGGGGAAGAAGGCTGCAGATAAGAAGAATGTGAAATGCTTCAACTATGACCAAGTTGGGCATTATAAGAATCAATGTCCAGAATCGGTTAGGACAGACAAGGGAAAGGTTTTTGCTGTTGGACCATCGTCTGCTAGGCCAACTGTAGTTGAAAAAGGGAAGATTGTGATGGAAGGTACGTTTTTGATTTAGAGTATACCAATTAGGATACTATTTGATACTTGTGCATCACATTCATTTATATCCTAGTATTTGGTCGATAGGTTATGCTTAGAACCGACATACCTTGTTACTTCCTTAAGGGTTGTGAATCCAATAGGAGGGTATGCAACTCTAGGGATGAGATGTGACTAGCTAGAACTTGACTTGTTAAGTCATAAGTTTGCATGCAGTCTGTATGTTGTCTATTTCATAGATTTCGAAATCATTTTGGGTATGGATTGGTTGAGCAAGTATGCGGCTAGGATATTTTGCCAGGATGGGGAGATATCACTAAGACACCCCGATAGTCATAACTGAATCATATTCTTAGTGGTGAATTTTGACCGGAGTAGTTCTGCTTTGTTAAGTGCCATGGAAGTGGGAGAAGAGCTAAGTCAGGTTCGAGTAGCAAGAGAGTTTGCATATGTCTTTAAGCCGGTCACATGACTACCACCGAAAAGAGCTGTTGAGTTTCGGATAGACCTTGTGCCAAGAGCTGAACCTATAGGTAGACCACCTAACAGGATGACACCGACTGAAATGAAGGAATTGAAGGTTCAGCTAGTGGATCTAGAAGGAAGGAATTTTATTAGACCAAGCAGTTCGCCTTGGGGAGCGGCCGCGGTGTTCGTGAAGAAACTAGATGGATTGTTGAGGATGTGTATCGATTATCGTAAGTTGAACGAGAGGATGATCAAGAATAAGTATAATTTGCCGAGAATATATGATATATTTGATCAGTTGTGTGGAGCCAGAGTGTTTTCCTAATTAGATTTGGCGACAGGTTTCCATCGGTTAAAAGTGGCAGAGGACAGTATTCCTTTGAAAGCACTTCGGACTAGGTATGGTTCGTACGAGTGGTTAGTAATGCCATCCGGGTTAACGAATGCACCTGCTTTCTTCGTGGATTTGATGAACCGAGTTTTCCGAGAGTACTTGGATAGGTTTGTGCTAGTGTTTATAGATGACATTTTGGTATACTCTGAAGATAAAAGGGAGCATGAAGATCATCTTAGAGTTGTGCTTGAGACGCTGAAGCAGCACTAGCTGAAGGCGAAGTTTTCCAAGTGGCATTTTTGGAAGAAAGAGGTTAAGTTTCTTGGTCACATGGTTTCAGAGAAGGGCTTGTCGGTCGATCTAGATAAGATCAAAGCTTTTAATAGTTGGAAGAGACTATAGACGGTGACTGAGATTAGAATTTTTCTTAGCCTTGCTGGCTATTACTGGAGATTAATCAAGGATTTCTCGCGGATATCAACTCCTTTGACTAAGCTAACCAAGAAGGAGGTGAAGTTTGTCTGGTCCGAAAAATGTGAGGAAGCATTCCTTAAGTTAAAGCATTTGTTGACCAATGCACCCTTGTTAGTAGTTCCAGACGAAAGCGAAGGTTCTATGGTGTATAATGATGCATGTAGGACTGGATTGGGAGATGTGTTAATGAAGATGGGTAAAGTGATTGCCTACGCTTCACAACAGCTTAGACCACATGAAGTAAGATATCCTACTCATGATTTAGAGTTGGCTGTGGTGATCTTCGCGTTGAAGATTTGGAGGCTTATCTCTTAGAGGAGAGATTTGAGCTATACACGGATCATAAGTCTTTAAGGTACTTATTCTATCAGAAGGAGCTGAATATGAGACAATGGAGGTGGTTGGAGTTTTTGGCTGCTTATGATTTTGGTATAGAGTATACTCTTGGGAAAGGAAATAAGGTAGCGGATGCTCTTAGCTAAAGACATCAAAATGTGGTGTTAGCTATGTTGGCAGAATGGAAGGATTTGGAAGCCTTGACTACTTGTAGTATGTAGTTAAGATCGACTTCTAGTTCTAGTTAGAGTACTGCCATGTTGTTTTGTTTAGAAGTTCGACCAATGTTGATCGAGAGGATTGCTTCTAAGCTGAAGGAGGATCCATTATTAGCCGAGAAGATCAGAAGGCTTGAGGTTGGAACCGAGATCGATGATTTGAAGGATTTTGATCTTGACCAGAGAGGATGGTTAAGAAAGAAGGGACGATTGTGTGCTCCGAACGTTGAGGACTTGAGGAAAGAAGTTATTGGAGAATGTCATCTATCCAAATTTACGATTCATCCTGGAGGGACCAAGATGTATCAAGATATGAAGAGGAGCTTCTATTTAGAAGGTATGGTGAGGGATGTTGGCTTATGGGTTAGGCAGTGTGCAAACTGTCAACAAGTGAAGGCCGAACGTCAGAATCCAAGTGGATTGCTTCAACCTCTAGAGATTCCAGTTTGGAAATGGGATTCGATATCCATGGATTTTATTGACGGGTTGCCAAGGTCAAATATGGGAAATGATAGTATATGGGTCATAGTGGACAAATTGACCAAGAGTGTCAAATTCATTCCAGTTAAGTCAACCAAGCGGCACCTGTTTTTACTAAGTTGTTCATGAAGAACATGGTTAGACTACATGGAGTTCCTAGTAGTATAGTCAGTGACAAAGATGCTTTGTATACTAGCGCATTCTGGAAGAGTCTATGAGTTGTGTTAGGCACTAAGCTTAAGATGAGTACCGCATATCACCCTCAAAAAGATGGGAAAACAGAAAGAGTCGATAAGGTACTCGAGGATTTATTAAGAGCTTGTGTATTGGGTTTTAGTGGATCTTGGGAAGATCACCTACATTTGGTCGAGTTTTCCTATAATAATAGTTATCAGACTAGTATAGGAATGGCGCCTTTTGAAGCTTTGTATGAAAGGCATGCAAATCACCAGCATGTTGGTTGGAGACTGGAGAAAGATTAGTCTTAGGTCTAGATCTGGTTAGAGAGGTGATAGAGAAGATTGAGTTGATCCGAGAAAGGATGAAGGAAGCTCAGTCCAGACAGAAAAGTTACGCAGGTAAGAGGCGTAAAAACCTAGAGTTCTCAATTGGAGATAAGGTTTTCATTAAAGTATCACCGATGAAGGGTGTGGTACGTTTGGAAAGTCAGGGAAACTGGTACCGAGATATGTTGGTCCATTTCAGATTACAGAGAGGATTGGAAAGCTCGCATACAGAGTAGATTTGCCTAGCAGTATGGCAGGTGTCCATAATGTATTCCATGTGTCTCATCTTCGCAAGTATGTTCATGATCCAGAGACTACTATTCCTCCGACATGGTTGGAAGACTTGGTAGTAGAGCCTAATTTGACTTTTATTAGACAACCAGTTCGGGTTGTAGCGAGAGATGTGAAAAGACCGAGGAACAAGACAGTCAAGTTGGTGAAAGTTCAATGGAGCGACAATAAGAAGGACTGTACTTGGGAGACATAAGACAGAATTAGAGATACTTATTCTGATCAGCTTTGAGGGTATGTCTATATTAGATTTATATAGATAATTGCTAGTCAGGTAGGCTAGTATGGTGGTTAGGAGTGGTTACAGATGATTGTTATGTTTAGTATTTAGTCCTTATTGAATTTCGAGGACGAAATTCTTTAAGGAGGGGAGCCTGTAACACCCCTAATTTTTGATGACATTATTGAGGAGATTTAATTAGATAAATTAAATAGAATAATGTAAATAATGAAAGTGATAAAGGGATTGAGATATGAAAAATAAATTATGGGCCGTGCTTAATAAGATAAATGTGCTTATGAATGGTTATATATGATAATTAATTAACCTAAAGGCTTATTAGGAAATAGCCGCACATAACCCATCATATATATATATATATTCTCATTTCTCTTTATCCACATTCATTTATGCAAAAAAAAACGCAAACATAAGAAGAGGATTCAACCATTGTTAAGGAAGAAAAAGAAGAGAAATTCAAATAAAGCTAAGGAATTAAAGCAAGGGGAATAAATCTTAATCTCAATCCAATCTCCTTATCCTAATCTATACCATCTCTATTTTTTTATGATCATATGTTTTTAGATTTAAGATTAAATTCTTTTTTATGATGATTTGGATGATAATATGCTTGAATTATAATATATTTGATTTAAATCAAAATATTTAAATAAGGATTTATACAGTTTTAGGGGAAACCCAATTGTAAAGATTTTCGAATGCCATGAGAAAATTTTATGTTATGTAAAACATGATTTTGGAATTGGGTTTTAATTTTGATAATTTTCCAAGCTATGGAAAGATTATTATGAATTTTCAAAGGAAAGTATGGTTAATTGGGTTTAGAAATTTATTTCAAAAATTATATGAGAATTTGGGTCTGAAATTTAGATATGTTAGATAACATGATGAAAGTGAATTTCTGTAATTTTTGGGGATTTTTCCTAATTGATTTACTATGGAAATTAAATTATTTCAGAAGGAAGGACTTACTTGCATTATTGTTTTTGTTTAATGGAAGGGCTTATTTGTTAAATTAATCTTAGTTTAGATTTGAAATTAAGCGGCAGTTATTTTCTTAAAGAATTTGAAAAGTTATGGCAACTGATCACATGTTTACAAGTGGGCATGTTAGTTAGAAAGTATTTGCTTTAATTAGCAATAAATCAGTTTTACCCAGAAAAATGGGTTCCGCCACCTTTAGAAGCACCTTTCGACCATGTGCTTCCGCCTTCAATCAAGTCGGAACTCCACAAAGTCGAAACCAACATACAAGGCATCATCATAGGTACGTAGTGGATTGGAGGAAGGTGGAAGGCATGGTATCAAAACCTAGCTTTCGATGGGGACGAAACTTTTGCTTTGCTTTTAAATGTTAAGCGACTGCCTTTGTTTTACTAAAGCATTCGAAGGAGTCGAAACATATGCTATTGAAAGGGGTTTTCAAAATAGCTTTCGAAGAAGGTTTCCATCTTTCATTTTTAAGTATGAGCTTTCGAACGAGTCCCTTGTTTATAAAACAATGCTTTCGAAAATGGCGGTTCCGACCTAGCCGAAGCCCTGCTACCGTTCTTTTGCCTTTCGAGTGTATTGAATTCATCAATGCTTTCAAAGGGTAGCCTTTGTTTTAAACTTATGTTAAGCTACTTCCTAAATGCTTTCGAAAGGGTTCGTGGGTTTCGAAGGCAATGGCTTCGAAAGGGGGTTTCGATGTTGTCCTTCAGTGTTTTTCTTAAATGTTATGAAGCTTTTGAAAAGATGGTGCCGACGCCATCAAACTTTCCCCAAACAATTTTACATGAAGAATTAAGGTTTCAAAAGATATACTTTCGTATATATTCACTTTGACCCAAAAGACTTATTTAGTAAACCCAATGGTTTCGAAAAGGGTACTTTCATTGGTTTCGAAGCTATGTTTATAAGGATTATTAAGTAATATTTTGATACTTTTGAAAGGCATATTTTGGTTTCAAAAGAGATGATTTAAAGAGCTTCGAAAGGTATATATTTTGTGTTTTGAAAAGAAGTTTGCTATGCTTTCGAAGGAGGTTATCCAGAGGTTTCGAAAGTAATGTTTTAAGGTTATGAAAGCCTTAGTTTTCAAAACAAATAACCCAGTCTCATTTTAAATGAAGACCATGGCATAAATAAAGTATTTTGAAATGAAGTTTTGAAGAAGTTTTCCTTGATGAATGGGTTAAAGGGACTTGCCAAGTTTTATATAAAATGATTTCAAGGAAAATAAACTACATGGGTTGGTATTATTATGTTTGCTTCTTCATATATGTATTTGAATATATTCACATTGTAATGGACCCATAACTATGATTTGGGAAGGGCAGAATAACCAGTTAGGTTGACCCAGTAGTGAATATAAACTAAATTAACTTTTGAATGAGTAGAATTGCATTCAGGAGGTCAAGAAGACCAGAGTATAGGATGCTAAAATATTAAAAGAAGATATTGGCAGGGGCCAATAGGTTCACAGTGAGCCCATAAAAACTGTGTATATGGAAGGATATTGGCAGGAGCCAATAGGTTCGTAGTAAGCTTATGAAAACTATGTATAAACGAAGATGTCAGGAAGACATGTTCATAGTTAGCCCATGAAAACTATGATTTGATATTGGCAGGGGCCAATAGGTTTGTAGCTAGCCCATGAAAACTACATCTATATTAAGGTATTAATAGAAGTCAATAGGTTCCTAGTCAACCCATAAAAACTAGGATAAGAGGAAAGATATTGGAGTTACCAACAGGTTCAGGGAGAACCCATGAAACAATGATGATATTGGCAGGGGCCAATAGGTTCTTAGTGATTCCATGAAAACTATGAAATAGGACAGGGAGTCCATAAACATTTAACAGGTTATTAGTCAACCCATGAAAACTAATAGGTTGTGCATGGTTTGACCTTATCATTCCTTCATATCTTGCGATTCCTTCATATCTTGTGATTCCTTCATATCTTGAGATATTAGTCCATAAATATTTAATACTGGGCCTTACATTCCTTCATATCTTGTGATTTAGTAGATAGGCTGGGATTGAAACCCCAAATAGTTGACCAACCTTTGATCGTGACGAACCCTATTGGAGGCTCCACTAGGTTGTGCATGGTTTGACCTTATCAAGTCGTGGATGCTCTTTTTTTGTGATTGTTTGTTTTGAATTTCGTTGTGTTTGGGATTATCATGGGATTGGCTAAAGAAGTATGTGTTAGTAGTGGATTGGGAGAAGCTGTTGGTGACGATTGGGGCTGTGGAGGGGTGGACAATAATGATTGACTGTCTATCAAAGGATAGGGTTATGGTTAGCTTTCTATATTTTCTTGAGACTCCACAGGATGGATTATCACTTGTGAATATCGTCAGAGAGTATCCATATGTGTTTGAGGAAGTGACCGGATTAGCACCGCATAGAGAGATTAAGGTTCAGATAGACTTAGCGAAGGATGTCAGGCTGATAGTTATGCCTTTGAGTCTTATGGCACCCAGAGAGCAAAACGAGTTGGAGGTGTAAGTAAATGACCCGTCGAAGAGGAGGTTCATTTGTAGGAGTATATCTAAGTGGGGTGCACCCGTAGTATTCGCCACTAAGGCGGATGGCTCTCTAAGGTTGTGCGTAGATTACCATGAGTTGAAAAAAGTGATGAAGAAGAATAAGTATCCACTCCCATCCCACGTATTGATGACTTGTTCGATTATCTCCCTGGTGCGAAGATGTTTCTCAATTGGATCTTGCAATAAGATTTCACTAGTTGAGAGTAGAGAAGAAGAGTGTTCTGGTCACTGTGTTTCGTACGTCGTTTGGTTCTATGAGTGGTTGGTTATGCCATTTGGGATAATTAATGCTCCGACGTACTTTTTTGATCTCATGAACCGTGTCTTAAGGGATCACCTAAACAAGTTCGTACTTATGTTTGTGGATGATATTTTGATCTATTCAAGAACAGAGGAAGAACAACAGACACACTTGAGAATCGTGCTTAAAGTGTTAAGGAAGCACAAGTTGAAAGAAAAGTTTTCGAAATGTCACTTTTGGATGAGGGAAGTGAGATTCTTGGGTCATGTCGTCTCGGAGCAGGGCATCGCAGTCGATCCTGCCAAGGTGGAGGCAGTTCAGGATTGGAACTAACCCAAGAATGCTATGGATGTGAGAAGTCTCCTAGGATTGGTGGGATATTATAGACTTTTTACTAAGGAATTCTCAAAAATAGCAGGATCGTTGACTAATTTGATGAAGAAGAATCAAACTTTTATTCAGGACGCGAAGTATGAGCATGCGTTTGTAAGTCTAAAAGTGAGGTTTGCAAATGCACCAATATTAACCATTGACCCATTTTTTGTCACGAGTATGAAAACCCGACTGAACCTTAGAATGCAATCGCACATACGAGGATATCGTCGCACCGATGCTAGGCTTACTTTTTGGACAAGTCGATCCTGGAGGGAAGGCTCGCCATTGATGCAGGGGATGAACCCGTTTGTGCTACAAGGTTGGTTATGGGCCGACCACCCCTAGGCGAAGGGCAGTCGAATGGGCCCTTTGCTTTTGGGCCATTGCTGGGGGAATATGGCTTGAGATGGGTAGGAGAAAATGGATGCTTTTGCCTACGGTAGGGAGTATGGCGGGCTGGAGTGGACAAGGAGACTTGCCCATGGCGGGAGACGATGGAGAATGATCCTAAGGAGAACTAAGTACAGAAAGTAAATATTCAACGATATATAGTGGTTCGGCCTAGTGTGGCCTACGTCCAATTTGATGTTCCTTTACTATATCGACCTCTTACAATTTACATACTGTCACAAGAGAATAATAAAGGAGACTAGACTAAATATTACAAGAGTATAATATCCTAGTCTAAGGGCCTTACGGGGAGGAAATCTAAGGGAAGACCTACCAGGAGGGCCGTCCTTTGAGGAGGAGTCTCTAAGACAGAAGAGCTCTTGAAGGAGGGGTTGCTGGCAATGGTCGGAAGGTAGGCGCTAGAAGGAGGTGTCGTTAGCTGAAGTGATAAGCTTGCTATTGGAGGCGATGATAGTGGTAGAGCTTGTTGGGTAGAGCATAATGGGTTGAGTGGTAGAGCTTGATGGAGGTTCTCTCTAATGGAAATTGGGCGAAGCTACCATTAGAGAGGCTTTGGAGGAGGAGAGAATTGGTGAGGGAGATGGGTTGGAGAAGCCGTACTGTCCGTCCCTTCGCCATATGGTGTGGCATCGGGTATATATAGAGGATATTGGGTGTGAATAGATGATCGAGATTGTAGAATAACGGTGCAGGAGAGGCTCTGGGCCATGGATTGGAGGGCATATAGGATGGGAGCCAGCTGAAAAGCAGATTTGAGCCTACGGCTCAGATTGCTTACCAGTTGGAAAGAAGGGTGCGTGGTAGACCTTGAAAAGGCAGTAGGCTTTAGTAGGTAGGGGTGCAGGCGTTCTGATTGGCTATTGGAAATGTAGGGGAGAGGGAAAAGGTTGTGTGTGGAGTACTGTTGGTAGAGGAACAATACTTTTCTCTAATGGCATGTACTTCGGAGCAGTTGGACTGGGAATGGTTAGGGTACTGCATGGTAAGTTATTTCAGGTTAAGTGGATGGTCCTAGCTGGTACGTTTAGGATTGCTAAGGACATAAGGCGATCAATCCACCATGGTCAGGCAGATCCCTATGTAGGAGTAGCTGGGCCACACGAGATAACCAGTCCGATGTCGGCTCTGAATGACCCAATCATCCGGCGGAGGGTGGACATGCAGGGCCCGGTTGCAACTGTATAGAGAGCGAAGTCGTCGGACGGTCACATGAGTGCGGAGCTGCTTCTGATACTAGGATCGTACTGAGGGCGGACCCGGGCCTTAGAGGAGGAGGAAGGCCGCTAAGGAATTACATTGCATGGAAGGTATGGTACTTGGCCCATGGATTGGGATGGAGGACCAGATCGGGCAGGTGCTGAAAAGGCCAGGGGTGACTCTGGTTGCTAAGGGAAAGGATGCCATGGAAGGCCCGAGGGTGCAACCTTGGGCTTATGCCTCTAGAAGAGATTGGGCGACCGGCTTAAGAGGATCGTGAGAATGTTGGGAGCACTCGATGCCTTGTTGAGGAAGGCGGGTCGCCTGAGGGCTTCGTCCAGTCGTTACGCATAGAAGAGGAGGAGATGTTTGAGGAGGCGGTCGTCCTGGTATGCGGGAACGATACCGGAGGAGTCGCGCGCGAGAACTTTTCTTGTTTGGTGCTTAATGGAAATTAATAATGATGGTAGTTTATGTTTTTTTTAGAATTTGATAGCCTGTGTTGACAACTCAAATAGGCTATGCTTAATCCAATATAAATGTAAACTATTTGATCATTTGCCTAAGTGATTTTGATCATGAAATTAAAAGTAAATTAATATTTGATGTTCTATATTACTAATCTCAAAATAGTAAATAGATCATACTTAAGTTAGATTTTATTTTTAATTACATGTTCATTTTCATTATATTTGAGAAGTGGGTTTAAATGGTGTGTTAGGGTTTGATGGTTTAAGTTGTGCTAATTAATAGCATAAATAAACCATACTTATAATAAACACATCGCTCATTTCTACCTAAAATTAAAATGAGATATTATAGATAAATTTTGTGTTGATTTATATGAATGATTGGAAGTGGATTTACCTCTAAATTACTCCTTAATCTCATAGTTTTATTCTCATATTCACTCTAGTTATAGTTTCATTTTTAGATAATTTTTAGTTAACAATCTCCTTTAAACTTTAGGCTAATTTGATTAAGTAATCTTAGAATTAGTGCTTTCCCTATGGATCGACCCGTACTCGCATACGTACTACGATTGTACGCCGTGTACTTGCGGTTTATATTAATACATTTTTGACGGTATTCTAATCGATAGAATTTTTCGCCGTGAACAAGTTTTTGGTGCCGTTGACGGGAAAAGTAATTTTATTTTAATTTTACTCTTCAAATTATTATTTTTCTTTTGTTTTCTTTTAGTTTTTGTTACTTTTCATTAAAAAAAATCATATTGCCTTTGTTTTATGTTTGTTGTGTGCATTTCATTTGAACTCTTTTAGTTTTATAGAAAAAGAAGAAGAAAAATTCAACCAATTCTTTGATTACTATTATTTTACATTTCAACAATTTGCTGTTACATTTAGTTTAGTTTTCAATAACATTTCAACAATTTGCCGTTACATTTAGTTCAGTTCTCACTTTGCATTTCATTTTGGATAGTTCATTATGTTCATTTTGCTGCTCCATTTTCTCTCTTCATATTCTGTTCATTTTTGTTGTTGTTCATTTTGCATTCTGTTTTCAATTGTGAATAAATTGGTGCATCAAACATCAAATCAATTTGTGCATTTCATTGCATTGTTTTCACCTGTGCTATTGGAAAAAAAATCAAAAAAGGTTGCTACATCTCTGTTCTCATTTTGTAATACATTTTTTTGTTTTCATTGCTCTGTTTCAACTTCAACCATTTTGCTACAGGTATTTGGTTCTTTGTTTTTCTCTCTTCTAATTGGGTTTTTAATCCAACAAAATTCAATAAGAATTTGAATATTCAGACTATGCCAGAATAACTTAAGAATCAACCAAAGGCCAGAAAAAGAAGAAGAGAAAGATCTAAGAGGAAAGTTGCCAAAATGAGCTAAGGTGATGGACCGCTAGCGATCCATAACCTATGGATCGCTAGCGATCCATAAGGCTTGCTCATGGACACTCCAAACCTCTTGCATCATGATTCATTACCATTTCTAAGTACGCTTGCCAAGTTTCATAGCATGCCAAACAATTTAGCTCGAGAAGCGAACACTCATCTGATTCAAGCTGTTTGGTCAAAATTAGCTAACTTAAAATAGACCTATAGAACTCATACGAAGTCGGATTGACTTGAAATTTTGGAAGAACATTTAGAAAACATAGGAGAAGGATCATAAATTTTTTTAAGTCATTTAGAGTTGATTTGATGGATTGCTAGCGACCCATCTAGATTGGGCCCCACCACCTCAAATTTTTATGGTGGGTCCCTAACACCCTCTAGAGTGTTTCTGCAAAGTTTCGTTTGATTTCGAGCGAGTTATGGATGATTCTTCTGGACCAGATGATCCATGAAGACGGATGATCAAACTAACACCAAACGACTTGATATTTGGACAAGGCAATTAAATAGAAGATAGGAAGACAACCAAACAAAGATCACTCAAAAATATGCTAAGTGGATGGATAGTTGTCGATCCATCCCCTATGGATAGCTAGCGATCCATCAAGATAGGTCGAATCACCCTTAAACTTTTCAAGCTCCTTCATAGCACTAAGTGAAGGATTCTGGTAGAAAAGTATGCTAAGTTGATGGATAGCTAGCGATCCATCCCCCATGGATAGCTAGCGATCCGTAGAAATGACTCGGATTGATTTGAGATTTTTGTTGATGACTTGGCATAACAACTAGACTCTTTTGCACCTGGACTTTTGGCGCAATACTCACTGAACTTCCTTATAAATACTCACCTACCTGCAACTAGAGATGGATCTTTTTCAGAGAGAGAGCGGCCATTACTCTATTGAAATTCCTTCACTTCTTCAACTTTCTTCTCCCTCACAACAGTCATAAAAGGGGTTATTGTGATTCTCCAGTCAACCCTTGAACTTATGACTTATTCTAACTCATTGCAACTTAGATCTAAGGACTAACTAGTTGATATCCAGAGAGATTCAACTAGTATAATCATAATAAAGATTGATTAAAGTGGACGTATGCCAGAGACAGCCGAACCATCATAAAAAATTTGTGTCTCTTTTCTTACTTATGCTCTTTGTTTATTGTTTATCTAAGATTTGTGCTGCTGATTATCTACACCGGTGCTTTCACACTTGATCCAGGGTGTTGATCCATTTTTTGGGTTAACATTTTGGTGCTTTCACCGAGAACCTTGAACGAGATTTAAAGAGTTGAAGTTTGAATCTAAGATTTAGAGAAGATGAGTAGGCCTAATACTAGATCTAGAGCTGTAGCAAGTCAACCAAAGCCTGGGGGCAGCCAGGTGGTGTCCTCAAATTCTCATCAATCCAACTATATGATTAGAGAGGAGATGGAAAAGATGATGAAAGAGATGCAGAATGGAATCTTAGCTAGACAACAGGAGATGATGGACGGCTTCTTCCAAAGGATGGAGCATCAAGGGATGACTAGATTTGCAGGGAATATGAATCAAAATTCAAGGGGCAACGCTGGAATCAACATGGGAATCAATCCCAATGCCAGAGTGATTGTTGGAACACCAGGAACTGGTGGTACTAGAGCTAATCCAAATATAGGATGCAACCAACAGAAGAATATGTACTAGAACTTCCTTGAAGGAACGTAGATATGAATGAAGCTAGAGTTATAAATCAAAACACAGGCATGCGGCTGGAAGAGTGCATCCTGGGATACCCCCACTAAAATAGGGGGAAAAGTATTGCTTTAGGACATAGACCTTCATTGGATGGTGAGAACCAAATTGCTGAATTGGTACGAAGGTTCATTAGAGGAGGACCTCCATATTAGGGTTTGGAAGACGTGAATAAGAATCTGTTTAATGCAAATATTCAGGATGCGAGAAATCCTCCAGATTTCAAGCTTTCGACATTGTAAATGTACGAAGGGAAGACAAATTCGATGATTCATATGATGAGATACATCTAACATATGGAGGTGTTGGGTGCTTCTAAGGAAGTAATGGGGCGATGCTTCCCATTATACTTAATGGATTTAGCTGCAATGTGGTTTAGACAATTGGAAAATGGGTCCATAAGCACATGGACCGACTTGGTGAGCAAGTTCTTGAGACAGTTTAGAGTTCATGTCTCACAACCGAGGAATGTACTTACGCTCTCAAATGTAAAACAAAAGCCTGGAGAGTTCTTAAGAAGTTATTTAACAAGATTCAATGCGACGGCGACTGCGGTTCACAAGCTGGATCCATCATTTATCCTAATGGCAGCAGTATCTGGGTCACGAGTAAGACTGATTTCAAAGCTGCATTGAAAAGGGATCCACCGAGGGATCTTGCAGAATTCTACTATGAAGCTGAGAGATATTTGCGTCAGGAAAATGCTGAAGCCGAAGATGAGGATGTGGATGCTGAAATAAATGTCGTGGAAGGCAGGGGACCATCTAGAGCTAGAATTGGAAAAGACAAAGGGAAAAGGAAAACCGACGATGACTTCGGGGAGCCAAAACGACAAAGGAAGGAGCCGAGATTCTCTTTATACACCGACTTGACTGAAACCCCAGAGAGGATATACTTGGATATTAAGGTGAAGAACCTCTACCGGAGGCCACCTAGGAGGAAGCCTACCGATCAAGATAAAAGATATGGAAAGTTTTGCATCTTCTATGAGTTGAATGGGCATGAAACGAACGAGTGCCGACATCTTCGTGATCTGATAGAAGAACTGGTTCGGAACAACTAGCTGCCACAGTATGTGAGGAACAAAACTGTGGTAGAATTTTAAGAACAACCATCATCCGCGGCAAATGCATTAAGAAACGCCCAAGGATTTTAGCCAAGACAAATTATCCCATGATCGGGGTAGATGGGAATCGAATCTGGCTCCTATGCTTTGCTTTTTCGTTTGTTTTTTCGCACTTTTCTTTTGGTATTTAGATAGTAATAACCTCAGGCCGCTTACACGTGTATGGGATCCTGAATGATCCCTAGGCACGCTCTGAGTCGGATGCCTGAGATGACTATTTAGGACAATAATGACCTCGGATCGCTTACACGTGTACGAGACCCAGATTGCTCTCTAGGCACACTCTGAGTCGGATCTCCGAGGTGAAAATTTAGGATTTCCGCTTGTTTTGATTCCAGCTTATTTGATTTCTTCTTGTTTGTTTTGATTTGAATATTTGAATTTGAAAAATCTACATTGATTATGATGACTGATATTGATCGCCTTAGAGTCCCGCCACGTGACCGGAGTGCAGGGTGCAAGTCTCCTTGGTAGAGAGCGAGCGGATGAACTTGTACAATATTGATCGCCTTAGAGTCCCGACCAGAGAGACGGGTCTGGAGTGCAAGAAGTAAGTCCCCTCACCGGAGAGTGAGCGGATGTGCTTACTTAATCCCCCTTAACAAATAAACGATCCGGAGAGATCGTCCCCTTAACTTAAAACATTAAATGATCCGGAGAGATCGTGCATTAAACTTAAACGATCAGGAGAGATTGAGCCTTAAAAAAATTTGATTTAATAAAAAGATTTGAATGCCTTATAAATAGAATAAAACCGATAAATCCTGGATGAACATAGGATGATCTCGATATACGATGTGATTTTGATATATGATGTGATTTTTGATATATAATGCGATTTTGATATATGATATGACAATTATGAATGAGAAGCAAAATGATAATGATGTAAATCCCGAATGAACATGGGACAATTAGAGATATGTAATGTAAATGGAGATATTTGATGTAATTGGAAATATGCGATGTAACTGGAAGCATGTGATTTAATTAGAGATACGTGATGTAATAACTCCAAATGAAATCAGAATGATTGTGATGTATAGATTACACTTGGGTAGAGTCTAGAGTCTTAGGATGTAACTGATTTGGAATGACATGTGATTGGCAAGAGAATCTAAAGGAACTAGACGATTCACCAAGGCTAAAGTAGCTAAAAAATTCAATTATCAAAGACTGGAGATAGGAACTTGTTCTTAAACAAAGCACACCTTTCATTCAAAAGGTGTACTTTGGAGGGCAAGTGTTAACTGGGTTTTAACCCAACAAAATTCAATAAGAATTAGAACATTCAGACTATGCCAAAATAACTCAAAAATCAACCAAAGGATAAGAAAAGGAAGAAATGAAAGACCTAAGAGGAAAGATGCCAAAATAAGCTAAGGTGACGGATCGCTAGCGATCCATCACCTATGGATCGCTAGCGATCCACAAGGCTTGCTCATGGATCCTCCAAACCTCTTGCATCATGATTCATTACCATTTCTAAGCATGCTTGCCAAGTTTCATAGCATGCCAAGCAATCTAGCTCGAGAAGTGAAGGCTTATCTGATTCAAGCTGTTTGGCCAAAATTAGCTAAACTAAAAATGGACCTACAGAACTCATACGAAGTTGGATTGACTTGAAATTTTGGGAGAACATTTAGAAAACATAGAAAAAAATGAAGTCATTTAGAGTTGATTTGATGGATCACTAGCCACCCATCTAGAGTGGGTCCCACCACCTCAAATTTTTATGGTGGGTCCTTAACATCCTCTAGAGTGTTCCTGCAAAGTTTCGTTTGGTTTCTTTAAGATTTGAGCGAGTTATGGATGATTCTTTTGGACCAGATGACCCATGAAGGCGGATGATCAAACTAACTCTAAACGACTTGATATTTGGACAAGTCACTTAAATAGAAGATAGGAAGACAACCAAACATATATCACTTAAAAATATGCTAAGTGGATGGATAGCTAGCGATCCATCTCTTATGGATAGCTAGTGATCCATCAAGAAAGGTCGGATCGCCCTCAAACTTTTCGAGCTCCTTTGTAGCACTAAGTAAAGGATTTTGGTAGAAAAGTATGTTAAGTTGATGGATATCTAGCGATCCATCCCCTATGGATAGCTAGCGATTCGTAGAAATGACAGCCAGCGATCCGTAGAAATGACTCAGATTGATTTGAGATTTTTGGTGATAACTTGGCATAACAAGTGGAATCTTCCGCACCTGGACTTTTGGCCCAATACTCACTGAACTTCCCTATAAATACTCACCTACCTGCAACTAGAGATGGATCTTTTTCAGTGAGAGAGCGGCCATTACTCTACTGGAATTCCTTCACTTCTTCAACTTTCTTCTCCCTCACAAGAGTCATCAAGGGGGTTACTGTGATTCTCCAGTCAACCCTCGAACTTGTGACTTATTATAACTCATTGTAACTTAGATCTAAAGACTAACTAGTTGATATCCAGAGAGATTCAACTAGTATAATCATAATAAAGATTGATTAAAGTGGACGTAGGCCAGAGTCAGCCGAACCACTATAAAAATTATGTGTCTCTTTTCTTACTTCTGCTCTTTATTTGTTGTTTATCTGAGATTTGTGCTGCTGATTATTTACACTGGTGCTTTCACACTTGATCCAGGGTGTTGATCCATTTTTTGGGTTAACACCAACCTTCCAATTTCATTTGGACTATGGTTTTGTTTTAGTTGCAGTTTTGGTACAAGAGTTTGAGGTAAAATCATAAGTTTTCCAATTTCATTTTGATGTTGATAATTATTTGAGGCATTTTCACTACACCATTACAGCCATTTTGCAACGCTTTTTTTTTTCAATTGCCAGCACTTATTTGTGTTGTAGATCAGTCACAATAATAACTGTTGGCAAGCTATAAATGTGTGACTGAAAATACATATTTATAATTTTTTTATTGCTAACACATATTTGCGTTGGAAAATCTGATTAAAGTGTAATTCAATAGAATTGGTAGGGGCAAAAATGTAAATGTGGACTGTTTTCAACCCAAGCCCTAATTCTCCACCTCTCCACGCTTTTTTTTCTACAGCTTAAAAAAATATAACGAAACCACGGATTTTCTTCGCTCTGCAAAACGATTTCCTTCGCTCTGTAAAACAACTTCAGGATCTCGCCAACACTTCAGGCGATTTGGCAATTTGACTTCAGGTATTTGTTACAGCTTCAGGCGATTCAGGATCTCGACTTCAGGTATTGGATTTCGCCCTGGTGACTTGTTCATTTGCGTTTATTTGGGTTTATTGAAGCTTTCTATTGTAGATTGCTTATGCATTGGTATTTTATGGTTCGATTTGTTGCTGCAAATTAGAACTGCAGTAGTACAAATTTGATAGGTTGGAACTGAATTTTTTGCGTCAGTGTTTGCTGAAAATATTAGCTAGCCAAGTTGAATAAAGCCTTGAAAACATTACCTGATAGTGCAAAAATAATAATAAAACAATTAAGGTCCTGGCTTATTATGTTAATTAGATACTATGCGTACTGTCATATTTTATCTTAACCAAAACTTGGAACTTAAATATGTCTGTAGAACACATACTAATAACTATTAATTAATTCATGTATAAGCATCTGGGACTACTAGTATGGTTTCATATCAGACAATGAAAATAAAATATCATAATTGTTTGTTGCAAACAACAAGCCCATATTTTTGTATATATCCTAGATAACTGCTTAAGTTCCTCAACATAAGTTATTAACCTTTCTTTTGTAATAATTTAATAAAAGAAAGTGATCTTTTTGTTTCTTTATTTTCTGCTTTTGAACTATGTGCGTGCATCAATGAGTGTGTACGGCAGCATGTATTTGCATTTGATAAACGTGAGTGGGTCTGCATATTTGTATGTTCCTACCTTGTAGTTGACACTTTGAATATATAATTTATTATTGCCGTGAAAGTGTACTTTACTTTGATATTGGCCTAGTTGTTGAACTATTTTGAACTTCTGTTTTATTAGGTTTGTTGTGATTTATTGAGTTTCATTCCCTGCATGCGTAAGTGTGAATTTCTACGGAGTGCATATACTACTGAGCTCTACTTATATATGTGCATGCATTAGTGTGTTTCAGTGTTAGCAAGCAGGTACAGTAATATATGTAAGGCTGAGATATGAAATGTTGTTTAATTATGTCTTGCACACCTCATTTTAAAGAACTGATTTTTATTTGCACCTTTGTTTTCATTGCGTACTTATGTGTACAACATTATGCATTACTCCACATGCTTGTCTTCAAACCGCATATTTGAGTTCTGAAGCGTTTTGATGTACATTTGTATCATCTCTGAATGGTCCATGTAAACCTATGTAAGCCCAACTATTTTGTTTTCTTTAAATATGCAGTTTCACTATATTTTGTTCAATTATGAACTATTGAATAATATGAACATTTTAAGTCTTAATATTTTGACATTAGTTGTTGTTAGTTTAGAGTATAAGATAAGCTTTAATAAATTTTATATGAAGTGTTTAGCTTTATAGCTATTCTAGAATATATATATATATATATATATGTGTGTGTGTGTGTGTGTATCTATGTATATAATATATTTACTATTTATTGTCCATCTTGGGTATTAAACAACTAAAATTTGCATGCCACTTTTTAATGCATTTGTTATAATAAGGCATCTTTAAGGTTCTTCGTCATATTTTTTTACCTGGCTGGGCAAAGATCTACTTTCAACTTAACGATTGTTATATTGGACTACACTTATTTTTATTGGCTTTACTTGCAAAGATTGAGTATAAATGATATCACCAATTATAGATTAAGACTTAAAGAATGTATGTTGTTTCTTCAATTGGTGGCCAACACAAAATTTCTGCCTTTTAGTACTAAAAGAAGCAAATGCATATAAGTTGCAGATGGAGCACTTCAAATCATTCATAGGTTGACTGTCCATATTGACTGATGATGTTTTTGGTAACATAATTAACAATATTATACTTCTAGACATCAATACTATATTACCATAACCAGATTATAGATATAAACCGTATTAGATACTTATTTCTCTGGATATATCATTTTATATTTGCATTTACTTTAACCTTTTTTTGATTTTTTTTCATCCGTCAATCATTGGTATTCAATTTCATGCTAGTCATTTAAAATATTGTTAATTAATCACTATTTCTCAGTTTAGAAGTGTATCAATGTAACTAATAGTAATTGGTTATTTTAAGGAAGAGAAATTGTGTTTTTTATGAACCACTATTGTTGATACATGTTGTAGTAGAAGTTAGAGATGTGCTTATCCCTTCTAATTTATTGTTAATAACAAAATAAATAGTATTGTTTTCTCATAAACAATTATTATGAGCGGCTGGCTTTATTATTTAAAGTAGACCACAGAAACACTGGTCTTTGGATCAACGATTTACTATCTTTGATAAATGATGTTAATAATTTGAGTCTATTAAAATATTCCATATAAGCATTTTTGGACTTTTTACTGTTAGGCTTTCCAAAAAAGCAAGTGGTTAAAATTGGCAGTAGTTTGAGCAGTAGGTAAAATGGTGAAATCCATGTTAATGTATGTGCCAAAATTGGAAGGGAAAATAAAAAAGTTGGGTCAAATTATGTATAAAGTAGCCGGGTTAATTATCAACTTAATTTAATGTTCAATTTAATTTTTATAAAGGAACTGCAAATTCAATTTAACGTGATATTAAATGCAGGCACTTCTAGAGGAAGCGGAAAAAAAGAGGAAGTTGGATGATAGTTCTAAGGGTGGAGTCGAAGATCTTGAAGATGACCCAATTGCTGAAGTTTTTGGTTCTGACACGAAGAAAAATTATTGTCGAGCAATTACTTCTACTTCTTCTATAAAACAAGTGAAGATGGCTCGAGCTGTAACTGAAAAGAAGCAAGCCATTGATTTGTCTATTTGGAAATTTGAGATAGAAAGGCAAGTAGCTAATCAAGTTAATAATGCCATCAATTCAATTACTTCAACTTTTATGAAATTTATGCCTAGTTTGCAAGAAAAATATGTTGCAAGTCCTACGACTCCACAAACGGAAGGTGCTTCTAATTTAGGAGATTCTCATATAGTTGTTACTCCAACCGTGTCAAATAATGATATTCGGTCATCTACAATGGAAAAGAAATATGTAATGCTATTGTCACAAGATTTAGAGAAGGAAGTAGCTAAATGTTATGTTGGAACACAAACTATTTGTCATTTTAGGAAGGTGATACCGAATGTAGAGAAAGTAATTTGGGTGGATGATGTTCTTGAACCGGATGCACCAATTTATGATGGTCCTCAAAATGGAATGTACAAGTTATGTGATTTTTCAAGTGGAGGTTTCGTTATATGGCCGAAGTTTCATATTCGGTATTTGTAGAATTTCACTATGAAATTTACGTTGTCTTTTGTATTCCAATTTGACATTGTTATGAAGTAGTTGATTATGTATTGAATTAACCAACTTAATTATGTATTGTACTTTTTATGAAGTAGTTGACATTGTTATGAAGTAGTTGACTATGAAATTTATGTTGTTATTTGATTATGAATATTGTAAATTTTGGGTTCCTATTGAATGTAGTATAATAATGCATATCATATCAGTTATTAATTGTTTATTAATGTTAAAATAATTGACTATATTGAGAATGAAAATATTTCAGCGTTATAAGCGTTGGCAATTAAAATTTACCAACGCTTATAAGCGTCAGCATAGAAAATTAAACAATGTTGGATGGTTAATTTGCCAACGTTTATAAGCGTTGCTAAATAATATACACCAACGTTTATAAGCGTTGGCGAATACAACCTTCCAACGCTTATAAGCGTTGGCAATAAATTGCGACGCCCCTACAACGACGCTAATAAGCGTTGCTGAAACTGTTTGCGACAGTTATACTCGTTGGGAATCACCTGTTTTGGTGTAGTGTTTGTTTAAAACAAAACACATCAGCAACGACAACACACCGCCTGCAATTGCACCGTTCGACCACTGTTCAAACATCTCCCACTGTTCGAACATCTCCCCTCTGCTACCAAACTACCTAAATACAACTTCTTCCCAAACTACCAGGCTCCCACTCCATCTACTTCAATTACACTACAACCTCAAATCCACCGCTAACTATAACCTTCCGCAGCCCCACCTTATCATGCAACTATCATCCAATACCCCCTGCCTCAACACAATCCCAATCCACATTACATACTTCCAACTTCTACAATCTAAACATCATCGAAGCAACGATTTCAACACCACTTCACCTTCAATACTAGCAGCAAAAACTGCTCTCATTCCATCCCCTCAACCCACCATCAAACAACCTCAGCCAATCGAAAAACCCAATCTCTCATCTCCTCAACCCGAACCACATCTTCGACAAAATCCAAAAAAATGGCGAATCCCAAAACCACTACCACCAATCATCACCAACAAGCAACCCGAACCATATACTAATCTACCACTGCAAACCCACCATTACAACAACATCCACTTCAAGCACAACAACATTTCACTACCAACCTGCATCACACTTCCCTGCCACCACTCTTCTGCCTGCAAAAACACTTCCTACTCCATCTACTCAAACTCCTCCACAGCTATTACCACAAAACTGCCTTAACAACACTCCTCCTACAGCTCCATCACCGAACTCCACTCACTACAACACATCCATCGTCTTCTTCAGTCCCGACCATCAAACCATCACCGTTCACTAACCACAACCCCAAAACTCGAAGCACCAGCTTCCGCCACAATCAAATTCACCTCCATTAGAACTCCAATTCTGCACCACAACGAAATCGAACCAGTCAACCCTTACACTCCAATCGACAATCCCAGATCTGCAACCCATCTCAGCAGCCAACTCTCTGATTTCAAACTTCAAATCACATTGGAATCGCGATTTTCCTTTTAATTTTTTTATCCTCATTTCGCCTTTTTTTAAAGAGAGAAGAGTCATGTGAATTTGTTTATTTGATTCTTTGAAAGTTTGAATATTATTTTTTAAAAATAGCGAAATAAGGAAGAATGGGTTCGGTTTAGCAAATTTGTGAAATGGGAGTTGGGCTATTGGGTAGTGGGCTGCCTTGTATTTTTTTAATCTTTTTCTTTTTTTGATTTTTAAGTGTGAAACGTTTGATTTTTGTTTTCTTTTACCAAAAATAATAATTTCTTGTTTAAGTTGTGTATTTTTTTTTGCTTTGTGTGATTCGAGTCGAGTCTATTTTTTTTAAGGTTTTGTTTTGTTTAAATTTCATTGTTTTTCTAAAAAAAAAGTTATCTTCTCTAAAAAAACAAATGTTTTTGTTTTGTTTTGTAAATTCATTTGTTTGCTTTAAAAAAAGGATTCTCTTGCCTTTGAAAAATATATTTTTCAACACTTTTACAAGTTGCAAATTGCAGGAAATAAAAAGGAGTAGAATCGCTTGCTTCGCTTATCTATACTATATTATTATTAGTGAGTTGAATTTCAAGCTCACACAGACCCTCTTAAAATTTGGCAACTGAACAGTCTCCGAGTTAACCCTAAGTCATTCTTTCTCCATTTCTCACCCTACATTTCTCATTCAGATTGAACAAGATTCTGACATGTGTATTCTAAAATGAATCGTTCCAGTCATGTATTCCTTTGCACGTTCTCTCCGTCTCTATCTTTTGTTTCTCTAACCCTAAATTTAATTATGTCTACGGAGTCGGCTTTTCTTTCTCTAACCCTAAATTAAATTACGGCTATGGAGTCCGATAACTCTTGGACCAGGCGATCGGATCTCCACTAATCTTCAGAGGTCGGTTTCCAACGTACGCTGTTCCCGATCATTTCCCCACATCGTTTTACATGCTTTGAGGTAAAAACCCTTTGTTTAGTTCGCTATTGTTAAACGCGGCTTATGTCTTTGTTGGTCGAAACAATGAGATTTTGTGCTTTTATATTTCTGTGCTGCTAATTTGATCGCATTGAAATGCAAGTTTGAGCTTATTGATGTCTGAGGATTCATGTTTTCCTACGTTCATTTCCATTAAAAAAAAAGCCATTCTGCCTTTGATTTTCATTTTTACTTTCTTATTGCTATTTCGTTAACTTTGGAATCCCTAAGAAATGTTCATTTTACCAATTATAAATTACAGTTCTAAGATATGAATCCAAAGGAAATCAAGTTAAGGTTTGTTAATCTTTTTAATGTTAAAAGAAGGGCATGAAAATAAAAGTAGAAATTAAAACAAATACATGTTTAATTTTATTTTTCTTCTTTGTTTGTTTGAGTTTCATCATTCAAATTCCTTCGATGTATTTTTCTGTTGAAGGGATTAAAAAGATGCATTTGACTGGATTTCGACTCATTGATTGCATTAAAACATTTAACTTCAAATAATATGGTTTACGTATTATCCAAGTACTATGGTCTACTGGATCATGCTTAGATTTTGATAAGGAATCATGGTTTTTTCCATCTACTTAGATATATTGACACATTGATCATTGGGAATGAAACTATTGAAAGATTTCTTCCTCACCATTTATTGTCCTCTATTGTCAAGGCGAGAAACTACATTAAAATGGCGACCTATATATTGAATAAGCATTTTCTAGCTTCAGTGATGCATCCTTAATCTTCATTGTTACCGACGATAAATTCATCAATGTATTGGTTATTTGTTTTTTCTGTTTTTACGTCAGTGTATAACAAGGTTTAAACACTTCATCCTCGGCTAGAGTTTAGTTTGGTTCAAACGTGGATGCATAATAATATGATCTATGTTACTACATATAAATAGTTTATTTGTGATGATAATAATTTTTTTTGGAAACATATCCTTTTATTTTTCATTTGCAACCGATGTCAGTTTACATCTTTTACGTTGTCTATTTAAATTTATCTAGATTTCAACTCTTTGCCACTTCTCTTAGCAATCATTACTTTCATATTTAGCCAATCTTTTACCGTGAATTTATCTTGACTGCATAGGCGGCTGTACAAGGGAGACCAAAAATTAAATCATGAAGTACTTTGTTCAGTTTGGTTACATTTTGAAGCAATCCTCATCATTGATCTATACAAAGGAAAATCTGCACTATTGATTTGTAAGACCTTTTATTCATTTATTTCATTTAAGTGGTTAATTACTTTGTTAGTAAATAAAGAACATCATATGAGATTTGTCCTCTGTAGGAGAGTGGTGCACCTTTGGATTACCTATCTAGAGATGGTAAGATTATATTCCGTTGATGACAATTAACCACGTTAAAAAAAGAATATTATACGCGATTATGTTTTTGTAGGTTACTTTTTCCAGCTTTGGAGGAAGAAATGAGTACTTCCATCAATATGGAACTACCGGTAGATAGACAAAAGAAAAACTACAGTCCTACTTCTTTAGGTGTTCAAAGATCAGCCCAGTCACAGCTTAAAACGGTAATATTTACAGTTTCATTTTGCAGAAACTAATAACAAATTTTTGAGTGCACTGTTCGTTGTATATTCATTTAGTTTTCACAACTAATGGGTAGATAATTATTTGTAGAGTTCAATTCAAGGATGACTATGAAGGTCAATGAAATTTAGTTACTTCACATTATCACCGATTCACCAAGTAAAAGCTAAGTTTATGATGCAAATAGGTTAGGCTCTAGTATTTCTATCTAAAAAGGTTAAGTTATACAAATATCAATGTTTACCTTCTTCATTACACTAAATTAAAAACCAAAATATTCTTTAGTGAAAAATGAATGCTAATATATGCATCAAATTAGTCTCAATCAATATCATCACTCCGTTGTTCGAAAACATAAATTTGGAAGAAAAGATAGTATGATATTCATCTAGATTAGTAAATATTTTGAATATGATCAAGAAAAAACACACATTGGTTGTTTTGTTGAATTATCTATTTGTATCTTAAATAGTATGGTAGCATAGTGATCAAGCTTTTGTTAGTTTTATGAATCACCTAATTTTTTTTTCTATTACGCTTCATGATTCTCTAACCTGTCAGCTTTACATTTTTCTTCAATTTGACATGCATGTGCATTTAGTAACTTAGTTCTTTGATCTTTGATATGCATTCTCCTATTTTTCATTTGATGGGACCAACTTTTCCTTTTTATTTAGCTGCTTATCCAATTGTTTAATTTACCACCAATAACCACCATGTTTGTAGTGCTTCTCATGAGATTTATTATGTAACTAGATCCTTTAAAACATATACCTTTTTGTCACTAAACCTAATTTGTAATCTTGCTATCATCATCTTCTCCTCACAAAGAAATTCATCTTTTGGCTTGATCTGCTGCTATTAGATATATAATTCTATATCATATGTTTCTGTACTTTTATGATAAAATGTAACCCATGTTTGTATTGGACTCTTTAAGGTAAATACGAGTTCAATATGACAAGACTACTCCAAACCTTGGCTCATGGCAAAGTCAGATCTTAAACTACTTTATTTTCTATTTTTTGGTACATCATACTATATACAGTTCATTATTTATGACTAAACGCACAGAACTCTAAATTATTGAATCCTAGAGTTCACGAGTACAAAAACTAATCCAAAGTGCACCTTCCAATCCATGTGTGTACTATTGTCGAACAATCTGCTCCGAGTATTCTATTCACAATTTCAAGCAAACAATGCTCATTTTTGTGTGTATATATATATATATGAATTATGTAGTTGTACTGAAAAGAGATGAATAATTACCGACGTGGATGTATAAAATTTAATATAAAATTAAGGTTTGGTCTACTTAGGAAGTTATACGATTCTAATTTTAATGGGTGGGAAATTGATGATGGATTAAGGGGTAAGCAGTGTTCTCATCTATTTAGCATGTACTTTGTTGTCCATGGAACACTGTCTTTTTTTTTTAAATTTAACATTGCTTGAAACACATTAATATTTTTGAAGCAAAACATAGTTATTGATAGCAATTTTTCATATGCACACATTGTATCAATTTTATCTATACTATACTATTATTAGTGAATTGAATTTCAAGCTCACACAGGCCCCCTTGAAATTTGGCAACCGAACGGTCACGTTTATACTTTTTATTATCTTCCTCCAAACCCTAGATACTAAACAGTCGCATTTTATATTTTTCTTTCTCCTACCAGCTATCAGTTTCCTCCTTCATTCGTCAGCTGCAAACAAAACAGCTAGGGTTTTTATCGCTGTCCTTGCTTCATTGTTATTCCATCAGCTAAAATTTATTCCCTCCGCTAAAAATTGAAGAGCTGCAGTTCCAGGTGATTCTTTCGCACCATTTCTCCCCTATCAGCTCTCCGCTTCATCCATTTCCCCTCATCTACGAATCAAAAGACAAGTGTTTTCACCACCTGCTCTCCACTTCATCGTCGTTCCATAGGCTAAAAATTGAACAGCTGCTGTTTGCACAAAAAATGGACAAACACCTCAAAGTCGTATGATTTAGTAGATCTTATGTGGTTCTTAGTGATTTGGGTGATTTATGCAAATATATAAAAAGCAGGGGCTAAACTGTAAAAAGACATGCAGATTTATAGTGGTTCAGCCAGAATATGCCTACGTCCACTTCATATGTTATTTCTCTTCTCTTGTTTAGATTACAAGTACAAAGCTTTGATACAAGTAAAAGAAAGTTGTTTGAAAGTTCTCTCCGTGCTTGAGCTCTCAAACTTGTCTCCCATTGTTGTACCCCTGCCCCTCTATTTATAGAGTGAGGCTGGGGGTAGGGGCCTTGGAGGTATATAGCAGCTGGCGGACCTGGGCTGACGTAATCTGGCCTGGTGGATCTGGTTCGGTTTCCTTTGGTTCGGTGGTGAGATGAGTGGTCCGGTGGTGAGATGTGTTGCTTCGTTTGGTGGAGACTTCATTCGGTGGATAGGTTTGGACCGGTGGGGAGTTGGTCCGGCATAGGCTGGTTCGGTGGAGGTTGGTCTGGTCGTAGGTTGATCCGGCGGAGATTGGTTCGGCAAGCAATGGAGTGGTAGGTTGCGAATTGGTTCGGTTGTGAGTGGGATGTGCGTTGATTCGGCAGTGAGTGGAGTTGGTTGGAGTTCGATTTGGCGGGACCTGGTCCGGTGGTGGAGAAAATACACCCACACTTGCCCCCCAAAGTGGGGCATATGCCAGCGTATGCCATGCTTTGTTATCTGGATAGCCCCATTTGGTCCAAAGTGCCGAACCGTTTGGTCCGGTCACCTCATGCTCGTCTATAAGTACGGGCTTCATGCCACCGTTTTTCCTCATCAACCGAACTACTCCCTTGTCTTTGCCGAATCACAGTGCTAGCCGAACCAAAGTCTTCGCCGAATCAGGTGAGGGTCTACTCTGCCGAATGTCCTTTTGTCCTTGGACTGCCGAACGAGGTTTGCTCAGTTTTACCGAATGGAACTTGGGTCTTAAATGCCGGATGAAACTCTGGTATAGGGAGTACCAAATGAACCTTGGGCTTGAATGCCGGATGAAACTCTGGTATAGGGAGTATCGAATGAACCTTGGGCTTAAATGCCGAATGAAACTCTGGTATTGGGAGTACCGAATGAACCTTGGGCTTGAATGCCTTTAAATCGCAAACGAAAACCCCAGATTGTGCGCACTCGCTTGTCTGTATTTTTACCTTTCCTTGTTCTAATAATGTGCTTTTCTTGTGTTGCAGATAAATGTCTCGAAAAGCAGAAACTCGATAGGATAAAAAGAAGTCCCAGGGCGAAGGAGAATCTTCCGCAGTGCCCCCTGCTCAGCCAGGACCGGAACGTCACGGAACTGCCCCGAGATCGTTGGTGGATGGGTACGGCCCTCAGGAGCTTCTGAACTCCCCGCCTAATTGCTTTCCCAGCTCCCTCAAGGAGGAGCAGCTTGATGTCATCTCCCGTTCTTTCGGAATCGACAGAGCGCGCATGCTGTTGCCAGGGAGAGAAGTTATGCCATATGACCCTCCTGAAGGGTACTTTGCCTACAGCAGATACCACTGCATGTGCGGTGCCATCCCGTCTCTTAATGCTTGGGTAGTCCGCTTTCTTACATATCTAAAGGTGGCCCCATTCCAGCTTCAACCTAATTCCTATACTATACTGGTGAGCCTCTTCGTCATCTTTCAGAGGAAGTATGGGCGTGCTCCTTCCAACCGGGAGATCCGGTACTTATATAATCTGAGGGGCTATAAGAAGGGGTCCCCATACATCAGCTTGGAGTCAGATGTAACCTTCAAGCCGGTCTTGGATCTGTATTCTAAGTACAGTATGTTCAAGAAGGAGTGGTTCTTCGTCAGGGACGACTCTGTTTCTATTCGGCGTTTCACTTCTGGATGTAAGTCGACGCTTTATTTATAACTTCTATTCTGGTTGCAATGCTTCTTCTCATACGTTTTCATTTTTTGCTAGCGACAGGTGGCTTTGCGGTTGTGGAGACTGATCGCCTGGTTCAGATGGCGGCCGAGATAGAAGCTATCCCCGGGAGAGATAGATCTGCTGCTTACCTGATCAGAAATGCGACCCTTCTGGAGTATAATTTGATCCTTCCACAGCAGTCAGTAGTCAAGCAGAGGGAAACGGCGGAGGAGAGGGCGGCTGCTCAAGCTAAGGGAGGTGTCACAGTAGAGAGTGGTAAGAGGAAACCTTTCACGAAACCTCCCGTTGTCGAAGGTAAGAAACTTAAGAAGTCGGATGGTCCTTCCCCCAGCACTTGTCCAATTACTCGGGGGAGGAAGATGTGGAGGAGGAGAGAGGTGAGGGTGGAGATGACCGGGAAGGTGGTGATGGTGGAGATGGCATCGGGGCCTTGCTTCCTGGGCAAGCAGGCGAGATTCAGGAGTGGACGGATGATGCATTCCGCCAAGCTTTCGAGGGGCTGGACGGAGAATCGGCTTCGGTAGAGAAATCCGGGAAAGTTGACAAGGCCGAGACCGGTGCAAGCGTGTCTTCCCAGACTATTCCAGCCAAGGTGGCTCCGACGACTCAAGGTGAACTTTTGACTTCTGCAGGCTCCATTCATGATAAGGATTTAGGAATATTTTATGATCCGCTCCCGTCCTGGAACGAAATCCAGGACTTATTGCAGTATCCTACTCCTCCCCAGGGTTTGTATAACAGACGTGTTTCCTTTTTTTTTCTTTTAACTTTTAATTTAACGCGTTTCTTGAATTATGGATCAATGTAAGCTTGTGACACTTGTTCTTCATATCAGGAGCAGGTAAAACGGCTAAGGCCTTAGAGCTTCGGCACAGGCTTGAACAATACAAGCTCTCCAAAGCTTCCGCCAAGCCGAAGCCTTCGACCCACCATTCCGGGGATGTAGTCGGCTACCGTCCTCTTCTCGGGGTTATTGAAGAGGGTATTCAAAAGAGAAAGAGGAGTCATCCCTTATCTGAACCTTCACTTGGTCCTCAGCCCCCAGTTCAGCCTCTTCATGATATCACGGAGGAGGATACTGAGTTCGCACTCTCTCCGCACCCGTCTGAAAATCCTACCGTTACTCAGATTGATCGTCCTGGCTTGGCTCGTAATCCATTTGCGGGTCATCCTGATCTGGATCCAAGTTCCCATGATATTACCTTCGACGAGGTTACCGGTGAGCACCTTCTTCCCCGCAATCCCATGGTACGGGTGCTTGATAAGGCTAAGTCCTTAGATCTCGATTTACTTACCACTCGGATAGTTACCATGGGAGACGAGGCCAAGGCTAATATTGATCGGGTGGCGGAGGAGACTAGGAAGCTGATGGGGCATCATGCCCGGCTGGTTAAGGCTGGAGAGGAGATTGGGAGTGCCAACATCCGACTACGATTGATGGTTTCGGACCAGGCCAAACAGCTTGCTGATCAGGCCATTCAGATTTCTCAGCATGAGGCTGCTTCAGGGCGGTTGAGGAAGACTATGGAGGAGGCTAGTAAGGCGGAATTGCGGAAGATGGAGGCTGCCTGCAAGGAGCAGATAAATATGGCCATCCCGACAGTGGACGAGGTTCGGAGGGCGGATCTTGAGCAGGTAGAGGAGCTGTCGGGGAAGCTTGAAGCCGCAGAGCTTGCTCAGGTCAGGCTAAAGGAGGAGATGGAGGCGATGAGGAGGTCCCTTCAGGCTGACTGCTTGCGATACCGACTGGAAAGGGATGCTGCCATTGCAAGGCTATCGGTTTCTGAGGCTCGTATGAGGGAGTTTGAGGAAAATGAGGGGATGATGGATGATATGCTGCAGGATATGTACTTTCGCATTTGGAAACAGGGCAACTTATCTTGGATGGACGACTACCCCCGGGTTATGGCTAGGATTTACCTCAGGGCTTTAGAGGAGGCCAAGGCTGAGGCGGATAAGGAGGGTGGAGCGGCCTTTAGGATGGATGCGGTTACTGCTCAGTTCACCAAGGAGGAGAAGATAGCGGTGAAGGAGGGGATGCGGTTGTTTGCGGTTGAAGAGGCAGGTGTGGAAGTAGGGGATGACGACCAAGACGATCAAGGGGAAGTTGCTGGTAACCTCTTCTTCATTAGTTTCTTCTTTCGTTAACTCTGTTGCTTATCACTAATGATTTCTCTTCTTGCCTGATCAGGCGGTCAACACCAACAAGACAAGGGTAAAGATCCAATGCAGCCAGCTCCCTGATTCGACCTGGATGTTTCTATTGGTTGACTCGATACGTCCCTCCTGCTTTAGTTGTAGACGGCGGCTTTAGCGTGACTGAGTATGAAAATGTGGTCGAGTGCCCGGCCATCCGGTCTCATTTGCGAATGCCTCCTATTCTGTGACCTGTGCTTTAGGGATCGTTATAGAGGATAAGAGGAAAGTTTTAAAAATAGAATGGAAATATAGGAAATAGTAAAAACTTCCAATCACGGAAGGCCGTCGATGTGCTTAAGTTCGTGGAAAACGGGTTTTGTAGTCACTTTCCCTAGCTGTGGGTCTTGGAGACATTTGTCACCCATCTTACGCCTCCGCGGGGAGTTAATTCTTTTTTACCTCAGCCGTACTTAAGGCACATCGGAGCCGAGATCGCGCACAGTAACTACCCGAGCCATTATGGCCCGTAATCGTGGGTATTATTCGATTTACCGTGGCCGGCTAGCGTGGGTGTTGATCGTCAACCGTGAACTGCCCCTGGCTGGCCACACCTTATGTTGGGGCTTATAGTCGGTTCACGGTTGCCGGCGAGCCGAACGACGTAATGAGCTGCCTCGACTATAGTCGGCCTTCTCGGTGGCTTATAATCGGCTCATTACAGTTGGCTTTAAGTGCCGTCGCGATCAATGAGTTAACCCGCAGCAGAGGGGTGCTGGAGCAAAAGTGTCTCATTGGCGAGGGCATAGATTCGCATAGTACCTGTCAGGTCTTGTCCAGGTGAAGTTGCGCTGTGGAGTGCTTTGAATTGAAACGTTGTATGCATAGGATTTTGTTCAACAGAAAAGGATAAAGTTAACAAGCAACCAAGATATAAAGGAACAAGTTAAAAAAGAGACAAGGTTTTTAAAGTGGTTCGGCACGAAAATGCCTACGTCCACTGATTCTCTTTGTTAATTCACTTCATATGGGCAATACAAGTTAAGAAAAGTATCGACGGAGGTGTTGGATGTTCCATGCCCTCTGGAACACCTCTCCGTCCACTGTTGACAAAATATAGGCTCCGTTGTGGAGATCTTTATGAATTACATATGGTCCATCCCAGATTGGGTCTAGCGCTCCGGGGCGAGGGAAGATTCGCTTGAGGACAAGATCCCCTTCTAGTAAGGTACGATGCTTGACTTTGGAGTTGTATTGTGCCACCACTTTTTGTTTGTGGGCTGCTGCTTTAAGGACTGCATTATTTCTTCTCTCCTCAACTAGATCCAAAGACATGTGAAGGAGTTCTTCGTTCTCTTCTGGGTTATAGTGGATCCTACGGTGGGAAGGCACAATGGTTTCAACTGGGAGCATAGCCTCCGATCCGTATGCCAAAGAGAAAGGAGTGTGCCCCGTTGATGTTCTGACAGATGCGCGATAGGCCCATAGTGCCGTAGGAAGTTCATCCACCCAAGCTCCCTTTGACTTTTCGGGCTTCTTTTTGATTAGAGTTTTCAGAATTTTGTTGACGGCTTCGACTTGTCCGTTTGCCTGGGGATACGCTATGGATGAGAAGCTTTTGTGAATTCCGTGCTCTTGGCACCAGTTGGCGAATTCCTCACTGTCAAACTGAAGTCCATTGTCTGATATGATTTTGAGTGGGACTCCGTACCTGCACAGAACATTTTTGATCAAGAAGTTAATAACTTTTGCTGAAGATACTTTATTCAGAGGTTCCGCTTCCACCCATTTGGTGAAGTAGTCGACTGCCACTATAGCGTATTTGGCCCCGCCTCGGCCCATTGGTAGTTCGCCGATTAAGTCAATTCCCCATACTGCAAAGGGCCAAGGGCTAGTCATTTGAGTAATCTCAGTCGTTGGTAGCCGCGGAATCTTAGCAAACTTTTGGCATCTGTCACACTTTTTGACGAAATCCAAGGCGTTCTTGCTTAAGGTGGGCCAGAAGTATCCATATCGGAATGTCTTTTTTGCTAATGTTTGTCCTCCGGTGTGATCTCCGTAGCTTCCTTGATGAATGTTGGATAATATTTCCCTGGCTTCCCTCCCAGCGACACACCTTAATAACGGGTTAGAGAATCCGCGTCGATAGAGGATGTCTTCTTGTATTGTGTAGTGGGAAGCTTTTCTTAAGATTTTCTTGACTTCGTTACGCCCGTTGGGTAGTGTGCCGTTTTGTAAGTAGTCTCGGATGGGAGTCATCCAAGTTGCCTCTTTGGTTGCAGCTATCAGATTTACTTGCTCAAAACTTGGGGTCAGTTGCTTTGAGATGGTTACTGCCCCGAAGATGGCGCTGTCTCTCACACTTGCTTGCTTTGCCAATTCGTCGGCCTCTTGGTTCTCTTCCCGAGGAATGTGTTTGACTAAGTAGTGGTCCAGTCGGCTGAGAAGTAACTTGGTCTTCTTTAAATATGCTATGAGTCGTTCTTCTCGAGCTTGGAATTCTCCTAGTATTTGATTAACAATAAGTTGAGAATCGCTGTGAAGACACAAAGAATTGGCTTCGATTTCTACGGCAAGTTCTAGTCCGGCTATCACTGCTTCATATTCTGCATCGTTGTTGGTGGCAGCGAACTCCAACCTTATAGCATAGTGCAGTTTGTTTCCCCTGGGAGTGATTATTACCACACCTGCCCCCGAGCCTTGTTCGTTCGATGCACCATCCACAAAGAGATTCCACTTGATGTCTTCTGCTATTTCCAATTGCTCCTTATCTTCGTTGGTAGTGAATTCTGCAATGAAATCAGCCATGGCTTGTCCCTTGATGGCGGTGCAAGGGTGATAGGTGATATCATACTAACTTAGTTCGATGCACCATTTAAGTAGTCGCCCAGAAGTGTCGGGACGGTGGAGTACCTGCCTCAGTGGCTGGTCGGTCAGAACTTTGATGGAATGGGACTGGAAGTAGTGACGCAGTTTTCGGGATGTGATTAGTAAACAGTATGCTAGCTTCTCAAGTTTAGGATATCTGACTTCTGCCCCCGTAAACCTCTTACTGACGAAGTAAACTGGCCGCTGCGTGCGGTTGTCTTCCCTTACCAAGGCAGTGCTTAGGGCGTGAGATGACACAGCAAGGTATATGTATAATTCTTCGCCTTCGCTTGGAGTCGAGAGTACCAGTGGTTTCTGGAGGTGTTCGATTAAGTTAAGGAAAGCGGTCAGGCATTCGTCGGTCCATTCGAACTTTCCTTTGTCTTTCTTTAGAGCTTCGAAAAAGGGGACACACTTGTCCGTTGCTTTGGAGATGAATCGGCTTAGGGCGGCCACTTTTCCATTCAGGCTTTGCATTTCCTTCCGAGCGGAAGGTATCTTGATATCCCTTAGCGCTCGGACTTGTTCAGGGTTTGCTTCAATCCCTCTGGAATGGACGATGAATCCTAAGAACTTTCCTGATGACACTCCGAAGGAGCATTTTAGAGGATTCAACTTCATTCCATACTGTCGAAGTACTTGAAACATCTCGCCTAGGTGGCTTACGTGATCGTCGGCTTTCCTTGACTTTACCAGCATGTCATCCACGTATACTTCCATAGTTTGCCCTATTAGCCCCGTAAACATCTTGTTGACGAGGCGCTGGTAGGTGGCTCCTGCATTTTTAAGTCCGAAGGGCATTACCTTATAGCAGTATAAACCCCGGTCGGTGATGAAACTAGTGTGGTCTTGGTCGGGAGCATGCATAGGAATTTGGTTATACCCTGAGTATGCGTCCATAAAAGATAAGAGCTCATGCCCGGCTGTGCTGTCTACAAGCTGGTCGATTCGGGGAAGTGGGAAGCAATCCTTTGGGCAGGCGTCGTTTAGGTTGGAAAAGTCAATGCATGTTCGCCACTTCCCATTAGCCTTCTTTACCAGCACTGGGTTAGCGATCCATTCCGGGTAGATGGCTTCTCGTATGAAGTCATTGGCGAGCAGATTCTTTACTTCTTCGTCGAGGGCTGCTGACCGCTCTGCCCCCATACTTCTCTTTTTTTGTTTTACGGGCGCCTTGGTAGGATCAATGTTTAATACGTGGCATGCTATGTTGGGGGAGATTCCGGTCATGTCAGCGTGTGACCATGCGAATACATCCAAGTTGTGGCGGAGAAAATCGATGAGTTGTTCCTTCAACTCTGCTTTTAGTTGGGACCCAATTTTCAATAGTCTACTTGAGTCGTGCTTGTCTACGGATACAAACTCCATAGCCTCTGCAGGCTCGGCGGTGGCCTCCTCCCCTTTGTCCCTAGGGTCTAATTCATTGAAAGGGTCGCTGGTATATCGAAGAGGAGGGGCTTTCTTTAGTTGCTATGCTTCTAGACTTTTCATGCAGAGGGCAACCTCTACACCCTTCCCTTTATCCTTCCTGTGGTTGTTGCGAAGTTCAGTCACATAGCAGTCTCGAGCGACGTCCTGGTCTCCTTCTACTTCCCCTACTCCATTGTCCGTTGGAAATTTCATTTTTAGGCACCATGGGGCTAGGACAATTTGAAAGTCAGACAAGGTTGGCCTTCCTAAGAAGGCGTTATAGGCCGAATGATTTTCTATTAGCACAAACGTCTGTTTTCGTACAACGGAGCGGGGATGGCTTCCAATCTCAACAAAGAGGTCTAGTTGCCCGAGGGGCATCTTCGCATCTCCAGTGAAACCGTGTAGTGGTTTATCGCAGGGAGATACATCCTTCATTGATAATTTCATTTTGTCGAATGCATGTTTGAACAGGATGTTCACTGAGCTTCCAGTGTCTACTAAGATTCGGTAAACTTCGGCGGGACCGAGCCGGGCAGAGATAACCATGGGATCCATGTGAGGGTACTGCCTTCCTTCCAGGTCACGCTTACCGAATGTGATGTCATCACTTTCTTTCCGTTTCGGGTGGCGTTCTTCTATAACCGAATTGACATAGTCTTTATTGTCTCTAAGTGACTTTCCATATCTTTCCATCTCTTTCCAGCTCTTGTCTGCGATGTGCGGTCCTCCTGAGATGGTATAGACCACTATCTTCTCTTGACTAGAGCCGCTAGCGTTGCGGTTTCCTCTGCCAGTCTCCGGTGAGGGTAGCCTTGGGTTTTCATTGGCAGGAGCTGGAATCCTGTCCTGACTTTTTACATAGCGTTCCAGTTTCTTCCTTCTGATGTGTTCCTCAATCAGATCCCGGAGATGATGGCATTCATTGGTATCATGCCCGTGAGATTCGTGGAAGTGGTAGAACTTTCCAAACTTCTGCGCGTTATCTGATTCCTTCTTATATGGTGGGCGTTTGTATCTAACTTCGCCTTGGGTGGCAAGGAAGATATTTTCGACGGTCTCGTTCAAAGGAGTGTAAGTGTCGAATCTCGGTCCAGGCCGATATAGGCGCTTTTCTCCCTTCTTGCCCCCAGCATTGTCTTTGGAATCATTTCTTCGAACGTCCCTTCCCACAGCATGGGCGTTGCTGTGAGTTGCCTTATTTTGCTGTCCTGACTGCCCCTCAACGGCAGCATCCTCAAGCCTCATATATTTCCCGGCTTCATGGAAGAAATCGGGTAAAGTAGCTGGTTTTTCTTTCGTCAACCTTCTAGCAAATTTAGTGTCCGGATGCACACCACTACAGAGGGCCATTAGGATAAGCTTCTCATCGGCATCTTGGACCGCGGCTGCTGCGGCATTGAATCGGGTTAGGTATTGCTGCAGTTTCTCTCCAGGTTTCTGTTTGATGCTGGATAAGGAATAAGCGTCCTTAGGTTGTTCCACATGGATGCGGAACTGACTGATAAACTTTTCTTTCAACATTTCCCACGAGCTAATGGATCCCTGGGGTAGATGACAGAACCAGGAGGTAGCGAGATCTGCTAAGAAGAGCGGAAAGCATTTGCACAGTACTCCCTCTGTTGCTCCACTCATGAGCATATGTTGTGTGTACCTCTGTAAGTGTACAACGGGGTCAGAGGTTCCTTTGTAAGGTTCCATTGTTGGCATCTTCCATTCTCGGGGAGTGATAGCAATTTCGATATTGTGGGCGAAAGGGCTGGTTACCCTAGCGCCTATCCCTCTATCTCTTTGCTCCCGTTGGACGCACTCTCTGAATAAGCGTGCCATCCTTTCATCAGAATTTGGAGTAGATAGAAATGAGTTTGGTTCTGTTCTGTGGGATTGATTCCGTCCAGATGACCTGTAGGGATGGTATCGCCTATCATTCCTCATATTTTCTAATGGCTGCCTTTGATCTTCTGGGAGCATGCTAGGGTCAGCTACAGTTGGCCCTTGCCTTGATCTTCCCCTGCTGGGTTCTGATCTAAGCACTTCCTCGGGTCCAACTTCGGGCTGGACTCTAGCTCGGCCTCGTTCACTGGCGTTTCCGTGGTTAGGCAGTATGATAGGCTCAGCTACAGTTGACCTTTGCCCGGTACCTCCCCCGTTGGGTTCGGTACCAAACGTTTCCTCAGGCCTAACTTCGGGCTGTACTCGATCTCGGCTCCTACCATGGCTACTTCTGCCGTTAGCTCCTTCGAAGAAGGAAGATCTTTGTTGTCTCTGAGATCCTCCAAACTGGGACTCGCCCCATGATTCAGTGTTGCGATTGGACTCTTCAGCATCCCTTAAGCGTGACATGAGATGGTCCACCAAGGCTTCCTGCTGGGACGTGAAGCGGTTAGTTACTTCAACCACAACCCTATCCAAATCTGCCCTAGTAATTGCTGCGGGCTGTTCTGTGGCAGGAGTGGTCGGATTAGCCTGTCCTTCATTTGTTACTGCTACTGGAGGAGGACGATTTACTTGATTCGTGGCAGCCGGATCTGGAAGACTGCTGGATGCGATGTTTTTTCCTTTGTTAACATCTTTTCTCTGTTTGGGAGGCATGTTTTCCAAGTGGCGAACGATGCTGTTAGGAAAAATGTTAAGTGGATGAAGCTGAAGCTTCGAGCTTCTAGTTCTCAGTGAAAGCACCAAAAATGTTTGCACAAAAAATGGACAAACACCTCAAAGTCGTATGATTTAGTAGATCTTATGTGGTCCTTAGTGATTTGGGTGATTTATGCAAATATATAAAAAGCAGGGGCTAAACTGTAAAAAGACACGCAGATTTATAGTGGTTCAGCCAGAATATGCCTACGTCCACTTCATATGTTATTTCTCTTCTCTTGTTTAGATTACAAGTACAAAACTTTGATACAAGTAAAAGAAAGTTGTTTGAAAGTTCTCTCCGTGCTTGAGCTCTCAAACTTGTCCCCCGTTGTTGTACCCCTGCCCCTCTATTTATAGAGTGAGGCTGGGGGTAGGGGTCTTGGAGGTATATAGCAGCTGGCGGGCCTGGGCTGACGTAATCTGGCCTGGTGGATCTGGTCCGGTTTCCTTTGGTACGGTGGTGAGATGAGTGGTCCGGTGGTGAGATGTGTTGCTTCGTTCGGTGGAGACTTCATTCGGTGGATAGGTTTGGACCGATGGGGAGTTGGTCCAGCATAGGCTGGTTCGGTGGAGGTTGGTCTGGTCGTAGGTTGATCCGGCGGAGATTGGTTCGGCAAGCAATGGAGTGGTAGGTTGCGAATTGGTTCGGTTGTGAGTGGGATGTGCGTTGATTCGGCAGTGAGTGGAGTTGGTTGGAGTTCGATTTGGCGGGACCTGGTCCGGTGGTGGAGAAAATACACCCACAGCTGTGTTTTTTGAGCGATTGTTCCCCGGTTTCTTCCACCGCGATTATCAGCTTCTTCAAGAAGGTAATTTCTATTTTTTCTTTTCGCCCTGCTTTGCATTGAATTTACTAATATATTTTAGGAACCTTCGATTTAAGCAACACTTAATAATTAACCAAACAGCTATACTTTGCATAGATAGTTTGTATGGATATTTGTTTGGTATATATAAGTACATAAATAATTAATCAGTGATTTATCAAATGGTACTACTACGGGGTGGGAAACAGACTTATGGATGTTTTTGTTATTTAATATTATAAATTCGAAACATAAGAAAATTTGAGTATTCAAATTCTAATAGATTGCTTTGCAGTTTTTTTTTTATTTTTCATTTTTTTCTAATTAAAAAAAAGATAATTGGGCTCTTGAATGATGTTGAGAATCTTCACCTTTTTTGTTCTTTTTTCCATCATTTTGAAAAAACTCAATTTTTTTGCAGAAATTCTAATTTTTATAAAAATACATCGTATCTTTTGAAAGAACAAAAATTTTCTTCATATGCATTGAATTTTAGGAATGTGCCTATTTTTTCCAACTGATTTGTTTTTTTTAAGTTTGTAAAAAAATGAATTTTATTAAATATCTTAGTGCATCATTATATTCGTCTACATTTTATTCTTTTATAATGCTGACGTCTGGTCATCACTTAATAAATTGATTGTCTTTGAAAAATGAATATGGTCGCAGTGCTGTATACATAAGGCAACACAAATGCTATTTGTATTTATTTATGTCGCCAAAGTGAACCACTTTCGAGTTTCGGATTCTCGGTTTAAAACTGAGTAAGAAAAATTACAATCGTCAATTGGAGGTAATCAAATTTTCCTACAAGTTGTGAATAATTAATTATCAACCGAGTTCTAGCTCAAATATTCATTATTAACTAGGATAAAACTTTAAGATTCATAACTAAATATATACAAATTAGCCTAAAATTTAGGAATAATAAATTAACCCTACCACCTTGGTTTTTTTGTTAAATATTCATTTACTGAAGTATGTCCTTTATATTTATAATGATAGTGGAACTGGTTTAGAACTACATTTACTTATTAAGTACAAATGATGTGATTATATTTCTTCCTATTACAAATATGATTTGTACATTATAGCGCCCTGAAGTGTGCTTGAGCTCCTTGGTCTCTATGGTAGCATCAATCTTCAATGGATTGTTTTAATTGTCCAAGTATGAGTAAGCATTTTATATGTTAAAAAGCTCAAATATACATTATTTTCATATCTTCCATGTTAATTAATGAAAAAAATGTGATTTGTGCCATCTTTATAATATTTTTTGTTGCCTTCATTTTTAATACATAATCATAGTTCAGCGAATAAGATCCTTTTCTATATTTAGTTTAATTATTCCATACAATTTCTATGTTTAGTCAAATATTGATTTCGGTAAATGAGTTTAAATATGTTGAACAAATGAATTTTTCTTACTGTCAGTCAAATTTTTATTTCGGTGAAGGAGTTTAAATCTTTTGAACTAATGAATTTTTCTTGATGTGGTCCAATTTTCAGAATTTATGTATTAAGCTGATGTATTGAAGGTGAAATTTCAACTTTTTATTATGTGATGGCTTAACAAAGTCACCCAAAGCGATTAAGGAGCATAAAAAGTATGGATCTCTTTCTTTACCATTGAAATTGCATAGGTAAGTATCATTCGCCATAATAAATTATTGAAATGAATTTTTTAAAATCATTCAATATATTCTCACTTACTATGGTCCATCCATGCTTTCATTTCTTAGTAAGTAAGATAATGAATTCATGCTTTCGTCTATGGTTTGTGGTTTAAATAGGCCTTTGAAAAATTAGTGCATAGAGATGCCAAACAAATGGAACTTCTCTTTTGATTACTCCTATACCGTAATCCTTGCTCTTGAGATATATGTGGCAGGCATGTATCTAATGAATTTCTTTTGATTTACATTTTTCAAATCAAAATCTTTCCTTTTCTTGGGTAGCATTACAACAAGAGCAGACCCTTATTGTTCAATGTGAATAATACAAGATGTATTATTGAAGACTGTATCTTTTTCCCCTTAATTTTGTGTTTTATTCAGCACTACTATCCATGGTTCAAATATAGAAAAATTAGTACATTCAGCTATTGCCTTTAACATCGAATGTAATGGTTGACTGTTACCTTAGTATACTCCATGTTATTTACAATAAATGGTAAAACTATTATGTCAAAAGGACTCATAACTAAAATAAACAAAACCAAAGTTAACTTTTTTAATTTTTAGTTATTAACATATGGTTTGTACTTATCTTTATGACATGGGGCTTTGCACGAAAGGTCCCTATTTCTGATAGTGTTACAAGAAAAGTCCCTGTAGAAATAAGTTTGTAAATTAAGTCCCTGTTTATTCTAAATCAGAAAACGCAACTTACCTTGCGCTTTTCAAAATTTTTAAAAGTTTTAAAATTTTCAAAAAAAATTTCAAAATTAGAAAGCGCAAACTAGCTTGCGCTTTTCTGATAGAAAATGTAAGTTAACTTGCGCTTTTCAAAATTTTCGAAATTTTCGAAAAATATTTTAAAATTAGAAAAGTGCAAGTTATCTTGCATTTTCTGTCAGAAAAGTGCAAGACACTTTGCGTTTTTTTATTTTTGAAAAATAGGGACCAAATTTACATATTCATTTCTACAGGGACTTTTTGTATAACAACATAAAAAACAGAGACCTGTGACTCTTTTCTTGTTATGACATTATTATTTTGTGATTTACTTGATAATATCCATTACTCTTTTTTTTTGAATACTTCATATCGAGCAATTTTATTTTAGTTCCATCTTTAGTTACGCTACAACTTCCTTTTGGTCTCTTTATGCAAAATACAAGTAAAAGTAAGCATTCCTAAATTCACTTCAAAGTGTGAATTCATACAATGCAAGATTTTTCTTGACATAAACAATTTAATATGTGTTCACCTTATTTATAATATGTAGAGTTATATTTTAGGTTACTATATATTTACAGCTGCTGTGTGCAACTCAGTCTACAAGAGAAAATCGTTGAGATGTGCAAATCTTTACTTTACAGTCATATTTCCCTGGACAATGCTACTTTGATCAAATCTGAAGAATCGATTTACACATGGGAAGACAAGAGCATTGGAAATCCAAATTCAATGGGACTATTGGTTTATTTTTAGGTACGTATTCATACTCAACAAAGGGTCAAAGTGGCAGTTTTCTATTTCCTTAGATAATTAATGAAAAATTGTATGCTTTTCCTTTATCTTCTTACATATCAGGATTTTTTTCAACCGTTGGCCATAGATATCATTCGAACCAATTTTGGTAACTACTTCTCTATCAACTACGTGATTTTTTCTACCAATCTTTAGTATTTTCAACTATAACCTTTTCAACATATATTTTATCGATGAGTTATCATCTTGGTCGTAGTGAAAAACATGAGTGAAAAATGGATACTGGAAAATAAAAATGTATACTTTCAAATTGTTTATGTATACATGGTGAAATCAATACGTGATACAAAATTTTTGACCTTTTTTCAATCTCAAAATCCATCTCTTAATATTTCATGCTAATCAAACCTATAGGTTAGTACTGCTAGCTAACAAAAATCCGTTACTTTGATAATAATAAATGTAGATTCTTTTAACATGACATTTCTGCCATGAACACTTCAAATTGTACTTCGCATCTTGGTTAACAAGCATTAATGCATGTTTGTCTATGTGTGTCACCATCCTTATAAATAAGCCTAACATAAGCATGGTCAGAAAACTATATAAACATGTTGGATGGAAATAAGCATATCAATGTTTAATAATAAGTCAGAGATAAAAATATGAAAAGTGACTAAACTAAAAAGGTTATATAGTAATAAATTAACATGTAAAATACATGTACTTTCAAATCACTGTAATGAACTTACTACATGAACTGAGATGAGATGAGGTACATAAGAGAAGATAAATGACCAATATATCAAGTTCTTCAACCTCCATTGAAATTTATTTAAAAGGAGAAGTAAAATAAATTTATTTTAGTGCTTTCAAAGCATCCTTAGTCGAATAATTAAGTGTCAGATAATTAAAGTTAAAATTAACACTAGCGTAATTCTAAAATAGAAATAAGATTTTACTTCTACTTTTTAATTAATCTATGACGACCGAATAAGGGATGACAATATTGACTTAGTGTGACTATGTTTTAGGGAAAAAAGTAGGAATTATGAAGATTCCTTGATTTTTATCTCACAGTTCACGTGAAATACTTGAATATGATTTAGTTATACTGTCACTTATGCATCTTCTTCTTTTTTTTTGATCCGACCATGGTCATTTCTCAGGTACTAAACTCAATAATTATAATTGATCAATGAAACAATAAATTAGTTTAACGTATTGCAGGATGCAATACATGATTATAGCAAAATTTAAGCTTCCAGATTATAAATATGAGCTCCAAGGTTTATAAAAAATGAAAGCAAAGGAATTTTTATTCCTTGAAGTTGTTCCTCATGGGATACTAAAAAATTTGCAAATGTTTTTCTAGCTTTTAGGTCAATGAACATTTCTTCACTACCACAATAATGTATTATGTGCACACTTAATTTTTGTTTCAACCAATGCTTGTGTGCATTCATTTGTAACTGGCTTTTTTCTTACAGTTTACATAGATATAGAGGACAACAGCTAACAACTTTTACAACAGTCAGTTTCACTATCGTTCTGAATTTATTCATGAGGTAATCGCTTTCTTTTTGGCCATATGTATCAAAGTGTTTATGTCGTTGAGAATTTTAAAATTTTGTCAAATTCATCGTATGCTGCTCCTCTACTTGAGTAGAGTACGTTTCATTACTTATTGGGTTCCAATTTTTTTGGTCCAGTATCTATATAATGGTATACAGTTTTTTTTGTAAGCTTCAACAACTTTTAACACGCAGAACCTAGGAAAAAAACAATTACGCACTTAGTGCTAATCGAAGTTTTGCCAGTTAAGCAAACTAATATGTATACTTGCATGAATTACAAAATACCGCCGTGATCTTTTGAAAGAGAAGTTTCGTGCTAAAGGTATCTGACTACTATCATGAATAATAAGGAAGCCAGTTTAGCAATATGCAAGTCTTTTACGTCAAAATTTACACCTCTTAATGTACATTTATGACATTTGTAAAACCTATTACATAGTAGCTCACATCATTTTTTTGTTTTGTAAATTTTAAATACTACAAGCACTTTTTAAATCATTTACCTCTCAAATAGATTTTTTATAGCACGTTGATCTTTTACTTCAGAAATTAGCATGTCGATATGTTATTTTTACATCCCTTTTGCGATATTGATCGATCAATATGTATGTTTAGACTGCAGATTGTGGTTACACAGCTAGATTTGACAGCATACATGTAAATGGTTCTCCCAAGCGCATTTAATATTCAACATGCTCAACTTACCATATGCGAGTGAATGTAGTTTCCATGGAAGTACATCATTATTATAAATACGTCTGAACCTTATTTTGTTTCCCAGTTATGTTAGGATAAAATCTGTTCACTGAAAAATATGTATGGCGTATTCTTTGTTAGAGCCAATTACCGGATTATAGTTCAGATCTAAAAAACCATTAAAGTATGAATAGCTCACCAGGAGGCAAAAGGGAGAAATCTGAAATGTTATTTCTGAATTTTCTTTTTATTAGCGTCTTTTTTTGTATTCATTTATTTTAAACATAGAAGATTAGTTTGTAGATTTGATCTATTAAGTTATGTTCATGTATGTTTCACAAGTAATGAAATGACTATTTCATGTAAAAAAACTGCAAAACAATTCACTGATTATTTTAGTAATTCTTACATCCAATCCTATTTTGGAAAACCTCGATTATAATATAGTTGACTCCATATAACTCTTCTACTACCATAAATAATTTGGAATTTCTAGACTTATGAGATGATATACATGTCTATTATGAAGTCTGACCTGTTGAAATAGTTTAAATGCTCAAAACAGATTTGACCGCTGATAAGGTTTTTGTAAAGTTTAAATGTTCAAATATTTCTCACATATTGCACTGCACTTAACATGTTTTAAATTTATGCTTTTAACATCTTTTCCACATATTACTAACATGAAGGCAATGGGAACATTGAGTTTGCTAAAGGATTAGAAGTTACAAGAAGGAATGCACTGAAGAAATATACAAAATTCCCAAATAAGATGACAGCTCACACGTTATTAAAGGACCGCAGCTTCATCTTACAAATTTTTACTCCAGCTATTGGTCTATCTTTTTATTCCTATTGTTCATTAATTTGGTATGTTGTAGTATATGGTTTAGGAAAGCTAATTGTTATATAAACAAATTAAACAGTGTTCTATCATGGATATTTATACAATGTTCTGTCATGGATATTTTCATTTATATAAAATTATACACATTTTTTCGCTATTTTATACTTTTGTACTCTAAATAATCATATTAAGTGAATTAATCCCATGTCCAATTGTGCTTTTTTTGGCATGTACCAACTGCTGTATGCAAACAACCCTTATATATGGCGAATATGCTACATCTACTACTATATTTTCAGACTGAATATAAACCAAGAAAGTAACCTCCACACCACTTTTAACACACCAATGCTCACAATTTGCAACACCTGAATGCCTTAATCGATAAGCTAAAACATTAATGTAATGTTCCCAAATCTTTTAGTAGAAATCCGTGTGCGAAGCACGGGTTCGCACTAGTTAAAAAATGCTACTTTTAAATAAGTTTGCTAATAATTTAGCATGCTCTGGCATCATGCTTTTATCTCCTTTTTTTATTTTCCTTGCATTATTGGTTGCTTGCATTTTAAAAAAAATCCAAAAAAATCTCATTTGTACATTGTTAATACATGTTTAATTTCTGTTTTACATCCATTTCATCTTATTTTCTTTTCTAAGGGCAACACCCAACTTCACATAAGGTGGAGGAATTCATCACTCCTTCCTTGGCCTACAAATTGCATATCACCTTAGACTTGACTAATAATAACGGTTAGATGTTGGACTTATGGGAGTCATGAGCTCATCTAGGGAAAAATTGTATTGTAACAAGTTGATTTCTTTTAACAATTTGTTTCTTGGTGTCTAGGCTATGGCAGAACAATAATCATTTATAAATATTACGGTGATTCGTAAATATTATAGTGATTGTTTCTCTTAAGGTACTTAAACCTTCAGCCGCATTGCTACACTAATTCGTGGTGCACTGATAACTCCTGTCCGTTACTTGGCTAAGAACTATTTTTTGAATTAAATCAATGTGTGATTATACAGTTTTGGGTTAGGAGCTACTAAGGACAGAGAATTTACAGTTAAGTCCGTGCATTCATTTAGTTGCAATAGTTTATGCATATATATAAAAAAATCTGTTAAAAAAACTACTAAAAAAATAAAAACATTTTCAAAAAAGAAAAAAAAATTAAAATCCAAAAAACAAAACAAAAATAAACCTTCCTTTTGAAAATAATTTCCTTTTAATAAATATTTTTCTTTTTATTAAAAAAATGAAAGAAAATAATTTTTCACTCATTTCATTCTCTAAACCTTGTTTCACTCTCTTAACCTTGATTTTCACGTCTTTCTCTCATTGATCTTTCACTTGTGCATGTGTGCTTGGACTAGTAACACACCGAAGAATCGTTTAACCCGAACGAACGAACCTCCAACGATGGCTAATGAAAACCCTCCCCGAACTCTCATGGATAGAATCTTTCTCGATGGAGTTTTCATTCCTTCTTGTATCACCTTACCTGCCCCAATGGGTAATCACTTCGAAATTCATTTAAATCATATTACCACGCTCCTAAAATTTAGCAATTTTGAACACGGTGACCAATAGGTCTTCTTAACAAAATTCGAACAAGTTTGTGCGTCCATTAAACTTCAACAATCATGTGACGATGGAATCAAACCTAGGTCAATTCCATTCACCCTTACTAATTGTATAGAAAAATGGTTGTATAGCTTTCCTTCGAATTCAATCAAAACTTGGGATGAATTCGTTAAAGTTTTCTTAAAAAAGTTATATCCCTTGGAAAAATGACCAAAATACGAAACAAAATTGTAAACTTTCATCAATTTAGGTTTGCACCTTTCGGAAAATACTTTGAAAGATTTAAAGAGCTTTTGATAAAATGTTCACACCATAATTTTAAAAAATGGACTCTTTGCCAAATCTTATGCGATGGACTTGAAAATAGTTCACGAATCATGCTTGAAATGATGTGCCAAGGCAATTTTCTCACCCAACATCATGACGATGCTTGGACATTCCTTGAGAACTTGGCAGAAAAATCATCCTAATAGGAACGTTCTAACGAGAAATCCATTTACTCACGATCTAACGCACACTCGATAGGATTATCGTTGGCTTTGGAAGCAAAAAATCATTGCGATAATCAATAAATTCAACAACGTTTTCTTATCCAATCAAATGAACCAAGCTTTCCAACCATTGTGTTGTAAAACGATCTGAATCACATCGCTGATCAATGCCCTCAATCGCTAGAACAACTCAATGCTTTTAACAAAGTTAAGAATGGCTTGTTTTCTCCAACATACAATCCCGGTTGGAGAAATCATCCTAACTTTGCATGGCACCAAAATAATTCTAATACGAATTTGGTTCGACCCAATTTTCAAGCATTTTAGAACAATGCTTCTAATTCTCCTTCTCAACCTACCACTTTCAACAAAATCTTGCGCCTTTTTATCAAAATCAACCACAATCTTTCACTCCCCTAGATGATAAACGAATGACTTCACTTGAGAAAATCTTGAAACTTTAGCTAAAGCGAGCACTCAAAACCTCCAATCAAATAGCAATTTGCAAAATTTGTTAACCTCGTACATGCAACATACGAGTCAATCAATTGCTAAACTTGAAATGTAAATGAGTCAATTAGCCACTTCTGTGAGTGAACATGAACGAGGCACGTTCCCAAGTCAGCCAGTTCTAAACCCTAGAAATCAAAACATGAACCTGAATCAAGCTCATGCCGTTCAATGTAGTAATGTGAACCAAATGAATGCTATCATGACTTTGCATTCTGGTAAACTAATCGATAACTAGGTTATCAATCCAAACGATTTACCGAAAGCCCCTCTTGACACTTCGAAAATGACAAGTGGTTTTGAACAAAACATCGAGTCAATTATCGAATCAAATTCTAATCCAAATTCTTCTCCTACTCAAATAAACCGACCTACTGAGTATCGAATTCCATTTCCACATCGACTTCAACCTAAGAAACATTCTGATCAAATGGAAAAGATGTTGGAAATTTTCAAACAAGTCAAATTGAACATCCTCTCCTTGATATCGTTCAACAAGTCCCGACTTACGCTAAGTTTCTAAAGGACTTGTGTACTCAAAAACGACACAATCATGTACCCAAGAAAGTTTTCTTAGCTTCGGGTTTTAGCAAAGTCTTGTCTCAATCAATTCTCGTAAAATACAAAGATGTTGGATGTCCGACGATCTCGTGCACGATAGGAGATAAAATGGTTAATAAATGCTTATTAGACTTGGGTGCGAGTGCCAATTTGATTCCTTATTCAGTTTACCAGCAACATGGCTTAGATGAACTAAAACCACTGAAAGTAACTCTTCAATTTGCCGATCGTTCGATAAAGAAAGCCGTGGCAGAAATCGAGGATGTACTCATAAAAATCGGTTAATTCATATTCCCAGTCGATTTCATCGTCCTAAAGATATAACCTATGAATAATCCAATGAGTCAAATTCCACTTATTCTAGGATGACCTTTCTCAGCCACTTCGAATGCCCTAATCTATTATCAAAATGGTTCAACGAAGATTTCTTTTGGTAACATGACTTTGGATCTTAACATCTTCAATCTCGAAAATTAATTGAACGAATCACTTGACAAAACGTTGGAAGTTAGCTCCATTCAAGAAAATTTTGACAACGAAACAGTTGATCTAACAACGAATGCGAGACCGAATACGAACGACTATTTCAAGATGTTCCAAATGAGATCGAAGACACACTTCACGTCGAACCTCTCATGGTTGAGTCCGAAACTCAACCAATTTCTTTGATTGAGCAATCTCCTAGGTTAGAGCTCAAACCTCTTCCTTCTCACCTTAAGTACGCATACTTAAGTGAAAATGACACTCTTCCCGTAATTATTTCTACCGAGCTTTCTCTTGACCAAGAAGCGCCTCTTCTTTCAATTCATTCGAAAAACAAAGAAGCGACTGGGTGATCCATTATCGACATTAAGGGAATTAGCCCTGTAATTGTTCAACATCGCATTCAATTAATTGACGAAGCCAAACTCACTCATGATGTGCAACGAAACTTAACCCCAAAATGAAAGATGTAGTTCGAGAAGAAATTCTTAAGCTCCTTGATAACAGTATCATATATCCCATCTCCGGTAGTTCATGGGTTAGCCCAATTCATGTCATGCCTAAAAAGTCCGGGATCATCATTATCACGAATAACGCTAACGAACTCATTCCAACTCATACTTAAATAGGTTGGCATGTTTGCATTGATTATCGAAAATTAAATGCTACAACATGTAAAGATCACTTCCCTCTTCCTTTCATCGATCAAATGCTTGAACGATTAGCCAGCCACGAATTCTATTGATTTCTTGATGGTTATTCCGGTTATAACCAAGTTCCAATCGCTCCAGAAAATCAATAAAAAACGACTTTCACTTGTCCTTTCGGAACCCTTGCTTACTGACGTATGCCATTCGATCTTTGTAATGCCCCTACAATTTTCCAACGATGCATGGTTGGCATCTTTTCTGACATAATCAAACATTTTCTAGAATTTTTTATAAACGATTTCTCTATCTTTGGATATTCTTTTTCTGAGTGCTTACATCATCACGAGTTGGTTCTAAATCGTTGTAAAGAGAAAAACTTAACTTTGAATTGGGAAAAATGCCACTTTATGGTCAAACAAGGCATAGTCCTCGGACATGTCATTTCAAATAAGGGCATTGAGGTAGATAAAGCAAAAGTCGATGTTATTTAAAATATGCCCATTCCCTAATCTGTTAAGGACATTCGATCATTCCTAGGACATACTGGCTTTTATCAACGCTTTGTAAAGGACTTTAGCAAAATTGCTTGATCTTTGACTACTCTTTTGGGAAAAGACCGTTGCTTTCGATTTCAATTCTAGCCGTGTCTATTTTTTAGAACATCTTAAAAATGAACTCATTTCTGCTCCAATCATTCCCTCGCCTAATTAGGATCTCCCATTCGAAAATATGTGCGACGTTTCTAACTTTGCTGTTGGTGCTGTCCTAGGACAATGCATCAACAAAATCCTCCATGTCTTCTACTACGCCAGTATGACTTTGAATGACGTTCAACTCAACTACTCAACCATCAAAAAGGAGCTTCTAGCAGTTGTTTTTGCACTCGAAAAGTTCCGACCTTATTTGATTGGCTCACTCATTACGGTTTACACTGACTACTCTGCTCTTAGGTACCTTTTTGCTAAAAAGGATGCTAAGTCTCATTTGATTCGTTGGATCCTTTTACTCTAAGAATTTGACCTTACGATCAAAGACAAAAAAGGCGGGATGGTGGAATGAAGCAAGAACAATCTTTTTACTCGAAAAGGTTGTGGATTGATCCTACGAATAAAGCAGGAAAAGGAAAGAGTCAATATTCTCCCGCGAAACCCTTATTTCTTATTTATTGGATTCCAATATTGTCTTGATCCCGACAACGTCATTACTGACCATTTGTCGCGTCTTCCAAACGCATCATCTTTTTTATCGATCAATGTAAACTTTCCTGATGAACAACTCCTTTTCGTTTCCATTGATCCATGGTATGCCGGTATAGTGAACTATTTACTCACTATGGAAACTCCTTCATTTTGGTCGAAACAAGATAAATACAAATTTCTTTCCTAAGTGAAATATTTCTATTGGGATGATCCATACTTGTTTAAGTACTGTTCTGACCAAATCATTCGACATTGCATCCCAAATTGTGAAATTGAGATTGTCCTTTCGTTTTGTCATGACTAAGCTTGTGGTGGTCATTTCGGTCCTAAGAAAATACCGGAAAAGGTACTCCAATGTGGTTTTTACTGGCCTACACTTTTCAAAGATGCATTCGAGTTCTGTAAAACTTATAATCGCTACTAAATGTTAGGAAAAATCTCTCGACGAAACATGATGCCTTTGAACCCCATTCTTACGATCGAAATCTTTGATGTTTGGGGTATTGACTTTATGGGACCGTTTCCCAACTCTTTCAGAAGTCTATACATTCTTCTTGCTGTTGATTACGTCTTTAAATGGCTTGAAGCCATTCCATGTAAAATAAATGACAAAAATTATTGTGAAATTCATAAAAGAAAACATCTTTTTAAGGTTTGGAACATCTCGCACAATAATAAGCGATAATGTAACCCATTTCTGTAATCGATAATTTGAAACTCTAATGAAGAAATACTTGATAACCCACAAGTTATCCACTCCTTATCATCCTCATACTTGTGGTCAAGTTGAAGTTTCAAATCGCCAAATCAAGCAAATTTTGGAGAAAACTATAAAAAAATTGAAAAGGATTGGTCAAAAAAATTGACAGATGTGCTTTGGGCTTATAGAATTGCATATAAAAATAATCTAAGGATGTCTCCTTTTAGGTTAGTATATGGTAAAGTGTGTCATTTACCTATCAAACTTGAACATAAAGCATTGTGGGTGATTAAGAACATGAACATTGATCTTGAAAAAGTTGGCGAAAACAGGAAATTACAAATCAAGAGTTAGAGGAAATTAGGAACGACGCGTATGAAAATGAGAAAATTTATAAAGAAAAAACAATAGTTTTTCATGACAAGTCAATCCTAAGAAAAACATTTTCGTCAAATAAAAGAGTTCTTTTGTATGGTTCTCGACTTCATTTGTTCCCTAGGAACTTAAAATCAAGGTGGACAGGACCATACATGGTACTATTGTTTTTCCATACGGTGCCATAGAAAAAGAAAGCCATAGGAATGGATCGATTTTTAAAGTCAATGGTCATCATTTAAAATCTTAACTGGAGTTGGCAAGTGAATGAGAGGAGGAGCTCATGATTTTTCATGGGCCACACTACGTTTAGTAAGAAATTTTTACCATCTCTTGTAAATATGTAAATGATTTTTTGCGTTACACTCATTATATCCTGCATTGACTATGGAGACACGGTCAAAATCAAGTGTGGAGGGAGTCTCATGTTTATTTTGATTTTTCTTGGCTTATTTTTTGCATTTTCTTTCCAAAAAAAACCAAAACAAATTTTTTATAAGCATTTTGATTTACTTTTGAAGAAACACGATAGAACAAGTATACATTTTTGTTATTAAATTAAAAAATTTGAAAAAATATTTGTCTCAATAAAAATAAAAAGGAAAGTTAGATTACAAGTGACTATGGTGTAAGTAGTATATTGGAAGGTTCATAGGTGATAATTATGTAGTGTATCCTAACTTTAATCATTCTTTAAAAGAGTGGTTGATTTAAAGTAAAGGCGATAACATTTTGGATCTTCTAAGTTAAGCGGTGCTAAGATGATTTTTCTTAACTCTCTCTTTTGAAAAAAATCATAATAATAAGAAATACCTAGAGTTATGTGTTCACACGTAAGTGTGTACACTCGTCATGCTCTATATCCTTCTCACATAAGCCCGAAGGGCAGTGCATGATCAGTATATCTGGCCTCAGTTTATTTGAGTTAGGTGTATGTAAATAAAATTAAAATAATAATGATAAACACCTAGAGTCATGTGTTCATACGCAAGCTTGTACACTCATCACGTTCTATACTCTTCTCACGTAAGCCCGAAAGGCAGTGTATGATCGATATATCTGGCCTCAGTATATTTGAGTTAGGTGTGTAAACAATAATAATGTTAATATATTTATAAATAGAGAGAGAAAGCAATTGAAATTCAAGTACTATCATCACTTAATTGATTTGACTTGTTATTCAAAAGAAATAAAAATGCCGCTTTGCAAAACTTTGACAATCAACTAAAGGATTCATTTCATAGTTGCACTATGTTTTCAACCGAAACAACTAGCCAAACTAGAGTCCAACTGTGATGATAACTTAATTTTTGTTGGAATTTTTTATAAGTAAAAATATTAAAATTTCTTGATAATAACTAAAACTTATATCTAACTTACTCATGTTAATTTAAAAGTAAATTCTTCATTTGTAAATATTTTCGAAACTTTGCATCATGTAGTCATATTAGAATTTGTATATTGCATTTGGATTTTGTGGGTAGCATCGACCAAAAACCCTCACGAGACAACACTCGTCCTACTAGGGACACCTAGAGTTTTAACGGCTTATTGCATACGCTTAATGCAATCGTGTTTCCTACGAAAATGAATTTATCGTAGTTTTAGTTTATTCGAGGATGAATAAAAAGATAAGTGTGGGGGTATTGATGTGCATGTAAAAGTGTATATTTATACAACCATATTTCTTCTTCTTTTGTTAAAATAAAAAGCATATTAGGGTGATTTTACATGTTTAAACCAAAAATACAAAGGTATTTTCAAATCATCATTCATACATTAACATGTAGGAAAATGGTAATTTTTATGTAAATTAATTTGAAGAAAATTTACTTGCACATTTTAATGTTGTTTTGTAGGAATTTAAGTGCAAATATGAAGACTCTTCATGGATGTATGCATGCACATATGTTGAAAGTAAAAGAATGAAGGAAATAAAAGAACTCATGTAACATGGAGGAGCCCACCTACCCACTAACTAATGGACCTCAATTAAAAGCAAATGCATATGTTAGTGGAGATCAAAAGCAAACACACATGTTAATGGAGATTAATTGACTCCTTAATGGTTACTTGGAGGGTATACAAACTAAAGGGTATTTTGGGTAGCCCCCTAAAAATGGAATTAGGGTTTTAGGCATGTATAAATACACCTTTATGTTTCATGTAATCTTCTTGTTCTTTTTTAATTCTCTTTAACGCAAGTTGTAGTCACAAAATCAATGATAAATAAAATGGCTTCTTGAGCCTCTTCTTATTTCCTCTTATTGTCTACATGCTTTTCTTCCTTCCATGCTATTTTATTTCATTCTCATTTATTTAGTTTATGCTACTTTATTTCACGTTAGTAGTTAGTTTCCTTTTATGCAATTAGTTTAGCTTCGTTTCATGCAAATAATTAACTCTCTTTTCTTTTGATTAGCTCTCATTTTCCTTGCTTTTTATGTTTAAATCATTTTGTGTTTAGGTGATTTCAATTATGAGAAGCTAAATCCCTTCAATTTAGGGGTAACGAACTCATGAATCATAGCAAATCAACATATAATGGTTGCATTTGTAGTCTCTTGTTTGATGCTTAATGGAAATAATAATGATGGCAGTTTATGTTTTTAGTGAATTTAATAACCTATGTTGACAACTCAAATAGGCTATGCTTAATCCAATATAAACATAAACTATTTGATCATTTGCCTAAGTGATTTTGATCATGAAATTAAAAGTAGAATCAATATTAGATGTTCTATATTACTAATCTCAAAACAGTAAATAGATCATGCTTAAATTAGATTTTATTTTTAATTACATGTTCATTTTCATTATATTTGAGAAGTGGGTTTAAATAGTGTGTTAGAGTTTGATGGTTTAAGTTGTGCTAATTAATAGCACAAATAAACCATGCTTATAATAAACACATCAATCATTTCTATTTGAAATTAAAATGAGAGATTATAGATAAATTTTGTGTTGATTTATATGAATGATTAGAAGTGGATTTAAATCTAAATTGCTCCTTAATCTCATAGTTTTATTCTCATATTCACTCTAGTTTTAGTTTCATTTTTAGATAATTTTTAGTTAACAATCTCCTCTCAACTTTGGGCTAGTTTGATTGAGTAATCTTAAAATTAGCGATTCCCTTTTGATCGACCCGTACTCACATACGTACCACGATTGTATGCTGTGCCCTTGTAGTTTTTATTATTACATTTTCGATGGTATTCTAATTGATAGAATTTTCCGTCACGAACAAGCCTCGTCATTGTTCTGTTTCCGACCTTCATTCTGATTTCCAACCTTCGTGTGTATGTCCCTAGAATTTCCTCCAGTTTTCTTTACGGCGATGTTACTTTGTATTACCTCATCTGAATTTCGAGCAACGATCCTTCGTGGATGCTTGCGCGCATCCTCCTGGCATAAATATTCGTTGGCTTTCCTATAAAAAGCTTCAATTATCGACAGTTGCTTCCTTTTCAACCAGTCTCTGAAATCCGATTTAGGGTGAACTTCTCTACATAGCACCATCAACACCATGTCTTCCTTAGGGTACATTACTTATGTTACAACCATATGGAATCGATTCAAAGGTCCTTTAATGACCCTCCTTTAGCTCGATAAATGTTGGATAGTGACATTACGTGCTTCAGACGCGAAGCATGTAAGCGAAATTGCTCCATAAACTTCCACGATAGCTTAGCGAAAAACGACATGGACTTCGGAGGAAGTCAAGTGAACCACATTGTAGCCACCTCCTCTAGGAAAATTAGGAAATAACAGCATTTCATAGCACATGAAGCTCTGTCTATATTGTTGTGCCATTCATATCTCAATAAGTGTTGCCTAGGATGCATTGTTCCTCCATACAACGACATCGTTGGCATATTAAATCTCCATGGATATCTTGCACGAAGAATGTCCTCTATGAACTGGTTCTAACTCGCATTGGTACCCCATTCATCAATTGGTTTTGAGTTTATTTTCACTCACCAACCTCATAACCATGTCTTCCAGATATTTTGAGTCAACTAGTTCAACTGAACGGCGGTAATCGAGTCCTATCCCGAGGGTTCGGCCTGACAAATGCTCTCGGGATGGTGCTCGGTACCTAGGCTCCCTAAACTCAAGGGGATCCATTCGTCCATCAATCCCCCCTGTTTAATTTCCATGAGTTATATTGTTAGCAGCAGTCCAAAACTCCACATTATGAACATCAACAACATGTCCAGTGCCACATCCACGTCGCCTTCCAACTGTTGAGCACCAGGCCCACCATAATGGGGTTCGGTACCGATCCATCCTCGGGAGTCGGTACCGATCCCTAACCTTGCGCCCTAGGCCAACGCTCTCCATTGATTTGATGTTCGAGCAGTATTTTGGGTCCACTTCTGCCTTCTATCCCTACGCCTTTGTTCGGATGAAGAAGAACTCTCAAACTCTGAGCTAGGATACCTTCCACTCCATTTACAGCTGATTTGACTTAGTTCATTCAACAACCTCAAGCTCTGCTGCATTGTTTGATTCATCTCCTGCAGACTAGCATGGAGCCTATCTTCCATCTGCTTCATCATCCTTTCCATCTCCACTCTGGTCACAACATCCATTAAGGTATGGATCTATGTTTGTTCCAGTTGGTTAGCTTCGTTCCTATGTTGGGGATTCTAATTCTCAGCATCACTAGGCGTAGATCTGGTTGTTATGGTAGGGGTTACTTTCCTTGGTGGGGCCATGACAAAAAGCTTTTGGTAGATTTTTGAAAATCTAAGTTGTATATTTAAAAGGTAGGGAAATTGGATCTATCTCTTAGATATGGGAAATCCAATAGCAGATGATGGATCCAAATGGTCTGAGTTCAACTCTCAGTGAAAGCACCAAAATGTTTGAACCACATTGGTACAAACACCTAGAAAAGTAAGTAATAGAGATTAAATAAAGAAAGTAAATGAAAAATAGAAGAAACTAGATAAAAAACAAGCACATGCAAATTTATAGTGATTCGGCAATCTTGTCCTACGTCCACTTGAAAGATTTTATTGCTTTTGCCTAGTTTTTGTGATTACAAGAGAGTGGGATCAGAATAGATCCTTGAATACAAGAGAGTAAAAGTGTAATAGCAGCGTTAATATTCTTAGAATGAACCATGCCCTCTGTATTTGTACGGGTAGACGACCAAATATCTCGTTGACATTTCCCCGCCGGAATCTCCTCATATAGACGATGTCCTTCAAAATTTATTGGCCCCAGATCCCCTATGTTTGAGGATCTGTACCGATCCCTATATAGGGAATCGGTATGATCCCTGTAAACAATGGTATGGGATCTGTGACTTCTTATGTTGGCTCATCTTGATGTTAGTTTTGAGTTTCCAATGTTATTTTGCATAGTCTCCTAAGTGTTTTTTAGTCCAAGCGATGAATCTATGGAAGACTGAATTGCTGCTTTAGACTGCATATTGAGATTGCCAATACAACGCATAGGAACTATGGAACAACACTTGAATCAAACTTTACGTGGATAGAGAAGAGCGCCATAAGGGTGAGGGCCACTCTGGGTGCACCCCTAGGGTTCGGTATCGATCCCCTATGTAGGGTGGAACACCGATCCATACTTAGCATATTCTAGGGTATTACATTTCTAAGCTTGTTCGACCATCGTCTTGTGTTCTTGTCTGTACTTGGTTCCTGGACACTAGGATCATCTCTCTAGGCTGCTTACCTTGACAATCACCAGATCTAACTTGTCCAACCAGTCTGAATATAGCCGGTCAAAAGGCCGGATTATAGACATTGATTATATCTTGGAGATGGAAGAGAAGAAATAATGGATGATCTTTATAAAAAAACATTTTGCGATCAACTTTATAGAAAAAACATTATGTGCAATTCAAAGTATATCTTAGATCATTATGGATAATGGAACTCAATTCGAAAGTACGTAATTGTGCAAATTCTATACTCGATACCGAACTGAGAAGAGTTTCTCAGTGGTAGCATATCTACACGAAAAAATATGGGTGGAGGGAGTGAATAAAATCATAAAATCCATCATTAAAAAGCAACTGAAATGAACAAAGGTTGGTTGGGTTAATGAGTTACTACTAGCATTGAGGGGGTTCAAACAACTCAAATGTCTACGACCAGACACACTTTATTTGCACTAGCTTAAGGAGCTGAAGCGATGACATCGATTGAGTCAAAAGTCCTTTCTTCTCAATACATGCTCTATTATCCCAAGATAAACAAGGAGCTATTTCTAGCGTCTTTCGACTTAATAGAGGAAAAGAGAGAAGGGGAAAATTTAGGTGTACCTGCTCACCAGCAAAGAATAACACAGCAATTCAACGCTATAGCCTAGAACCATAATTTCAAGATAGGAAATTTGCTTCTAGATGGGTCTTTCAGAATACGTGGACACTTAATCTGAATTAGGAAAGACCCTACATGATAAGGTAGAAGCTTGGAGACAGTACTTTCAAGCCATCAACGATCGATGAGGACCCGATTCCATGGGCTTGGAAAAATGTGCTTTTTTACAACTATTTCTCTTAGTTTAAGCAATTTCTTTCATTTGGATGTTTATTAGACTGAACTTGAAGTAATAAATTGACATTTTCTATCATACATGGAATAAAATTGGCATTTGAATCAATGAAATAGTATTCATTAATTTAAGCCTCATGTCACAGGATCAATAACACGAATAGGCATTACATATTTTGAAAACCGAATTCCCAATTACCTAGAGATAGGTACCGACGGACTCCTTTGAACCATGATTGGTTCTTTGAAGTATAAATGTCTGGGGTAGATCAGATTATTTTCTCTTATAAATTTATCTTTAACCAATGCTCGAAGATAGGCGAGGTCAGGGATAAATGCCTGGAGATAGGCATCACGGACATCGACACTCGGTGATAAGTTTCCATGTATAAATGAATTAATGCAGGTACAATCAATAGAAATTACATTAATGCCCATGCGAACATAAGAGGAAAGACATGTAATTACGCCTAAGATATTATAGTTATATTCATGGTTAAACATGATAAGTTTGATTGGAAGTAAATAAATCTAAGTAAATAAAAAAATTCTGTAATAGGTGAAGTGTATTCATATGAATAGAGTTACAGTATATAAATGCATTATACAGATTGACATTCACGTGAATGTATGATATATAAGTAAATCAACACTGGCGCGCGCACACACACGCGCGCGCGCTTGCACACACACACATATATATGAAGGAACAATACGTAGGTATAAGAAAAGTATAAGTGCAATAAAGTAATGACACAAGGTAGACATATGAATTTCTTTCATTACTTCACTTTCCATTTGTACACAAAAGCTAGAGGGTCAGACCTGTACATCTCAGATGCCGATATACATGCAAAATAAGGTCAAAAGTTGAAGCAAGAAGCCAGACTCACCATTTATTTGATGGATTGTGCTTGACAGTGAGCCTCGTTTTTCCCGGCTTCTTTATTTGCTGCCTTAGGAGGGGTGTGATAAGAGAACATTCATTGTGAGATATGTGTTAACCTGGTTTTTATTTTTTAACCTAGCAAAATTCAAAAAGGGTTAGAACATTCAGAGTAAGCCAGAATGACTCAAAACTTGATTGGAAAATCTAAAAGGACAAGACAGATGAACACAAGAAGTTTAAGCTAAAAATGCACCAACTCTTTGGATCGATACGGATCCGATCCAATTGGATCGGTACCGATCCAAAAAGTTGGCTTGTGGTTTCTTCTAACCACTTGCATCATGATCTTATATCTCTTCTAAGCCTATCTACCAAGTTTGGTGATATTCCAAGCATCCGAGTTCAAGAAGCAAAGACCTATCTGATTTAGACTATAATTCAGTCAAGTCCATAGGTGAATCGTTATCAAAACAAGTCAACAAGCTACGAAATTACATGGAGGGCATCATAATCAAGCAAGGAAGTCAATTGGATGGAAGTTGTGCAAAAATTGCACAACTATTTGGATCGATACTAATCCAATCCAATTGGATCGGTACCGATTTGAATACTTAGCTCAAAATTGCTCCAAACTTTTTGCATCGCTTCTTATTTTCGGCTACAGGCTTTTAGTGCAATAGTTCTGGCCCAAGTGCTCCCTAAGTCCTATAAATACCACCCTACCTCCAACAGAAAAGGGGTTCCTAACTTGATCTCTACTGAAGCTCTGCTATTCTTTCTTCACTCCTCTTCTCCTACACAACAGCCATTAAGAGACAATTAAGGTCCTCCTTTTGTCTCTAACAATGGTGGCTTGACCTAATTTAAGAAAGAAGAATCATACTGTAATTCAAAATACTTTGTAACAGAAGCTGATCAATAAAAGCTATAAAGTGGATGAATGCTTCGTTAATAGCCGAACAACTATAAAAACCTCTTGTCTCTTTACTTTTTCTACAATTTACTATTGTTTTTCCTATTTTATTCGCCTTGATAAATAGGGCTGCTGCTTTCACACTTAATCCAAGGTGTTGATCCATTTTTTGGGTAAACATTTTAGTGCTTTCACTGAGAACCCAACTCAGGTACAGATCTAGCTATCTACTTTGGATCAAGCAGGTTCAGAAGTCAGGTCCTCAATCTCCACATAGAAATTTTGCTGCTGAGAATCAATGGCACCAGGAATAAAGAGAACTGTTTCCGAAAGATCCATAGGAGCTGTCATAGCTAGAGTGGAAACTAATCCTCATCAAGTTAAAGTCAATGGCGCTAACAACCCATTAGCCAGACCAAATTCTAGCCAAACATAGGAGATCAGGTGCCAGGATCTTCTATTCAACATGAAGCTGCCACCGGAGAGAATTAAATAAGATGGTTGATGAAATTAATCAAAAGACGGAAAATAGTCAAAAAGCTCTTATGGACAAATTGAATGCCCTCTTGACCTTACAGTCACTTGCTGCACCAAGAACCATGCCATAGCTCGCTGCCATCATGGAACAAGAAAACTCTTCCGTTTCTGGCCTAAATGGGAGAAATGGAAAGCAACAGCAAAAGGGAGTAGTAGGCGGAGCTGCAGGAATCACCATAGAAGGAAATGCAAGCACTCCACCAACTGCAAAGCAGCCCACCGTAAACTTGAATCTCGGGATGAAAACCCCACGGGAAGATATAGTATTGGATCTCTCTGACTTTGAAGATGGAGAACAACTTGATGACGATGAGTTGAAAGAGAACACTAATGTACTAAATACCGGCAGAGAGGTCCAAACTACCCCCATATGACCAACTGCAAACCAACAGAACTCCGAGGGAGAGGCTCTTTCGAAGACAGGAGAGCCTAGGCTTCATCCCACTAACCAAGGCCATTTGCAAAATCAAACATTTGGTACAGTCACTGACAGCCAACCAACGGATTACCGGACATCCGAGGCGTATATCGCGGACATGGTCAAGCACCTAATGGACGAAAGTAAGAATAAGAGAGATGATGAATGAGGATCCGCTCCAAGCTGGACTCCCTTTACTGATGACATTCTGAATGAATGATATCCTGAAAAGTTCACTATGCCAACCATCCCGTCCTATGATGGAACTAGGGACCCGAAACCACACTTGTAAGTACAGTTGGTACATGGATGGAGCGAATGCTTCAAATGCTGTTCGGTGTAGATGTTTTCCAATCTTTTTGGAGGGAATCGCTTCCATGTGGTTCACCAGGCTCCTACCTAAATCCATTTCCACTTTCAGTGAATTAGCAACGAGGTTCCTTGATCGGTTTAGGCTTCACACGGCGTAACCAAAAGACGTGATGTCCTTATCGGGCCTATTCCAGGGATGAAACAAATCTTTGAAATCCTTTATGAGTCGGTTTAACGCTGTAGTCACTGAAGTAAGTAATCCAAATGAAGATGTATTGTTCATGCTGGTCCACGCCATCCATCTCGACACTGAATTCGTGAAATGGAACAAAATGAAGAACCTACCACTAGGAAGGACTTTAATCGAAAGGAAAGCCGGTACTTGAGATTGGAAGAAGCATAAGAGCTAGAAGGAAAACTCGCTAACCTACAACCAACCAATGTTGAGCAGAATGGTATGGCGGAAAACCAAGACGTAAATACCTCCGGGACCGCTGTTGGGAATGTGGGAAAGGACGGGAATTAGAAATGGAAGAATCAGAATTCCAATAAGTGAAACGGAAGTAGCAAGCAGCTTAAAGGCTTCAGGACCGAAAACTACACCCCGCTCAATGATACCCCTGAGAACATCTACCTTGTGACACAAGGGACGAAGGTGTACAAGAAGCCTCCTAAAAGGGAAGCGATTGAACAACAAAAGCGCTCCGGAAAGTACTGCCGTTTCCATGAAACACATGGTCATAGCACGAATGAGTGTCGTCACTTGAAGAACCTGATTGAAGGACTGATTTGGAAAAACAAGCTTCAGCAGTATGTGAGGAAGCCGCAAAATCCTGACCAGCCCGCAGCACTCCAAGTTCCTAGAGATCGGGGAAACCAAACTGGAACCAGCAAAGAGGGATCAAGACGGACTGACCAGAGACTTATTATCGGAACAATATCTCGAGGACCTCATCCCATAAAGAAGAGTTGGTGAGAAATGGAGCGATATGCGAGCTCACTAAGACACGCTTTAAAAGATTCATGTTTTGTGCTCGAAGACGGAACTCCTGCCAAGCAGTAGAGGACCCTGAACGATGACATAGTGTTCCGGAATCGAGATACTGAAGGAATAGAAGCTCCGACCCTTGACCCCATGCTCTTGGCAGTAGGAATCAGAGCAGTTGTAGTGCGACGAGTATTGGTAAACAGTGGTAGTTCTATAAATATTCTTTTCAAATACACATTTGATCAAATGAAGATCAATATGAAAGACGTATCCGCTTGTCGAAACGAAGATCCAGAGATTTGCCAGTGAACCTAATAGCCCGTCGGAACAATCGATGTACCCATAGAACTTGGAGAAGGTGAGCGAAGAGTCATCCTCATCCAAACCTTTGTGATTGTAGATGAAATATCCGCCTAAACAATGCTTTCTTGGGTCGGCCTGCTTTGGCAGATTTCATGATTGCTTTAGCTTAGTGGTGTCTAACCATGAAATTTCCGACAGAAAATGGAGTTGGGGTGATCAAAGGAGACCAAAGTGCCGCTAGAGAGTGCTACACCACGGAACTACGCGAGTCTAGAAGAAAAGAAAAGGGGAAGAATGTGGGGGAGAACTCTTCACATCCGTGAACCTACCGAATAGCAACTACAGAGCCACCCCTGGCTTGGGGACCATAGCCAATTCGATAAGGCTTTGGACCCTAGAAAGAAGAGTTCAGGGGAGGAATGACCAACGCCGGCATAATTAACGGTGTCTATCCCAATCGATATGGATGACCCAATAGAGTATATGTTTTCCCCTTAAACTCTCGAGCACTCAATTGATTTTGAGTAGTTTGAGAGCTGAGGTTTTCAGGTACCCCTTTAGACGAATAAGCTTCCGGAGACATGCATGAGGCATGATGGCTATCTAGAGTTCTCTTTTATTTTGCTTCCGCTGTGTTATTGTTGTAAAGGCAAAGTTGTTTAATTGCCTATATATACTCCGATCATCAAAGGAGGCATCTTCATATGTCGCTCTTGGCGTATGTTGTAATAAATATATTTTCTCTGAACGTGGTTCTCGTATTGGGATTATGTAATGAATTTGAAATGTTTTGAAATGGAATGTGGAACTTGTTTGATGTTTTAAAGGTTTTTCCATATTTATGTGTTTATGTGTATAAATGTATCTAACATTACCGTATTTGGTCGCCGAGGAATAATAACTATGGATGACTGCAGCATCCATAGCCGCTAGTTTTGGGCCTCCAAGTGGGGGATGTTACAGGTATCATCCCTCTCCTTCTTCAGCCTCTCAATCTCTGCATCATGATCTGCAATATGCTTCTCATACTCATCTTTTTCGGACTCAAATGAGAGAATTTCTTGGTAATTGTTTGGATTAACAATGGAAAGCTACATGCATAGTTTTTCCCACCCCTTGGCTTGCTCCAAACTGCTCCAATTCGCATGGAGATAGGGTGAATAAGACTCTGCATGGATTGATTTCAAATAGGCTTTTCAAAAACAACCCCCCTTAAGAACAAGTTGGGGAACGCGACTTGCATATGCAGGGGACCAACGGGGAGAATGTAAGGAGCATGCCTAGAAATTTGGAGAGAGCCGACCATAGCAGCATGGGTGGAGGAGGTCATGACCCTGGAAGCAAAAAAGGATATTCCAGTAGAAGCAGGAAGAAGTGAAGTAGGTTCCTTCTCATGGTCTTTTTTCAGCTTCTTTGATAAATCTTCCCGCTCAATCGAGCTCTTCCTCTTCTTATGGTACTTCCCCTATCACGACCCTAATCTTTCTCAGCATGACGACGCTCTTCCACCTCCCTATCCTTCCTCTTCTCCCTTTCTTCATCAGTCTCCCATGAAGCGTGATACCTGGAATAATGTCTCTGTGAACGTTGAGACTCCAGCACTCGGTCAACTGTAAAAGCCAAGAGACATGATTCTTGCAACAATGATGTAAATGACTTTAGGAAAGAGGCATTTGATGAACTAAAACAACCTAGAAAATAACAATAATATAAAGTGTGTGATCCTAGTGTAGAGTGTGCTGTAATTGAATGACCCCAGCATAATACAAAAACTAGATCGATTACCGACTAGTGCCAGGGCATCAATTCCTGTAGGAATGATTTGAGTGAGATGGGAAGGCAACCCTTTCGAGGCAAGTCATCCATCAAATCATCTATATTTACAAAAAATGTCACACATATTTCCCAAGTCAATATCAACACCTTCCGGCAAAAGGCTGGGAACGGGTTCGTTCTTGGGAGGAGCCTCTTCAGTACGTTCTTTCAATGGAGGAGAGGGAGTATGTTCAGGGCTCAACTCTGAGGCCTCAATGCTTAAATGGAAATCACACTTTTCAGTATCAATATCCCAATCTATTTCTTCTACATTTAGAGGGTGCCCCTCGTTGGTCTCTCCTTTCTCCTTCCCTTCAATCAACGGAGCCTTGCCCACCCGTTGAACAAGCTCTACTTCTTTCTCCTTTAGGATTGATGGCATTTTAAGTGGATTGTTGACCCTGACTTAAACATGGACCTCTTCTGAAGTCTTCTCAGACCCGTCGGATGGGTCACTTTCTTCTTCCTCATCATCATCATCATCATCCTCACTAGAATCATGTGAAAAGGAAATAGAGCGGGTCTGGGTTCCAGAGCGGGATGGAGTGCTAACAAATCCAACAGACCTCCCAGGGTGTAAGATCCCACATTGACGGAGATTTTCGTTTGTGAGCAAGAACATGATTGTGCACTCCTGAGCATTGACCTCTTTCAGGGCACTAAGAACAGTGCTAAGTGCTGGATCTTTGTTAATTTTTGGAAGAACTGTAAGGAATATACAATCAATTAGAAGACTTGTAGCAAGTAGAGGAAGTTTCAAGCATGGTGAAAGAAACTTACCCCCCATGGTCCATAGACGGGTGAATCCTTCCGGACATTTAGCGAAGAAGAACTAATTCTTGAATGAGGGAACCTTGCTGGGAAGATCAAGTATGAGTTTTCGGCTATGTTGCGCCTCAATATAAATGAGCAGTGGGTTAGCCTCTCTCTTTTTGAATAATAAGAGATACTGCAACTCCGCAAAGCTCAGGGCATGATTAAGTGCCCGCATAAACAGAACGTATAAGTACGTCAGCATGACGTACCCATTTGGAAGAATTTGGAATGGGGCCAACCCTATATTTTGAAGCGTTGTCATTAAGAAATAATTGAATGGAGACACTGCACTGTACATACACATATAGCGATGACAAACCACATATCCCGAAGGCGGCGTATGAGCGAATTCCACTCTCGACGGTAGAAGCACATCATCCTCTAGGATACCATACTACAAGCAGATGGTTCGCAACATCCTATGTGTAAGGATATAAGAAGCTTTCTCCAGAGGATCGAACAGGACTCTAAAGTTAGGGGAGTGCGATCGACGATAGGGCCAATTGGAATTAGACGACCATATTGACCCGAAGTTAAGGGAGTAGCAGACCCCGCTGGGATCGACGAAGACTCTGCCTCAGAAATAGGTGAGCTTCCTTCAACTGACTTGCGTCGGGAAGATTTGCACGTCATTATATATAATAAAGCTTGTGTTCAAAATAGTCAACGATGTGGAAAGCTCTTGTTATTTCAAGTACACCGGCCGTGCCATGACAGGACCAATCCAGAGCGAGCAACTATAGATCGGTAGGTTCGAATTGGGAAGAGAATTCTCAGCATAAGTTGATATTAGTTATCTGGAAAATGATAAGAGCCTAAGATGCATACAAAATGCTACTCTAAGCTATTAGCCTATTATCACCTCTTATAAAAACCAAAATAAATCCGCAAGACGTCGTGTTGGGACCGAGTGTGTACCTAGGTGCAAGTTAATTTTGACTTTGTGGATGAAGACAGCAAAACATGTCGAGCACCAGGGAAAAACCCTAGCTTCGTTCCATGAAGAACTTAAGACTAGATTTACTATCTTCTTCCGCAAAGTTACAATTAGCTCGAATCTTCCACTATATTCGTCGCCAACACAACTTTATGGCCAATCGTTGATAACACGCCAAAATCCGCATCACCAACCTTAAAAATGGAGAGAAGTGGGCTGATCTCTGAGGCAAAGCAACCCAAACGAGGATATTGATGGATCAGTGATGACCGGAAACATAGAAGGGCATGACAGTAGAACGGCGGCGGCGGCTAGTGGCGCTAGAGGCGAAGATTAACGGTGGCCGCTCTGGCGATGGTAGGCGATGGATCAGCGTCAACTCAGGATACTCAGATCGGTTCGGCTCGAAAAGGTAAAGTGAGAGAATGGGAGATCCGATCCCATATATATATATATATATAAAAGAGAAAATGGGAAAATTTTGCAAAGTACTTGGATCGGCATCTGGATCGGTATCGATCCAAATATACTCCCCCGAAAGGCTTCAAATTTCACCCGCTTAGCCTACTCGAAGTTTGTATTCATCTTGAAAGTTATCAAGTCAAAATCACTCCGTAATTGCGAATAATGAAGGTTCACAACTAAGGACTATACAGTTAGCTGGTATGCCATAAACGACTGTTCAAGATGACTAGATAGGACCAACGAAACTATATAAAACAGAAATCGAAAGATGAATAATTTTAGAGCATACCTTTTTTCCAACGAATGAATGCTTTGGAGGGCAAATATTAACCGGGTTTTTAACCCAGCAGGATACAAAAGGAGTTAGAGCATTCAGATTAAGCCAAAATGACTCGAAACTTGACCGGAAGGCCTAAAAGGACAAGACGGAGGAACACAAGAAGTTTAAGCCAAAAACGCACCAACTCTTTGGATCGATACAGATCCGATCCAAAAAATTAGCTTGAGGTTTCTTTTAACCACTCGCATCATGATCTTATGTCTCTTCTAAGCCTATCCACCAAGTTTGGTGATATTCCAAGCATCCGAGTTCAAGAAGAAAAGACTTATCTAATTCAGACTATAATTTAGTCAAGTCCATAGGTGAATCATCATCAAAACAAGTCAATAAGCTGCAAAATTACATAGAGGGCATCACAATCAAGCAAGGAAGTCAACTAGATGGAAGTTGTGCAAAAATTGCACAACTATTTGATTGGTACCGATCCAATCCAATCGGATCGGTATCGATCCGAATACTTAGCTCAAAATTGCTCCAAACTTTTTTATGTTGCTTCCTATTCTCGGCTATAGGCTTCTAGTGCAATAGTTCTGGCCCAAGTGCTCCTCAAGTCTTATAAATACCATCCTACCTCCAACATAAAATGGGTTCCTCACTTGATCTCTGTTGAAGCTCTGCTATTCTTTCTTCACTCCTCTTCTCCCACACAACAACCATTAGGAGACAATTGAGATCCTCCTCTTGTCTCTAACAGTGGTGTCTTGACCTAACTTAAGAAAGAAGAATCATACTATAATTCAAAATCTTTTGTTAAAGAAGCTGACCAATAAAAACTATAAAGTGAACGTAGGCTTCATTAACAGCCGAACCACTATAAAAATCTCCTGTCTCTTTATTTTTACTGCAATTTACTATTGTTTTTCCTATTTTATTCGCCTTGATAAACATAGCTGGTGCTTTCACACTCAATCCAGGATGTTGATCCATTTTTTAGGTTAACAATATGAATTGTTACTTGAGTTTAGAAGGGAGGGACACTCCAATAGCCAATGGATCAAGAGCTGGAGGTGAAGGAACGATAAGCCAAGGAAACATGGCCTCGGAGGAAGAAGAACATCATAGGTCTTCTCGATCTTCACTTAAACAAGAGTGGTCTTCTACGTCCCAAGAGGATGGGCATGGAAGGATCTAGGCTAATGACAATGATTCCTCCTCCTCTTCTAGGAATGCAGTGCAGTCTTTACATTATGAGAGAGAGCCTATCTTTTCTGCATCAGGGCAGGGGTCAGATCGCAAATGTTGTGACACCAGGACTCTAGTAATGATGGCTTCAATTGAAGGAACCATAACATACATTGCTACAGGAAGAGGAAAGAGTGGGCTAATGCAAAACATAAAAAGCATGATGATATAAGTTAATGTATACATTTAGGGCTTTTCAAAGAAAGGAGAATTAGAAGAAATACCTTCAATTGAGCGGTCAGAGAGTGGAGTATCAAAGTAGCCTTACTCTCTTCAGGAATAGGAGATGATGCAGAACCAGCCAAGGTTGAAATAACAATAGGAATATTCTATCGGCGTTGGAGGAAGGTGAAATAGAAGCAAGAGGACCATACATAAAAGCATCGACCACCCTAGTGTTGGCCACCTAGATGAGTAGAATGACCATCGAAGGTTCACGGGATGGTGTGGCTAGGCGAACTTCAACTGTCTCCTCAACAATGTGAAGCAACTTTCCCTCCTCCTAGCCAGCTAGATTGTCTTTATCTAAAAAATCATCCAAGAAATTGGCCTTGTTGAAAGTGACACAATCTTTTTCTATAGCTTCCCTCTCTTCCTTCATTATTTATCATGGACATCCACTAGGACGCAAAGGTAGGAATCATCAAACCACTTCAAGCATTTTGTTTTGAACATGCTCACTTGGAATTTGAAGTTGGTTTTATCGATCCTCTCGGAGGTGGACACCCTTTCAATAGAGACCTCGAGTCGTTGATTTTTCAAGTTGACTATGGTGGTTTAATATTTTAATTCTATGATTGGAGATAAGGATTCTTCATGTCTCAGCATTTAATTCTCCATTTCATTGTTGAGCTAGGCAATTTCAATGTCGGCGGCAGTGAGTTGAGCATAAAAAATGGTGATACTAGACTTTAGTTGCTCTAATTTTTTCTTCTAAATAATCGTTGCAAATGTGGGCATGCTCAAGCTTCTCCCCTTCTAGCTTAATCTTATACTCAAGTGCCTGAATCTCCTTCTCATTATTTTCCCTCTTTTTATTAAGGACCTTGTCCTTTAGCACTTCTTCGATGGCGTTTACTTCATTCTTTGGCGAATAGAATATTTATCGGTCGTCTGTCATGTTTTTCTCACCTTTTATAAAATGATGGTGGTTTTTCGAGTTAATATCGTTAAGACTCTTGGCCACCTTCCTCCATGATAGATACCTCTACACCAACGTATCATAGGTGGAACAATCATAATTTATATCATCCACTCGAACATCATCCAAGTTAAAGCCCAATTGAAATGTTATTAGGAGCACCCTTCCTACCCTTCTCAGTACCTATTTACATTTCTTCGAACCTATCAAAAATGATGCATTTCCCTTTATAGCCAACACCATGTTCTGAACCTTGAACGAAGCCTTAGTTGACCTCAATAATTGAGTAGCTCAATGAGGTTTACACTCAACCGGTTCATATTGTAATTCAATATGAACGACTCAAACTATAAGGTTAGCCTAGGATCAAACCACTTGCAGTTAGTCACTTATAGTTATTTGTATCTTTGAAAGTCTATCAAATATCCTTTTATTTCTAAAGTTGAAATCCTCAATGCGGCTGCCCTTACTCATTTTCATGTTGAACAATTTCATAGATATCTCGTACTTTGGGAATGAGATTACTCCCAAACAAAGCTTTGAGGTTTTCAAAGATTTTGTGGACAGACATATGTTTGTGCTACCTTAACAGCGGTTTGTCTAAGGTAGACAACATGAATACTTGAGCGATTTTGCAATAGACTACCTAAGTTTTATAAGACTTAGCTATCTCGGAGTCAACGCCCTCGAAGAGTTTCTCTCTCAAAAGTTCATTTATCAATGACCATAACTTTTCGTATGTTATTTCTACCTTGATTGCTCTCATCCTATCGACGTAGTTTGGCCCAATAAGCTTAATGTTTTTAGAAAAGAGTCTTAGATTGGTTAATTTGATGCAAATTTATTTTAAGTAGATTAGAACAACTTAAACATAGCAAATGTTCATGTATTATTAGTAACGTTAAATGCATTTATTTCATTTCCCTAATAAGCTCACACTAGATTTTTACATTCCTCAAAACCTGAAATGAAATATAGAAGTCATTCGACTTCTCTAGTGAGTGTTGTGATGCACTTGCCTTGGGATTCTGACCTTGAGTTTGCTCAAAAATTCATAGGCCCGTAAGTGATGGATAACACATTATAAGTTGTATCATATACTACTCTTAACTCGCGATCTTTGTCCTAATCTCATCCTGACCTTGAGTTTTCTCAACAAATCAAAAGAGAGTATTCATACCTACCATTCCACAATGGCCTAATTATAAATGTATGTACCTTGAGTTTGCTCAATAAATATGTGTATATATATTTCTAACCATGTATATTAATATATTAATAATACCACACATAACAATTCTAGCTGTAGTTTGCTTAATAACTGGAGAGTATGCAAGTAATTTGAAACATATAAATGGTAGAGGAAAACATATATTAAAAATTCACAATCTTTAATATATTTATTTGAGTGATATCGATTTAGGGAATAATGTATTTCTCAAGAAATCCTTTGTGATATAAGTGTCAAACACATTTGAAATCACATTATACATACCATACATATGTATTTATTCGTTAAACCTAAATTGGGTTTCTTACCGTTCCACTCTATATAATTAAATCATATTTAATTTAATTTTAAATTTATTAATTAAACCATATTCAATTAATTGAATTAATTATTTTACTTAACACTTTAATTATTTTTATTTTTATTTCCACCATTGAATTTTAATTTATTCATTCGTAACAATTTGAAGATGAATATAAACTACGACATTATGGTAATTAAATACATATATCATTATACATACATACTTACGTACGTACGTACATACATATATACATACATAGATATATATATATATATATATATTTATTAATTAACCTTTAATTAATGTAATTAATTAAAATAATATTTTAATTAAAATAGTGTTAATTAAATTCGAAATTCTTTCATCATTGGCCTTAAATTTTAAGATAAATATACATATATTATTATACGTATTTTGCTTTAATTAATTAACTTTTAATTATTTAGTTATTTAATTAATTAATCAAATTAATTAAATAGTTAGGATAAATATTTTGAAATTAATTTATTTAGTTTTCAAAAACAATTTTGGAAAATCCTTTTATAACATTTATAACATGTTATATTCTAAACTTAACTTTTAAATTTAAAATATATATTTAAATTTTCAAAACATATTTCTGAAAAATTAACCTAAGGCCCAAAATAAATTTAAGCCTTTATATTGGGGATAAATGTAACAACCCACCCCAAAATGAACCTATATTCTGATCAAGAAAAGGTCCATCGAAACTTTGACCTATTAAAAAGTTGGCTGTTGGTTGGTATAAAGAATAATACATAGCTATTTATCTACGCATTCAGAACTCATAGCGAAATGATAAAATATAATAACAGAAACAATACCTATTTCATTTAAAATCCAAATGTCATAAAATCCATACCATAATTCCAATAAAAACCGTCACATATCCATAGAACAATATTTTCAAAATACAACCTTATTTTTCAATGGGTACATTAGAAAATAACATAAGTAGATAAATAAGTAAACTGCCATAAGTTTCCTCTATGCCTTCGCCTTCAGCATCGCCTTTCCTAACTTGTGTTGTAATGAGGAGGGAAATAGAACAAACTACGTCTGGTGAATAAAAGTCCCGAGCCTTACTATAATAGTACTTGGGCAATATAATTTAAATAGAAATATGTCTTTGATCTTACCAACTTTAAGCTCTAAGATTTTCCCAATTCCAATTCCATAGTTGTTACTCTTATAACTCAATAACCCATATCTATTGTCCGTAATGTCCTATCAATGTAAGAGATAGTACCCAAGTCACTTAATATCTTTTTAATGGGAATTAGGCAGACTCTGACCATTTAATACCTTATTTAAGGCAGGTCCCCTATCATTTAATACCTATCCCAAGGCGGACTCCTCGTGGTACTTATCTAGCTGACATTGCATGGAATCTCTTCGGTCATTAATACTTCATATCGAAGCAGACCCTTTTCAAGATATCCACGATCGTGCGTACCCATTAACCCTGACCATTTACTACTTCCTACATAGGGAAGAGGCGGGAGTTCACATAGCAACCTAATACCTTCCATCCCTGAAGCAGGTCCTTCGTACTGTGACCCGTACCCCATAGTGGCGTCTCACATTAGTCCGACTATTTGTAAGTATTAGTAGCCAGAGTTGCTGGGCAATTTTACCCTATGGAATTTTAGACTAATCTCGCATCATCCGTTGTTACTTATTATAGGCGATGTCTCACATCAGCCCCAAAGTCACATTGTTGGTAGCCGAATTAGCTGGGCAGACTTCCATGTGCTTTTGACTGACCTCACATCCCTATAACTTAGTCATAATTTATAACACTCTTATACTGTCACACATCTCACCACATTCATTAATTTGGCCTTGTAAGAAAACCTTCTTATTTCACCTCTACAATTAATCACTTCCTAAGGGGGAATTCAATGATAATTAATAACCTATTAATTACGCCATTAAAACAGTATAACCTTATGTTATTTATGCTACTTTATATATAAATACACATATAGTAAATTTCTAAATGTGTGGAGATTACGCCCTAAACTAGCGTTCAAATGTCAAAATCTTCAAAAATTGTTCAAGTCCCATTTCCATATTAATAAATATACCATAAATCCAATATCCATAATTCAATCCATATACTTTTATATAGTAGAATCCAAACCCAATTTATTTTATACTAAAAAATGGAATAAATAATTATTATAAACTTACAATTCAAATACTTTATGCTCTACTCAACTTCTTTTTACATGAAATTAGACAAATGGAGTTTCTATTCAAATTGTGGAATAGGCGGTGCAAACTACGAATAAGAATTCGTAGCTTACACACAATTTCCTAATCAAAAACCCTTAATCGGATCCAGAGAAAGAGATAAGAAGTAGAATAGAAGGTAAAATATTGAAATTGTAAAATCTACACAAACTCCATTATTTTAATATATAAAAACAATTGAGATTCCAACCTCAGAATTAACACTTCGTTTTGGGGGAATTTTAGGTGTTTTAATATGATGTTTTTGTAAATTAAAATTATCTACGGCATATATTAAATGCAAACTTTACTATTCAATTACTAAAATAAGAAAGACTAAGATTTCCACTCACCACAGGCCCTTAGCTCTTCCACATTTTGGATTTGTCACACCTTCAATAATCTCTTTCGGATCTCCTCTTTTTGATATATACAACAAGGGATTTGTATGTGATTAGATTCAACAATTTAGGGATTCAGAAGAATAGAATTAGAAATTAAATAATAAACATCTAGAATCTGTTACCTGAGACCCTAAAGAATATTCATGAATCTTTGAAGAGAGAGACTGACAAAGCTTCGCTTGGTTTCCAAAATAATTTATGAATAAAAGTGAGGGGGCTAGGCTTTTATATATAGTGGTTGGAATGCATCAGAATCGTTGGATTTTAGTTATTTAAAAATAATAAAATATGGTACGTTCATTTGCAGAAAACCTTAGCCGCCACCTTCGTTGACCAGTCGACTGCCCCTACCCTACTGGTTAACCACTAGCGGTCGACCGGCCTAGGTAGATGGTCGACTGTTATAGTTATTTTAGCAACGATATTTTATGCCATTGATCGATTTATTTTATTCCTTAATTAACTTTTGAACGTTAACATTCATTTTAATGATTACTTAACCCCCAAGTCTCACCACTGTTACTTTTCAAATTTCAAATTTGATAATTATTTAATTATTTGAATTTGAATTCTATTTAAATTATTTTGAATCTTAAAACTCAAACGTTTATAACTTTTTCTTTAGAGCTCCATTTTCAGAACATTATATGTGAAAATTGATCAGAATTACACCACGAAAGCAATGTCATAACTTCCTTGGTCAAATTCCAACTTTTGCAAAATTTTCATTTTTATCCTTTTCTTATTTAATTAATTTATCTATTTTATTTATTTCTTATTTATTTTTATAGGGTGTTATATTCTCCCTCCTTAAAAGGATTTTGTCCCCAAAATCTTTCCAAGAGGCGAATATCGTAACACGCAATAAACATCTATGTTATAAAACTAAGTTATCTAGACAACCATCCACTCAACCAAAAGTGTAATATAATTATGTATGTAGACATACTATATATGAGCTCAATCCTAATGCGAATGCAAGTGTCATGACATATAGGCATGTGTGCAAACATCCTAAAAACGTAAAAAGTGTTCTATGTGAGTGCAAAAGTGATAGTAAAAAGTGTAGCAACCATACCTACCATCAATCTAGCAACCATGATGCAACCAAAACCCAATTTTGAAGAGAAAAGTTTGCTAATGGAAGACATAGGATGAGAAGTCCTCATGTTTTCCATTGGATTTTCCCTCCATTGTGCCCGAGCTAGCCTATTTTCTTTATTGAGAAGCTTCCTAGTTCCATGCTCCATAATGTTTATGGTGGCACGATATAATATTGGCTCCGTCTTAAAATCCCCCAATTGATTAGGCTCTACCACGGTAGCATAGCTATGAAGACATTTCCTTAAGTACGATACCTGAAAAAAGTCATGGACTCCTACCAGCTTATTCGGTAGCTCCATGCGGTAATCAAGTTTTTCTATTCTTTCTAAAATTAGGAAAGGCCCAACAAATTTTGGTGCCAACTTTCTCGACTTTCCAAATCTCATGACCTTTCTAAGAGTGGAAACTTTGATAAACATCATGTCCCTTACTTCTGTTGGAACCTGCCTTCTTCGATTTTAATGTGACAACTATATATCTCAAACTATATACTATGATGTCAAATATTCTTGCAGGAATCTACAAAGAAAAGTTATTATCATATCGTCAACAAACTAAGCTCAAGCTCTCTAGTATACTGATTATTATTTCTGGTTAGATATTTTTGTACAATCTCTGATATGATGATAACAACAAACACACACACACAAATATACTTTTGAAAATCATGTTTTAAAATAATAAATATCTTTAATTATTTAAAGATATAAAAAGTATTTTCAAAATTATACAATATCTCAAGTTCAAAATCACTAAAATAAAGAAGAGGAACAAATCAGTACAAATTCAGACATCTGAACTTTTATTTAGCCATCTGTCATCAATGACAGACGTCTGTTAATTTAATACAGACGTCTGTTATCATAGACAGACGTCTAAATTAAATAAACAAACGTCTAAATGGCTGATTTTTTGTTTCTTCTATTTTTTTGACTTTTAAACTTTATTCAAACATCTGTCACTTTTCTCTCAGACATCTGAACTTGACGAACTAAAGCATCTCTTCATGAAAATTCAAAATTTGAAGAGTTGTCTTCTTCACCAACAGTTGCACTCCTTCTAATGGTTGCAACTATTGAATTAAAACTATTCAATACTATAAATAGAGATGAAAATCCACTATTTCAAGAACCAATTCTTTCTATCTATACTTGCTTTGTATTATCATAATCACAAGTGATTTTCAATTCTCTACTTCCTATCTTTGCACATTCAAATCATCATATCAAGAAGATTATAGGAAGGGTGTACTACATTGACTATATTCGTGTTATTCAAAGAACACACAAGTCAAGAAACAATTTATCAAATTGTATTTGAAGTCCTATTCGGTTGCTTAGGCGGAAAAGTCCTGTTCGGTTGCTCAGGCGGTGTAATACCTGTTCCTTTGGGCAAAGTGAGGGTTGTTAGAGAAATTCCAGAAGGAGTCTGGGACTGGACGTAGAACGGGAAGTTCAAACCAGTATAAAAATCTCTGGTGTCATTTTTATTACTGCCATTTACTATTATTTATAATTCCACACTTGCTAGTCGTAGTTTAACTATATTATCGATCACTTTCAACTTCAAATTCTAACTCTTTTCTTTGCTTGTCCACATATGATTTTTGGCGATCTTATACGGCCTTCATTCATGCCTAATCAATTCTATTTTTTTTTGTTTTGGAACGTCAAACACCTAGTGTCAAATTCTACCACCTTCTCCGTCATCCCTATCCAATAGAAAATTCTCTTCATATCCCTATTCATCTTATCTCCTCTGAGGTGAATGGTCATCCTTGAATAGTGTCTCTCCTTAAGCTAAAATTTATTTGTTAACAAATTTCTTTGTTAACCCCAAAGGTGTAAGGAAGGTGGATTTGGTTGGGCTAAGGCAATTCTAGGCTAAGCTGCTAGGAAGGCGTATGCTTTATCATGAAAGTCTGGGGCATGTTCAGTATCATGGTGAAAGTCATATCGCATGTCATGTAAAAGTCAATAGTTTAAAATAGAGTCATCAAACTTGAGATTATTAGAGCTTCTGTAATTCGAAGTGAGTTATGACATAAGAATCAGAAATGCTTTGCACTCGAAAGTAAGACATAATTCAAGTCTTCTTTATTCATATACTATGCAATTGTTGAATGTAAAAGGTCATATGTGCAAAAGTTCGAGTGCTACAATCGGCTCTAAAATCCTCAAATAAGAGTTACAAAGTTTAAAATGTAATAGATGAGACAAGAATGATTCACCCCCTCTCTCATACCCCTAGGTTCGTATTTATAGGGGTAGATGTGCGGCATAGTAGCTTGACTTCGGCATGCATGATCATTGGTAATATCAATGGCGCATGGCACAGGCCTTGGCCAATGATGACCTTCGACATTCTTAGATGCATAATAGGGCTTCCACATCATCCCAACAATGAAGGCATTCATCAATTTGAAGCAACAATAGTATGAAGCAGGATTGACATGGAGCAGCATCGATATGGAGTGGCATTGTCATGAAATAGTGTCATCGGCCTTGATAGCCTCCGTAGGTATTGATAATTCTTAGCATCGATAAACTTGCGACACTGAATAGCCTACGCCATTATTAACCTATGGCATTAGATAACCGCAACATCCTACATTGGCGGTATCATTCATTTGCAGTATCAATCTCCCAATGACATTGTCAGCTTACGATATCAAACACTTACGGCATCAGGATGTAGTTGGCATCAATGATCTGTGACATTGATCCAGTCGACATTACTTCAATTGCGACATTATTCAACCCTACGGTATTTTCTGTAGGTGGTATCAATGATGAGCGATATCTATAAAGAGTAGTATTACTGAGTTGAGACATCCATTCCATCTTCATAGGTGAATGGCGACATTGATAGAATATGGTATCAATGAGATGCGACATAGATCATGCCGCTATACCGCTGATGGCTTACAGTATTGATTCCATTCGACATTGTCTTGCGATAAAAGAGTCCCGATATTTATCATTGAACTCTATAGATGGCATGCAATATTGATGACATTCAGTAGCTTTATCCCATTGATGACATGCCACATTTTTTGTTTTCGACGTTGATCCAGTTTCCTACTTTATTGATGACATGGGACATGGCCAATTAACTTCTTGTTAATGCGCGATGGTTTTGTTGGCTTTCAGCATTGGCTTTGATAACACACTACCTTCATTCTTTCAATACCACTTATTAATGCAAAGTTACGACAATGTCTCCATGCCGCATACCTTCGACATTAACATTGGTAGTAACATTTTCCTCCAAGTATAAAGGTAGAATTGACTTTTCAAGTCAGTATCTTCGGCGTTAGCATTTTGCCGCTATTGGTATTCTTGTTTGGATCTATCCATACATTTACATTTGATCCAACGGCATCCGTTTGCCTTCTTCCTCATTTAAATACTGAAGCTTTTCCATTGTTCCTCTTTTACCTGCAATTTAAAAGCTCAAGGAAACAAAATTAAAATTCACAAAATCAATTGTAAATTCCCGTCTCTCGCAAAAACCAAGGTACATATCTTAATCGATTAAATAGTTTTTCATTCGAAAAGTTGTTAGGGCTCGATTTGGAGATTTTTGGGTTCGATTCAATACAGGTTTTGATATCCAATGGGGATGGTTAATTTTTATATTTCTGGTTAAATTGACAACTAATTATGCTCAACTTTGGATTGTTACATCGTTGGGAAATCTTAGCAGGTGAATCAGTGATTTTGATTTATTTGCATGAGAGCTTTTAATTTAAGGTTAAAGTGGATAGGATACTAGGCCCGAAACCGGATTTCACTCTACTTCATTGTGATATTGATGCCTAATGATATTAGTATGATATTCGATATTAACTTAACCTTATTTATCTCTCCGATAATCGATCTCGAAGTTTCGAAAGTATCCGGCATAAGTCCCTTATATCGTCAGTATTCAGAGGTGCGATGTTAGCTAAAATTATCGTTTGTCATTAACTTAGGGGTTCACCACATGAATTCAACGACCTTAGAACGCGTTATTGTTTATTTATAACAATTGGTTTTTTGCATTGGGACTTAAACTCTACGCGACATAGCAGTCTCATGACGTAATCGTTGTCGTGAAAGAGGTTATGTCTGTCACCATCTATAGGTGTGACATATATGATTTTGACATTAAATAAAAGAATTTCCATTTAGATTGAATAGGGACCAATGTACAACGTTGATACCTTACTATGATTATCTTCTACATTCTTACACATACCATACACGATATTGTTACTTTTCGACATGATTATTGTAGTAATTTTATAGGTTGCTTATTTATCTAATACTTTTATAAAAGTATTGACGAATTATGTAGACATTACTTGGTGATGCTAGTTATTTTACTGTTTCAACATTAATTATAGTCATGGCATTGTATTATAGTTTTATAGTGTAACTGATGCGACCTTCGACATTAATTTACCCATTCATCATGGGTTTAGTGCTATAACATTGTACTTAGGGTACTTTAGGTTAACTTTTATTCAAGTTTCATGCAAATTCCCATATATTTATCTTCTTGTCATAAGTTTAGCATTTACTTGTGAACTTTCAATCAATCTAAAAGTAACGAATTCAACATCAACTATTCAATGGTCATTAAATTGTTGCAAATGTTAAGTTAGACTTTAAACTTTTAATATTTTGATGTAATAGACTGGATATTAGATAAATCATTTATATGAATTTTGACTTAGCATATAATTATCTATCTTTATAATAAGTATTAGCATTTCTCAAATTTGGATTAATACCACCTGACAGGCAAATGAAAGGCCAAAAGACTAGCAACAAATCCATCGAAAAGACTAGCACTGGTCCAAAAGCTTCTTCCTCTACTAATAAGAAAGGGGATCATGTCTTGAATCCATCATATATCACTATTCAAAATGATGTTGACTCTATATTGAATCAATTTGGCATTACTAGTATTGCTATTCCAACCTATCCTACTAGCATCATCTATAACCCTCTAGAAGTGTGTTTTGCTTTTACCCTAATCCATACCTGGCAAACAGACTACCTTCCCTTTCCTAACTTTCTTTTGAGAAGGGCGTCTAAACATTGCTCTGATGTAGTTTACTCCAAATACGTACACTTATCTGACATGCCTAGATGTCCTTGCTCGAGAAACTGGACTTCCTTCTTTGAGTGCTGAAATCCTCCATTCTATAGCTGGCTCTGCAAGAATTGGCAATCAACAAGATAATCCATTGTACCACATTCGTCCCCTTCAAAAAAGCCTAATAACTGACACTGTCAATAAGACTAAGGAATGGGAGATGCAATTCTTCTACATTAGGTGTTATTCAAACAATAGGGGAATTTTCTCTACCGCAAGTAAGTTTCTTTTCCTCGTTACTCACGTTTATCTGTCATTCTTCTCTAATGAATGCTTTCCTTTAGATCCTGCCTAAGCAACTAAGTGATTTTGCCAAAGAAATTGTCAATGATTTAACTCAAGCATCTTAAACTATGGGCAGCAGGCTTATGTTGCTATCACATGCAAAACTCCTTCGATACTCTATAATCTTGATGTGCATGTAAATGTGCATATTTTTACATCCATATTTAATCTATTTTTATTTAAATAAATGTCATAATTGGTTATTTTTACATGTTTAAAACCAAATTTTAAATATGCTTCCAAGTCATTATTCATACATCAATTTGGGGGTAAAATAGTAATTTTGTGCACGAATTAATTTTGAGAATATTTATTTGCACATTTTCTTTTTAATTATAGGAATTTTGAATGGAAATCTGAAGGTGTCTCATGGAAGTATGCATGCACAAGGATGGAACCAAAGGAATAAAGATGAAAATAACTCAAACTCATGCATCATGGAGGACCCCACCTACCCACTTACCTTAATCTTCAATTAGGAGCTAATGCACAAGTTAGTGAATGTTAAAGTTTCATGCATACTTGATGATGGATTAATTAAAGACTAATGATTACTTGGTGGCCACACTTCCTAAAGGGTATTTTGGGAAGCCCCCTAAAATATGGATTAGGGTTTTGTGCATGTGTAAATAGCCCTTATATGTTCATGTAATGGATCCTTTTTCACTTAGGAAATTAGCATGCAAGTTGTAGCCTCAAAGTTATATGAAATAAAAATGGCTTCCTAAGCCTCTTGTTCTTTTACTTCTTCCTTATTCTTATTTTATTTTTCTTGTTCATTTTTATTTACATACTCTTTCATTTCATGTTAGTAACTTAGTTTTATTTTCATGCAAGTAGTTTAGTTTTTTTAATTCTATTTAGCTTTCATTTTGCTTGCTTTTAAATGTTGAAATTTACATGTGTTGATATGATAACACAAATGAGTAGCTAAACACATTCAATTTAGGGGTAATGAAGCTCTCTAAAATTATGTGAATTCAACATAATTTGTGATTAATGGTATCTTTTATGCTTCATGAAAAGTGAATGTTGACGTAAGTTTATTAAAATGAATTTGATAGCCTATGTTGTATTTACAAATAAGTTATTCTTATTCAAACATAAACACAATTTACATCATCATTTTACTAATTGATTTTTGATTATGAAATCAAGGTAGAAACAAAATTTGATGATCTATGTTATTAAATACAATAGTAAATAGATCATACTTAAAATAGCTTTTGCTTTGACTTCATTTTCATGAGAATTGATAAGTGGTTTTGGTTGTTGTATTATAGTTTGATAGTTTAAGTTATGTTAATTAATAACATAAACAAATCATACTTATGATAAATACATCACTAATTCCACTTAAGATCAAAAATAGAGATCATAGATTATTTTTTTGTTGATTTATGTAAAAATATGAGAGTGAATTTGCCTCTAAATTGTTTTCTAATCTCATATTTTCAACCACCTTTGTTCTAGCCTTTTGTTTTACATTTTTAGCTAATCACAACTTCAAATCTTATTTTAATTTGATTGAATAGAAATTTTTAAATCTAAATATTTCCCTACGGATCGATCCGTACTCGCCACATACAAAAATTGTATGCGTGCGTTTGCAGTTAATTTTTAATTTAAATTATCAGTTATTTTCTAATTCAATGGAAAATTAGTCGTTAAACAAGTTTTTGGCGCCATTGCCGGGGAATTTATTTGATTTTTAATTTTTTACTCTTCGAATTATTTGTGTTTGATTTTAGCGTGTTTCATTTTGTGTGTGTATTGCATTTAAAAAAATTGTGGTGTGTTTGTGTTTGATTTTTGCTTGCATTTTGTTTGTGTGCATCTCTTGTTTTCTGTTTGCATTTCTTTTAAAAAAAATATATATACACAATTTCATTTGAAAAATAATTTTTTTAATTTCATTTCATTTTTAGTTACATTTACAAATTTCAATTTATATTTTCAATTTTCAATTTTCAATTACAATTTCAAAAACCACTTCAATCTACTGCTCTCAATCCACTGTGCACAGTAACCCCCAATAGTGTACACACAAGTGCACCATCCCTGCCTTGACCATCCCACTTGCTTCACCACATCCTCTCTATGCACAAGTGTACACACAAGTTCACCTCCTCCATCTATCATAACCAACTTGATTCACCACATTACTTTCTAACTTCACCCCTGCCTAAACCATACAACAACCATCATCATTAACATCCTCATTGCCTAATCTCCATCACCACCTACAGGCAAATTCAATTCATCCACTACCTACCACCAACAAATATCATCACTAACTTCTTCCCATCAGACTTCACCATACTTCACTTCAAACAATGCTTCCAACTCAACTCACCTCCAAACAACTGCAAAACACTTCCAATTCCACAACCACAGTCACTCTACGGCAACCATACCACCAGAACTGCATCAACCAAAACTTCACCATACCATTGCCTCTATCCATACAAAACACATAACTGCCTTTCATCATCTCATTGCTACTGCCTCACTCAATATTCCCACTGACTTTACTGCACACACCCATCTCCACATAACAACCTCCAAATGACTGCATATAACCCTCTGCATCACTTCTTTCTGCCATTTCCTCCTCCCAGTCACATATCCAACTTGCCATTGGATAATATAAGCCATCCATCCCCTTACATAACATTTCCGCCCTGCATCATCATAAAACTTGCCATCAACCACAACCCCTGACATCTTACTGTCTTTGCTGCCATACGAACAGTCACTCCACTTCAATCGACCCCACTTCACTGTTGCCATCGCTTACTGCCTGGACCGCTGCATATTTCAGCCAAACCACTGACTGATCGCAGAACATACCATTGTCCACAACATTCAACTTGCCATTACTGTCATTGCTGCCAAAACAAAACACTTCACAATCACACTTTCTGCCAGTCAACCTTCCTCCACATCAAAAAGTCCATCTTGTATCAACCATAATCCATTTTGGAGCATCCATATTTCCATTCGTCTATCTAAACAATCATCACCACAACACATTGCTTCGCCTCAAACCACACTGCTGCAACCCTCTGTTACATTCATCACATCATATACCACCCATCACAATACTCATCACAGCATCTCCTCATCACTCCTCATCACCTAGCAACAACAACAATCCATCATCACCATTTCTGCCTCGACCATCCACATCACATCACAATAGTACATACATCCAATACAAACCCAAAGCCAACTGTTGCCTGAACCAAATCCACTGCCGATACAACTACTTCCCACTGACCATTCATTGCTGCAAGAAACAGCCATCTCCTCCTACCAAATTCCTTCCCCCAACATTAACACACACGGCATCCATCTCCCTTCCACACTTCAAAATCCACGACTGCAACCCCAATCACTTCTCCTCTATCCACGAACACAACTCCTACAATCGCCACCACAAAACCTCTCCAGAAATCATCAACTATCTCCTCGAACTCGAACAAACCCAATCGCTTGAATCACCTGGACGAACCTCCTACATCCGCGAGCATCCCAAATCCAATTCGGCTACTTCAATTTTTTTTCAATTCGCAATTTCTTTTGTTTTTTTAAAACAGAAGAGAAAAGGAATCGAAAGCAAGTGGAAAAGGATTTTGATTTAGGCCGGGTAAAAGAGTATGTGGGTTTGTTTAAAATAAAAATAACAAGTATCGTTTTTCACTTGTTTTAGTTTTCATTTGTTTTACTTTCATTTGTTTTGTTTTTCACTTGTTTTATTTTCTTCTTTGATAAACATATAAAAAAAATTGCATATACCTTGATTCACTCCTTTTTAGGTTTCCAAAGCAGATTAAAAGGAAGAAGCGCTTGCCAAAAATAATTGCATTGCTTTGCTGGCTAGTTGCACTAAAAATCGATGCTTAAAAAATTGCTAATAATTCCGCACGCTCTCGTATCGTGTTCTAATCTTCAGTATTATTTTAATTGCATTATTGGTTACTTGCATTTGCATTTATATATAAAAAAATTTCAAAAAATTCTAAAAAAAATATCATTGTAGTTGCATTGTTAAAATCACGTTTAATTTTTGTTTTGCATTCATACCATCTTATTTTTCTTTTCTAAGGACAACATCCAATTCACATAAGGTGTGGGATTTCATCACCTCTTTCCTGGCCCACAAATCACATTTCATCATAGAAAATTGACTAATAATAACGGTTAGACTTCAGACTTGAGGGAGTCGCGAGCTCATCTAGGGCTAATTGTATCTTGACAATTGTCGTCTTTGAACAATTTTATTTCTTGGTGTCTAGGCTACGACAGAGCAATAATCAGCTATAAATATTACGGTGATTCGTAAATATTATACTGATTGTTTCTCTGAAGGTACTTAAACCTTTGACTGCAGGTGATTCGTGGTGCACCGATAATTCCGGCCCATTACCTGGCTAAGAAATATTTTGTTGATTTAAGACAAACTGTGATTATACAATTTTGGATTAGGAGCTACTAAGGACAGAAAACTTGTAATTAAGTCCTTTGCATTCATTTAGTTGCATTAGTTCATGCATATTAAAAAAAAGAAAAAAAAATCAAAAATCCAAAACTAAAAAAAATGTAAATTTAACTTAACATAGTTTTTATTTTCTAAATCCAAAACAAAAAATCCTTTTAAATTCTTTCCTTTGAAATTTTTCAATCAAAATCAAAAATCCAAAAAAAAAATTAAGTTTCTTTTTTTTTGAAAAAAAAAATCTAAGAAAAAAAAATATAATCTTTTCAAAAACATATTAAAAAAAGAAAAAATTTGAAAATAAAAAAAAAACAAAAAATTTCTTATGGTAAATATTTGAAAATTTGAAAATTCAAAAAAAAATACAAAAACAAAAACATATAAAAAATTTGGAAAGCCAAAAAACAAAACAAAAATCAAACTTCTCTTTTGAAAAATAAATTTCTCTTGGTAAATATTTTTTCTTCCTTTTAAAAATAGAATATAAAAAAACAACCAAAACAAATTTTCACTTTATTTTCCAAATCTTGTTTCATTCTCTAAACTCGATTCTAACTTCTTTCTCTACTCAACTTTTAACTATGCATGAGTGCTTGGACTCGTGACACAACAACAAACACTTGGACTCGTAATTCAATAACTAATCGTTTAACTCGAACAAATGATCCTCTTGAAATGGCGAACGAGAACACCCCTCGAACTCTTATGGATATAACCTTTCCCGATAGAGTTTCTGTTCCATCTGCATCACATTACCCACTCCAACGGGTAACCATTTCGAAATTCACTTGAACCATATTGCCATGCTTCCAAAATTTGGCAATTTTGAACACGATGACCCATACATTTTCTTGACGAAATTCGAATAAGTCTGTGCAACCATGAAACTCCAACAACTTTCTGATGACGAAATCAAACTCTGATTAATTCTATTCGCTCTTACGGATTACGCTGAAAAATGGTTGTACAGTTTCCATCTAACTGGATTAAAACTTGGGACGAACTTGTGAAAGTTTTCTTAAAAACGTTCTACCCCTTGGAAAAAAACATCTAAAATCCGAAATGAAATCATAGATTTTCATCAATTCAGGAAAGAACCATTTGGAAAATATTTTGAAAGATTTAAAGAGCTCTTGATAAAATGTCCACACCATAACTTCGAAAAATGGACGCTTTGCCAAATCTTATACGATGGACTCGAAAACAGCTCACAAACCATGCTCGAATCAATGTGCCAAGACAACTTTCTCGCCCAACATCACGATGATGCTTGGTAATTTCTTGAAAATCTAGCCAAAAAGTTGTCCCAATGGGAACGTTCAAACGAAAAATCAATATACTCATGATCGAGGGCACACTCGATAGGGTCATCTTTGGCCTTGGAAGCTAAAATTGACGCAATGATTAATAAATTCGACAATGTTTTCTCATCAAACCAAATGAACCAAGCTTCCCAACCCATGTGTTATAAATGCAATGATCCTAATCATATAGTCGATCGGTGCCCTAATTCTATCGAATAACTTAACGCTTTCAACAAGGTTAAAAATGACCCATTTTCCCCAACGTACAATCCTAGTTGGAGAAATCATTCGAATTTTGCTTGGAACCAAAACAAACCCAACATGAATGTGGTTCGTCCCAATTTTCAAGAATTTTCGAATAATGCTTCGAAACCTCCCTTTCAGCCCAATCATTTCCAACCAAACTTTGCTGGTCCATCTCAAAATCAACCGCAACAATCAAATTTTCAACCAAATCTTGCCCCCTCTCTCCAAGACGATAAACGTTTAAGTTCACTTGAGAAAAGTCTTGAAACATTGCCTAAAGCAACTACTCAAAGCCTCCAATCAAATAATAATTTGCAAAATTTATTGACCTCATATATGCAAAACACGAGTCAGTCGATTGCAAAACTTGAAATGCAAATGAGTCAATTAGCCATGTCTGTAAGTGAACGTGAACAAGGCACATTCCCAAGCCAGCCTGATCCAAGTCCCAGAAATAAAAATGCTAATTCGAATCAAGCCTATGTTTTTCAGGATAGCAACGTAACCCAACTGAATGCTATCATAACTCTGCGTTCCGGTACACAAATCGATAATCAAGTCGTTAATCCAAATGATTTACCAGAAACCCCTCTCGACACTTCTAAAACAACAAACAAGTCTGAACAGAATGCAGAGCCAAACATCGAATCAAATTCCAATCAAAATTCTTCTTCTACTCAAGTAGATCCTCCTACTGAGTATCATGTTCCATTTCCACATCGCCTCCGACCCAAGAAACACTCAGACCAAATGGAAAAGATGTTGGAAATTTTTAAACAAGTGAAAGTTAACATCCCTCTTCTTGACATCGTTTAGCAAGTCCCAACTTATGCCAAATTTCTTAACGACTTGTGTACCCAAAAGCGACACACTCAAGTGCCCAAAAAAGTCTTCCTAGCGGCCAGTTTGAGTGAAGTCTTGTCCCAATCCATGCCCATTAAATACAAAGATCCTAGCTGCCCTACGATTTCATGTACAATTGGAGATAAGACGATTAACAAATGCTTAATAGAGACTTAGGCACGTGTGTCAATTATATTCCATGCTCTGTCTACGAACAATTAGGCTTAGGTGAGCTCAAACCAACAAAGGTCACGCTTCAATTTGTTGATCGTTCCATTAAGAAGCCCATGGGAGAAATTGAGGACGTGCTCATTAGAGTAGGGCAATTCATATTCCTCATTGATTTTATCGTTCTCGAAACACAACCTATGACCAACATTGCGAGTCAAATCCCTTTGATATTGGGCCGACCATTCTTAGCCACCTCAAATTCCTTAATCAATTGTCGCAATGGTTCGATGAAAATCTCTTTTGGAAACATGACTTTGGATTTTAACATTTTCAATCTTGAAAACCAATCGAATGAACCTCGTGACCAAATGTTGGAAGTTAGTTACATTCACGAAAACTTCAAAAACGAGACGATTGACCTTAATGATGAATGCAAGGCCGAGTACGAAAGATTGTTTCATGAAATTCCAAATAAGGTTTAATACACACTCCCTTTTGAATAGCTTCCAGTTGAGTCTGAATCTCAACCTAATTCTTTGATCGAGCAACCCCCGAGGTTGGACCTTAAACCCCTTCCCGATCACCATAAGTACGCATTCTTAGGTGATAATGAAACGTTTCCCATCATAATTTCTGCAACTCTCTCTTTTGATCAAGAAACTTCCTTAATTTCAATCCTTTCAAAAAACAAGGAAGCAATCTGATTATAAAGGGAATTAGTCCCGCTCTTGTTCAACACCGCATTCATTTAATCGACGATGCCAAGCCTGTTCGTGATGCACAACGAAGGCTTAACCCAAAAATGAAGGATGCGATGTGTGATGAAATTCTTAAACTTCTCGACAATGGAATCATATACCCAATCTCCGATAGATCATGGGTTAGCCCAATTCATGTTATACCGAAAAAGTCTTGACTTACCATTGTCAAGAATGATTCTAATGAATTATTCCAACTCGTACTCAAACGGGTTGGCGTGTTTGCATTGACTATCAAAAATTAAATGCCACAACACATAAGGATCACTTCCCTCTTCCTTTTATCGATCAAATGCTCGAACGTTTAGCCAGTCACGAATTCTATTGCTTTCTTGATGGTTATTCCGGCTATAACCAAATTCCAATCGCTCCCGAAGATCAAGAAAAGACCACTTTCACGTGTCCCTTTGGCACCTTTGCGTATCGATGTATGCCTTTTGGCCTTTGTAACGCTCCTGCTACTTTTTAAAGATGCATGATCAGCATCTTTTCTGATATGATCGAACGTTATCTTGAAGTGTTTATGGACGATTTTTCAATCTTTGGAAATTCTTTTTCTGAGTGCTTGCACCATCTTGAATTAGTTCTTAAACGGTGCAAGGATAAACACTTAACGCTAAATTGGGAAAAATGCCACTTTATGGTCACTCAAGGCATAGTCTTTGGACACATCATTTCAAATAAAGGCATTGAGGTAGATAAAGCGAAAATCGATGTCATTGCAAATCTACCCATTCCCAAATCTATTAAAGACATTCGCTCTTTCCTTGGACACACAGGTTTTTATCAACGCTTTGTAAAAGATTTAGCAAGATTGCTCGACCTCTTATGACTCTTCTTGGAAAAGACATTCCATTCAATTTTAACTCTGATTGTATCTCTTCTTTCGAACTTCTCAAAAACAAACTTGTTTCTGCTCCTGTAATTTGCTCACTGAATTGGGATCTTCCATTTGAGATAATGTGTGACGCTTCGAACTTTGCAGTTGGTGCTGTCTTAGGACAACGCATAAACAAGATCCTTCGCGTTATCTACTATGCTAGTATGACTCTAAACGATGCTCAAATTAACTACACAACCATTGAAAAAGAGCTTCTAGCAGTAGTTTTCGCACTTGAAAAGTTCAGACAATATCTGATAGGCTCACGCATTACTGTTTACACGGACCATTCCGCTCTTCTTTATCTTTTTGCTAAAAAGGACGCTAAGTCTCGCTTATTCGTTGGATCCTTTTATTACAAGAATTTGATTTTACAATCAAGAACAAAACAGATCTGATAATGTCATAGCCAGTCACTTGTCTCGTCTTCCTAACACACCGTCACCTTTACCAATCAACGAAAACTTTCGCGACGAACAATTTCTTTCTATCTCTGTCGATCCGTGGTATGCCGACATAACGAACTATTTAGTCACTAAAGAAACTCCCTCATTTTGGTCTAAACAAGATAAATGTAAATTCCTTTCCCAAGTCTAGTACTTCTATTGGGATGATCCGTACTTGTTTAAATACTGTTCCGACCAAATCATTCGACGTTGCATCCTAGATTGCAAAATTAAGAGTGTTCTATCGTTTTGCCATGACCAAGCTTGTGGTGGTCACTTTGGTCCTTGAAAAACTGCTGAAAAGGTGCTTCAATGTGGTTTCTATTGGCCTACTCTTTTCAAAGACTCGTTCGAATTTTGCAAAACTTGCGATCATTGCCAAATGCTTGGAAGAATTTCTCGATAAAATATGATGACTCTAAACCCCATTCTTACGATTGAAATCTTTGATGTTTGGGGTATCTACTTTATGGGACCTTTTCCCAATTCTTTTGGAGATTTGTATATTCTTTTCGCTGTTGGTTACGTCTCGAAATGGGTCGAAGCCGTTTCGTGTAAAACCAACGACCATAGAATTGTTGTGAAATTCCTTAAAGAAAATATCTTTTCGAGGTTCGAAACACCTCGCATAATAATCAATGCTAATGGAACCCAATTTTGCAATCGTTCTTTTGAAACTTTAATGAAGAAATACTCGATAACCCATAAGTTATCCACTCCGTATCATCCTAAAACTTATGGCCAAGTTGAAGTTTCAAATCGTCAAATAAAACGAATCTTGGAGAAAAATGTTGATAAAAATAAAAAAGATTGGTCTCAGAAATTGACCGACGCGCTTTGGGCTTACCATACTGCTTTTAAAACTAACCTTGGCATGTCCCCATTTCATTTAGTTTATGAGAAAGCTTGCAATTTACCAGTTGAAATCGAACATAAAGCATTGTGGGCAATAAAGAACTTAAACTTTGATCTTGAAAAAGCTGGCGAAAACTACAACTCAACGAACTAGAAGAACTTAGGAACGATGCATATGAAAACGAAAAAATCTACAAAGAAAGAACAAAAGTTTTTCATGACAAATCTATCCTAAGAAAAACAATTTTGCCTAACCAAAAAGTTCTTTTATATGACTCTAGACTTCACTTATTCCCTGGGAAACTAAAATTGAGATGGACCGGACCATTTATGGTACGAACTATTTTTCCACACGGTGTCATAGAAATACAAAACCCCAGGGATGGATCGATTTTCAAAGTCAATGGTCATCGTCTGAAACCTTTCTTGGAATTGCCTAGTAATCAAGAGGAGGAGCTCATGATTCTTCATGAGCCAGGCTACGTCTAATAAGAAATGTTAACCCTCTTTTGTAAATATGTACATATTTTCCCCGTTACACTCATTATATCATGCACTGACCGTGGGGACACAGTCAAAATTAAGTGTGGGGGAGGGAAGTCTCATCTTCATTTTTGATTTTTCATGGCTTAGATTTTTCATCATGGTATATTTTTTTCCAAACTCAATGTTTCTAAAAAAAATTGTTCCAAACATTTTTTTTTCTATTTAGCCTTTTGATTTATTATTGAAGAAACATTATAGGATAAGTATAAGTTTTGGTTATTACATTGAAATTTTTGAAAATTTATTTGTCTTAACAAAAATAAAAATAAAGTTTGATTACAAGCAACGATGGTTTAACTAGTATATAGGAAGATTCATGGGTGATAATTATGAAGTATATCCTAATTGAAAATCTTTGTTTAAATGAGTGGTTGATTTAAAGTAAAGGCGGTAATACTTTAAATCTTTTAAGTTAAGTGGTACTAAGATGATATTGTAAAATTCTCTCTTTGTAAAAAAAATTTAAAAAAATCTTGTTGTATATATGTATATATTTTATTAACACCAAGAGTCATGTGTTCACACGCAAGTGTGGTCACTCGCCATGCTCTGTACCCTTCTCACGTAAGCCCGAAAGGTAGTGCATGATCGGTATATCTGGCCTCATTTTATCCGAGTTTGGTGTATGTATATAAAAAAAATTCTTTCATTAATAACGCCTATAGTCAGTAGGTGTACACACTTGTGTGTGCACTCGCCATGCTCTGTATTACCCTCACGTAAGCCCGAAAGGCAGTGCATGGGTCATATATCTAACCTCAGTTTTCTGAGTTAGGCATATGTAATATTGTTAATATCAATAAAATTTTCAAATAAAGAGAGAGTAAGCAATTGAAATCCAAGCACTATTTTCACTTATGTGATTTGACTTGTTATTCAAAAGAAATGAAAATACCACTTTGAAAAACTTTGATATTGGACTAAGGATCCGTTTTATAGTTTCACTATGTTATCAACCGAAACAGGTAGCCAAACTAGAGTCTAATTGTGATGATAACTTAATTTTTATTGGAAATTTTGATGAGTAAAGGGCTTAGATTTCTTGATAATAACAAGAACTTATATTTAACTTATTCGTGTCTATTTGAAAGTAAATTCTTCATTTGTAAATATTTTCAAAAACTTGCATCTATCTCTTTGTAAATAAATCTTGCATTTAGGAATTCTCATGCTGCATTTTGATTTTGTGGGTAATAAGCGCTGAAAACCCACACGAGACAACACTCGTCCTACTAGGGGCACCTAGAGGTTTAATGACTTGTTGCATATGCTCAATGCAATCATGTTTCCTACAAAACAGATTTATCTTAGTTTTTCTTTATTCAAGAACGAATAAAAAGATAAGTGTGGGGGTATTTGATGTGCACGTAAATGTGCATATTTTTACATCCATATTTAATCTATTTTTATTTAAATAAATGTCATAATTGGGTATTTTTACATGTTTAAAACCAAAATTTAAATATGCTTTCAAGTCATCATTCATACATCAATATGGGGGTAAAATAGCAATTTTTGTGCATGAATTATTTTTGAGAATATTTATTTGCACATTTTCTTTTTATATAGGAATTTTGGATGGAAATTTGAAGATGTCACGTGGAAATATGCATGCACAAGGATGGAAACAAAGGAATGAAGATGTAAATAATTCAAAATCATGCATCATGGAGGACCCCACCTACCCACTTACCTTAATCTTCAATTAGGAGTTAATGCACAAGTTAGATAAGGTTATACTTTCATGCATACTTGATGATGGATTAATTAGAGACTAATGATTACTTGGTGGTCACACTTCCTAAAGGATATTTTGGGAAGCCCCCTAAAATATGGATTAGGGTTTTGTGCATGTATAAACAGCCCTCTTATGTTCATGTAATGGATCCTTTTTTCACCTAGGAAATTAGCATGCAAGTTGTCGCCTCAATGTTATATGAAATAAAAATGGCTTCCTAAGCCTCTTGTTCTTTTACGTCTTCCTTGTTCTTATTTTATTTTCTTGTTCATTTTTATTTACATGCTCTTTCATTTCATGTTAGTAGCTTAGTATTATTTTCATGCAATTAGTTTAATTTTTTTATTCTAATTAGCTTTCATTTTGCTTGCTTTTAAATGTTGAAATTTACATGTGTTGATATGATAACATAAATGAGTAGCTAAACCCCTTACATTTAGGGGTAATGAAGCTCTCTAAAATTATGTAAATTCAACATAATTTGTGATTTATGGTCTCTTTCATGCTTTATGAAAAGTGAATGTTGATGTAAGTGTATAAAAATGAATTTGATAGCCTATGTTGTATTTACAAATAGGCTATTCTTATTCAAACATAAACACAATTTACATCATCATTTGATTATGAAATTAAGGTAGAAACAAAATTTGATGATCTATGTTACTAAATACAATATCAAATAGATCATACCTAAAATAGTTTTTGCTTTGACTTCATTTTCATGAGAATTGATAAGTGGCTTTGGTTGTTGTATTATAGTTTGATGGTTTAAGTTATGTTAATTAATAACATAAATAAACCATACTTATGATAAATACATCACTAATTCCACTTAAGATCAAAAATAGAGATCATAGATTATTTTTGTGTTGATATATGTAAAAATATGAGAGTGTATTTGCCTCTAAATTATTTTCTAATCTTATATTTTCAATCACCTTTGTTCTAGCCTTTTGTTTTACATTTTTAGCTAATCAAAAATTCAAATCTTGGTTTAAATTGATTGTATAGAAACTTTTAAATCTAAACAATTCCTTGCGGATTGACTCGTACTCGCCACGTACTAAAACCGTACGCCGTGCACTTGCGGTTAATTTTTAATTTAAATTCATCAGCTATTTTCTAATTCGATGGAAAATTATTGTTAAACAAACCTTGGATCATCACAATATCTTGAGAGAACTTCTAGTGATTAAAGGTAATGCTAAAGGAAAACGATCGTTGGTAATGGGCAAGCCAAGATCTTTTTCTACCAATTCTCTGGTTCACCTTGAACCTTCGGTGAGCTTTTGATATGATCAATATTGAATTCCTAATGTCATTGTTTAATAAATTTATTTTCATGATTTTAGGCTTGTTTTCTCTTGTCGTGGCTTCTAAAGAGAAAGTGGTTAAAGATTATGCTTCCAAGAAGAGGAAGAATAAAGATGAGGTCCTCGCACTTTCTCCGTTGAGTAAGCCTACTTCTATCAAGGATTCTGTTGCCGGAGCAATTGAAACATTAGCGAAGAATGCGGGTGAAAATGTCATTACTGATATTCCACCTCCTTTACCCAAACAAAAGGCCCAAGCTTGTGGGGGATTTCACTCCTGTTGTTGTGGATGAGGAGGAACAAATCAACATTAATTCAAGTCCCGAGGCATTGAATTTGGAATCTCTTGGGCATACGGCTCAAGTATCGACTGAGGTGGTTTTCTCTCCAGATCCCCTCTTCAAATTACTCTTCCATCTTCTCCTATAGTTCTGAATCGTTTGTATGCTAATCTTAGGCCGCCTCCTTCTCTAAAGGATCCTCTTCCTTTGGAGGCCTAGGTCCAATAACCTATGGCCAATTTTGATATCTGGTTCAATTATCAATCCGATCTCCTTCTATTACTTCTATCGGGTTATTGCAACCATCAATTTATTCCAAGGACCATCACTTCATTATTCTTAAGATGCTTTTATCGACACACATTTCCCTTTGTTGGATTAATCTTCTTTAGCTCTATAAACCTTGTCTAGACTTAAATTCCTTATACATTCCAGGTGGGAGAGAACATGTTTCTCCTTCAAGAGGTAAGGGCCTTCTGATGAAGTAGTCGAGTTCAAAAGGCAGATCGCTTCGTTTAATCACATCATAATTGATATTGCATCAGCAAGAGATGAAGCTATTACTGAAAAAGAAAAGCTCATCTCCTCGCTCAATGAGGAGAAAAATGCTAAACAATTGCTATAGTAGGAGGTAAAGGCATTGAAAGCAGATGTAACGATCCAGAACTTTAGTCATTTAAATTTTAAATATTCGATTGATTTTAAATATTGAAAAGTTAATTTTGTAAGTTAAACAAATTAAATTTCAAATATAAGGGTTATTTGAATAGTTGGAATTGTCTAAATATTAAATCTTAAATTTTATGTGAACAAAAATGATTTCAGAAGTTGATTTAAATTCTAGTTAAATAAGAATGAAGATAGTAAACTTTTAAATTTGAATTAAAAGTGATTTGAAGTGTTTTAGTACTAGTCTTTCAATTAACGTATTAAATAGTTTTCGAGAACACTCTCTCGGATTTCGACGAAACCAGTTTCATTGGATCTATAATAGTGAATTATAGCATGCGGTCAAATTTCATGGCGATCAGACGTATCGTTTGGTCGTGCAAGTTCGAAACGCGTGGAGATTAATAAAATGAATTTAAATTAATATAATTCGATTTCAAAAGCTCACTTTTGTATATGATGGAATTGGGTGTCGATATTAGTCCCATTGTGTTCGGAATATGGGTATTACATATAGAACTCCAGGCATCACGACTCGATTGGAGTTCGAAAATTTAACGTGTGAATAGTGCTTTGGAAAATTTCAATATAAGGACCTCAACATTTTCATTTTTCGCTAAACCTAATCTACTTAAACTAAGCTGCCATTCTTTCCCCTTCTCCTCATCACACGACTTAAATCGACCGGAGTCACTCCGTTCGTTTCGAGCCTTTCAGTTCTAAATGAAACTTTTAGAGCTCGATGAGATGTGGGCATTCAACGATGGAGATTGACGATAGAGCGCCGAGGTAGCTGGATTAGTGGCGCATTTGTGGGGTAGGAATGGGTTTGGCTAGGGCTCGATTGACGAAGAGGAGGTGATGCGTGGGTGCTGGAGGGACGAGCGTGGTCGGGGCGACCCATGGGGGTGGCGCGTTGATGACAAATGGCATGGAGGCGACGCTGGCGATCGAGGAGTCGCGATTTGTGACCGGAAGTCGCGATGCTTGGTATCGTGCATGAAGAAGGGATAGGCGTGTGATTTTGGATTTAAATGTGGTAATTAACCTTAAGTATGTAATCAAGTGAGTTCAATTATTTTAATAAAAATCGAATGTTGATAAATGTATAAGTTTTCCATACGAGGTTCAAATTGAACGCGACAAGTTGCGTTGCACTCGTTACAATGAATACTACATTATGGAGTTGCATTGGATGGATTTGAAGCTAGTAGGAATTTGGGTTAAAATTGAATGCCTGTTCAATTTTAATTCAAAATGGAACATTTCGACGGAAACTGGAATCAATGTGAGTTAACTCACCTCTTTGGCCCACTTATATTTTTATATAAGTGTGGATAATTTTATTGCTAATTGTTTGTTGCCGTTTGGATGATTTACTATTTTACTTGTTTGTTTGGATATATTTCTACCCCTGGAGCGGATGAGACCTATTACGTTCCCATGTAAGAGAAGATGACCCTTTGTATACGATCCCGCCTTGAAGCGGTTGATTTATATTTTATGATTATATACTATATGTGATGCAGGGAGACAGGTTGGAGGGATCCAACTGGATTGCTCACACTTTTGATTTTACTTTTCATATATTTTGATATATGATGTGTTGAATGCCATATTTGATGACATGGATGATTTTTCCCTATTTGGTGCTATAGTAGCACTGTGCCATATTTTTAGTATTTTGACATATTATAAAGCGATGTCTTAGTTTTAAAAAGGATTTAAGTGATTTTGAAATTTTATATGTTTTTAATAATTATTCTTGAATTATTAAAAGGAGGAATTTATTTTAAAATAAAAGGTATGATTTTTAGATATTATAAATTAATAATTTTATGAAATATTTTAAATAGAGATTTTTGAAATGTAAAATAATTATTTTTAATTTTTTTAAAGCTAAGTCCATCTTTATAATAAAGGAATACAGTTTTAAAAAGAAGACAGAAATATTTTGGTATAAATATTTATTAACCGTTTAATATAAAGTGATATATATACATATATTAAGATTATTTATAAATGTGGAAGTTTATAAATGTGATAACATATAAAGGTGACATTTTACAAATAAAGTGGGGATTTGTAAAATCTTATTTTACAAATAAAAGGATATATTTATAAATGGGGTTTATAAATAAATGAAACTTTTACCATTGAATAAATTAGGAAAAATAAATCACAATTGTGGATTTATAATAATACGTGGAATGTTGTTTTAGAAAAATAGTCGATTCTATTTTGAAAATTAAAGGTGAGGATAAATTTGGAAATGTTAAATGATATTTTATAAATAGAAAGGAATTTATAAAAGAAATTCATACATATGGAAGCAACATTAAAAACGGATTGTAATTGATGTTTTAAAAAGTGATTTATAAATAAGTGAGATTTATAAAGGGATAGAGTTATAAACGACGTTTTATAAATAAAGGGATTTTATAAAAAAGATGTTTTATAAAATAGAAAGATATTTATAAATATAGTTTTTAAATATGGAAATGATTACGGCGAAATTTAAGTTTGGAATTTTATTACGGAATATATTCACAGTTTAAAAGTGAAAATAATCTTTTAAAGGAATGTTTTGAAAGTGATATTTCAAATGAAGTTTACTGGTTTTAAAAGTGAAATGCATTAAGTGGTAGGAAAACATGGATTTCAACATTTTTGGTTGTAAAACATGTTTTCGAGGAAGTGAGGAAGACATAGACTATAACACTGTTGTTATAGTAGAAGATTTCTAGAAGAATAAGATTTTATAGTATATGGAATATATATATATATATATATATATATATATATCTTATATTTGATGTTAAGTTTCAAGGTGTGTAACTTACATCTATTTTGAAGTTAAGAATGTCGTTCATTCAAGGTCTGAGAGGTAATGATACTCCAACATGATCGGCTTCATTGTTGGCAATAAATAGTTTGAGTTCGACATCAAAAATTAATATTAAATATTACTAATTGGATCTCTATACTAGTTTTGACCTAATAAAGTGTGTTTTGGGAAATAAGAAGTTTTCCTCAAAAGTTGTATATATACTTATTATAGATTTAAGTATATATGGGCATCGTCCAAACGTTTAAAATGAAATGGTCCGTGAATATACTTATACCATTGAGATAAGTATATGGAAATTTTTTCCAAATATACAAAAATTAAAGGAGGTTTTGAAAATATTTTCATAAAGATATTTTGAGATAAATACTTGGGAAGTGTGTTAATTTATGAAAAGATTAATTAAAGGGGCTTAATGTTGCTTGGTGCTTAACCAATGTTGCTTCTTTTGGAAATTTGATCTTTGGTTGGATTGTTTGTTTATTTAATAGTTAAATAACCGACTATCAAATGTTGGCCAGTTTATAAACTAACGTTGTTGGTTCGGAGAGACTAGAATCAGATATGTTATCTAAAAACTACTTCGAACCGGCATAAGCGTTTCAAAGTGGAATTTCTTGAAGATAATCGAAATGGAGTTTTTTTGAAGAGCAAGGGCTACTTGCTACTAATCTCGAGGTTGTATCCAAAATGGATGCAGTAGAAGTGTTGCCTTCGGTTTCGTTCAGTCCCAAAACGAACTTGTACAGATGAATGCTGGAATTGCATTGTTGCTTGGAGGGCAGTGTTAGCATTCCAAGTGGGAAGTCCTATATAAAGGTAAAACGTAGCCTCAAGCCTCATTAACCGGAAAATGAAAAAAATCGGGCATGCAGCAGGGCCAGTGGGTCGCTTCCATCAGAGTGTGGTCATCCCAAAATCTTGATCGATTACTATCAACTCATGTATGCTTCGGGGCCTATTAACGAAAGGAATGATTATATTCGGTACTATTAGTCAAGTAGTAGGCCAGTCCTGTGTGGTAGGGGTACAAGATGTTCTTGTTAGACTCCAGTGCATTTTATCTAGAGATTTACCATCAGAAGGCAGTTCCTTACCTTGTCATAATATGGAATCCAATCTCCAATACGCACCTTTACGGTTTTGATTGTAGGACCTAGTATGCTAGAATGTAATCAATGTAACAATTTCGGCTATGATTAATAAGTATTTGTACTCTAGTAAAAACTCGTCTGTGTTTATGTGTAGCATGGTCTTACACGGTACCTTTATATTGAAAAGAGTTTGTTAACTTTAAAAATCCAACCAAGTGTTTTTTCTCATGCTGGTTTACCTGACTGACTCGAGTGTTTTCTTATTATAATGCTCGGGTCAGACCGAGTATATTTACAGATTGATTTGAAAGCATTGGAGCTTAGGAGACGAGCTGGATGGCTTCATGACGTATTTCTGTACTTGTTTATTTTTCCACTGCATTGTTGTTGAAATTATCAGTATTTGTTAGAGCAGGTTGTTATAACTATCCAGCTGATGATTGGTTAGTTGTGTACTCTGATTTGATGTATGTATATTACAGCTTCACTTTGGTAATGATCATTGATATTATATTATATATTGTTCCGCTGTGATTGTGAGACCCTGTGTTGTTTTTAGTTCCTTTTTCTCTTCTTCTTTCTTTTATATTGCTATCCATCTTTCTGTTCAATTTAGGTTGGACATGTATGGGTTATTTTCATCTTGAATTGTGCAAATTTGTGGGTCATTACACTTGGTATCAGAGCGCAAGGTTAAGCGAGAACCTTGGCTTTGGTGGGGTAACCCATTAAAAGATAAGGTAATGGAATGCCTCATTATGAGTTTTGAGTGTATTATAGATATGAGAGCGTATTTGTTAGTGATATAAAAATGTTTATATTGTGTAAATTTATCTGTTGAGTGCCTATGAATTCTGATCGGTATGTGGGACGCCATGATATCGATAGAGGTTTTTAAACACTTAAACAAGGCAAACCGACACAGTATTGTTATGAGAATTGGTAAATGAAATAATTTTACCTAAATTATATTTTTATAAAAGAATAATTTTTTCAGAAATTATTATAGTTATATATGGTGTGCTCGGTTGTTAGTGAATGATAATATTTGATTATTAACATTTGTTGTTTGTTGTTTGTGTTCTAATAAAAGTTATTATTATTATAATGTAAACAAAGATAAACAACTAAGAAATGGTTTTACATAACCAAAGCAAAATTATATATAAGGAAAATTTATAAATATGATTTGTAAATAAAAATGGATTTAAAATAAGAAATTTTAGAATTTAAATCTCGATGATTTTGAAAAAAAATTTCACAAGTTTTGGAAGAATAATAATAGTATTTTTTGAAAAAGTTTTAACCGAAATTATTTGTAAAAGGAATATAAAAGAGATAGATAGCACTGAACTCATTTTCGTCGCTGGAAAATAATTCTGGTGATGACTACAGCATCATCGGCATTCATTTTCGAGTTTCTAAGTGACAGATTGCTACCATAGTGATTTGCTATTGGTATATGGTTTTGGTAAAACAAGTTTTGATTTTAAAATTCAAAAGTATGATTTGAAATACAAAGAAATTATTTATAGTATCGTTTCAAAATAATTTGAAACAAAAACCAGGTGTTTAAACTCTGAAAATTTCCATTTAAGTGATTTGTGAAAATATGAGAAAATAAGTTTTATAATTTATAAATTTTTGAGAGTTAGTAAGTTAAAACAATTTTTAAATTTATTGAATATAAATGTTAAGAAAAGTAAATTTGAAATTGTACTATGAAATGGAATTTAACTTAAGTTAAATAAAATGAATTTTGAAAAGAAATTTGACTCAAGTAAAGTTAAATGAAGTGAATTAATGAAATGAGTCAAATGAAATTGAAATTGATTTGAAATGAATTAAATGAAATTGATATGAACCTGAGTTATAAAATGAAATTCAACTTAAATTGTAAAATGAATTGAATATGTTTTGGAATATTGTTAGGTAGAATTGAATATGAACTTAATAATTGAAGTGATAATAAACATTAGTGGTGTTATATAAAATATTTATAATAGACATAGGTAAATTCTATGGAATGGTTCCTGGTGTTATTAGTATTAAAAGAACTATACTAAATTAATGGAATGTAAATTAATTGAATGTGAATTAATGGAATTAGAATAAATGAATCTAAATAGAAAAGAATGGGATATAATAAGAAACCAATTGAAATAAATACGAAAGTTGCACGTATATTATTTTATTCGCATAACTATTTGATCTAGATTCAAGTACATGATTTCGAGGTGATTTACACCGATCTGAGTTAGGATTTTTCACTCGATTCTCGACGATGAACGCTGGATATGGATTTTTGATTGATTTTAATATTTTCTATAATAGTATATGGCTATTGTGACGCCCACCTCTATACCCATGCTAACCAAGAACACTACGGTGTAGTGCTGTCAATTAGCACGGAGAATAAGGCTGTTGAGGAGCGACCTTCCATGTAACTTCTTTGTGCGAGCACCGATATGTCAGATAATATAGCATGCATTTCATTTAAGGAGGAAATCCGACATACCGATGCAAACTCAAAGCTATCACACAGTGGCTATATATAATCTTTGGAAACAAATATAGAAATAAACATAACACAAATCAGTCACAGACATCCATATCACAAAGGAGGAAAAAGATATGAATATATAACACATGAAAGTGTACAACAAAGAAGTGGTCTGAAAGATCCACGATAATACAAAAGGATAGCCACAAGCTACACAAAAGAATAAGTATACATTACGGAGTCTATATCTCAAATGTATACACAAAAATTACTAATCTAAGTAGTTAGCCAAAAGTCAGAATAATAGATCCCTGGAGAGAAGTCAAGCAGAAGCACCTGTAACATCTCAGTCTGACCCGAGTATTATTTCATAAGAAAATAATAAACGGATCAGTCTAGCTATAAATATCAGATGACATGATATAGAATAAGAGATATGGCATAAACATATAATAACCATAATGGCATACTACTATAGGTATGTAAATGATAATCAACAAGAGATTAATCAATATCACAAGAATCTTCTCAAAGATCCAAATCCACAAAAAGGTAATGACACACGAATTCACCAATGCACAAAAATTGATAAAACTTATCAATGAAAATCACGAAAATTGGTGAAGCACAAATTCCAGAAATCAACACACGAAATCCAGAAACCACAAAAAGGGGGGAGGCCTATCACACGAACGAGAAGCTATCTCATGGAAGTTAACCATTTAATTTTTGAACACACGAATGACCCGAAGACCTTTGAACACACGAACGGCCCGAAGACCATGGGGTGCTACCCCATATATGTGAGTAGAAACATCACACAAGCGGGGTCTAGTCTCCCTCGTAGACAAAGAGACATCGCTCAATCGCTAGTCTAAATCACAAAAATGATCGTCATGATCATAAAGAAGTGTCAATTACACTAAGCTAGTAAATATATGAGTTTAGCTTCATGTCCCATAACCACTAGCTTAACTTAAATATTTACGAGCAAACTGTAGATCTTCACTAGGAAATTGTCACAAAAGGTTCAGTCGAACAAGTCCAAGAATTAACCGACGAAGTAAACGCAAGCGTTTCATACCACCTGTTTTGCTAAGCCGTTTAATTAGATTTCTCATCCGAGTGAAGTAAAGGCTTGTATATACTAATAGATTGGAAAACGATTTAAGAAAAAGAGTTTTGTAATAAAATAGTGTTGAAATCGCTTTGATGAAAGAGTTTTGATATTTACTACTAGTATTGAAACCTTCATATTTTTAAAGTGACAAGTCACAAAATTGATTGTAGAAACAAATCAATCCACTAAACTTCACATTTGAAGACGTGAATAAAATCCAAGGAAATCAGTTCCAAAACCATCAAAGTAGAAATACACTTGCAACCTAAATTGGTCGAATTAAAGTGCAACGACTTAAAGTAAAATAGGTCGAACAACCTAAGGGTAGAATGCCGAGCGACCTAGGGGAAAAACAGGTCAAGCGACCTAAAGCATAACAGCCTAAAGAATAGCACACGACCTAAGTGGTGCGACCTAGGGCGCAAGCGACCTATCAGGGGCGAGCGACCTAACATGGCCGACCTAAGTATGGAACGACTTAACTGGGGCAAGCGGGTTGAGCGACTTAAGGTAATGGCTGAGCGACCTGAATGATTGCGAGCTAGCCGAGCGACCTAAGCGCGGAACGACCTAGTGGTGGCGCGACCTAAGGAGATCGCAAGCAGATCGAGCGACTTAGGGGTTTACGACCTAACGAAAGCAGGTCAAGCGACCTAAGGAGCACGCGACCTATCAGGGGCGAGCGACCTAACACGAAACAGGCCAAGCGACCTAAGGACTATCGAGCTAGTCATGCGACCTAAGAGTGGAACGCTCTTTGACGAGCGACCTTGAGGCGAACGACCTAAGCCTTAGCGACCTAAGCGTACCGAACGACCTAAAGGCGAACGACCTAAGCCTTAGCGACCTATGTGTGCCGAACGTCCTAAAGGCGAACGACCTAAGCCTTAGCGACCTATGTGTGCCGAACGACCTAAAGGCGAACGAGCTGTTTTACAGGCCTGGCTATTCCATGGTCGAACGACCTAAGCCCAGTTTTGCCAAAAACACTAAAAATTGGGATTTTCACCATTTCAATCCAAACCAAATGCAAATGTACATGCACAAGTGATAGGGAATCATTCCCAACAATCCAATGACAGTTATAGGCAAGAATATGAGATAAAAATCTCACCTTTTCATGGAAATTGATGGAGATGAAGCTTGAAAGCAAAGCAAGAACAGTCCCAAGCTTGAATCAATGCATTCTTCTTGAATTTGGAGTTGAATGATGGATTGCAATTGAATTTGAGCTTGGAGTTTTAATTTCCCATTCCCTCCTCCATTTTTGATAAAGCTTCAATGTTTTAAACAAATAGAATGAAGTTATGAAGAGAAGGAGGGGGTTGGACTGAGTTAGTAAGGGGCAAATGAGTTCAGCCCAAACCAAAGCCCTAGGCGAAAAAGTGGCGAAAATTCCACTATCTCTAAACATATTGAAGTTTACACTTAAAAAGATCGCAAACGTCATTTTGAACTCAATGGAGGTGGTCTCTAGTCCTAATTTGACCGTATGCAAAAAGTAGCTTTTTGGACTAAAATCCGATTAACGATTAAAATATTTAAATAAGATATTCAAATACATAATCGTCGAATATGCGGGTTGTTACAAACTTCCCTCCTTAAAGAAATTGCGTCCTCGCAATATACATAAGATGGGAATAAAAAGTAACAACCATAAAAGCATATTAACACAAAAGAAATTTGAAATAAGAAGTTTACCTTAAAAAACATGAGAAAGTAAGTCCGGATGCGTACGCTCGATGAATTCTCTAGATTCCTAAGAGCAATCCTTAGGATTTGAGGACCATTGAACCTTCACAAGCGGAACATCTTTATTTCGAAGTCGTTTGACCTCCGAAGCAATAATTCTAATAGGATGCTGCTCATAAGTTAAATTAGGCGAAACTTCAATCTCTTCCACAACATCGGGCTCAAGAATAGAATCGGAATCCCGAAGGCACTTCCATAATTGAGAAACGTGAAACACGTCATGCATGGCAGAAAATTGAGCCGGTAATGAAAGGCGATAAGCCATGGAACCAATACGTTCAGTGATAGGAAGTGGCCCAATATATCGAGGCGCTAACTTTCCCGATCGACTGAAGCGTACAACACCCTTCATAGGTGAAACACGAATAAATACAAGATCTCCCACAGAAAATTCTAATTTTCTTCTTCGGTTATCGACATAGAATTTTTGTCTACTTTGGGCTTCTTTCATCCTATGTCGAATAAGGTCAATCTTCTCTGTGGAATCACGAATAAGATCTGGACCTAAAACTAGCTTCTCACCGACCTCAAGCCAAAAAGAAGGAGATCGGCATGGCCTACCATAGAGTGCCTCGAAAGGAGCCATACCAATACTAGATTGGAAGCTGTTATTATAGGAAAATTCAACAAGTGGAATATGATCTTCCCAACTTCTACCAAAGTCAAGAACACAAGCACGAAGAAGATCTTCAAGTGTTTGATTCACACGCTCAGTTTGTCCATCTGACTGGGGTGATAAGCGGTGCTAAAATTAAGCTTCGTTCCTAAAGCTTTTTGAAGACTCTTCCAAAATCCACTAGTAAACAATGGATCACGATCACTAACAATGGAAGTAGGAACTCCATGCAGTTTAACAATTTCTTTGATAAAGAGTTTGGCCAGAAGAGGAACGGTTCGGTTCGACCGAACGGGAATAAAATGGGCAGATTTAGTAAGTCTATCAACAATCACCCATAAGCTATTATGACCCAAACGAGAACGGGGAAGGCTATCAATAAAATCCATGGAAATTTGATCCCACTTCCAAACTGGAATTTCCAAGGGTTGCAATAACCCACCGGGCCTTTGATGTTCAGCCTTGACAAGTTGGCAAGTCATGCAACACTTAACAAAGTTAGCAATATCAGATTTCATTCCCTCCTAATAATAAAGTCGCCTCATATCAGCGTACATTTTACTACTACCGGGATGAATGGAAAATTTGGAACGATGAGAATCTTCTAGAATATCTTTACGAAGATCACTAACATTTGGCACTATAAGTCTACCAAATTTTCGAATGCCGCTACGAGAATCAATATCAAAGTCTTTCGAACCTTCAATATCGGTATTATCCTTAATATTCTGGCTAAGAAGAGCCAATTCAGGATCTAGCTTTTGAGCTTCAAGAATGCGGTCCAAAAGAGAAGGACGAGCCTCAAGGCTACATAAAACAAAAGATGAGCATAAATCAGATACACGATTTCTAATCTCACAAGTAGATAAAACCTCGAGATCATGCCATTCGGATATCATCATAGAAACAACCGCTTACTGCTTACGACTAAGAGCATCAGCAACACGATTTCCCTTTCCGAGAGTATAAAGAATATCCAGATCATAAGAGGCAAGGAATTCGAGCCAACGCTGTTGACGCAAATTAAGTTCCTTTTGAGAAAATAAATATTTCAAAGACTTATGATCAGTATAAAGTATAAATTTCTCTCCCAAAAGATAATGTCGCCAAATTCGAAGGGCGAAAACGATAGCCGCGAGTTCTAAATCATGTGTGGCATATCTAGTCTTAGCCGGCTTCAATTGCCTAGAAGCATAAGCAATAATACGTTCTTTTTGCATAAGAACGACACCCAAACCAACGCGACTAGCATCGGTATAAATGACAAAATCTTGATTCCCTTCGGGAATAATAAGAATAGGAGCATCAGAAGGGAGTTTTTTTAATTTCTGAAAAGAAGATTCACATTTGTCCGACCAAATGTATTTAACACCTTTCTTTGTTAAGCCAGTAAGAGGCACGGCAATCTTAAAAAAGTCTTTTATGAAACGGCGGTAATAACCTGCCAATCCGAGAAAGCTACGGATTTCAGTCACGCTCTCCGGTCTCTTCCAATTTTGAATCGCTTCAATCTTTGAAGGATCCACTGATATTCCGGATTCGGAAATAATATGACCGAGAAACTTCACACTAGATTGCCAAAAATGGCATTTAGAAAATTTTGCTTTTAATTGATTGCTCCTAAGAGTTTCCAATACGATTCGAAGATGCTTTTCATGTTCCTCCTCGGTTTTAGAATACACAAGAATATCATCAATAAAGATGAGAACAAACCGATCGAGGAAATCTTTGAAAACTCGATTCATAAGGTCTACGAAATAAGCCAGAGCATTCGTCAAACCAAATGGCATAACTAGCCACTCGTAAGATCCATAACGAGTACAGAAAGAAGTCAAAGGAATACTATCCTTTGCAATACGAAGCTGATGAAAACCGGTAGCCAAGTCCAATTGTAAAAAGACTCTAGCACCACTAAGCTGATCGAATAGATCATCAATCCAAGGCAAAGGATATTTATTCTTAATAGTAAGATCATTAAGCTTGCGGCAGTCGACGCAAAGCCTAAGTGTACCATCGGATTTCTTCACGAAAATTGCTGAAGCTCCCCAAGGCGAGGAACTAGAGCGAATAAATTACTTCGTCTCCAATTCGGACAATTGTTTGCGCATCTCCTCATTCTCCTTATTGGACATGCGATAAGGAGGACGAGTAGTAGGTTGAGCTCCAGGGGTAAGATTAATTCTGAACTCAATTGCTCGCTTAGGTGGTAATCCTAAAACGGGCTCAAATATGTTGGAAAATTCACGAATGACGCGAATAAGAGAAATGACATCTTCCTCATCATCATTATCATCATCACGAGGATTTAAAGAATATAAAGATGCAACCAAAGCGGAATCCGAATCTTTAAGAACAATAGAAATCTAATTAACAGATTGCGGATGACGGAGATAAATAGTCCGCTCAGGACATAGGATATGAGCTTCATACCGGTTAAGCCAATCCATACCCAAAATCATTCTATAGCCTAAATAACGCATGACATGCAAATCGGCTAGGAAAGGAAAATCACATAAAATAATCTCCACATCTTTACAAAGCAAACTAAGAGTTGCGGATCCACCGACCGGATTCGCAATTCTTAAAGAAGTCATTAAAGCAACAATACTTAAGGAAAAAGTATCGACAAGTTCCTTTGATATAAAAGAATGGGATGCACCCGTATCAAAAAGAACTCAAATAGGTTGTTCATGAAATATAATAATGCCATCAAGGACAGAATGAGACATACCTTGACCGCGAGATGTGTTGCCAGGAGCTTGAGCAACGTTTAACTTTCCCTCCTTGCCTTGAAGCTTAGGGCATAGATGCATATGATGATCCGAACTTTTACAATAGCGACAAGAACGGGGCTTTGAACACTTGTTCGCAAAATGGCCCCTAGCACCACAGTTGAAGCATTTCCCATCACTAGGGGAAAGTGTCTTTGTAGTAGGAGTTGCTTGCTTACCCTTTTTGTTGGGATAAGGACCTTTGAACTTGTTAGGCCTTTTCTTGTTGTTGAAGTTCGGTTTGGCACCCACCACTTCAACATCACTTTCCCTATCCGCCTCTTCAAGACGAAGAGCGATATCAATGAGTTGATCGAAAGAAACTTCTAATTTTAGAAGTAATGGCTTCTTGAGATTCTTGTTTAAGCCATAGACGAATCTTTGGTTCTTCTTCAATGGGGTGTTGATGTATTCAACCCCATATTTAGACAGTGACTCGAAGGATGCGACATAATCTGTCATAGAGGATTCCCTTGAACAAGGTCTATGAAACGTCGAGCCAATGTCACTTTCTCTGCTTCTGGTATGAATTTTAACTCGAAGCGTTCCCGGAATTGCTCCCAGGTGAGATCCGCTTCATTAATTTCAGAAATAAGAAGTTCGTACCAGTCCAATGCTCTTTCTTGGAGCATACTGGAGGCCACCTGAACACGGTGAAGATCGATAAGATTCATGCGAGAAAATATTCGATCGCATGTTCTTAACCAAGCCTGGACCTCAATAATAGTTTCGGAACCTTTGAATGGTTTCCCACCCAAGTTGGTATAATCGTTGCACAAGCGTGCAAATCCAGACTTAGGGTGAGTAGGTTCCTGATTAGGACCAGCTGCTTGAGCATTCTTTACTAAATCAAGAAGCTATTGAGCAGTCATAAAAACTCCATCCTGGGGAGTAACAGTAGATGGTCCAGCTCTGGGACGGCCTAGTCTAGACATTCTCACCTTTAAGAAAGAGAGAAGAAGAAAAGTCATTCTCCAAATAAATACCAAGCAAATCTTGATAGATAAAACAAGGATACATGCAAGGAAATAGGATGAATCGGTTCGAAGACTCGAATTAAATCCTAAGGCACGACTCCTAAGTTGGACTTAGGACGATGATCCTTGTTAAGTTATTCTACATTGTTCCGAAGTTTGGCTCTGATACCAAGCTGTGACGCCCCACCTCTATACCCATGCTAACCAAGAACACTACGGTGTAGTGCTGTCAATTAGCACGGAGAATAAGGCTGTTGAGGAGCGACCTTCCATGTAACTTCTTTGTGCGAGCACCGATATGTCAGATAATATAGCATGCATTTCATTTAAGGAGGAAATCCGACATACCGATGCAAACTCAAAGCTATCACACAGTGCCTATATATAATCTTCGGAAACAAATATAGAAATAAACATAACACCAATCAGTCACAGACATCCATATCACAAAGGCGGAAAAAGATATGAATATATAACACATGAAAGTGTACAACAAAGAAGTGGTCTGAAAGATCCACGATAATACAAAAGGATAGCCACAAGCTACACAAAAGAATAAGTATACATTACGGAGTCTATATCTCAAATGTATACACAAAAACTACTAATCTAAGTAGTTAGCCAAAAGTCAGAGTAATAGATCCCTGTAGAGAAGTCAAGCAGAAGCACCTGTAACATCTCGGTCTGACCCGAGTATTATTTCATAAGAAAATAATAAACGGATCAGTCTAGCTATAAATATCAGATAACATGATATAGAATAAGAGATATGGCATAAACATATAATACCCATAATGGCATACTACTATAGGTATGTAAATGATAATCAACAAGAGATTAATCAATATCACAAGAATCTTCTCAAAGATCCAAATCCACAAAAAGGTAATGACACATGAATTCACCAATGCACAAAAATTGATAAAACATATCAATGAAAATCACGAAAATTGGTGAAGCACAAATTCCAGAAATCAACACACGAAATCCAGAAACCACAAAAAGGGGGGAGGCCTATCACACGAACGAGAAGCTATCTCATGGAAGCTAACCATTTAATTTTTGAACACACGAATGGCCCGAAGACCTTTGAACACACGAACGGCCCGAAGACCATGGGGTGCTACCCCATATATGTGAGTAGAAACATCACACAAGCGGGGTCTAGTCTCCCTCGCAGACAAAGAGACATCGCTCAATCGCTAGTCTAAATCACAAAAATGATCGTCATGATCATAAAGAAGTGTCAATTACACTTAGCTAGTAAATATATGAGTTTAGCTTCATGTCCCATAACCACTAGCTTAACTTAAATATTTACGAGCAAACTGTAGATCTTCACTAGGAAGTTGTCACAAAAGGTTCAGTCGAACAAGTCCAAGAATTAATCGACGAAGTAAACGCAAGCGTTTCATACCACCTGTTTTGCTAAGCCGTTTAATTAGATTTCTCATCCGAGTGAAGTAAAGGCTTGTATATACTAATAGATTGGAAAATGGTTTAAGAAAAAGAGTTTTGTAATAAAATAGTGTTGAAATCGCTTTGATGAAAGAGTTTTGATATTTACTACTAGTATTGAAACCTTCATATTTTTAAAGTGACAACTCACAAAATTGATTGTAGAAACAAATCAATCCACTAAACTTCACATTCGAAGACGTGAATAAAATTGAAGGAAATCAGTTCCAAAACCATCAAAGTAGAAATACACTTGCGACCTAAAGTGGTCGAATTAAAGTGCAACGAATTAAAGTAAAATAGGTCGAACAACCTAAGGGTAGAATGTCGAGCGACCTAGGGGAAAAACAGGTCAAGCGACCTAAAGCATAATAGCCTAAAGAATAGCACACGACCTAAGTGGTGCGACCTAGGGCGCAAGTGACCTATCAGGGGCGAGCGACCTAACATGGCCGACCTAAGTATGGAACGACTTAACTGGGGCAAGCGGGTTGAGCGACTTAAGGTAATGGCTGAGCAACCTGAATGATTGCGAGCTAGCCGAGCGACCTAAGCGCGGAACGACCTAGTGGTGGCGTGACCTAAGGAGATCGCAAGCAGATCGAGCGACTTAGGGGTTTACGACCTAACGAAACTAGGCCAAGCGACCTAAGGAGCACGCGACCTATCAGGGGCGAGCGACCTAACACGAAACAGGCCAAGCGACCTAAGGACTATCGAGCTAGTCATGCGACCTAAGAGTAGAATGCTCTTTGACGAGTGACCTAGAGGCGAACGACCTAAGCCTTAGCGACCTAAGCGTACCGAACGACCTAAAGGCGAACGACCTAAGCCTTAGCGACCTATGTGTGCCGAACGACCTAAAGGCGAACGACCTAAGCCTTAGCGACCTATGTGTGCCGAACGACCTAAAGGCAAACGAGCTGTTTTATAGGCCTGGCTATTCCATGGCCGAACGACCTAAGCCCAGTTTTGCCAAAAACACAAAAAATGGGATTTTCACCATTTCAATCCAAACCAAATGCAAATGTACATGCACAAGTGATAGGGAATCATTCCCACAATCCAATGACAGTTATAGGCAAGAATGTGAGATAAAAATATCACCTTTTCACGGAAATTGATGGAGATGAAGCTTGAAAGCAAAGCAAGAACAGTCCCAAGCTTGAATCAATGTATTCTTCTTGAATTTGGAGTTGAATGATGGATTGCAATTGAATTTGAGCTTGGAGTTTTAATTTCCCATTCACTCCTCAATTTTTGATAAAGCTTCAATGTTTTAAACAAATAGAATGAAGTTATGAAGAGAAGGAGGGGGTTGGACTGAGTTAGTAAGGGGCAAATGAGTTCAGCCCAAACCAAAGCCCTAGGCGAAAAAGTGGCGAAAATTCCACTATCTCCAAACATATCGAAGTTTACACTTAAAAAGATCTCAAACGTCATTTTGAACTCAATGGAGGTGGTCTCGAGTCCTAATTTGACCGTATGCAAAAAGTAGCTTTTCGGACTAAAATCCGTTTAACGATTAAAATATTTAAATAAGATATTCAAATACATAATCGTCGAATATGCGGGTTGTTACAGCTATGCAAGGGGAATGGCAGTCTCTAATCAAGGAACCAGAAATGAGTCCGCACTAGAGTGGTCATGTGAACGATACTAGTTCGGAAGTGAAATTGTATGATCGAGTGAGTGATCATGTATGGTTTTGCGTACGGATGATATATGTACATCGTATGGGCTTAATAAATTAAATGTTGACATTGGAAAATGTAAATTGATATGGTTATGAATTAGTTGGACGAATATTATTTTATGAATGGTTTCTCTGGTTACATTTGCTACATTTGCATATAGTTATTATATTAGTACATGTTATATATTGCTACTACTTTCCCTATACATGTTCTCATTAGTTGTTGAGTGATTAAGGTGCGGATGGAATATGCTTCACATTTGGAGCTCGCTTTCGCATTATGTTGATAATATATGCTTGCTAATATTAACAAAAGGTACACATCTCAGATTACATATCGTATTTTTATGTTTCTCCCTACGGGATGCCTCATTCTTAAGATGAGATATATATTATGTGATTATATATTGTAAATTTTGCTGATCGAACCGTGCAAAGGAGAAGCTGGCGAAGTTTTCCAAAAATTTAAGGTGTTTATTTATTTTTAGAATTTTGGAAAATTTTTGATAACTAAAATTTGATGTTTATGTTATAACTTGACAAGATATTAGTTAGTATCTATGAATGAATCTAGAGACTTAGAAAAGGTGATAACAAAGTTTCAACAAATTGATTTTGGAAGGTTAAAGACTTAAAAGAATTTGGTAATCTATTTCAACTAATTGGGTTTGAAAAGTTAATGGGATTGTGGCATTTTTCTTACCTTGGTAATTTCGGGGACGAAGTTCTTTTAAAGGAGGAAGAATGTAACAACCCAGAATCATAGTCATTTGAATTTGAAATATTTAATTGATTTTAAATATTGAAAAGTTAATTATATAAGTTAAACAAATTAAATTTCAAATAAAAGGCTTATTTGAATAGTTGGAATTATTTAAATAATTAAATCTTGAATTTTATGTGAATGATTTCGAAAGTTGATTTAAATTTTATTTGAATAAGAATGAAAATAGTAAACTTTTAAATTTGAATTAAAAGTGATTTGAAGTGTTTTAGTAATAGTTTCATGTGAAATAGTTTTCAGGAACACTCTCTTGGATTTCGACGAAACTAGTTTCATTGGATCCGTAATAATGAATTACAGTATGCCGTCGAATTTCGTGGCGATCAGACACATTGTTTGGTCGTGCGAGTTCAAAACGCGTAGCGATTAATTAAAGGAATTTAAATCAATATAATTCGATTTCAAAAGCTAACTTCTGTATATGATGGAATTGGGCCTCAATACTAGTCCCATTGTGTTCGAAATAGGGGTATTACATATAGAACGCTAGGCGGCACGCCTCAATTGGAGTTCGAAAATTTAACATGTGAATAGTGCTTTGGAAATTTTCTATATAAGGACCTCAGCATTCATTTTTTGCTAAACTTAATCTACTTAAACCCAGTCGCCATTCTTTCCCCTTCTCCTCATCACATGGCCTAAATCGGCCGGAGCCACTCTGTTCGTTTCCAGCCTTCGACTTCCAAATGAAACTTGTGGAGCTCGATGAGATGTGGGCATTCAACGATGGACATCGACGATAGAGCGCCGTGGTGGCTGGATTAGTGGTGCATTTGTGGGGGCAGGAATGGGTTCGGCTAGGGCTCGATCGATGAAGAGGAGGTGACGCATGGGTGCTAGACGGACGAGCGTGGTCGGGGCCACCCATGGGGGCGGCGCGATGGTTGTAAACGGCGTGGACGTGACGCTGGCGATCAAGGAGTTGCGATTTGTAACTAGAATTCGCGATGCTTGGGTATCGTGCGTGAATAAGGGATTAGGCACGTGATTTTGGACTTAAACATGGTAATTAACCTTAAGTATGTAATGAAATTAATTTAATTATTTTAGTAAAAATCGAATGTTGATAAATGTATAACTTTTACATATGAGGTCCAAATTGAACGCGACAAGTTGCATTGCACTCGTTACAGTGAATGCTACGTTATGGAGTTGGATTGGATGGATTTGGAGCTAGTAGGAATTTGGGTTAAAATTTAGCCCCTGTTCAATTTTAATTCAAAACGGAACATTTTGACGGAAACTGGAATCAACGTGAGTTAACTCACCTCTCTGGCGCACTTATATTAAGTGTGGATAATTTTATTGTTGATTGTTTGTTGACCGTTTGGATTATTTACTATTTCACTGGTTTGTTTGGATATATTCCTACCCCTGGAGCGGATAAGACCTATTACGTTCTCGTGTAAGAGCAGATGACCCTTTGTATACGATCCTGCCTCGAAATGGTTGATTTATATTTTATGATTATATACTATATGTGATGCTGGGGGACAGGTTGGAGAGATCTAATTGGATTCCCCACACCGTTGATTTACTTTTCATATATTTTGATATATGATGCATTGAATGCCATATTTGATGATATGGATGATTTTTCCCTATTTAGTGCTATAGCAGCACTGTGCCATATTTTTAGTATTTTGAAATACTATAACGTGAAGATTTAGTTTTAAAAAGGATTTTAAGCAATTTTGAAAATTTATATGTTTTTAATAATTATTTGTGACGACCCACATTTCGGAAGGTTTAAATCGACCATAATCCACACATGTCCAACTCAAACAATCCGAAACATAAATAGTCAATATAGTTAATTAAGAAGAATAAGAAAAGAAGAAGAATAAACACAGAATCTCACAGCGAAATGACAAAATATAATAATCAAATAAAAATTTCATGATGCTATTTACTATACATTTGATTAAAATTTATACAACATTTATTAGAGTTATATATACAACAGAAAATAGAAAAATGCAGTAGAACAAAAAGTTGGGAATAATACTAGTAATAATATACCAATCTTCGCCTTCGTCCTCCAGAAAATAATCTTCAATGCGTTGAAAAACTCAGGACTGACCCGAGCATAATGAAAAGACAAAACACTCGAGTCAGGACTAAAATATCCTTATGTGAGTCAAATCGATATCACCTATAACATGAGTGTAATGGCATCCGAGATGTTTATGAGGTTTTACATCTCCTATCCAGTGTATAACGTGCATGCAATAACTCAAGAGATGTTATGGGATTTTCCATCTCTTAAGGGTCTATCAAATTATTTATATATAGTAGAATACGCTATATATATGATGTCTAATCAATAAAATACATATTTTTCTTAGCGTTAAGGCTTTACATTAATCCTCCTTAATGCGTTTTTAAGCATTGTCGTACAGTTTGCATATAATTAACGCCCCAGTAGCACGTTGGGGGATAGGGATCCGCCGTGATACAACAACACTAAACCAAAATCGTAGTGGTCTCGTATAGGGATAAAAGTATGACGAGGCACGTAAGGTAATGCCCAAGGTAGGATACTACCAGTTCGGGTCGCAAGGCTGGTGGTAACGCATCGTAGCCATGATCGCCCACTGCGTACATCCATCCCATATCGAGTCAAAGGGAGGTCATCCCAAAATCAAGGTGCACCAATTGAAACCAACAACAAGAGTAATAATTTGGACCAAGTCCAAGAAAATCAAAGAAGGGATGTCTGTTAGGGGTAGCTAGCCTGCTTGGCCCTTTCAAGCCATCCTGTTTTAGTCATTTCAAATTGGCACAAGTGCCATGGTGTATCCATCATTGTTATCTTTCTTCAAATCCAGCAAACGACGCCAAATCCAACCACTTCATTCTGGAGTCTCCTCCGTGTGCATAGTTGTTAAAGTGGTTCCAATATTGAAAGAGAGTATGCCAATAAGAGGCCTCGGTCTCCTTAACAATCAAATGTCGTTTTACACATCGGTTGGTTCTTTTACATTTCGAAAACGATTCATACTTGATATTAAAATATCATATTCTCTTCAAAATCATTTCATTTCAAAATATCATATTTATCGGAAATATCAGTTTCACTTGAAAATCATTTTCGCTCCAACATCTTAATTTCATTTCCAAAATCGTTTCGAATTTCAACTTAGATTATAACTTCATTTTAACCCAATTCGTATTTAAATCAACGATTTAAATATAAACAATTCCCACTTTGACCAGTTTGAATTTTTAGAAAATAGTTTGAATAGTTTAAATAGCTAAATAGTTTAATATAAAATAGTTTGAGTATTAAAAATGGTTTATATAATAAAATAGCATGGAAAATCAAAATAATTTGAATATTTGAAAAGAGAGATTTTAAACAGTTAATATTAAAATAATTTATTTTGAAAATAGTTTCTACTCAAACTGCCTCTTTCCATTTCAACAAATTTGACCAAGCCCAAATTCCAATCAAATTGATTCAGATTCAATTATTCTAATTCAAATCATTTTCAATCTCAGTTCAATTCAAATCGGCTCAATTTCAAGTTCAATTCGAATTAACTTCGATTCCAATTTCAATTCAATCAATTTCAATTTCGATTTCAAATTAATTCAATTTCGAGTTCAAATTAATTAATTTCAATTAAATTTCAATTTTAAACCATTTCAATTATATCGATTTCGAGTTCGATTTCAAAATATCGATTTAAATCATTTAAGTCAAATTTAACTCCGATGTTCAATTCAATGTTCAAATCTTTAAAAATAATCTAGCCTCGAGCCAAATTTTGAAATACCAACTTATATCACTTTTACTTAAATAACTTCGAAGTTCATGTAAAAGTTCAAATCTTTTAAAACAATTCGATTTCCATAATTCAAATCACATTCCAATTCTAACTTCAAATTTCAAATTGCATTCTTTAAACAATTTCTTTTAACCAATTCCAATTTCACATTTCAAGCTCGAGTTCGAAAATAATTCAATTCCCATATTTCGATTTTTATTTCTTTAAATCAAAATCATTCAAATAATTTCAAACCCATAATTTTAAAACCATTTAATCTAACCAATCCGGTGTTTGTATATAATTTTCTATCCTATGGCCAAATGATTAGTTATTTCGATTTTAATTTCGAGGATGGATATATATCATTTTAATCCAAAATAAATGTCATAAGTATATATCATTTCAACCTATTTCTTAATTTATTCGAAATAATTCAAATAACAGTTTACATGATGTCAATAATATACTGGGTGATAACTGGAAGATATAAAAATAAATAAACATCCAAATCATCTAAAATATCAACCAATAGCATCCATCACAATCAACATCCAAAAAGTCAAAATAGCACAACAGTTAATTATTTATCAATATCGGGTGTCTAACTGGCAATTTAATTTCAATTTCCAATTTGACTGTTCATTTAAATCCTTATCAGTTCAATTCATATATCAATTTAATGTCGATTAATTTACCAAACATTAGTCAATGAAATTAAATTACTTCATGATATTAATTTAACAAACACAAAAAATATTTAATATGTCGTGAGTGTTTAAAACACTCACCTTTATTTGAAACTAAATTTTTTTCCAGCTTCAAATAAATTGTGCTTTCAACCCGTGTCATAGATGACACCGATGCGATTCCAACGCGACTCGTTTTGCTCGAATCGGACCTCGTATGCAAAAGTTACGATTTTGTTAATAGCAATATATAATTAAATTTTTATTAACATCATGAAAATAATTAACTTAATTACGTTACCTTCACCGCTCGTTCCCAAACCCTTCTTCCCAGGCGCACACCTCCTTATGCGAACTACAGGCACTCTCGATCAACCTTCCTGCTCACGACATTGCTGCATCCTTTTTTTTATTACGTCGACGATCGCCAGCTCGCCATCGCCCTCCGGCTGCCTCCACGCTCTAGCATCGTGCCCATCTCCTCGCTTGCATCAACACATGCTCTCGGAGCTTGAGGAAACCAAAATCCTAACCACATCGAACCCTCTCTCCCCTTACCGCCGCCCGCCGCGACCTGCGCCACTGCACGTGTCACCCTGCTAGCCGTTCGCGCGCCCTCTCCAATCGTTCTCGCGTGCGGCACTCGGTCGATTTTTTTTTCTTCGACTGCTGTAATTTGAAATGAAAGAAAGAGGAGGGTACGGAGTAGACAAAGAATGTAGCTGAGCGTACGAATTGTTGAGAGATGGTATGCAAATATATATATATATATATATATATATATATATATTATAATTAGCAAATATCTGACTTTAAACATTCGAAATCCTCGAGCTCCAAACGAAGCATGCTGCCCGGCGTTCTTATGTTATATCCCTATTTCGAACACAATGAAACTAGTCTTGATGCCTAATTCGATCGTATGCAGTAGATGGCTTTTCAAAATCAAATTATTTTAATTAAATTCTGAAATTAAATTCTACGTGTTTCAGGCTCGCATGGTTAAACGATAAGTCAGATCGCTATGAAACTTGAAATCTAAAAATAATTCACTATTACGGATTCGATAAAACTGGTTTCATCGAAATCCGAGACAGTGGCCAAATTTACACGTTAATTAAAATATAAAATTTTCAATTTCAGTTTATTTACTCGTAAATTCAATTTTAAAAGTAAACAATCTTCATTCTTGTTTAAATAAAATTTTAAATCAACTTTTGACATCATTTTCATTCACATTAAATTCAAAATTCAAATATTCAAATAATTTTCAATATTAAATTTAAATTTTTTTAGTTATCCGATAAATCACTATAATTAAAATATAAGTTATTCAACTTACAGAGTTTAACTTATAAAGCGAATTCAAATAGCACAACTACTACATCTAGTTCCACTTCTTTATTTAAAGTATTCCAATAATCCAATTTTGATGAATTCTAATAGTATAATTTCAATAAATCCCAATATTAGATTTCAAATGAAGTTTGGTTATCAAATAATTATTTTATTCTCATCTAATTAATTCAACATTCATTATTAGATTCCAGCTATTGATTGTAAACACATTCAATACGTAAATTTCACTTCAATACTTGTTATTGCCAAAATCTTTGAAATTGGTTATTTCAAAATTTTATTCAAGTTCACATTAAATAAACTACATAAATAAAACATAAATTTTATTTCTAACCATTTTTATTCCATAATTATATTAAATTTTATAATTAAAAAAAATAGTTAAAAATGCAGGTCATTACATTCTCCCCCACTCAAAACTTTTTGTCCTCGAAAAGGGGTTAAGTAGAGAATTTAAAATTTGATATATTTTATTTAAAATAATCAACTTATAAAACATTAAAATATTATTTATAAAACCTTTACTATGCTTCCACTACGCCACTTTGAGATCGGCTTTACGAAAATTACAACTTATATATAAAACAAGTCATAATTTTTTTTTAAAACCTCAAAATTTTTCTAACATCTGGATTTACGGAAAATTTCGGCAGTGTCTCCTTTGCGCGGCTCGATCGGAAATTTTTTACAATACAATATATATACCAAATATACATCTCATCTCAATGACGAGGCATCTCGTAGGGAAAAATATAAAAGTGCGGTATGTAATCCGAGATATGTACCTTATTATTATTAATACAAGCAAGTTCGACCATATTAAGCAAGCAAATGGATATTAAATCCACGTATACGTCCAAACGGTCTTCGTATGTACCTATTTCAACTCAATTTAGAATATTTGTTACATATAAAGGATATAGAAACATGTATAAGTTTAATAAAACCATATAACATGAATTTTGAATCCAAACCATAAACACAAGCACTAATACACAACCATACAATAATCATATGTAATCAAAAGCAGTAATAAAATGATTTACAACAAAAGAAACCATCCAACAACTAATATACATCCAATTAATTCAAACTATATTAATTTATATTATCCAATGTCAATATTTAATTTATACACTACATTTCTTATTAACATCCAATTTTTATTAACATTTAATTGGTTTACTTTCGATTTATTCACATCTATTTTATCTACGTTCAATTTGTTAAATTTTTGTTTAACACAATTCAAATAAATCCATTTCTGGGCCATTTTATAAATCATTTCATTTAACCTTATTTAAGTTAGTGTAACAACCTATAATTTTCCGATAAATAGATTATTGAATTTAATAAGATTTTGTAATTTAATGTTGGAAGAAAATAAATTTATGATGTAGGAATGAGAAAACTAACTAGGGTGAAGTTTAATAATGTAAATTTAATGTAATAGATGTCTAATTGAATGTAATCTCAAGAAATTGTAATAATTGTAAGTTATAATTGGTTATAAATTTAAAATAAGAAAATAAATTAAATGTTATATTAATCGTTGAAAAAATATGTAATCAATTGTAATTGGATAAAATCAGTGTTGTGTAAGTAGTTATAACACTTGTTTGTAGATAATAAACTTATAAATGTGATTAAATTAAGTAAAAGGGCGACAATTGTTATTTGTTACCTATTTATTTTATTCATTGAATTAAACTTGAAATCAATTGCAATAAGTGCAATTAAATATTGCATTAATATGAATTAAGATGATAATTGTAGAATATTAGTGTAATAAGATATAAACCAATGTTAACTATGTCCATATAGTAATGAAAGATTGAAATCAAATTAAATCAATTTATTGGAATTAAAATATAATTAAATTGGATTTTATTTACAGTTGAAACTGAACAGTGCGATTAGTGTAATATTTAACACTGAATTGATATGTAATTTTGTTTTAAATTATTGTAAATGTTTAAGTAATCAAAAATGATAAAATTTGTAAGTTGTTAAATTTGAAATTAAAAAGTGATTTAAATTAATTTAATAATAATTTATTTAATTAACGTGAAAATAGCCATTTTGGCCACTGTATCATATTTTGACGAAACCAGTTTCATCGGATCCGTAATAGTGAATTATTGTAAGGTTTCAAGTTTCGTGGCGATCGGACTTGTCGTTTGATCGTACGAACTCGAAATGCGTAGAAATCAATTTAATTGAAATCAATTTGAAATAAGCTGATTTAAAGCCAACTTCTATATATGATGGAACTAGGACTTGAAACCTGTTCCATTGAATTTAAAAATATCAAAAACATCTATTTTGATATATGGGATGACCTTCTTTCATTTCGGGGTCAAAACGGGCTTTTTGGGTCGCGTAGTCGTTTCGATCAATCCAATCTGGTCCATTCATTTCTAATTCAGATTTGCCTATATATAGGATGTTATAAACCCTAATTGTTTCTCGTTTCTTATTTCTGTACGTACTATTACTTCTACCAGTTCCTCCTTCTTAAACGACAGAATATGAAACCCTAAATCCCAATTCAATTTCAAATTTCCAAATCAATTTCAAAATCAAACTCCTCCAAACCATGACATATTATATACCGATTCAAAGCTCTCGACGAGTGCAAGCTAGATCTGCAGTTTGTTTTTCGATTTAGATCTCTGTGTGTCTAGAATTTGGGGAACAATTCTCGACCGTTCATCGGGTTTTGATCAACGTCGGTGGATCGTCGATTGGAAGGTGCATGGTTGTGGAGAGTGGCTAGTGGAGCGCATCTGAGTGGTTCGTTTAGGGTTTTGATGGTTTGATCGATGAGAACAATCGAACTAGGTTTTTTACAAGTGGCGGCGGCTGCGCTTATTGGGTCGTCGTGGCGATCGTGGGGGGGGGGGGGGAGGGGGTGAGGGGGGGAGGGGAAAGCCTAGGCGAGGTGCACGACGTTCTGACAAGCTGCGGCCCGACGAGGTAGGTGGCGAACGCGATTAGGGGTGGCGGCTTCAACAGGTCGAACACGATGTTCTTTGTGCTAGGGTTTTGGAGCGTTGTAGAAGGTGATGATGTGTACGTTACAATTAATATTTTATTTATTTTAATTTAAATTGTATAATGTTCTAATGTTAATATCTTTTGCGTACGAGCTCGGATTCACACACGGTTTTTTCTACTGGGATCATATCAAAATTCTGGACATTTTAGAACTATTTTGGTCGAATTCTAAGACCGTCGAATTTTGGGCCTTATTTTGGATTTCAAATCGATTTGAAATCAAAGGTGAGTGTTTTAACCCACTCACAACTACTAAATTATCTTATGTTAGTTAATTTAAATTTATGATGTGACTAGAAGTTGTTTGATTGACGTTTGATCTATTTAAACTGTCATTCAGTTAAATCTGACTTTTATTGAATTTAATCGCCATTTAATTTTATATTGAATTTTAAATTACCTGTTAATGATAATCGGTCAATTGTTGTTATTTATTTGTTGATCTGAATGGTGGTTATGATGGATGTTTGACTTCGATATTAGATGACTGAATGTTATATTTTATATTGTTATAACCCTGCAAGTTCCCTATGGGTTGAAATGATACATACCCAAACGATCTATAGATTAGGGAAAATCGTTATGGGTTGAAATGATAAACCCGAGCGATTTTATGGGGTTTGAATGTTAATTCAGGATTGCGAGTTGAAATGATATATATCCATAAATTAAAATTATTGCTGATTGAAATGATATATGTCCGTATCACTTGACCATAGGGTAGAAAATTATATACGGACACCGGATTGGTTAAATTAAATGATTTTTAATCCTTAACATTTTGAATTCAGTTAAATGATATTTTGAAATAAATTGGAATTATATAAACTGGACTATTTTCGAAAATCCAAGCTTTAAATGTGGAAATTGGAATTGGTCTTAATAAATTGTTTAAAGGATTTAAATTGATATTTCAAAGTTGAATTGTCAAATATAAATGAATTTTACCGAAATTGAGTTATTGGAATGTTTGAATATAACTTTGAAATCTATTTAATTTGAAGTGGTTTAAATTGATAATTCAAACATGGATTTGAAATTGATATTGATTAAATGGTTTTAAATGAGAATCTGAATTGAAAGACCAATTTTAGTTAGTTGATTTGAAAGCTGGACATGGTCCAGATGTGTTGAAATGAAAGAAATGTTTAACTTGGTATTAATCTCAACTTTATTGTTTTAATATAAACTGTTTAAAATATATTATTTTAAAAATCCCGATTATTAAGAGTTTCAAACTATTAAATTAATTTAATCTATTTTAACTATTTTAAAATATTTTAAGTCTATTTAATCTATTTTAAATCTATTTTAAATCTATTTAATCTATTTTGAATCTATTTAATCTATTTTGAATCTATTTAATCTATTTTGAATCTATTTAAACTATTTTAAATCTATTTAATCTATTTTGAATCAATTTAAACTATTTTAAATCTATTTAATCTATTTTGAATCTATTTAAACTATTTTGAATCTATTTAAACTATTTTAAATCTATTTAAACTATTTTAAATCTATTTAATCTATTTTGAACCAATTTAAACTATTTTAAATCTATTTAAACTATCTTAAATCTATTTAAACTATCTTAAATCTATTTAAACTATTTTAATCCATTTTAAACTATTTTAAAGTATTTTAAACTATTTAATAATTTATTTTAACAATGCTAAACTATTTAAACTATTTATAACTATCTAAACTATTTTCTAAATTTCAAATTGTGTAAAGTGGAAGTGTTTATAATTAAATCCTTGATTTTAAAGCGAATATGGTTAAATGATGTTATAACATAAGTTAAGATTTGAAATGATATTTGCTAGTGAAATGACATATTTGAGTAAATATGATGATTTTGAAATGAGGATTTAATTAACCTATCTTATCGATATGATTTCGAAAGTGAATATGATTTCGAAGGTAAATATGATTTCGAAAGTGATATGGTTTGAATTGAATATGATATTTTGATATCAATTATGAAAAGGTTTTGAAAATGTAAACGATCCATCCGGTGTGAAATAAGCATTTGGTTGTTAAAGAGACCGGGATCAAATATTGTCATACTCTCTGCCAATACCGAAAACCACTTTAACAACTGTATACATGGTGGAGATTCCAGAATGAAGTATGATGGTTTGGCGAATGATTCTGTATGAGGTATTAACGTATCCCTGACTCCCGTAAATCAGCTTGATGTGGCTAAAACAGAAGCCATGCTGGGCCAAGTGAGGTCGCACCTTCGATCGGACATATTTTTTCGGTACCACATTATTACTTTATGATTGATTTGGTGGCCACCCCTCGATTTGATTTTTGGAGTATGTTCCGAGGTGGGCGGCAGTAGTTTCTATGCATTACCACTAGCCCGGATCCGCAAAACGGTAGTATCCTACCTTGGGCATTGCCTCGCATGCCTTGTCACATGTCTTATCGCGCCTTCTACGAGTTTGGTTTGTACCGTACCTATGGAGTGCTCCCTGAGTATCCCATCAGTTTGGTGGGGCTTACAGTATCTGTATAGACTAGGGAAATATATAAAAATGTGTTAAAGGGGATATGAGTAACGCCTTAACGCTATTTTAATACTTTACTTTACTGTAGACACTATTATAATAGTGTATTGTACTATGTATGTAGATAGTTTAACGGATCCTTAGGAGATGAAATCCCGAACATCTCTTAAGTTATTACACTCACGTTAGACACTGGATAGGAGATGTCTAATCCCGTAAACATCTCTGACGCCGTTAGACTCATATTTATTTACTATTGATTTAACTTACATAAGAACTTTTATTCTGACTCGAGTATTTTGTCTTTTCAATTCGCTCGGGTCAGTCTGAGCTTTTCAGTGTATCGAAGGCTGCTTTTGGAGGACGAAAACAAAGATTTAGTACTATTATTATTTATTTCATTCATTCCACTGCATCATATTGTTCCGTTGCATTTATTTATTTATTCTTGTTGTATATAACTTTGATCTGTATTATAAAAGTATAATTAAATGTTATTTGTAAACAGCTTCATGAACTGTTTATTTGATTATTATATTTTGTCATTCCGCTACGAGATTCCATGTTTATTTTCTTTTTTTCTTTGCTTTTTCTTATTTACCCCATGACAATCCTCCCTTTTGAATGGTTTGAGTTTGACATATATGGTTTATTGTCGATTTAAATTGTCCAAAAAGGTGGGTCGTTACATTTGGTATCAGAGCTTTGGTTTAGCGATAACCTTAGCTTTGTGGGGTCTAACTCAATAGAAATAGGGTAGTAATACCCTAGAATGAGTCGTTGAGTGTATATATATGAGAGAGCATATTTGTTAGTGTTCTAAAAGGTTTTATATTATGTTAATTTGTTCTGTTTAGTATTTATAAGTTCCGATCGGTACATAGGACACTATGGCATCGATAGGGATTTTTAAACACATAATAGGGCAGACCGACACAATAATGGTTTTGAAATATGGGTAAATGAAATAATTTTACATAGTATTATATTTTGTATATAAAAGAATAATTTTTTTAAATGATATAATTGAATGTGATATGTTGTTGTTAGGAAGTGAAATTTATAAATATTGGTTGCAAAATGAGATTATAAATAAAATGAATATAAATTGAAATTTTAGGACTTAAGTTCCGGGAATTTGAATATTTCTTTCGAAAGATTTTGGAATATAATATTAGTATTATTTGGAAGTATTTTCTGATATGAATATTTCAATATGATTTGAAAGAAATGTTTTAAAAGAAATTTTAAGGGAAATAAGTTCTGTACTGCCCTCTCTGTCGTTGGAAAATAATTTCGGTGATGAGTGGACGCATCATCGACGTTCATTTTCGAGTTTCAAAGTGGAAAGACTGCTGTAGTAGTTTTACTACACATCCATTTTGATGAATAAATCTTAATTTTGAAATTCTAAATATGATTTGATCTATAAAGGATATATATATGTATATATATATATATATATTATTTTCTAAATAACTGAAATGAACCCGGAGTTTAGTTCTTAAATTTTTCTGATAATTAGAAATTTTAATTATTATAATGAATGAAATTTTAACTATTTTAATAATTGGAAACTTTTAAAAGGAGAAAATAAGAAATTAGATGCCAAGTAATTAATGAAATATACAAGAAATTAGAAATTTGTAACTTGAGAACCAGAAGATGTGGAATATTGAACATTTTGTTAACTAAATGAATAAGTTAACTTGTATAACATTCAATTGCATTCTAAAAGACATATATATATATATATATAACTTAGCCAAAATAATAAAAGTTGAAATGTTAATAAGAATATGTAATAGAATATTATACAAGTAAAACTTAAGTAATGAAAGTGTTCAATGGAATTATATCTATAAATAAGAATTCTGACGTTATAAATTGTTATAAACTTAAGTTAATAATTTGAAATGTTACTAATTAAATTTATAGAAAGAATGAATACTATAAGTAAATGATTATAAACTTAAGTTAATGTTGAAACCATCTATAATTAAAGTGGATACTATATATGAAAGAAATGAATGTGAAAAGAAAAAATAAGTATGAGTTGCTTCATAAATGAATATTGATTGTTAAAAAGGAAATCAATGTAAATAACAACAGTAAATTAAATTTGTAAAGAGGCTAACATAATAATGGATAATCTAAATAATTGAAATGGAAATAACTTATGTAAGCAAATGAATGTAAAGTAATGAAAAGAGAAAATGGCATTGTATGAATGAATGGGAAATGAAATTGTAAGTAATGAATGTAAATTAAAGAGAAAATATCATTGTATGAATGAAATAAAATATGAACAGTAAATGATGTGAAAGAAAAGTTATAAGAATAAACTTAATAATATTTGGAATTCTTAGTTGTTTAGCTTATGGGATGTTTGGGAGGTGATACTTTTAAATTGTTTGAGATGTATAAATAATTTGTTAAGTTTTATCTAAGACTGTTGAGTGTATGTCGTTCTTAGTAGTTATTTATCATTTTATACGATTAAAAGTTTCTGAACCCGAACAAACCATTTGTTGGTTGTAATGGATGGATGACTGATTTCCTTGATTGCATGTGATGATTGTATGGTTTTATTTGCAAGTGACTATTGTTAGGTTGTGTTGGTTTGTTTGCTATTGATTGAAACAACTTAAATTTCTCTTTTATATAATTATTAACTTCTTTGGATTGTATAAGTGAAATACAGGTTTATGGAAGTAATAACTACTGCTTTTGGTTTCATAAATAAGAGTTGTTTGCCCGACAAATAGGTACAATTTCGGAATACGGTTTTATAGCGATATTATATTGTTTTCCTGTGGTTTGGGATATTTTGTTTTGAAAATGATATATATATGTGTTAGTATTGATATTATTATTTCTCCTGGATCTCTTCATACAGAGGAGACTCTGCCGAAATTTTCCATGAAATTTTGACTTAGAAAGTTTTGTGAAAGTGGAAATGTTTTCAAACCTTTATTGAACTTGAATGAAAAAAAGGATTTAATTGTTTATAAATTGATATATTTTATTTAAACTATTTAATTATGAAAATTAATTGTTTATAAATTGAATGTTTAGTAAGGTATATTACTTCCTTCTTGTCCCTTCTTTTCCCCTTTCGAGGACGAAAAGTTTTGAGTGGGGGAGAGTGTAACAACTCGTAATTTTTCGATAATTAAATTATTGAATTTAATAAGATTTTGTAATTTAACGTTGGAAGAAAATAAAATTTATGATGTAGGAATGAGAAAACTAACTAGAATGAAGTTTAATAATGTAAATTTAATGTGATAGATGTCTAATTGAATGTAATCTCAAGAAATTGTAATAATTGTAAGTTATAATTGGCTATAAATTTAAAATAAGAAAATAAATTAAATATTATATTAATCGATGAAATAATATATAATTAATTGTTATTGGATAAAATCAGTGTTGTGTAAGTAGTTATAACACTTGTTTGTAGACAATAAACATAAATGTGATTAAATTAAGTAAAAGGGTGACAATTGTTATTTGTTACATATTTATTTAATTCATTGAATTTAACTTGAAATCAATTGCAATAAGTGCAATTAAATATTGCGTTAATATGAATTAATGATAATTGTAGAATATTAGTGTAAAAAGATATAAACCAATGTTAACTATGTCCATAGAGTAATGAAAGATTGAAATCAAATTAAATCAAATTATTGGAATTAAAATATAATTAAATTGAATTTTATTTACAGTTGAAACTGAACAGTGCGATTAGTGTAATATTTAACACTGAATTGATATGTAAATTTGTTTTAAATTATTGTAAATGTTTAAGTAATCAAAAATGATAAAATTTGTAAGTTGTTAAATTTGAAATTAAAAAGTGATTTAAATTAATTTAATAATAATTTATTTAATTAACGTGAAAATAGCCATTTTGGCCACTGTCTCAGATTTTGACCAAATCAGTTTCATCGGATCCGTAACAGTGAATTATTGTAAGGTTTTAAGTTTCGTGGCGATCAGACTTGTCGTTTGATCGTAAGAACTCGAAATGCATAGAAATCAAATTAATTGAAATCAATTTGAAATAAGCTGATTTAAAGCCAACTTCTGTATACGATAGAACTAGGACTTGAAACTTGTTCCATTGAATTTAAACATATCGAAAACATCTATTTTGATATATGGGATGACATACTTTCATTCGAGGTCAAAATAGGCTTTTTGGGTCGTGTAGTCGTTACGATCAATCCAATCTGGTCCATTCATTTCTAATTCAGATCTGCCTATATATAGGCTGTTATAAACCCTAATTGTTTCTCATTTCTTATTTATGTACGTACTATTACTTCTACCAGTTCCTCCTTCTCAAACGACAGAATATGAAACCCTAAATCCCAATTCAATTTCAAATTTCCAAATCAAACTCCTCCAAACCATGACATATTATATATCGATTCGAAGCTCTCGACGAGCCAAGCTAGATTTGCAGTTTGTTTTCGATTTGGGTCTCTGCGTGTCCAAAATTTAGGGAATAATTCACAGCCGTTCATCGGGTTTTGATCAACGTCAGCGGATCATCGATTGGAAGGTGCAGGGTTGTGGAGAGTGGCTAGTGGAGCGCATCTAAGTGGTTCGTTTGGGGTTTTGATGGTTTGATCGACGAGAACAATTGAACTAGAGTTTTGAAAAGTGGCGGAGGCTGGGCTTATTGGGGTCGTCGTGGCGATCGGGGGGGGGGGTCGTGTGGTCGGTGAAGGCCTAGGCGAGATGCGCGACGTTCTGACAGGCTACGGCTTGACGTGGCAGGTGGCGAACGCGATTAGGAGTGGCGGCTTCAACAGGTCGAATGTGAAATAGATTATTGAATTTAATAAGATTTTGTAATTTAATGTTGGACGAAAATAAATTTATGATGTAGGAATGAAAAAACTAACTAGAGTGAAGTTTAATAATGTAAATTTAATGTAATAGATGTCTAATTAAATGTAACCTCAAGAAATTGTAATAATTGTAAGTTATAATTGGTTATAAATTTAAAATAAGAAAATAAATTAAATGTTATATTAATCGATGAAATAATATGTAATTAATTGTAATTGGATAAAATCAGTGTTGTGTAAGTAGTTATAACACTTGTTTGTGGATAATAAACTTATAATGTGATTAAATTAAGTAAAAGGGTGACAATTGTTATTTGTTACCTATTTATTTAATTCATTGAATTAAACTTGAAATCAATTGCAATAAGTGCAATTAAATATTGCGTTAATATGAATTAAGATGATAATTGTAGAATATTAGTGTAATAAGATATAAACCAATGTTAACTATGTCCATAGAGTAATGAAAGATTGAAATCAAATTAAATCAATTTATTGGAAATAAAATATAATTAAATTGGATTTTATTTACAGTTGAAACTGAACAGTGCGATTAGTGTAATATTTAACACTGAATTGATATGTAAATTTGTTTTAAATTATTGTAAATGTTTAAGTAATCAAAAATGATAAAATTTGTAAGTTGTTAAATTTGAAATTAAAAAGTGATTTAAATTAATTTAATAATAATTTATTTAATTAACGTGAAAATAGCCATTTTGGCCACTGTCTCAGATTTTGACGAAACCAGTTTCATCGGATCCGTAATAGTGAATTATTGTAAGGTTTCAAGTTTCGTGGCGATCGGACTTGTCGTTTGATCGTACGAACTCGAAATACGTAGAAATCAATTTAACTGAAATCAATTTGAATTAAGCTGATTTAAAGCCAACTTCTGTATACGATGGAACTAGGACTTGAAACCTGTTCCATTGAATTTAAAAATTTCGAAAACATCTATTTTGATATATGGGATGACCTACTTTCATTTCGAGGTCAAAACAGTCTTTTTGGGTCGCGTAGTCTTTACGATCAATCCAATCTGGTCCATTCATTTCTAATTCAGATCTGGCTATATATAGGCTGTTATAAACCCTAATTGTTTCTCATTTCTTATTAATGTACGTACTATTACTTCTACCAGTTCCTCCTTCTCAAACGATAGAATATGAAATCCTAAATCCCAATTCAATTTCAAATTTCAAAATCAAACTCCTCCAAACCATGACATATTATATACCAATTCGAAGCTCTCAACGAGCCAAGCTAGATTTGCAGTTTGTTTTTCGATTTGGGTCTCTGTATGTCCAGAATTTGGGGAACAATTCTCAGCCGTTCATCGGGTTTTGATCAACGTCAGCAGATCGTCGATTGGAAGGTGCAGGGTTGTGGAGAGTGGCTAGTGGAGCACATTGAGTGGTTCGTTTGGGGTTTTGATGGTTTGATCGACGAGAACAATTGAACTAGAGTTTTGAAAAGTGGCGGCAGCTGCGCTTATTGGGGTCGTCATGGCAATCGAGGGGGGGGGGGTCGTTTGGTCGGTGAAGGCCTAGGCGAGGTGCGCGACGTTCTGACAGGCTATGGCCTGATGTGGCAGGTGGCGAACGCGATTAGGGGCGGCGGCTTCAACAGGTCGAATGCGATGTTCTCTGTGCTAGGGTTTTGGAGCTTTGTAGAAGGTGATGACATGTACGTTATAATTAATATTTTATTCATTTTAATTTAAATTGTATAATGTTCTAATATTACTATCTTTTGCATATGAGCTCGGATTCACGCGCGGTTTGTTCCATTGGGATCGTGTCGACATTCCGGACATTTTGGAATTGGTCTGGTCGAAATTTTAAGCCTTATTTTGGATTTCAAATCGATTTGAAATCAAAGGTGAGTGTTTTAACCCACTCACAACTACTAAATTATCTTATGTTACTTACTTTAAATTTATGATGTGACTAGAAGTTATTTGATTGATGTTTGATCTATTTAAATTGTCATTCAGTTAAATCTGACTTTTATTGAATTTAATCGCCATTTAATTTTATATTGAATTTTAAATTACCTGTTAATACATGTTATTGATAATCAGTCAATTGTTGTTATTTATTTGTTGATCTGAATGGTGATTGTGATGGATGTTTGATTTTGATATTGGATGACTGGATGTTATATTTTATATTGTTATAACCCTGCAAGTTCCCTATGAGTTGAAATGATACATACCCAAACGATCTATAGATTATGGAAAATCGTTATGGCTTGAAATGATAAACCCGAGCGATTTTATGGATTTTGAATGTTAATTCGGGATTGCGGGTTGAAACGATATACATCCGTAAATTAAAATATTGCTGATTGAAATGATATATGTCCGTATCACTTTGCCATATGGTAGAAAATTATATATGGACATCGGATTGGTTAAATTAAATGATTTTGAATCCTTAAATTTTTGAAATCAGTTAAATGATATTTTGAAATAAATTTGATTTATATGAACCGGACTATTTTCTAAAATCCAAGCTTTAAATGTTGAAATTGGAATTGGTCTTAATAAATTGTTTAAATGATTTAAATTGAAATTTCAGAGTTGAATTGTCAAATATAAATGAATTTTATTGAAATTGAGTTATTGAAATGTTTGAATATAACTTTGAAATCTATTTAATTTGAAGTGGTTTAAATTGATAATTCAAACATGGATTTGAAATCGATATTGATTAAATGGTTTTAAATGAGAATCTGAATTGAAAGACCAATTTTTGTTAGTTGATTTGAAAGCTGGACATGGTCCAGATGTGTTGAAATGAAAGAAATGTTTAACTTGATATTAATCTCAACTTTATTATTTTAATATATACTGTTTAAAATATATTATTTTAAAAATACTGATTATTAAAATTTTCAAACTATTAAATTAATTTATTCTATTTTAACTATTTTAAACTATTTTAAATCTATTTTAAATCTATTTAATCAATTTTGTATCTATTTAATCTATTTTAAATCTATTTAAACTATTTTAAATCTATTTAATCTATTTTGAATCTATTTTTGAATCTATTTAAACTATTTTAAATCTATTTAAACTATTTTAAATCTATTTAAACTATTTTGAAGCTATTTAAACTATTTTAAATCTATTTAAACTATTTTAAATCTATTTAATCTATTTTGAATCTATTTAAACTATTTTAAATCTATTTAAACTACCTTAAATCTATTTAAACTATCTTAAATCTATTTAAACTATTTTAATCCATTTTAAACTATTTTAAATTATTTTAAACTATTTAATAATTTATTTTATCTATGCTAAATTATTTAAACTATTTATAACTATCTAAAATATTTTCTAAATTTTAGATTGTGTAACGTGGAAGTGTTTATATTTAAATCCTTAATTTTAAAGCGAATATGGTTAAATGATGTTATAACATAAGTTGGGATTTGAAATGATATTTGCTAGTGAAATGACATATTTGAGTAAATATGATGATTTTGAAATAAGGATTTAATTAACCTATCTTATCGATATGATTTCGAAAGTGAATATGATTTCGAAAGTGATATGGTTTGAATTGAATATGATATTTTGATATCAATTATGAAAAGGTTTTGAAAATGTAAAAGAACCATCCGGTGTGAATAAGCGTAAGGTTGTTAAAGAGACCAGAATCAGATATTGTCATACTCTCTGCCAATACCGAAAACCACTTTAACAATTGTGTACATGGTGGAGATTCCAGAATGAAGTAGGATGGTTTGGCAAACGATTATGTATGAGGTATTAACGTAGTCCTGACTCCTATGAGTCAGCTTGATGTGGCTAAAACAGGAGCCATGCCGGGCCAAGTGAGGTCGCACCTCCGATCAGACACATTTCTTCGATACCATATTATTACTTTGTGATTGATTTGGTGGCCACCCCTTGATTTGATTTTTGGAGTGTTTTCCGAGGTGGGTGGTAGTAGCTGCTATGCGTTACCACCAGTCAGGATCCGCAAAACGATAGTATCCTACCCTGGGCATTGCCTCGCGTGCCTTGTCACATCCCTTATCATGCCTTCTATGAGTTTTGGTTTGTACCGTACTTATGGAGTTCTCCCTGAGTATCCCATCAGTTTGGTGGGGCTTACAGTATCTGTATAGACTACGGGAATATATAAAAATGTGTTAAGGGGGATATGGGTAATGCCTTAACGCTATTTTAATACTTTACTTTACCGTAGACACTATTATAATAGCGTATTGTACTATGTATGTAGATAGTTTAACAGATCCTTAGGAGATGGAATCCCGAACATCTCTTAAGTTATTGCACTCACGTTAGACACTGGATATGAGATGTCAAATCCCGTAAACATCTCTGACCCCATTACACTCATATTTATTTACCGTTGATTTAACTTACATGAGATCTTTTAGTTCTGACTCGAGTGTTTTGTCTTTTCAATTCGCTCGGGTCAGTCTGAACTTTTCAGTGTATCGAAGGCTGCTTTTGGAGGACGAAGACGATGATTTAGTACTATTATTATTTATTTCATTTATTCCACTGCATGACGTTGTTCCGCTGCAGTTATTTATTTATTCCTATTGTATATAACTCCGATCTGTATTATAAAAGTATAATCAATGTTATTTGTAAACAGCTTCATGAACTGTTTATTTGATTATTATATTTTCTCATTCCGCTGCGAGATTCTACGTTTGTTTTCTTTCTTTCTCTGCTTTTTCTTATTTACCCCATAACAGTCCTCCCTTTTGAATGGTTTGAGTTTGACATGTGTGGTTTATTGTCGATTTAAACTATCCAAAAAGGCGGGTCGTTACAGTTAGATTTTATTTTTATCAACACTTAGTATATTCTCTTTAGTACTGATATCATTTATAACCATTATATTGACCATTTAAGTTTATTATAAACATTTTTATAAAACACAATTCATGTTTATTTATTTTTTCTTCATAACTTAAGTTCAGTATTAATTCTTTGATTCATTTCATTAGTTTATTTCATTTATTCATATCATTAACTTAAGTAAATTTTATATTATAACTCAAATTCATATTAATAAATTTTGTTTTTATCACAATCAATTTTATTCAACTTTTCTTAAGTTAACTTCCATTTTATAATTTATTTCATTAACTTATTTCATATTCAATTAGTTAACATTCTATTTATTTACATCCAATTTAAATCAAATTCAATTACTCATACTAATTTTACTTACACTCATTTATTCACATTCAATTCCTTTCACAACTCAAACTGCATTTCATTATATAGTTCAAGTTCGTATTCATTCTATTAATTCATTTTATAGCTTAAGTGGAATTAATTCCCTTTACTAATTTATCTAGTTCCATTCAAATTCAATTCAATTCATTTAATCTTCATTAAGTTACGTTTTATTCCATTTAATCCATTACTCAGTTCATTTAACTTTATTTAAGTTAAATGTTCTTTTCTTATCATTCACATTTAACAAATTTAAAATTTGTTTTTAGCTTAATATTTCTCAAATCTATAAGTTATACAAATTTATCCACTTAAAAATTTCATTTTATTATTTTATCTAATTCATTTCAAATACAATTCACTTTTATTTATGCTTTCTTGAGTTAAACTTCATTTTATTTACTTCATTTCACTAACTCAATTTATTTAACATTTCTTAGGTTAATTCTTTTATTTCATATCTCAAATTCAAATTTTCTTTTATTTGCTTAACCAAAATGTTCAATCGTTTTTAAAATTCGGATTTACTTTCCTGTTCAAATTCATAAGTTATAAACTTATTATTATTTTATCTATACTATTTTCATATATTTATCAAATCATACTTGGAATATTTTTTTCACAATCAAAACTTGTTTTAATCGGAAATAAATTTCTTTTGGTAGCAATTCTCACTCAGAAACTCGAATATGAATACTGACGATGCCGTAGTCATCCCCAGAATTATTTCCCAACAACTAAGGCGAGTTCAGTGCTTTTATTTCTTTCAAAAATATTTTCAAACTATATTTCTAGTCAAAACTCTTTCAAATAATATTATTATTAATTTTGAAGGATTTGAAAACAATTTTGAAAGCAACGAGATTTAAATTCTAAAATTCTCAGCTTTTAAATCCTTTCTATTTATAAGCTATATTGTATATATACTTATACAATTTCATTACCTTATTATGAAGACATTTCATTAATTTACATCTTTGTTATTTCAAACAATTCTTATTGTAATTAGATTTCAATTTAATTTAATTATCGAACGCTTCATGAAATAAAGTTGAGAAAGTATTTGTTTTATTTTAATTCAACCAATAATCGATGATAACTAGATATTATCATCTCCTAACAATAGACATTCATTAATAATCATACAGGTTTATGAAAGTTATCATTTATATATAAATTATAATTTAGGTAAAATTATTTCATTTACCCTATTTAAAAAAAATATTATGTCGACTCGCCTCGTTTAAATGTTTAGAAACTCCTATCGATAACATGGCGTCCCATACACCTACCAGAATTCATAAACAACTCAACAGATAAACAAACACAATATAAAACAATTTATAACACTAACAAGTATGTGCTCTCTCTCTCTCTCTCTCACACACACACACGCTCAAACAGCTCATTCTATAGTATTACTACCCTATCTCTAATGAGTTAAACCCCACAAAGGTAAGGTTATTGCTAAACCGAAGCATTGATACCAACTGTGACGACCCATATTTCAGAAGGTTTAAATCGACAATAATCCACACATGTCCATCTCAAACAATCCGAAACATAGATAATCAATGGGGTTAATTAAAAAGGATAAGAAAAGAAGAAGAACAAACACTGAATCTCACAACGAAATGACAAAATATAATAATCAAATAAACAGTTCATGAAGCTGTTTACTATACATTTGATTAAAATTTATACAACATTTATTAGAGTTATATATACAATAGAAAATAGAATAATGCAGCAGAACAACAATGTGGGAATAATACTAGTAATAATATACCAATCTTCATCTTCATCCTCCTGAAAATAACCTTTAATGCGCTGAAAAACTCAATACTGACCCGAGCGTAATGAAAAGACAAAACACTCGAGTCAGGACTAAAATATCCTTATGTAAGTCAAATCGATATCACATATAACACGAGTGTATTGGCGTCAGAAATGTTTACGGGGTTTTACATCTCCTATCTAATATATAACGTGCGTGCAATAACTCAAGAGATGTTATGAGATTTTCCATCTCTTAAGGATCCATCAAATTATTTATATATAGTAGAATATGCTATATATATAATGTCTAATCAGTAAAATAAATATTTTTCTTAGCGTTAAGGCTTTACATTAATCCCCCTTAATGCGTTTTTAAGCATTGTCGTACAGTTTGCATATAACGCCCCAGTAGCACATCGGGGGATAAGGATGCACCGTGATACGACAACACTAAACAAAAATCATAGTGGTCTCATATAGGGATAAAAGTATGACGAGGCACGTGAGGCAATGCCTATGGTAGGATACTACCAGTTCGGGTCGCAGGGCTAGTGGTAATGCATCGTAGCCACGATCGCCCACCACATACATCCATCCCATATCGAGTCAAAGGGAGGTCATCCCAAAATCAAGGTGCACCAATCGAAACCAACAACAAGAGTAATAATATGGACCAAGTCCAAGGAAATCGAAGAACGGATGTCCGCTAGGGGTAGCTAGCCCGCTTGGCCCTGTCAAGCCATCCTGTTTTAGTCATTTCAAATTGGCATAAGTGCCGAGGTTTATCCATTATCGTTCCCTTTCTTCAAATCCAGCAAACGATGCCAAATCCAACCACTTCATTCTGGAGTCTCCTCCGCGTACACAGTTGTTAAAGTGGTTCCGCTATCGACAGAGAGTATGCCAATAAGAGACCCCGGTCTCTTTAACAACCAAAAGTCGTTTTACACACCAGTTGGTTCTTTTACATTTTGAAAACGATTCATACTTGATATCAAAATATCATATTCTCTTCAAGATCATTTCATTTCAAAATATCATATTTACCGAAAATATCAATTTCACTTGAAAATCATTTTCGCTCCAACATCTCAATTTCATTTCCAGAATCGTTTCAAATTTCAACGTAGGTTTTAACTTTATTTTAACCCAATTTGCATTTAAATCAACGATTTAAATATAAACAATTCCCAGTTTGAATTTTTAGAAAATAGTTTGAATAATTTAAAATAGTTCAAATAGTTAAATAGTTTAATATAAAATAGTACGAGTATTGAAATTGGTTTATATAATAAAATAGCATCGAAAATCAAAATAATTTGAATATTTAAAAAGAAAGATTTTAAACAGTTTATATTAAAATAATTTATTTTGAAAATAATTTCCACTCAAACTGTCTCTTTCCATTTCAACAAATCTGAACCCAAGACAAAATTCCAATAAAACTGATTTAGATTCAATTATTCCAATTCAAATCATTTTCAATCTCAATTCAATTCAAATCGGCTCAATTTTGATTTCAATTTGAATTAACTTCGATTCCAATTTCAATTCAATCAATTTCAATTTCAATTTCAAATTAATTAATTTCAATTTCAATTCCAATTTGAATTAATTTCAATTAAATTTCAATTTTAACCATTTCAATTTATATCAATTTCGAGTTCGATTTCAAAATATCGATTTCCATAATTCAAATCACATTTCAATTCTATCTTCAAATTTCAAATTGCATTTTTAAACAATTTCTTTTAACCAATTCCAATTTCACATTTCAAGCTCGAGTTCGTAAATAATTCAATTCCCATACTTCAATTTTTTATTTCTTTAAATCAAAATCATTCAAATAATTTCAAACCCAGAATTTTAAAACCATTTAATTTAACCAATCTGGTGTCCATATATAATTTTCTATCCTATGGCCAAGTGATTAGTTATTTAGATTTTAATTTCAGGGATGGATATATATCATTTCAATCCAAAATAAATGTCATAAGTATATATCATTTCAACCTATTTCTTAATTTATTGTAAATAAATTCAAATAACAGTTTATATGATGTCAATAATATACAGAGTGATAACTAGAAGATATAAAAATAAATAAACATTTAAATCATCCAAAATATCAACTAATAGCATCCATCATAATCAACATCCAAACAATCAAAGTAACACAACAGTTCATTAGTTATCAATATAGGGTGTCTAACTGGTAATTTAATTTCAATTCCCAATTTAACTGTCCAATTAAATCCTTATCAGTTCAAGTAATATATCAATTTAATATCGATTAATTTACTAAACATCAGCCAATGAAATTTAATTACTTCACGATATTAATTTAACGAACATAAAAAATATTTAGTACGTCATGAGCGTTTAAAACACTCATTTTTATTTGAAACTGAAATTTTTTCTAGCTTCATATAAATTCCATTTCCACCCCATGTCGTAGATATGATTCCAACGCGACTCGTTTCGCTCGAATCGGTACTCGTATGCAAAAGTTATGACTTTATTAATATCGATATATAATTAAACTTTAATTAACATCATTAAAATAATTAACTTAACTACATTAACTTCACTGCTCGTTCCTAAACCCTTCTTCCCAGGCGCACATCTCCTCATGAGAGCTACAGGCGCTCTTGATCAACCTTTCTGCTCGCGACATCGCTGTATCCTTTTTTTTATTACGTCGACGATCACCAGCTCGCCCTCTAGCCGCCTCCACGCGCCATCACTGTGCCCATCTCCTCGCCTGCATCAACACGCACTCTTGGAGCTTGAGGAAACCAAAACCCTAACCATAGTGAACCCTCTCTCCCCTTGTCGTCGTGACCCGCGCCACCGCATGTGTCACCCTACTAGCCGTTCGCGTGCCTTTTCCAATCGTTCGCGCGCGCGACACTCATTTGATTTTTTTTAAATTTATTTGCTTCGACTGCTATAAAGAAGGCAGCGGAGCGTTCGAATTGTCGAGAGATGGTATGCAAATATATATTATAATTAGAAAATATCTGACTTTAAACGTCCAAAATCCTCGAGCTCCAAACGAAGCGTGCTTCCCGACATTCTATATGTTATACCCCTATTCCGAACACAATGAAACTAGTCTCGAGGCCTAGTTCGATCGTATGCAGAAGATAACTTTTCAAAATCAAATCATTTTAATTAAATTCTGAAATTAAATTCTACGCGTTTCAAACTCGCACGACCAAACGATAAGTCCGATCGCTACAAAACTTGAAATCCAATAAAACCGGTTTCGTCGAAATCTGAGACAGTGGCCAAATTTACACGTTAATTAAAATATAAAATTTCTAATTTCAGTTTATTCACTTTTAAATTTAATTTTAAAAGTAAACAATCTTCATTTTTGTTTAAATAAAATTTAAATCAACTTTGGACATCATTTTCATTTACATTAAATTCATAATTCAAATATTCAAATAATTTTCAATATTAAATTTAAACAATTTTAATTATCCAATAAATCACTATAATTGAAATATAAGTTATTTAACTTATAGAGTTTAACTTATAAAGCGAATTCAAATAACATAACTACTACATTTAGTTCCACTTCTTTATTTAAAGTATTCCAATAATCCAATTTCGATGAATTCTAATAGTATAATTTCAATAAATCCCAATATTAGATTTCAAATGAACTTTTTTATCAAATAATTATTTTATTCTCATCTAATTAATTCAACATTCATTATTAAATTCCAGCTATTGATTGTAAACACATTCAATACATAAAATTCACTTTAATACTTATTATTGCCAAAATCTTCGAAATTGGTTATTTCAAAATTTTATTCAAGTTCATATTAAATAAACTACATAAATAAAACATAAATGTTTATTTCTAACCCATTTTATTCAATAATTTTTTATAATTAAAAAATAGTTAAAAATATGGGTCGTTACATTATTCTTGAATTATTAAAAGAAGGAATTTATTTTAAAATAAAAGGTATGATTTTTAGATAATGTAAATTAATAATTCTATGAAATATTTTAAATAGAGATTTTAAAATGTAAAATAAAGATTTTCAAAATTTAAAGATAAGTTCGTCTTTATAATAAAGGAATACAGTTCTAAAAAGAAGATATAAATATTTTGGTATAAATATTTATTAACCGTTTTATATAACGTGATACACACACACACACACACATATATTAAGATTATTTATAATATAGAAGTTTATAAATGTGATAACGTATAAAAGTGAAATTTTACAAATAAAGTGGGGATTTGTAAAATCGTATTTTATAAATAAAAGGATAGATTTATAAACGGTGTTTATAAATAAAGGAAAACTTTTATCATTGGATAATTAGAAAAATAAATCACAATTGTGGATTTATAATAATACGTGGAATGTTGTTTTAAAATAATAGTTGATTCTATTTTGGAAATTGAAAGTGAGGATAAATTTGGAGATATTAAACGATATTTTATAAATAGAAAGGAATTTATAGAAGAAATTTGTACATATGGAAGCAATGTTAAAAACAGATTGTAATTGATGTTTTAAAAAGGGATTTATGAATAAGTGCGATTTATAAAGGGATAGAGTTATAAATGAAGTTTTATAAATAAAGGGATTTTATAAAATGGATGTTTTATAAAATAGAAAGAGATTTATAAATATAGTTTTTAAATATGGAAATGATTACGTTGAAATTTTAGTACGGTTTTTATTAAGAAAATATATTCACGTTTTAAAAGTTAAAACAATCTTTTAAAGGAATGTTTTAAAAGTGATATTTTCAAATGAAGATTACTAGTTTTAAAAGTGATTTAAAATGTGTTAAGTGGTAAAAAGACATAGATTTCAACATTTTTGGTTGTAATAAATGTTTTCGAGGATGTGAGGAATGTTGGACTTCAAGATTTTGATTCATGACAAGGGTCTCAAGACTTATCAAACATTCGACAAAAATGAGTTTTAAGTTGGTATAGTTTTAGTACTCACCGTTAAAATCTTTCCTCATGTTCAAACTTTCATATTTTAGAAAACATATGGATTTAGTCGACTAAACTCTTACATTCAGTCGACAAAAGCATATGTTATAATTTTTTTTAAACTACAAGCTTTAGTCGACTAAACCTTTTAGTCATTCGACTAAAATTTAGAATTGAAAGATTTAGTCGACTAAATCAAATACTTAGTCGACTAAATACTGGAATTTCGAACTGATAATTTTTTGTTTTAACTTAGTCGACTAAATAACTATATTTAGTCGACTAAACTTGTCTAAACTGTCATATTTTCAAATTTTCTGAAGAGATGTCTCTTCTTCCCGAAGAGGAATCACTTCCAAGAAGAGATGTGACCATTTCCAATTCAACCGAACTATTTGCAAATAGTTGTTACTCTTCAATCACTATATATATGCATGTCATTCAAGATCAAAAACTCAACTTAACTTTCTACTCTTTGCTATCTTGAATATCCAGTTGTTGAATTTGCAAAATCAAGTTTAAATTTCTTCAATTTCTAAAGCTATCTCTACTTCCTTTATATTCACAAGCAAACAATATATATATATATATATATATATATATATATCTTACTTGAGGAAAGATTACAGGATGGGTGTATTTCATTTGACAAATCTGAGTTGTAACAAGAGCACGCAAAGTCAAGAAAACATTTCATTTGTATCAAAGTCCTATTCGGTTTCTCAGGCGGGAAAATCCTATTCGGTTGCTTAGGTGGTCAAAGTCCTGTTCGGTTGCTTAGGTGGTGTAAACCTATTCCTCTGGGTTAAGTGAGGGTTGCTAGTTTAAATCCAGAAGGAGTCTGGGACTGGACGTAGAATGGGAGTTCGAAGTAGTATAAAATATCTGTTGTCATTTTATTTTACTGCTATTTCCTTACTTTATCTTCCGCACAAGTAGTTTAGATAGTATCCATATTACACGATCCTACGGTCACTTTCATTTGGTATTAGAGCAAGGTTATCTTATAACCGTAACACAGTTATCTGATATTTTAGTAATATGGAAAACAACACCGGCACAAGTTTTACTGAAGGTCAATCTACTGCACGACCATAACTATTTAACGGGTTGAACTATAACTATTGGTCTACTAGAATGAGAATTTATATGCAAGCCAATGGTTATGAAACCTGGAATATTACTCAAGCAGAATATAACATACCTAATACTGAATATTCACAATGGTCTAACACACAAAAACTAGACGCTACTGCAAATGCCAAAGCTATGAATACGTTATTTTGTGCATTAGACAAAAATGAGTTTAATAAAGTTAGCATGTTTAATACTGCTTATGAAACTTGGCATACACTTAAATTTACACATGAAGGTACTAACAAAGTAAAGCAGAGTAAGATTTCTATGCTCAAAAATCAGTTCTAGAATTTCAAAATGAAGCAAGATGAAACAATAAATGAAATGTATTCAAGATTTCAAGACATATATCATTCTCTCTTAGCATTAGGAGAAAAATATTCAGACTTTGATATTGTTTCAAAAATCCACAACTCTTTAACGGATGAGTGGGAACGAAAAGTCTTAGCAATCGAAGAAGTTAACGACATTTCAACCATTAAACCAGAAGGGTTGATAGGAAATCTAATATCTTATGAAGTTAATCTGCAGGCAAAATGAGTACATGCGCAAGATAAGAAGAATATAGCATTCCAAGCAGAAAAGGATGAATCAGATTCAGATGAAGAAGACATGGCGTTCATTGCTAAGAATTTCAAAAAGTTTTTGAAATTCAAAAAGAGCAACAAATTCAGAAACAACAAGAACAACTTCAGCAGTAATAACAACAACAACAAGCCATCGTCTTCTGCTCTTGAATGTTATGAATGTCACAAGAAAGGGCACATCAAGAAAGACTGTCCTGATGAAAGAAAGACAAATTTAAGAATAATAAAGACATATTCAAAAAGAAAGCCTTCTTTATTACATGGGATGATTCAGAATCGTCTTCATCATCAGACGGTGACACAGACAACGATTCTGAACAAGCCAACGTCTGTTTTATGGCCACAAATGACAAGGTAAGTGATTTAACTTTTAATGATTTAGTGGATATAAATTCAAAATTACTTGATAAGCTAAGAGAGATCAAAAGAGAATATAAAGACACTCTTGACAAATTGAATAAGACCGAAATTGAGGTAGATATGTTAAGAAATGAGAAAGAAATTTTAGAAGAAGAACTTGAAACTTCTCAAGAATCTTGTTCTAATACAACTTCCCAACTGCCTATGTTAAGTCAAGAAATTGAAACTCAAAAGGAAAAGAATGATGCTCTTTTATTTGAAAATCATGACTTGAAAGCTAATATTAAAATATTGGAATTAGATATTTCTAGTCTCAAAACAAAATTAGATGATATTACTAAAAATGTCTCTAATTTTAACAAAGGAAGAGAGAATCTTTCTAAAATTATAGAAAATTCTTAGACAGTTTCAAATAAAAGGGGACTAGGATATAAGCAAGTATCAAAAAGTATTCCAAAGAAAAGGAATTCTTTATATAATAATTTTAAAAGGAACAATGATATTATTGTAAAATCAGTTTCAAAAGTTCCAAATTATTCTAAATTAGTTAAGATTTTCGTTCCTAAAACCAACAATTCTTAGATTAGAAACAAATACATAAAATCTTTTATAAAACTGTTCACAAAAATAAAGATTTTATTTTCAAAAGGAATTCTGAACCCTCTTGGGTTTGGTTTCCAAAGACTAACTCTTAAGATCCTAACTTTGTTCGTATAATTGTTTGTGTTTATTGTTGTTTGTATTGTGTATTTGTTATCCTTATTATTGTTGTATGTGTTATGTGGATTATCTTTGTTAATATTATAAGTTATTATATGTGTGTATATATGTTCCCATATACCTCTCTCCTTTTTGTCGATGACAAAGGGAGAGAAGAAATATCCTAATACACTAACAAATTTTGCAGGTTTACAAGATACCAGCACAAATTCAGGGGGAGTTATAGTCTATAGATTTTTGTCGAAATTTATCTCATATGAAGTTGTCATCATTCCAAAAGGGGGAGAATGTTGGACTTCAAGATTTTGATTCATGACAAGGATCTCAAGACTTATCAAACATCCGACAAAAATGAGTTTTAAGTTGGTATAGTTTTAGTATTCACTGTTAAAATCTTTCCTCGTGTTCAAACCTGCATATTTTAGAAAACATATGGATTTAGTCGACTAAACCCTTACATTCAGTCGACTAAACCCTTACATTCAGTCGACTAAACATATGTTATAATTTTTTTTAAAACTACAAGCTTTAGTCGACTAAACCTTTTAGTCAGTCAACTAAAATTTTAAATTAAAAGATTTAGTCGACTAAATCAAATACTTAGTCGACTAAATACTAGAATTTCGAACTGATAATTTTTTGTTTCAACTTAGTCGACTAAATAACTATATTCAGTCGACTAAACTTGTTTAAACTGTCATATTTTCAAATTTTCTGAAGAGATGTCTCTTCTTCTTGAAGAGGAATCACTTCCAAGAAGAGATGTGACCATTTCCAATTCAACAGAACTATTTGCAAACAGTTGTTACTCTTCTATCATTATATATATGCATGTCATTCAAGATCAAAAACTCAACTTAACTTTCTACTCTTTGCTATCTTGAATATTCAGTTGTTGAATTTGCGAAATCAAGTTTAAATTTCTTCAATTTCTAAAGCTATCTCTACTTCCTTTATCTTCACAAGCAAACAAATATATATATATATATATATATATATCTTACTTGAGGAAAGCTTATAGGAAGGGTGTACTTCGTTTGACTAATCTGTGTTGTAACAAGAACATGAAAAGTCAAGAAAACATTTCATTTGTATCAAAGTCCTGTTCGGTTACTTAGGTGGTCAAAGTCCTGTTTGGTTGCTCAGGCGGTGTAAACCTATTCCTCCAGCTTAAGTAAGGGTTGCTAATTTAAATCCAGAAGGAGACTAGGACCGGACGTAGAATGGGAGTTCGAACCAGTATAAAAATATCTGGTGTCATTTTATTTTACTGCTATTTACTTACTTTATCTTTTGCACAAGTAGTTTAGCTAATATCCATATTACACGATCCTACAGTCACTTTCAAGGAAGACATACACTATAATGCTATTTTTATAGTAGATGATTTCCGGAAGAAGATGTTTTTATAGTATACGAAATTTATATCTATATCTTATATTTTATGTTCAGTTTCGAGGTGTGTAACTTATATCCATTTTGAAGTTAAGAATGCCGTTCATTCAAGGTCCGAGAGGTAATGGTACCCCAACTTGACCGGCTTCATTGTTGACCAATAAATAGTTTGAGTTTAACAATGAAAATTAATATTAAATATGACTAATTGGATCTTTATTCTAGTTTTTACCCAATAAAGTGTGTTTTGGGAAATAAGAAGTTTTCCTCAAAAGTAGGAAGTATACTTATTATTGATTTAAGTATATTGGGGCATCATCTAAACGTTTAAAATGAAATGGTTTGTGAATATACTTATACAATTGAGATAAGTATATGGAAATGTTTTCCAAATATAGAAAGATTAAAGGTGGTTTTGAGAAAATACCTTTGTAAAGATATTTTAAGATAAATATTTGGGAAGTGTGTTAATTTATGAAAAGATTAATTAATGAGGCTTAATGTTGCTTGGTGCTTAACCAGTGTTGCTTCTTTTGGAAATTTGATCTTTGGTTGGACTGTTTGTTTATTTGATAGTTAAATAACCGATTATCAAATGTTGGCCAGTTTATAAACTGACATTGTCGGTTCGAAAAGATCAGGATCAGATACGTTATCCGAAAACCACTTCGAACCGGCATAAGCGTTTAGAAGTTGAATTTCTTGAAGATAATTGAATGGAGATTTTTGAAGAACAAGAACTACTTTCTACTAATCCTAAGGATGATTCCAAAATGGATGTAGTAGAAGTGGTGCCTCCTTCGGTTTCGTTCAGTCCCAGAATGAACTTATATGGATGAATGCAGGCATTGCATTGTTGCATGGAGGGCAGTGTTAGAATTCCAAGTGGAAAGTGCTATATAAAGGTAAAACTTAGCCTCAAGCCTCATCAACCGGAAAATGACAAAAATCGGGCGTGCAGCAGGGCCAAAGGGGTCGCTCCCTTCAGGGTATGGTCATCCCAAAATCTTGATCGATTACTATTTGCTCATGTATGCTTTGGGGCCCTTTAATGAAAGGGTGATTATATTCGGTACTACTAGTTAAGTGGTAAGCCTGTCCTATGTGGGAGGGGTACAAGATGTTCTCGTCAGACCCTGGTGCATTTTATCTAGAGATGAACTATCGAAAGGTAGTTCCTTACCTTGTCATAGAATGGAATCCAATCTCCAATAAGTGCCTTTAAGGTTTTGATTGTAAAACCTAGTATGCTGGAATTTAAACAATGTAACAATTTCTTTTTTGGCAAAGCCAGCGGGGTTGAATGGACCCCTACCATTAATATTAAAAACCAAAAGTTGCTACAAAATATTTAAACATGCAGAACTCCAAACAAAATAGGAGTTACAAAGATCTAATAATAGAGAGGACCATTACATGTTTAGAGGAAGATTGCCCTTTAAACACCCTAATGTTCCTCTCCATCCAAATGAAATACAAAGTCTTCTTTAGGAGTCTTAACATCAATCTTCCTCTTTCATTCTTCCATCTAGTAGCCTTGAATATACTGTACCATTCCATGGAAGAAATATGCTTAGGCCTATTATAACCATATTGATGTAAAATACTATTCCAAATATGGAATGAGAAATCACATTCAAAGAACAAATGTGACACAGACTCCACACCACTGCCACATATGAAACAGGTATCATTTTGTATAATCCCAAAAGTTTTAAGTTTATGAAAAGAAAGAATACCATTCTTTAAAACTTTCCACATGAACAAATTTTCCTTAGGGATAGAATGAGAATTCCAGATTCTAGAATGCCAAGGAAAATTAGGACAATCATTGGATGAATCAAGAGCATTATAAACAGTTTTGATAGAATGCACCTTGTCATTCCAAGTAACATGTACATTACTCAGGTCATATGGCTTATTATGTATATCATTCCAAGAAGATCTAACCACAAAAGAACTGCAGTATGGTAAGGAAACTGTTCCATCAGACCAATATCTATCAACAGAGGCATTCTCATTTATTCCAGAGACAACTCTAGTCTCATGATCAATAATGTTAGCAAGAATTACTCCTTTAGCTGGCCAAGGATCATACCAGAAGGAAATATTGCCAATGTCTTTCATTCTCTGCTGAACCATAGGAAGAAAACTATCTCTACCTCTTAAGATATTCCTCCAGGACCAACTGCAGTAAGATGGAGGAGTGATAGACCGGAAGTTACTGTCTCGGATGAGATAGTGTCTACACCAAGAAGCCCACAAATTATTATCATGCCTCAGTAATTTGTCGATTCTAGATGATAGCGTAGCAAAGTTCCATCTTTTTATATTTATAATTCCAAGTCCTCCTTTAACATAAGAGCAACATATTTGACTAAAAGCAATAGGAATCATTTTCTTAGAGAAAGGGTTAGCATGCCATAAAAAATGATTCAAGGAAGAGTTAATCATGCTAATAAGTTTGGCAGGTAGGATGAAGATTCTGGCATAATAAACACACATGGATATAGCAACAGATTTAACAATCACTAATCTACCTGCCATAGAAAATTTCGAACAATTCCAACAAGATAACTTAGCAGTAATTTTTTTCAAACAGATGTAAGCATTGGGAAGACCTTATTCTAGAAGTACAAAGAGGAGCACCAAGATAAGATTCATTATCACTGAAAGGGGATAGGCCTGTCATGGCATACACGATACCTTTTTCAGAATCAGGGAGGCCAACAATATTCATTTTAGACTTACTTCTGTTAATGGATAGACCAGTTAATTCCTGAAAGAACTCTAGAACATTTAAAACCCCAGTAATGGATTTATAATTTGGCTTAGTGAAAAGAAGCAGGTCATCAGCAAATAAAAGAGAGGAAATACCATTTTTCTTGCATAAGGGGTGATAATCAAAAAGCTTATCAGACAGAGCAGCAGTAAAGAGAGAAGTGAGAAGTTCCATGACATAGATGAAAAGGTATGGAGATACAGGGTCACCCTGTCTAAAACCCTGAGTAGCACCAAAATAGCCAAAGTTGAAACCATTAATACTTAGGGAATAATTGACAGTAGATATGCAAGTATATATCCGACAAAGGAAAGGGATAGGGAAGTTCATCTTGTGAAGAATGTAGATGACAGATTTCCACTGAACAGAGTCATAAGCCTTTTGAATGTCTAATTTAAGGACACATCTAGGAGATATAAGATTCCTGTTATAGCCCTTCATGAGCTCAGAAGCAAGTAGGATATTATCAGTGATGTCTCTACTAGGGAGATAAGCACTTTGATTAGAAGAGATCAAGCCATCCAAAGAAATCTTCATTCTAGCAGCTATAATTCTAGAGATGCATTTGTAAATAACATTACAACAAGCAATTGGTCTAAACTGGTTAACTGACATAGGATGGATAGTTTTAGGAATCAAAGCAAGCTTGGTAGCATTTATGCCAGTGACTAATTTACTATGCTTGAAAAAATTCTTAATTGCTTTGATCACATCACCACCAATTATATCCCAAGTAACTTTGTAGAAGTGAGCATTAAAACCATCAGGTCCCGGAGAGCTTTTAGAGTTCTTTCCAAAGATAGCCTGTTTAATTTCATCTTCAGATATTTCCTTGATTAAGTCACACCCCATGTCAGTAGAAATTGAAGGGAAGTGGAGTTGAGAGAATTGTTCAAGAGAGATAGATGGAATTTGAGAACTCCCCAGATTAAGATGAAAGTATTCCAGAAAAGCATCTTGAATAGAATCTTGGGAATCACAAGGCAAACCATGCATATTAAGGATGGAAGATATATTTTCAGAAGACTATTGAATCTTTAAAGTTTTATGGAAAGTGGACTAATTTTTATCACCATTCAGATGCCATTCATGTTTAGATTTTAGCTTAGCCATGATATTTTCTTCAACGAGAGCTTTGGATAGGTCCTTTAATAGAGAAGATTCAAGAGCAGTCAGATGAGGCTGATCATGACACCTTTGAATATTAAGTTGAACTTGAAGTATTTTTTCACGAATGACAGAAGACATACTATTCCCATTACCAAAAGTTTGCTTAGCCCACTTCTTTAAATTAACCTTCAGATGCTTGAGTTTAGCCTGCAAAATAAACATAGGGTTGCTAAAAGTATGAAATTTCCAGCTATCTGTAACACTATTTAAAAAATTAGGGTGCTTAGACCAGTTATTAAAAAATGAAAAGGAGGAACGTCTTCTCACAGAGTCCTTGCCCCAGTCAATAATAAGAGGGGAGTGGTCAGATAATGACAGGGGAGGGATGATGGTCGTGAGATTAGGCCATTTGAGAATAGAGGAGAAATTCATATAAGCTCTATCAAGTTTACAGTAAGTTTTGTTTCCAGTTTTACTCAAGTTATTCCATGTGAAAAAATCACCTCTAACAGAGGTGGGAATAAGGTTAGCATCATAAATAGCTTTGTTGAGCGGTCGAGTCTGATTGTAAGTTAGAGGAACACCACCACTTTTCTCATTAGACAATTTCATACAGTTCCAATCTCCAAGACATAGCCAAGGCAAACTGGACTGTTGAAGAGTGGGAAGATATCAAGAAATTCTTGCCTATGAGCAGCATTATTGTCTGCATAAACAGTGGAAAGATAGAAGGAGGTAGAAGATGGGATGTGCAAGATCTCAGAGTGAATGAACTGCCTATGGACAGTGATTGGGGAGAGAGAGAAAATTGATGGATTCCATAAGATTAATAATCTACCAAAAGGAGCTTGGGAGAGATTATGGATTGAACTCCAACCATATTTTATAATGGAGGCAGCATTGATAGTAGTAGCATGATTGAGTTTAGTTTCTGCAATAGCCATAAGATCGATTTTGTGAGAAGAAATAAGATTAGAGATGTCTAATTGCTTGGCAATGGAGTTAGCACCCCTAACATTCCAAAAGCCTATATTACCAGTCATTTTGATAATGATGTAGAAGAAGCTCTGGTTTTAACTCCAGAAGAAGGATTTGCCAAGTTATTTTGAGGGGACACTGTCAAACCAATTTGATTAATAGAAAAATTGATCCCATTGTCTATGTCAATAGAGGAGTTACAAGTGGTTTTCTTGGGTCGACCTTTCTTCCTTTTAGCAGAGGAAATTAAAGATGAAGAAGGCTGGTGCAAATTTGGTATAGCTGAAGAAGCAGATTTGAGTAAGTCATCAAAAATTTGATTTGGAAGAGTAAGGTTGGAATATGGAGAGGCTTGCAAAGATTCAGAAGAAATTAGTTGCTGATTAAGAGGAGAGATAGGAGATGGGAAGATATTATCAGGAGATAAGTTGTGCATGTCAGAGCAAAGATTGTCATTGTGCATGTCTGAATTGTTACTAGAGAGATGTTGTAAAACATCCTCATTCTCATTAATTTGCTGTAGCACTGAAAAGGCATTATGAGTAGAAACCATTCCACAGTCAGATTTCATAGCAATAACACTATCAGGCATGATCTCCACATTATCAGGACACATTGTTTCCTTTAGGACATTACCATTCTTATTTATAGTATTGCACTTATCAGACACAGTGACATTGTCTATTTGTTTCACAGCAGCCACATGTAAAACCACTTGCTGACTTGTAGAGGCATTATCAGTATCCTTATTTCCATTTTTGTGAGTTTCCAGCATTGTTTCTGTAGTTAGTTCATTCTGACCCAAAACAATTATGTCAGGATCATCTTCACTTCTGTTATTTAATTGAATCTCATCAGAAAGCCTATTTTCCTGTGAATCTTTCACCTTATTATTATTACTTGCCTCCCTATTTACTTTCCTCCAAACCTTTTGCCCATTTTTAATTCTCTTTTTGCCTCTCATATGAAATCCCCTTTTATCTTTATCATCTTGAAAATCTTTATCATCCTTGAATATCTCATCAGCTGTTTCATTTTTATTATTAGAGTTCTCAAGTATTCCTCCATCATGCAATTCTTTATTCCTCTCACACTGATTAGTGGCATGACCAAAGACTTTACACGTTACACAGATTAGAGGTTTCCATGAATATTCAATCATAATATTGGGGCAAGACTCATCACCCACTGCTAGAAAGTCAGGCAGTTCTTTGTCAGGCGACACTTCAATTAAACATTTAGCATATTCAAATCTTTTCATTCTTTCAGTATTCTCATCATAGCAAACAAGCCTTCCAAGGTGACAAGCAATCCAATTAATGCCAAGCAAGGACCACAACATTTTTGAATTCTATAGAAGTGAATCCAAATAGGAACAGACCTAACAGCTCAGGAAGAGAGAGTCGGGATCCATTTAGAAATGATAAACATTTGTCCCCTAATAAACATGGGATCTCTCCTTAGAATAGTGTTTTTGTCTTCCTCAGAGGCAAATTTTAAAAAATAGTTTTTTTTATCAAAGAAGATTTCATATGATCCTTTCAGCTTCCATGCTTTTTGTAAATGAGATTTAACATCCATATAATTCACATTACCAGCCAAAAAGGATCCAACCAAGCAATCCGACCATGCTTTAATGCCTTCATTCAACACATCCTGAGGAGGAGCAATAGGAGAACCTGAGTAAGATATATCAAAATGAGTAGGAACATACGAACCAGCATTCCTAGGTTTCGAATTGAAAATAGAAGACCAGGAAGCAGGAGGAGCAGGAGAAGAGGTGGACCCAAGGGAAGGAAAGTGATCAAGTGAAAGAGAAGAGGCAGACGGATTAGGCAAGGATGGGATAAGAGGAGAAGGAAGAGGATCATCAGGCAATGGAGGAGGAGGTAAAGGAGGAGGAGGGGGCGACAGAGGGTCAACTAAAGGACAGAGAGGGATGGGAGGAGCAGGAGAAATGGTTGTTGAAGAAAAAGGTACGGGAGGAGAGGGGGGAAGGACACCATGAGATGAAATGAACGAGCAAAAATGTGAAAATATTTTTTTTAAGAGGGTGATAATGTAACAATTTCGGCTATGGTTAATAAGTGTTTATACTCTAGACACTATTATAATATCATTGGATCTTCTATAAAAAATGTTTTGATTATCGTAAGGTAAAAACCCGTCCGTGTTTACGTGTGACATGGTCGTATGAGATACCTTTATTTTAAAAAGAGTTTGATAGCTTTAAAAATCCAAGTGGATGTGTTTTCTCACGCTGGTTTACCATACTGACTCGGGTGTTATTTTATTATGATGCTCGGGTCAGACTGAGTATATTTGCATATTGCTTTGGAAGCATTGGAGCTCAGGAGACGAACTGGACGTCTTCATGACGTATTTCCATATTTATTTGTTTTTCCACTGCATTGTTGTTGAAATTATCATTATTTGGGAGTGCAGGTTGTTATAACCGTCCAAGCTGATGATTGGTTATTTGTATACTCTGATTTGATGTATGTAAATTACAGTTTCTCTTTTGTAAAGATCATTGATATTATGTTATATATGTTCCACTGCGATTGTGAGACTCTGTGTTGTTTTAAGTTCCTTTTTCTCTTCTTCTTCTTTTCTCTTCCTCTTTCTTCTTTTTTTCCCATAACTATCCATCTTTCCGTTCAATTTGGGTTAGACATGTGTGGGTTATTGTCAGCTTGAATTATGCGGATTTGCGGGTTGTTACAGCAAACCTTGAGAAGGTCAATAAAGAGAAAGCCAAGTAGAAAGAAGATTTGGAGATTAACAACAAAGAAAAGGTCATGTTGGCTAGTAAGAAAAATCCTTAGCGGACGTTCTTCAAATGAAAACTTCCATCTTAGCCTACTCGAGCAGTATTATCAACAATGCCAAGAAGAAAGCTGCATCTTTCATTAATAACGTTGTTCCCAAAATTACTAAGAAGTACTACGCAGAAGCTTTATTCATGGCATATGCTAATAACCTTCATAAATACCTAGACTTAGATTTCCATCCCTCCTGGATTAGAATGAATAGTTCAAAAGAAAGTTTAGTCTTAGGCTGAGGAAGGATAAAGAGACTCTTCAAAAAAAAATTCCTGTTGAGGAAGAGGTCGATCCCAAAAATTGGCTAACTTTTGGTGACCCTCCAATCGATGAAGAGACCAAATATGATAGAGAAGAAGATGATAATAATGGTAATGATGACAATGATGATGATAATGGTGGTGATGGTGACGGAAAGGGTCCTCAAGGACCACATATGGGGGAGAGGGTTCATGCGATCCTAATTTAGACTCATCTACTCATAACACGGGATTTTCTGAACTCCCTGACCCATAAGATACTACAAGGAAGGATTTTTCTCTAAAAGAGGATGCTCCCTCCAGCCATCAGCTGAAGGGGAAAACTAAGACTCCTATGCCTCAAGTTCAGGCCTCTCATGTATGGAGTTTTCATCTAAATGTCTAAGGCTATTTGCTTAGCTTTTAATTGATAAGCTTACAATTTTAGTTAAGGAAAAAGAACAAACACTATTATGAGATTCTTTATGAAAAGGGTGTAGATAAGGAGAACAAACTGCATAGGGAACTTGAAGGGCAACTTAAGGAGTATAACGACTTGTCAGACAAATATAAACGTGTAACGATCCAGAATTTCAGTCATTTGAATTTGGAATATTTAACTGATTTTAAATATTGAAAAGTTAATTTTATAAGTTAAATAACTTACATTTCAAATACAGCGATTTATTTGATAATTAAATTGTTAAATTTAATATTTGAAATTGTTTAAATAATTGAATCTTAAATTTAATGTGAATGAAAACGATTTCTAAAGTTGACTTAAAATCTATTTGAATAAGAATGGAGATAGTAAGCTTTTAAATTGGATTTAAAAGTGATTTAACTGATTTTGAAAATTACTCGTTTTAATTAACGTGTAAAAATAGCCTTCTGGGGCACTGTGTTGGATTTCGATGAAACTAGTTTCATTAGATTCAGAATAGTGAATTATTATACGCGGTCAAATTTTATGGCGATTGGACGTATCGTTTGGTCGTGTGAGTTCAAAATGCATAGAAATTAAATAAAGGAATTTAAATTAAAATAATTTGATTTTGAAAGTTAACTTCTCTATATGATGGAATTGGCTTCCATTATATATTCCATTGTGTTCGGAATAGGGGTATAAAATATAGAATGCCAAGCGGCACACTTCGTTTGAAGTTCGTAATTTTCATGAACGGATAGTGCTTTGGAAAATTTGCTATAAAAGGACATCCATTCCTTCATTTGCAACCATAAAAATTTTCATCCGCCATTAAAAACCCTCCATCCAACGATCTATATCTTCGGCCAATCTAGGCGTTTTTAGACTTCGACTTCAACATGAAAGTTGGAGAGCTCGACTCTACGAACAAATCCATACCAACCGATCGTCGAATCGATGCTCGATGAGGTAGAAAATTCACTGGTTCACGTACAGTCGCGACCATCTTGGGTTGCATACGTAGGTGCATGGTGGCGCGCGGTGGTGGCATGATGGTGGTCGACGGCGGTTGTGGGCTCAGGTCGCGATCGAGTATTCAAAAAAAGGATGGTGCGGCCTGGCAATCGTTGTACGAGCACGAGATGGAGGGAGAAAGGGAATAGGTTAAAGTTTAAATTTATTTAATTAATATTAATTTAATTTAAATCGTTTCAATCGTTATAATTTCATAACTTTCTCATACGAGGTCCAAATCGAGCGCGACAGGTTGTATTGCGTGTGTTTCAGCGAGTACTACGCTATGGAGATGAACTGAATGGAATTAGAGCTAGTAGGAATTTTGGGTTAAATTGAACGATCGTTCAATTTTGATTCAAACTGGAGCGCTTTGGTGATTTCTGGCATTTTTATGAGTAAACTCACCTCTCTAGCCTTCTTATATTTTTATATAAGTGGGAATAATTTTATTTATGATGATTGTTGCTTATTTGGATGATATACTATATTTATTAGTTGGTTTGGATATATTCCCGCCTATTGGAGCGGATGAGACCCTATTACGTTTTCGTGTAAGAGCGGGTGAGCCTTTATATACGAATTCCGCCTCGAAGTGGTTGATTTTTATATTATTTGATTACATGCTATATTTGATGCAGGGGGGTAGGTTGGAGGGATCCAACAGGATTCCTCACACTATTTATTTTACTTTTCCTATATTTTGATATATGATTTGTTGGATGCCATATTTGATGTCATGGAGTTTTTTGCTTATTTAGAGCTATGGTAGTGCTGGGCCATATTTTTAGTATTTTATACTATAAAATAGTGATTTTGAAGTGAAATGAATTTGAAAGTGATTTTGGAAGTATATATATTTTAATAATTTTTAAAATATTAAAAAGAATGAATTTGTTTTTAAACAAATAAAAACTATGATTTTTAATGTTATAGAAATATGGGTTTGTGTGAAATATTTTTAAATAGAAATTTTGAATAGTTTATATAAAGGATTTTTTAAAAGCGATATTTTATAAATAAAGAAATAGATTTATAATCGTAGTTTGTAAATATTTTTTAAATGGATTTGAAATTGATTTGGTAAATGGCTTTATAAATAAATGAGATTTATAAAGAAATGAATTTATAAATGGACTTTGATAGTAAAATGATCTTTTATAAAAGGATGATTTATAAATGGAATTTTATAAATGAAGAGATTTTATAAAAAATAAGTTTTATAAAATCAAAAGAAGATTTATAAACATAGTATTACAAATATGGAAATTATATATATTGAGATTTAAATACGGATTTTTATATAAAGGAAATATATTCAAGTTTGTAAGAGTTAAATAATCTTTTAAAGGAAAGTTTTGAAAGTAACGTTTTCGAGAAAGTTAATGGATTTAAAAAGTAATTTATTTTTTTAAAGTAATGTTTTGGAAAGTAATAATTTCAAATGGAGTCTAAATGGTTTTAAAAAACGATTTAAAATGTGATATGTATCGAAAATATAGATTTCATCATTTATTATTGTAATAGACGTTTTCAGGAAAGTATGGAAGGCATGGACTATAACACTGTTGTTATAGTAAATGATTTTCGAAAGGAATTTTTTTATATAGTATACGGGATATATATATATATATAATTAATCAAATCCCTATACTAGTGTTTTGGGTCGTAGTAACGATGTTTTGCACAACATTCACTTTGACCCAATAAATGATGTTTTGACCTTCCATTATGAAATACACGAATCGATTCTTGTGATCATACTAAAGGCTTGGTGTTATAGGAGCATTGCTTCTTATACTTAACACTTGTTCAGAGGCATACGAATTCTGGATTTGTATGGTTATAAAAATCTATTTGGCGTGTCTCCAAAATGGTAGCGCTATTAAATATGCTTATACCGTTAATATAAGTATATGGAAATGTTTTCCAATATCGAAAAATTGAAATGGTTTGATAATATATCTTTTTAAAGATAATTTGAAGTAAATATTTGGAAATTGATTTAATTAATAAAAGATTAATTAAATGGGCCTAGTGACTGCTTATGTACTAGATATTGTTTGTTGTTTTGATAGTTAATGTAACGACCCGCTATTTTGGACCATTCGCATCCGCACATGTCGGACTTGAATAATTCAAAATACCGAATTGTTAATTTAAATTTGGCAAAACTGAGCATATATAGTAGAACACAGATCATGGACACAGAGTAATAAATGCAGCAGAAACAAAAGATAGTAGTTCATGAAGCTACTATATACATATCAGAGTTAAATAAGGTACAACAAATGTCTCGGATACAATAATCAGATACAATATCAGAATACATCACTAGAATCAACTGGATATCTGAAACTGGATAGATAGCTGGATCTCCAAGCGAAGCTCCAACTCCAAAGGTGAGTCTCGAATACTGGTACACTCGGTCTGACCCGAGCGTAAAGCAAAACACAAAACACTCGAGTCAGGATTAACATTCTTATATCATTAAATCCAACTCAAGTGAAATAGCAACTGAAATACAAGTAACTCAAACGATGTTTGGAATAACCATCCTTTAAGGATCCGTTAAACTATCTACTATATAGTAGTGTACGATAAGTAGATTATGCCTATCAGTAATATAAAATATCAAAATAGTGTTAAGGCGTTACCATTATCCCCCTTAACACATTTTTATATAAGCGTTATAGTCTATACAGCACTGTAAACTCCACCGTAAACTAGTGGGATATCAGGGAGTACTCCATAGCTATAACACAAAACAAATTGTAGTGGTCGCGTATATAGGGATACAAGTATGACAAGGCATATGAGGCAATACCCAAGGTAGTGAAACTACCGTTTGCCTGATCCGGACTGGTGAGAACGCATCGCCGCAGCGATCGCAACACTGCGAAACAACACTCCCAAAATCAAGGGTGCACCAATCGATAACAAGTAATGAGTAGTTTTCGAAAAAGTGTGTTCGCTCGAGGTAGCTGACCCCATTTGGCCCGGCACGGCTTCTGTTTTAGTCATTTTCAATTTGACACAAGTGTCAAGGCTATCCATTATCGTTCTCTTTCTTCAGTCATCAACGTACATCATTCCAACCACTTCATTCTGGATCACACTCTGCGTGTAGTTATTAAAGTGGTTTTTGGTTTAGACAGTGAGTATGTCCCTAACCGATTCTGGTCTCTTTAATAACATTCGTAATTATTACACCGATTGGTCGTTTAATATATTTCAAAACCAAAACAAATTCAATTTCAAATAGAATTTGTAAACCAACATTTCATTTCTCTTTCTAAATCAATTTCCATAATTTACATTTCAAAACTTCCACATTCATAATTTCAAAACCTTATAATTAAATTTCAATTTCTATTTAAAACAATTCAAATATTGATTCAAGTTCGTATATAAGTTTCATTCCGAAATCATTTAAATTAATTTAATTTAACATTCAAATCAATTTAACTTCATTTATCGATTTCATTCAATTATTCGTTAAGTAAATTTGTCATTCAAACAATTTATTTAATTTCCAATTCATTAAATCAATTACGTAAGTTCAACTCCATTATATCAAAACTTACAAATTTAATTAGATTAAATTCGTCAAATCAAGTTCTTTAAATTACAAGTCTTACATTAATTTCAATTAATCACCTTTTCATTTCTTGTTAAAGAAATTCAATTTCACTTATTCATTTACATAGTTACACATTTCAAAACTCAATTAATAAAGAAACTTAATTTCACTTATTCAAGAAGTTCAATTTCACTTATCAAAGAATTCAATTTTATTTAATTATTAAATAATTTCAAACTTAATTATTAAATAATTTCAAAACTTAATTATATCATTTCTTAATTTTAACAACGTTCTTTCATCAATTACATTGTTAATATTGTGATTCAGATTATTAAATTTTAACATTTTCCTTTCATAAAAATTCAAATTCCAACTTCATTTTAAAACCTTATTATTTATTCAAATAAAATCTTTATTTTATTTTTAAATCAAATTATTGACCAATCGGGTTTTATTTAATTCTCTATCCTAGGTCAAAGTTTAATTTGGGCATTTATCATTTCAACCCGATTCCAGTTCAATTCAAAATCAAAGCATAGCAAAGGGAACTTGCAATGTGATAACTGGGATGGTGTCAAAGTAAATAAACAAGCAATAACAACAACCAATATCAATCCAATAATCAATTCAAATAATCCCGAAATAATCGTATTAATTCACATTGTTGTTTGTGCAAATTAATATAATTATTTCTAGAATCTACACTATCATTTCATGTAGATTAAAGATTATTACACTAATATTGATACGGTTCTTTAATTTATATCAATTATTCAATTTTCTACTACGTCGATTTAAACAAAATACATTTACATGGTTCAAGGTGTATTTTACCAAATTTCTACGTGTCAATTAATTCAACATTTAAAGGGTCATATTATGCAAATGTCATCTAATCAAATTTAACATATATCAAATCTAACTATCCTATGTGAATTTCAGTTTCAAACTATTATCACTTATAACATTAACAATTTAATGTCCAATGTCAACATCAAACAATTAATCATTTAACAACCAAACTATTTTATCATTGTATAAATAACAGACAATGGTGTCAGATGTAACAGGTGAACTGATACAGGTAAAACATATAGATAACAGTGTAGATAACTAACAGCAGCATATTTCAATTGTCGTTTCAATTGAAATCAAATTTAATAAATAAAAGAACATTAATCGTGAGTGATTGCTCACCTTTCGAGGCTAGAGATGATTCGACGATGAAATGAGTTACGAATCCAAGTACAAAGTGAGATAAGCACGAATTCGATAGTCAAGCTGATAAATAGAAACCGATGAACCATTAGAATCAGTTCGATATAAGTTAAAACGAAATGTAAATCATATTGATATACACTTTCTCAAATCAATACAAATGTATTACTTTAAAAATCAATATTGTTATATGTATGGCTATAGTCATAATGAATATAATAATAACATACATAGCTTTCAAAATTTTTATATTACTTAACTTTTTACATATTATATTTTTTCATAAGCTAAACTTTATAAAAATCTAACAGGTACAACTAATATATATATATATATATACCCATAAAAAATATAATTTATAAAATATATGTATATATACCTATATATATATATGTATATGTATAAACCAAACCCACAAAATAATATAACCAGCATATAGCCGTATACTTACTGTATAACAAAGATATCAACTTACACTATATTCTAGTAACAAAGTGTATATATATAATACTGCTTTATAAACTAATCGAATAACTGGACCTAAACAAAACATATACACGTGACATGTAAAAATATATATATACTTATATAATTCTAGCCAATGATCTAAACAAGTTCAACAAACACAGTAAAATAAAAGTATTCAACCGGCTATTTATAATCATGTACACAAACAAACATGTTACATATCACCTATATAACTAGTATACATAATAGTATGTTATATTTAAATATTTAAAATGAAAATTGATTTAATAAACTAACAAAATATAAAACGATACTAACACAGTAAAGATACTATTTAAAAAAAAAGGATACTAACATGATTATCATTATAGACTGGCATATATAAATTCTGTATAACCACAGATTTATAAAAATTAATGTATATATACTCACGCATGATATCTCACCAATGCATAAGGGCCGCCTAGAAACAAAGTCCAAATTATAATGCGCATGCATTTGAAATCAATTATATGTAAAAATATGATGTGCCAGATAAGTATACAGCTATATCAAATGGAGGTAAACTTCTAGTTGGCTATCATAAAACAATTTATATTGTAGTCTCAAAGCTTATTACTGCATAAATAAAACTATAAACAATATTCAATATTTCGTTTCTAATAAAAGCTAGTATAACTATAATTAAGCAATCACTATAACCATACGAACAACTTATTAATATATATCCAATATAATTTGTACATCATGAATATGCTTTAAAATATATATAATTTTACCTATATATAACAAGGGAGATTTACGCAAGCCCAAGCAAAAGAGAGAAGTGGAAGACACGGCTTCAGCTGTGACTTGCGTGGACCAAAGAGAGACAGGCTGACCGTGATCGGAGATGCGGAGGTGGAGGTGAGGCCAGTCTGAGAAGCTGGTCGGTTTGCATGCGATAGAGGGGAAAGACAGAGCAACACTTCCGTTTGGAGGAAGCACAGCCGAGGTTGGTAGGTAGCAAGGGAGGCTAAGGACGATCATCGATTGAGGTGGGTTGCTACTGATGGGTGACGGCGCTCGGTTGAAGCGACCGATGTGTGGTTGGTGGTGCACCAGCGATCGGCGAGGTTTTGCCGCGTGGGTTGGAGATCTGCGCGCGGTTGCTCGGTGGAAGTTAGGTAAATGAGGGCGAGATCGGTTTTGGGTGGGGTGGAAGACGCGGAGGCGGTCGGCTTCAAGAAGACGAGTAGGAAAAAGAATATTACGGGATGATTTTCGAATGGAAGAGGAGAGACAGCGATAGAAAAATATATAGCTTCAGATCTCAAAACATTATATAATTTTAATTTTTTTAGAGAGGTAGAATGTAAGAAGAAATGGAAAAGGCAGAACCATCATTAATAAATTTCACCCAAAAGAAGAGTGACAGGCTGTCAAGTAATAAATGCAAGCTAGAGAACGAAAGGGAATAGCAGTGAACGGACCAGATTTTAACAATGAAAGTGGGGCAACCAAAAGTCGTACGTGAATACCAAGAAATAATAAAAGCTGTGACCATTGGGTTCTGAACGGTGGAAAATAAATGATCACAAGGAAACAAAAAAAAACGGACCGTTACGGTTAACCGTTTTGCCGTTTCCGCTATGTATCTGACTTCAAAACATAGAATTGAATATACCGCGGAGATCAGCACGATGAGACGATCAAAACGGTATATAGATATTAGTGGTACGACTGAATTATAAAAATTCAAATTTTCTACTAGCGGAAAATGCAGCAAAAACGTAGAATAATAAGATCGATGGAGCTAAAGAAGTCCGAATTTGGAAAAACAGAAAATGACGTCTTGCCCAGAAAACGATTTAGAATTTTTCTATGTAAAAATATTTAGGTTTCGAAAACATTTTATTTTCATTACATTTTAACTGATTTAAACCGAAATGACGTGACTAAAATTTACTTTCATATTTTCTGACGAAACTTTACAATTTTCTATGTTTAAATAGACGCATTTTAAATATCGAATTTTCGTTGCGAAATTTTATTATTTATTTTTATTTAACGAAATTTCATTTAACGCAAAACGCACGTTTCTTACGTTAAAATTATTATTTTGGTTTCTGTTATTGGTTACAACTATTTCATATTATTACATTACGTTTTTAATATGTATTACATTATCGGTCTTATCGAAATTGGTTTTGGATTTGTAACTTATATACAAAGAGATTTCCATTTAATAAATCGTAAAATTTTATTTCTATCGGATTTTTAATTAAAATTTTATTTAATTTAGTATTTTTAAAGCTTTAAAAATACGGGTCATTACAGTTAAATAATTAACTATCAAACTTGCCCATTTTTGGTTCCTTGACTTAATATGGGAACTGATTAGTCATACACTTAGCACGAAGCCAACAGAGTATGCTTGATTATCATTTGGATTAAGAATTTTGATTCGAGTAGTGCAGAGTGTCTTTGGTACTCCAATCTGCTGGGTTTCCTCTTGGCGAAGGATAGCAAGTTGAAAGTTGGAAACATGATAAGTCAACGAGACTTGGTTTCCGTATGAGGTTAGGGCCTCCTTTATCATTGTTGGTCTGAAGAGATCGGGGTTAGATTTATTCAAGAACCACTTCGGACCAATGTATGCGTTCGAAAGTGCAGGTTTATGATGATGATTTTGAAGACGAAAATCTTCATAATGTAGGGTTACTTGCCATTAATCTCTCGAGGTGAAATTTACCATATCATATATTCATGGTGGCAGTAGTGCTTTGTTATGAAAATCTACGATATGCAAGGACTTCTCGCTACTAATCCTAGGGGTAATTCCGGACAAGATGTGGAAGGAGAGTGCCTTCGGTTTGTCATGTTCTTGAATAACTTGTATGGACGAATGTCTGTCATTGCATGTCTAATTACATTAATTGATCTCAATGAACGTATCATCTGTTTAGCGGTGGAGAAGACAACTTCTCTTAACCTAACACTCTTTCCTGAGACGTACGAGCTCAGGAGTTATATGTTTGTAGAAATTAGTTGTGTGACCATGGAATGGAAATGTGGCATTCAAAGTGGAATCTGCTATGTGAAAGGTAATCGTTACCTCTAGCCTCATCACCCAGAAATGACAGAACTAGGGTAGAAGCGGGCCAAGCGGCAGATCTATGTGGGTTGTTCCCATTAGGATATGGTCATCACATTTCTAGATTACTCTATATATACAGAGTATGTTGTGTATGCTATGGCCACAGATAGGTTGGGAACGACCATGGTGATGTCATATTCGGTACTATCCAGGCCATGTATACATGCCAAATAGGGGTAGGCCGGCTCTGTGTTGGTTTAGGAGTTTAGTATCTGGACCCTAGGTACATATTTCTAGATTTGTACTATCGGAAGGTAGTCCCTTACCTTCTCATTTATATGGAATCCATTCTCTACTACGTGTCTGCCATTTTGTTTGTAGAACCCACTTTGTGGCTAGTATGGTGGAATTTAATAATGTAACAATTTCGGATATGATTAATTATTATTTTTATACTAGACACTAATATAACATTAGATGATTTGATATGAGATGTTTTGGTTATCGTAAGGTAAAAACCCGCCCGTATTTATGTGCGGCGTGGTGTTACGAAATACCTTTGTTTTGATTAAGAAAAGTTTCACAACTTTAAAATAAATTTTAGAGTGTTTTTCTCACGCTGGTTTACCAGACTGATCCGGGCGTTCTTCTTTTTCAATGCTCAGGTAAAACCGAGCATATTTACAGATTTAATTGGTACTTTGGAGATTCAGCAGATGAGTTTGGAGGTCTTCATTTCGTATCCATGTATATGTTTATTTTCCGCTGCATTGTTGTTTAAATTATCAGCATGATTGTGATTTGATTGTTGTACTCTGATTGATGTATGTATATTAAAGATTACAATATTTCTTTTGTAAAGTTAATTGATATTATATTATATGTTGTTTAGCTGCGATTGTGAGATTCTGTGTTTGTTTTGGTTTCTCTTTCTCTCTTCTTCTTCTTCTTCTTTTCTCTTCTTCTTTCTTCTTTCTTTCCCATAAAGATCCAGCTTTCCATTCAGTTTGGGCTGGGCATGTGCGGTTTATTGTCAGCTTGAACTGTGCGGATTTTCGGGCCTTTACACGTGGTATCAGAGCTTAGGTTTAGTGAATTCTTAGGCTTTGATGGGTACTCATTATAGATAGGGTCGGTAGCACCCTAGAATGATTTTGAGCATATTATAGATATGAGCGCATATTTGTTAGTGATATAAAAATGTTTTATATTGTGTTGGTTGATCTGTTGAGTGGCTTATGGATTTTGGTCAATATGAGTAATTAACGTTATTGATAGGGATCTCTAAACACTCCAACATAGCAATTTGACATAGTATTGTTTTGAAATTGGGTAAATGAAATAATTTTACTTAAATTATATTTTATATATAAAGGAATAATTTTTCAAGAATTATTATAGTTATATATGGTGTATTTGGTTGTTCGTAAATGACAATATTGGGTTGTTATCATTTGTTGTTTGTTGTTTGTGTTCTAATAAAAGTTATTATTATTATAATATAAACAAAGATAAACAATTAAGAAATGGTTTATGTAACCAACGTAAAATTATATATGAGGGAAATTTATAAAATATGATTTGATATAAAAAGGAATTATGTATACGAGTGTTATGGCATGCGCTCCGCACGTGAATTGTTTTTCTTATAAATTGTATATGTTTAAATCAGTCAAAAAATGGTTTTTTATATTTTCAAGTTATATTAAAAATTGTGTATTTGTAAATAATTATTTTGAATTTGTAAAGGAAGTTTAATTTTAGATCCTATTTTTAGAAGCGTTTTAAATTTGTAAAGTATGTTTAATTGTTAGATCCCACATTTAGGGGCGTTTGAATTTGTAAAAGAAGTTTAATATTAGATCCTATTTTTAAGTGATTGTGATTTGATAATATATAGAAGTATGTTTTTGGTAGATCACGTTGATACCAAAAAGTTGTGATACCAAAGCTATTACAACTATTATTAAAGAAAGATTATTAAAGATGTGTTGAATTATCCAGAAGAATCTTTTATCATCTGACGTACATATTTAACCTATTCTCATTTCAGCGAATACGCAAACCTAGAAATATATTCATTGAAATATTCAAGTTTTAACTTAGTTTGAATTGTTCCAGGCTAGGTAGAAATAATAGGTTAGAAATAACACAAATTATTTTTTGGTTTAGGTGGTTGTAAAGAGAATAATACAGATAATACTTGAATTATATATGAGTGGCGGGTATTTTGGGAAGTTCACGGTCAGACTAAAAGATTGCGCTTCCAAGCCAACTATTAATAAAGATATATGATGACAAATGATTTGAATAACAAATAAAAACTAGGTGTTTAAATTCTAGAAGTTGTTATTTAAGTATTTTGCTGAAAACTTAAGAAACTAAGTTTTATAACCTATAAATTTTGAGAATTAGCGAGTTAAAACAAAATTTTAAACTTGTTGAATACGAACATTAAGAAAAGTAAATTAGATAATTGAACTATGAAATGAAACTTAACTTATAGTTAAGTTAAATAAAATGAATTTTGAAATGAAATTTGACTTAAGAAAAGTTAAATGAAATTTGATTTGTAATAAATTAATGGAATGAATATGAACTTGAGTTATAAAATGAAATTCAACTTAAGTTGCAAAATGAATTGAACTAATGAAATAAATTAGTGAATGGAATAAATTTTGGAATGTTGTTTTTCAAAATTGAACATGAACTTAAATTGTGAAGTGATAATGAAAATAAGTTGTGTTGTATAAATTTTTTTAAAATAAACTTAAGTAAAGAATTTTATGGAATGGTTATTAAGTGTTATTAGTATTAAAGAAATATTACTAAGTGAAGAATGAATGTAAATGTAAATGAACGTGAATTAAATAAAACTGAATAGTGAATATAAATGTAAATGAAATTGGAAGTTAATGAATTGAAGGATAATAATTAAATGTACGTCAATTGATTTAATTGGAATGTAAATTAATGGAATGTAAATCAATTGAAGTAAGTTAAATTGAGTGTAAATGATTTGTATGTAAATGAAAGTATAAATTAAAAGTTGACATTGAAAATGCAAATTGAAATGGTTCTGAATTAATTGAATGGATATTACTTTCTATATTTTTGTTCTCATTAATTTTTAAGTATTTAGTAGGTGCGGATGGCATATGCTTCACATTTGGAGCTCGCTTTCACGCTATATTGATTATGCACGCTTGCTAATAAATATTAAAGGTACATATCTTGGATTACATATCGTACTTTTACACTTTTTCCCTACGGGATGCCTCATCCTAGAAAATGAGATGTATATTTGTGATTATATATATATTGTGATTTTTTTGATTGAACCGCGCAGAGTAGGCGCTGTGTAACAACCCGAGGTTTTATAATTGTTGATTATCGTCAAATGACGACTTAATTTGTTTGACAATTGTAATTGGAATTATATTCGAATTGTAATTCGTTTATCAATTATAAATTCTTTTAAATAATTTTGTTAAAGGATATACGGGCTTTAAATAAACATTTCCCTTTTTAAATTTTATTCAGCCCATTTCTATAGTCGTTGAGATAAAGGCCTATGCCGTTCCCTCCCCCTAATTCATTTTCTCTTCGAACCCTAAAAATCAAACGAGCGAAAATAATGGCGGCCACAAGAAACGTCTTTGTTCGTTCGTTCAGAAAATAGGGTTTTTATCGATTTTTGGCCGCCACGACTTCGAGTTCCCTTGCCGTTCTTCACCATCGCGTCTTTGACTTGTTCAACCTGTCTTCGATCGAGGGTGATTCATCTGATTCGTTCGATGTTAACTTAGGCCGAGTGGATGTATGCCCTTCGAGAAAGGTGAGTGAACTTTTTCACTCACATCTATTCATTCCATTGTTTGAACTTAAGCCAAAGTTCTTGATTATCTCTGCCATTCGATTTTGTTTTGCTATGATTACGTGAGTATTGTTGATGTTGATGATTTCCCTGACTTTCGTTCTTTACACGATTACTGGGTTGACACGATTTTTATTTGGTGAATTCATTTTTCTGATGACATGAATTTCTGCTGTCTACTGCCTTGGCTTGAGATTTCATTTAACAAATCATGATTATTTGCGACTACACGTTGTTGTGTAGTACTATGGATGTTTGGTTCCCCATGTTACACTGAGCACCTCATTTGACCTACCTGCATTGGTTCACGGGTGCTCAGTATCACTTGATATCGTTGTTTCATTACTGAGCCTTATTCATGCGTGTTTCAATTAGAGTCTAGTGGCCATGTCACTCCTTTGGGGTTGTGATTCACTTCATGTTGCTTGAGATGTTGGTTCGGTCTTGTACCTGTAGTTAATTCATGTGCACTTTGTCAGTTAACTGTTGCATTCATGTGCTTAATCCATATCCCCAGTTTGACTTTGTGGGCTGGATAATTAATGTCGTCACTTGGCCATCTTATTGTCATGTTGTATTGGGTTTGATCTTGTTGCATATAGACTTGTTGCCTGTTCGTCATTGTATGAGGTCTCTGCCCTTGTATTTAGTTACTTGCTGCTGCACTATTGCTTCTTCCATCATGTAGTAATGAGTTCGTATGGCGTTGCTTGCTGCACTCAAGCTTGCCGCAACATGATGAAGCTAAGTGGAGATGTTGTACTTGGGTTTATCTTTGTATTGTGAGTTCGACACTGTTTTGTGGCTTTGTTTGAACTACCTAATTAAGTGAAATTGATTTTTGAGTTATGTTGCCTTTGCATTCTGGTCATTTGCGTTGTAGCCATACACTGGCATATATTCTGGGTGTAGTTACATCCATGCTCTTGTCACTGGTTGTATTGTCGACTTATGTGGTTTATGAGGTTGAAGTATTTTTGTTGTCCACTGTTTGGACATTTGGGCTCTTTGTAGCTGCAGTTTCATTTGTGTTGGCATTACACTTGAGTTGAACCCGATCATTGGGTTTGACCTTGTGTTCATTTGTGATCTTTTGGTGTATCTCTTGCGATAGTGGCGAGGCAGTACACGCGTGCGTGTACTGCAGCCCTATCAGTTTTGACAGTTTTAGATTAATGTTTCGATTTGTTGAATTGTTTCGTTGGTTAATTTCAATATTTTGAAGTTGTAATCTGCTTTGGATTGCTGATTGGTTGTTTAACACTGTTTAGTGTTATATTTGCCGTTATCCAATTCTCGTATCGAGAGTTGGATATACGAGATTTCTGTGACTGTCGTCTATTTGATGTTTGATTATTATTGCTCCTGTGCATTAATAACTGAGTTTGAATTAGACTGACCCGTGTATTATTTTCTTTTGAATTTAATACTCGGGTCAGACCCGAGTTATTTCAGGTTGTAGATTTCCTTCTTTGAGTTGCTGTTCGGGATTTGAAGACCTTTCACATTTTTTGTAGTAGTCATGTCATTGTATAGAACGATATGTATTCATGTATATTAGTCGATAATGTACTTGTATATATAACTTCTAGAGTCGACAGTTGTAGTTGTGTAACGACCCAGGATTTTTGATAATTAAAATTCGAATATTTAATTGATTTTAAATTTTAATAAGTGGAATTAATAAGTCGGATAATTTAAAATTCGAATATTGAGTTTAATTGGATAGTTAAATCAATAATTTAATAGTGAAATTCCAGAAATAATTTAAATCTGGATTAAAAATGATTGAAAATGATTTGGAAAATTTTATTTTATCATACTGGAGTTATAGAAAGGTTATAGAACTTTCAGAATCAAATTTGGAGTTAATTTGTGAAAATTGAATATTTTAGTATTTAATTATCGACTGTAAAAATAGCCAATTTTCGAACAGTCTCAGAATTGAACGAAACCAGTTCCATTGGATCCGTAATAGTTAGTTATTATCGGATTTCAATTTTCATATCAATCGGAGTTGTCGTTTGACCGTGGCAGCTTGAAACGCATCGAATTGTTTTTAATTTTAAATCGTCGAGTTAAAAATAGTCATTTTTCAAACGGTCTCGGATTTCGACGAAACCAGTTTCATCGGATCCGTAATGTGATATTATTGTATGATTTCAAATTTCGTAATTTTTGGATTTACCGTTTGTCCGGTACGAATCAAAACGCCTCGAAATCGATTTAAATCGGTTTAATTTAAATTGATCGTTTACTGTCATATCTCACACAGACGATCGAATTAGCTTCCGAAACCTGTTCCATTGCATTCGGAACGCGGGATAAACCCCAGAAATGCCAGTTACCGCGCGTAAATCGGAGTTTGAAAAACCCGGATGAATAGTGTTCGATAAATCTCTATATATAGACCCATTTCTCACAAAATTAAAACAAAATATAAACTAGGGTTTCAATTCTCTTCAGCCGCCTCTTATAAAACGAACGGCCAGAAACGTTCAAATTTCATTCCTTAATCCCTCCCAATCCACACGTTTTTGGCTGAAGTGATCAACTGAGATGTTGTAGAGATTCGCGAGAGCTTTGATCTCGTACGGGTATGATCGAAAATAGTCGTGTAAATTGATGGCAGTTGGAGTTGGAAGACGTGCGTTTGGGCACGGTTTTCGAGAAGCCTGGGGGGCCGAGTTGCACGCTGTTCGAATCGGAGGCAGAGCTTGTGGTGGCGCTTCACGTGGTGGAGTTTGATCGGGGTAGAAGCGAACGTGGGTGGTCGCGAAATTGAGGAGGAAGTGGCGGCCAAATGGGTTTAAACGTGATGAAGCCTGGAACGCGTACGTGATTTGGGAGGGAAGATGAAAGCAAGCGGCCTTGATTTCTTGACCTGGAATGAACGGTGGATGTTGGATTTAGGTATAAAAATTAAATTAAAGTTGTAATTAATTTTGTAATAATGTGTATAAACTTTAAAATTGTATATCTTTTCCATACAAGGTCGGAAAATTACGAAACGAAAAGCGTTGGAATCGTATCGTCGAATACTTCGCGATGCAACCGAATTGGAAGCGACCGGGGTTAGTGAAAATTTTGAGTGAAATTAAACGTCTGTTTAATTTCATTCGAAATAAACGCTGTAATCAGAATTAAAATCACGGTGAGATTTTTCTCACTCAAATTGAATGTGGAATTTTTACAGTTATTGATTGATGATTGACTGTTTGGATGTGATATTAGATATAGTAGGATCTATATATATATATAGCAATATATACATATTGGCATATGTATATATTGGATTGATTGATTTCCCGCCTCGTATAGCGGATGAGACCCTATTGCGCCGTTAGTAAGCGGATTTTTATAAAACCTATATACCGCGATAATTCCGTACTGGAGCAGAATTGGTATTGTGCTAACATCTTTGGATGCAGGGAAACAGGTTGGAGGGATCCAATTGGATTCCTCAACTGTATTTACTTATTTACAGATATTGATGTATATTCTGTTATCATATGATGATATATGATATTTGACTGTTGTGATGGACTGATTGGTGTTGTGGCATCATCGGATTCAGTTTTGGAAATGTAAAAATAACGACTTTTACTTTAAAAAGGTTTTTAAAGTGATTTTTGAAAATATACGTTTTATGGAATTTTTGAATCGATTATAAACGTAAAATTTTAAAGTTATAAAAGTTATAATTTTTAGTGAAATATAACCGAAGTGTCGTTTTTGAAATAAAAGTCGATTTATTTATAAAATGGTTTAAATGGGATTTTTGAATAACTATAAATGATTTGTATAGAAAGATTTATAAAATTGATAATTTATAAATCAAAATATTGGACTTACAAAATGAATTTTTTTTATAAGTGTTAAAAGGAAGTATAAGTGAATGAAATAAATAGATTTATAACGTGAAGTTATAAAGTGAATAGATACTGTAGAATAAAGGATTTATAAGAAATTTACTTATAAATTTGACTTTTACACTTAGATGAGATATGAATAGAAATTGCTAAATGAAATGATTTTATAAGTGGAAATTGTTATAAAGTATAAATGCGATTTATAAACGTTGTTTATGAATCCGAAATCACTTATCTTGATAAGTAAATTATAGAAGTAAATAAAAGAAAATTTATAAGTCGAAGTTGTTATTAAAATAGAAATAGAATTTATAAACGTGTTTATAAATTCAAAATCAGTTGAATTTGAGAAATTAAATATAGAAGATTTTTAAAGAAGATATATTCGCGATTTTGGATAGCGAATTTTTATTGAGATAAAAATGTGTAGAAATGATTGAAATTGGGTTAAGTGAATTTTATTCACGATTTTGGACAGTGAATATATTATTAAATAAATGGATTTATTTTTGAAGAAGTGATATTAAAAATGAAGTTAAACATTTTAAAGATGTTTTAAAATGTATTGTGAATCGAAAGCATAGATTTCAACACTTGTTATTGAAATAGGCGTTTTCGAAAATATAAGGAAATGATGGACTATAACACTGTTGTTATAGTAAATGATTTCCGAAAGGAAATGTTTTGATGTAGTATTGGGATTTACATATCTATCTTAATTTCAAATCCCTATACTAGAGATTTTGAGTCGTCGTAACGATGTTTTACGTAACATTCGTTTTGACTCAAATAAATGTGTTTAAAGAGAATGATTTCCTTAAAGTATGAATATGTACTTAATATTGATTTAAGTATATCGAATATTTTCAAATGTTGAAAATAAATGATTTGTGAAATACTTATTATTAAATAAGTATGGAATGTTTTCCAATATGAAATGAATGTTTTTGAGATTTATCTTCTTAAAGATAAATCGAAATCGAACATTGAAAACGATTTGAAAATCGTATATCAGTAGATATTTTGAAAGATATAAATTCACTATGGAATTTATAAAGGAAAGGGAAACTGTTTAGAAAAAATAAACGTTGATTTATTTTTGAAGTGTGGAAATTTTTATATCTAGAAAAGATATTTTTGAAGATGAAATAATTTGGAAAATTATTTGGAATCTGATGATGGTGCGCATCTTTATTGATAGTTAAATAACCGACTATCAATAATTACCTTTAGATAGGTATTTGTTGTGAATTGGATGAATTTGAATGCCACACTTATTTTTAAATAAACGCTCACTATTCGGGTTAGCCGGGAAAGGACCATGGGGTCGTATAACCCATTCCGAATATGTGATACGTCGTTATGAATTGCATTTGAAGACCGGTGTTGAAGACCGGATATTTTTGAAAACGGAAGGATTACCGTCGAGTTACTCTACATCGGCTGATCTCCGATTTAGAGGTTTTATCACCCTTAGTGACGGGAAGTCCTGACGTGATTGAAAATTATCCGGAATTGCAAGGGCTTCGTGAGAAGTGCCTTCGGTTCTGTTCGATCCCGGAACAGACTTGTATGGATTGTGTGTCTGACGTTACAATTTGAGATATAAAGCTGATTTCTTTCAAATACATTTCTGTTGGTGGCAGAGAATTTATTCTCTTAACTTAACACCCTTCTCTGAGACGTACGAGCTCAGAGGTTATGTAGTTGAAATTTATCAGCGATATATCCCAATTTGGTAACGTGGCATACTGAGTGTTGCTGTGAAATGATCAGTGTTTGATCATTTGTGATATGATCATTTGTTTGATCTTATATCTTTGTGATCATAGGTTGATCATTTTGTTTGACCCGAAGCAGGGCTTTTTTGTAGAAAGCGTAGCTTTGTGGACGAGACTTCATCGAGCCTCACACCCCGGAAATGGTCGAAACAGGAAGGATGCGGCAAGGTTCTAGGGAGTAGCGCCCCTTAGTGTATGTCATTCCTTCTGGATAGAGGTGGTATCATGGTATGGAGCCCAGATACTTAACCTATGTGGTTACTGCATTATTATTATCTATGTGGTTTGTTGGAAATCGGAGATCCTCGGGAAGATCGGTTACGATCGGGGGATGGCATACGCGTGTCAGTAGTTACCTATTTTTGCAGAGGTAACCCGGCCTTGTGTTGGCAGAGATCTAACCGTAATGTTAGGTTATTTCTCGGGTCGTCTATTCCAGGGACGTACCCATCGTGGATAGGAAGTTCCTTAGCCTGACCATTTGTTGGAAATCCAAACTCCAATACGTGATTTGTACGGTATTAGTTGTAGAACCTGCCATTTACGTACGGTGGTCACCACTGTTTAGATGGTAGCTATAGTAGGCATACGATACTGGTCGTATGTTGGCTAAGATTAATATTATACTTTCGAAATGATTTCTACACTATGCACTAATAATAATATTCAAAATGATTTGATTTTGCGTAGTAAGCATCTTTGACTATCATAAGAAGAAATCTCCTCCAATTCTGCGTTTGCATTGTGTGTGTGGTGGGAGGTCTTATGGTAGTCTCATTTTCCAAAAAGCATTGCGAATTTGTTTTATTTTCTTTGTGAAAGAATAACTGTTTTACGATCTCACACCAGTCACCATGACTGACTCGGAGTTTATTGTTCCCTTCTAAACTCTGGGTGCCCACCAATTTCCACACGGGCAGCCTAGAGTTATATTATCAGGATATTCTGGATATTCTGGAGCTTGGAGATAAGCTGGATGACGAGACGTAGTATTTGTATCTGATAGTATTTATTCCGCTGTGTATTCTGTATGAGGACAGGTTATATAACCATCCATTGTTGTATTGAGTTGTATATTGACTCTGATGATTGATGTAATGTAATAACAGATATAACCCTTTTGTTTTTTAAATGATATTCATTTATCTATTATATGTTGTTCCGCTATGATATGTGAGATTCTGATATTGTTCTGTTGCTGTTCTGTTGTTCTTCTTCTTTCTTTCTTTCTTTTTCTTCTATCTTCTTCTTCTACCTTTTTCTTCTTTCTTAAAACCATAACTTTTCGGGTTTTCGGCATTCGATGGCTCAGCAGTCGATAAAGTGAGTATCGATGTTGAATTTTCGAAAGTCGAAAATTTTCGGGACGTTACAGTTGGTATCAGAGCATATGGTTAAGCGACAACCCTGCTCTGTTGGGTGTTACTCATTAGAGATAGAGTCAGTAGTGCTCTAGAATGAGTTGAGTGTAATAATAGATACGAGTGCGTATTTGTTATTTGAATATAAATTGTTTTATATTGTGATGATTGGTTTATTGAGTGGTATATGTATTCTGGTCGGTATTGTCCGTACAACTCTATCGATAGGGATCTCTAAACACTTGAATAGAACAATTCGGCACAGTATTATTTTAAATAGGGTAAATGAGATAATTTTGCCCAAAACTATTTTTGTATAGAAAAGAAATGTTTTTCTATAAAGTACTATAGTATATGGTTGCATGGATGCTAGGAAGTAATAATAGTAAATTATTATCATTGAAATTGAATAAGAAATTGAAATCATAACTCCAAAATTAAGAGATAAATCCATATACAAATGAAATTTAAGAATGCAAATTATAAATGTGATTTGTAATTTAAAACGGAATTCCAGAGAAGTTTTTGGAAATGTTTTGAAAGGAATTTGAAATTTTTTGGGGATTTGGAAGTTTAAACCTTTTTGAATTTGAAAATGAATTTCAAAGGTTTTGAAAAGTATTTTTGGAGAGATAAAAGCTCTAAACTCTTTTCGGTCGCTGGAAAATAATTCCGATGATGATCGCGACATCATCGGTGTTTATTTTCGGGTTTCCAAAAGAGAAATTGCTGCCAAATTGTTTTAAAAGGAAAGTGTTTGGAAAAATTTGGGTTTTGTTTTGAAAATTCAAATGGATGATTTGAATTGTTTTCAAAAATGGTTTTGAAAAAGTTGGAAAAGACTCAGGAATGCTATATAAAAATATTTATGAAATATTATGAAGTTGATAACTTGTAAAGTTTAAAGTTTAAATAAAAATCCATTTAATGGATGAAATTTTAAATATGAATTGGAAGCATAAGGAAACGAATTCATATATAAATAAGATGGTAAATATGAATTGTAAATGTGATTTATAAATGAAAATGGAATTCCAGATAGATATTGGAAAATTTAAAATTCATTAATGAAATGAATTTGTAATATGAATATATAAGTGATTATATAAATCGAAATGAAAATAAGTTGATAACTTATAGGATATTTGAAATCTGTTTGAAATGAAAGTTCAAATTGAAACTTGAATTGTGAGATAAATGAAAAGAGATGGTTCGAATTTAAAGATAAATTCAAGTAAGTAGAGATAAATTTTCAATGAATGGAATTCACAATTGTAAGTGAATAAAAATGAAACTGAATGTTGAAAACGAATATGAATTTGTTAGTGGAATTAGAATTTGTAACGAATTAGTAACTGAAACTAATCTAAAATAATGTAGTTATGAATGAAAGATAATTGATAGTGAAGTAAAAATGATACAAGTAGTTTATATCGAAATTTTGTAATCGAATTTGCAAAATAGTTTGAATATATGTAACTAGATATTATGGCTAGTAGGATATACAGGTGATAAATTGGGATTTTGATTTCAAAGATAAATTTGAATTGCTCGACAAAAGGTAAGTATTTGAATTTCGATATGAGTTTTGATGATTTCTTCTCTAGCCGCTTGGTTTTTTCTTTTTCTTTTTGAAATCTGAGAGTCCGTAGGGACATTTTGTAGTCGTACCGTATTAGCCGCGCAAAGGAGACGCTGGCGAAATTTTTCGGGAATTTAGGGCGTTAGAAAAATTTTGAGAAAATTTTGAAGTTTAAAAATTTGAATTTAAACTCGAATTTGAATTGAGAAGTAAACAAGGTTGTTTAAAACTCATAATTGAAGTTAGAAAGCTAGTTGAATGATAACGAATCTTTATTAGAAAGATTTGTTTTGAAAATTTGAGAAAACTATTTGAATTTGAGAAAAATAGTAGACGAGTTAAGGACCTTTCTTCCTAACTTGTAATTTCGAGGACGAAATTCTTTTAAGGGGGGAAGTCTGTAACGACCCAGGATTTTTGATAATTAAAATTCGAATATTTAATTGATTTTAAATTTTAATAAGTGGAATTAATAAGTCGGATAATTTAAAATTCGAATATTGAGTTTAATTGGATAGTTAAATCAATAATTTAATAGTGAAATTCCAGAAATAATTTAAATCTGGATTAAAAATGATTGAAAATGATTTGGAAAATTTTATTTTATCATACTGGAGTTATAGAAAGGTTATAGAACTTTCAGAATCGAATTTGGAGTTAATTTGTGAAAATTGAATATTTTAGTATTTAATTATCGACTGTAAAAATAGCCAATTTTCGAACAGTCTCAGAATTGAACGAAACCAGTTCCATTGGATCCGTAATAGTTAGTTATTATCGGATTTCAATTTTCATATCAATCGGAGTTGTCGTTTGACCGTGGCAGCTTGAAACGCATCGAATTGTTTTTAATTTTAAATCGTCGAGTTAAAAATAGTCATTTTTCAAACGGTCTCGGATTTCGACGAAACCAGTTTCATCGGATACGTAATATGATATTATTGTATGATTTCAAATTTCGTAATTTTTGGATTTACCGTTTGTCCGGTACGAATCAAAACGCCGCGAAATCGATTTAAATCGGTTTAATTTAAATTGATCGTTTACTGTCATATCTCACACAGACGATCGAATTAGCTTCCGAAACCTGTTCCATTGCGTTCGGAACGCGGGATAAACCCCAGAAATGCCAGTTACCGCGCGTAAATCGGAGTTTGAAAAACCCGGATGAATAGTGTTCGATAAATCTCTATATATAGACCCATTTCTCACAAAATTAAAACAAAATATAAACTAGGGTTTCAATTCTCTTCAGCCGCCTCTTATAAAACGAACGGCCAGAAACGTTCAAATTTCATTCCTTAATCCCTCCCAATCCACACGTTTTTGGCTGAAGTGATCAACTGAGATGTTGTAGAGATTCGCGAGAGCTTTGATCTCGTACGGGTATGATCGAAAATAGTCGTGTAAATTGATGGCAGTTGGAGTTGGAAGACGTGCGTTTGGGCACGGTTTTCGAGAAGCCTGGGGGGCCGAGTTGCACGCTGTTCGAATCGGAGGCAGAGCTTGTGGTGGCGCTTCACGTGGTGGAGTTTGATCGGGGTAGGAGCGAACGTGGGTGGTCGCGAAATTGAGGAGGAAGTGGCGGCCAAATGGGTTTAAACGTGATGAAGCCTGGAACGCGTACGTGATTTGGGAGGGAAGATGAAAGCAAGCGGCCTTGATTTCTTGACCTGGAATGAACGGTGGATGTTGGATTTAGGTATAAAAATTAAATTAAAGTTGTAATTAATTTTGTAATAATGTGTATAAACTTTAAAATTGTATATCTTTTCCATACAAGGTCGGAAAATTACGAAACGAAAAGCGTTGGAATCGTATCGTCGAATACTTCGCGATGCAACCGAATTGGAAGCGACCGGGGTTAGTGAAAATTTTGAGTGAAATTAAACGTCTGTTTAATTTCATTCGAAATAAACGCTGTAATCAGAATTAAAATCACGGTGAGATTTTTCTCACTCAAATTGAATGTGGAATTTTTACAGTTATTGATTGATGATTGACTGTTTGGATGTGATATTAGATATAGTAGGATCTATATATATATATATAGCAATATATACATATTGGCATATGTATATATTGGATTGATTGATTTCCCGCCTCGTATAGCGGATGAGACCCTATTGCGCCGTTAGTAAGCAGATTTTTATAAAACCTATATACCGCGATAATTCCGTACTGGAGCGGAATTGGTATTGTGCTAACATCTTTGGATGCAGGGAAACAGGTTGGAGGGATCCAACTGGATTCCTCAACTGTATTTACTTATTTACAGATATTGATGTATATTCTGTTATCATATGATGATATATGATATTTGACTGTTGTGATGGACTGATTGGTGTTGTGGCATCATCGGATTCAGTTTTGGAAATGTAAAAATAACGACTTTTACTTTAAAAAGGTTTTTAAAGTGATTTTTGAAAATATACGTTTTATGGAATTTTTGAATCGATTATAAACGTAAAATTTTAAAGTTATAAAAGTTATAATTTTTAGTGAAATATAACCGAAGTGTCGTTTTTGAAATAAAAGTCGATTTATTTATAAAATGGTTTAAATGGGATTTTTGAATAACTATAAATGATTTGTATAGAAAGATTTATAAAATTGATAATTTATAAATCAAAATATTGGACTTACAAAATGAATTTTTTTTATAAGTGTTAAAAGGAAGTATAAGTGAATGAAATAAATAGATTTATAACGTGAAGTTATAAAGTGAATAGATACTGTAGAATAAAGGATTTATAAGAAATTTACTTATTGTAACGACCCACTATTTTGGACCATTCAAATCGACAATAATCCACACATGTCTGACTTGAATAATTCAAAATAACAGATTGTAAATAAATTTGGAGCAAATGAAATCAAATACACAGAATCACAAACACAGAACATATCAGAATAACTCGCAGCGGAAATAAAATACCATAGTAGTTCATGAAGCTACTATATACAAACTCTCAAAAACATATACATAATATCTGCTTGAAAACATATACAATAGACATCTTAAATAAATAGAAGTTTATGAATACCAGAACTGAAATAGAACAACTGAACTGAAAGGAACAGATAACTAGACAAGCAGAATCTCCAGCGATTCCTAGCTCCAGAAAGAAATCCAAAGTTAAGCTGTAAATACTCAGGCTGACCCGAGCGTAAAGTAAAACACAAAACACTCGAGTCAGGACAATATATACTTATATAATGTAAACCAACTCAAGTGAGCTGTAGTAGAAATGCACAATAACTCAAAGGATGCTTGGGATCGCCCATCCTTCAAGGATCAGTTAAACAATAAATTAAATACACCCCGTGGTTAAAATTTCAAAATGGTATTTTATTCTTCGAAATCAAATATCATTTCAAAATTCAATATCCTTCAAAAATCCATTTCAAAATATCAAAATATCATATTTCAAAATAGTTTATATTTCGAAACAAATTACTTTATTTTAAATCATAAAAATAAAGTTATTATTAATAATTAAATTATTAAATTTCCAAAATTTTAATCTTTCATTCGTTCACTTAAATTAATTAAAACAATGAAAATTCAACTTTTGCAGCATTTAGAAAATGCTACGGAAAGTCACATTTAAAACAGTTCAATTTAACAAAAGACAGCATTTAAAATGCTGTAATAGGGTTACATTAGTTTCAAATAAACTTAGTTAAATTCAACCATTATAACATTACAAAAATACTATAATAGCCTTTAATTAAATTTAGCCATTTGGTTCATTATTATCAACTACAGCATTTACAGATGTTGTATTATCATTTACATTAGAATTAATAGCATTTCAGAGATGCAGTTAATTAACTTCAAATATTCAGTATAATTTCACAAACAATTATATTTTTATATAAATCATTTTTAACTTATAAAATCATATATAATCATTCAAATACCCTTATATTCATGATTTTATAAAGTTAAACCTCCATTCAAAAATCAAAATTTAATAATAATTCACTTATTAAATTCCAATTTTAAATTATAAATTCATTAAATTAAATTAACTTAACACTTAAGTTTAAATTGTCAAATATAACTTAATTCCATTTTTTTATTTACTTAACTTAAAATTCACTTTTAAGCAAAATTCACAAATTTCCAATTTTAGTTATATTTCAAAATTTCAACTTAAATATTCATTGATTTCACATTTTAACTTTATTCAAAATCATTAATATAATATAAAAATCATTTAAATTCACTTTAATCCAAATTATCATGAATTTATCACATTTCACATTTAATTTAAATTCCAATTATCACCAAATTAAAATTTCCCAAATTAACTTACATTTCAAATTTTCTAATTTTACCATTAATTTATTTCACTTATAAATTTTCAGAAAATCAATAATGCTTTACAAAAATCATTTTTATTTAGTTTAAATCAAAATATCATAATATTTACATTTCTAAAATATTTTTAAAAAAATTTATAAAACATATTTTAACAACGGGTCTATATTTCATTTTCTAGCCTAGGTAAAGTGATACGGGTAATATATCATTTCAACCCGTAATTTACAAAGAAAACCCGGGTTTGATCATTTCAAACCCGCAAATCCCAAGTAAATGAAAATAATTGAAAATCATTCAGGCCTATCATTTCAGCCCATAACGATTTTCTCCTATTCTAAAGTCCGTTCGGGTATGTATCATTTCAACCCATAGTGATTCTAATCTAAAAGGAACTTGCAGTGTGATAAACTGATAAAAATAACAGAACAACATAATATAACAGTAACATATGATATAACAGGTGTTTAAGCATGTGTAAACATCATATAATAGTGACATAGCAAATATAATATGGTGATGCAATTTACAGATTCACATGTGATCGATTTACTATTAATATAAGTATAAAACTGTCTGGTGAGAATAACTCACTGGTATAAGCTGGAGACGATAACTGAAACGTACAAACTAAGATCTTTGAAGGCACAAAAGCACAAATAAGATTTGAGATTGGGAGAGCCAAAGATTAATCACCTTGAATACATTCAAACAAACAAACAATCTACATAAGTTTTCAACCCGAATATAATAAAACAATGTTAGAAATGAATGTACAAAACATCACCAAAGTATTTGCACTTGCTTCAACCACTTGTGCTTCAGTCTAGGGTCAGAAACACATGGCTAAGCATGGGTTAAGATCTGGTCTTTGGGTTGGTAAGGGTCGGCCTAGCATGTAAGAGGTGATGGTGTAGAGAGATAGGTGCATGAACTACAGCTACAAGGCATAAACAACATGATTTCTAGGCAAACAAAGAGCTCGGCCAAGGCAAGGGTAGGCACGGCCATGGCTACAGGTGGGGTAGGGATGACATGGCAGTGGGTTTCAGGTCGTCTATGGGTGGTGGAGGTGGAGTAGGTGGCGGCCAAGGAGGAGTTTGGAGGTGGTAGTGATGTATGGTGCTCGGCTTGGCATATAAGGTGAAGTTTTTTGTGTATTTTTGTGTGGATCAACAACAAGGTGGCCACGGCTATGGAAGGATAGTGGGCTGGAGGTGATGGTGGCTGGTTGTGGTGGTGGTGGAAGCAGCCATGGTGCTGGAGGAGGGAGGGCCGAACAATATAGGTGAAGCAAGTGCAAGTACAAGAAGAAAACAAGTAGGAAAAGTGTAGAAAAGTGAATTATTTACCAAAGTTTTCTCTTCAGGAGATGGAGGCCGACATTTTTGTGTTTGAGAAGGTTTTGGTGCGTGAAAAATGAGGGGAAGTTGGCTGAAGCAAAGTGATAAGGTCAGCAAATGAATGGATGTGGTGATTGGTAATGAAAAGGTAAGGTTGAATATGAAAAGGTGGGAATTCAAAAGGCCTTAGGAAATAAAAAGCCACAAACCTTTCAAATCACTTTTATTTCTTTTTAATAAGTTTAAATAACTGAAAATAATTAAAAATTCAGTTTCAATTCGAAAATGTAACAAATATACAAAATATAAATAAATAAATATTAATTATATATGATTAAAATAAGAAAATAGTACAAAATGAAAACTAGTCTAGAAAATTTGAAAATAAATGAAATAAACTTAGGGAAAATTGTATGGACTTGGAAAAATATTTATAAATAAAGATAAGAACATAAAATAAAAATGCATTCACAAAAATAAATAAATAAATTTTAATTAAATAAAATTTAAATGAAGAATATAGTAGAAAAATAGAAACTAGTCTTTAATAAATGCAATAAATTTTGGAAAAGTTTTATTATCACTTCAAAATATTAAAAGACAAAAATATACATAAAATAACATATTAACACATTTTAAAATAAAATATGACAAAGAAAATATGATTTATAAAATTTAAAATAGGCAAAATTGCAAAATAAAACAAATTATACTCAAAATTGAAATGTACATAACTTTTACAATTTAATTCCGTTTTCAACGAAACAAAAAGCAGTATTCATGTTATTAAGTCTATTTTCATAATAAAAGATAAAATTTAAGATTTTAAACAATTTAAATTTGAAGTTTTAAAAGTCAAAGTTTGACCAGTTTGACCAGAAATCCCCTTTTCAGGAAATGTTCAATTTATACCAGTTTGAAATTAAAAGTTACATAATAATCAACATTTATATTTAAAAATGAAATGTTTGAAATAAAACAAGTTTAAAATAGTTTTCAAAATATAATAAAGTCAAATAAAATATATACAAAAATCTAGGGCTGTTACACTCTCCCCCACTCAAATCTTTTCGTCCTCGAAAAGGAATGAAGTATGGAAACACAGAAAAAGATAGAATGGAATAGGATTAAGACAAGATGACAAGAATATTAAAATTATACCTGATAACTGTTGTTATAGGTAAGTTTAACAAGGTGGAGAATAGGAATAGCAAGAAGGGAAAATAGGACGAAAGACAAGGATGAGCCATTAATTAAAATTGTTGGTTAAAGAGGTAAAATATTTAAAACACTTTAAAATCCTTTAGGAAGGAAAATAACTGATCAAAATATCCTTTATATAATATTTTATCAAAATACTTTTATAACTCGATGTTTCAACAAGTTTATCCTTGTTCCTGTAGACTCTGGTAGTGCGTTGATCAGGCGCAAAACTGGAATTCTCCAGGTACTTAGTAGACCTGTTTCAACACCTAGTGAAAATACTGGGAAAACCTTTAAAAACAGATATGGAAAGTACAATCCAAACAAAAACGAATCAAATCATGGATCGCAGATACACAATGGTTACGCCTGGGTCCCCCAGGAAACATCCGTACCTTTTAAGCATTCACTGCCTTGCGAATTTCGCCATGCAACAAAACGGTGGACCGCAGGATACATAAAAATGGTTACGCCTGGATCCCCCAGGAAACATCCATACCCCTTAAGCAATCTCTGCCTTGCGGATTACGCCACTAACACGACCATAGATCGCAGATACACAATGGTTACGCCTGGATCCCCCAGGAAACATCCGTACCTTTTAAGCAATCACTGCCTTACGAATTACGCTATGCAGTCGAGTTCGTAAGACCATGGGTAACGCCATGGAATTCGAAGGACACTCGAGTATCATATCCGGAAAACCAAAAATCAAAGAGAATAATATCGATAGAATGAATCCAAGATGTGGCCACAAATCGGATATCAAGCAGAAGGCACTTTCCATATCTTTACTTCGAAAATATGTATCATATATTACCTTTTCAAATCACTTTCAAATATCGTACTGATATAATATCCATTATATATAAGATTTCACTTTCAAATTGAGTACCTTTTCAAATCTATAGTTTTCGAATCAATTTCATACTCATACAAATCAATTTTATATAAGTTCGACAACTCCCAAATCAAGTGTTTAGTAACACAAGGTTCTCAAATTTCAATTTGTTTCAATATCAGTTCAATTTCAAAAATCATATACAATTTCACCAAATTACTTCTTCTCAAATTAAATATCTTTAGTTTCAAAGTTTCCAAAATAATAGATTTAGAAAATAAATCCAAATTTCCAAATCAATATAATTTAAGTCAACCAATTTATTTTCAAAATCAAATGTTTTCAAAACCATCTTATACTTACGTAAGGTCTATCTTACATAAGGATCAAATTTTCAAAATAATTTCGCTGTATGAAGAGCCATATGGGATTGAATATCTTTGCTTTTATGGGTTATATATCTTTGTAATTTAAATTGGAATTTTCTTTTAGTAAGCAAAGATATTCTAACTCGACAGCTTTCAATTTCAGCGTCAAAATATATAAATGATATTAGGATATAAGATGTACATAAGTCATCATTTCGCAAAACTACATTTGATCGCTCGCTCGATCACACAAGTTCGCTTTCGAACTAGTATTGTCCATTCGACTTCCCTAATGCGGATTTCGATATGGTTTCTCGACTAGAAGCCATCAGTCTCCTTGCATAGCCATATACTACGATAGAGAATTCTAGAATCAAGCCCAAAATCCATATCAAATATTCGCCATCAAGAATCGAATGAAAATCCTAACACGAAATGGTGTAATCCACCTCGAACTTGTGTACTCAAATTTGGATCAAATTAATTATGCGAATAAAACACCATACGTACAACTTATATATTTATTCCAACTTGTTAAATATATAGTTTCATAAAGATGTTACTAAGTTAAAACATTTAAACTAAATTTTATTCAAAATATTTTGAAGACCAAATTCCTTTCAAAGCATTTCGAATCTAAATTTCATATTAGAAAATTTTAAAATAGCCTTATTCATTTACTTAACAAAACAGTTTCAACTTATTTAAACCATATTACTTCATACTTAAACATTCGAAACAAATTTATATACTTTATCAAATAATTCATACCTTTCAAAATTTCTTAGCTTTGAAAAGTTAACCTTGATTTGGAAGTGCTCGAACCTTCAAAATAGTTGAAGAAATCATTTTCAAATTCAGGAGTTGGAAATCGGCAACAAATCAGTAAATCAATTTTAATAGATAGGGTTATATCAAATCCGAAACTCGAGGACTGAACACCGGCTTACTTCAAATCATTTCAAATATATATATATACATATATCTTTCGAATATCAAATCATACTTCAAAATTTTGAAATCAAAATTGGTTTCGCAAAATAACTCGCGTAGAAATGCTACTGAAGTGGCCTATCCCCCACTCTGAAACTCGAAAATCAATGTCGATGATGCGTGCACTCATCACCGAAATTATTTTCCAGCGACACAAGTGAGTTCTGGACTTCCATTTACTTTGAAAACTTCTTTGAAATTCCTTCAAAATCATTAAAACCCATTAAAATCATTGAAACATTACTTATTCGGAAAAATAATTTCAATCATATTATTTATTATTTCAAAATCTTAAAACCAGTTCCAAAATGCCGGAGTTCAATCACTTAAATTCAGATTCAAAACCTTCAGTTATAAATCATTTTATATGAAAACATTTCTTATAAAATTTTCAAAATTTCAAATCCTTTCAAAACTTCAAATTCTCATTTTTTTTAAAAGGTACATAATCCTTATCAAAAACATTTCATCTTTATATAAAAATATGGCCATCCTTATCAAAATAAAAACTACGATGAATACACAATTTTCAAAAGACAATCAACCACAAACTTTCCAAGGGACGATTCAAGGATGGATTTCAAAGCAAAACAGAGATTCAAATTTAGAAGGACTCTAATCAAATAGAATTCTAATTCAAAGATAGGCTCAAACAAAGATAAGATAATTAAATTACCAAATAGAAGATGGATAAGCCTATATGAATCGCGGGCGACCTTAACTGGTCAACCGTGACTTCAGGAATATAATCGAGGTGAAAATCTAAGGCAAATCGACCTTCGATTGCCAGAGATAGAATCTAAATATAGCAGAAGATAGAAAACATCATAAACCGAGGATACACAAATCTCCGGTGAATCAATGCCAATTATAAGGGAGTTTCACCCTTTCACAAATCATTCAAAAATTGGTGGAATCACTGATCTTTATAGAGGTCATTCAAAGTGGAGTTATGGAATGCTCCAAAAATCAAAAGAATACAATTAGGGGAGACAGGAATGGATTTCAGAACAAGTGGGAGCGTTCCAAAATTCAAAGGAATCTTATTCGATAAGAATCCAAACGAAGATTAGAGATATATAACCTATATCGATACAGAAAAATTCCCATAAAAATTTGGAAAGACTCGAATTCATAACATACGAAAACAGAAGCATAAATATCTTTAGTTGGACAACTTTAGCTAAGCAAAAGATACAACAGAGTTTACTCAAAGCATCCTAACAAACTACTGATTTTGCCATACCCAAAATAGATCCCTATCAACAATGGATCTAGATCAATCAAGAGAGAAGTTCAAAATTTTAGAGGATCCTAATCAAAGAAATTACTAACAAGGTGGATACGAAAGGAATGTAGTTTAAGAAATATTTTACTTTTAAAGCAAGGAAATTTATATCAAAATAATCTTTCAAAATTCTTTAAAAATCATTTGAAAATCATTTTATACTTCGAAAATACGTTCTCTCACAAAGAAATGATTCTGAGATTGATTTCACTCATTCTAGGGTATTTCTACCCTATCTCTAATGAGTTTTTGCTCTGCAGGCTAAGGTTTGCCTAAAACCAAAGCTCTGATACCAACTGTAACGACCCACTATTTTGGACCATTCAAATCGACAATAATCCACACATGTCTGACTTGAATAATTCAAAATAACAGATTGTAAATAAATTTGGAGCAAATGAAATCAAATACACAGAATCACAAACACAGAACATATCAGAATAACTCGCAGCGGAAATAAAATACCATAGTAGTTCATGAAGCTACTATATACAAACTCTCAAAAACATATACATAATATCTGCTTGAAAACATATACAATAGACATCTTAAATAAATAGAAGTTTATGAATACCAGAACTGAAATAGAACAACTGAACTGAAAGGAACAGATAACTAGACAAGCAGAATCTCCAGCGATTCCTAGCTCCAGAAAGAAATCCAAAGTTAAGCTGTAAATACTCAGGCTGACCCGAGCGTAAAGTAAAACACAAAACACTCGAGTCAGGACAATATATACTTATATAATGTAAACCAACTCAAGTGAGCTGTAGTAGAAATGCACAATAACTCAAAGGATGCTTGGGATCGCCCATCCTTCAAGGATCAGTTAAACAATAAATTAAATACACCCCGTGGTTAAAATTTCAAAATGGTATTTTATTCTTCGAAATCAAATATCATTTCAAAATTCAATATCCTTCAAAAATCCATTTCAAAATATCAAAATATCATATTTCAAAATAGTTTATATTTCGAAACAAATTACTTTATTTTAAATCATAAAAATAAAGTTATTATTAATAATTAAATTATTAAATTTCCAAAATTTTAATCTTTCATTCGTTCACTTAAATTAATTAAAACAATGAAAATTCAACTTTTGCAGCATTTAGAAAATGCTACGGAAAGTCACATTTAAAACAGTTCAATTTAACAAAAGACAGCATTTAAAATGCTGTAATAGGGTTACATTAGTTTCAAATAAACTTAGTTAAATTCAACCATTATAACATTACAAAAATACTATAATAGCCTTTAATTAAATTTAGCCATTTGGTTCATTATTATCAACTACAGCATTTACAGATGTTGTATTATCATTTACATTAGAATTAATAGCATTTCAGAGATGCAGTTAATTAACTTCAAATATTCAGTATAATTTCACAAACAATTATATTTTTATATAAATCATTTTTAACTTATAAAATCATATATAATCATTCAAATACCCTTATATTCATGATTTTATAAAGTTAAACCTCCATTCAAAAATCAAAATTTAATAATAATTCACTTATTAAATTCCAATTTTAAATTATAAATTCATTAAATTAAATTAACTTAACACTTAAGTTTAAATTGTCAAATATAACTTAATTCCATTTTTTTATTTACTTAACTTAAAATTCACTTTTAAGCAAAATTCACAAATTTCCAATTTTAGTTATATTTCAAAATTTCAACTTAAATATTCATTGATTTCACATTTTAACTTTATTCAAAATCATTAATATAATATAAAAATCATTTAAATTCACTTTAATCCAAATTATCATGAATTTATCACATTTCACATTTAATTTAAATTCCAATTATCACCAAATTAAAATTTCCCAAATTAACTTACATTTCAAATTTTCTAATTTTACCATTAATTTATTTCACTTATAAATTTTCAGAAAATCAATAATGCTTTACAAAAATCATTTTTATTTAGTTTAAATCAAAATATCATAATATTTACATTTCTAAAATATTTTTAAAAAAATTTATAAAACATATTTTAACAACGGGTCTGTATTTCATTTTCTAGCCTAGGTAAAGTGATACGGGTAATATATCATTTCAACCCGTAATTTACAAAGAAAACCCGGGTTTGATCATTTCAAACCCGCAAATCCCAAGTAAATGAAAATAATTGAAAATCATTCAGGCCTATCATTTCAGCCCATAACGATTTTCTCCTATTCTAAAGTCCGTTCGGGTATGTATCATTTCAACCCATAGTGATTCTAATCTAAAAGGAACTTGCAGTGTGATAAACTGATAAAAATAACAGAACAACATAATATAACAGTAACATATGATATAACAGGTGTTTAAGCATGTGTAAACATCATATAATAGTGACATAGCAAATATAATATGGTGATGCAATTTACAGATTCACATGTGATCGATTTACTATTAATATAAGTATAAAACTGTCTGGTGAGAATAACTCACTGGTATAAGCTGGAGACGATAACTGAAACGTACAAACTAAGATCTTTGAAGGCACAAAAGCACAAATAAGATTTGAGATTGGGAGAGCCAAAGATTAATCACCTTGAATACATTCAAACAAACAAACAATCTACATAAGTTTTCAACCCGAATATAATAAAACAATGTTAGAAATGAATGTACAAAACATCACCAAAGTATTTGCACTTGCTTCAACCACTTGTGCTTCAGTCTAGGGTCAGAAACACATGGCTAAGCATGGGTTAAGATCTGGTCTTTGGGTTGGTAAGGGTCGGCCTAGCATGTAAGAGGTGATGGTGTAGAGAGATAGGTGCATGAACTACAGCTACAAGGCATAAACAACATGATTTCTAGGCAAACAAAGAGCTCGGCCAAGGCAAGGGTAGGCACGGCCATGGCTACAGGTGGGGTAGGGATGACATGGCAGTGGGTTTCAGGTCGTCTATGGGTGGTGGAGGTGGAGTAGGTGGCGGCCAAGGAGGAGTTTGGAGGTGGTGGTGATGTATGGTGCTCGGCTTGGCATATAAGGTGAAGTTTTTTGTGTATTTTTGTGTGGATCAACAACAAGGTGGCCACGGCTATGGAAGGACAGTGGGCTGGAGGTGATGGTGGCTGGTTGTGGTGGTGGTGGAAGCAGCCATGGTGCTGGAGGAGGGAGGGCCGAACAATATAGGTGAAGCAAGTGCAAGTACAAGAAGAAAACAAGTAGGAAAAGTGTAGAAAAGTGAATTATTTACCAAAGTTTTCTCTTCAGGAGATGGAGGCCGACATTTTTGTGTTTGAGAAGGTTTTGGTGCGTGAAAAATGAGGGGAAGTTGGCTGAAGCAAAGTGATAAGGTCAGCAAATGAATGGATGTGGTGATTGGTAATGAAAAGGTAAGGTTGAATATGAAAAGGTGGGAATTCAAAAGGCCTTAGGAAATAAAAAGCCACAAACCTTTCAAATCACTTTTATTTCTTTTTAATAAGTTTAAATAACTGAAAATAATTAAAAATTCAGTTTCAATTCGAAAATGTAACAAATATACAAAATATAAATAAATAAATATTAATTATATATGATTAAAATAAGAAAATAGTACAAAATGAAAACTAGTCTAGAAAATTTGAAAATAAATGAAATAAACTTAGGGAAAATTGTATGGACTTGGAAAAATATTTATAAATAAAGATAAGAACATAAAATAAAAATGCATTCACAAAAATAAATAAATAAATTTTAATTAAATAAAATTTAAATGAAGAATATAGTAGAAAAATAGAAACTAGTCTTTAATAAATGCAATAAATTTTGGAAAAGTTTTATTATCACTTCAAAATATTAAAAGACAAAAATATACATAAAATAACATATTAACACATTTTAAAATAAAATATGACAAAGAAAATATGATTTATAAAATTTAAAATAGGCAAAATTGCAAAATAAAACAAATTATACTCAAAATTGAAATGTACATAACTTTTACAATTTAATTCCGTTTTCAACGAAACAAAAAGCAGTATTCATGTTATTAAGTCTATTTTCATAATAAAAGATAAAATTTAAGATTTTAAACAATTTAAATTTGAAGTTTTAAAAGTCAAAGTTTGACCAGTTTGACCAGAAATCCCCTTTTCAGGAAATGTTCAATTTATACCAGTTTGAAATTAAAAGTTACATAATAATCAACATTTATATTTAAAAATGAAATGTTTGAAATAAAACAAGTTTAAAATAGTTTTCAAAATATAATAAAGTCAAATAAAATATATACAAAAATCTAGGGCTGTTACACTTATAAATTTGACTTTTACACTTAGATGAGATATGAATAGAAATTGCTAAATGAAATGATTTTATAAGTGGAAATTGTTATAAAGTATAAATGCGATTTATAAACGTTGTTTATGAATCCGAAATCACTTATCTTGATAAGTAAATTATAGAAGTAAATAAAAGAAAATTTATAAGTCGAAGTTGTTATTAAAATAGAAATAGAATTTATAAACGTGTTTATAAATTCAAAATCAGTTGAATTTGAGAAATTAAATATAGAAGATTTTTAAAGAAGATATATTCGCGATTTTGGATAGCGAATTTTTATTGAGATAAAAATGTGTAGAAATGATTGAAATTGGGTTAAGTGAATTTTATTCACGATTTTGGACAGTGAATATATTATTAAATAAATGGATTTATTTTTGAAGAAGTGATATTAAAAATGAAGTTAAACATTTTAAAGATGTTTTAAAATGTATTGTGAATCGAAAGCATAGATTTCAACACTTGTTATTGAAATAGGCGTTTTCGAAAATATAAGGAAATGATGGACTATAACACTGTTGTTATAGTAAATGATTTCCGAAAGGAAATGTTTTGATGTAGTATTGGGATTTACATATCTATCTTAATTTCAAATCCCTATACTAGAGATTTTGAGTCGTCGTAACGATGTTTTACGTAACATTCGTTTTGACTCAAATAAATGTGTTTAAAGAGAATGATTTCCTTAAAGTATGAATATGTACTTAATATTGATTTAAGTATATCGAATATTTTCAAATGTTGAAAATAAATGATTTGTGAAATACTTATTATTAAATAAGTATGGAATGTTTTCCAATATGAAATGAATGTTTTTGAGATTTATCTTCTTAAAGATAAATCGAAATCGAACATTGAAAACGATTTGAAAATCGTATATCAGTAGATATTTTGAAAGATATAAATTCACTATGGAATTTATAAAGGAAAGGGAAACTGTTTAGAAAAAATAAACGTTGATTTATTTTTGAAGTGTGGAAATTTTTATATCTAGAAAAGATATTTTTGAAGATGAAATAATTTGGAAAATTATTTGGAATCTGATGATGGTGCGCATCTTTATTGATAGTTAAATAACCGACTATCAATAATTACCTTTAGATAGGTATTTGTTGTGAATTGGATGAATTTGAATGCCACACTTATTTTTAAATAAACGCTCACTATTCGGGTTAGCCGGGAAAGGACCATGGGGTCGTATAACCCATTCCGAATATGTGATACGTCGTTATGAATTGCATTTGAAGACCGGTGTTGAAGACCGGATATTTTTGAAAACGGAAGGATTACCGTCGAGTTACTCTACATCGGCTGATCTCCGATTTAGAGGTTTTATCACCCTTAGTGACGGGAAGTCCTGACGTGATTGAAAATTATCCGGAATTGCAAGGGCTTCGTGAGAAGTGCCTTCGGTTCTGTTCGATCCCGGAACAGACTTGTATGGATTGTGTGTCTGACGTTACAATTTGAGATATAAAGCTGATTTCTTTCAAATACATTTCTGTTGGTGGCGGAGAATTTATTCTCTTAACTTAACACCCTTCTCTGAGACGTACGAGCTCAGAGGTTATGTAGTTGAAATTTATCAGCGATATATCCCAATTTGGTAACGTGGCATACTGAGTGTTGCTGTGAAATGATCAGTGTTTGATCATTTGTGATATGATCATTTGTTTGATCTTATATCTTTGTGATCATAGGTTGATCATTTTGTTTGACCCGAAGCAGGGCTTTTTTGTAGAAAGCGTAGCTTTGTGGACGAGACTTCATCGAGCCTCACACCCCGGAAATGGTCGAAACAGGAAGGATGCGGCAAGGTTCTAGGGAGTAGCGCCCCTTAGTGTATGTCATTCCTTCTGGATAGAGGTGGTATCATGGTATGGAGCCCAGATACTTAACCTATGTGGTTACTGCATTATTATTATCTATGTGGTTTGTTGGAAATCGGGGATCCTCGGGAAGATCGGTTACGATCGGGGGATGGCATACGCGTGTCAGTAGTTACCTATTTTTGCAGAGGTAACCCGACCTTGTGTTGGCAGAGATCTAACCGTAATGTTAGGTTATTTCTCGGGTCGTCTATTCCAGGGACGTACCCATCGTGGATAGGAAGTTCCTTAGCCTGACCATTTGTTGGAAATCCAAACTCCAATACGTGATTTGTACGGTATTAGTTGTAGAACCTGCCATTTACGTACGGTGGTCACCACTGTTTAGATGGTAGCTATAGTAGGCATACGATACTGGTCGTATGTTGGCTAAGATTAATATTATACTTTCGAAATGATTTCTACACTATGCACTAATAATAATATTCAAAATGATTTGATTTTGCGTAGTAAGCATCTTTGACTATCATAAGAAGAAATCTCCTCCAATTCTGCGTTTGCATTGTGTGTGTGGTGGGAGGTCTTATGGTAGTCTCATTTTCCAAAAAGCATTGCGAATTTGTTTTATTTTCTTTGTGAAAGAATAACTGTTTTACGATCTCACACCAGTCACCATGACTGACTCGGAGTTTATTGTTCCCTTCTAAACTCTGGGTGCCCACCAATTTCCACACGGGCAGCCTAGAGTTATATTATCAGGATATTCTGGATATTCTGGAGCTTGGAGATAAGCTGGATGACGAGACGTAGTATTTGTATCTGATAGTATTTATTCCGCTGTGTATTCTGTATGAGGACAGGTTATATAACCGTCCATTGTTGTATTGAGTTGTATATTGACTCTGATGATTGATGTAATGTAATAACAGATATAACCCTTTTGTTTTTTAAATGATATTCCTTTATCTATTATATGTTGTTCTGCTACGATATGTGAGATTCTGATATTGTTCTGTTGCTGTTCTGTTGTTCTTCTTCTTTCTTTCTTTCTTTTTCTTCTATCTTCTTCTTCTACCTTTTTCTTCTTTCTTAAAACCATAACTTTTCGGGTTTCCGGCATTCGATGGCTCAGCAGTCGATAAAGTGAGTATCGATGTTGAATTTTCGAAAGTCGAAAATTTTCGGGACGTTACAAGTTGTATCATATGTATTGTGTCAACTATGTATTAACTGACATCAGTTATATATATATGAGACTTTTGTTTTTATCTGTGTTCCGCATTTATATTATCTGTGTTATTGTTGTATCTAATGTCCTAAACTATTATGAACCGTCGTAGTTCGTTTTATACTAGTATTGGGTGTGTCGATGGGAGTAAATAAATAATAGAAGAAAAATAAAAAGTATGTACCGTTCCTATCGAGATAACCAATATTAGTGTAAGGCCAATTACGGATGGTCGCTCCTATCCAGCCTTATTCTTCGTAATAATAGACAGTATTTCCTTTAATACTCTTTGTTATTATGAGCATAGAGGTGGGGCGTCACAGTTGGTATCAGAGCTTGGGGTTTATGGACATAATATAAAACATAACTTGGATGGAACATATGTTACAACTATTGGTCGATGTTTTATTGTGCTTTGAGTCAAAACTAACGTTTTGAATTTAGATGTAAATTTTTAAATATCTTTATTTAAAAATAAAAGTAGAATTGTGTTTTGTTGTTTTGATGAAATTGTGTTCTGATGATTTGATTGATTTGTGTTCTATTTATCAGAGTGCGCAGCGGAAACAGTGAAACTGTCTTCGCTGAGTACAACTGATAATCTTTTTGATTTAATAGTCGAAATACGAAATTGATATGAATTTCATTTGTTGTTTACATAGCTGTAATAATTTTGTTTCTTTGAGAATTTCGAATCCGAATTGAGGATTCGAAGAAATTGTAGATATGTGATTTTTGTTGAAATTTCCGCTGGCTTTCTTTTGTACTAATCATATATTGATTAGATTTTTGCTGTTTTGAATTATCTTCATTGAAGATACATTCGAATAATTTCTTTGTTTATTTTGTTATGTGCGTGCAAATTTGAATTGCACGTTACTGCATTTATTTTACGTTGAATCGATGCTTGGTTGTGAAACGTATTTTGTTGCCGTTATTTTTATAACGGGATTTTTCACCAGTGCTATTTTTGAAGCACGGTGTTTTGTGGCATTTTGAGGAATGAAGATTCACTGATATTACATTTTTATGTAAATTATTTTGATGAGATTTTGACGTTTAAAAATTACTGTCGCTTTGGCTTCAGTAACCGTCATGTTTTAAAAGTGGATTTTCAAGCGGATATTCCGCAATGCTGATTTTGTGACCCGTTTTTACGGTATTTTGAGAAGTACAATTTCCTTATCGAGATTGTTACTGATTTGCTGTTTTAATCACGTGATTGGAAACTCGTTTTAAAATGAAAATTGTTTTATAAATTTTTAACAGTTGCGTTTTCAAAAGAATGAGAAAGCGACTTAAACGATTCAGCAAAATCGAGGATTATGACCCCTTTCTTTTACTGTTTCGCTTAACTCCGGACTTGTCCAGTTGAGAATGTGAATTGTTATTTTTACAAAATAAATAAAATTGTTTTCAGAAAATTTTAACAGTTTGCGCTTTCAAAAGAATGAGGAAGCGATTTAAACGTTTCAGCAAAATCGAGGACTATGACCCCTTTCTTTTACCGATTCGCTTAATTCCGGACTTGTCCGTTTGAGAATGTGAAATGTATTTTTACAAAATACACAATTTTGCACTTTCAAGGAAACGATGAAGAGAATCAAACGATTTAGTAAAACACGTGGTATGGGACATGTGCGTTTGCTATTTCAGTTAATTCCGGACTCGTTAATTGAAATATTTGATGATTTTGTGTGCTTTTGAGCCACTATGAGGACCTTCGGGTCATTTGTTGGACCTTCGGGTCATTTGTTGGGCTTTCGGGCCACTCTGCGGACCTTCGGGTCAAATACCAGTACTAGACCTTCGGGTCACTCTGCGGACCTTCGGGTCAATCTGATGGGCGCCAAAATTATGTTGAGTACTTGGTAGGCTTCGGCCATATGTTGTTGCACGTGCGGCGAATTAAAAACTCGCCATCTGATGGGATCGATCCAAGCTTTTATGTTGATTTTCTAGTCTTCTTAATTGATTTCTAGATATTTGTTGCTTCCAATTATCTGAAGGTAATTGGATATTTGTTGATATGCGTTCTGATTATCGTTTTTGATAATCGGATATTTGTTGTTTCTAATTATCGCTTGTGATAATTAGATATTTGTTCATTTGAGTTCTGATTATCGTTTTTGATAATCGGATATTTGTTGTTTCTAATTATCGCTTGTGATAATTAGATATTTGTTGATCTGAGTTCTGATTATCGTTTTTGATAATCGGATATTTGTGTTTCTAATTATCGCTTGTGATAATTAGGTATTTGTTGATCTGAGTTCTGATTATCGTTTTTGATAATCGGATATTTGTTGTTTCTAATTATCGCTTGTGATAATTAGATATTTGTTGATATGAGTTCTGATTATCGTTTCCGATAATCGGATATTTGTTACTTCTAATTATCGCTTCAGATAATTAAATATTTGTTGATTTGAGATTTAATTATCGCTTCAGATAATTAAATATTTGTTGATTTTAGATTTAATTATCGCTTGAGATAATTAAATAATTGTTGATTTGAGATTTAATTATCGCTTCAGATAATTAAATATTTGTTGATTTTAGATTTAATTATCGCTTGAGATAATTAAATAATTGTTGATTTGAGATTTAATTATCGCTTCAGATAATTAAATATTTGTTGATTTTAGATTTAATTATCGCTTGAGATAATTAAATAATTGTTGATTTGAGATTTAATTATCGCTTCAGATAATTAAATATTTGTTGATTTTAGATTTAATTATCGCTTGAGATAATTAAATAATTGTTGATTTGAGATTTAATTATCGCTTCAGATAATTAAATATTTGTTGATTTGAGATTTAATTATCGCTTCAGATAATTAAATATTTGTTGATTTTAGATTTAATTATCGCTTGAGATAATTAAATAATTGTTGATTTGAGATTTAATTATCGCTTCAGATAATTAAATATTTGTTGATTTTAGATTTAATTATCGCTTGAGATAATTAAATAATTGTTGATTTGAGATTTAATTATCGCTTCAGATAATTAAATATTTGTTGATTTTAGATTTAATTATCGCTTGAGATAATTAAATAATTGTTGATTTGAGATTTAATTATCGCTTCAGATAATTAAATATTTGTTGATTTTAGATTTAATTATCGCTTGAGATAATTAAATAATTGTTGATTTGAGATTTAATTATCGCTTCAGATAATCAAATATTTGTTGATTTTGAAATTTGATTATCGCTTGAGATAATTAAATAATTATTGAATTTGAAATTTGATTATCGCTTGAAATAATCAAATATTTGTTGATTTTGAAATTTGATTATCGCTTGAGATAATCAAATATTTATTGAATTTGAAATTTGATTATCGCTTGAGATAACCAAATAATTGTTGAATTTGAAATTTGATTATCGTTTTTGATAATCGAATATTTGTTGATTTGAGATTTGATTACCGTTTTTGGTAATTAGATATGTGCTGATTTGTTTTCTGATTATCTATCTTGATAGTTAGATTCTATTGAAAATTTGTGAATCTCTTGTATGCATTTGAAAGATTTCTTTGGTATTAGGTTCTCGATCTTTATTTTTCTAACGTAACCAGTTTATGTTAGAAGAATAATAATTCTTAACGACCTTAATTATGAAAATTGCGGGGACGCAATTTTTATAAGGAGGGGAGTCTGTAACAACCCGAGGTTTTATAATTGTTGATTATCGTCAAATGACGACTTAATTTGTTTGACAATTGTAATTGGAATTATATTCGAATTGTAATTCGTTTATCAATTATAAATTCTTTTAAATAATTTTGTTAAAGGATATACGGGCTTTAAATAAACATTTCCCTTTTTAAATTTTATTCAGCCCATTTCTATAGTCGTTGAGATAAAGGCCTATGCCGTTCCCTCCCCCTAATTCATTTTCTCTTCGAACCCTAAAAATCAAACGAGCGAAAATAATGGCGACCACAAGAAACGTCTTTGTTCGTTCGTTCAGAAAATAGGGTTTTGATCGATTTTTGGCCGCCACGACTTTGAGTTCCCTTGCCGTTCTTCACCATCGCGTCTTTGACTTGTTCAACCTGTCTTCGATCGAGGGTGATTCATCTGATTCGTTCGATGTTAACTTAGGCCGAGTGGATGTATGCCCTTCGAGAAAGGTGAGTGATCTTTTTCACTCACATCTATTCATTCCATTGTTTGAACTTAAGCCGAAGTTCTTGATTATCTCTGCCATTCGATTTTGTTTTGCTATGATTACGTGAGTATTGTTGATGTTGATGATTTCCCTGACTTTCGTTCTTTACACGATTACTGGGTTGACACGATTTTTATTTGGTGAATTCATTTTTCTGATGACATGAATTTCTGCTGTCTACTGCCTTGGCTTGAGATTTCATTTAACAAATCATGATTATTTGCGACTACACGTTGTTGTGTAGTACTATGGATGTTTGGTTGCCCCATGTTACACTGAGCACCTCATTTGACCTACCTGCATTGGTTCACGGGTGCTCAGTATCACTTGATATCGTTGTTTCATTACTGAGCCTTATTCATGCGTGTTTCAATTAGAGTCTAGTGGCCATGTCACTCCTTTGGGGTTGTGATTCACTTCATGTTGCTTGAGATGTTGGTTCGGTCTTGTACCTGTAGTTAATTCATGTGCACTTTGTCAGTTAACTGTTGCATTCATGTGCTTAATCCATATCCCCAGTTTGACTTTGTGGGCTGGATAATTAATGTCGTCACTTGGCCATCTTATTGTCATGTTGTATTGGGTTTGATCTTGTTGCATATAGACTTGTTGCCTGTTCGTCATTGTATGAGGTCTCTGCCCTTGTATTTAGTTACTTGCTGCTGCACTATTGCTTCTTCCATCATGTAGTAATGAGTTCGTATGGCGTTGCTTGCTGCACTCAAGCTTGCCGCAACATGATGAAGCTAAGTGGAGATGTTGTACTTGGGTTTATCTTTGTATTGTGAGTTCGACACTGTTTTGTGGCTTTGTTTGAACTACCTAATTAAGTGAAATTGATTTTTGAGTTATGTTGCCTTTGCATTCTGGTCATTTGCGTTGTAGCCATACACTGGCATATATTCTGGGTGTAGTTACATCCATGCTCTTGTCACTGGCTGTATTGTCGACTTATGTGGTTTATGAGGTTGAAGTATTTTTGTTGTCCACTGTTTGGACATTTGGGCTCTTTGTAGCTGCAGTTTCATTTGTGTTGGCATTACACTTGAGTTGAACCCGATCATTGGGTTTGACCTTGTGTTCATTTGTGATCTTTTGGTGTATCTCTTGCGATAGTGGCGAGGCAGTACACGCATGCGTGTACTGCAGCCCTATCAGTTTTGACAGTTTTAGATTAATGTTTCGATTTGTTGAATTGTTTCGTTGGTTAATTTCAATATTTTGAAGTTGTAATCTGCTTTGGATTGCTGATTGGTTGTTTAACACTGTTTAGTGTTATATTTGCCGTTATCCAATTCTCGTATCGAGAGTTGGATATACGAGATTTCTGTGACTGTCGTCTATTTGATGTTTGATTATTATTGCTCCTGTGCATTAATAACTGAGTTTGAATTAGACTGACCCGTGTATTATTTTCTTTTGAATTTAATACTCGGGTCAGACCCGAGTTATTTCAGGTTGTAGATTTCCTTCTTTGAGTTGCTGTTCGGGATTTGAAGACCTTTCACATCTTTTGTAGTAGTCATGTCATTGTATAGAACGATATGTATTCATGTATATTAGTCGATAATGTACTTGTATATATAACTTCTAGAGTCGACAGTTGTAGTTGTATCATATGTATTGTGTCAACTATGTATTAACTGACATCAGTTATATATATATGAGACTTTTGTTTTTATCTGTGTTCCGCATTTATATTATCTGTGTTATTGTTGTATCTAATGTCCTAAACTATTATGAACCGTCGTAGTTCGTTTTATACTAGTATTGGGTGTGTCGATGGGAGTAAATAAATAATAGAAGAAAAATAAAAAGTATGTACCGTTCCTATCGAGATAACCAATATTAGTGTAAGGCCAATTACGGATGGTCGCTCCTATCCAGCCTTATTCTTCGTAATAATAGACAGTATTTCCTTTAATACTCTTTGTTATTATGAGCATAGAGGTGGGGCGTCACACGCTGTGAATGAATTTGAAGACTTATAAAAAGCTTTTAAAAGAAGTTTTAACTAATTGATTTTGAAAATTTAAAAGGTTTAAATGAATTTGGTAATCCATTTTAACTAATTGTTTTTAAAAAGTTAATGGGTTTGTGACATTTTTCTTACTCGGTAATTTCGGGGACGAAATTCTTTTAAGGGGGAAGGATGTAACGACCCAGTCATTCGAATTTGGAATATTTAATTGATTTTAAACATTGAAAAGTTAATTTTATAAGTTAAGTAACTTACATCTCATATATAGCGATTTATTTGATAATTAAACTGTTAAATTTAATATTTGAAATTGTTTAAATAATTGAATCTTGAATTTAATGTGAATGAGAAAATATTAAAGTTGATTTAAAATCTATTTGAATAAGAATGGAGATAGTAAGCTTTTAAATTGGATTTAAATGTGATTTAACTGATTTTGGAAATTACTCATTTTAATTAACGTGTAAAAATAGCCTTCTGGGGCACTGTCTTAGATTTTGATGAAACTAGTTTCATTGGATCTGGAATAGTGAATTATTATACGCGATTGAATTTCGTGGCGATCAGACGTATCGTTTGGTCATGCGAATTCAAAATGCGTAGAAATTAAATAAAGAAATTTAAATTTAAATAATTATATTTTGAAAGTTAACTTCTGTATATGATGGAATTGGCTTCCGCTATATATTCCACCGTTTTCGGAATATGGGTATAACATATAGAACATCAGGCGACACGCTTCGTTTAGAGTTCAAATTTTCATGGATGAATAGTGCTTCGGAAAATTTGTTATAAAAGAACATCCATTCCTTCATTTGCAACTCTAAAAATTTTAAGACGCCATAAAAAATCCTCCTTCTAATGGCCTATATTTCTCCAGTCGATCAAGGCATTTATAGGCTTCAACTTCAACATGAAAGTTGGAGAGCTCGTGTAACGACCTGCCTTTTTGGACGGTTTAAATCGACGATAAGACACACACGTCAAACTCGAACCATTCAAAAGGGCAGATTGTTATGGGGTAAATAAGAAAAAGCAGAGAAAGAGAGAAAACAAATACAGAATCTCGCAGCGGAATGACAAAATATAATAATCAAATAAACAGTTCATGAAGCTGTTTACAAATAACATTGATTAAACTTTTATAATACAGATCAGAGTTACATACAACAAGAATAAATGATAAATAAATGCAGTGGAACAACATGATGCAATGGAATGAATATAATACATAATAATAGTACAAAATCTTCATCTTCATCATCCAGAAAGCAGACTTCAATAAACTGAAAAGCTCAGATTGACCCGAGCGAATTGAAAAGACAAAACACTCGAGTCAGAACTAAAAGATCTTATGTAAGTTAAATCAACAGTAATTAAATATGAGTGTAACAGCGTCAGAGATATTTACGGGTTTTGACATCTCCTATCCAGTGTCTAACGTGTGTGCAATAACTTAAGAGGTATTCGGGATTTCCATCTCCTAAGGATCCGTTAAACTATCTACTATGTAGTACAATGCGCTATTATAATAGTGTCTACAGTAAAGTAGTATTAAAATAGCATTAAGGCGTTACCCATATCCCCCTTAACACATTTTATATATTCCCATAGTATATACAGTACCGTACGCTCCTCCGTGAGGTTTACCCAGAGGGCACTCCATAGGAATGGTACAAAACAAACTCGTAGAAGGCGCGATAGGGCATGTGAACACGGCACTCGAGGCAATGCCAGGGTAGATATACTAATTGCGGATCTGGACTGGTGGTAACGCATAGCAGCTACTACCGCCCACCTCGGAACACACTCCCATAATCAAAATCAAGGGGTGGCAACCAAATCATCACAAAGTCATAATATGGTATCGAAGAAGCATGTCCGATAGGAGGAATGACCTCACTTGGCCCGGCCGGCTCTTGTTTTAATCACATCTAAGATGAATCATGGGAGTCAGGGTCACGTAAATACCTCATACAGAATCGTTCGCCAAACCATCCTACTTCATTTCTGGAATCTCCACCACGTACACAGTTGTTAAAGTGGTTTTCGGTATTGGCAGAGAGTATGACAATATCCGATCCCGATCTCTTTAACAACCAAATGCTTATTTCATACCATATGGTTCTTTTACATTTCAAAAGTCAATTCACAATTGATATCAACATATCATATTCTCAAAACCATACCATTTTCGAAATCACATTTACTTCCGAAATTAAATCACATTTGAAATCATATCACTTTCGAATCAGATTTACTTTCAAAATCACATTCACTTCCAAAATCATATTCACTTTCAAAATCATATTCACTTTCAAAAATCATATTCACTTCAAAAATAATATTCACTTTCAAAAATCATATTCACTTTTGAATTTATCGATAAGAAGGGTTAATTAAATCCTCGTTCCAAAATCCATCATATTTACTCAAATATGTCATTTCACAAAAAGGTATCAAATTCAAATTCCAACTTATGTTGTATCATCATCAAGGATTTAAATATAAATACTTCAACTTTACACAGTCTGAAATTTTAGAAAATAGTTTAAATAGTCATAAATAGTTAAAAATAGTTTAAATAGATTAAAATAGTTTAAATAGTAAAAAAAGCTCAAATAGATTTAAATTTGATTTAATTAGATTTAAAATTAATGGATTTAATTAGATTTAAAATGATTTAAATAGATTAATTATAGATTAAATAGATTTAATTAGATTTAAAATGATTTAAATAGATTAAATAGATTTAATTAGATTTAAAATGATTTAAATAGATTAAATAGATTTAATTAGATTTAAAATGATTTAAATAGATTAAATATGTTTAAATTATATTAAGTAGATTTTTAAATAGATTAAATAAATTTAAAATAGATTAAATAGATTTAAATTATATTAAATAGATTTAAAATAGATTAAATAAATTTAATTAGTTTAAAATAGGTAAAATAGATTAATTAGGATTTAATAGATTATAATAGATTAAATAAATTAAAATAGTTTAATTGATTAAAATAGTTTAAATTTATTTAAAATAAATTTCAAAGTTATATCCAAACATTTTTAATAACTCAATTCCGATAAATTCATTTATATTTGATACTTCAATTTTGAAATTCCAATTTAAATCCTTTGAACAATTCATTTAATCAATTCCAATTTCAGCATTAACGCTTGGATTATCGAAAATAATTCAGTTTATATAAATCAATTTCTATTTCAAAATGCCAGTTAACTGAATTCAAAAATTAAAGAATTAAAAATCATTTAATTTAACCGATCCGGTGTCCGTATATAGTTTTCTACTCTATGGTCAAGTGATATGTATATTTATCATTTCAATTCGCAATTAAAATTTTATGATTATATATCATTTTAAACCGCAATCCCGAATTAAATAAAAATCCATAAAATCGCTCGAGTTTATCATTTCAACCCATAACGATTTTTCCCTAATCTATAGATCGTTCGGGTATGTATCATTTCAACCCATAGAGAACTTGAAGTGTTATAACAATATAAAATACAACATCCAGTCATCCAATATCAACAATCAAACATCCATCACAATCATCATCCAAATCAACCAATAAACATCAATAGATAATTGATTATCATTAACAACTATTAAATTGACAATTTAAATTCAATATTAAATTAAACGATGATTAAATGCAATAAAAGTCAAATTTAACTAGAATTAACATTTAAACATACCAAACATCAATCAATTAATTCCTAATCACATCATAAATTTAATTTAATTAACATAAGATAATCTAGTAGTTGTGAGTGGGTCAAAACACTCACCTTTGATTTCAAATCGATTTGAAATCCAAAATGTTAGTCCATGAGATGATGGTTTTGATGACAATAACCTTAGAATAAATTATAAAATATAAATACTAACATTACAAGTTTAGATATATATGTATTTGCAGGATCTAACCATGTAGGTATCAAGAATGGAGACTGTACATTATAGAGATTCAAGATACAGAGAGAAGACTCATGAGTATCAAGATTACCAAGAGTTCAAGGTTAAGTCTGTTTTATTAGGAATATTTGTTAAAACTTAATAATACAATGAAATCTTCACTCCATTTTTCTTTTGGGATGGAACCCATTTCTACCTTTTTAGTGGCTTACAAACCCACGACAAGTAGCTTACAAACCTACGACAAGTGGCTTACAAACCCACGAACATCCGGTTTTGTACAAGTTCTCGAGTCCTAACATGATGAGATACTCTGCAGGAAGAAGCTTGCAAAACTACTTCAAAATGATTTTCAAAACAACTTCGAAATGATTTTCAAAATGTTTTAGCCTTAAAAATTATCTTTTCAAATGATTTTTCAAAAAGATGTTTTAGCCTTAAATATTCTTGTTTTTAAACATCGTCAGTTTTAAACTCTCTATCCTGATTTTAAATAATTTTAGCCTCAAAACATCTTTAATTTCAAAGTCAAAATACTCCTGATTTTAAATGTCTTTTCAAATAATATATTTAACTTTTAATATTTATACTTAGATTTAAATATAAAATTATAGTTAAATTATGTATATATTGTTCTTTATATTTACTTATGAATTTCAACTATATTCAAGTATATTTATAAAGTTTTAAATAGTTTTTATATAAGATAAATATTGTTTTTATAGAAATTCAAATTATCATTTTTGGCTGAGGGATGTCGACATGCCCCTAGGTAGTATGTCGACATAGTGACAGTTGAAGTTCAAATTCAAATTTCAAAAGAAGTGTCTATTCGCCATAACTCTTCATGAATGGTCATGGCTGTTGGTTTCTATAAATAGGGGTCAGTTTCAATGAATTTTTAATCATATTTTTCTGGTTTTCACTCCTCTTCTTCTTCCACATTTCTTAATACAAAATCATACCATTACTCTGTTGAAATCAACATCAAATCATACTCGATTACTTCTAGTTTGATTCTACATCACTATCTCTACAAGGTTCTCAGTGCTATTCAAAGTTATAGACTTCTTTGTAATATATAAGCGAGAAAAGGTGTGATTGTAGCCTTTGAAATCAATCAAGCGAGAAAAGGTGTGATTGTAGCCTTGGAAATCAATTGGGTGAACTTATTGCCCCAGAAATCAAGTATCTCTACCCAGAGGATTGTTATTCTGGAGGGTGTACCTCGTAGCCTTGAAATCGAGGGTTGTAATTGTTGAATTACTTTTGAAAGGAAATCCGTACTTAGTTGTGCGGGACTGGATGTAGGGTAACTTCGAACCAGTATAAAATCCGGTGTGTTCTTTCCTTTACTGCTTTTACTTTATATTTGCATCTGTGTTTGATTCTGTGTTCATGTCTGTGTCTAATTAGTGTATACATTGTTAATAAAGTTAGATAAACTCAAAAAGATTAACAAATTTCTTAAAACACTATTCACCCCCTCTAGTGTTAATTCTAGCCTTAAGATCCTTAATCCGCATTTCTCACATTTGGTATCAGAGCAAGGTTTTTAAAGTTTTCATAATCTGAATTTTGAAAAAGTTTTTTTAAAATGGCTATTTTTAGGATTTTATTAACATTGTTTTCATATGAATATGTCATAGAATCATCATGATATTGTAGTTTAAAATTATATTTAGTTATTTTGAAAAGTCACTTGATTCTTTAAAAAGTTATCTTGTTTTGCAGGAGAAGAATTATGTCTAATGATTGTTGGTTAAAAGATACCAGATAATCATTCATCGATCAAGAAGAACAAATGGATATATAATGGAAATCGACAAAGAAATGGGTACCAGATCAATTCAAAACTTTGGGTTCTCATCTACAACTTGATTTGATACTATACTTCTCTCTATCTGCTTCGCAATGTCACTGGTTTCGTGTGAATCCGTCAAGAAATGACCAAGTTATGGTCAAATGAAGTTTTGGTGAACAAAGAGAAAAAGAAAGCAAAACCGTCAAAGGTATTCTTCAAAATTCATCCAGAGATTTGAGTATTTTGTTCCCACTCCTTTTTAGATTGTAGTTCTTGTTCTCACGGTCGTTTTGATGGGTGGATCATCAAATTCCGATCAAAATTGAGTGAGATATGAAAGTTTGAAGTTGGCTATCCAAAACTGAAAAACTGTGTACAGGATCTTCTACATTTCTTCTACTGTTCGGCCTGTTGCATCACAATACCGTCCAAATTCGACACCAAACTATTACTAGATCGTAGGCCTTGCTTTCCTCTTCGACTTGCCGCTGGTTTCATTCAATTCCGTTAAGAAACGAAGGAGATATGCCTTCTAGAAGTTTGATAGTATATAGAAAAACGGGAAGAAGATGAAGAGGAGGAATTCTTATGAAAAGTGGTGACCGTTGAGCCTATTTATAGTGGTTGAAGTGTCCATTCATTCAAAATTTGAATTCAAAGTTTTGGCGCCAAGTTAGTCGATCTATTAAATCATATGTATCTTTCTCATATGGTCTTCAAATTCAGCAAATGAATATACTACGCTGATCAGAAAAACGAGCCCGTCGTAATAGAACAGATTTCGTCGTCTAATTTGAAAAGATATAAATGTGTGGTTCACGACAATGAAGGAACAGCAAAGTTAGAAAGATGGAATGAAAAAATTGGTACGCTTTACTATTATTTCATCTTTATTTTTGCATTTAGATATATATATCTATGCATTTAGTTAGGTATAGAATTTATCTCTTTTATAAGTTTTGATATTTTGGTCCATATATTGACACACCATAGTATAAATATCGTTATACAAGTCTAAATTTTTTAAAAGTCTTTTAAAATGTGTTTTCTTTCAAATAAAATCTACAACTAATTTATTACAACTATACTTAGTAGAAAAGCATACATTCATTCATGATTTCAACTTTTCTAATTTTATTTTTACTTCTCATACTCTGTTTCTTTTAAGATACTAATTTTATATCTTTAAGAATTAGTAGAATGAATTTAGAATGTTAGAATAAAGCTCTATTTATATTATTTTTTTCAATTAATAAGATTGCACCACATCACATGACCAGAATTTTAGATGGCATTTCTAAAATGCTTCTTTTCTTCTGTAATGTTTTGTAAGTACTGCAAATTCGTTTTTATAGCATTTCTGTGCTTTGAAACGCTGTAGAGTTTCAGAAACTTTACACAGCATTTGGTAAAAGCTACAGTTTCTATTTTATAATGTTTTGAATATATTTTATTGCAAAAACTTTTTATAGCATTCTGTAAATGTTGTCTTTTCTGTTTGAAATTTTAAATTATAAAAAAAATGATATTTAAACTAAGTATTTTTCTATTCTTTTTAGAGTTATTTTCTAACTTATATTAGAATATTTTAAAAGTAATTTCATTCTTAAAAATATTTTTTAATAATTAATTAAATTTTTTAATGTAAGAAGCCTTAATGTAACACATGTTTATTTTAGTTTTTCAATCTTTATTATTTTATTTAATATTTCATTATGATATTTTTTTTAAATTTAAAAGATATTTAAACATGTTTCTAAAATATTTAAACCAATAATAATTTAATATAAAGGTTTTAATTAGTAAGATAAGTAGTTTATAAACATGGAAGTTTGGATTATAGTAATTAAATTAAAATAATTATAAATTAAATAAGTAGGCTATTAATCTTTATAAAAACCATATTTGATCATATATAGTATAAGTCCTTATTCCTTAGCATTTAATTTTGATATTAATTTTGATTACTACCTTTCACGATTATGTTACAGTTTTAATACCATTTATTACCTTTAAACTATTGTCTTTACAACTATTTCAGTCACATTCATTAATTTCCTTAACTTAAGTCTAGTAATTGGTGTGTTTTACCTTTGTTTGGTTGAAGTGATTTATAATAAATAGTTTGATATATGTATACATACATATATATATATAGACACACACACACACACACAGATATATATATATATATATATATATGCTTGTCAACTAGATATTACTTATTACTCATGTTTATCTTATAGTCTGAACACCTCTTACCATAGTATATATATCATCATATCATTTTGCAAATTATTTTACTTCATTGTCATTTTACTACATATCATTATGCATTCTATTTCATATCACATTTCATTGCATATTACATCATAAATTACAATGCATATCATAATCATTTGCATCACAAGTCACACTTAATTTCGCATATTATTTCATGCTACATTGCATATGTTATACACTTCATACTGCTTTACAAACTACATATTGCATACATGTATACATAACGAGTGTATCCTATTTAGGAGGAGTTTGTAGTATTGTCTTATAATATAGGATTATTAGTTTTTGGTTGATTTGATTGATTTGATTGACTTGTTTGAATTGTTTGACTTGATTGACTTGTTTGATTTGATTGACTTGATTGAATTTTTTGAATTGATTGATTTGTTTGACTTGTCTGACATGATTGGTTTTGATGTATGTGTTGATTATATTGTCTGAAATATATTTATACATATTTATTGAATAATTATTGTATAATTAAGTTAATATCTTTCACAATTCATTTACTATACTTTGTTCTAGTATTAGTTTAAGGGGGAGTTTTATAGTAAGTGGTTTAGGACTAAGTTTTAGTTTTAGATTTAAGTGTTGATTATTTATGATAACACTATCATTATAATCACACGTCATAGAGTGATAAGTTTTAGGGGGAGTTATATAGTTTAGAGATAGTTTTTGTTGATGACAAAGGGGGAGAAATATAAAATAGGATAGTTAGGCATAGATTAAGGGGGAGTTATTAGAGTTATTAGGATAGAAGGAATATTTTATAAACAAAGGTTGTCATCATCAAAAAGGGGGAGATTGTTAGTCCATGAGATGATGGTTTTGATGACAACAACCTTAGAATAAATTATAAAATATAAATACTAACATTACAAGTTTAGATATATATGTATTTGCAGGATCTAACCATGCAGGTATCAAGAATGAAGACTGCACATTATAGAGATTCAAGATACAGAGATAGAAGACTCATGAGTATTAAGATTATCAAGAGTTCAAGGTTAAGTCTGTTTTATTAGGAATATTTGTTAAAACTTCATAATAGCACTGAAATCTTCACTCCATTTTTCTTTTGGGATGGAACCCATTTCTACCTTTTTAGTGGCTTACAAACCCACGACAAGTAGCTTACAAACCTACGACAAGTGGCTTACAAACCCACGAACATCCGGTTTTGTACAAGTTCTCGAGTCCTGACATGATGAGATACTCCGCAGGAAGAAGCTTGCAAAACTACTTCAAAATGATTTTCAAAACAACTTCGGAATGATTTTCAAAATTGTTTTTCAAAATGTTTTAGCCTTAAAAATTATCTTTTCAAATGATTTTTCAAAAAGATGTTTTAGCCTTAAATATTCTTGTTTTTAAACATCGTCAGTTTTAAACTCTCTATCCTGATTTTAAATAATTTTAGCCTCAAAACATCTTTAATTTCAAAGTCAAAATACTCCTGATTTTAAATGTCTTTTCAAATAATATATTTAACTTTTAATATTTATACCTAGATTTAAATATAAAATTATAGTTAAATTATGTATATATTGTTCTTTATATTTACTTATGAATTTCAACTATATTCAAGTATATTTATAAAGTTTTAAATAGTTTTTATATAAGATAAATATTGTTTTTATAGAAATTCAAATTATCATTTTTGGCTGAGGGATGTCGACATGCCCCTAGGTAGTATGTCGACATAGTGACAGTTGAAGTTCAAATTCAAATTTCAAAAGAAGTGTCTATTCGCCATAACTCTTCATGAATGGTCATGGCTGTTGGTTTTCTATAAATAGGGGTCAGTTTCAACAAATTTTTAATCATATTTTTCTGGTTTTCACTCCTCTTCTTCTTCCACATTTCTTAATACAAAATCATACCATTACTCTGCCGAAATCAACATCAAATCATACTCGATTACTTCTAGTTTGATTCTACATCACTATCTCTACAAGGTTCTCAGTGCTATTCAAAGTTATAGACTTCTTTGTAATATATAAGCGAGAAAAGGTGTGATTGTAGCCTTTGAAATCAATCAAGCGAGAAAAGGTGTGATTGTAGCCTTGGAAATCAATTGGGTGAACTTGTTTGCCCCGGAAATCAAGTATCTCTACTCAGGGGATTGTTATTCTGGAGGGTGCACCTCGTAGCCTTGAAATCGAGGGTTGTAATTGTTCAATTTCTTTTGAAAGGAAATCCGTACTTAGTTGTGCGGGATTTGATGTAGGGTAACTCCGAACCAGTATAAAATCCGGTGTGTTCTTTCCTTTACTGCTTTTACTTTATATTTGCATCTGTGTTTGATTCTATGTTCATGTCTGTGTCTAATTAGTGTATACATTGTTAATAAAGTTAGATAAACTCAAAAAGATTAACAAATTTCTTAAAACACTATTCACCCCCCCTCTAATGTTAATTCTAGCCTTAAGATCCTTAATCCGCATTTCTCACACAAAATAGGACCCAAATTTGAACAGTCTCAGAATTCGTCCAAATCAGTTCCACAATGTCCTGAATTTCGATACGATCGTAGGGGAACAAATCACGCGTAAATCGGACCTTGTACGTAAAAGTTATTAGCTTTAGAACAATTGAAATAAAAATTCAAATTCAAATAAATAATTATAGGATTTACCACGTCAGCTACTGCTACCATCATTCACGCGCCTTCATCCTCACAACGCACGCGAGGCCTCCGCTCTAACCCGAACCCTAACACGTGCAGTAGGCCCCCGCCCCCTCGTTCAACGTGCCGCCGACGCCCACACCTAGCCGCGACCACACGCTGATACGCCGCCGACCTCCCTAGTCACCTACGACCCCACGCCATTGTCCAATCCACACCCTGACGCGAAAATGATAGAGCAGCCGCCGCGTATTGATCGAAACCCTAATTGAATTTCAACGACGATCTAGCCGTTAACTCACCAAACAAACTACGAGGATGAACTACGTGAGCCACTATCCACATGATGGTACCCTCCAATCGCCGATCCAGCGAAGTTGATCACGACACTATGCACGGCCGAGACTTATCCCTCAATTTATGGACACATGGAGGCTAAAATCAAAAAACAAACTGCAGATTTGAGTTGCGCTTGTCGAGAGCTTTGAATTGATATATAATTCGATATAGTTTGAGGAGTTTTAATTTTTCGATTTGGTTTTGATTTGCAATTGATCTAGAATTTTTGTGTTTCTGCCATTTGAGAAGGAGGAACAGACAGAAGTTGATGTACGAACAGAATAAGAAAAATGACTGCTAGGGTTAGAACGGAACAATTTATAAGAACCAGGCCCGATAAGAAAATAAACACAATCAAATTTATACGGATGACAATTTCGACCCAAAAAGCCCGTTCTGCCTCCGAAACGAAAATAGGTCATCCCATATATCAAAATAGATGTTTTCAATAGTTCTAAATTGAATGGAATAGGTTTCAAGTCCTGATTCCATCGTATAAAGAAGTTAGCTTTAAAATCACTTTATTTCAAATTGATTTCAATTGATTTTAATTAAATTGATTTCTACGTGTTTTGAGTCCGTACGATCAACCGACAAGTCCGATCACTACGAAACTTGAAATCCTACAATAATTAACCGTTACGGCTCCGATGAAACTAGTTTCATAGAAATCCGAGATAGTGACTAAAATGACTATTTTCACACTAATTAAATAAATTAATATTAAATTAATTAAATCACTTTTTAATTTCAAATTTAATAACTAACAATTTTCATCATTTTTGATTACTTGGACATTTACAATAATTTAAAACAAATTTTCATATCAATTCAATGTAAATTTTTTTCTTCTTAGTGTTTAATTTCAATTGAAATAAATACAGTAATATCACTTTAAATTCCAATAAATCCATTTTTTGCCTTTTCATCTTGTTATTCAATCAATTGTCACCTCATGGCTATAACTAACATTTGTTTATCACTTATTACACTAATAATCTACAGTTATCATCTTAATCTTCATTAGCGTTATATTTAATTACATTTAATTACAATAAATCCAATTATTATAATTTAAATTCCAATAATTTGATCAAACTTGATTTCAATCTTTATACTCAATCATTCATTGCTTTATGTATACATTTATCAATTGTTTCTATCCTATTACATTAATATTCTACAGTCATTATCTTAATTCATTTTAATGCTATATTTAATTTCATCTATTGCAATTTATTTCTAATTTGATTTCAACAAGTTAAACAAATAGGTAACAAATAACAACATCACCTTTTCTACATTTAATAACATTTGTAAGTTTGTTATCTACACACAAATGTTATAACTACTACCACAACACTACCTTTATCAATTACAATTAATTTCATACTATTTCATTCATTAATACAACCTTTAAATTCTCGGTTACTCCTTTAATCCAATTATCAATTTATACATGTTATTACAATTAATTTACAATCTATAACCAATTATAACCTTTTAATCATTTCAATTAATTGGAATTGCAATTAAAGCAGTTATCAATTACCTCAAATTAATACTATTGCACTTCATTCCAGTTATATTCTTATTATGAAATCACAAATTTTTATTTCTTCCAACATTAAATCACAAAACCTTATTAAATTAACTATTTTTAATTATCGAAAATTACGGGTCGTTACAGCTCGACTCATGAAAAAATCCATACCAACCGATCATCGAATCGATGTTCGACAAGGTGGAAAATTCGTTGCGGTCGCGTACAGTCGTGACCATTTTGGGTTGCGTACGCACGTGCATGGTGGCACGTGGCAAGGCGAAGGGCAGCGGTAGCGAGCGCAGGCGCGGCGGTGGCTTGATGGTGGTCGACGGCGGTCGTGGGCTCAGGTCGCGATTGAGTAAAATAAAAAAAAGAATGGCGCAGCTTGGAAATCATAGTACGAGCATGAGATGGAGGGAGAAAGGGAATAGGTTAAAGTTTAAATTTATTTAATTTAAACTGTTTCAATCGTTATACTTTCATAAATTTCTCGTATGAGGTCCAAATCGAGCGCCACAAGTTGCGTTGCGTTCGTATCAGCGAGTACTAGGCTATGGAATTAGATTGGATGGATTCAGAGATAGTAGGAATTTTGGGTAAAATTGAACGACCGTTTAATTTTAATTAAAACCCTAACGCTTTGGCGATTTCTGGCATTTTTGCGAGTAAACTCACATCTCCGGCCGGCTTATATTTTGTATAAGTGGGAATAATTTTATTTATGATAAGTATTGCTTGTTTGGATGATATACTATATTTATTAGTTGGTTTGGATATAATTCCGCCTATTGGAGCGAATGAGACTCTGTTACGTTTTCATGTAAGAGCGGATGACCCTTTTTACACGACCTCGAAATGGTTGATTTTTATATTATTCGATTATAAGCTATATTTAATGCAGAGGGACAGGTTGGAGGGATCCAACAGGATTCCTCACACAGTTGATTTTACTTTTTTTATATTTTGATATATGATGTGTTGGATGCCATATTTGATGATATTGAGTGTTTTGCTTATTTAGTCTATGGTAGCACTGGGCTATATTTTTAGTATTTTATATATAAAATAGTGATTTTGAATTGAAATGATTTTCAAAGTGATTTTGGAAGTATATATGTTTTAATAATTTTTAATTATTAAAAGAATGAATTTTTTTAAACAAATAAAAAGTATGATTTTTAATGTTATAAAAATATGGGTTTTTATGAAATATTTTTAAACAGAAATTTTGAATAGCTTATATAAAGGATTTTTTAAAAGCGATATTTTATCAATGAAGAAATAGATTTATAATTGGAGTTTGTAAATATTTTGTAAATGGATTTGAAATTGATTTTGTAAATGGGTTTATAAATGGATTTTATAAGTAAATCGGATTTATAAAGAAAGGGATTTATATATGGATTTTGATAGTAAAATGAGTTTTTATAAAAAGATGATTTAGAAATGGAATTTTATAAATGAAGAGATTTTATAAAATAGAAGTTTTATAGAATCGAAAGGAGATTTATAAACATAGTTTTATAAATATGGAAATGATTTATGTTGAGATTTAAATATGGATTTAGGAAATATATTCAAGTTTGTAAGAGTTAAATAACCTTTTAAAGGAAAGTATTGAAAGTAATGTTTTCGATAAAGTTAATGGCTTTAAAAAGTAATCTTAAAAAGTAATTTATCTTTTTAAAGTAATGTTTTGGAAAGTAATAATTTCAAATGGAGTTTAAATGGTTTTGAAAAATGATTTAAAATGTGATATATATCGAAAACGTATATTTCAACATTTATTGTTGTAATAGACGTTTTTGGGAAAGTATGAAAGGCATGGACTATAACACTATTGTTATAGTAAATGATTTCTAAAAGGAAATGTTTTGTATAGTATACGAGATTTATATATATATATATATATATATATAGACATACATACATACATATATAATTAACCAAATCCCTATACTAGTGTTTTGGTTCATCGTAACGATGTTTTACGCAACATTCGTTTTGACCCAATAAATGATGTTCTGACCTTCCATTGTGAAATACACGAATCGGTTCTTGTCGTCGTACTAAAGGCTTGGTGGTATAGGAACATTGCTTCTTATACTTGAAGGAACTAGGCCCGCTCGTAGAGGAAGAAATGAGTGAATTTCAAAAATTTTACCATTTTGGATCATTAACAGGTCTATGAAGTCTAAATGCATTTAGATCTTATCTAAATTTTCTTTTAAATAAAACCAATATTTTATTTAATTTGGTAAAAAGATTTCAAAAGGGTTTGAAAATTATATAAATTTATATGAATGAGTGTATCAAACACACCTATGTGTGTAGTAGTTACTTATTAAAATAAATATAAGAAAGTAAACTTTAGTTTCCTTCTCTAATAGTTATGCAATTAATTAAGAAAGTAAACAATATTAATTGGAGAGAGAGAAATATCATATTTCTCTATCTCTGATTAGATTGATAGCATGTTGAATAAACAAGTTAACATTTCAATTGAATGTTTTATTAGGAAAGCATTAATTCAATTTAATTTTATTAATAGCAAATGATTATGAGCACATTACATGCGTCTATGTGTAATGGAATGAATGTATCAAATACATTTATGTTGTGAAATATAAGTGTAACATATAAGAAGTGTATACCTTTGGTTTTCTTTCTCTTGACATGTATAATAAATTGAGGAAAGACAAGGCTATAAATGTAGGGAGAGAAACCCTTACATTTCTTTATCTTTTTAATTACATTGAATGACATATTAGATGGCATTTACAATAGAATTTGCATATGCCTTTGTTGTCCAAGTTTTCTTTTTTAAAATAATAAAATATACATGTATAATAATTGATAAGTTTACACATACACAAGTTAAAATAAGTTTTTCTGTATATATGAGTTTGTCAAAACAAGAATTAACAATTGTAATAAAGATTTCAATTAAGGAAGAGCTTGAAATTAAATTCTACAGTTTCACAAAAAGGTCCGTTTTGATTTAGATTAAAAAAACATAAACACATGTATATCTATATGTATAAATAATTGCAAGTTATGTATTCATTTTAAAATAACATATATGTTTAAATTTAATGCTAACAAAATGATTCAATCTTTTAATCTTAGGTATGAAATTAAAGTCTATAACTTTACATAAATGACTACTAATGAATTCTAAAACAAAAGGAAACATTTACTTTTATGACTAAAACAAGTAAATTAAATCATTTTGGAAATTAACTATGCAACATTGGAAACTAATTTTACCGTATTAAACTACCAACAATTATAGTTTATTAATATTTATGTATACAGATGTTACAAAATTTTATATACAACACTACAACATAATAAAATATTTTCACATTCCTTTTTTTTTCAATTCCAAAACAATGACAGAAAAAAATATCGGATAACTTGGGCATATACAAATTTGTTGTATTATAAATCAGATCTGACTATACAAAAAGGACACAAAATAAAACAGATAAAGGATTTGAAGTTAACCATAATAAACATATAGTCAATGGATATGTAAATAAGGAGAGATTCAATATTAAATCTACATAATGATCATATAACTAAATGAGATGAACAAAAGGGGATCTAAGTTATATTACAAGATGAATACACAAGATAGAAGAGATATAATATGAATAAATCTAAACCATTTAAACATGATGAGATATAAGATATATAATATGAATAAATCTAGACCATTTCAACATGATGAGTATACAAATAAATGAAATTAGAATTACCAAAAATGAGGCCAATGATTTGCACCTTGAATGATGAATCAAATTTCTAGATTCAGAAATCAGCCTCCAGATGTTGCAAGGATTAAGAGGAATAAACCACTTTTTATAATTGATTTTATTTTTATTTGATTTTAGGAATAATTGAAGCCATGGAAGATCTCATATTTTCAGCCATTAGAGAAGGAGAGAACCAGAAAAGTTACAAAAAGAAGACTGAAAAATGAGAAACTCAATTGTATGTACAGAATGAATAAGATCCCCTTGTATGTTACACTTTTATTTCACAACATGAATGTATTTGATACATTCATTCCATTACACATAGACGCATGTGATGTGCCCATAATCATTTGCTATTAATAAAATTAAATTGAATTAATGCTTTCCTAATAAAACATTCAATTGAAATGTTAACTTGTTTATTCAACATATTATCAATCTAACCAGAGATAGAGAAATATGATATTTCTCTCTCTCCAATTAATATTGTTTACTTTCTTAATTAATTGCATAACTATTAGAGAAGGAAACTAAAGGTTATTTTCTCATATTTACCAAATTAAATAAAATATTGATTTTATTTATAAAAAATTTAGATAAGATCTAAACGCATTTAGACTTCATAGGCCTGTTAATGATCCAAAATGGTAAATTTTTTGAAATTCACTCATTTCTTCCGCTACGGGCTGGCCCAGTTCCTTCAATGGTATCGGAGCCCAATAGCCCATGCGGTCTAAATTAGTCATGTTAGGGCTAATTAATTAAGCTTGTGCACTCAGTACGGTGCCTAGAAATGTGATGCCTAGGATTGGAATTGGGTAATCAAGTACCCTATCCTACCTGGTTACCTGCCTGACCTGAAAGGTAATTTGAGCCCAAAGGTTGCTCCTAATAGAAAAGGACCAATTCGAATTGGGCCTTGGGCTAATTTTCAAAATAGTTTTGAAAATTAAGACATGATTTTAAATTTAAAATAAAAACATGTTTATTATAAAAGGTTATATATAACATAAATTTTCAAAATGTAATGAAAATTTCGAAATGTTTGGAACTGTTAATTTCAAAATTTAAAATTTATTAATAAGATCAATAAAATAAATAAATTAAATGAGTTATTAATTAATACTTATATGCATGTATTATATATGTTGATATATGTTATGTTATTTTGAAATGGTAAGATAACATAAGTGTACATGTATGTAAGATAAATTTTGAAATTGATATAATTTAATTAAAATTGTTTAATTAAATAAAAATTACGCATATATAAGATATATACGCTATACTATAAAGGTTATAATAGATATGTCCAATATATAAGTTGTATTGGAATATTAATTTAAAATTAATTAAAGAGTTAATTAATTAAAATTAATTAAATAAGATTTAATTAATAAAATGTTATACATAAGATTATTGTATAAGTTAATTAAAATATAACAGTTATATAATAATGAAACTTATATAATATGAGTGTATAAACTAAAGGAGGAACATTAGAGAAACCCAAAAAGACTTAAGGAATAAATACATATGTAAATGTACGTATACTGTGATTTCTGATGTGTCTGACACTTGAATCATGAAGGTATTTCATAAGAAATACATTATTCCATAAGTCGATATCACTCAATATAATATATTGAAGATTCTGAATCTTTAATATAATGTTGTCCTTTACCATATATATATTAATAAACTACTTGCATACTACTTAGTTGTTGATCAAACTCAAGCTAGGGATGTTATGTGTAGTATTGTTAATATATTGAAAAAATGAGGTAAGATAACTATATGTATTTGTTGAGAAAACTCAAGGTACATATACTATACTTAGGCCATCACGTTATGGTAGGTACGAGTGAATAATCTCTTTCGATTTGTTGAGCAAACTCAAGGTCGAAATGAGATTAGGACAAGGAAAAATAGGTTAGGAGTTGTATATGATACAACCGATAAGGTGTTATCCATCGTTTGTGGGGCTATGATTTGTTGAGCAAACTCAAGGTTAGAATACCAAGACAGATGAAGTCCTAACACCCACTAGTGAATTCGAAAGACTTCTATGTTTCATCTTAGGGTTTGGAGAAACATAAAAGACTAGTGGGAGCCTTATTAGAAAAATGAAATGGTAACATTTAACCTTTCTAGTATTGTAAGAACATATGATAAATAATGTTATAATTATCTACAATGATAAATTTATGCATTTAATATGATTGATAAAATGTTAATCGATTAACATATACAAACGGACTGAATTGAAAGTTGACAAATGGAAATATAATACGAACTATTAAATTCCTATTGCATGTTAACGTTTCAACACCCATGTAAGTGCCTGATTTTATAACTACTGAATACATTTTTGGTTTGGTCAAGTACACATTTATTTGGTCAAGACCATGTATTGCATTCTATGAGTTTCGACTCTAAAAGCAATACAAGAATATGGATATTTGATCCATATACAATTGCATATAAATGTTATATGGTGAACGGTCAAAGTTAGTAATGTACAATATTTCGATGAAATTAGTTCATCCAAAAAACCAAATAAACCTTAGTGCGAGATTGGGTATTCAATCTGATTGATTACAAAATGTACCATGTTGAATGTAACACTAGACCAAAACTACAATATAAATCTAAGAGCTCGATCGCTGAAATGTCAGTTTGATCAGTTTACATAAAGCGGAACATATCTAATGTCCTTAAAATCTAAGGATAATTGAATGCGCTTTTGTAAAGAGTACATTATGATATTGTGGTATGGTTTTCTTTTGAATAGTTTAACCATTTGAAAGGAAAACGAATGTATAAGAATTGATGTAATTTAAAGTACAAATTGGGATGAAGAGAATGAATAGTCACTTCTGCTTCATAGAGAAACATTGGAAACGAGAATTGTAATAATAATTGATACTTAACATTGGAATAAGAAATATGATTTCTATTGCAAAATGTATTTTCATATAGAAAGTTTTTTCTATGAGATTTATTTCTTTGATTCAAGATTTTTGACCAATGAACTCTCCACTATAAATAGTTGCAGTGCATGAAATAAATAAATGGTATTAAGTGAATAATGGACCTCCGAATTTAGTATGCTATTATAGTAATGGTGGAAATAGTGGGAGCATGCCATATAGCACTTATTAATTGCATCATTGTACGAAAATTGTTTCCGCAAAACTTACCATACATTATTTATGAAATAATGATTATTTTTTGGTATCGACTGAAAAAAATAGACATAGCTATATTTCATTATGAATATTATGAATATTCTTTATGAAATAAAACTATAATGTGGTAAAAAAATTTATAACAAAAGTGATGCATTTGAAAATACAAAAGTATCTAATATTTACGGTTGTTTTGGAATTATAGACCAAGCTATAGTTTTGAGAAATATTTTATTGTATGATTTTGAATCATATGATACTTGTTAATTCTATCTCAAACAATAGCTATGCACCCATTTAGTGGGAGTATCATAAGAGTTGATGAACTCGTCGGATTGATACATATAGATGTTGTCATCCCGCTTTTTGGCAAGGCCGTGACACCAAGGACGTCACTAGAAACCAAGGGCAATCCGTCCCGAAGATCAGTTATACACGGGATCACTATGGATACCGACAAATTTGGTCCAAGTTCGGATCGAGCTACAATTAACATGGTACAACAAAAAATATATGAAAGCCAACGTTCTAAGTTTCAGGATGAACGGAGTTCGTATGCTCAGGTTATGGATCAATCAAGAATCATGTAGAAGACCTCATTTCGTATCCATCAGAGTCCACCCTTCTTCGTATCCATCAACAACTATCCATATGCTTACTTCGTATCCATCGTATTCGTATCCATCGACTCCACTCCATCCGGTTCGTATTGATCATACCCCATATGCTGATTCATATCGATCAACACTTCCATCCATTTCATATCGATCATCCAAAAATCGATACAAAATCGACACTTTCCATCGATACGAAGCAGCCCACGAGCATCGATACGAAACGACATACCCACGATCGATACGAAGGAAGCATGGTGAACCAAAGGAAGCATGGTGAACCAAAGGAAGCATGGTGAACCAAAGGAAGCATGGTGAACCAAAGGAAGTGGTCTTCTAACATGAAACTTAGATCTCTCCTGAACTATCGCTCCATATCATCAATAAACGTCTGATCGATACGCGAAGAGCACGATACGAAGGTCGATTGATACGAAAGTATCGATACGTACGCTTTAGACCACTTATAAGATGAATCTTGGATCGATCATAACTCGAAGTCTACAAGTCCAAATGCCTTCAAATTTTCACAGGAGCTTGCTTACCACCTCAATAACGCTCATGATTGATCGCAACTTGAACGGACATAATATTGCTCGATACAAAGGAAATGGGGATCGATCCCAAATGACCCCAGATCGATCTAGTGGGCCCAACCATGTGTGAGAAGAAGTATTCCGAACTTTGGGGCAGATATTTCAAACCTACACCTATAAATAGCACCCCTACGCCTACAGAAAGAGGACTTTTTGGACTCTACTACGCCATTACTCTACTGCAACTCCATTGTAATTCGAGTGTTAGAGTGTTGTACTGTTGTAATCAGTTATCAATCATCAATAAACAACAAAACATTCAAAGTGGATGTAGGCTAAAACACTGAACCATTATAATTTCTTTTCTTTTTCTATTTTTGCATGATTTTATTGGTGTGATTGTTAGATTAGCCTCTTTTTCCATTTAATCTCTTCAATCACATCTAAAGAGTGTTGTGCCCAATTTTGGTACAAACACTTTGGCGCTTTCACTGAGAAAACTCCATTTTTCTTTGATTCATTGGATCCAGTGCCATTGTTGGATTGCTAAATCTAAGGAGGAGATCCAGCTGTATCTTCTTGTGGTTCCTTCCATTCTACTCAGATTACTCAAGATCAAGGAAAGAGCTACCTCAACCATGGTGCGTACTACTAGAACTGCTTCAAATGCTGCAGATCCAGAAGGAAGGGATGGGAAAAATCCCATGCAGCTGACTACCGCAGGCCAGACATCAGCTGGAGCTTTAGATCCATAAGGTCCTTTGACTAGAAGGAGTTCTAGATCCTCATGCAAGAGCTCACTCAGAGCCTTCAAGAGCTCACCCAGCAGATCCGTGCAAACATGGAGCTCGCGAAGCAGCTAAATGAGAAAAGGTGAAGGAGATCTAGGGGGGGTCTCGTCTCACATTCCTCGAATGAAAGCTCGGCTTCATCTGACTTCAATCATAGATCTACATGTTATCCCACCTTTTGGTTAAGGCTGGAATGTCAACAAATTGGCAAGGAACGATGGATGTCATAATCGGGGATCGATTAGAAACAAGACTGCAATGGATGTCGTCAAAATTCGACCAGGCTCCGATCGGGACGGAATCGATTGGAGATGATGATCAATGCTAGGGGAGGCCATATTTCAAGTTTCAGGTAAATCGGAGTTCATACGGAGGAGATATGATCGATACAAGATAGGAAGAATATGTAGTTCGTATCCATCGGTGAACTGAGGCAATGACCATTTCGAATCCATCAGGTTCGTATCCATCGGAATGGCATCGCCTCAGTGTGCTCGTATCCATCAGGTTTAGTCCATTTCGAATCCATCCCAAGGCTTTATTCATATCGGTTGAGCTCGCATCCATCGTGGTCAAGATACTTCGAATCGATCACAGTGATTCGAATAAAGACTAAAAAACTGGATGCGAATAAATAGTCGATACAAGCGGAACTTAAGCGCTAGATGCGGGTTGCTTGGTCGAACTCGGCACACAAAGCGGATCGACCCAGTAATTTCACGACACATCATTGCACGCGCACGTGCTCTGATCGAGTCGAACAGGTGGATACGAAACATGGATTCGAACACAGCAGTGTTCACGAAAGTGCAATCTCGTATCGATCGTATCTTACAAACCATTGATCCAAATGCAACGAAATATTCACAGTAGCTTGCATACAAGGTAAAGAACAATCCTCCCAAGTTTCAACTCGATTGGATCATTTCTTGATGGATACGAAATTGCTTCGTATCGATCGCAGATCGAGTCGAGACTTGGTGGGGTCGGTCACGTGGGCCCCCTCACGTGCCAGAAGGAGTCTCCCGAAGTTTGAGCGCGATCTCAACCTCCTACGCCTATAAATAGCCCCCTAAAGCCTGTAGAGAGGGGATCTTTTTGGCCATTCGACGTCCAGACTCTGCCGGATTCAATTCTACTTCTTTCCATTGCTGTTATACTCGAATTCATCCATTGTATCTGCTGTAATCATTTGTAATTAGCAAAGAACATCAATAAAAGATAAAAACCTTGAAGTGGACGTAGGCTGGAGATAGCCGAACCACTATAAATTGTGTGTCACTGTTCATTATTTCTGAATTGTTGTTTGTTGCTAGCTTAGATCTGAGATTTGTGTTTGAATATTGCTGATTTGTATTCATACACTAGTTCTTTCACAATACTCGGGGTTTGTGACCATTTTTGGCGCAAACACTACACGTTGTCGGCTGGATGGAAATTATGCAGAAGCCTTCGGGCATCAGCGTGCTGTGAATGTCAGATAAGCTGGGGTTGTTACTTCTACAGGGCACCAAACCGGACCCTCCTCCCAAGGAGGGACAGTTCCTTATCACACCATCCATGACCATGCAGCTGCTGCTGCTATAGATCTGGAAGCTGAGATCCAGAACCAGCCAGATCCAGCCATTTGTCAACACATCCATGCTCATGAACCCTATGTTCCCGAAGACCGGGAGCCAAGGAGGTGAGGAACGGACCATTGATAGCTCTCGGACCGTCTCCACAACATGGAACCCGACCATGCCTTGGCCCCGAACATCCAGATGCCTGACATTCCAACCATGATCTTCCAAATGATCCGAGAAAGTCAAGGTCTTACTAATGACAATTGGGGAATCTCCCGATGTCATACTCCGTTCACCAATGACATTCTTTATGCTGAGCCACCTTGTCGATTCAGAATGCCTACCTTGCCCATGTATGAAGGTAGTTCAGATCCTAACCAGCACATCTTGAAGTATGAATGGCTCATGAATGCCGCTCGAGATGACGATGCGGTTAAGTGCAGGAGTTTCCCTATCTCTTTGGGAGGGATTGCAACTATGTGGTTCACTCATCTACCACCCAGATCCATTTCAAGTTTCGATCAGTTGGCTATGAAATTTGTCGAACAGTTCCTTATGCATGTTACAAGGCCAAAGGATGTCAACACCATGTCCAGTGTTACCCAAGTTCCAAGAGAAACTCTTAGACCTTATCTGGAAAGTATCATGCTACTTGTGCTGAGGTCAACAACCGCAATGATAATTCTATTTTGATGGCATTGACTAAAGGAATCGATCCCGATTCTGAGTTTGGCAATTGGTTGGTTGGGAAACCCCCCGCATCGTTGGATCGTTTCTATGCTAAGGCGGCCCAGTTCTTGAGGAGAGAAGACGCTGGACGATTTAGGAAGCAGGATGATATGGGGCCCAGTGTTGAAGGCATTCAGAGTAATGTTGCTATGATATAGACTGGTGAGAATTCCGACAAAGTACAATTGAACATACAGAACATGCAAGGTCAACAGAAGGGCAATAGAGGTCAGGGGAAGAAAAGAGACCCAAATCACGGACCGAGACCCAAAGCTCCTATGTTCGACCGATATACCCCTTTAAACACATCGCTGGAAAATGTTTACTTGCAGAATTGTAATACCGGATAGTATAACAAGCCAGTTCCGAAGCCATCATCTGAGAAACAAATCCAGACTAGAAAATTCTGTAGATTCCACGATTGTTACGGCCATAACACGAATGAGTGCCGTCATTTACAAAACATCATCGAGAAGTTGATTAGAGAGAGGAAGTTGGAACAGTTTGTTTGGGCTCCGTAGGATGGAGGTGCGGGCCCATCTAACCCGAATCAAGGTCAAGGCCAAGCTAGGCCCGAAGAACCCGCACGCACTGGTGGGAGGTTGGTTATAAATACAGTGAGTGGTAGTCCTCATCCAGCCGATCAGAGCTGGAAGGAAATGGAGTCATATGCTAGCTCGATTAGGCATGTGGACTTCGAGTGTTGTAGTAATTCTAACGATGGGGCCCCGACGAAACAACAGAGAACAATGATAGACGACATCGATTTTAGGAATCGAGATGTCGATAGAGTCGAGGCCCCCACTATCGATCCGTTGGTCATTTCAGCTCAAATAGGTCCTACTTGGATGAAGAGGATCTTGGTTGACAGTGGAAGCTCCGTTCTTTTTAAGCGAGCTTACTACCAAATGAGAATGGAGGCAAAAGATCTGAAACCGTGTCAGTCCCGCATATATGGTTTTAATGGAAGTGCAACCATACCAGCGAGCATGGTGGAGTTGCCAGTTGAGTTAGGTATTGAGATCGCCGGAGAGTCCGAATGCTGCAGTTTGTTGTGTTAGACATTAATTCCTCCTATAATGTTTTCTTGGGCCAACCGACCCTCGCTGAATTCAGGGCAGCGATTGCCCCGTGGTGTTTGACTTTGAAATTCCCCATGGATAATGGGGTTGGAGTAGTACATGGTGATTAGGCGACTGGACGTGCCTGTTATGTTGCCGAGCTGCTGGATGCACATTGTAAGGAGAATGGCAAGGGTGTAGGGGAATATCTCTGCGTCCATTTTTCAGAGAATTGATAGCTAATGCCTGGGCCTAGGCACAGGTGCCACAACCAGTTCCTTAAAGATCTTGATCCCCATGACAATAGTGATGAAGAGGAGGTCAAAGACAACCAGGCTTCCCTGGTAGAGTTGACGATCGATGTTTTGATCCACGACAATAATGACTCCAGAATGATAAAGGTCGGATCTCAACTCAGCCCCTAGATGAGACATAAATCGGTTGATTTTCTCCAGGAAAACCTTGACGTGTTTGCCTGGACTCATTCGGACATATGTGGGATCTCACCGGACATCGCGAGCCATGCATTAAGTATTGACCCGCGGCGCGTCCTGGTCAAATAAAAAAGGCGCGGTATGGATCCAGAGAGATCTGCCGCCCTTAAGGAAGAAGTAAATAAACTCAAGTCGAATAGGTTTATTCACGATGCATTATACCCGGAGTGGGTATCAAATCCAGTGCTTGTCAAAAAGTCAAATGAGAAATGGCAAACATGTGTGGACTACTCAGATTTGAATAAAGCTTGCCCTGAAGACAGTTTCCCTCTTCCCAGAATTGATCAACTTATGGATTCAAGAGCCAAACACGAGCTCTCATCTTTCATGGACGCGTATTCTGGCTATAATCAAATTCCAATGCACCTTCCTGATCAGGAACATACTAGCTTCGTCACTGATTTGGGACTCTATTTCTACCAAGTGATGCCGTTCAGAGTTAAGAACGCTGGGGAAAATTATCAAAGTCTCGTGAACCGAATGTTCGCTAATCAGATTGGAAAGACCATGGAAGTATACGCGGACGACATGCTCATAAAATTATGACTGTCCATCAACCATGTCAGTGATTTGGAAACTATGTTTAATATACTTCGACAATATAAAATGAAGCTCAATCCGTTGAAGTGCCATTTCGAAGTTGCATCAGGATAATTCCTTGGATTCATCGTCAACGCCAGAGGAATTGAAGCCAATCCTGAGAAAATCTGGGCAATTTGGAATCTCGAAACTCCCAGAACCATAATGCAAGTGTAAAGCCTCAATGGGAAGGTGGAAGCCTTAAGTAGGTTCATCTCCAGATCTACAGACAAGTGCATCCCTTTCTTCGATCTGATTAGAAAAGGAAAGCGGAATTTTGAATGGACAAAGGAGGGTGAAGGCGCATTCCAAGCACTAGTTCAACATTTGGCGACACCTCCCATTTTGCCGAAGCCGATTGATCATGAGAGATTATACATCTATCTGGCGATCTCAGCAAATGCGATCAATGCTGCATTGATTCGGGAAGGGGATCAGATCGGATCCAACAACCAGTCTGTTATATCAGCAAGAGATTGACAGGAGTAGAAAGAAACTACCCGAAGTTAGAAAAGCTGGCTTATTATCTCATCATAGCCTCGAGAAAGCTCCGTCCATATTTCCAAGCTCACGCGATCACAGTCTACACCGACTAGCTGTTACGACAGATCCTAACACGACCTGAGACGTCTGGTAGATTGCTCAAGTGGAACATCGAGTTGAGTCAATTTGATATTGCTTGTACACCGAGGCGAGCCATCCAAGGACAAGTTCTGGCGGGCTTCATACGGAATTCACCATACCAGAAGACTTGCTCGAAGCCACTGAATCTCCTAAGCATGTGTGGAAGCTATACACCGATGGCGCATCAAACGACCGTTGCTCAGGTGATGGAGTGGTACTTGAAACCCCAAAAGGTCGATCCATATGCTATGCTCTAAAGTTTGACTTCCGCGCAACTAACAACGAAGTCAAGTACGAAGCTCTACTCGCTAGACTTAGACTTGCCGAAGATTTGGGAATTATTGCTGTGGAGATTTATTGTGACTCATAATTGGTCATATACCAGGTTTGAGGATAGTATCAAGCTAGAGACCGGAGATTGGCCACTTACCTTACTCGGGTCCGAGAAGTGTTGAATCAGTTCGACTACTATGCCATCCATTGTATACCCCGTGAGAAAAATCAAAAAGCCGATTCTTTAGCAAAACTGGCCAGCACTGGCGAAGCACAACAAATGGGACTCGTCCCAGTTGAGACACTTACTGCTCCGAGCATTGACCAAATGGAGACAGGCTGGATGCACAAGGCAACGCCCGAGAAGGACTCGTGGATGACTCCATTCAAGAATTATCTTGAATGTGGAACTTTACCCGAGCGCAGAAGTGAGACAAGACAAGTTCTCTGAAAAGCTTCGCGGTTTATTATCCAAAATGGAGTCCTTTACATGAGGGGATATTCTGTTCCTTTACTCTGGTGTATCGCCCACGATGAGATTAAATGAGTGCTGCATGATATTCATGAGGGAGAGTGCGGTGATCACACTGGGGGGCAAGTCCTTGCCAAAAAGATACTCAGATATGGATATTACTGGCCGACGGTGAACCGAGATGCATCAGATTATGCCAAGGAATGTGATAGGTGCTAGAAACATGCCAAAATTCTAAGAGCCCTGCCTACCAAAATTACGCAGATGGTTAGTCCATGGCCGTTTGCCATATGGGGCATTGATATATAGGGTCTTTACCTTTAGCCAAGGGTGGTGCGAAGTACACCATCGTTGCAGTCGATTACTTTACAAAATGGGCGGAAGCCGAGCCCCTTGCTACTATCATGACGAAGAAAGTAATCAACTTTGTTGTGCACAACAACATATGTCATTTTGGCCTTCCACACACAATTGTAACTGATAACGGGACCCAATTCGATAGTGTCAAGTTCAAAGATTTCTGTCAATGCTACTGCATCTAGAAGAAGTTCTCAGCAGTAGCTCATCCTCAAGCGAATGGACAAGTCGAAGCTGTCAACAAAGTTATCAAGTCCATTCTAAAGAAATGACTGGAGAAGGCTGGAGGCAAGTGGGTATATGAGCTTCCCATGGCCCTATGGGGATATCGAACTACCAACAAGTCCGCGACCGGCCATACTTCGTTTGCACTTTCCTATGGCTTCGAAGTTGTTATTCTAGTTGAATTAGAAGTACCTTCCCACCGAGTGACCTATTATGATTCAAAGACGAATGCAATCTTACTTGTAGAATCTTTGGATTTATTGGATGAGAAGCGTGAAGAGGCTGATTTGAGGGTAGCCACACACCATAGTCGAGTCGCCCGGTTATACAACGCTAGGGTCCGACCCAGAACCTTCGAAGTTGGCGATCTTGTACTCAAACGAATTTATTTGGTTCCTTCGCACATGAAACCGACATGGGAGGGACCGTATGTCATCGAGCGGAGACTTGGAGATGGCACGTTCAAACTATCAACTGTTGATGGTCTTACTTTACCAAGAGCATGGAACAGCGAGAGTCTCCGTCGCTATTACACATAACTAGTTTTTATTGATTTTAGTCTGCTTTTCCTTTGAAACTTGTTTATGCATTTTTTGAGTTCGAACTTGTAATAAGGCAACTGACTTTGCCGTACTTTCTTATTTCAGCAATGCAATGCAGACTCATCAAGCCAGATAAACAATTTATGAAATGCATCGTGCGACCGTCATAATGTACGTACAGCTAAGTTCTATCTCAAGGTGGGACTTATTCAAATAGGGAGTGACTGTGGTCCGGCCGGTCACTCGCTAAGTGAAACCCCAAGCTCAGGAGCAAGCAACAATAAAGTAAAAAAGATTAAAACACGACAATCCTCTAACAAACTCCAACTCTCGGAGTGCGAGCTGGAGTACCAACTCCAAAACATGGGCTCGAAGAGGGTGGATCCATCCTCCTACGACTTCGCCCTTATTCAATCCAAGCTTGAAGAGGATGGACCCGTCCATCTAAGACTTTGCTTGCCTACTCAGGGTGGATGTGATCCGACCATCTACAACCCTGATCAAATCCTCATTCCCGAAGTGCGAATGAGATCCTAATACTTAAACAGATGTGATTGACCGTCTGTCGATCGACTCCAGATTCCTAGAGTACGAACTGGAGTATAAACATTAACGGGTGTGATCGACCACCCACCAACTAACTCTGGTCCCAGAGAGCGTGCGCCGGAGTATAAGCACCAAATGGGTGTGACTGATCACCCATCAACTAACTCTAGTCCCAAGAGCGCGGACTAGAGTATAAACGCCAAACAGGTGTGACTGACTTCTCGTAAAATAATTCAAGTCCCCAAAGTGCGGATATAATTCTAAGTATTAGACGGGTGTGACTGACCGCTCGTAAAATAACTTAAGTCCCCGGAGCGCGGATATATATATTCAAACATTAAGCAGGCATGAGCGACCGTCGGTATACAAGTTTAATCCCCAGAGCGTGGATGCGAATACCAACAAATGAGCGAATGTGATCCGACCACTCAAACTCATTTTACTTTAACTTTGTTCTGACTAAGTTAAATTAAAGTTAGTGAAAGCAGAAAACGACTACCGACCGACCACTTCAATTCTCCCCAGAACTAGGGGTGTAACTCAAGTACTAGCCGCTAGCCGAAATAGCGCAATGTTGGGACTCGACTCGACGTCTGGTTACAACTCGAAGCCATGACTTCAGGACTTAGCGATCGGACTCAAGTTCGACTCAGAAACTAAAGCCTCACAAGTACATTGAATGGAAACGCGAGTGCTGAAATACTTAAATAAATAAAAATAGAGTTACGCTAGAAAAAACAAAATGAAGTTGTATTTCCACTATTATTTGAAAAAGATAAGTACAAAAACTTATTCGAAGAATTTCTATAAGCAGGGGCCAAACCCGCATCTATACATGGCCTACAAAAACAAAAGGAAGTCTTATTCTAAGCTATCTGCAAAAAGAAGAAGCAAAAGTGCAAGTCTACGCCTTTGGTTTTTTTATCTTTCTTGCTCTTCTTCGACGTAGACCCACTCGAACTGCCGTTCAGCTGCCTCTTCGAGCCTTTACCTCCCCGGCCTGCTTTAGCTGGTTTGTCTTCGGCCGGGGGAATCGGAATAACCTCCTCCTCATAACTTACGGGGATGGAATACCCTTCATGTATGGGACTGGAGGAACGGTGGCACCCTCAATGTTGGAAGAATGAGGCACGTTGGTATCGATGATGGTACCACCTGGAGAAACAATAAGCATAGGGATCGGGCCGGGACCCGCCATGCCACCACCAACACTACTAGCTTTCTTGGTTTGCTCTATCTTGGCTTTAATTTCCGGCATTATCTCTTCAACTCGATCTTCTCGAATCCCCATTGGCATGCTACTAGTCGGGCCTGAGGAGCTCGTAATAACCACGTCTTCATCAACGACGAAAGGTATTTCGGTGATCGGGTCGCTTTGATGGCCGAGGAGTGCTTCCATCATTTGTTCATAAAAAATGCAACTACTTTCATGCATCTCCTCAGCCGATGCGGTGAACATTGTAGTTGTAGCTTTCGTCATTAGTGTCTCCTACTCGTGATGCATTCCTTGAGTTGCAGGAGGATCAAGTGATGCAGAATCTAAGGTGGAATGAAGATAGGAGAATATATTAGTAACGACTTCTGACAGTGTTCCTACATTTGGACGAATGGAAGAAGTGTTCAGAATACTTTCCTCGGATTGACTCACATTCTGGGCCGATGTCCCTTTAGAGCCGCGTTCATGTATCGGAGATAGGTGCGGCTGGTCAGGGTCGTATCCCGGAACAGCTGGAAGATCAATAGAAGAAGTAGGCTCAGATTGAGAGATTTGGTGCACTTCGGAGCCTGCTTCATGATGTTCAACTCCAGATCCTTTTCGAGAGCAACGATAGTGTTGTGGAGTACTTTTGGCTCATCTCCGACAAGTATTCGACTTTCCAGTTCGAATTCGTTGATGGTTGTAGTGTTACGAGCCACCTTCTCATCCTCCACCAAATGGCTCCAAGCCTTGTACAATTGAAAAGGATAATCTTCATCGAGCTACGTTAGATTGCGATTTCTTAAAACGTTTATGTTGTATGTGACCAGGAGATCTTCAAATTCATTCTTCATCCTGGCCTCCACCGCTTTGATTTCATTCTCAATTCGGGCCTCGTCTTCCTGAGCCTTTAAGTTTGCCGCATCCCTTTCATCCGTGAGTATCACTGCCTGTTCGCATGCCTCCTAGGCAAATTTGTTGGCCTCATCCTTTTCCTTGATGGCCTCAGCAAATTTCGCCTTTAGCTCGTTAAGCTCTTTCAGCGTAGCGTCTCTCTCTGCCATGACAGTAGTATTCCGATGGCCCATCTCTTCCACCAAGGCCATATGTGCATGTCGCATTCTTTCCATGGACTGTTTTGCCTCATCTGCTCTTTTATCGGACTCCATCTCCGATTTTCTTGAAGATTCGGCTTTGTTATTGAGCACTTATATTATTCGATTTTTCTGAGTGAGATCGGTCTCCATTTTCTCGATTATTTTTGCCCGCTCGAAGGACACCGTTGAAGCTTTCTCTGTAGTTTTCACCCATTCTGGATACTGATTATAGGCATCGTGTACATAATCATGTACCGTTCTTTCTACATCATTGGGGATTAGTTCCAAGTTCAGAGGGAAGTGAAAGTCGTCGAAGCAGATATTTGGGAGATCCTTCTTTAATTTCGCAATTCTGATCGCTCCCTCCCCGGTGGGTTCTATAGCGGCCGGTTCTGTAACAATAGGAGCCTCTGCCTCGGTCCTACGGTGTTGATCGTCGGATTTGGAAGTATGTGGAGGCACTATCTGATGTGACATTTCCGAAGAATGCCTTCAGGAGCCAGAGGGTTTCAAAGAACCTGTAGGTGGAGGCGATCGCGACCGAGAGCGGTGCCTATACTGATGTGGCCTCTCCCTCTCCCTTTCATATTGCTCACGCTCCTGGCTGGAGTAATGGCCACGATCATAATCCCTTTCAGATTCGTGCCTATAAGGTTCGGAGTGAGAGCTGGATGCGTGGCGTTTAGAACAAAGACTGCTAAGCATCGATCCCTGCCTCACCATTGTATCTGTAAAATGAATATCTTCTGAAACTAGAAAACATGTAATTAGAAGTTGTGTCGTGCTGTGAAATGCGTGTATGCATGTGGAAACCCCCCAACCAACCGATTGTGGTGGCCTCACTCACAGGAATTGACTCCCGTATATCTAAAGCACTTAAGCCTGCATCGGTTTGCGATGGGGAGTGAAGTCCATTTAATCCAAAATCTTGAGATGAAGTCAAGTCATCGGGAATAGGGATGTCTGCCAATCCTTTCAACGAACTCTCCATTTGCGGAGGAGAAGTCTCCTGAATTATAGCGGCTGCAGAAGGTAGAGATACTACGATAGTTTTTCGTCTCTTGGATTTGTGGACGAGAGCCTTGCCTTTTCTTTTCGATAATCGAAGACTATGCGAAGGCGCAACTGCGGGGTCATCCCCAGCTGGCAAACTCTCTTCATCTCCCTGTTCAATGATCACGACTCTAGGAGCTCTTCTTCCTCCTTGCCTCACCGGAACCATTCCGGGAACTCCTACAAGCCCGATGCTTTGATCTCTATCTATTAGCCCCATGGCAATCAAGTTTTCATCGGTGAGGACTTCATCAATTTCTCCAAGTTCGGCTGGCACCGATTGGAGAATTCTTACCATCTCTTTAAATTAAGCTCCATCGGGCCACGAAATCGAAGCTGTAAAAGAAACACAGTGTTAGGCTCAGCATCATTTAATCCAATTAATCGACAAAAAGGTGGGAGCACTTACGTCTAACCAACCACCGTCTGGCAAATACTGGTGGACACCGAACAAAGAACCATTCGGTTTTGAAGTAGCTTAATTTACTCCAGGGTCGTGCCACTACTTCGCAGTTTCTGACTGCTTCTAGAAAGGTAAATGAAGGGTTGTCCCCGCGACTTATAACGTTGAATAGAAATCTGATTTCCTCGATAGTCGGAGGTCGGAAAAGGTGCTCCATAAAGGTAATGTATAGGCTGTTGAGCAGAGCATACCCGTTCGGATGCAATTGAGACGGAGCAATCCTCAAGAAGAACAACACTTCTCGAATAAATTGATTGAAAGGGGGCAGCGTTCCGGCTATGCACATAAACCTATTGCAAGCAGTGTATCCTTCTGGGGGATTGTGGGCTCTGTTTTCTGGCCCCAGCAATAAAACATCGTTTAGTGACAATCTGTGCCTAAGGCAGATCCAGTCTAGCATGTCTTCAGAGATTTTAGAATGAATAGAATCCTCTGGATTTAGAATGAAATCTACACCCGACAATTCATCCGGGGCAAGACTAACTTCATCTACTGCGATGATTGACACTTCGATTTCAGGGAGTGGAATGTCCTGTACCTCGGAGCTCCCGGGATCCATAACTATTGAACTCAGGCAATAAACCCGTGTCCCCCACAGTGTGAAGTAAATGATCGTGTTGTGTAATGCATAGCTACATAATACTTTAAATTTCTACAAGTTCGAAAGATGTTAAAATGACAAGACTTTGAGATTCAATCGGAGTGATTGCCATCGTTGACCGTCACAACCGTGTCAACCTGACTTCAGAGAATGATCCATGTTAGAGTTCGTTAAGTTTGTCAAATTACGGTTCCATCGACGAGCTTCGAAGGGTAGTCAAATATGCAATTTAATGGTCAAGTCCAATTATGCAGGACCAAAGTTCGTTGGAGTCAAGTGTTCGAATGTAAAAGAGTTTTGTATCTATCAAAGTTCAACATAGATCGCTCCTCCAAAAGCTTGGTTTCATATCAATCTCCATCCAAGTTTTCGTATCGATCGACATCCAGAGCTTCGTATCGATCGCCAGCTGTGACTTTGTATCGGTCGTTCTAGATCGATATGAACTCCCACCATTCTAGATCGATACGAAGCTGCTCCCTCCATCTGTCATTTCCAGATCGATACGAACTCCCACCATTCCAGATCGATACGAAGCTGCTCCCTCCATCCGTCGTTTCCAGATCGATACGAACTCCCACCATTCCAGATCGATACGAAGCTGCTCCCTCCATCCATCGTTTCCAGATCGATACGAGCTTCCACATTCTATATCATAACAAAGATGCTTCCTCCATCCACCATCGATACGAGATCGAAACTAGAGATTCTTCCAATGACTATTTCGTATCCATCAATAGCTCTTCTTCTCCAAGCTACAACAACGCCATTACCACTTCCACGACCTCACTCCAACCAACTTTCGGCATCAACAGCGCTAGAATCGGCCACGACTTTGGATGAAATGACATTAAGACTCGAGTATCATCATTTTAAAGTGGTTTCGGTTGATTAATTACCTAGTTCAAGGGAATTGGATCGAGGGTTAAAAACTAAGTAATTTGGAGACGAAGGTAGTTCTTTCTTCCCATGTACTCAATCGATACGAAGGCAGATAAGAAAACAATGGGAAGTGAAATTTTTTTCAAAGTACAAAATCCTTTTATATGGATTTGTATCCCAGCAAAGAACGTTTTGTATCCCAGTAGCAAGAACCGGTTGAAATGGTCAGGGGTCTATCGATATGAAGGGCATTGAGCAAACATGCCTGGAATGATTCCCTCCATCAATACGTAGACGTAGCTTCGTATCCATCAGCCCAGAGCAATCCAGAGGTTAACACTTCATATCTATCAACGAGTTACCATCTGTTTCGTATCCATCAATTCGAATCTCATCGATACGAAACTTACAATAAAGTCTTATTTGAATCACTGAATTTCATCGATATGAAACACCTATTTCGTATCCAAATGCTCGAAGACCCAAGCTTTATATCCATTGATATGAAGCACCTCCGAGAACTATCTATTTCGTATCGATGGCCATCGATACGCAGCATGCATTCTAGCATCTCGGATCGATCCAGGAGAGGATCGATATGAAATGAGTTACTTAAAACGACTATCGATCGTTGCTACAACTCAAATTTCACAACGATCTAGGAGAGAATCGATACAAAACTCGATCCAAAAAGAACTAAAGAACTTGACAACGACCCTTGAACATGCAAATGTGAATAGGAGTGAGGTTAACATACATGCATGTATGACAAACTAACATTCGATTTTCAAAATTAACAGGAATTGAATTCTTACCTAATGAAAACCAAGACAACTAACAACAAATCACTAGCACTCAACACTTAGTTACAACATAACACTGCATGATCATTGGCAGTCCATAATTCAACATTTAAATTACTGGAAATCACTCAAAGGTTACATTTCTTGCCAAAAAACGACAACTATTCAACGAATCAGATAGAACTTTTTCAGGATAAAGAATGCAGCTTTCCAAATCATGTCATGTTCACACAGGACGTACTTTGGGGGGAAAATGTTATCCCACCTTTTGGCAAGGCCGTGATACCAAGGACTTGACTAGAAACCAAGGGCAATCCGTCCCTAAGATCGGTTATACACAGGTTCACTATGGATACTGGCAAATTTGGTCTGAGTCCGAATTGAGCTACAATTAACATGGTACGACAAACAAAGCTATGAAAGCCTACGTTCTAATTTTTAGGATGAATGGAGTTCGTATGCTCAGGTTATGGATCAATCAAGAATCATGTAGAAGACCTCATTTCGTATCCATTAGATCCACCCTTCTTTGTATCCATCAACAACTATCCATATGCTTACTTCATATCCATCGTATTCGTATCCATCAGCTCCACTCCATCTGGTTCGTATCGATCATACCCTATATTTTGATTCGTATCGATCAACCCTTCCATCCATTTCATATCGATCAGCCAATAAATCGATACGAAACCGACACTTTCCATCGATACGAAGCAGCCCACGAGCATCGATACGAAACGGCATACACACGATCGATACGAAGGAAGCATGGTCAACCAAAGGAAGTGGTCTTCTAACATGAAACTCGGATCTCTCCTGAACTATTGCTCCACATCATCAATAAATGTCTGATCGGTACGCAAAGAGCATCGATACGAAGGTCGATCGATACGAAAGTATCGATACGTACGCTTTAGCCCACTTACAAGATGAATCTTGGATCGATCATAACTCGAAATCTACAAGTCCAAATGCCTTCAATTTTTCACAGGAGCTTGCTTACCACCTTAAGAACGCTCATGATCGATCGTAACTTGAGTGGACACAATATTGGTCGATATGAAGGAAATAGGGATTGATCCCAAATGACCCCAGATCGATCTGGTGGGCCCACCCACGTGTGAGAAGAAGTATTCCGAACTTTGGGGTAGATATTTCAGACCTACACCTATAAATAGCACCCCTACGCCTATAGAAAGAGGACCTTTCGGACTCTACTACGCCGTTACTCTGCCGCAACTCCATTGTAACTCGAGTGTTAGAGCATTGTACTATTGTAATCTATTATCAATCATTAATAAACAACAAAACATTCAAAGTGGACGTAGGCTAAAACGTTGAACTACTATAATTTCTTGTCCTTTTCTATTTTTGCATGCTTTTATTGGTGTGATTGTTAGATTAGCCTCATTTTCCATTTAGTCTCTTCATTTTAATCTCTTCAATCATATCCGGAGAGCGTTGCACCCAATTTTGGTACAAACAGATGTATTCAATCGTAATTCTATAAATACCAAAAGGTTCCACGTACTTCGTCATATTCACCGATGAGTTATCGTCGTCATGGACATGTGTATTTGATGCACATGTAGCACGTCTATGATAAACTTATAGAATAAAAATACAAGTAAATAAAATAACATGCGATAGAAATGATTTGATTTGATAGAATGAGTGAGTAACGTACCTAAAATGAATAAAGATTCGATCTCAAAATTACTCCTCCATGTGATACATATGATGCATCGATATGGAGTAATCGAACATTGTTGGACAATGTACTATTAATTGTGAGTGAAGTTGAGTTAGTTTCTTTCTATAAAGTAATATACTTCAAGGTAGCACATAAGGTTGATGTTATTTCATCTAAATAACAGTTTACAAAATTTTACAAGATAAGGGTTTATAGGAAACTCCAACATATCTTATGCCAAGGAGTTGGAAGATTGTGCAAGTCTAAAGATTGCACATAATAATTGTTCATGAGGGAGCTTGTATGAATCTCTCCAAAAGGATTTTGAAAAGATTGTCATTGGATGACATATTTATGTTTCGAACATAATTTTTGTAAACTAAAACCTTATCAGTTTTATAAATAAAGAAATTCATAAAACGTTTATGAATACCTATTTTATTGCACTGAGGAATAATTATTGTTTTAAGATATTCCCACTTCATTGTGAAGAAATTTTTTTGAGGAATTATTGGTAGTGAAATGAAATTGGATACGATCCATTGATAGAACTGATTATATGAGGTGAAATGAAATTAACTAACCTAAACAAACACGTAGCATTAGAATGTCTAATAAGTATTCTCGCACATCTAAGAGAAAATATGAGTTTCTTATTAATGTCGAAAATATATAATCCTAGATTGTTTAATTGAACCATTGAGAGTGTTGAATCTATATGGTATGATGCACAAATCCGAAAGAATTCCAAGTACGCTATCAAAATATAGATTTTGGTGGTGGTAACTGAAGGGATATGTTCCATCGACCTCGACTATGTCTTTATGACTAAGTCTAATGCAATTGGAATTAAATGAGCAATGTTGATAAGAATAATATCGCAAATTTAAATTGTTGAAATTAACGTAGTAGATTCGTATTCAACATGTTCAAGTCAACTTGGATTTACTCACAAAATTATCGCTTGATAAGTCCTAGTGTTTTGGTACATATGTATTGAAACAGAAAATTCTAAATGACGATTTAGAGTAAGTTGTTTACACATATTAACCAAAAATGTCTCAAAGTCAGTGGGAGCGATATTGAGTTTGTGAGTCTTTGGACATGATCTAAGAAATGATACGAAAGTATCATTTTATAAGCATCAAGATTGAATAAGTATTTTGACAGAAGTATCAAATAGTTTGACTTTTAATCAAAATGAAGAGGAAGCATGTGTTCATAAGGAAGAACGTTAAAAGGTACATTGATATTTCTAAACTATAAGTAAACAACACGTTGGTGATTTTAACGATGTACTTGTGTTAGAATCAGCCTTAGTTGTTTTAATACTCAACGTTGGATTAATAAATGATGTCTTTTATAGTAAGTATAAAAGATGTCGGGAATGTCCCAAATGATATGCAAGGACACCTTATTAAAATGTTTAATATGGAACATGTAAGATTGATTCCTCCACATTGGCAAAAGGAATTATGATACATGTTGTGTTGTCTACGATATCATGATTTGTTTATGTATTTAATACATAAAGAAAATATAAAATCCAAATTGATATCACTAAATAGTTGTTTGAAGTGTTCTCGTGTATTTATGAAATACTAGAGAATTGTTTACAGAAACAAAAAATCTTTATAAAGGAGTGTTCGAACTCAAACTTCATAAGTCATATTGAGTGTAGTATGTCAATAATAAATTCAAGTTAAGAATCTTTAAGTTGGAAATGTTCCAAATAAAAGACTGTGGTTTATTCAATGAAAAAATGCTACGTACATCGCTTTGAATATTGCCATCATAAAAATAATGTATATAAAATTATAAGTGCACAAATTTATAACTGAGCCGATTCCAAATGTTGAGAATCTCATAACATTGTTATATGATACCAATGTCGTGATATGGTTCGTAATAGAACTTAGAGCTCATTAGATGTCGAGAGACATACTCCGAATTGTTCCATATGATAAAACAGTTTATCACCGTCGGAGAGAGTTGATTAACAGTGTAGATAATTAAAACATAATAGCATACCCGTTCATAAAGGGACTGGCCCAACTGGTTTTGAGAAACTGATTGGAGAAATTGAAATAAGATTCCATAATTGATCCCAAGTGCAAGTGGGAGATTGATAGAGTTAGGGGTATGCCCTAGGGGCAATTATGTAATTTGTTACATATATCTAACTTGTTGAACAATCTTGTTCATAATAAAGGTGTTTCTTTCTATTATATACTTGATATAATGTGGTTATATTAATTAATCAATTTAATTAAAAGTATATTTAATAAAATCCATAAATGGCATATTTTGTGATAGTAGTTACAAAGTGTTGTAACCGTGAGTAATTTATCACAATAAAACAAATATACCATTTTAAACGTTCCTAGTCAAGATGCATCGACACTGGATATTAATGTATCTGTTGAGACTAGAGTATGTAACGCTCTCCAAATGTTAGACAATGTATTACTTATGACTACTGGAGGCACCTAGGGGTTATATACTGATAGTTATTGGATAACTATAGAATGACTCATTTGATAGTTTTCTGTTGGTTAATATAACTAAGGTCAAACAAAAAATATCGATGTGACTGATTTACACAGTTCTCTCGACTTGAGAATACCATGGATCTTCAATATGAAAGCTCCTCTTTGGTTATAATCAAATCATGACATGGCGTTCCATCGAGTGACTATAGTTGGGTCGAGTGGAAGTATTGGAAGTGGAGCACTATTCAAGAGAGGATTCGTCTCCTCAGTTATATGGGGTTAGTATCATGGTCAACTCAAGTCAACTCAAAGTCAAAGTCTCTGGCCAGAGCATTTTGGTTAATAATAATTGTTACTATTGAACCAAGAACTTTGTGTTTGGACTATAAAGTTGAATGTGGATGATATTGGAATTTTGACCATTACCAAATTCCATAAGTCCTAATATGATATAGTTTTGACGAAGAGAATTGGTGTAAATAATTGTCACTGTTAGGTACCGCTTATAATAAGTAAAATTGGATTTACCAAAAGATGTGTAAGCGATGAATTCAGCCAAAATATCACACCACCTGCTAAGTGACGAGTGAACGTTAATATTTGAATTGTTCAATACTAATCGCTGAATGAATTTACACCTTTGAGTGCACAACCATAGTGATGAATTCTCCAAAAAAACACATGATTTAATTAATTTATAAAAGTTGTAAATTAATTAGTATTTGAGAAATATTAATTATTATTTATTTTATTTGATGTTTGGGAGTTATTTGTAATTATTTGAATGCATTTATAAAAATTATATTTGTGCGCATTGATATATGATATCATTGTAATCAAATAAAAGATAATTACATGCGTTAATTTATGGAATCTTATGTCATTTGATGGCACGTAATTTTCAGCCATACCATTTAAAGAAATAAAAGTGAAAAGAGAAAGTTAATCAAGAGAATTAATTAGAGAAGTTTTAATTAAAGAACGGGAAAGGTTTCCTTCTTTCAAATAAAATATATTCTCTAATTAATTCTCTTGATTAACTTTCTCTTTTCACTCTTATTTCTTTACATGGTATGGCTGAAAATTACGTGCCATCAAATGATAAAAGATTCCATAAATTAACGCATGTAATTATCTTTTATTTAATTACAACGATATCATATATCAATGCCTGCAAATATAACTTTTATAAATGAATTCAAATAATTACAAATAACTCCCAAACATCAAATAAAACAAATAATAATTAATATTTCTCAAATACTAATTAATTTAATTAATTTAAAACTTTTTATAAATTAATTAAATCATGTGGTTTTTCGGAGAATTTATCATTACGGTTGTGCGACTCAAAGGTGTAAATTCAGTCAACGATTAATAATGAACAATTCAAATATTAACATTCACACGTCACTTAGCAGGTGGTGTGACATTTTGGCTGAATTCATCGCTTACACATCTTCTGGTAAAATCCAATTTTACCTATTATAAGCGGTACCTAATAGTGACAATTATTTACACCAATTATCTTCGTTAAAACTATATCATATTAGGACTTATGGAATTTGGTAATGGTCAAAATTCCAATATCGTCCACATTCAACTTTATAGTCCAAACACAAAGTTCTTGGTTAAATAATAACAATTATTATTAACCAAAATGCTCTGGCCAGAGACTTTGACTTTGAGTTGACTTAAGTTGACCATGATACTAACCCCATATAACTGAGGAGACGAATCCTCTCTTGAATAGTGCTTCACTTCCAATACTTCCATTCGACCTAACTATAGTCACTCGATGGAACGTCATGCCATGATTTGACTATAATCAAAGTGGAGCTTTCATATTGAAGGTCCACGGTATTCTCAAGTCGAGAGAACTGTGTAAATCAGTCGCATCGATATTTTCTGTTTGACCTTAGTTATCTTAACCAACAGAAAACTATCGAGTGAGTCGTTCCATAGTTATCCAATAATATCCGTACGTAACCCCTAGGTTCCCCCAACAGTCATGAACAACACACTGCCCAACATTTGGAGAGCGTTACATACTCTAGTCTCAACGGATACATCAATATCCAGTCTTGATGCATCTTAACTAGGAACATTTAAAATGGTATATTTGTTTTATTGTGATAAATTACTCATGGTTACAACACTTTGTAACTGTGAGAAATGCGGATTAAGGATCTTAAGGCTAGAATTAACACTAGAGGGGGGGTGAATAGTGTTTTAAGAAGTTTGTTAATCTTTTTGAGTTTATCTTAATTTGTTAACAATGTATGCACTAATCAGACACAGATATGAACACCGAATCAAACACAGATGCAAATATAAAATAAAAGCAGTAAAGGAAAGAATACACCGGATTTTATACTGGTTCGGAGTTACCTTACATCCAGTCCCACACAACTAAGTACAGATTTCCTTTCAAAACCAATTCAACAATTACAGCTCTTGGTTTCAAGGCTACGAGGTACACCCTCCAGAATAACAATCCTCTGGGTAGAGATACTTGATTTCCGGGGCAACAAGTTCACCCAATTGGTTTCGAGGGCTACAATCACACCTTCTCTCGCTCGATTGATTACAAAAAGTCTATAACTCAGATTAGCACTTGGATCTTGTAGAGATAGTGATGGAGAATCACACTAGAAGTAATCGAGTATGATTCGATGTTGATTTCGGCAGAGTAATGGTATGATTTTGTATTAAGAAATGTGGAAGAAGAAGAGGAGTGAAAACCAGAAAAAAGTGATTAAAAATTCGTTGAAACTGACCCCTATTTATAGAAGAGCAACAGCCATGACCATTCATGAAGAGTTATGGCGAATAGACACTTCTTTTGAAATTTGAATTTTGAAACCAACTGCCACTATGTCGACATGGGGTACTTGGGCATGTCGACATCCCAAAGGAATTTTGGTGTTTTGATTTTCTTTGAAAATAACCTCTATCTTATATTAAAATTATTTTAAACTTTATAAATATACTTAACTATAGTTAAAATACATAAGTAAATATAAAGAACAATATATACATATTATTTAACTATAATTTAAATCAAAGTATAAATAATTTAAAAGTTAAATATATTATTTGAAAAGATAGTTTAAAATCAGGAGTAATTTTGACTCTGAAAATAAAGATGTTTTTGAGGCTAAAATTATTTAAAATCAGGATAGAGAGTTTTGAATCTTTTAAAGGAAAGTTTTGAAATCATTTTGAAAACAAGATAATTTTGTAAAATCATTTGAATTAAAATTAGTGGATACAAAACAATGTTCTACTAGATTTTCGTAGGTTCCATCCTACTTAGGGTTCCATCCCTTTAACGAGCACGAAGTGGATTCCATTCCACGAATAAAATAGATATTAAGATGTCAGTGCCTTTCTATGAGTTTTAACAATATTCCTAACTATATAACTTATCTTGGAAACTTGAACTCTTGAAATTCTTGATACTCATGAGTCTTCTATCTCTATATCTTGAATCTCTATACTGTACAATCTTCATTCTTGATACCTGCATGGTTAGATCCTACATATACATATATATCTAAACTTGTAATGTTAGTATTTATATTTTATAATCTATTCTAAGGTTGTTGTCATCAAAACCATCATCTCATCATCTCATGGACTAACAATCTCTTCCTTTTTGATGATGACAACCTTTTTTTATAAAATATCACTTCTATCCTAATAACTCCCCCTAAAACTAACAACTCCCCCTTAATCTATGCCTAACTACCCTATTTTATATTTCTCCCCCTTTGTCATCAACAAAAACTATATAACTCTATATAACTCTATATAATTCCCCCTAAAACTAAGACTACATTACTTGTGATTATAATGATAGTGTTATCATACATAATCAATACTTAACTAAAATATAATCCTAAACTATTAACTATCCTAACTAAGAATTCACAATAATACTAACACATATAAGAACACAAGTTTATTTATTGCGAGTATGGTTGTATTTACATTTGCGTTTGAAAAACATATAAACATAAATAACAATGGAAAGAAAGAGAAGAAACTAATGTGTGTTTCTGAACATAGGAGATTTATGAATTGAACAGTTTGGATAGTGGAAACAGAAATTTCCACGTTGTTCAACAAGATTCCCATTTTTGTCAAAACACACTTCTCCAACGCATACTACTTGGTCATTATCCTCCTCGTGTGCTTCTTCCATTGGTTCTTCTTCGTCGCTGTCCTCATGTTCTTGATTGAGTGAAGAGTCTTCATCGATCAAGATAGGGTTGGCTTGGTTATCCATTAGGAATTTTTGTAAATTCCTAAGAATCTTGCCTTGCCTCTCTTGCTCTTTCGCCATACGAAGTTGAGTCACTTGAATTTCAGTCAACATCTGAAGAGTATCCTTCATAGACTCCTCCAATTTAGTTACACGTGCGAGAGTAGTGCATTGGAATGGACCAGAAGTAGGAGAGGGGAATAAGAAAGTAGATTTTATGTTTGATTTAGAGGAAGATGCCATTATTTTATATATTTCAGAATAGAAAATGAAGAGAAAACAGAGAGAATGAATAAGAATTCGAAATAGAGAAGAATATATAACTGAATTTTTGAAATTTGGTGGGAAAATTTTAAAAGAATAAAAACGTTACATGTCGACATGTCTTCCTAGGGGATGTCGACATGGTCCTTATATTTTAACTCTATGATTTATTTTTATATTAATTATACTTGTTATTTATATTTTATATTTCAGTTATAGAACAAATACCTAATTCTCTTTTTAATTTAGTAAATATTGATTCATTTAAGGGTTTTGTTAAGATATCAGCGATTTGATTCTCAGAATTTATATATTCGAGAGTAATTATTTCTTTAGTTATATTATCTCTAAGAAAATGATGTCGAATATCAATATGTTTAGTTCGAGCATGATGAGTAGGATTTTTAGATAAATTTATTGCACTAGTATTATCACAATAAATTGGCGATTTTGAGATATTTAATCCAAAATCTCTTAAGGATTGTTGCATATATATTACTTGAGAACAAGCCAAAGCAGCAGAAATATACTCTGCTTCAGTTGTTGATAGAGAAACTGTATTTTGCTTTTTACTAAACCAGAAAACTAGAGAATGTCCCAAAAAGTGACAAGTTCCACTTGTACTTTTTCGGTCTGATTTACATCCAGCATAGTCAGCATCACAGTATGATATTAAATCAAATGAATCATTTTTAGGATAAAATAAGCCATAATCAGAGGTGTGTTTAATATATCTTATGATACGTTTTACAGCTTTAAAGTGAGTTTCTTTAGGATGAGATTGATATCTTGCACAGAGACATACACTATGCATGATATCTGGTCTACTAGCAGTGATATGGAGCAATGATCTGATCATTCCTCTATACAACTATTGATCTACATCTTTCAAGAGATCTTCTTTACTTAGATATTCATTGGTTGCCATGGGAGTAGGTTTTCCACTCGCAGTAGTCAAACCAAATTTATTAACTAGTTCTTTAGCATATTTTTCTTGACTAATAAAAATACCATTATCTAACTGTTTTATTTGCAATCTTAAAAAGAAGTTTAATTCACCCATATGACTCATCTCAAACTCTTTTGTCATTATTTCAGAAAATTCTTTATTCATTTCGAAGTTAGTTGAACCAAAAATGATATCATCTACGTATACTTGAACTAGTTGAATATCATTTTTATTTCTTTTAATAAAAAGAGTATTACCTATTTTACCAATTTCAAAATTTGATTGTAATAAATAAGATCTTAGTCTATCATACCAGGCTCTAGGAGCTTGTTTTAGACCATATAAAGCTTTCTTAAGTTTGTACACATGGTTTGGTAAATTTTCATCTTCAAAAAGTGGTGGTTGTTCAACATATACTTCTTTTTTTACAAAACCATTTAAAAAAGAACTTTTAACATCCACTTGAAATAATTTGAAATTATTATGATTTGCGGAAGCAAGTAGAATCCTAATAGCTTCTAATCTTGCTACAGGAGCAAAGGTTTCGTCACAATCTATACCTACTTCTTGACAATAACCTTGGGCAACTAATCGTGCTTTATTTCTAACGACCTCACCTTGTTCATTCATTTTATTTTTATAGACCCATTTAGTTCCAATTATAGTTTTATCTTCAGGTCTAGGAACAAGTTCGCAAATTTCATTTCTAGTGAATTGATTTAATTCTTCTTGCATAGCCAAAATCCATGAATCATCAGTTGATGCTTCTTTAGGATTTTTGGGTTCAATAGATGATATAAATGCTACATTACTCATTTTACTTAGTTGATTTCTAGTTTTAACAATAGATTGCATATCTCCTATTATATTTTCAATAGGATGCTCTTTTAAAAGTTTAATCCTTTTATTAGGATGATTAATTTCATTATTAATTTCGGTTGATTCCTGATTTTGAGTAACTAAATCTTCTTCATCATTTGTAATTTCAAAATCTTTTAAATTTTCATCAAACGAAACATGCATTGTTTCTTCGATTGTGTTGGATCTTAAATTAAAAACTCTATAAGCTTTACTTCTATTAGAATATCCGATAAAGATTCCTTTGTCGGATTTAGGATCAAATTTATCCAAATTATCTTTTGTATTTAAAATAAAGCATTTACTTCCGAAAATTCTGAAGTATGATACCTTAGGTTTCTTTCCATGAAGAAGTTCATAAGGTGTCTTATCAGTTAAAGGTCTAATTAAAATTCTATTCAAAATATAACAGGCGGTAGCAACAGCTTCTGCCCAAAAGTGTTTTGGTAAATTACTATCTGAAAGCATAGTTCTCGCACACTCTTGTATCGTTCTTTTTTTACGTTCAACTACTCCGTTTTGTTGTGGAGTTCTTGGAAATGAGAAATTGTGAGTTATTCCCTTCTTATTGCAGAATTCCTCAAACTTTTCATTTTCAAATTCACCACCGTGATCACTACGAATAGTTATAATTTTTAAAGATAATTGATTTTGAATCCTTTTTGTAAAGTTCTTAAAACATTCAAAAGTATTACTTTTATGTTTCAAAAATATTGTCCATGTAAATCTAGAATAATCATCTACAATTACAAAAACATATTTACTATGATTTATTGACTGAATTTGAGATGGACCAAATAAATCAAGATGAAGTAACTCAAGGGGTTTTGAAGTTGAAATCATATCTTTTAATTTAAAGGAACTTTTTCTAAGCTTTCCTAATAGACATGCATCACATAAACTATCTTCTTTAAAATTCATTTTAGGGAGACCTCTTAATAGATCATGTTTTGACAGTCTAGATAAGAGTTTGAAATTCAAATGTCCAAATCTCTTATGCCAAATCTAAGGGTCACTTGTATTTGCCAAAAGACATAGGTTATCATTTGAAACTTTCATACTAAGAATATAAATATTCTTTTTCCTAGTTCCCTCAAATATTATGGTTGAGTTATTATCTTCAATATGACATTTATCTTTTTCAAATTTAATTTTATATCCTTTATCACATAGTTGACTTATACTTAGCAGATTGTGTTTCAGATTCTTAACTAGCAAAACATTAGTAATAATAGGAGTTTCAGAGTTACCGACATTGCCGATGCCAATCACGTATCCTTTCGAGTTGTCTCCAAAGTTAACCAGTCCTCCGTCTTTGTATATAATATTATTCAGCATATCCGAATTACCAGTCATGTGTCTAGAGCATCCACTATCAAGTATCCACTTATTCCTTTTGATCTGCACAGATTGTCCATTGTGGATTGATTCCTTAATACCCATAAAGCATCTTTCCTGCACATTATAAAATTTGGATAGACAACTAGAATTTGAATAATATTCATATGCAGACTCATGGAATAATGATGATTTAAACAATTCTAAACTAGTTTTAACAGATTTTTCAAAAATAGCCAATTTAAAACTTTTTAAAATTCAGATTATGAAACTTTTGAAAACAAAGCTCTGATACCAAATGTGAGAAATGCGGATTAAGGATCTTAAGGCTAGAATTAACACTAGAGGGGGGGTGAATAGTGTTTTAAGAAGTTTGTTAATCTTTTTGAGTTTATCTTAATTTGTTAACAATGTATGCACTAATCAGACACAGATATGAACACAGAATCAAACACAGATGCAAATATAAAGTAAAAGCAGTAAAGGAAAGAACACACCGGATTTTATACTGGTTCGGAGTTACCCTACATCCAGTCCCGCACAACTAAGTACGGATTTCCTTTCAAAACCAATTCAACAATTACAGCCCTCGGTTTCAAGGCTATGAGGTACACCCTCCAGAATAACAATCCTTTGGGTAGAGATACTTGATTTCCGGGGCAACAAGTTCACCCAATTGATTTCCAAGGCTACAATCACACCTTCTCTCGCTCGATTGATTACAAAAAGTCTATAACTCAGATTAGCACTTGGATATTGTAGAGATAGTGATGGAGAATCACACTAGAAGTAATCGAGTATGATTCGATGTTGATTTCGGCAGAGTAATGGTATGATTTTGTATTAAGAAATGTGGAAGAAGAAGAGGAGTGAAAACCAGAAAAAAGTGATTAAAAATTCGTTGAAACTGACCCTTATTTATAGAAGAGCAACAGCCATGACCATTCATGAAGAGTTATGGCGAATAGACACTTCTTTTGAAATTTGAATTTTGAAACCAACTGCCACTACATCGACATGGGGTACTTGGGCATGTCGACATCCCAAAGGAATTTTGGTGTTTTGATTTTCTTTGAAAATAACCTCTATCTTATATTAAAATTATTTTAAACTTTATAAATATACTTAACTATAGTTAAAATACATAAGTAAATATAAAGAACAATATATACATATTATTTAACTATAATTTAAATCAAAGTATAAATAATTTAAAAGTTAAATATATTATTTGAAAAATAGTTTAAAATCTGGAGTAATTTTGACTCTGAAAATAAAGATGTTTTTTAGGCTAAAATTATTTAAAATCAGGATAGAGAGTTTTGAATCTTTTAAAAGGAAAGTTTAGAAATCATTTTGAAAACAAGATAATTTTGTAAAATCATTTGAATTAAAATTAGTGGATACAAAACAATGTTCCACTAGATTTCCGTAGGTTCCATCCTACTTAGGGTTCCATTCCTTTAACGAGCACGAAGTGGATTCCATTCCACGAATAAAATAGATATTAAGATGTCAGTGCCTTTCTATGAGTTTTAACAATATTCCTAACTATATAACTTATCTTGGAAACTTGAACTCTTGAAATTTTTGATACTCATGAGTCTTCTATCTCTATATCTTGAATCTCTATACTGTACAGTTTTCATTCTTGATACCTACATGGTTAGATCCTGCATATACATATATATCTAAACTTGTAATGTTAGTATTTATATTTTATAATCTATTCTAAGGTTGTTGTCATCAAAACCATCATCTCATCATCTTATGGACTAATAGTAACTACTATCACAAAATATGCCATTTATGGATTTTCTACTAAATATACTTTTAATTAAATTGATTAATTAATATGACCACATTATATCAAGAATATAATAAAAAGAAACACCTTTATTATGAACAAGATTGTTCAACAAGTTAGATATATGTAACAAATTACATAATTGTCCTAGAGTGTATCCCTAACTCTATCAATAGTTAACACCCGTCCAGAGGCGTACGAATTCTGGAGTTGTAAGGTTATAAAAATCTACTTGGCGTGTCTCCAAAATGGTAGTGTTATTAAATGCTTATACCGTTAATATAAGTATATGGAAATGTTTTCCAATATCGAAAGATTGAAATGGTTTGATAATATATCTTTTTAAAGATAATTTGAAGTAAATATTTGGAAATTGATTTAATTAACAAAAGATTAATTAAATGGGCCTAATGATTGCTTATGTACTAGATATTGTTTGTTGTTTTGATAGTTAAATAACCGACTATCAAACTTGGCCATTTTTGGTTCCTTGACTTGATGTGGGAATTGATTAGTCGTGCACTTAGCATGAAGCCGACGAAGTATGCTTGATTATTATTTGGATTAAGAATGTTGATTCGAGTAGTGTGGAGTGTCTATGGTACTCCAATCTACTGGGTTTCCTCTTGGCCGAAGGATAGCAAGTTGAGAGTTGGAAATGTGATAAGTCTATGAGACTTGGTTTCCATATGAGGTTAAGGGCCTCTTTTATCGTTGTTGGTCCGGAGAGACCGGGGTCAGATTTATCTGAGAACCACTTCGGACTAATGTATGTGTTCGAAAGTGCAGGTTTATGATATGATTTGAAGACAGAGATCTTCATGATGCAGGGCTACTTGCCACTAGTCCCTCGAGGTGAAATTTACCATATCATATATTCATGGTGGCAGTAGTGCTTTGTTATGAAAATCTACGATATACAAGGAATTCTCGCTACTAATCCTAGGGGCAATTACTAACAGGATGTGGTAGGAGAATGCGTTTGGTTTGTCCTGTTCCTAGACAACTTGTATGGATGAATATCTGACATTGCATTTCTAATTACATTAATTGATCTCTATGATTGTATCATCTGTTTGGTGGCGGAGAAGGCAACTTCTCTTAGCTTAACACCCTTTCGTGAGACGTACGAGCTCATGAGTTATACGTTTGTAGAAATCAGTTGTGTGACTATGGAATAGTAATGTGGCATTCAAAGTGGAATGTGCTTGTGAAAGGTAATCATTATCTCGAGCCTCATCACCTGGAAATGACAGAAACATGGTAGAAGCGCAGGGCTATGTGGGTCGCTCCCATTAGGATACGGTCATCACCTTTCTAGATTACTCTCTATATGTCGAATATGTTATGTTTTCTATGGCCATAGATAGGTCGAGAACGACCACGATGATGTCATATTTGGTACTATCCAGGCCATGTATGAGTACCAAATAAGGATAGGCCAGTTCTATATTGGTTTTAAATTCAGTATCTAGACCTTAGGTACATTTTTCTAGAGGTGTGCTGTCAGAAGGTAGTCCCTTACCTTGTCATTTGTATGGAATCCATTCTCTACTATGTGCCTGCCTTTTTGTTTGTCCAACCCACTTTGTGGCTAGTATGCTAGAATTTAATAATGAAACAATTTCGGCTATGATTAATTATTATTCATATACTAGACACTAGTATAATATCAGATGATTTGATACGAAATGTTTTATATATCGTAAGGTAAAAACTCATCCGTGTTTATGTTCGGCGTGGTCTTACGAGATACCTTTGTTTTGATAAAGAAAAGTTTCACAACTTTAAAATAAATTTGAGATGTGTTTTTCTCATGCTAGTTTACCAGACTGCTCCGTGCATTCTTCCTTTTCAATGCTTGGGTCAGACCGAGCATATTTACATATTCAAATTGGTGCTTTGGAGATTCAACAGACGAGTTGGTGGTCTTTATTTCATATCCATGTATATGCTTATTTTCCACTGCATTGTTGTTTAAATTATAAGCATTTGTGAGGACAGGTTATTATAACTGTCCTAGCTGATGATTGTGATTTGATTGTTGTACTCAGATTGATGTATGTATATTAAATATTATAGTTTCCCTTTTGTAAAGTTCATTGATATTATATTATATGTTGTGTAGCTGAGATTGTGAGATTTTGTGTTTGTTTTAGTTTCTCTTTCTCTCATCTTCTTCTTTTCTCTTCTTCTTTCTTTCCCATAAAGATCCGTTTCTCCGTTCAGTTTGGGCTGGGCATGTGCGGTTTATTGTCAGCTTGAATTGTGCGAATTTTCGGGCCTTTACAAAATGCCTTTTTAGTGATACTGCAAGGTTAAAGTTTTTTTAAGGAGAAGCAGGCCGATCCTCGCTTGAAAAAAACCGTCTTCATCGAGATAGAATTAAGAAGGATAATACCAAATTGATGACTCTCTTTTGGAAGTTGATTGATTGATGATAGAGATATTTTGTTGGAGTTCCCTTACAATGTTTACTCCAGGGCAAAGTTTGTTGACTTCTCTTATTTAGGCAAAAATAGTGGGGGTTTAATTAGACGCCTTCATAAAAGATACCTGGACGAACATGGAAGCGACCCTCATCCTAGAGATTGTTGGAACTTACCTAGGGTTGCTATTGTTCCTTTTATTCCTAATCCTCTTCCTCCTAAAAGATTAAGTATAATAAGAAGAAATTTGTCTTTGAAATTTATAAGAAATCAATATTGTACGAACTTGAATAATTATATAATTACAGTATGTAATTCAAGTAGCTTATAAACTTTATTATTTTTGCTTCTCTATTATTAGTCTGATTTTGACATATTGTACAGATTAAGGAAATCTCCAGTAGCCCTATTCCCCTGGAACTCTTGAGTAAGTTTGTCAAGTTAAAGAGGGATTTTAAAGAAAAATCTTGTAACGACCCTTATTTTTAACCATTTAAAAATATTAAAGCAAATAAGATTTTAGAATAAAATTATTAGAAAAAAATCTAAGATTGTATTGATACAAATTAAATTATAATATAAGTTATAGGCTTAATTTAAAATTCTATTAATGAAATGTGTTTGCAATAGGGTAAGAACGATAACATATGTTAGTGTGTATCTTAATGACATTGGTTTGAATGAAATTAATAGCTGTCCGAATGTAAATTTCCAATTGATTGGAACAATAAATGTTAATAAAGAATAAAAATGTTTATTTATTAAAGAAGAAATCATATATTTATTTATTTGAAATGTTTGATAGCTGAAAGATTGATTACATGAATAAGAAATCAATTATTTAATAAGAAATTAATAACTTTTGGTTTGTATACAATAATTCCATAAATACGTTAAATTACTATAAAATGGAATTTAATAGTCTCATTTTACTTTTAAAATTTAATTTCAAAATCAATGGCAATTAATGTGATTGGAATCTTTCAGTTAAAAAGAGAGATGATGTTAATTGTAAATTAATTGGTGTAATAAATAGAAACATATGTTTAAATTAAAATAAAAGAGAGGAAATAAAAAAGAAACATATATTTTAATGAAAATAAAAAGGAAAATTTGATTTAATAAAAAGAATATTTTTAACCAAATTAAAAGAATGTTTTGGAAAATAAAATAAAATGAATGTTGTTATTTTGTAATTAAGTATAATTATATGAAAAGAGAAAAATGTAAATTTTGAAACAATCTTGTTCATCCGTCTTAAAGTAGCCAGTGTAATAACCCTTAATTGTGTCACATTAATTATAAATTTTAAATAGTTATTTATAATAGTTAATTTGATAGCAAGAAGGAAAATATTAGCAGAATTGTGTTTTTGATAGTTCCATTGAGTTTAGAAATATCAAAAATGCATATTTCGATATATAGGATGATATATTTTCTTTCAGGGATGAAAATGGGTTTCCGGGGCTTTATAATTTCTTTGGCCCAATCGATCTTTCTTTTGCCTATATATATGTTGTTTGGATGAAACCCTAGTAACTACCATATCTTTCTGTTCTATTCTTCTGTAGTTCCTTTTAGATCTAACTTCTTCCTTTTTAATGGAGATTATCCTAAATCCCTAATTATTGATTTCAAATTCAATTGAAAATTCAAATTATTCAAACCTTATCAAATTATATATCATTGGAAAGCTCTCAGCGAAACAAAGAGGCATATGAGATTCGTTTTCAATCTGAAGCTCTGGTTGATCAGGAATTGGTGATTTATTCACAACCATCCGTTTAAGGGATTCAGATCAATGGAAAATTGGCGACAATGGGTCGATCAGAGGGTGCAGGCTTGTAGAACATGTCAAATAGGGATGATCCATATGGTTAGATCATGTCATTGATGCCAAGAATCGCTAAAGTTATCGCCATGAATTGGCCGCAGCGACTAGTTAATCGCTGACGCCTCAAGGTCGCGCGTAGGGTGGAGCAGATCGGTCAGAGGTGAGCTACACGGCGGCGAGGTCAGATCTAGTCGAAGGCATGCAGAGGTGAGCTACACGGCGGCGAGGTCAAATCTGGTCGAAGACATGCATAGGTGGCATGGTTGGTGATAGAAAGTCGACAGTGGATGATGGGTTTGGGTTCGATGTTACGGTAGGGTTTGGTAGGAGATTTTGTAATTACGATTCTGCCCTTATTTATTTCAATTAAATTTATAAAAAATCCAAATCTTCTAACTTGAATAACTTTTGCGTACGAACTCGATTCACGTGCAGTTTCTTCTCTTGGACTCGTATTGAAATTTCGGAAAACATGAAACTGGTTTGGATGAGTTTGGAGAAGTTGAGTAAAGCGCCTTTGTTTGGATTTTTAGTGGGCTAAAAATCAAAGGTGAGTGATTGAACCCATTCACGCAATACTAAAATTTCTTCTGCAAGTTAAATTAAAAATCATGATGCGATAGATTATTTTGATTGCTGTTTGAGAAATTAAATTGACATTTAAACTAAATATCATTGCTAGGTTAACACCCTGATATGTGATAATTAATAATTTTCTGATATATGTTAATTGGTTGGTTTGTATATGATTGTATGTGTATGCTTATAAATTGATTAGGGATGATGCATCGTTTATTTGGATGATATTGTTAATTTTGGATATCTCTGTTATCACCTTGTAAATTATTGAACTGTATAAATTGTCATCAGGATCCTTTAAACATTTAATAACTGGACTAAGAAATAGGTTGAAATGATATACACTTATGACATTTAAATATGGATTGAAATTATATATATCCATCCATGTAGTTAAAATTGAAATAACCGATCACTTGGCCATGGGTTAGAAAATTATATACAAACACCAGATTTGGTTAAATTAAATGGTTTTAAAATCTTGAATTTAGATTTGTTTAAATGATATTGTTCTAAAGAAAATAAAAATTGGATTTATATGAATTGAATTATTTTCTGATTCGAGCTTTGAAAAGTTGAAATTGAAACTGCTTAAATGAATTTTTTTAAAGGATTTAACTTGAAATCTTAAAGTTGAAATTGAGATATGATTTAAATTTATCGAAAGTGAATTATTTTAAAGGTTTTAATTTTCATTTAAACTTTGAATTTATGTTAATAAAAGTGGTTTAAATTGGTATTTCAAATTTTGGATGTGAAATGGATTTAAATTAAATTGTTTTAAATGAGAAGTTGAATTGAGAACTTTCAGCCATTTGAATAGAATCGTTTAAATTGAATTTGAAGTAAAGTTTGACATCGTTTTGATTTGAGGTTGATTTAAATTGAATTTTTAATTTGAAGTTGACTTGAATTTGAAGTCAAGAAATTGAATTCATTTTGATTTGGAATTTGTTGAGAAAAGAAAGAAATAGTTTTAATTCAAAACCATTTTAAATATAAACTATTTTAATATTCAAACTATTTTGATATATATAAACTATTTTAATATTCAAACTATTTTAATATATAAACTATTTTCAATATTCAAACTATTTTCAATATCAAAACTATTTTAAATATTCAAACCATTCTTAAATATTCAAAATATTTTAATATTCAAATTGTTTTCAATCTTTAAAACTATTTAATATTCAAAACTATTTTAGCTTCGAAACTGTTAAATTTCGAAATTTATTAAATCTTGAAATCGATTCAAAGTCGAAATTGATTTAAATTAAACTTGTTTGATGTAAATAATGATACGAAGTATGATTTATATTGTTAAAGTGAACTTGATATGAAGTATGACTCGTTTCTTGAACTTTAAAAGAACCAACCGGTGTGAAAAATGACGTTTGGTTGCTAAAGAGACTGGGGCCGAATATGGTCATACTCTTTGTCAATATCAGAACCACTTTAACAACTGTGTACATGCAGGATGTTCCAGAATGAAGTGGTTGGATTGGCATACGATTGCTATATTTGAAGAAAGAGAATGATGATGGATAGACCCTGACACTTGTGTCAATTTGAAATGACTAAAACAGGATGACTCTTTGGGTTTTGATTCTTTGGACATGCGCCACCCATTAGGCCTCATATGTTGTCATTGTTTGATGTACCGCTTCTCAGGCTCGGACGTCTTAGTCTGTTGTTGTCTGGTGCGCTTGGTTAGCTTATCCACACGCAGGACCCAAGGACTTACCCAACCTCCCTCTAGGAGATGCTTCAGCCAGGCCTTATAGATGAGACTGAAGGCTTGTTCGATGCCTTGGCCCGACCATATGGCGAGACCAAGGGCTTACTCCGTTCTCCCTCCAGGAGGTGCTTCAGCCAGGCCATAGTGTGGCAGGACTGAAGGCTTGTTCGGTGCCGTGGCCACGCCATAGCATGGCGGGACCAAGGGCTTACTCCATCCCCCTCTAGAAGGCGCCTTGATTTGGCCATAGCGTGGCACGGTCAAGGGCTTGTTGAGCTTTATCCTGGCCATAACGTGGCGCGGATAAAGGCTTACTCTAACCTCCCTCCAGGAGGCGGTTTGATCTGGCCAACTCGGTGCGGCTAAAGGCTTTGACCGTTTAAGGTAATTTCCAAGTTTAAGGAGAATTTTACTCCCGACCATCTAGATTTCTCTTGGAAAAGTGGTGCTTTATTGAATTTGACTAAGATTGCTTTATAAATCCATTGATTTTGCCTTGTCTGAAAAAGTTGATCACCATTCCTTCAAGTGCTCTACATTTATTTGTCTCATACCCATTCATCATATAATAGTGGCAGTAAGATCCTCCTTGATTCCTTTCGTATTTAGGCCTTTTCTTTTGGGATGGCCAATAGTTGAGTTCCTCCTTGGTTAGCAAATAAACATTCTCAATCGATGTAGTTAGATTGCATCCTTAGGGAGTCTCGACTTGAAGCTTGTGTTTTGGGAATGATTTCTAGTTTTTTTATTGCTTGGTTCTAAAGCTTCACCTTCAACGATCAATTTCCTTTTAAAAACCTTTTGAAGCTCACATGTAGGCAATGTCCCACTTGTTGCTTGATGCCATTTTTGTGCAAAGGTGTTGTAATCAGTCATCATCCCTTCTTCAAAGATAATGCCTTTGGTATAGAGTTGAATTGTCTTCTTCATTTGGTCAAACCAGTTATCACTCTTATCTTTTGTTCCCCCTAAGGCAAAGATAAGTCTAGGGTCAATATGAAAGGAGTTTAAACTCCACTTGTTTGGGTCATAAGATTCAGCTCTCTTTCTCTTTATGATCCTTAAAGCTTTCAATCTCAACATTTGCTCTTCATATAGTTTAGAATCTTCAATAGTTCCATGCGAGAATCCAATTGAGTGTGGCTCTGAGGATCCTTGTTTGGACTGTTTAATTTTGCTAAACATGGTGGTGTATAGGCTAAAGTACGTAAGGTTGGAATAGAATAGGTTTAGAGGAAAATGAAGTTGGTAGCTCAATAAGGTCGGAGGTTCAAGCCCTCCTTCTAGCATCAAAAATGTTAACAAGAAAACTTGTCCACACCCCAAAGCAAAGTTAAAGTATAAGTGAGCCCTTCGAAACCACCTTTTGATCAAATGGAGATAGTTTAAACCTTTCGAATCCCTCTATCCAACAACCTAGGTGATTTAGATCTCCCTTAAGTCCACCTTTTGAAAAGATTGCGGCAATTGAAACCCCTTTTAAACAACCTTTCGACATAGTCGAGACGCTTATATTCCTTTTAAAATTACCTTTTGATCTAGTTGAATTGAATTAGAATCCTATTAAAACCTCCTTTTGAAGTATTCAAGGTGATTTGAGGTTAGGACCTGATGATCTAAGGGTTGCAATTGAATTAATGGGTTTTGGCTCCTTCGAGAGGTAGCCTTTCAATCAACACTGGTAAAAGCAAAGCATAACCAGAATCACACAGAAGCATTAGATCAGCTAATATATCCAGAAATGCTATATACTATCTTTGGTAATATTTTCCTTTATTACTAGAAGCTTAAGTAATACAAAGAAGTCAAATCCCCAATATAATTTTAGAATTAGGGTTTACAAATTCAAGAAAGAACAAGTGTTGAGTGAACGGGATCGGATCCCCTAACCCATACCCATAGGGTCTTATTTATAGGTGCATGTTGGCCCTCTTTTAAATCGGTCCTCTCAACTTAGTCGAAAAGGTGCCTTGAAGACCTTTAGTTGTTGTTAACATCATTGTGTCCTTCTACTTTGCTTTTAAATTGAACTTGAATGCTTTTGAGCTGGTCAAAAGGTGTAGATGCGCTCTCCACTTTGTTGTTGATGTGCTGTTGCAAGTAGGAAAGGATATGGGCTTTCGGTTCTGTCGATAGATGAATCTCTGGGGCTTTGGAGGAGTTGGGACGTAGTAGAAGGTTTAAATGCAGAAGGTAGCTTTCGAAGGCATATTTGTTGATTGATGCGGAACCCATCCTCTGGTGTATGAGAATTTTACTCCCGACCATGTAGATTCTCTTGGAAAAGTGGTGCTTTATTGAATTTGGCTAAGATTACTTTATAAATCCATTGATTTTTCCTTGTCTGAAAAAGTTGATCACCATTCCTTCAAGTGCTATACATTGATTTGTCTCATGCCCATTATTCATATGATTGTGGCAGTAAGATCCTCCCCGATTCCTTTCGTATTTAGGATTTTTCTTTTGGGATGGCCAATAGTTGAGTTCCTCCTTGGTTAGCAAATAAACATTCTCAATCGATGTAGTCAGATTGCATCCTTAGGGAGTCTCGACTTGAAGCTTGTCTTTTGGGGATGATTTTTATGTCTTTTTATTACTTGGTTCTGAAGCTTCACCTTCAACGATCAATTTCCTTTTCAAAACCTTTTGAAGCTCACATGTAGGCAATGTCCCACTTGTTTGTTGTTGCCATTTTTGTGCAAAGATGTTGTAATCAGCCATCATCTCTTCTTCAAAGATAGTGCCTTTGGTATATAGTTGAATTGTCTTCTTCATTTGGTCAAATAAGTTATCACTCTTATCTTTTGTTCCACCTAAGGCAAAGATAGGTGTAGGGCCAATGTGAAAGGGGTTTAAACTCCACTTGTTTGGGTCATAAGATTCAGCTCTCTTTCTCTTTATGATCTCTAAAGATTTCAATCTCAACATTTGCTCTTTATATAGTTTAGAATCTTCAGTAGTTTCATGGGAGAATCCAATTGAGTGTGGCTCTGAGGATCCTTGTTCCGACTTTTTAATTTTGCTAAACATGATGGTGTATAGTCTAATGTAGGTAAGGTTGGAATAGAATAGGGTTAGAGGAAAATAAAGTTGGTAACTCGGTAAGGTCAGAGGTTCAAGCCCTCCTTCTAGCATCAAAAATGTTAACAAGAAAACTTGTCAACACCCCAAAGCAAAGTTAAAGTATAAGTGAACCCTTCGAAACCACATTTTGATCAAATGGAGATAGTTAAAACCTTTCGAATCCCTTTATCCAACAACCTAGGTGATTTAGATCTCCCTTAAGTCCACCTTTCGAAAAGATTGTGGCAATTGAAACCCCTTTTAAACAACCTTTTAACATGGTCGAGACGCTTATATTACTTTTAAAATTACCTTTTAATCTAGTTGAATTGAATTAGAATCCTATTGAAACCTCCTTTGAAGTAGTCAAGGTGATTTGAGGTTAGGACCTGATGATCTAAGGGTTGTAATTGAATTAATGGGTTTTGGCTCCTTCGAGAGGTAGCCTTTCGATCAACACTGGTAAAAGCAAAGCATAACCAGAATCACACAGAAGCATTGGATCAGTTAATATATCCAGAAATGCTATATACTTGCTTTGGTAATATTTCCTTTATTACTAGAAGCTTAAATAATAAAAAGAAGTCAAATCCCCAATCTAATTTTAGAATTAGGGTTTACAAATTCAAGAAAGAACAAGTGTTGAGTGAATGGGATCGGTTCCCCTAATCCATACCCCTAGGGTCTTATTTATAAGCGCAGGTTGGCCCTCTTTTAAATCGGTCCTCTCGACTTAGTCGAAAAGGTGCCTTGAAGACCTTTAGTTGCTGTTAACATCAAGGCGTCCTTCTACTTTTCTTTTAAATTGAACTTGAGTGCTTTTGAGCTGGTCAAAAGTTGCATATGCGCTCTCCACTTTGTTGTTGATGTGCCGTTGTAAGTAGGAAAGGATATGGGCTTTCGGTTCTGTCGATGGATAAATCTTTGGGGCTTCGAAGGAGTTCGGACGTAGTAGAAGGTTTAAATGCAAAAGGTATCTTTCTAAGGCATATTTGTTGATTGATGCGGAACCCCATCCTCTAGTGTATGAGAATGCCATATTGAACTTAAGTAAGCTTTCTTTTTTAATTGTGAATGGTCTAAACCGGTTCAAAAGGCTAATTTATGCTTTCAAATGGGTAGCTCTAGTCAAATGTTCTTCTGTGGAATGTGAATGAAGGCAAAACCTACCGTTTCAAAAGGTTTGGTGCTCATGTGAAAGTTTGTAACCTATTGCCTTCAAAAGGTGTTCCTCAACTCATTCGAAACATCTTCTTGCATGCAGAAGCAACCGTTTTGGAAGGAAACAATTGAAGCGAAAGGGTGCTCTTGTCCCCTTTCGACCTCTTCGACAGCGCATAGCACATCCAACTTTTGCAGAATCATCCATTCGACTCTTTCGAAAGGTTTTGTTAATGCTATCATTCCTTGTGAATACCTCTTTTATATTCTTCATGGTTTCAACAAGGTTAAAGTGAAGACTGATGGCAACATCGACGTTACTGGTTATGCTACTAAGGCAAATTGTAGGACAATACTTAAAAATGTGTTAATGAGGATTAATGTAAAGCCTTAACGCTATTTTAATATTCACTTTACTAGTAGACACTACATATATAGCGCACCCTACTAGATATAGATAGTTTAATGGATCCTTAAGGGATGGAAATCCCATAACATCTTTAAGTTATTCGCACCCATATTTCTCATGATATTGAATTAACTTACATAACAATTTTTAATTCTGACTCGAGTGTTTTGTCTTTTTATTACGCTCAGCTCAGCCTGAGTATTTCAATGTTTGAAGACGTTATTCCTTGAAGATGAAGATAAAGATTGGTGATCGCATTAATTATTATTATTCTGCTGCTTTATTTGGTATGTTTGTTTATTGTACTTTGATTATGTTGTAAAATGAAACTTAAATTTATATTGTAAAACAGGTTCATGAATTGTTTATGTGATTATCATATTTTGTCATTTTGCTATGAGATTTTGATTATTATTTTTCTTCTTCTTATTTTCTTATCAAACCCCATTGATAATCTGCCCTTTTGAATGGTTTGAGTTAGATATAAGTGATTTATTGTCAACTTAAACTATCCAAATGGTCTATCGTCATAGATTTTTAACTCTTAGAATGTCTCACTTAGAAAAACATTGCTTTCTCAGAGATCTACAAGAAGTTTACTTGCGATTTTCTTGTTTTTGCTTTGATTTCTTGGGTGGTGAGAAGGATAAACTACTTAGTGAAATTCGTACTTATCACGCCAAATTAATATGTGATCATGCTAACTCTCCAATCAGGGAATGGGACTATCATCGATTCCCTCCGGTTAATACCTCAAAAAGAATCAAAGATTTTTTTGATTCTACTCTTACCTTATCTATTAGTTCATTTGAAAAGGCTAAAACTGTTGTTTCACAACTTTAAGAGTTAGTTTGAGGTTCAAAAATGGAATTGTAATATAATTTGAATCTCCTTATCGTTTTTAAATCTTTTGCTGTTATAAATAAAAAAAATTACTTTTCTTCTACTAATTTCTACTTTATTTATTTTAAACACGAAAGTTGGTTAAGGCTTGCATCTGGTCCCATGGATGTTCTTTCACGGTTGCTTGATATTAATAATAAATTGATGGCTGATATTGAAAAGAGGCGGTCTTCTTATGATGCTTTAGCTTTTTGGTTCCCGAATAATCCAGATGCGCACGAGTGGCATAAGGAATATTATAAATTAAAATCAGCATTTAGTAACTATAAAGAAATGACCTCCAACTTGGAGAATGAAATTAACGAGAAGAACAAAAAGTTTCGGGAATTAAAAGAAAAGATAGACTCGGCCCTAGGATCTGGGCCCTTATTGGAGGTTGATGCAGAAATGGCTAGATTACATCAACGGATAAATGACCTTGAAGTGGACTTAACAAAGAGTCAAGTATCCTGCTAATCTTTGGAACTTATTGCAAGTGGAGGAGATTCTAGCCTTCCTACTCCTACTCCTGGGAGAATGACAAGATCTCAATCCTTAGCTAGCAAATAATTTCCTACTCTATTAAACCCACCTCCAGGTTTAAGCAATGAAGAAATTTCCAAATGGAACAAACGGGTCAATTTTGAATGCATGCAAGTTTTTAACAAGAAATGGGATGAAAAGGTCTCTCAATGTCTTGATGATTATGAAGGTCAAGTTGAAAAGCTTAAGCGCAAGAAACATGCTCTCAAGCAAGAGATTAAAGAATTAAAGGGTACAATTCAAATCTTAAGAGGAGCTAATAAGACTCTCCAACGTGCACTGAAAACTAAAATTGATTCAGTTGACGATGGGGACGCTATTCGGAAAAAAGAGAAGAAACTTAAAGAGCTTTTGGATGTGGCTATTCACCACATTACCGACTCTTCGTCGATTGGTGAAGATTTGGACAGGATGGCAGAGAGCCTTGTTCCTTAATAGAGAATTTCTTTAAATAGATTCTCTTCTGCCTACAACTTTCACATGATATGACAGAAAATAAATTTGTACTTAAATGAATGTTACCTCAAATGCATCGTATGTACCTTTTCCTTTTGAGCTTTTATACTTTCTTTTAATACCTTAACATGGTATGTAGCTTTGAATCAAACACTGGTTCTTATTTGAAATTTCTTAACGATTAATATCTTGCTTTTCTGTATTTTGAGCCTTGAGCATTCAACATTTCAGTTAGTATGAAGACCATAAGTTTAGACTTGATGTAAGAATTTGCCGCTTTATAAATTTTGATAGTTTGTTTAGTAACAGAGATTCCCGTTTGATAAGAAAGTTGGATTTCAATCTATATTTAAAATATTGAGAGCTAATTTAATGAAGCTCCATTGTCAGAAAATCCTTTTGATAATAATTTGAATAGAAGTCCAGAGAACCACTCTGGTTATAGTGTGAATAAAGGACCAGAAAACCATCTGGCGGTAGAAAACCAGAAAACCCATCTGGTAACAATGAAGGAAGGCCAGGAAACCTATCTGACATTTGAAAATTGCTTTTGCTTTAGAGTATAAACGACTCATATTTGACACATCTTCCTCTAGAAGATTGACTGTTTTTGTTTTGGAGCACAATTGGATCGCCTTTGACAGATCTTTCTCTAAAAGAATTTTTTTATCCATTCTTTAGGATAAAGTTAGATTTGCTTTTGAATTTGATTGGCACCATCTTAAGTGATGATATCACTATGGATCAAACCCCTTATCACTGTCTTAGGTGACGATTTAGGTCTTTTGTCCAACACGTTTGGTTCGCTATCTTGAGCAGAACAACGAGTTACCCGACCTCCCTTTAGGAGGCACTTCAGTGAGGTCTTTGTCGACAACACTAAAGGCTAGTTTGGTGCTTTGGCCAGGTACCGAAGGCTTATCCCATCCTCCCTCTAGGAGGAGATTTGACCAGGTCACGTGGCAGGATCAAAGGATTGCAGAAACTTTGGACATGCCATTTTTAGGCAAGACCAAAGAATTACTTTGACCTCGCTCAAGGAGGTGCCATGAACATGCCATGGAGGCGGGAATAAGGGCTTATGCTTCGGCTAGGCCACTTAGGCGGGACCGAAAGCTTAGTCGGTGCTTTGGCCAGGCCATCTAAGGCGAGACCAAAGGCTTACTCCATCTCCCTCTAGGAGGCGCCTTGACCAGACTATCTTGGCGGGATCAAAGGCTTTTTCCTTCATTTAGGAGTTTATTTTCCTCCTTATCCATGTGGATACACTTATCTTATGCAGAAAATCTTCTTTTATTGATGACTTTTTAATGCCTTCTTACAAATTCATCGAGCTTTAACCTTGCCCTAGGAAATTGTTACGTATTCCTTCTAAGCTTTGATACTGATTCATGCCGTGCCCATTAGAATGATGATAGTAATAGTAACAGTATCATCCTTCGATATTTCTTTCATTCTTTGGTCGGTTCTTTTACGAAGGTCAATAGTTAAGGTTGACTTTGGTCAAGAGATAGATGTTTTCATAAGAAGTAGTAAGGGAGTAATTCTTAGATAGCCGTAATATTTTGGGAAACAATCCTCTTAGTTGACATTTAATTCTTTTATTGCTTGAGATGGATTCCTCATCTTCGATGATAAAATTTTTTTAGGGAGCTTTGTGCTTCATCTGTTTTATAAGTTTGGTCAAGCACACTCCTCCAATTTTTGGTAAACCGTCCAAAGCCCCTTTCCATTTCTTTTTCAAAAATGGTCCCTTGACTTTGAGTCGAACTTCCTTTCTGATTTTCATGAAGATGTTATACTTTTTATTCTGCCTCCCTAGGGCGAAGACTAGGGTTGGCCCCATATGAAGTGGATTTAAGCTCCATTTTTCTGGATTGTAAGAAGCTACTCGTCTGTTCTTATCTTCCAATACTTGCAATGCCATATGTCCTAATACTAGTTCCTCTTGAAGCCGAGAATCACTAGTAATTTGGTAGGGTGGTCTAATTCGAGGCTCGGAGGATCCTTGTCCGGAGATTTTAACACATTTAATTGGCATGATCAAGCAAAGCTTAGTTGATGCGATCAAAGGTAGGTTAGTTTGAAATCAAATATGCTTGGTAGGGATAAGTCCTCTAAGCCCTATGTATGCAAGTCATGTAGTTCAACGGAGTCGGAGGTTCAAGCCCATATTCTAGCACTAAAATGTTAATGAATTTCTTCATTAACCCCAAAGGTGTAAGGAAGGTGGAATTGGTTAGGCTAAGGCAATCCTAGACTAAGTTGCTAGGAAGGCGTATGCTTTATCATGAAAGTCTTGCGCATGTTCAATATCAAGGTCAAAGTCATATCGTATGTTATGTAAAAGTCAATAGTTCAAAATAGAGTCATCAAACTTAAGATTATGAGAGCTTCTAGAATTTGAAGTGAGTTATGATACAAGAATCACAGATGCTTTGGAACTCAAAGGCAAGCTATAATTTAAGTCTTCTTTATTCATATATTATGCAATTGTTAGATGTATAAGGTTCTATGTGCAAAAGTTTGAGTGCTACAATCAGCTCTAAAATCCCCAAATCAATTTAGGGTTACAAAGTTTAAAATGTAAGAAATGAGACAAGAATGATTCACCCTCTCTCCCAAACTCCTAGGTTCATATTTATAAGGGTAAAAGTACGACATAGAAGCTTGACTTTGACATGCATGATCATCGACAATATCAATGGCGCATGGCGCCAGGCCTTGACGAATAATGACCTTTGACATTCCTGGGTGCATAATAGAGCTTTGACATCGTCCCAATAATGAAGGCATTCATCAGTTTGAAGCAACATTAGTATGAAGTGGGATTGCCATGGAGCAGTATCGACATGGAGCGGCATTGTCATGAAGTAGTGTCACCGGTCTTAATAGCCTTTATGGCTATTGATAATTCTTGGCATCGATAAACTTGCGGCATTGAATAAACTACGCCACCATTAACCTATGGCATCAGGTGGCCGCAAAATCATACATTGGCGGTATTGTTCATTTGCGGCATCAATCTCCCTATGACGTTGTCAGCCTATAATATCAAACACTTACAGCATAAGGATGTAGTTAGCATCAATGATCTATGACATTGATCCAATCGACATTACTTCAATTGTAGCACCATTAACCCCCCAGCATTGGCCATAGGCGATATCCACAATGACTGATACCTATAGATAGAGGTAATAATGAGTTGAGACATCCATTCCATCTTCATAGGTGAATAGCGACATTGATAGAATACGACATCAATGAGATGCAACATTGATCATGCTGCAATAACACTGATGGCTTACAATATTGATTCCATTCGACATTGCTTGTCGATACAAGAGTCCTAACATTTATCATCCAACTCTACTGACGACATGCGATATTGATGACATTCAGTAGCTTTATCATCATTGATGCCATGCGACATTGTATGTTTTCGACATTGATCCATTTTCCTACTTTATTAATGGCATGCAACATTGCCAATTAACTTTTTGTTGATGCGCGGTGGTTTTGTTGGCTTTCGGCATTGGCTTTGATAACAAACTACCTTCATTCTTTCAACACCACTCGTTGATGCAGAGTTATGACGACGTCACCATGCCACATACTTTCGTCATTAACATTGACAGTAACATTATTTTTTCCAAAATCCTAGATTTTTTGGAATTAAAGCATCCTTTATTCCTAGTTACTAACCTAATTTCCTCATTAACTTCAAATCATACCAATAGTTTATCGCTAGTTAAGTGTCCTTATGAAATTTCCTTATTTACGATGTTCCTCCATACACACATACACACAATATATATGTACATATACGTATATATAGCAGTCTAATCTCATCCATAAAATCAACCCAATGATAAAATAGGATAATATCTTATACCATATCATATGCTTTTCCAATAACCTAAGGGAGACGATTAGCGATAACAAGCCTAAAAGCTCCAAAAGAAAATTTTGCTGGAAGTCGCCATTTATTCATTAACTTGTGTTAATTATGCTGGAGCCTTAATACTCCTTGCTAAATTAAGATGAACATTCTTAGTATGCCATTCCACTTAATTCTCCATCTTCCTTAATTCTCCTTCTTGTTTTTCTAATAATGCGGTCCATAGATTGCTTGAGTTAATATTCCATAATAATTAATCAATAATGTCAAAGTTGGACCATCTCTAATCAATCCTCATTGAAATCCCTTTAATCTCTTTACTGGTTTCAAAATCCATCTATTATGCTGATTCAATTCCTCCATCAATGTCATATTAAATTCCTTAATCAGTCCCCATTTAATTCCTTTTAATTATCTATTAATTACAAATTTATTACCCATTAAATCTATAATTAATGTCCATAAATCCTAGTCATATAATAACAAATACGGACACCGTTATAAATTATGCTATTTATATATTTATATTTTTATATATTAAGCACGGTTATACGCGTGTACATATATTTCTTATTTCTAATTTCTAATTTCTAAACTAGAACATTCCTTTCCACATTTTAATTTATCAAGCTATCCTTCTAAAAAGGATTACCGTTATAATTTTCTATAAATTAACTGAAGTGAGATCTTTGCTTCGTTTAATGTTACAAGGAATTATTATTTTCTTTATTGAAATAACAGTGTAAACTATGGAAAAGAATACCCACACCTTAGACATCTCTTTCCATTTTTGGTATATTCCTTATCAATTCAAATGCCACACTTTTGTACATATTTTGAAATTGGAAAATTTATGAAAGTTACATGAAAACCACTCCAAATAAATCAAAACATAGAAATTCACATTCCAAGTCAACTAGGACAACCTATCTTATAACCCAATTATAAATCTGGAATATCTTTGCAACTTTACCAACATTCTATAATTAAATATTTGGGACTATTTTCAAATTTCCAAATTACGTTGTACATACCATTCCTATTTTATTCATATATTAAAATCTTTACATTGCTATACTAGGTAGTGATCCCTATCTACTCCAAAAAATATTTTGGGTTAGTCCTCACCATTTTTAAAACTAAAATTTCACAATTATAATGTACCTTATCTGAAAGCTTCATCTTCAAAAATATAAACTTTGAAACCCATTTTGTCAATTAAAAAAATTGCTTAGTTTCTAAATGGAGCCATGAAAATTTTTCCTTTTTCTAACCAACTTTTCCTTTTTGAAGAATTTTAATAACAGAGATTTAATTCTTTAAAATTTGGACTTTTAATTCAAAACATTTAAAACTCAATTATTCAACCAAATCATTATTAAATCAAAAAATCAAAAATTGCTTAATTCTATAATGGAGAAAAATAATTTCCCTTCTCAAAAACCTTCTACAACATATAAAATAATTTTCAATAATTTTTTTTCATACATATAAAATTATTACATTAAATTCAAAATCAGCATTTATGACTCCATGTGGCCTATACTTTTGAAAAGTTCATTGACTACCATTTTAAGGATGTATTATTATTATTATTTTCCAAATTTAACTTCTTTTAGATCTATTACAAAATTTATAACTTCAATAGTATTTCAAAATAATAGATGTAACGGCCCGAATTTTCCGTCATTTGATTTTGAATATTTAAATGGTTTGAAATGATTGGATTTGGAATATAAATTGATTTTTAAATATAAAGATTTTGGTTGAATTATAGAATGAATTTAAATTTCAAATATAGCGATTTATCGTAATACGGAAATAGTGAATAATTGAAATTTAAGTTGAATATGAATCAAAATGATTTCTAATGTTGATATAAATTCTATTTGAATTAGAATTTAGTTAGTAAGTTTTTAAAAATGAAATTTCAAGTGATTTCGCCAATTTTTGAAATCATCGATTTAATCGACGCGTTAAAAATAGCAATCCGGGGCACAGTCTCAGAATTCGACGAAACCAATTCCATTGGATTCATAATAGTGTATTATTAATGGATTTCGAATTTTGTAGTGTTTGGAGTCACCATTTGATCGTACGGGATAGAAACGCATTGAAATTAATATTGGGAATTTAATATAATAATTGGGTTCAAAAAGCTATCTTCTGTATACGATCGAATTAGGTCTCGAAACTTGTTCCATTGCATTTGAAATAGGGGTATAACATTAGAAACGCCAGGCGGAACGCCTCAATAGGGGTTTAGGATTTTAAAGTGCCATAAACGAGATATTTTGAAATTAAATAATATTATAAAAATTTAAAAGTCAAACCCTCAAGCCACCCTACTCTGAGAAGCCGACTTAGTTTATGTTGTATAGCCGCCCTCTTTTTTTTAAATTCGCATAACTCCTTTCCTCCTTCTTCTTCAAAAATTCCCGGCTCGAACGAAAGAAGAAAATCATCATTTCCCCCTTCCGTATTTGAATTCGCATTCGATTGTTCATCCCTTAAACAATTCAAGTGAAAAATCCAAGGGTCGAGATCGCCTACGTTGATCGGCAGCGTTTTGGCCGAAGTGTTCTACTGCAAGGTGGAGGAGGGTGGCTAGGCGAGTTCATCCATGGCGGCGCATCATCAGATGGAGGCGTGTGGCAGAAGCTAGGGCAGCGTGATATGGTTAGGGTTTGGGTTCAGATTTGACGATTGGCCGATGCGGTCGGGTCAACGCTGGTGGTGCGGAGCTCGGCGATGTATGGATGAACGATTGGCGGTGAGGCATCGAACTTCGGTGGCACAGTTGATGGTCAAAGTCGAGAGTTGGAGGACGCGATGCCTAGAGATGAAGATAAGAAGACGGATGCTTGGGAATGAGATTAGCAGCTGGTTAGCAACGTGATTAGGTTAATTTGAGATTAACAATTAATTAGTAATTAAGTATAACTATATTATTTAAATTCGAATGTTTATTAATTGTGTAACACTTCCATTCGAGGTCCAAATCAAACAAAACAAGCGGCAACGAATTCGTATCGATGAGTGCTACGCAACAAAATTGGTTTGGAGGTTTTTGGAGTCAACTGGGATTTTATATTAAATTGAACGTAGTTCAATTTAATTTAAAATTGAGACGATTTACAAATTAAAAATCAAGGTGAGTAAATCTCACTCATTTGGATTGCTGGTTTTAATTTAAAATAATAAAAATTATTTATTGGTTGTGTGGATGAATTGATAAATTATTATTATCAGTTGGATGTTATATTATATATATTATTATATATATATTAGTAGTTGGGTATATTCCCACCGATTGGAGCGGATGAGACACAATGCGCCCCGCATAATAGTGGATGACCCAATATTACCGCGATATCCCGCCTCAAAGCGGGATTGGAATTTTATGTTATATAATATCTGTGGATGCAGGAAAACAGGTTGGAGGGATCCAACTGGATTCCTCAAATATATTGATTGTTTTTCATATCTAGTGATATATGATGTGATTGAATAATCTATTATGGATTATCATGTGATTTGATATATTGGATGCGATAGTAGCACTGGCTCTAAGTTTGGTATTTTAAATACCATCAATAATATTTTTGAATTTTAAAGGGAAATTCAAGGCGATTTTGGAATTGATAATTTTTATATTGAATTTTGGATTATTTAAAAAAGATTTGATTTGGATAAAATAAATGATTTGATTTTGGGATTTGTACCTAGCTATTTCGGAAGATATTTTAAATAGAGATTTTAAAATAATTTATATAAGGAAATTTGAACAATGGATTTAAAGTGGAATTTTTGAAATATGGAAAAGGAGTCGAAATTGATATTTAAAATAGGTTTGAAAAATAAAAAGGATTTATGAAGGGATGGGTTTATAAATGAAGTCTTATAAATGAGATTATTTTATAAACAAGTGAAACTGGAAATGAATTTATAAAATTTATGAACGATGGTATAAATAAAGTGAAGTGATTATCACTAGATGAATTGAGAATATAAATTCACAATATGAATTTATATCAAGTTATGAAAATGGGTTTAGAAAGAGATAGTGAATCTTGTTTTGGAAATTGGAAATAGTTGTGAAATTGGTAATGAAAATCGGTTTGTGATAAATCAAGAGAGAGATTTATAAATGTAAAATGGTTATGATTGAATTTTAATAATAAAATTTTATCGACAAGTTACGTTTTGTTTTAAAAAGAGATTTTATTTAATTATTAAACTGGGTAGTTTAAAAACTGTTTTTAGTATTGAAATATTTTGGAAAGTTGATTATTCAAATATTCAATCTTAATTGAAATGAATCCAAATTTTAAAATAAGCTTGTAAATCGATTAGTTTTATTTATAAATTGGAAATTTGTTATCGTTGTCTATTTAAAAGTGTTTGATATTTTAATAATCACTTAAATGGTTTGAAATTTTATTACTATTCTTTAAAAATACTTATTTTATAATATAGAGTTTTGGAAATTGATTGAAGTTATTTATAATTACTCTCGAGATTTGTAAATCGGATTTTTATTTAATGGATGTGATTTTATAAGAGAAAATCTTATAACAGAATTTTGGAAACTTGAGAAAATATCCAAAATGTTTAGATACGAGAACTTCGAAAATGAATCTGAATTAATAAAAGAAGTTATAAATTATTAGTTGGGATTATAAATAAGAATAATCGGTTTTGGAAATTGTAAAAAGAAATTTATTAATGATTCTGGAGATTTATGAGATAAGTTATGAAATATTTCCTAAGGTTGATATAAAAATGATTTTGGAGAATATGCTTATAAATATTTTCCTAGGTATTGAATGGAGGGTTTTGGAAATATTTTAAGTGTGAAATGATTGATATAGAAACATTTTTTTCTAAGTGTTATAAATTGAATTCAGAAGTATTTCTAAGTGTTGATATGGTTTAAAATATCATGTTAAGGATATAAGGATTTGAAATTGTTTTCAAATGTTGGAATACTGAAAAATATTTGAATATATATATCTGTGTAAAGATATTTGAAATGAATGTTTTGAAAAGATTTAATCAAATATGGGTCTAGTGACTGTTTATGTATGTAATTTGATAGTTAAATAACCAACTATCAAATCTGGCCAAATTCGTTAATCGTTTCGTAGAGATGGGATTGGATTTAATTATCCGAAAACCACTTCGATCCGATTTGTGCATTACGAATTGTGATATCGTGAAGACAATGAAGACGGTGATCTTGGAGATTCGGTTTGTTCAGATCCAGAACAACTTGTATGGATGAATGTTATCATTGCATCGTTTCCTATAAGGCAGTGTTAGCATTCCAATTGGGATTGCTATTCAAAAGGTAAAATGTAGCCTCGAACCTCATCAACCGGGAAATGACCAAAATCGGGAATGCAACAGGGCCAAGTGGGTAGCACCCAAGTAGGGTATGGCCATCCCAAATCTAGATCGGTTACTATCTATTCTTGTATGCTTCAGGGCCCAAGCGGGGTGATCATCTTTGGTACTACTAGTCAAGTGGTAAGCCAGTCCTGTGTGGCAGGGGTACAAGATGTTCTTGTCAGACCCCGGTGCATTTATCTAGAGATGTACCTTTGGAAGGTAGTTCCTTACATTGTCATAGTATGGAATCCAATCTCCAATACGTGCCTTTACGGTTTTAGTTGTATACCAAATATGCTGAAACGTGAGATGTAAGCATTTCAGCTTTTTTATAGTTTATTTTCTATAGACACTATTATAATATCAGATGATTTTGATATAAAATGTTTTGGTTATCATAAGGTGAAAACCCATCGTATTTATGTGTGGCGTGGTCTTACGAGATACCTTTGTTTTCAAAAGGGTTTTGATAATAATAATAATAATTCAAATTGAGTGTGTTTTCTCACGCTGGTTTTCCAGACTGACTCGAGTGTTATTTTATTATAATGCTTGGGTCAGACCGAGTATTGTAGATCCAGGTTAGGATGTTATGGAGCTCAGGAGATGAGCTGGAGGATTTTAGGCATATTACACGTACTTGGTTATTTCTGTTGTGTGTGTTATGCTGTATATTCAGTACATGCGAGGACAAGTTATTATAACTATCCAGATTGATTGTTGACTATTGTACTCTGATGATTGTATGTATATTACAGTTACAGTTTCTTTGTATGAAGATCTATCATTATATATTATATTTTATTCCACTGTGATTTGTGAGATTCTATGCGTTGTTTCTGTTTCTTCCATCTCTTTTCTTCTTCACCCCTAATGATCTGGTATTTTTGGCACTTAAATATTCGGCATGCTATACAGTGAACGTATTGATATTGATTTTCGAGAGTCAAAAATCCCGGGTCGCTACACTTGGTATCAAAGCTTAGGTTGAGCGAACAACTAGGCTTTGGTGGGGATTACTCATTAGAGATAGGGTTAGTAGTACCCTAGAATGAGTCTGAGAGTATTATAGATATAAGCGTGTATTTCTTAGTGAATATAAATTGTTTTATATTATGTTGACTTATCGGTTGAGTGTTTATGAATTCTGGTCGGTACGATCTGGACAACTGTATCGATAGGGGTTTCTAAACTCTTAAACACGGTAAACCGATACAATATTGTTTTGAAGTAGGTAAATGAAATAATTTTACCCAATTACATTTTGATATGAAAGAAATAATTTTAAGAAATTATTATAGTACATTTGGAGTGTTTGGATAATATTATTATAATCAATACAAGATTATAAAACTTGAAATGGTTTATATAGCTAAATAGGAATTGTATAAATATGATTTATACAAACGAGTTAAACAAAAATGGATAAAGCTAGAGTTTGGAGATTTAAATCCCAGAAAGTTTGGAAAATATTTTCCGAAGTGTTGTGAAAATAAAATAGCATTAGTTTTGAAAATATTTTTGAAGAAAAATTATTTTAAATTGGATTTAAAAATGAAGTAAGTAAGCACTGAACTCACTTCAGTCACAGGAAATTTTGGTGATGACGGCCGCATCGTTAGTCTTCATTTTCGAGTTTCTAAGTGATGGATTGCTACCTTGGTCGTTGTTTATGGATTGTTTTGAGAAAAACAAGTTTGTTTAGAAATTCCAAAAAGGAATTTGTTTGGGGTAAAGCAAAGTTGATTTAAATTTCCAAAGGGAATTGTTTTGGGCAAAACCAAGTTCAGTTTAAGTTTAAAGTGAGGTTTGATATACAAAGAGAGAGAGTGTGTGTGTGTGTGTGTATTATTTCAAAGTGATTTGGAATAAAACCGGGTATTTGAATTCTGAAGTTTTAATATAATGACGGAAACAAAAAGAAAATAAATTTTGAACTTATAAGTTGAGAATGATATTAATAGGAGAGAAGGTGTGAAGATTGAATTTTAGAATTAAAATTTAACTTGAGTAAGATTAAATGGATTGAATGAATTGAGATTTAACTTAAGATAAGTTAAATAAAATTTAAATGGGGAGTGAGATAATATCAAATTGTATTATATATAAATTTGAGTTGTAAAATGATTGTATAACTATAAGTTAGAAATTTTGAATGGAATCAACTCAAGTATAGAATGGATGAAAATATGAAAAATAAGTTGTGTAACTTATAAATTCGGAAAGTGGGATAGAAAAACTGAAATAGAAATAGTTTGATATTTTTGTAAAGGAATGGAAACCTGAATTTGTATTATAAAATGAAGTTAACTCAAGTCGAGTTAAATGCGATGATTTTTGAAATAAACTTAACTCAAGTTAAGAAAAGTGGAATGAAGTGAAAGGGAAGTTGAACATGGATAAATGAGACAATTATTGGAATTGGATTTAATTTGAATTGAATTAATAGAATAGACTAGCCAAGGAATTAGTGAATGGATGTGGGACTGAATTGTTATTGGTAATGATAGAAATGAGTTTTGAAATTTTATTTGATAATCATTGAAAAATGGACTTATGTCGGAAGTGATGAAAATCAGAAGTGATGGTATAAAATGTTTATACTAGAACTCAAATAAAAATGAAATGAAACGAATAAATAAAATTGGATTTGAATTATAGTGGAATGGTGAATGAATATGAAATTTGAATTATAAATAAATTTTGAGTATGAACTTAAGTTTTGAAGTGGAAATAAATTCAAGTGTTGTATAAAAGGTTATAATAAACCTTAATATTTATTTTATGAGGTGAGTCATAAACAAATTGGCATGGAATGAGATACAGGTTGATATAAAATGAAGTGAACAAGATTTTGTGAATGAATTGAATGTGTATCAATAGAAACTGATAAATCGAATTAGAATCAATTTAAAATAGTTTGCAAGCTTAAGTGGCTATTTTATTAAATGAATATCATCGAATTTCTATGGAAAAATTTGTCGTTTGACGTAAACGGAAGTAAACAAAATTTGGTAAATCAATAGAAAGTGAATAAATTGATTTAGAATCAATAGGGAATGGATCTGAATATATTGGATATGAGTATGAAATGCATACAAATGAATTGTTTGTGAATCACTTGGAATTGAATAAATGATATATAAATTGATTTGAAGAGAAAAATCGAATGTTTGGATCTTGTATTTGTTTATCCATTCTAAATCTTTGATATGACATGTTTGTTTAGTGAAAATTATGTGTTTAAGTTGTTAAAGGAATGGAATGTTATTAAATTTCATAATCATGAAACTTACATGTTTTAATTGAATAAGTATAGGTAGAAGAAGATAGTTTGGCTTGATTTTGGGTTGTGCAATTGCATATAAATTGAGCGAGTTCGCTTAATAATGATAAAATAAGGTACGCTTACGAATCTAGCGCGCGAAAAATAAAAATATTGATATATATTGCGTTCTTCGGCCATGAGAGCCGATGCATATCTTTTTATCATAATTGTCATATTGCAAAAGGCTCTCCGTACAAGGGAGACTGCCAAAAAATTTCGAGAATTTAGGGTGTTAGAAAATTTTTGAATTTTTTTTTGTTTTTAACTAAAATTTGATTCTTGAATTGTAATTGAAATAAAGGATTCTGATTTAGGAATGAAAACTATTTTTTTTGAATGGAACTAAAAGATTTGGGAATATGGATTATTGAGTTTCAACTACGTGGGTTTTAACAAGATAATGGGTTTGTTGCATTTTTCCTACTTAGCAATTTCGAGGACGAAATTCTTTTAAGGGGGGAGGAATGTAACGACCCGGATTTTCCGTTATTTGATTTTGAATATTTAAATGGTTTTAAATTATTGGATTTGAAATATAAATTGATTTTTGAACATGAAGATTTTGGTTGAATTATAGAATGAATTTAAATTTCAAATATAGCGATTTATCATAATACAGAAATGGTGAATAATTGAAATTTGATTTGAATATGAATCGAAATGATTTCTAATGTTGATATAAATTCTATTTGAATTAGAATTTAGTTAGTAAGTATTTAAAACAGAAATTTCAAGTGATTTCGCTAATTTTTGAAATCGTCGATTTAATCGACACGTTAAAAATAGCGATCCGGGGCATAGTCTCGAAATTCGACGAAACTAGTTCCATTAGATCCATAATAGTATATTATTATCGGATTTCAAATTTTATAGTGTTTGGAGTTACTGTTTGATCGTACGGAATAGAAACGCATTGAAATTAATATCGAGAATTTAATATAATAATTTGTTTCAAAAAACTATCTTTTGTATATGATCGAATTAGGTCTCGAAACTTGTTCCATTGCGTTCCGAATAGGGGTATAACATTAGGAACGCCAGGCGGCACGCCTCAATAGGGGTTCGGGATTTTAAGGTGCCATAAACGAGATATTTTGAAATTAAATAATATTATAAAAAATTTAAAAGTCAAACCCTCGAGCCACCCTACTCTGAGAAGCCGACCTAGTTTATGTTGTAGCTACCCTCTTTTTCTTTAAATTCGCGTAATTCCTTTCCTCCTTCTTCTTCAAAAATTCACGGCTCGAACGAAAGAAGAAAATCATCATTTCCCCCTTTCCTATTTGAATTCGCATTCGATTGTTCATCCCTTAAAAAATTCAAGTGAAAAATCCAAGGGCCGAGATTGCCTAGGTTGATTGGCACCATTTCGGCCAAAGTGTTCAATTGCAAGGTGGAGGAGGGTGGGCAGGAGAGTTCATCCATGGTGGCGCGTCATCAGATGGAGGCGTGTGGCAGAAGCTAGGGCGGCACGACGTGGTTTGGGTTTGGGTTCAGATTTGGCAATGCGGTCTGGTCAACGCTGGTGGTAGGGAGCTCGACAAGGTATGGGTGAACGATTGGCGGCGAGGCGGCGAACTCCGATGGCACGGTCGATGGTCGAAGTCGAGAGTTGGAGGACGTGATGCCTGGAGATGAAGATAAGAAGACGGATGCTTGGGAACGAGATTAGCAGCGGGTTAGCAATGCGATTAGGTTAATTTGATGTTAACGATTAATTAGTAAATCAAGTATAACTATATTATTTAAATTCGAATGTTTATTAATTGTGTAAATCTTCCATTCGAGGTCCAAATCAAACGAAACATGTAACGACCCCACCGCGATACCCAGATTAGCAGAGAAATTTACAAGTAATATCGTCTGCTAATCCGAAGAATACGGCTTTTTAAGGGCGATCGAATGTGAATATATCTTTATACTAATACTGACACATCATTTATACCTTTTCACTGAATATCTGAACTGAATTTGACGTGTACAGTATTAATACAAAGTAATAGGCACACCGATTTCTCAGAATCAAAACAATATATCACATAAATGACAGTCACAGATCACAGCGGAATAAATCTCAACTTACACATATACAAATTTTGAGTTTACAAAATGAAATACTAAACTCGATTGTTATACAAGTTTAATAATTCTCTAATCTCAATTGTACATCTTATAAACATATTCACAAATTTCCAAAATGAGATAAACTAAAAAGTCAAAAGTGTTTATCTCCTTGCTAGCTCAAACATCCAAATGTCAACTTATCTTGTATTCCTGTAACCTGAAAAGTCTCGGTCTGACCCGAGCAAAATAACACCCGGATCACACTATCTCTAAATATCTAATAGGGTGAGAACAAGATATAGCATAAAAAAACAAACATATAAATAAATACAGATGTTCGGGATTGAATTAACAGAACAAAACACAATATCTCTAAGCACACAAATATCAACGATTAACTTAGTAGAGGGTTATAAATTTACGTCACAAACACGAACTAGTCACTAAACACAAAATAATAGAATCAACTTAACATCCATCACAAGACACAAGAACATATATTTATTTCACGAACACACGACACAAGAATATATGTTTATTTCACAAACACAAGACACAAGAATATATATACTTATTTCACGAACACAGAACAGTCACAAAATCCAAATATCCAGAATCCAAGAGATCTTAATCCAAACCGATCGTAATGACCGTCCAAAACAATCACAATGGTTGTACTCAGAACCCATGGCAAACAAACAAACAAATTGGTATCACTCGAACCGATCCGATACCAAGGATCATACTCAGATCGGGAACACAGAATCACATAATGATCTCAAAGATAGTCCATACCGATCAAGGTGATCGTAGAAACCATGACTCAATAAATCTAGATTTATTTAATATTATTATATTATTATATTTGAAAAGAAATCCAAGAAAAACTTCTTAAGGATCTAGCAGCCACTTGCCGCACACCAAAAGAGTGTAAATTCTAAAGTGCCAAATACTATCACCTTCAGTAATCACTAGACTTTAACCAATACGTCCCATACTGTATGGTGAAATTCAAGTATTTACTAAAAGCTAGTAAATATCACTTACTACGGATACTACTAGAAAACCTGAACTACATTCTCTTAAGGATCTAGCAACCACTTGTCGCACACCAGAAGAGAATACAACTCTAAAGTATAAAATACTTCCTAATAGCAATCAAATGAATTTAACCAAGGCATCCCATACTACCCGGTGGAATTTGAGTATTTGCTAATGGACTAGTAAGTTCCACTCAAACATTCTATTCAATGAGTTATACCATATTCGACGAAGTCATATTCTAAAGCATTTAAACCAGTCGACGACACTAAGTCGATTATTAGTACTTCTCAAATTATAGAATTAAGGTTCTCAAAACATTTATTTAATTTTTCACTTATTAAAATTTTCCGTTATTCCAAATTGTTCCAATTTTATTTACTTTATGATCTAAGATTTTCCATTTTCCGAATCCATATTGATAGTTAAATTTCCATAAAGTTGTATTGTTCAGGAATCGTATTTTAAAACCACACACACACACACACACACACACATATATATATATATATATATATTTAAGTAATCACTTATTCTCTAAAACCCGATTTATTACTCTTAGAAATGTCCAAATTAGTATTTGTACACTGGTATAAAATAACTTATATTTATACTTCAAAACCACGTTTATAAATCTCATAACATTTTATTTAACAAATTAAATTTATATTTCACAAAACATATTTTTAAATCCATACTATTTATACTAGTAATACTTAATATAAATATAAATGTTTGATAAAACTATTTATAAAAGAGATTAGGCCAATTTATAAAACAAGTTTAATATTTATAACTTTATTAAACTCTCCTTATCAAATTATTGTTGTTTATAACAAAATATTTATCCATATAAATAAATAGATATATCTCTATTTAAGTCCAAAGCTTTGAATCAAATGATTCAAAATCCACAAACACATTAGAATTCATTATGACTAAATATTAGATTATCACAAGATTTTAGTCAGGACCTAACACTATAGAGTTCTAACTCTTAACTATATACCAAATCAAACTTATAATATAAGTTTATTATTGTAAATATATATTTATATATAACCAACTACCAAAATAATCACTCCAACATCTGGTCACAACATTACAAACAAAACAACACTCAAACGGGTTCAAGCAATGGGACGGGAATGCACCGGTCATTTCAACCAGTCCACCAATTACAACTCAGTCACAAGTTTCAGTTTTAAAATGAAATTTCGACCTTTTAAGTCACATAATTTTAGAAAACTTACAACATGAAAGTTGTAGCTCAAAGTTTAAGCTTTCCAGAACTTTAAATATTATCAAAATCTGATAAGAAATGAGAAAGTTATGCTTAAACTACTAACAATGTTTAACACAAAAATTTGACAGGGCAGAGACTATTACTCTGTTAAAAACCCGATTTTTGACCAAAAAATCTTCTAAATATGAGAAAGTAATTAAAACAAAAGTTCTTCCTTAGAAAAATTATATTTCTACTTGTAAATACCCGCAAATTTCGATAATTTAAATTAGTTAATTTAATAAGATTTTGATAATTAAATTTGAAAGAAATAAAAATTGGAGATTTTGTAATGTAATAAATACTAAAATGAAATGTAACAATGGTAATTAAAGCTAATTATTGATCAATTGAATGAATTCCAATTAATTGAAATAATATATATAAGTTATACTTGGCTATAAATTGAATACGAGGAAACCAACTGGATATATTGAATTAACCAATGAAATAATACATATTAAATGGTAATTGAATAAAAATTGGTGTTATGTAAGTATTTATAACCTTTTTTTGAAAGTGATAAACTAATAGGTGTAATTAAAAGTTAATGGTAACAATTATTGTATATTGCCTATCTATTTAGCCTGTTAATTTAAATTGGAAATAAATTTCAATAAATGTAATTAAATATCATGTAAATGTAAATTAAGTTAATATTTGGAAATAATGATAATTTTATTCATAATATGGCAATTGGTTGAATAAAAAGAATGGAAATCAAGATTTATTAATTTATTAGAATTTAAATTATAATAATTGGATTAATTGAAATCAAATGAGATTAATTACCTAAATATTACGTTAATGGAAATTAAGGTGAAATTTGAGAATGTTAATGTAATAAATCATGAACCAATGTTAATTTCATCTATTTGATAATAATGGATTGAATAATAGGATGAAAGGTCAATTAAATGAAATAATTGAAAATTTAATTTATAATTTCTGAATTTAATGAAATCGAAACTAAACACTGGAATTGATGGATTAATCAACTTTAAATTGACATCTAAATTTGTTTAAATTATTGTAAATGGTTAAGAAATCAATAACGATAGAAGTTGTAAATTTTTAAATTTAAACTGAAAAAGTGACTTAATTAATTTAATATTAATTTATTTAATTAATGTGAAAATAGCCATTTTGGCCACTGACTCGGATTTCGACGAAACCAGTTTCATCTGATCTGTAACAGTGAATTATTATAGGATTTCAAGTTTCGTAACGATCAAACTTGTCGTTTGATCGTACGGGTTCGAAATGCCTATAAATCAATTTAATTGAAATCAATTTGAAATAAGCTGATTTTGCATAACTTCTTTATACGATGGAATTAGGACTTGAAACCAGTTCCATTGAATTTAAAATATTTGAAAGCATCTATTTTGATATATGGGATGACCCATTTCTGTTCTAGAGACATAACGGGCTTTTTGGGTCGCTTATCGTTCAACTTTCCAAACTAATCGAGCCCATTCATTTCTATTTTGTTCTGCCTATATATATATCGTTATAAACCCTAGAACATTTCTTATTTCTAATGTCAGTACATACAATTTATCTTCTTCTTCTTCTCAATGGCAGACAAACCAATTCCAAATTGCAAATCTAAATCAAAAATCAAATTGAAATTCAAACTCCTCAAAATATATCGAATTATATATCGATTTGAAGCTTTTGACGAGCGTAATCTTTTGGTGCTATTCGTTTTTCAATTTGATACATTGTTTGTCCAGAAATTCAAGATGAACCTCGGCCGTTCGTTTTAGAGTTGACGATCCAACGGCGGATCGTCGTCCGATCGACGATCGGGAAGCGCCGTTGGAATGGTGGCGGTGAGTAGGTCTTCGGAGTGGTGCTCGTTTGTGTTTGAGTGGCCATGATTCGTGAATTTTGACCATTTTTCGACAAAGGCGGCGACTGGGCTATGAGGTGGCGGAGTTGACCGCGACCTAGCAACTGGGGTGGCGTGGAGAGAGCTATACAATGGCGTTGCTTGATTGTGACAAGGTCGAGCATGGTGGTGGCTTTAATTAGGCATTGATCGGCGGCTGCATGGGTGAGAAACTGAGTAGGGTTTCGAACGAGACGGGGGAAGAGCTGACGTGTCCAAGCGGGTTCGTTTTCTTTAATCTATTTTATTCAAATTTAATTTTAAATCGTCTATTTTCTAACAATCGTAACTTCTTCATACAAGGTCCGATTCTCACGCGGTTTGTTCCTCTAGGATCGTTTCAAAATTCGGACATTTTGACGCTGGTTTGGACGAATTCTGAGACCGTTCAAATTTTGGGCTTAAATAGAATTTAAATTCGATTTAAATTCAAAGAATAGTGTTTTAACCCACTCACAACTTCTAAAATTTCTTATGTTTGTTAAATTTAATTTATGATGTGATTAGAAATTTATTTATGACTTTTTGGTATATTTTAAATCATCATCTCAGTTAATTTGAATTTATTTGAATTAAATCGTTATTTAATTTATTATTGAATATAAATTGCCAGTTAAATACCTGTTATTGATTATCAGTTCTATATTGATATTTATTGATTTATTTGGATGATGATTGTGATTTATTGTATTGGATGAATGGATGTTTTATTTATATCGTTATAAACTGCAAGTTCACTATGGGTTGAAATGATACATACCCGAATGATCAATAGATTAAGGAAAAATCGTTATGGGTTGAAATGATAGACTCGAGCGATTTTATGGATTTGATATTTTCGGGATTGTGGATTGAAATGATATATATCCGTAAATATAAAAATTTTAAAATCGCGGGTTGAAATGATAAATTTCTGTATCACTTGACCCTAGGGTAGAGAATTATATACGGACACTGGATTGGTTAAATTTAAATTATTTTGAATCCTTAAATTTTGCATTGAGTTAAATGATATTTTGAAATAAAGTTTAGGTTATATAAATCAAAAATTTTATCGAATTTCAAGTTTTATATCAAAATCGAATTGTTTTGAAAGATTTGTGAAGGAATAAAATTGAAATTTTATAGTGAATTTGAAATATGAGTGAAGTTTATCGAAATTGAGTTATTAAAAATCGTTGAAGTATAACTTTGAAATATATTGAAATTGGAGTAATTAAATCGATGTTTTAACATGGATTTAAGCGATATTGAATTTAATATTTATTTAGAATTCTGAATCAAAAAATGCGAAATTGGGTTTTGGGACATTGTAATGGTCAAAATGTGTTGGAATGAAATGAATAGTTTAATTTGATATTAATTCCAAATTCATGATTAATATAAACTATTTTAAAAATATATTATTATTTCAAAATTTCTAATTATTAAGATTTTCAAAGTATTAAACTATTTTAACCTGTATTAATTATATTAAATCATTTTAACCTATTTTAAACCATTTAATTTATTTAAACTAATTAATCTGTTTTAACTTATTTTAAATCTAATTAATCTATTTTAAAGCTTTTTAATCTATTTAATTATATTTAATTTATTTTAAATCTATATTAACTATTTATAACTATTTAAAACTATTTTTTTCTAAATTCCAAACTAAGTAATATGGATGGGTTTATATTCAAATTCTCGATTTTTAAGTGAATATGGTTAATGATGTTATAACCTAAGTTGGGATTTAAATAACATATTTGGTTTAATACGATAGTTTTGAAATGAGAGTTTAGCCTATTTTGGAAATATGAATTTTGAAAGGAAATATAATTTCGAACTATGATTTCAATGTGGTATAATTTTGGAAGTAAGTAATGATTTCGAAAATGATATGATTTGAATTGAATATGATATTTTGATATCAATTATGAAATTATTTTGAAAATGTAAAAGAACCATCCGGTGTGAAATAAGCGTTTGGTTGTTAAAGAGACCGGGATCGGATATTGTCATACTCTCTGCCAATACCGAAAACCACTTTGACAACTGTGTACGCGGTGGAGATTCCAGAATGAAGTAGGATGGTGGCGACGATCCTATAAGGTATATACGTGGACCTAACTCCCGTGAGTTAGCATAAGGTGGCTAAAACAGGAGCAATCGACGGGCTAGGTGAGGCCATTCCTCCGATCGGGCATATTCCATTGATACTATATTCTGACTTTGCGATTTATTTGGTGGCCACCCTCGATTTTTTTATTCGAGAGTGTGTTCCGAGGTGGGCGGTAGTAGCTGCTACGCGTTACCACCGGTCCGGAAGTGTAATCGGTATATCTACCCTAGCATTGCCTAGTTGTGCCGTGCCACTTACCCTAGCGCGCCTTCTACGAATTTGTTTTATGTCGTACCTATGAGGTATCCTCTGGCGGCCCCAGTTTACGGGGAGTTACGGTACTGTATAGACTATTGGCATTATAAAAATGTGTTAAGGGGGATATGGGTAACACCTTAACGCTATTTAATACTTTTACTTTATTGTAGACATATTATAATAACGTATTGTACTACATAGTAGATAGTTTAACGGATCCTTAGGAGATGTGAATCCCGAACATCTCTTAAGTTACTGCACTCACGTTAGACACTGGATAAGAGATGTCAAACCCCGTAAACATCTCAAACACTATTTCCAGTCATATATATTTATTTACCGTTGATTTAACTTACATAAGATCTTTTAGTTCTGACTCGAGTGTTTTGTCTTTTCAATTCGCTCGGGTTAGCTGAGCATTTCAAGATTTGAAGACTTTGTTTCTGGAGGACGAAGATGAAGATTTTATTATTATTATTTACTATATTATTCCACTACATCATACTGTTCCGCTGCATTTGTATATTTATTCTCTATTTACGTAACTCTGATTCTGTATTGTATAAGTATAATCAAATGTTTTGTATACAGCTTCGTGAACTGTTATTTGATTATTATATTTTGTCATTCCGCTGCGAGATTCTGTTTTGTTTTTTTTCTTTCTTTCTCTGCTTTTTCTTATTCACCCCAATAACAATCCGCCCTTCTGTATGGTTTGAGTCGGCATGTGTGTCTGCTTAAACCGTCCAAAAAAGCGGGATGTTACACTACTGCAAAAAGATTCAATGCAATTGGATTTATCAATCAAAAGTTATGTCGATTTTACTCTCATGTATTAACTCGGAAAATTGGAAATGACTGTGCTATGACATTAGTTTCAAACTTAATTTAGGCCCTTTCAAACATGGTATTTCAAAAAATGATAAAAATAGAACTTATAGCTTATTTAAATATCTTTCTACCGCAAAAAGAATGAACCAATTCGGATCATTCTACACAGAGATATTGTTGTTTTACTACAGCAATGTTCACAAATAAATTTCAGCAACCACTTTGCAAATTTCAACAATTCAATCAAATTACTCAAACCGTTCAACTATTTAGTGATACTTATCACTCAATTCAAAGAATTAAGACTTAATAGAGATAGATATGTGAGTTTGCAACTCACCTCTAATCCAAAAGATGAAGAAAGCTTGCTAATTGATGAATAACAAAGCTTTGAACACTCTATTGCTATTCTCATCTTCTACAGCTCCTATATCTCTATTAAAATACCAGAAATCCCTCTCCTACCAATAATTTCAGAAATCACAAACCAAAATAAACCTTAAATAAATGGTAGAATTGAATAGAGGAGATGAAAAGAAGTCTTACCCATATCTCCTTTTGATTTTAGGATTTTTCTATGAATTGATCTTGATTTTCTAAGACCTAGGTTCTGAATTTCTATTTCATGTTGTTGTTTTTTTGTTTTTGAGTAATTGTGTACATACAGTAGAGAGGAGAATGAGGGATTAAGTCTCTAAGTGAAGTGATAACTATCATATTTCCTTCCTAAAGGCTATTGGGCTTATCCTAAGACAAAGGGCCAAACAAAAACAATAAATAGAAATACACTTAACAAATTTCTATTTAACCCAATAAGCACTAATATAAATCAAGTCTTGTTTATTATCTCCTAACACTAATTAAAGTGATTAACAAAAGATAAGTTAATCATTTAGCCCATTTTTAATCGTTATCTCTTTTTTTATATATAATTACTATCCCATTATATTTGATAATAAAAAATAAATCCAATTTGACAAATTCAATTTTTTATATTACCTTACTGATAATTTATTTTAATTATCACATGCTAAGAATTGATAATCAAATTAATTATTCAAAAAATAATAATTCCATAATTTATATTATAAATATTAATTAACCATAATTAATCGTAATTAATTAGGCAACTAACAACATGGTTGTTACAAAACAAGCGGCAATGGATTAGTATCAACGAGTGCTACGTAGCAAAATTGGTTTGAAGATTTTTAGAGTCAACTGGTTAATTTTAAATTGAGATGATTTGCAAATTAAAAATCAAGGTGAGTAAATCTCACTCATTTGGATTGCTGGTTTTAATTTAAAATATTAAAAATTATTTATAGGTTGAGTGGATGAATTGATAAATTATTATTATCGGTTGGATGTTATATTATATATATTAGTATATATATTAGTAGTTGGGTATATTCCTGCCGATTAGAGCGGATGAGACACTATGCACCCGCATAATAGCGGATGACCCTATATTACCGCGATATCCCACCTCGAAGCGGGATTGGTATTTTATGTTATATAACATCTGTGGATGTAGGGAAACAAGTTGGAGGGATTCAACTAGATTCCTCAAATATATTGATTGTTTTCATATCCAGTGATATATGATGTGATTGAATAATCTATTATGGATTATCATGTGATTTGATATATTGGATGCAATAGTAGCACTGACACCAATTTTGGTATTTTAAATACCATCAATAATATTTTTGAATTTAAACGGGAAATTCAAAGGCGATTTTGGAATTGATAATTTTTATATTGAATTTTGGATTACTTAAAAAGGATTTGATTTGGATAAAATAAATGATTTGATTTTGGGATTTGTACCTATCTATATCGGAAGATATTTTAAATAGAGATTTTAAAATAATTTATATAAGGAAATTTTAACAATGGATTTAAAGTGGTATTTTTGAAATATAGAAAAGGAGTCGAAATCGATATTTAAAATAGGTTTGAAAAATAAAAAGGATTTATGAAGGGATGGGTTTATAAATGAAGTCTTATAAATGAGATTATTTTATAAACAAGTGAAACTGGAAATGAATTTATAAAATTTATGAACGATGGTGTAAATAAAGTGAAGTGATTATCACTCAATGAATTGAGAATATAAATTCACAATATGAATTTATACCGAGTTATGAAAATCGGTTTAGAAAGAGATAGTGAATCTTGTTTTGGAAGTTGGAAATAGTTGTGAAATTGGTAATGAAAATCGATTTGTGATAAATCGAGAGAGATTTGTAAATGTAAAATGGTTATGATTGAATTTTAAAAATAATTTTTTATGGAGAAGTTAAGTTTTTTTTTAAAAAGAGATTTTATTTAATTATTAAAGGTGTAGTTTAAAAACTGTTTTTAGTATTGAAATATTTCGGAAAGTTGATTTCTCAAATATTCAATCTTAATTGAAATGAATCCAAATTTTAAAATAAGCTTGTAAATCGATTAGTTTTATTTATAAATCGGAAATTTGTTATCGTTGTCTATTTAAAAGTGTTTGATATTTTAATAATCACGTAAATGGTTTGAAATTTTATTTCAATTCTTCAAAAATACATATTTTATAATATAGAGTTTTGTTAATTGATTGAAGTTATTTATAAATACTCTCAAGATTTGTAAATCGGGTTTTATTTAATGGATGTGATTTTATAAGAGAAAATCTTATAACAGAATTTTGGAAACTTGAGAAAATATCCAAAATGTTTAGATACGAGTACTTCGAAAATGAATCTGAATTAATAAAAGAAGTTATAAATTGTTAGTTGGGATTATAAATAAGAATAATCGGTTTTGGAAATTGTAATAAGGAATTTATTAATGATTCCGGAGATTTATGAGATAAGTTATGAAATATTTCCTAAGTTTGATATTAAAATGATTTTGAAGAATATGCTTATAAATATTTTCCTAGGCATTAAAAGGATTGTTTTGGAAATATTTTAAGTGTGAAATGATTGATATAGAAATATTTTTTTCTAAGTGTTATAAATTGAATTCGGAAGTATTTCTAAGTGTTGATATGGTTTAAAATATCTTCTTAAGGTTATAAGGATTTGAAATTGTTTTCAAATGTTGGAATACCGAAAGAGATTTGAATATATATCTGTGTAAAGATATTTGAAATGAATGTTTTGAAAAGATTTAATAAAATATGGGTCTAGTGACTGTTGTGTGTGTAATTTGATAGTTAAATAACCGACTATCAAATCTGGCCAAATTCGTTTATCGTTTTGAAAAGACCGGGATCAGATTTAATTATCCGAAAACCACTTCGATCTGATTTGTTTGTTATGAATTGTGATATCGTGAAGACCATGAAGACGGTGATCTTAGAGATTCGGTTTGTTCAGACCCAGAACAACTTGTATGGATGAATGCTATCATTCGTCGTTGCCTGGAAGGCAATGTTAGCATTCCAAGTGGGATTTCTATTCAAAAGGTAAAACGTAGCCTCGAACCTCATCAACTGGGAAATGACAAAAATCGGGAAAGCAGCAGGGCCAAGTGGGTAGCACCCAAGTAGGGTATGGTCATCCCAAATATAGATCGGTTACTATCTATTCTTGTATGCTTGGGGGCCCAAGTGGGGTGATCATATTCGATACTACTAGTTAAGTGGTAGGCCAGTCCTGTGTGGCAAGGGTACCAGCTGTTGTTGTCAGACCCCAGTGCATTTATCTAGAGATGTACCTTCAGAAGGTAGTTCCTTACCTTGTCATAGTATGGAATCTAATCTCTAATACGTGCCTTTACGATTTTAGTTGTATACCAAATATGCTAGCTAGAACGTGAGATGTAAGCATTTCAGCTATTTTATAGTTTATTTTCTATAGACACTATTATAATATCAGATGATTTTGATATAAAATGTTTTGGTTATCATAAGGTAAAAACCCGTCGTATTTATGTGTGGCGTGGTCTTACGAGATACCTTTGTTTTCATAAGGATTTTGATTACAATAATAATTCAAATTGAGTGTGCTTTCTCACGCTGGTTTTGCAGACTGACTCGGGTGTTATTTTATTATAATGCTCGGGTCAGACTGAGTATTGTAGATCTAGGTTAGGATGTTATGGAGTATTGTAAAAGGAATTTATTAATTATTCCGGAGATTTATGAGATAAGTTATGAAATGTTTCCTAAGTTTGATATTGAAATGATTTTGAAGAATATGCTTATAAATATTTTCCTAGGTATCGAAAGGGGGGTTTTGGAAATATTTTAAGTGTGAAATGATTGCTATAGAAATATTTTTTTCTAAGTGTTATAAATTGAATTCAGAAGTATTTCTAAGTGTTGATATGGTTTAAAATATCTTGTTAAGGTTATAAGGATTTGAAATTGTTTTCAAACGTTGGAATACCGAAAGAGATTTGAATATATATCTGTGTAAAGATATTTGAAATGAATGTTTTGAAAAGATTTAATAAAATATGGGTCTAGTGACTGTTGTGTGTCTGTAATTTGATAGTTAAATAACCGACTATCAAATCTGGCCAAATTCGTTAATCGTTTCGAATAGACCGGAATCGGATTTAATTATCCGAAAACCACATCGATCCGATTTGTTCGTTACGAATTGTGATATCGTAAAGACAATGAAGATGGTGATCTTGGAGATTCGGTTTGTTCAGACCCAGAACAACTTGTATGGATGAATGCTATCATTCATCGTTGCTTGGAAGGCAGTGTTAGCATTCCAAGTGGGATTTCTATTCAAAAGGTAAAACGTAGCCTCGAACCTCATCAACCGGGAAATGAAAAAAATCGGGCAAGCAACAGGGCCAAGTGGGTAGCACCCAAGTAGGGTATGGTCATCCCAAATCTAGATCGGTTGCTATCTATCCTTGTATGCTTTGGGGCCCAAGCGTGGTGATCATATTATGTACTACTAATCAAGTGGTAGGCCAGTCCTGTGTGGTAGGGGTACAAGATGTTCTTGTCATACCCCGGTGCATTTGTCTAGAGATGTACCTTTTGGATGGTAGTTCCTTACCTTGTCATAGTATGGAATTCAATCTCCAATACGTGCCTTTATGGTTTTAGTTGTATACCAAATATGCTGAAACGTGAGATGTAAGCATTTCAGCTATTTTATAGTTTAGTTTCTATAGACACTATTATAATATCAGATGATTTTGATATAAAATGTTTTTGTTATCGTAAGGTAAAAGCCTGTCGTATTTATGTGTGGCGTGGTCTTACGAGATGCCTTTGTTTTCAAAAGGATTTTGATAATAGTAATAATTCAAATTGAGTGTGTTATCTCACGCTGGTTTTGCAGACTGACTCGGGTGTTATTTTATTATAATGCTCGGGTCAGACCGAGTATTGTAGATCTAGGTTAGGATGTTATGGAGCTCAGGAGACGAGCTGGAGGATTTTAGGCATATTACACATACTTGGTTATTTCCGCTGTGTGTGTTATGTTGTATATTCAGTACATGTGAGAACAAGTTATTATAACTATCTAGATTGATTGTTGACTGTTGTATTCTGATGATTGTATGTATATTACAGTTAGTTTCTTTGTATAAAGATATGTTATTATAGATTATATTTTGTTCCACTGCAATTTGTGAGATTCTATGTGTTGTTTCTGTTTCTTCTATCTCTTTTCTTCTTCACCCCTAACGATCTAGTATTTCTGGCACTTGAATATTCGTCATGCTATAAGTGAATGTATTGATGTTGATTTTCGAGAGTCGAAAATCCTGGGTCGCTACAATAGATATTCCTTTATTAGACATTCATTGTTTCAAAGATATTTCTATTTACAAGACAATTATTTTAGTAGACTTCAAACCACAATCAATTCACATGCATGCTAAATTTCTAATTTCAAATTGTTATATTATGCCAAAGATATACATCAATGTATATTGATTTATTATTCAAAATGTATTGTTACTTAACTAAATACTTTTTATAACATTGTTAAACTCTTATAATCTTTCGCAATCCGTTTCTTATCAATCCCAATTTATTTCACTTTCATTACAATTTTAAATTCAATAATATTTTATTCTTATTCAAACAAATTCTAAATAGAAAAATGTAAATATAAAATTCTCATCCTCCCATAAATGCTTTTCCTTATAACATTCACAAAATTATCCCAACTCCTTTATTTATTATCATCATTTAAATCCATCCAATAATTTTTTTTCAAAAACATCTTTTATAACCTTAAACAATGAAAAGTGGAGTAGACAAGGATAACTTACATCCTATTAATTTCTAACTATACTACTGATCCTGTTTTATATAAATTCATAATCTTTTTCTATCCAAATTTCCCAATATTGCCTTTATTTATATTTCTCCTAACTAAATAGCTCCTACTTCAACTGTTATTCTCCATATTTTTCTTGTACGAAAATATTCCTCATATCCTAGTTATTCTTATCCTTCTATTCTCTATTCCTTAATTTAATTAAGTTTCATTTCTATTTATTATCCCTTTTTTAGAAAGAGTTTTTTTTAAAAAGGAACTTCCAAATTTATGAAATAGAAAAAAATCATAGCCCAACCTGAGCTCTATTCTAAATTTATTTTAAAAACGAAGAATCCCTTTCTCCAAAAATCGAAAACTTTTAAACTCAACCAATTTCAAACTAGAATTTCAAAAATGGAAAATCCTTTTTACCGAAAACCTATTAATCAGAGACTTTTTACTCAATAATTTTTTAAAATTACGAGTTTCCAAATTTTCTTACTTTTCGAAAACAAAAACTTTTGAATAGAAAAGCTTATTCAAAACAATTCAAGAAATTTTCCAAAAATCTTTTATCAAATTCATTCACATAAGGTTGGGTTTAGAAGTTGACTTTAATTGTCCTTTCTTTAGAAATTCTTTCTTTCCTACTCAATCTTCCTGAAAATATGATTACCTCCTTATGGTGATTAATGTACACCTTCTTGTGGGAACTTGTTCCACTCCTTCACATCTCGCTTAATTCCTTACTTTCGATTGTTTACAACACATAGAGTCTTATCTTCTAACTACTTTTATGTATTGGGCTAGTCCCGCTAATCTTTGTCTCTATAATTAAGGCTATGTAATCTAACATAATGACGAGTATTTTGCCTTATAGTATTTAATTACTATCTAACATTTTTATTTGCTATTTATATAAATGTTAATTGTCTGTAATAAATGATTATTATTCTAACGAATTTTTTTAAAGACATTTATTTATTCACTCAAAATTTACCTATTATACTTTCCTTCCGTAATTACTTTAATCATCGCTTTAATCAGTCCATTTATCCTTATTAAATTCTTGCAACTCCTTATTTATTGCCCTATAAATTTTGGAGTCATAATCTTTTCCATCTACATTTCCTAAGATAGTATTATATGCTGAAGAAAAGATTGCCTAGTGTTATACTATCTACATTTCCTAAGATAGTATTATTACGTTATTTACGCTAATATACACACATGCGCGCACACCTATTAAATTTCCAATCGTGCGGAAATTAGGTCCTAAACTAGCATTTAAATGTCAAATCTTCAAAAATATACAAGTCCCATTTCCATATTACCAAATATACCATAAATCCAATATCCATAATTCAATCTATGGACTTGTATAAAATTAATTCCAAACCCAATTTATTTTGTACTAAAATAATGAAATAAATCAATATTAGAAACTTACAATTTAAATACTTTTATGCTCTATTCGACTTTTTTGACATGAAATTAGACAAAGAGAATTTCTATTCAAACTGTGAAAATAAAAAGTGCAAATTACGAATAAGAATTCGTACCTTACACACTAGTTCTTAATCAAAACCCTTAATCAGATCATAAGAAAAGCTAAGTGGAGTAGAAGGTAAAGCATTAAAATTGTAAAATCTACACAAATTCAATTATTCTAATATATAAAAACAATTGAGATTCCAACCTAAGAATTGATATTTCGCTTTAGGAGAATTTCCGAGGTTTTAATGTGATGTTTTCGTAGACCAAAATTCTCCAAGGCATATATCAAATCCAAACTATACCATTCAATTACAAAAATAAGAAATACTAAGATTTCCTCTCACAACAGGTCCTTAGCTCTTCCTCTTTTTGGATTTATCACACCTTCTATAATCTCTTTCAGATCTCCCCTTTTTGATATATACAACAAGGGATTTGTATATATTGATTAGATTCAGAAATTTAGATATTGGAGAAGAATAGAATTAGAAATAACATAATAAACATCTAGAATCTGTTACCTAAAACCCTAAAGAATTTTTCAAAATCTTTGAAAAGAGAGATTGACAGAGCTTCGCTTGGTTCTTAAAATAATTTATGAATAAAAGTGAGGGGGCTAGACTCTTGTTTATAGTGGTTGGAATGCAACATAATCGTTGGATTTAAGTTGGTTAAAAACAATAAAATATTGTATGTTCATTTGCAGAAAAACCCTAGCCGCCACCTTCATTGACCGGTGGATCGCCCCTACCCTACCAGTTTACCGTTATTTTTATTTTGGAAATGGTATTTTGTGTCGCTGATCGATTTATTTTATTCCTTGACTTACTTTTTAACGTTAATGTTAATTTCAACAATTACTTAACCATCAAGTCTAATTACTATTACTTTCCAAATTTCCAATTTGAGAGGTGCTTAATTATCTGAATTTGAATCTATTTAAATTATTTTAAATCTAAAAACTTCAAACGTCCATAACATTTTCGTTTGAGCTCCGTTTGTAGAATGATCAGAATTTCACCATGAATGCAAAGACATAACCTTTGTGGTCAAATTAGAACTTCTGCTAAATTTTCATTTTTAGCCTTTTTTATTTAATTAATTTACCTATTTTTTTGCCAAAGCAAGCTGGTTTTATATTGGACCGTCCACTTTTATTAATAAAACAAAAAATACAAGCATATAATAAGAACCGAAAATAGCAAAAGAAAAAAAGTTAAGAAGATTTCCCGGCCCATAGTAAAAATTCATTTAATGCTCCTGAGAGAGTATTTATCTATTTTATTTATTTCTTATTAATTTTTATGGGGTATTACAATAACCTTTAGGCTTCTCAACCTTCGAGGTAAGCAAATAAGCAAGTAGTGTAGAGCACTTGATTACCCAATAACTGTTAACTAATAAATTAGCTAACATCAAAATTAGACTAATGCATTATGAAAAGAAAAGATTACTTACTAATCACTAGGCTTAAAAATGAAAAATGTGGAAGTAAGAAAATTTAGGTAAACGACACTAGATGTAGAGTGGTTCGACAAGCTTGCCTACGTTCACTATGAAGATCTCTTAATATATTTCTCTCTTATAATTGCTCGGATTTACAAGAAAATAATAAGAAAAAAAAGAATTTAAGACTAAAAAAGTATCCAATCTTAAGAGCTTAGGGCTTTGATTTGCTATGTGAGGAGCCCTGGATTGTAGATAACAGCCAGAATTCTAATTATTTCCAACCACTTTGAAAGTGGCAATGCACGAGGATAGTAGCTGAAATGGATGATGGATGGCCGAGACTATGTAGTAAATCAGGAAGGAAGCATGCCTGGCCATTGATTTGGTTAGATGGGCTAATGGGAGACAACTTTAAAGGCATAAAGGAATATGTGGTTGAACAACATGCTAATTGTCCCTCTACACTAGGCATAGACTTTGCATTTAGTGCACATTAAATGTTGACGGTTCGTGATAAGAATAAGTATGCTTGTTTTCACTTTTCTATAGTGCCTCATATAGTTAGTTGTACGGCTTGTCATCCTATGTTGAAAGGCAAGCTGAGCTGGCTTTTTGATTGTCGAAGATATAAAGGAAGCTAAATATTGCTAAGGACCAATATATGGAGGAGGTGCTAGGCCGGTTGTGAGATGACAGCACGGGCTTCTTGGGACTGGTCGAAGGCGGCTGTGATGAAGTCGGCCTAAGGACGAGTCATGCTTGAGTCGGTCCTAGAGTTAGATTAAATATGGGTTGGTTGGAAAAGCCAGTCGTATCTGAACTGAGCTGGGGTGGACCGAGCTGGATTATGCTTAGTTCTATCCTTATTCAAAGAGTTGGTTGTTAAAGCTACTTTTGGGTAAGGCAGCCGATTGTCAGCTTGATGTGTTTGAGTAGATGGACTGGTTGGAACCAACCTGAGTTTGGTCCAGCAAGAGTGGATCGGCCGTAGGATAGTTGGGATGGCTTTGATCGGCTAGGTTGATAGAAAATTAAGCAACATTTTCCCCAAGCCCATTTCCATGAGCAGGGGTGGTCTAGTCATTTCACAAATATGTTGTTGCATGGCCGTCTACTACGCATTTAATGCATGCTCCATGTGGCGCTATACTATTAGTATAACAGTTCACTTTTTCAATCATGGTAGAGGGCTCATGTTTTAGATGTGGGCGAAGTTACAATTGCATTCATTACACCAAGATGGTCGATATTTAAAGGCGATTTGAATCGTAATGCTGAGATCAATGGCATATGTTAATAAAGCTTATTTTCCTCTCCTTCTCACTTTTTATCGAAATCCAAAACAAAAACACCATTAAAAGCTTCAGCCATTTCAATAAATTCCAACCTTTTCAAAATCTTTTCGGCAAAAAATGTGAGTTCTCCTCCTCCTCTTTTACCTCCGCCATAACAAGCATTGTGGCTATGGAAAAGCCCTGTGATTTTTGTTGTTTTTTCATGTTCATTTTTTTCGATTTCACAGCTGCAATGTTGTAATGCATTAACATTTTGATTTTGGTTGTCTTGATTGGAATTCGTCTTCTTTGGCCATCTTACGACATCAACCAACTATCACTGCCATGTCAGCAATGGTTGATTGACACTAATGGACTTTAGTGTCCTATAAGTGTTTAAACAATGACATTGGTATTTATATAGATAATGGACTATGGGTTAGGCCTAATTTCTTAAGAATGGGCTTTAAGTAAAAAATAGGAATCAGGTAGGGGTCGTAAGGCCTAATACTTAGCTAAAGTCTGGAATCGTGAACCGAACTTCAAGGAGTTCTTGACATGGCCATGCTATGAAGTCGATTGTTGAGTTTCCATTTCATGCTGAAGGGCTTGCCTTTGGGCTTTGCTGGACTTAGCCATTGTGTTATTCTATAATCGACCATTTGTGTTTCAAATGGCAGATTCAAGATCCACCTCTGCCAATCGGTCGACTTCAGCTGGGGTCATTGGTTTCATGGCCTCATAGTTGGAAGATGGAAAGATTGACCCGGTCGAGCTATTGGCCAGCCACGGTGTAAATGTGGGGGTACTCCCCAACTCCCATCGACAATATGGATCGACTCCCTACGGGCTACTTTGCTTTCTCCCACGGCTACTTCAAGGTAGGGTTTATACTACCCCTCTACCATCAATTTGTTTCCATTCTTAATTCCTATTAACTTGCCCCCGGCCAACTAAGTCCCGATAGTTATCGGTTCTTATGCAACGCCTAAGCCGCTTGCATGGCACTCAATATTTTGGGGCCAAATGCCAATCTTTTTCAAATGGTATTCCATCTGCAAAAGGAGGTCGGGCACCTAGTCGACATTTATTATCAATTCTAGGCTAACACTAAGCCAATGATCTTTTCCGCTAGCAAGGCTGCCCCTGGTTAGATGACCAGATACTTCTTCGTCCCACGTAAAGTCAACCCTGGGCTTGAGAACATCACCTTCCAAACCCCTAATAGTCTTCACTTCTTTCCCTTTATCTACTTCTCTATATTACTTTGCTTAACTCATTTATTGATTTGAGAAGAGTTTAAGTATCTTGGCATTGAATTCGCCAAATTAAACGAGAACCCGAACCAACTAAAGATGTACGCCCCCAACCACCGAGACTTTAGATTTTTGTTAACTGATGCCAACCTCCATTAGGTTGGGTTGATGATGCTAGAGCAGACGATGGCTAGGGAGCGGACCTAGTAAAAGAGGATGCCGATAAAGAAGGTGGCTATAGTAGAGACGCCGGCCAAACAAAAGCAGGACTACTCTAAAGCCCAATTTTTTACTAATGCTGCGTTGGTCAAAGAAGATAGAGTTCGAGATATGTTTTAGAGGCAATTATGTAATTTACTGTAAATTATCAATTTTACATTAAAATCTCATTCGAAATAAAAGAGGTTTTTCTTTCTATTATATACTTGATATAATGTTTTATATTTTTTTTTAACTTTACCGTATTTTAATAGAAAATTTATAAATGATATGTTTTGTGATAGTAATTGCAACATGTTGTAACCATGCAAAATTTATCATGAATGGAAAAATGGTGGCCAACTTCATTCAAATCACGGCCTATTCTTTCTTCCTTTCCGAAATCAACCAATCTTCAACATTATAACCCTCAATTTTGTTCATATGCGCAAGTACCTAAAAATAACTTGAGGCCTTCTCTTTATTTCGCAATCAAAAGCGACCTACTAGAAATTGGACTGATCATCAAAAGGGGGTTTCTTTTGTTTTAGATGCGTTGGTGCTGAACACTTCGCTAGAGATTGTTGTGAGACAATATGGTATTTCAAATGCGGAATGTTGGTTCACAAATGGAATCGTTGCTTAATGAATCTGAGAGAAAGCAAAAAAACATCCATGAATCACTCAATCATAGATCATGGTTTTTTCTTCATATTGAAAAGTATGAAGTTCGAAAGAATTCTTCTCGATTACTTATGGATAAAGAGAAATGAAGGAATCGAATTACCGAAGGAAATGTTTCTGCATTTTGATTCAATTAATCTGTTAATATTGGTAAAAATTTCAAGAAAAAAATTGGAAATTTTGTTGAGGGTTCTGCGGTTGGTAAACACAGTGAGAAGGAAAATTTTTAAGTATATTTGAAATTTGGGCATGGAAATATTAGTTCAAGAAGATTAGGTGATGATCCATTTGCTGGTATAATGAAGGAAAATTCAATTGAGGAAGTGTATGCAAATTCTTTTCTTCTTGATCCCGTTGTGATGATGATGGAATCCAAGAACAAGCTATATAAGTAGGATATAGATAAAGCATTAGATGTTGGCAGAAATTGTACTGCTTTTGTACCTGATTATGTAGGTGTTAGTGAAATTAAAGAAGATTATATCATTGATACTAAACACCTAACGAAAAGATCAAAAGACCATAGCTTTATGATAGATGTTTCGAATAGTTCGAAGTTCTAAGTGGTACTAATGACTGTGTTTCAGACGATAATAGTGAGGCCTTTTGTTGTGTTAAGGAGTTAGTTTCAGGTGGAAAAGATATAGCTACTGATAATGGAGTGGTTGAACTGATGAGTGCACTTGAAGAGGGTGAATTGTTTGATGTGGATAAGGATTAGTATGTTTTAAAGCATGTTGATGTGATCAGTATAAATTTTAGATCATTTCGTAACTCTATCCATGGTGAGATGAAATGTAGGGATTTACAAAATGGTGGGTGTAGTTTCTGTTTCATGGATGAGAGGGGTTTACCTGATTTAATTTTGAACTTGCTTTCTATATTTTCGAGGTGCCAATACAATATTGGTGATACGAAATTTGAGAATGCAGTCATGAAGTATGATGAGGAAGAAGAGGTTAATATGAAAGGTTGTTTGGTAGAATATGCTATTCCATTACCTCAAAATAATGCAAGAAGGCAGAACAATACATGCACAGTTGCACATAGCTGTACATGTACAAGTCATGGAGCTTCAGAATTTTTAATTGAACATGTTGACAAATGCAGTATTCATGAGAATATTTACAAGGTAGTTAAAACTATTAGTGCTAGCAAGAATATGGAGGAATATGTTGGGCTAGAATTTGATAGTAATTCGAGTCATAGTGTGCAAAATGATTTAACAATATACAACATTGGATGCAGTTATGGGTCTGGGGACTGTTCAGAGGACAATTGTGACAAGATATTGATAAAGTCTTGTATGCTATATGATGAAGAAGAAGGGTTATGGTATGGTAGTCTAAGGAGTATAAAAATAAAGAAATGGTTGAAACTAGAAAACATCATAGTGCAGTTTGTACAAAATAATAAGGTTGATGTTGAAAAAACTAGAGTTTTAGGAAATATGATGAATATAGTATTAAAGAAAGGGATGTCGATTCAGAAAACTTTGAAGGTAACAAGGCTTATTTGTATAATAATATATGTACAAAGTTGGAAACAGTGCACACAAAAGTTGACGGTGAAGATAATATATGCGGTGGAAGTATAGACGTTACTGTTGGAGAGGTACTTGTAGATAAGAGAGCATGTACAACGGGCTATGCACAAGATAATAGTTCAAGTAGATTAAAAATGCAAAGCTAGTGCATTCAAGTAGATTAAAAAATGTAAAGCTAGTGCATTAGGCATGTGATATTGAGGATGCGGTTGATAAGACAACGCATTGTAAAGAACTGAATACTCAATTGCCATGTTGTGATTTGTTTCCAGTACAAGTGCATAAAGGAATAGATTTAAGGCAACAAAGTAGAGATAGTCATATAAGTAGGGCGGATGTTGTTCTAAGTGCGTAGAGACACCGATTTCACAGTTCATAGAGAGATTAGATATGGTTCGAGTGCATCTAGATCAGCGAGGAGAGGTGCTCGTCTTCATAGAGCGACCACTAGAGCTTCTGATAGTTCTAGCTCAGGTATGGATTTTCTTTTGGGAAGTGCATATAGTCCTTATGCTTTAAGTAGTTTATCCACTAGCGATATGCAGTATTTAGCTAGGAGTTCTAGCTTTATTTTTTATGATATTCAGATAGACACTGAGTATATTAGGAGAGTATATTAGGAGTAAAGAATTAGAGTGGATTAGATCATTTGGACCATGAGATACATTAATTGAAATGTTAGGGGTTTACACAATCTAGGAAAATGTAGTAAAATTAGGTCATTTTTTAAAGATAATAATATTAAGATTGTGTTATTACAAGAAACAAAAATAAAACACCATAATTATAGATTTTATTGGTGTTTAGGGTTATTTATATTAGTCATTGGGTTCATCTTCCGGCTAGGGGTAGCTATGGAGGATTAATGGTTGGTTGGAAAGAAAACCGTGTTAAACTTTTACACTCTATTGTTAAAACTCACACGTTACATTTAATTTTTTTCTAATCTTGGTGATTGTAACAACCCGGAGTTTAGAACAATTAATTATCGTCCATCGATGATTAAATTAGTTGTTAATTTCTGTTGGGATTTTATAGGTTGAAATTTTTGAAGAAAAGCGGTTGTTAATAGCTATTTGGAGTTTTTAAATTGGGTTGTGATTCTTTAATAATTTGATTAAATTTTTATGCGGGCTTTAAAGAAAATTATCGTGGCCCAAATTGGTTGTTTGTCGTGATAACCACCTAGGGTATAACCCGTTCCCTTTCATTTATTTTCGTTTAAACCCTAAATCGAACGAAGAATATTAAAAATGGCGGCCTCGTTCATAAGAAATTAGGGCATGCTCGTCTCGTTCGTTCCTATTCGAATTTGGGCTTCTGTCGATTTCAATTGCGAGATTGGGTTGGTTCTTCGAAGCAAGGTGAGTGACTTCTCACTCGCATCTAATTCAAGCATTTGTTGATTTCTGACTTGTTCAAATTCTTGACTTTCGTTGCTTGATTTTTCGGCCGTTCGATTTTTGTTTCGACGTTGATGATTTTTTCCAACTTAGTTCGATTTCTGTATTGCCAATGTTTTGACATTATTGTGACGACGATTTCTTCTTTGGGTTTGTTGGCTTGATGTTCTACTATCACCATTACTGTAGTTTGGAAATTTCTTTGATGACCCACGGCTTTGACTAAAACCATAGCATTTTCAATGCTCGGCCATTTTGGAATTTTGATAATTTGGTTGTTTTGACGATATTGATTTCGTTGACTTCGGTTATACCCTGTTATTTTCTCTGTTTGGCATCAGCTTGATATTATTTGTGATTGTTGCATTTGAACTTTAAGCATAACACATTGGACTGGACTGTGCTTGGTCTAGTTTGTTGTTTTCTCGGTTTCACTTGCTCTTGATCACTGTATTGGATTGTGCTATGGTAGTACTCGAGTCTCTGTTGATGCCAGACCCTTGATCATATTATCTTCATGTAGGCTGGGTTCTTCACTGACCTATACACTTTGTAATTTCTGATGCAAGCTATCTTTTTCCGGCTTGTACCTTGTGTAGTTGTTGTTGCCTCTGGTTACTTTGGTTATCGGTTATACTTCACTTGCATTCACTTGCTTATGCTGGATCATATATTTCATTGTTACACCTTTTTTCATTTTGTTTTGTTCCTAGGCGTTGTATTTTGCTTGTTACTATGTTGCCTTAGTTTGGGTATGCATGCTTATTTCACTTTTAGTGGCAGTAGTGATGCAGCCATTAACGTGTACCACTTGCTGTTTCAACTTGGGATTGCACTGTTACTGTTTGGTGCACTTGTCATTCGAATTGATGATGTTCTTTGTAGTTGCTTATGAGTCATGTATAGTTTATGACATTTTGTTCCACCGGTGCCCGTATCTTGTATAAGTGATGCAGTGCATTTGTTTGAATATTGAATTGCATTTGTTTCTTTTTGATTTTGGGTCGAGACTGCATTGAGTTACATCTGTGCATCCATTTGTTTGTTTGTATGTATCACTTGGCTTCGAGTTGCTGCTGCATTTGCTCCAGTAATTCATGTTGTTTTGTGTTTTGCTGTCACTTGAGACTGTATAGTCAATGTTGCATTATTGAGATTGGGTTGTCATTGTAGTGCTTCTTGTCACTGCACATGTACCATTCGAGATGTGATGTAAGTTCTCACTACGTACATCCTTTATATGCACACCCATTCATATTGCTCTTTATGTATCACTGCATATGCTGTTTTCTATGTTATCGAGTTGCTTTATATGACTGCACTTGATTTCAGTGTGGTCTTGACTCTGCATATACACTTCTTGTAGTGTAGTGTTGCAGCCATTTACTTGTGCTGTCCAGTTGAGTTTGGCACTTGCGTTGTCGTTGCTTGACTGTTTAGTCTTTTGTGGCTATTTGTTTGTTTCAACTGCAGTTGGCTTTGACTTGTATACTGCACTGTGCTTTACCTTTGAGTCAGGGGTTGCTGTTGTACATTTATGTGCCTCTTTGTTATTCAATTGAGTTTGTATTGTGTTTGTGCATTTGACCCTGTTTAAGTGTAGTCTACATTTCTGATAGTGGATTTGCACTTGAACCTCTGGCCTGTTGCACTATTAGCTTTATTTGCAGTTGCGTTGAGTCGCGATAGCACTGACTTGACCTCTGTCGTTTCTATTTGTTGTGATATGTAGTAGCCTAAATTGCTGGTGCATACGCTTCATCCTGAAGTTGCACTGGATATGGGTCCACTGTCTTGACTTGTACTTGACTCACTGGTTCGAGTCACTTGTGCATGTCACGATTCATTTCTATTGCACCTGAGTTTCATTTTGATTTGAGTTGGAGCTTTGTGCCTTTGATTTATTGAACTTTTGGGGTATTTCATTACGGTATTGGCGAAGCAGTGCACGCGTGCGTGTTCTGCAGCCAATCAGTATTGATGTTTTAAGTGACATTTCAATTGTTTGAATTGATTTAGTTTGATTTGATCATTTTGTTGTTGTCTAATTATCTTTTTAATAATTGGATTATGAGTTTCTAATTATTTATTTAATAATTAGATTTTGTTGTTAATTGCCGTTTAGGCAATTCTGATGTTTTCCAAATTATCTTCATTGATAATCCTTTCATATATATTCATTGATAATTTGAATCTACTGATTTGTTGTTTAACACTGTTTAGTGTTATATCTGCTGTTATCCGATTCTCTTATCGAGGAGTCGAATATACGAGATTTCTGTGACTGTCATCTATTTGTTATTTGATTATTATTGCTTCTGGGCATTAATAACTGAGTTTGAATTAGACTGACCCGTGTATTATTTTCTTTTGAATTTAATACTCGGGTCAGACCCGAGTTATTTCAGGTTGTAGATATCTTGCTTTGGATTGCTGTTTGAGCTGTGAAGACTTTTCATATCTTTTGAAGTGGTCTTTGTCTTTCTGTAGTAGTCAGTGTACTGATTTAGGTTGATATGTATTCATGTATATTAGTTGATAATGTACTTGTATATATAACTTCCAGAGTCGACAGTTGTAGTTGTATCATATGTATCGTGTCAAATGTATTGTAACTGACATCAGTTATATATATATATATATATATATATATATGAGACTTTTGTTATCTGTGTTCCGCATTCTTTTTGTATCTGTGTTATTATTATATATATTGTCCTAAACTATTATGAACCATCGTAGTCCGTTTTATACTGGAATTGGGTATGTCGATGGGAGTAAATAAATAAGAGATGAAAATTGAAAAATATATACCGCTCCTATCGAGGTAACCAATACCAGTGTAAGGCCAACTACGGATGGCCACTCCTATCTAGCCTTATTCTTTGTAATAACAGACAGTATTTCTTTTAATACTCTTTGTTATTATGAGCATAGAGGTGGGGCGTCACAGTTGGTATCAGAGCTTGGGGTTTATGGACATAATATAAAACATAACTTAGATGGAACATGTGTTACAACTATTGGTCGATGTTTTATTTGTGCTTTGAGTCAAAACTAAAGTTTTGAAATTATGATGAAATTTTTAATTATCTTTATTTAAAAATAAAAGAGAGACTGTGTTTTGTTGATTGATTAATTTGTGTTCTGTTTATCAGAGTGCGCAGCGGAAGCAGTGACACTGTCTTCGCTGAATACAGCTGATAATCTTTTTTGATTTAAAAATCAAAATATAAAATTGAAATAAATTTCCTTTGTTGTTTGCATAGCTGTGTTTATTTTGTTTCTTTGAAAATTTCGAATCCGATTTGAGGATTCGAAGCGATTGCAGTTATGTGATTTTGTTGAGATTTTTGCTGGTTGTCTTTTATGCTAATCATATATTGATTAGATTTTGCTGTTTTGAATTATCTTCATTAAAGATACATTCGAATGACTTCTTTGTTCATTTTTTAGTACGTACAAATTTGAGTTGCATGTTACTGCATTTATTTTACGTTGAACCGATGTTTGGTTTGAACGTATTTTGTTGCTGTTATCTTTATAACGGGATTTTTACATCGGTGCTAAATTTTTGGAGCACGGTGTTTTGTGGCATTTTGACGAGTGAAAATTCACTGATATTACATTTTGATGTAAATTATTTTGATGAGATTTTGACATTTAGAAATTACTGTCTCTTTGACTTCAGTAACCGTCAAATTTTAAAGTGGATTTTTAAGCGGTTATCCCGCAATGCTGATTTTGAAATCCGTTTTTACGGTGTTTTGAGAAGCGCAATTTTCTTTTCGAAATTGCTACTGATGTTGTTGCTTTAATCACGTGATTGGAAAATCGTTTTAAAATGAAAATTGTTTTATAAATTTTTAACAGTTTGCGCTTTCAAAAGAATGAGGAAGCGACTTAAACGATTCAGCAAAATCGAGGACTATGACCCCTTTCTTTTACTGATTCGCTTAACTCCGGACTTGTCCAGTTGAGAATGTGAATTGTTATTTTTATAAAATAAATAAAATTGTTTTCAGGAATTTTACAGTTTGCGCTTTCAAAAGAATGAGGAAGCGACTTAAACGATTCAGCAAAATCGAGGAGTATGACCCCTTTCTTTTACTGATTCGCTTAATTCTGGACTTGTCCGTTTGAGAATGTAAAATGTATTTTTACAAAATACACAATTTTTCACTTTCAAGGAAACGATGAAGAGAATCAAATGATTTAGTAAAACACGTGGTATGGGACATGTGCGTTTGCTATTTCGGTTAATTCCGGACTCGTTAATTGAAATATTTGGTGTTTTGATGATTTTCGTGTGCTTTCGAGCCACTATGTTGGACCTTCGGGTCATCTGCTGGACCTTCGGGTCATTTGTTGGACCTTCGGGTCATTTGTTGGGCTTTCGGGCCACTCTGATGGACCTTCGGGTCAAATACCAGTACTAGACCTTCGGGTCATCTGATGGGCGCCAAAAATTATGTTGAGTACTTGGTAGGCTCGGCCATTTGTTGATGCACGTGTGGCGAACTAAAAACTCGCCATCTGATGGGATCGATCCAAGCTTTTATGTTGATTTTCTAGTCTTCTTAATTGATTTCTAGATATTTGTTGTTTCTAATTATCTGCAGGTAATTAGATATCTGATGTTATGAGATTTAATTATCGTATCGGTAATTAAATATTTGCTATTATGAGATTTAATTATCGTATCGGTAATTAAATATTTGCTGTTATGAGATTTAATTATCGTTTGATATAATTAGATATTTGTTGTTTCTGATTATCGTTTTGATAATCGGATATTTTTTGTTTCTGATTATCACTTGTGATAATTAGATATTTGAGATTTGATTATTGTTTTTGATAATTAAATATTTGTTGGTTTGAGAATTCTGATTATCGTTTGAGATAATTAGATATTTGTTATTTCTGATTATCATTTTGATAATCGGATATTTGATGTTTCTGATTATCGCTTGTGATAATTAGATATTTGAGATTTGATTATCGTTTTTGATAATTAAATATTTGTTGATTTGAGAATTCTGATTATCGTTTGAGATAATTAAATATTTGTTGTTTCTGATTATCGTTTTGATAATCGGATATTTGTTGTTTCTGATTATCGCTTGTGATAATTAGATATTTGAGATTTGATTATCGTTTTTGATAATTAAATAATTGTTGATTTGAGATTTCTGATTATCGTTTTTGATAATTAGATATTTGTTGATTTGAGATTTCTGATTATCATTTTTGATAATTAGATATTTATTGATTTGAGATTTCTGATTATCGTTTTTAATAATTAGATATTTGATGATTTGATGTTTCCTGATTATCGTTTGTGATAATTAGATATTGGTTGATTGCTGCTTTTTATATTGATATGAGATTTTCTAGTCTCTAATTGTGTCTAGATTGTGTTGATTTTATTGAATTGTTATTTTCTATCTATCTCTGTTGATAGTTAGAGTTTGCTGATTATGAAGTTTGTGTTTTCTAGTTATTTGTTGGATAACTAGATATTTACAGTTTTGCGATTTGTGATTTGTGTTTTCTAATTATCTTGGCTGATAATTAGATTTTGCTGTTTTCTAATTATCGTATCGATAATTAGATATTGTTGTTTATGACTTCTATATTCTAATTATCTAATTGATAATTGAATATTGCTGATGATTTAATTTATTCAGTTTTGTCATTTTCTGAGTATTTATTTGATAGTTAGATTTTGTTGAAAATTTGTGAATTTCTTTTATGAAGTTAAAATATTTCTTTGGCATTTATATTCTTGACCTTTATTTTTCTAGCTTAACCAGTTTATGTTAGAAAAATAATTGATATTGACGACTTTTATTATGAAAATTGTGGGGACGCAATTTTTATAAGGAGGGGAGTCTGTAACAACCCGGAGTTTAGAACAATTAATTATCGTCCAACGACGATTAAATTAGTTGTTAATTTCTGTTGGGATTTTATAGGTTGAAATTTTTGAAGAAAAGCGGTTGTTAATAGCTATTTGGAGTTTTTAAATTGGGTTGTGATTCTTTAATAATTTGATTAAATTTTTATGCGGGCTTTAAAGAAAATTATCGTGGCCCATATTGGTTGTTTGCCGTGATAACCACCTAGGGTATAACCCGTTCCCTTTCATTTATTTTCGTTTAAACCCTAAATCGAACGAAGAATATTAAAAATGGCGGCCTCGTTCATAAGAAATTAGGGCATGCTCGTCTCGTTCGTTCCTTTTCGAATTTGGGCTTCTGTCGATTTCAATTGCGAGATTGGGTTGGTTCTTCGAAGCAAGGTGAGTGACTTCTCACTCGCATCTAATTCAAGCATTTGTTGATTTCTGACTTGTTCAAATTCGTGACTTTCGTTGCTTGATTTTTCGGCCGTTCGATTTTTGTTTCGACGTTGATGATTTTTTCCAACTTAGTTCAATTTCTGTATTGCCAATGTTCTGACATTATTGTGACAACGATTTCTTCTTTGGGTTTGTTGGCTTGATGTTCTACTGTCACCATTACTGTAGTTTGGAAATTTCTTTGATGACCTAGGGCTTTGACTAAAACCGTAGCATTTTCAATGCTCGGCCATTTTGGAATTTTGATAATTTGGTTGTTTTGACGATATTGATTTCGTTGACTTCGGTTATACCCTGTTATTTTCTCTGTTTGGCATCAGCTTGATATTATTTGTGATTGTTGCATTTGAACTTTAAGCATAACACATTGGACTGGATTGTGCTTGGTCTAGTTTGTTGTTTTCTCGGTTTCACTTGCTCTTGATCACTGTATTGGATTGTGCTTTGGTAGTACTCGAGTCTCTGTTGATACCAGACCCTTGATAATATTATCTTCATGTAGGCTGGGTTCTTCACTGACCTATACACTTTGTAATTTCTGATGCAAACTATCTTTTTCCGGCTTGTACCTTGTGTAGTTGTTGTTGCCTCTGGTTACTTTGGTTACCGGTTATACTTCACTTGCATTCACTTGCTTATGCTGGATCATATATTTCATTGTTACACCTTTGTTCATTTTGTTTTGTTCCTGGGCGTTGTATTTTGCTTGTTACTATGTTGCCTTACTTTGGGTACGAATGCTTATTTCACTTTTAGTGGCAGTAGTGATGCAGCCATTAACGTCTACCACTTGCTGTTTCAACTTGGGATTGCATTGTTACTATTTGGTGCACTTGTCATTCGAATTGATGATGTTCTTTGTAGTTGCTTATGAGTCATGTATAGTTTGTGACATTTTGTTCCACTGGTGCCCGTATCTTGTATACGTGATGCAGTGCATTTGTTTCTTTTTTATTTTGGGTCGAGACTGCATTGAGTTACATCTGTGCATCCATTTGTTTGTTTGTATGTATCACTTGGCTTCGAGTTGCTGCTGCATTTGCTCCAGTAATTCATGTTGTTTTGTGTTTTGCTGTCACTTGAGACTGTATAGTCAATGTTGCATTGTTGAGATTGGGTTGTCATTGTAGTGCTTCTGGTCACTGCACATGTACCATTCGAGATGTGATGTAAGTTCTCACTACGTACATCCTTTATATGCACACCCATTCATATTGCTCTTTATGTATCACTACATATGCTGTTTTCTATGTTATCGAGTTGCTTTATATGACTGCACTTGATTTCAGTGTGGTCTTGACTCTGCATATACACTTCTTGTAGTGTAGTGTTGCAGCCATTACTTGTGCTGTCCAGTTGAGTTCGGCACTTGCGTTGTCGTTGCTTGACTGTTTAGTCTTTTATGGCTATTTGTTTGTTTCAACTGCAGTTGGCTTTGACTTGTATACTGCACTGTGCTTTACCTTTGAGTCAGGGGTTGCTGTTGTACATTTATGTGCCTCTTTGTTATTCAATTGAGTTTGTATTGTGTTTGTGCATTTGAGCCTGTTTAAGTGCAGTCTACATTTCTGATAGTGGATTTGCACTTGAACCTCTGGCCTGTTGCACTATTAGCTTTATTTGCAGTTGCGTTGAGTCGCGATAGCACTGACTTGACCTCTGCCGTTTCTATTTGTTGTGATATGTAGTAGCCTAAATTGCTGGTGCATACTCTTCATCCTGAAGTTGCACTGGATATGGGTCCACTGTCTTGACTTGTACTTTACTCACTGGTTCGAGTCACTTGTGCATGTCACAATTCATTTCTAGTGCACCTGATTTTCATTTTGATTTGAGTTGGATCTTTGTGCTTTTGATTTATTGAACTTTTGGAGTATTTCATTACGGTATTGGCGAGGCAGTGCACGTGTGCGTGTACTGCAGCTAATCAGTATTGATGTTTTAAGTGACATTTCAATTGTTTGAATTGATTTAGTTTGATTTGATCATTTTGTTGTTGTCTAATTATCTTTTTAATAATTGAATTATGAGTTTCTAATTATTTATTTAATAATTAGATTTTGATTTTAATTGCCGTTTAGGCAATTCTGATGTTTTCCAAATTATCTTCATTGATAATCCTTTCATATATATTCGTTGATAATTTGAATCTACTAATTTGTTGTTTAACACTGTTTAGTGTTATATTTGTTGTTATCCGATTCTCTTATCGAGGAGTCGGATATACGAGATTTCTATGACTTTCGTCTATTTGTTATTTGATTATTATTGCTTCTGGGCATTAATAACTGAGTTTGAATTAGACTGACCCGTGTATTATTTTCTTTTGAATTTAATACTCGGGTCAGACCCGAGTTATTTCAGTTTGTAGATATCTTGCTTTGGATTGCTGTTTGAGCTGTGATGACTTTTCATATCTTTTGAAGTGGTCTTTGTCTTTCTATAGTAGTCAGTGTACTGATTTAGGTTGATATGTATTCATGTATATTAGTTGATAATGTACTTGTATATATAACTTCCAGAGTCGACAGTTGTAGTTGTATCATATGTATCGTGTCAAATGTATTGTAACTGACATCAGTTATATATATATATATATATATATATATGAGACTTTTGTTATCTGTGTTCCGCATTCTTTTTGTATCTGTGTTATTATTATATATATTGTCCTAAACTATTATGAACCATCGTAGTCCGTTTTATACTGGAATTGGGTATGTCGATGGGAGTAAATAAATAAGAGATGAAAATTGAAAAATATATACCGCTCCTATCGAGGTAACCAATACTAGTGTAAGGCCAACTACGGATGGCCGCTCCTATCCAGCCTTATTCTTCGTAATAACAAACATTATTTCTTTTAATACTCTTTGTTATTATGAGCATAGAGGTGGGGCGTCACAGTGATGACTCATTTTTAATGTTACCATTGTTTATAGATTGAATTCTAAAGTGGACCGTAGGGTTCTTTGGAGTGAGTGTTTGGAGTTTAGGTCACTCGCTCTAGGTCCTTGGGTGATGGATGGGGATTTCAATGTCATAAGATTTTTAGGTGAACGAACTCCTAGAGAAGGAGATTTCTTTGGTATGGAAGAATTTGACCAACTTATCATTAATAGTAATTTAATTAAAATGCACTTAAACAATAGATGTTACACTTTGTCGAATAAAAGAGATGACCCATCGATGGTTCTCTTAGGTAAGTTTTTTGTTAGTGATGAAGTGAAAGATAAATATCATTTTTGTATGGTGGTTGGGCTTTCGAGTATTTAGTCGTATCATTCTCCAATTATTTTACCTTGCAATAATAAAAATAATAAAAATAAATTATTTAGATTTGATAAGATGTGGTTGTTAGAAAATAACATTTTAGAACTAATAGCAAATAAATGGTTTTCGTTGAGTAAATATATAATAAATTTTTAGGAAATGTAGCTAAATATTTGTAACTAAAATTAGAGATTTAAGAAATTTTCTTAAGAAATGGAATAAAGATATTTTTGGTAATGTTAGAATTAGAAAAGATAAATTACTAAATGAAATTCTAAAACCGGATAAAATAGAAGAATTCAGGAATTTATATATTTCAGAAAAAGATGCACTTTCAAATTTAAAAGTTGAATTAAATGAAATTCTAACATAGGAAGAAGTAACGTGGAAACAAAAATCTAGGGTTCAATGGATGGATGATGGTGATATTAATGCAATTTTTTTCATAAAGTAGCAAATGGTAGAAAACGTAGTAACACCATTAATGTTATTTTAATTAATAATGTTCAGATCTTTGATCAAAAAGTTTTAGATAAGGCATTTACTAACTATTAAAAAGAAATTTTTGGAACTAAAAACAAACATAGGATTAGAGCTAATTGGGATGAATCACATCCTATTGACCCTAGGATTAATTTAGAAGGACTTGATTTTCCATTTACGGAAGAGGAAATATTGAGGGCTATAAAAGCTATGGCAAATGAAAAATCCCTTGGCCCTGATGGGTTTCCAATATTATTTTATGGAATTTTTTAGTGTGTATTAAAATATGATTTAATTAAAAAATTAAATGAATATGATGGTTCATTATAATTAGGTAGGTTTAATTTTTCTAATGTAATATTATTACATAAGAAAATAGGTGCAAATGAGCTAAAGCCTATTTCACTATTAAACCGTTCTTTCAAAATCATTTCTAAGGTTTTAGCTAATAGATTAAACACTAAAATGAATGAGTTAATTGATATTGCTCAAACTGCATTTATTATAGGTAGAAATATTACATATAGGGTAGCAATGGTTCAAGAATTTATTAATCATTGTTGTAAAAATAATATCACTTGTGCACTTTTAAAACTTGGTTTTGCAAAAGGTTTTGATTTAATTGATTGGGATTTTCTAAAAGATTTATTATCAGTCAGGGCTTTCAGTATTAAATGGGTGGCTTGGATTATGTCTTCACTTAAAATTGGAAATTCAAGCATTATGGTTAATGGTATATTATGAAATAAAATTCAATCAAAACGTGGTCTTAGGCAAGGTGATCTATCATCACCTCTTTTGTTTAATTTAGGGGCAGACGTTTTTGCAAGAATTATCAAACTAGTCACTAGTAATGGGATTTTATACAATGTTGGAAACGAAATTGCGAGTAATGGCATCTCCATTTTACAGTTTGTGGATGATATAATGCTTTTTTACATCACACTCACCTAGACATATTATAACACTTAAGGTTATATTATATAGTTTTGAATTGCTTTATGGACTAAAGATTAACTTTGATCAGAGTTCTATGTTAGTTCTGAATGATATAGATAAGATAGAAAATCAAGTGACTTATACATTAAATTGTAAAACTATGAAATTTCTCATAGAATATGATTTTTAATAAGACTAACAAAACTCAAACAAGATGATTGGTTAATAATAATAGATAAAATTAACAAAAGATTAACTAAATGGAATGGTATATTTTTATCAAGGGCGGGTAGGATAATCATTATTAACTATGTTTTAACAGCATTACTGATATGCACGTAAATGTGCATATTTTTACTACCATATTTAATCTATTTAAATTAAATAAATGATCATATTGGGTGTTTAAAATTGTTTAACCAAAATTCAAATTATTTTCAAATTGTCACATATTTATCTTCATATATGGGCAAAATGGTTATTTTTGTGCATTTATTAATTTGTGAAAATTTACTTGAAATTTTCTATGTTGTTTTGTAGGAATTTTAGTGAATTTTACAAGTGGCTTCATGAAGATATGCATGCACAAGAGTGAATACAAAGGAATGAAGATGGAAATAATTAGAAGTTATGATCATGGAGGACCACACTTACCCACCTACCTTAATGTACACTTAGGAGCTAATGCACATGCTAAAAGGCCATTAAATCTTCATGCACACTTAATGGATAATTACTTGAAGTTAATGATAACTTGGCCACCACACTTCCTAAGAGGATATTTTGGGTAGTTCCTAAAAAAGTGAATTAGGGTTTTAAACTTGTATAAATACCCCTTATGTTTCATGTAACCCTCTCCTCTTTTAGGCTCTCTTCCTCTTAGTTAGTTTTTAGCTTAGATTAAAAATAAAAGAAAGCTCTCTTTCTCTTTTCATGGCTACTTAGCCATTTTTTTTTCATGTAATTTTCCTTTTTTTTATGCAATGTTAATTAGTTTTTTTCATTTTATTTACATGCTTCTCATATTATGTTATTAGTGTAGTTTATTTTCATGCAAGTAGATTAGTATTTACTTCTTTTTACTTAGCTTTACTATTCATTTTGCTCTCTTTTTCCTCTTCTGTTCAATGTTTGAAGCTACATTTGTTGATTTGATAACAAATATGAAAGGCTAAACCCCTTCAATTTAGGAGTAATGAAGCTCTCTAAATATGTAGCTTCAACATAACTTGTTAATTTTGATCTCTTTTGTGCTTAAATGAATGTTGATGTGATTTATTGTTTTATGTTGAATTTGATAGTCTATGTTGTTCATAACAAATAGGCTATGCTTAAATAATCACAAACAATAATTACCTCTTCATCTACATATGATGATGGTAATGAAGTGAATGTTGAAATCTAAATTTGATGGTCTATATTTCTAATTAATAGTTAATAGGCCATACTTAAAATAGATTTCATTTTCAACTTGTTGTCATTTTTCATGAGACTTAAAAAGTAGTTTAAATGGCGTGTTATAATTTGATGGCTTATTCTGAGCTAATTAATAGCACAAATGGGCCATACTTATGATAAGCACATCAATTAAACCTACTAATGATCAAAAAAGAGAGATCATAATTTTATGTTTTGTTGAACTATGTGATCTAGAGAGTGGATTTATCTCTAAATTGTCATTTTATTCTCATAGTTTTCATTCACTTTTGTAGTTGTAGTTTTTACATTTTTCTAGTTTAATTCACTCTCGACTTTGGTTAATTTGATTGAATAGATATTTAAAATCCAAATATTCCCTGCGGATCGATCCGTACTCGCCACGTACTAACAATTGTACGTTGTGCGCTTGCGGTAAATTTTTAATTTAAATTCGCTCGACGATTTTCTAAACCGATAGAATTTCTGTCGACGAACAAGTTTTTAATACCTCCACACTTATCTTTTTATACGTCCTCGAATAAAGAAAAACTAAGATAAATCCGTTTTCGCAGGGAGCACGATTGCATTGAGTGTATGCAACAAGCCGTTAAACATCTATGTGTCCCCAGTAGGATGAGTGTTGTCTCGTGAGGGTTTTCAGCGGATACTACCCACAAAATCCGAATGCAAAGTAAAAATATTTACAAAATGCAAGATTTATTTACAAAGAGATGAACGTAAGTTTTTGAAAATGTTTACAAATGAAGGATTTACTTTTAAATCGACAAAAATAAGTTAAATATAGGTTTTGGTCATTATCTTGAAAATTTAAGCCATTTATCAAAATGTCCAATAAAAACGAAGTTATTGTAACAAATAAGCTATAGTTTAACTCGTTATTTCGGTCGATAACACAGTGTAACTATGAAATGGTCTTTAGTTGATTATTAAAGTTTATCAAAGTGGTGTTTTCATTTCTTTTTAATAACAAGTATAATCAAATAAGTTAAAATAGTGCTTGGATTTCATTTGCTTACTCTCTCTTATTTGAAAATTTTATTGATATTAACAATATTTACATATGCCTAACTCAGATAAATTGAGGCTAGATATATCACCCAAGCACTGCCTTTTGGGCTTACGCGAGGGGAATACAGAGCATGGCGAGTAAACACACAAGTGTGAACACTTATTGACTGTAGGCGTTATTAGTAAAATAATTTATATATACACACACCTAACTTAGATAAACTGAGGCCAGATATACCGATCGTGCACTACCTTTCGGGCTTACGTGAAAATGGTACAGAGCATGACGAGTGACCAAACGAGTGTGAACACATGACTCTAGGTGTTTATTAAAAAATATACATATATACAAAAAATATTTTTTTTGTTTTTGTTTTTTAGACGAGATAGTTTCGCATTGTTATCTTAGCACCATTTAACTTAGAAGACAAAAAATGTTATATCTTTACTTTAAATCAACCTAATTTTAAAACAAAGATTTTCAATTAGGATGTATTTCATAATTAACACGTATGAATCTTCCTATATACTAGTTAAACAAGTGTTATTTGTAATCAAGCTTCATTTTTATTTTTGTTAAGACAAATAAATTTTCAAAAATTTCAATTTAATAATCAAAATCATATATTTATCCTATTGTGTTTCTTTAAAAATAAATCAAAAGAAAATTTGCTTTTGGGATTGTTTTTAATTTTTTTTTGAGTTTTTAAAAGAAAAAGCAAAAATATACCATGAAAAAATAAAAATGAAGATGAGTCTCCCCCCCACACTTGATTTTGACTGTGTCCCCACAGTCAACCCAAGTGGAAGGATATAAGAAAATAAAATTATGACCTATATTTACATGAAAATGAAAATATTATTATTTGCAAGAGTTTAGAAAGTATATCGTCAAAAAGTAAATGAAATGATCTTTTAAAGACCGATTCATTTGTCTCGTCAAGTATGCGAGACACAGGTTAAGCTTGAAAAACCAAACCATAAAAGATTTCAAAGTTGAATATTGATTTGAAAAAACGAATGTCGTTTTATTAAAAATCGTACGAGTTGTTTTGTTTTCGATAATTTTCGGTGTAGATAAAACGATTGTTTGAAGTTCAAGTTTATTTTCACCAAATTGAAATTCAAGCTTATCATTGAAAACTTCTTCAGAATTATCGATTTCAAAATCAAAGTGGTGATTTAAATCTTCCCTGTCGAATTTAACTACTCGTCATCCAAAAGTTCAAAAAATTCATGTTCATTAAATTCATCTTCCTTTGTTGGATTATCAACAACTTCATTGCGTATACCATTTTCAAAATCCAAAGTTGTTGTATTCAAATTTTCGAAATTGGAAAAAGGAAGATCAAAATTTTCATCGAATTTCTCACCCTCAAAAGAACTAAAATCCAACTTAATTACCGACTTTTCAACAACTTCGTGAAGATCATCATTTTCCATTTCAAAAGTTGTTATTTGAAAATCGTCAATTGTAGTAAAAGATGGACCATTATTTGACTCGTCACACGTCGAGATTTGCTTTTGTTGTTCACGTAATTTTTTGTATGTTTCAATCAACAAATTCGTGTGATCATCGTAAATTTCGTTCATTTGTTCAACAAAACCCAATTTATAATTATTAACCTGAGGATTTTCGATTTGGACTTGTTGAGAACAAGAATCATCAATTTCGATAAACGATGGATTATCATTTGTTTTTTCACACGTTGGGATTTGATTTTGTTTCTTATGAAATTTTTTGTAGGTTTCATGCAACAAATCCTCGTAATCCTTTTCCATCTTCTCAACTAAATAAAATTCATGATTATTAAATTGAGAATTTTCAATTTGAATTTGTTGAGAACATAATTTTTCACTCGCATCGTAGTCGAGATTATTCCCATTGCCAAAATCATTTGAAAAATGATTCACATTTGCATTCTGATTTTGAAATTCATTTTGGAGTTCGAAGTTGAATTGGCATGGGTTATAATCATTTGAATTTGTATATATGTATATTCTTGAATAAATACCTAGAGTCATGTGTTCATACTCATTTGTTCACTCGCCATGCTCTGTACCCTTCTTACGTAAGCCCGAAAGGCAGTGCACGATCGTTATATCTGTCCTTAGTTTATCTGAGTTAGGTGTGTGTATATAAAAATTATTTTACTAATAACACCTACAGTCAATAAGTGTTCACACTTGTGTGTTCACTTGCCATGCTCTATATTCCCCTCACGTAAGCCCGGAAGGGAGTGCTTGGGTGATATATCTGGCCTCAATTTATCTGAGTTACGCATATGTAAATATTGTTAATATTAATAAAATTTTCAAATAAGAGAGAGTAAGCAAATGAAATCCAAGCACTATTTTAACTTATTTGATTTGACTTGTTATTGAAAAGAAATGAAAACACCACTTTGATAAACTTTGATAATCATTTAAAGATCTATTTCATAGTTACATTGTGTTATACCAAAACAACGAGTTAGACTATAGCTTATTTGTTAAAATAACTTCGTTTTTATTGGAAATTTTGATGATTAAATGGCTTAAATTATCAAGATAATGACCAAAACCTATATTTAACTTATTTGTGTCGATTTAAAAGTAAATCCTTCATTTGTAAACATTTTCAAAAACTTACGTTCACCTCTTTGTAAATAAATCTTGCATTTTGTAAATATTTTTACTTTGCATTCGGATTTTGTGGGTAGTATCCGCTAAAAACCCTCACGAGACAACACTCATTCTACTGGGGACACCCAAAGGTTTAACGGCTTGTTGCATACGCTCAATGCAATCGTGCTCCCTACGAAAATAGATTTATCTTAGTTTTTCTTTATTCGAGGACGAATAAAAAGATAAGTGTGGGGGTATTAAAAACTTGTTCATTGATGGAAATTCTATCGGTTTAGAAAATCGTCGAGCTAATTTAAATTAAAAATTTACCGCAAGCGCACAACGTACAATTGTTAGTACGTGGCGAGTACGGATCGATCCGCAGGGAATATTTGGATTTTAAATATCTATTCAATCAAATTAACCAAAGTCGAGAGTGAATTAAACTAGAAAAATGTAAAAACTACAACTACAAAAGTGAATGAAAACTTTGAGAATAAAATGACAATTTAGAGATAAATCCACTCTCTAGATCACATAGTTCAACAAAACATAAAATTATGATCTCTCTTTTTTGATCATTAGTAGGTTTAATTGATGTGCTTATCATAAGTATGGCCCATTTGTGCTATTAATTAGCTCAAAATAAGCCATCAAACTATAACACGCCATTTAAACTATTTTTTAACTCTCATGAAAAATGACAACAAGTTGAAAATGAAATCTATTTTAAGTATGGCCTATTAACTATTAATTAGAAATATAGACCATCAAATTTTGATTTCAACATTCACTTCATTACCATCATCATATGTAGATGAAGAGGTAATTTTTGTTTGTGATTGTTTAAGCATAACCTATTTGTTATAAACAACATAGACTATCAAATTCAACATGAAACAATAAATCACATCAACATTCATTTAAGCACAAAAGAGAACAAAATTAACAAGTTTTGTTGAAGCTACATAATTAGAGAGCTTCATTATCCCTAAATTGAAGGGGTTTAGCCTCTCATATTTGTTATCAAATCAACAAATGTAGCTTGCAATATTGAACAAAAAGAAGAGGAAAAAGAGAGCAAAATGAAAAGAAAAACTAAGTAAAAAGAAGTAAATACTAATCTACTTGCATGAAAAGTAAACTACACTACTAACATAATAAGAGAAGCATGTAAATAAAATGAAAAAAACTAGATAACATTGCATTAAAAATAGGAAAATTACATGAAAAGAAATGGCTAAGCAGCCATGAAAAGAGAAAGAGAGCTTTCTCTTATTTTTAATCTAAGCTAAAAACTAACTAAGAGCAAGAGAGCCTAAAAGAGGAGAGGGTTACATGAAACATAAGGGGTATTTATACAAGTTTAAAACCCTAATTCACTTTTTTGGGAACTTCCCAAAATATCCTCTTAGGAAGTGTGGTGGCCAAGTTATCATTAACTTCAAATAATCATCCATTAAGTGTGCATGAAGATTTAATGGCCTTTTAGCATGTGCATTAGCTCATAAGTGTACATTAAGATAGGTGGGTAAGTGGGGTCCTCCATGATCATCACTTTGAATTATTTTCATCTCTATTCCTTTGTATTCATTCTTGTGCATGCATATCTTCATGAAGCCACTTGTAAAATTCACTAAAATTCCTACAAAAGAACATAGAAAATTCCAAGTAAATTTACACAAATTAATAAATGCACAAAAATGACCATTTTGCCCCTATATGAAGATGTATATGTGACAATTTGAAAATAATTTGAATTTTGGTTTAAACAAGTTAAAACACCCAATATGATCATTTATTTATTTAAATAGATTAAATATGGTGGTAAAAATATGCACATTTACATGCACATCAATTACCTATTTACTTAATGTCGTTTTATCGCTTTCCAGAAAGGGTAATTGGAAAAATAGATAAAATTAGGAGGGATATTTTATGGAGTGGTGATAATCCTAACAATAGTTCAGAATGTTTAGTTAATTGGGAAATAGTTTGTAAATCTAAAGAAGAGGGGGTGTCAGGCATTATAAATTTATATTTAAACACTTCTTTATTAGGAAAATGGATAAGGAAATTTATAGATAACAATAGGAATTTAATTTGGAAAGGAATAATATCGATTCAACGGTATAATGGTACTTATAATATACAACATATTTCCACTAATAATCAAAAAATATCTCTCATTTTTGGAAATAAGTAATAAAAAATTACGATATTTATAAATTAGGAATTAATAATGTGGTACATTCAGAAAATAATACCTCCTTTTGGGATGATAATTGGATATCGGTAATTCCCCTCAAAGTAGAATTTAATGAAATTTACGAAATTTTTAATTTTAAAAATGGGTTGATTTCAGAAATGTATAGAACAAATTTAAATTTTCCATGGGAATTTAGTTTTAGTCGTACTTTAGCTGGAAATACATTATCGAAGTTTGCCTTGCTTTGTGTTAAGTTAGAACTATATAACATTGATAATAAAAATGGCATTAAAATATGGTGTTGGTATAATAATAAAATTTATACAGTGCATTCTTTCAAATTTATTAATTTTTCAAGTATAAAATTGAATATATTTAGATATATTTGGAAAGTGGATACCCACCCAAAGCTAAAGTACATATGTGGTTAATTATACATGGAAAATTAAATACTATAGAACTATTAAAAAGGAAAAATATAGTTATCTATAATAAATGCTTTTTTAGTAATGTGGGAATATAAATATTTCGCATCTATATTTTGAGTGTCATATCACTAATTATATTCTTATAAATTGTCTTAACATTTTTTACTTTAATATAATAGTAATAATATCAATTATGAATTATTTTTGAATAAGCTTAGGTTTCATTATAATGGTTCTCATAGATCAGTAATTGATGCTATTTTTACTATAATATGATGTTATTTTTGGTTTGAAAGGAATCAAAGGGGTTTTAATAATATAAATACTCCAATAGGCAATTTAATATATACAACTGCTTTGTTTTGTGTTAATTGGATTTCAAACCCTAGTTATAATAAAGATAATAATATTAATTTCAATGAATATCTTAAAAAGTTAAATCTCGCACTAATTTAGTTAAGAAATATGTAGTATTTAAAAATAGAAATAAAAATAACATTTTAACTACCTTTTTGATTGACATGTATGCTAATAAATTCGACACTATATTATATTTAAGAAATTAGTTAGATTCTAACATGTTGTAATTTTTTATATGGCATTCATCTCCAAACTTATGATAATTATTAATTCTCATTAATTTTTTTGCGTTTAGTTAATTGGAATGTGTTATTCCCTTTGTTGTTTCTTACTGAGTTTTAATCATAATATTGCTTATTCTATTGTTTATTAGACCAGTATATTTTTATTTAGCATATATATATATATATATATATATATATATATTGGTCTTACACTTTCGGTTTAGTCTTTTTTGCAACTGTAGATATACTTATTGGATCAGATGGATTTAGCTGATGTTGAGGATATGACCACTCATCTTATTTAGGGGATTATAACATTGTATGATTTTATTAGGGACCTTAGCTCTCTAGGATTGGGGTTTCTTTTTATTTTTTCACATTGTACGGGTGCGTATTGCTTGCTGTCAGGCATGTTGGTAGCTCCTTTTTCTAGTATAGAATAAAATATATGAGTACTCTCCTCTTCTAATAAAGGATCGCTCATTTCTCTCAAAAAAACTCCTGACAGCTGAGAGCGCCAAGGGTTTACGTACTGATAGTTATTGAATGAATATGGAATGACCCACTCGATAGTTTTCTATTGGTTAATGTAACTAAGGTCAAACAGAAACTATCAATATACCATTCTCTCGACTTGAGAATACTATCGAACTTCAATGTGGAAACTTTGCTTTGATTTTAATTAAACCGTGATCTAATAGAGAATTCATCTCCTCGGCTATATGAGGTTAGTATCATAATCAACTCAAAGTCAAAGTCTCTGGCCAGAGAAGTTCGGTTAATAATAATTTTTATTATTGAACCAAGGACTTTGTGTTTGGACTATACAAGTTGAATGTGGACGATGTTTGAATTCTGACCATTATCAAATTTCATAAGTCCTAATGTGATATTGTTTTAACGAATAGAATAGGTTTAAATAATTATCACTATCCGGGACCGCTTAAAATAAGTCAAATTAGATTTTTACCAAAATTGTATAATCGATAAATTTGGCTATAATGTCACACCACCGGCTAAGGTGACATATGAACATTAATATTTGAATTATTCGATATTAATCGTTGATCAAATTCACACCGAAGAGTCATCTAACTGAAATGTTGAATACTCCGACTTCCACATGCTTTAATTAAATCATAATGTTACAAATTAATTAAATTAATTAATATTTTTGAAATTTTAATTATAAAATTTTATTTCATTTATGTTATCAATATTGAAAATAATGCCTATATAAAAGTTGTATACACACATGTCGATGTACGATATCGATTGAATTTGATTTAATCGTGAATTATCTAATCGGGCTTGAATTGAACCGGAGGCCCAAATAAGGACATTGAATGAGCTATAACTTTGGGAGAGGAGGGCTTGAGAAGATATTTGTGGAGTCTGAATGAGTAGAGAAAATTATGGATTCGAATCCACAATTAGCTTCTTCTTTTCTCTTTTATATATACTCACTTAACCCTCACTTTTATGACTTTTACATTTTCCTCTCCCTCTTCCCATATCTGGTTGAAAGCTCCCATAGTCCCAAATCCATCATTCAAGCTTCAAAGCACAAGTTCAAATCATATAGCAACAAGGTGTTTAGACCTTTCAATCGGGTGGCGCTATTTGGAAGAGATTGGATTCAGATCCAAAGGAGTTATACAGATTCAGTATTCAATGCATTATTATTAGGCTATACTTGAGATAGCACCCTAAATTACAATTGTCCATTTGTTTGCACCAAAAATTGGCACAAACGCCCAATAGAAGTCTTTAAGAGAAGTAAATGAAGAATGTAAAATGAAAATAGAGGATAATGACCAAGAAATAGCAATAAATTAAAGCAATAACATGAACCTAACGATTTATAGTGGTTCGGCATTGTACGGCTACATCCACTTTGAATAGATTTCTTTATTAATCACTTTGTAAACCAAGTACAAGTGTGATTGGATGAAAATCTTTAGTTACAATAGAGTACAAAACAACTAGCAGCATAAAGGTCCCCAAAATGAACAACCAAGTCTCTATTTATAGACGAAGATGGTCAAATATCTCCTTGAAAATTTGGCAGAAGGACCTTCAAAACCATAAGGACCCACAAGAGGGATCGCATGGCCCAATTCCCAAAGAATAGGGATCAGTACCGATCTCTATCTTGGAGGAATTTTGGGGTACAATCCCCATGGTATCTTCCCCATGTTGAAATATGCTTAGCCTCCAAGTTTCATGCCAATTGGATTAGTAGAACTCAAGTTATTTCTTTATCCTTGCTTGAATATGAATTGCTCGCTGATTTCAGCCGACCCCTATTGAGGGAAGAAGGCCGATACCTTCGACTCCATCCTTTTGAGGTGCGATCCCAAGGGTAAGCTTCCTAGAGTCCCTACATCTTTTTCACAAAATTTCATATGCATTGGACTTATGGATCTTGAGATATTAATCGTTTTCTATTGAACTGCAGTAACTTTCTAAAACATACCGATCCCTATTTTGGAAGTTGATTTTTGTCGATCCCTCCTATATGTTGAACCATGTTCCATACTTTGAATATTCTGCATCGCATATCTCTCAATTTCGTTCGATCACGGCTTCATATTACCATCTTTACTTGACTTTTGGACCCCATAATCGTCATTCGTCACTCAAATCTAACTTGTCCAATCAGTTCAAATGTAGCCGGGTCAAAATGTCGGATAACACTTGCCTCCCAAAGTACGTCTTATGCTGAACATGACGTGCTTTGAATCGAAGTAGGTTAGAGTCGTTGGAAAGAAATTCATCCAGTTTTCTGAATATTTGCTATCCTTTCGTTAAATTATTTTCCCAAAGCGCTGAATCTCTCTTTGGTTGTCATGACGTTTGGTCAATTTCCAATAGCATAAATCAAGGATTATACTCCGTCAACTAATATCTGTGTCTGATTCCACGAGACTAATAAGCATTGGTTATCTGATCCAGCCTTGATCATGGAGGCTTCAGTTTTGAATTTAGTTTTTGTCGATTTCAAAAATTGAACTTTTAGAATATTCATGTGCACATTCGGGTACATGTTATTATTATTGGCTCTCGGATGTGTTTATACATTCATTGCTCATCGCCAATTTTCATTGAGTTAGATAAGATTTCACTACACTTTGTATATATGCGCTTTGCATAATTTTCATGCCCACGTTTATATGTACAAGAGCCCATAGTTGATCCCTTCTTTTCTCTATTTTTTACACATATAGGGGTTGGCATTCTCCTTGCCGATCCCTTCCTCCTTCTCTTATTCATTATATATATATATAGATTGGCATTATTTTGGTTGATCCCTCCTACTTTTTTATATGCTTATAAGGATCGGTGTTTTCCTAGCCGATCCCTCCCTATTGTGTGTTGACCTCGAAGGTACGAGCCAAACCCTTGTCCCCATAAATAAGCTAGCACTCCTTCCCCTCAACCTTTACTTATTAATCTCTTCCCTATTACTTTCATCTTCATACTTTAAGTTCGGTCCCGATCCCTCCCCTGTCTTGAAAGAAATCCCGACCCCTTCCTTTCAAATTAAACATCGCCTTCATCTAAAATCTCACCTTCCTATAATTCTTTAGATAATCATTTCGCCTTCCATTTGAATTGAAATCCAACACTTCTTCTTGTACATCTCATCTTCTATATATTTAGGTAGGTTAGCTCATTTTTAACTTTTGATTTTATGACGAGATGATGGGTTGGAGTTCGATGCGATGGAGAAATGATGGTTGAAGCTGTTTGGGGAGATGAGAAGTATGATGGTGTAGGGTTCGGTAGAATAGTAAAGAAGGAGGAAGAAAGGTGCGTAGGATATTGGGATCGGTGAAAAGGCTTGAAGGATAACATAAAATTATGGGAAGAGAGGGATCGGTCGTTTTTGGCTCGCATGGAGGAGCTGGTAATTTTTGGCTTGCATAGAGGGTTCTGTGGTAATGTGAATGGAAGGGATCAGTTGTTTTCGTTAGTGTGGTTTAGATGGAGGGATAGGCATCCGCTATGGAAAGGGATCGACATGGATAATTTGGAGAGAGGGATCAGTTTCTCGCTTTGGAATAGGGATCGACATATGTAGGGATCGACTACTTATACCTAGCCAATTCTAGGGATCGACTATTTGTACTTGGCCAATTCTAGGTTTTGAATTAAACTTGAAAACCAATCCATATTCACTTGGTTTAACAAATAGAACCAATCCCATCCCAATAAAATCGAACATATGACGATGATGAACAAAATGACTTGCATATCCACTATTGAACACGAAATTGAATGACCAAATTCCTAGGACTTAGAACATGAACTAAAACTTAACATATGGACTTTAATAATGGGTTTCACACTTTGATATGCCAATGATCGATCCCAAAGCTTACACAACCGATCAATCTACTTTCCAGTTGAGACGATCAGCGATGATGGTCACTCTAGCGGAATCCAAAGTCTCGTCATTTACTTTTGCTTCGCTTTTTATTTTATTTTGAGCTTCTTTTCTCTACAATACATGACACTGCACTACACTAGCTTACACTTAGCACGGGGGGACAGTTAAACTTTTCTAATCTCGATTATCTATTGAGTTTAGATGATATGCACCCTAGATGTTCAGAGCATCTAGCTGCAATGTGTTTTGGACCAACTTCACAACACAGCGATCCCGGAGCCAAGAAAAGTTTCGCAACTATGTCTAGCAGACTTTCCCTTGATTGCCAAACTGAATAACCGAAGGTTTTTGGCCCGTCAACCGACCTTTTTGCTGAAGTTCCCGTCCTCCCGGTGGAAGGTATAAGTCCTACCCCCGACACCAAAGAAGGTGCTATAATTTTAGGTGACCCGACAAGTTCCTAAGCCTCTAGAATTGGTGAGGTTGCTCTTCGTACACTATGTTCTAGACATAGGATTCCATTCGAAGACGTTCTAGTTCCTTCATGACCAACAGGGCTCATTCGCCCCTGGAGGGGTATACATCATGCAACAAGTTCATGTGCTTGGCTGGGTGTGTGCCTCCCTTCAATTCTTTTATTCCGGAGATGCTAAAATATCTCGGAATAGCTCCCACTCAACTACACCCGAATAACTATGCCTTTCTCCAAGGTACTTTCCTGCTATTCATGAACGTTCTGTTTCACCCGCCATCTCCTGAGGATATTAGGTTTATTTACAAATTTACAACTTTAAACAACGAATAGGAAGCCTCTCCTACCTTTTCCTTGAACCTTCGTCCAACTGTCAAGGCTTAACGAGTGCTTGGAATAAACTCAACATCTTTAAACACGAATGGTTCTATGTCTGATGTCGTCCTGGCTTCGCGAGGCGATGGTTGGAAGGACGTAAGTGCGGTCTACACTTTATTCTCAAATTCTTTAGTCCAAGTCATATCTTGAACCAACTAATATTTTGAAAATTTATAGGTGTCCATCCACTTCCAGAGGGTGATACCTTCTCAAGGGCAATTTCTGTGATTTATGCCACCTTAGTTGGAGACACGGACATTAGACTCCTTGTAACCGATGAATGGTTATCTTTGTTTGGGCTGCTGAAATAAGGTCACAACATTGGGCTTCCAAGAAGCGCTGCATTAACAAGAAATGCTGCAAAACAAGAAGATGATATGAATAACTCCTATTGTGTCCCCAGTCAAGAGATGATGTTGAAGAGGGTGAAATTAGCGGTGCCAAGATCAATGAGCCTTACAATGCTGATTCAGGCCCAGGCAATGTGCCCGTGGCCAAACCTTCACAAGGCGCGCAACCTCACATGCCAGCAAGAAGAAGAAAAAAGCTTGCATATAAACTCCATAGGAGAAAAAGTGCTAAAGAGCCTGAGTTTATTATCACTTCCATCAATGAAGAGTCATCCTCCCAACATTTAGAAAGCTCGATAAAAGGGTTTTAAAATCTCCCAATCTCTGATGACATCATGACTTATGACTTCCCCAACATCAGTATCGGGGGGATCAATTCTCGCACCAGAAGTGGCGATGGCATTGTCCTTATCGGTGAAGGGGAGAAAACTCCTATGAGCAAGGCTACTACAACTGGTCCATTAGGGGGACACTAGGACACTCACAATCGCATGCACTTCACTGCACGGTTCTCATTTATCTTTTGTTCAATGGTCACTGATACACTTTTGTTTGGTTTATAGGTGCGATGTCTTAATCTCGAGCTTTCGATCGCTTGAGGGGTTCCTCGACGTAGTATGGACCCAACCGTGATTCAGAATCGGGTTGGCGTAGAGAGAGATGACGGCTAAGAAAGAAGTCATTGCTCGAGGGAATTTTCATCTTCCAAACATAAGTTCCAGTCTCGGTCGTCCCATTAGGAAGTTCAACCTAATCTTCCTGTACACGGTGGTGATTAGACTTCTTTACATGGTCCTTAAGTTGTTGTTCCTCCTTAGCAGTATTCTGGTTCATCTAGCTCCAGGCAATCCTATGACCGTAGGTCAGACAAACACCCATTGGTCATTTCTGATCCATCTTCGTCAACTACTGTAACAACCGTGTATTTTGTAATTATTTTCAATTGAATTTCCTGATTTAAAAGCTTTATTTTATTAATTAAATGGATAATTTTTGTTATTTTAAATATAAATTTTGTTGTTTTAAATATAAATTTTGATTTGTAAATATAAATTTTGATTTGTATGTGAATTATAATTCCAAACATGAATAAATATAATATTTTCCTAAAATGTGAATTTTTGCCAATATGGTCAAACTTTGACTTTTAATTTAAAATTTTAAAAGTTTGAATTTTTGAATTTTATCTTTTATTATGAAAGTAAATAAAATTTCAAGTATACTACTTTTCGTTTCGTAAAATTCCGTTTTATACTTTTTAAATTAGATAAAATACAGCGTTTTACACGCGATTGTTTTCAGTAAAATTTGTCTACTTTATATTTTCATTTTTCTACCTTAATTCTATTTTTCTATTTTCTACTTTATTTTTATTTTTCCTATCCATCTCTTTTTTTTATTTCCCTATTTATTTGTCTATACTTTTATAGTATTTATTTGTTTATATCTCTTTATAAATGGTTGGAGAAAATCAAGGAGATGTACGTTACATTTTGTAAATTCTTACCTTTATATTTCCAAACCTCTTCGTTAGTTTCCTAGCATTCACTCTTTTACTTACCATCCAAACCATCTTTTAGCCGTGTATTTCCTTTTTCCATTCACATACAAGAATATTTCATTTTCATCTCAGTATCCTCTTTTTCATTTGCATTTAGGAATAAATGATATTTTGATTTGGGTTGGATTTAAATGATTTCTATATTTTATTTTCTCTTTTTTTTCCTATGTTTATTTCCCTAACTTTTATTTTTTTGTATTTTATTTTATTTGTATAAACTTTGAATATATTCATTTGATTTTTGATTGTTTTCCTTTTAAAAAATAGCTTAGAAATTGCAAGAGATATAGGTTACTTGTTTTGTTTATTTGTTGCGTCTTTTTTCCCTTGCCTTTCCATTTGCATAGCCAATTACTTCCCACATTCATTAACCGTGAATTCTTCTCATAATTCTCGTACGTATTGTTCCTCAAACCCCTCTTTTCATTACATGCAAACAAAGGAAAAAAATTAATAAATACATCAAGTTATTTGTTGCCTTTTTATTTCCCAAACCATTCAAACTCCTGCCTTTTATTGCCTAGTCTCTTTATTTCTTACCTTAGCTTTTCATTCCTTTAACCTAGCCGTCACTCTCTCTTTTTATTTCATGTACAAAGTTTCTCATCTCCTCATCTTATTCATTTGCATGAAGAAAAAAAATATACAAGATCTAAAGTCAAGGCTTCCTTCTTCCTTCTTTTTTTTTCATTTTGTTTTCTTTGTCTTCCTCCAAGCTAGGATCAGCCTCCATCTTCTCCTAGCACACCTCTAACCATCATGACCAAGTAACACAAGATGATGGTTGAACCCATATGTGGTGTAGCCAAGCCATTGATTGACTAAGGCAAGTTATGCCACTTTGATTCATTTATTTTTCCATTGTTTTAACCTCTATTCTTTTGTATTGAATCATATTCTTAAGTATGTAATATTTGTTTGTATACAAGATTTGGATTCGACTCATCATCCACTCAAAAGAATATTGTCGTGCCTTTTCGTGCTTTGCGGAGTTTAGATTTGGGTTTGAATTTCAATTCTAGCTTTCAAAAGGTGAGTTATTCACTCTAGACATACGTACTTTTATAATTGTGAATTGATGACAATTTAATTGTATAAAATAATGTGTTATGTTCATACATGCCTGTGATATATTTATATGATGTTAAATACTGTTTATATGCCTGTTATATCATCTGTTATAATATTATTTGTATACTGTTATTTATTTCCTGCTTATCATCACTGCAAGTTCCCTATCACTATGGGTTGAAATGATACATACCCGAACGGACTTTAGAATAGGGAAAAATCGTTATGGGCTGAAATGATAGGCCTGAGCGATTTTTATTTATTTTATTTTACTTGGGATTACGGGTTTGAAATGATAGAACCCAGATTTTTCTTTGTAAATTACGGATTGAAATGATATATTATCCGTATCACTTGACCTAGGTTAGAAAATATTATACAGACCTGTGGTTATTTTATATATTTTTCTGGAAGTTTTAAGTATTTTGAAAATGTAAATTTTGATATTTTAATTTAAATTTGGTTTTTAAAATGATTTAATAAAGTGAAAAATGATTTTTTATGTATTAAAAATGTTAAATAAATGAATGGAAATTGGTGATTGGAAATATAACCTAATTTGGAAATATGTGATATTGATTAAGACAATAAATGCTCTTTATTGTGAAAATAAAATGTAAGTTAAAAATATACATTTGATATGTAATTTTAATTAATGGGATATTGATTAAGACAATAAATGCTCTTTATTATGAAAATAAAATGTAAGTTAAAAATGAACATTTGACATGTAATTTTAATCAATGGGAGATTGAATAAGACAATAAATGATCTTTATTGTGAGAATAAAATGTATGTTAAAAATGAACATTTGACATGTAATTTTAATTAATGGGTGATTGAATAAGACAATAAATGCTCTTTATTGTGAAAATAAAATGTATGTTAAAAATGAACATTTGACATGTAATTTTAATTAATGGGATATTGATTAAGACAATAAATTCTCTTTATTGTGAAAATAAAATGTAAGTTAAAAATATACATTTGACATGTAATTTTAATTAATGTGATATTGATTAAGACAATAAATGCTCTTTATTGTGAAAATAAAATGTAAGTTAAAAATGAACATATGACATGTAATTTTAATTAATGGGAGATTGAATAAGACAATAAATGCTCTTTATTCTGAGAATAAAATGTATGTTAAAAATGAAACTTTGATATGTAATTTTAATTAATGGGATATCGATTAAGATAATAAATGCTCTTTATTGTGAAAATAAAATGTAAGTTAAAAATGAACATTTGACATGTAATTTTAATTAATGGGAGATTGAATAAGATAATAAATGCTCTTTATTGTGAAAATAAAATGTACGTTAAAAATGAACATTTGACATGTAATTTTAATTAATGAGATATTGATTAAGACAACAAATGCTCTTTATTGTGAAAATAAAATGTAAGTTTAAAATATACATTTGACATGTAATTTTAATTAATGTGATATTGATTAAGACAATAAATGCTCTTTATTGTGAAAATAAAATGTAGGTTAAAAATGAACATTTGACATGTAATTTTAATTAATGGGAGATTTAATAAGACAATAAATGCTCTTTATTGTGAGAATAAAATGTATGTTAAAATTAAACTTTGACATGTAATTCTAATTAATGGGATATTGATTAAGACAATAAATGCTCTTTATTGTGAAAATAAAATGTAAGTTAAAAATGAACATTTGACATATAATATTAATTAATGGGAGATTGAATAAGACAATAAATGCTCTTTATTGTGAGAATAAAATGTATTTTAAAAATGAATATTTAACATGTAATTTTAATTAATGAGATATTGATTAAGACAATAAATGCTCTTTATTGTGAAAATAAAATGTAAGTTAAAAATGAACATTTGACATGTAATTTTAGTTAATGTAATATTTATTAAAACAATAAATGTTCCTTACCATAATAATGAAATGCTAGTTAATAATATACTTTAACTTAACATAAGGAATTTCAACTTTAAATGGGAAATTACAGTAATTAAGTTTATTTAACTTAAAAGCATGGTTTATTTAATATCCAAATGAATTAATTAGTGTAATAAAATAGAAGTGATAAAATAACTATGGTAAAAAATTGTAAGTATAAAAACATTTGGATTATATAAAATGGTATAGTGGAAAGTATTACATTCCAGAATGCCTTGATTTATTAAATATTACATTTCAAAAACGCTATGATCCCTAAAGGTTACATTTCCAACTTGCTATGATTTCTTAAGTATCGCTTTTCCAAAATGCTATGATGACCTAAGGTAATGTTTTCGAAATGTCATTATTTCTAAAATGTAATGTTTCAAATTGCTATGGTAATAAAAGTTACATTTTAGAGTGCTAGGGGTTTTAAATTATTATGGTTTCACAGTGTTATAATTAAATGTTTAATTTTGGAAGTGGATATGATAATTTGGTTTTGAAAGTATATACTATTTTAAAATAAATGATATGGTTTGAAATAGATATGATATTTTGGTTTTGAAAGTATATACTGTTTTGAAAATAAATATCCATGGGTTAAATAATGATTGGTTGTTAAAGAGATCGGGATCGGATATGGACATATTCTCTATCGATACCGAAAACCACTTTAACAACTGTGTACGCGGTGGAGTTTCTAGAATGAAGTAGGATGGTGGCGATGATCCTAAGGTATATATGTGGACCCAACTCACGTAAGTTGGCATAAGGTGGCTAAAACAGGAGCGATCGACGGGCCAATGAGGTAGCACCTTTGATCGGACACACTTCTTCGATACCATTATATTACTTTGTGATTGATTGGGTGCACCCCTTGATTTAGGAGTGTTGTTCGAGGTGGGCGGTAGTGGCTGCTATGCGTCACCACCAGTCCGAATGCGTAATTGGTATATCTACCCTGGCATTGCCTTGTGTGTAGTGTCACCTACCATATCGAGCTTTACTACGAGTTATGATTTCTCCCGTAGCCTATGGAGTATCGAGGGTAGCTCCCATTTTGGGAGTATGCTAATACTGAATAGACTACTGGGACTATTACGTGTTAAGGGCTATATGGGTAACCCCTTGATGCTATTAAAAAGTATGTTTATTTTATATTAGACATTATTATAATAGCGAATATTACTACATAGTAGATAGTTTAACGGATCCTTAAAGAATGGGCGATCCCAAGCATTCTTTAAGTTACTTGTACCTTTATTACAGTTCACTTGAGTTGGTTTACATTGTATAAGTACGTATGTCCTGACTCGATTGTTTTGTGTTTTGCTTTACGCTCGGGTCAGACCGAGTGATACAGCATTTTGAGACTCACCTTTGGAGCTGGAGTTTTGCTTTGAAGATCCAGATATCTATTCATTTTATCCAGTTGACTCCAGTTGTATTCTGAGTTGTACCTGATTTTCATACTGTTTCTCCTGTTGTATCTTGGTACTACTATTTTATCTTACTTAACTTTGATGTATTTATATAGTAGCTTCATGAACTACTATTCCTTCGTTTCCGCTGCCTTATATTACTCTGTGTCTGTGATCTATGATTATTTATTTACTGTATATGATGAGTTTGTCAAATTTTTATTTACAACGCAGTATTTTAAGCAATTCAAGTTCAACATGTGCGGATGCGAATGGTCCAAAATATCGGGTCGTTACAGTTGGTATCAGAGCTCTGGTTTTAGGCAAACTCAGCATATAGAGTAGATTTAATTACAGAATTACCTTCATTCAAACTTGAATTCCTTCTTCTTCGATTCGGTTTCCTCGGAATTTTGGAACGTTCCCTTCTGTTCCAAAGTCCATTTTTATCCTCCCCTATTCGTGTCTTCTTGATTCTGGAGTGTCCCATAACTCCACTCCGAATAATCTTTCTAATGAACTGGCGGTCCCGCCAATACTCTAATGACTTGTAAAGGGGTGAATCTACTTTACAAAAAGCATTAATTCACCGAAGACTTCTGTATTCTTGGTTTACGATGCTATTATCTCTTGCTATGCCTGAATCCTATCTCTTGAGATCGAATGTAGATTTACCCCAGAAAATCCACATCGATCTTATTCATTTATTCACGGTTGACCTGGTTAAGGTTGCCCGCGATATATACATCTTCCTATTCTGTTATTTAATCGTCTTATCTTTGTCTCCAATTTATCTTCAAATCATAATTCTTTAATTTGAGTCCATCAATTTGAATCCCTATCCTTATTTTGAAACATTAATCTTGTATTTTAAAATCTTATATTTAAAGATGTTTTATATATTGTGTTGTTCGAGTTGTTGATGTTGATTTGGGTTTCCGATCGGTTCGTCTGATCAATGCTATCGATAGGATCTCCAGAACACTTGAACAGAGTAAACTGACACAATATGGTTTTCAAATTTAGTAGATAGATAAATTTTGTATAATTATAATATGTATAAGGTTAATTTTCTAAATTTTGATAATTAATGGAATTGGGTGTTAAGAAATAATATTTAACTTTGTATGTATTTTATAATCATTGGCTTTAGTTTCATATCTAAATAATTAAACATGGTTATAAATTTATTTGGAAACTTAAATGGATTTAAATCAAGAATGTGAGAATTTAATTTCCAATGATTTCGAACTTTGTTTTGAAAGTTTTAAAAGGATTTATTATTTTAAAGTAATTCCAGTAGAAATTGTTTCAAAGGATTTTTAATTTGTAAATCAGTGCTTTTTCTTTGTCGCTGGAAAATAATTTCGGTGATGACTGCAGCATCAACGACATTCATTTTTGGGTTTCGAAGTGAAGAAACTATTCTGTAGCTTTGCTACAGTTTTGCTTTGAAATTTAATTGATTTGAATTTCTAAATATGACTTGACTTATATTATATAGATACATGATTTAAATTTGATTTGATATATATTGTGTATATTTAATTATCTCTAAAATGGTTTGAAGTTAATCGGAAATTTAATTCTTAAATTTTATCTTAAAAGATAATTTCAATTATAAAAGGAAATCAAAATTTGAATAAATATGTAAACTTGAATAATTGAAACTGAATAATTTATTTGTATAATATTCTATTGCATTCCAAAATAACTTACCTAAATTATTTAGAAGTTGAATATGTAATTGGATAATACACAAAATAAAGAGAATTTTATAAATAAAACTTGGGTGGTTATAATAAATGTTATACACTTAAATTTTATTTTTAAAAGATCAATAGAGGTAAATAGAATAAAAAGGTTAATTGAATAATTTACAATATAATGATATTTAAAGGAATTTATAAATAAATTAGATAGTTATAATAAGTGAAATAAACTTAATATATATAGGATTTGATATATTAAGTGGAATAAATTTAAGAATAAATTGGAATAAAGAAGAATGAAATTTAATGAATAAAGATGAAATAAAATAAATGATTGTTCAAATTCATGACTTTATAAATTATTGATTTGATGATGAGATAATGAGATTTAAAAATAATTAAGATTTATTTAACCTAAGTGAAATCAAATGGATGAAATTAATTATAAATGTAAGTTGAAATTTTCATGGTTTTAAATTTTTATCTTATTCTGTTTTCCAATCTATTTTCTCTCTAGTTGTTTCCATTCACCTACCTTCTAAGTAGGAAATCAAATTCGAATTGGTTAGCCTTTGTGCTACTGTTCTCTTTCAGCTTTGATCTTGCCTCTGATTTTCACCAACTCAGGGTTGCTGAGGAAGTATTCCCGAGACTGCTTTCCGTACTGAGAATGGTTTTTCTATGAATAATTAGTCATGCCTTTTGGTTTGACTAATGCTCCTGCTCTCTTTGTTGATTCGATGAATCGTGTTTTTCGTATTGTGCTTAATAAGTTTGTTCTAGTCTTTCTTTCTCTTTTTCCTTCATCATTTAACTTTTCTATCTCTTCTGTGGTTCTTACTTCTCCATATTCTGAATCTGAGCACTGCTTACCATCCACAGACCGATGGTCAAACGGAAAGGGTGAATCAGATTCTCGATGACCTTTTTCGTGCTTGTGTTCTTGATTCTGGAGGATCTTGGGAAGATCATCTCCACCTTGTTAAACTTACCTAAAACAACAATTATCAGGTATAATTTTAATCTTCTTGTCATCTTGTCTTAATCCTGTTTCATTCTATCTTTTTTTGTGTTTTTCCCGTATCTCATTCCTTTTCGGGGATGAAAAGTTTTGAGTGGGGGAGAGTGTAACAACCCTGTATTTTGTAATTATTTTAAATTGAATTTCCTGATTTAAAAACTTTATTTTATTTATTAAATGAAAAGTTTTTGTTATTTTCAATATAAATTTTGTTGTTTTAAATATAAATTTTGATTTGTAAATATAAATTTTGATTTGTATGTGAATTATAATTCGAAACATGAATAAATATAATATTTTCCTGAAATGTGAATTTTTGTCAATATGGTCAAACGTTGACTTTTAATTTAAAATTTTAAAAGTTTGAATTTTTGAATTTTATCTTTTATTATGAAAGTAAATAAAATTTCAAGTATACTGCTTTTCGTTTTGTAAAATTCCATTTTATACTTTTTAAATTAGATAAAATACAGCGTTTTACACGCGATTGTTTTCAGTAAAATTTGTCTATTTTATATTTTCATTTTTCTACCTTAATTCTATTTTTCTATTTTCTACTTTATTTTTATTTTTCCTATCCCTCTCTTTGTTTTATTTCCCTATTTATTTGTCTATACTTTTATTGTATTTATTTGTTTATATCTCTTTATAAATGGCTGGAGCAAGGAGACGTACGTTACATTTTGTAAAATCTTACCTTTATATTTCCAAACCTCTTCGTTAGTTTCCTAGCATTCACTCTTTTACTTACCATCCAAACCATCTTTTAGCCGTGTATTTCCTTTTGCCATTCACATACAAGAATATTTCATTTTCATCTCAATATCCTCTTTTTCATTTGCATTTAGGTATAAATGATATTTTGATTTGAGTTGGATTTAAATGATTTCTATATTTTATTTTCTCTTTTTTTTCCTATGTTTATTTCCCTAACTTTTATTTTTTTGTATTTTATTTTATTTGTATAAACTTTGAATATATTCATTTGATTTTTGATTGGTTTACTTTTTAATAATAGCTTCGAAATTGCAAGAGATATAGGTTACTTGTTTTGTTTATTTGCTCCGTCTTTTTTCCCTTGCCTTTCCATTTGCATAGCCAATTACTTCCCACATTCATTAACCGTGAATTCTTCTCATAATTCACGTACGTATTGTTCCTCAAACCCCTCTTTTCATTACATGCAAACAAAGGAAAAAAATTAATAAATACATCAAGTTATTTGTTGCCTTTTTATTTCCCAAACCATTCAAACTCCTGCCTTTTATTGCCTAGCCTCTTTATTTCTTACCTTAGCTTTTCATTCCTTTAACCTAGCCGCCACTCTCTCTTTTTATTTCATGTACAAAGTTTCTCATCTCCTCATCTTATTCATTTGCATGAAGAAAAAAAATATACAAGATCTAAAGTCAAGGCTTCCTTCTTCCTTCTTTTTTTTTCATTTTGTTTTCTTTGTCTTCCTCCAAGCTAGGATCAGCCTCCATCTTCTCCTAGCACACCTCTAACCATCATGACCAAGCAACACAAGATGATGGTTGAACCCATATGTGGTGTAGCCAAGCCATTGATTGATTAAGGCAAGTTATGCCACTTTGATTCATTTATTTTTCCATTGTTTTAACCTCTATTCTTTTGTATTGAATCATATTCTTAAGTATGTAATATTTGTTTGTATACAAGATTTGGATCTGACTCTTCATCCACTCAAAAGAATATTGTCGTGCCTTTTCGTGCTTTGCGGAGTTTAGATTTGGGTTTGAATTTCAATTCTAGCTTTTAAAAGGTGAGTTATTCACTCTAGACATACGTACTTTTATAATTGTGAATTGATGACAAGTTAATTGTATAAAATAATGTGTTATGTTCATACATGCCTGTGATATATTTATATGATGTTAAATACTGTTTATATGCCTGTTATATCATCTGTTATAATATTATTTGTATACTGTTATTTATTTCCTGCTTATCATCACTGCAAGTTCCCTATCACTATGGGTTGAAATGATACATACCCGAACGGACTTTAGAATAGGGAAAAATCGTTATGGGCTGAAATGATAGGCCTGAGCGATTTTTATTTATTTTATTTAACTTGGGATTGCGGGTTTGAAATGATAGAACCCAGATTTTTCTTTGTAAATTACGGATTGAAATGATATATTATCCGTATCACTTGACCTAGGTTAGAAAATATTATACAGACTCGTGGTTATTTTATATATTTTTCTGTAAGTTTTAAGTATTTTGAAAATGTAAATTTTGATATTTTAATTTAAATTTGGTTTTTAAAATGATTTAATAAAGTGAAAAATGATTTTTTATGTATTAAAAATGTTAAATAAATGAATGGAAATTGGTGATTGGAAATATAACCTAATTTGGAAATATGTGATATTGATTAAGACAATAAATGCTCTTTATTGTGAAAATAAAATGTAAGTTAAAAATATACATTTGATATGTAATTTTAATTAATGGGATATTGATTAAGACAATAAATGCTCTTTATTATGAAAATAAAATGTAAGTTAAAAATGAACATTTGACATGTAATTTTAATTAATGGGAGATTGAATAAGACAATAAATGATCTTTATTGTGAGAATAAAATGTATGTTAAAAATGAACATTTGACATGTAATTTTAATTAATGGGCGATTAAATAAGACAATAAATGCTCTTTATTGTGAAAATAAAATGTATGTTAAAAATGAACATTTGACATGTAAATTTAATTAATGGGATATTGATTAAGACAATAAATTCTCTTTATTGTGAAAATAAAATGTAAGTTAAAAATATACATTTGACATGTAATTTTAATTAATGTGATATTGATTAAGACAATAAATGCTCTTTATTGTGAAAATAAAATGTAAGTTAAAAATGAACATTTGACATGTAATTTTAATTAATAGGAGATTGAATAAGACAATAAATGCTCTTTATTGTGAGAATAAAATGTATGTTAAAAATGAAACTTTGATATGTAATTTTAATTAATGGGATATCGATTAAGATAATAAATGCTCTTTATTGTGAAAATAAAATGTAAGTTAAAAATGAACATTTGACATGTAATTTTAATTAATGGGAGATTGAATAAGACAATAAATGCTCTTTATTGTGAAAATAAAATGTATGTTAAAAATGAACATTTGACATGTAATTTTAATTAATGGGATATTGATTAAGACAACAAATGCTCTTTATTGTGAAAATAAAATGTAAGTTAAAAATATACATTTGACATGTAATTTTAATTAATGTGATATTGATTAAGACAATAAATGCTCTTTATTGTGAAAATAAAATGTAGGTTAAAAATGAACATTTGACATGTAATTTTAATTAATGGGAGATTGAATAAGACAATAAATGCTCTTTATTGTGAGAATAAAATGTATGTTAAAATTAAACTTTGACATGTAATTCTAATTAATGGGATATTGATTAAGACAATAAATGCTCTTTATTGTGAAAATAAAATGTAAGTTAAAAATGAACATTTGACATATAATTTTAATTAATGGGAGATTGAATAAGACAATAAATGCTCTTTATTGTGAGAATAAAATGTATTTTAAAAATGAATATTTAACATGTAATTTTAATTAATGAGATATTGATTAAGACAATAAATGCTCTTTATTGTGAAAATAAAATGTATGTTAAAAATGAACATTTGACATGTAATTTTAGTTAATGTAATATTTATTAAAACAATAAATGTTCCTTACCATAATAATGAAATGCTAGTTAATAATATACTTTAACTTAACATAAGGAATTTCAACTTTAAATGGGAAATTACAGTAATTAAGTTTATTTAACTTAAAAGCATGGTTTATTTAATATCCAAATGAATTAATTAGTGTAATAAAATAGAAGTGATAAAATAACTATGGTAAAAAATTGTAAGTATATAAACATTTGGATTATATAAAATGGTATAGTGGAAAGTATTACATTCCAGAATGCCTTGATTTATTAAATATTACATTTCAAAAACGCTATGATCCCTTTAGGTTACATTTCCAACTTGCTATGATTTCTTAAGTATCGCTTTTCCAAAATGCTATGATGACCTAAGGTAATGTTTTCGAAATGTCATTATTTCTAAAATGTAATGTTTCAAATTGCTATGGTAATAAAAGTTACATTTTAGAGTGCTAGGGGTTTTAAATTATTATGGTTTCACAGTGTTATAATTAAATGTTTAATTTTGGAAGTGGATATGATAATTTAGTTTTGAAAGTATATACTATTTTAAAATAAATGATATGGTTTGAAATAGATATGATATTTTGGTTTTGAAAGTATATACTGTTTTGAAAATAAATATCCATGGGTTAAATAATGATTGGTTGTTAAAGAGACCGGGATCGGATATGGACATACTCTCTATCGATACCGAAAACCACTTTAACAACTGTGTACGCGGTGGAGTTTCTAGAATGAAGTAGGATGGTGGCGATGATCCTAAGGTATATATGTGGTCCCAACTCCCGTAAGTTGGCATAAGGTGGCTAAAACAGGAGCGATCGACGGGCCAATGAGGTAGCACCTCTGATCGAACACACTTCTTCGATACCATTCTATTACTTTGTGATTGATTGGGTGCACCCCTTGATTTAGGAGTGTTGTTCGAGGTGGGCGGTAGTGGCTGCTATGCGTCACCACCAGTCCGAATGCGTAATTGGTATATCTACCCTGGCATTGCCTTGTGTGTAGTGTCACCTACCATATCGAGCTTTACTACGAGTTGTGATTTCTCCCGTAGCCTATGGAGTATCGAGGGTAGCCCCCATTTTGGGAGTATGCTAATAATGAATAGACTACTGGGACTATTACGTGTTAAGGGCTATATGGGTAACCCCTTGACGCTATTAAAAAGTATGTTTATTTTATATTAGACATTATTATAATTGCGAATATTACTACATAGTAGATAGTTTAACGGATCCTTAAAGAATGGGCGATCCCAAGCATTCTTTAAGTTACTTGTACCTTTATTACAGTTCACTTGAGTTGGTTTACATTGTATAAGTATGTATGTCCTGACTCGAGTGTTTTGTGTTTTGCTTTACGCTCGGGTCAGACCGAGTGATACAGCATTTTGAGACTCACCTTTGGAGCTGGAGTTTTGCTTTGAAGATCCAGATATCTATTCATTTGTTATCCAGTTGACTCCAGTTGTATTCTGAGTTGTACCTGATTTTCATACTGTTTCTCCTGTTGTATCTTGGTACTACTATTTTATCTTACTTAACTTTGATGTATTTATATAGTAGCTTCATGAACTACTATTCCTTTGTTTCCGCTTCCTTATATTACTCTGTGTCTGTGATCTATGATTATTTATTTACTGTATATGATGAGTTTGCCAAATTTTTATTTACAACGCGGTATTTTGAGCAATTCAAGTTCAACATGTGCGGATGCGAATGGTCCAAAATATCGGGTCGTTACAGTTGGTATCAGAGCTCTGGTTTTAGGCAAACTCAGCATATAGAGTAGATTTAATTACAGAATTACCTTCGTTCGAACTTGAATTCCTTCTTCTTCGATTCGGTTTCCTCGGAATTTTGGAACGTTCCCTTCTGTTCCAAAGTCCATTTTTATCCTCCCCTATTCGTGTCTTCTTGATTCTGGAGTGTCCCATAACTCCACTCCGAATAATCTTTCTAATGAACTGGCGGTCCCGCCAATACTCTAATGACTTGTAAAGGGGTGAATCTACTTTACAAAAAGCATTGATTCACCGAAGACTTCTGTATTCTTGGTTTACGATGCTATTATCTCTTGCTATGCCTGAATCCTATCTCTTGAGATCGAATGTAGATTTACCCCAGAAAATCCACATCGATCTTATTCATTTATTCACGGTTGACCTGGTTAAGGTTGCCCACGATATATACATCTTCCTATTCTGTTATTTAATCGTCTTATCTTTGTCTCCAATTTATCTTCAAATCAGAATTCTCTTTAATTTGAGTCCATCAATTTGAATCCCTATCCTTATTTTGAAACATTAATCTTGTATTTTAAAATCTTATATTTAAAGATGTTTTATATATTGTGTTGTTCGAGTTGTTGATGTTGATTTGGGTTTCCGATCGGTTCGTCTGATCAACGCTATCGATAGGATCTCTAGAACACTTGAACAGAGTAAACTGACACAATATGGTTTTCAAATTTAGTAGATAGATAAATTTTGTATAATTATAATATGTATAAGGTTAATTTTCTAAATTTTGATAATTAATGGAATTGGGTGTTAAGAAATAATATTTAACTTTGTATGTATTTTATAATCATTGGCTTTAGTTTCATATCTAAATAATTAAACATGGTTATAAATTTATTTGGAAACTTAAATGGATTTAAATCAAGAATGTGAGAATTTAATTTCCGATGATTTCGAACTTTGTTTTGAAAGTTTTAAAAGGATTTATTATTTTAAAGTAATTCTAGTAGAAATTGTTTCGAAGGATTTTTAATTTGTAAATCAGTGCTTTTTCTTTATCGCTGGAAAATAATTTCGGTGATGACTACAGCATCATCGACATTCATTTTTGGGTTTCGAAGTGAAGAAACTATTCTGTAGCTTTGCTACAGTTTTGCTTTGAAATTTAATTGATTTGAATTTCTAAATATGACTTGACTTATATTATATAAATACATGATTTAAATTTGATTTGATATATATTGTGTATATTTAATTATCTCTAAAATTGTTTGAAGTTAATCGGAAATTTAATTCTTAAATTTTATCTTAAAAGATAATTTCAATTATAAAAGGAAATCAAAATTTGAATAAATATGTAAACTTGAATAATTGAAACTGAATAATTTATTTGTATAATATTCTATTGCATTCCAAAATAACTTACCTAAATTATTTAGAAGTTGAATATGTAATTGGATAATACACAAAATAAAGAGAATTTTATAAATAAAACTTGGGTGGTTATAATAAATGTTATACACTTAAATTTTATTTTTAAAAGATCAATAGAGGTAAATAGAATAAAAAGGTTAATTGAATAATTTACAATATAATGATATTTAAAGGAATTTATAAATAAATTAGATAGTTATAATAAGTGAAATAAACTTAATATATATAGGATTTGATATATTAAGTGGAATAAATTTAAGAATAAATTGGAATAAAGAAGAATGAAATTTAATGAATAAAGATGAAATAAAATAAATGATTGTTCAAATTCATGACTTTATAAATTATTGATTTGATGATGCGATAATGAGATTTAAAAATAATTAAGATTTATTTAACCTAAGTGAAATCAAATGGATGAAATTAATTATAAATGTAAGTTGAAATTTTCATGGTTTTAAATTTTTATCTTATTCTGTTTTCCAATCTATTTTCTCTCTAGTTGTTTCCATTCACCTACCTTCTAAGTAGGAAATCAAATTCGAATTGGTTAGCCTTGGTGCTACTGTTCTCTTTCAGCTTTGATCTTACCTCTGATTTTCACCAAATCAGGGTTGCTGAGGAAGTATTCCCGAGACTGCTTTCCGTACTGAGAATGGTTTTTCTATGAATAATTAGTCATGCCTTTTGGTTTGACTAATGCTCCTGCTCTCTTTGTTGATTTGATGAATCGTGTTTTTCGTATTGTGCTTAATAAGTTTGTTCTAGTCTTTCTTTTTTCTCTTTTTCCTTCATCATTTAACTTTTCTATCTCTTTTGTGGTTCTTACTTCTCCATATTCTGAATCCGAGCACTGCTTACCATCCACAGACCGACGGTCAAACGGAAAGGGTGAATCAGATTCTCGATGACCTTTTTCGTGCTTGTGTTCTTGATTCTGGAGGATCTTGGGAAGATCATCTCCACCTTGTTAAACTTACCTAAAACAACAGTTATCAGGTATAATTTCAATCTTCTTGTCATCTTGTCTTAATCCTGTTTCATTCTATCTTTTTTTGTGTTTTTCCCGTATCTCATTCCTTTTCGGGGATGAAAAGTTTTGAGTGGGGGAGAGTGTAACAACCCTGTATTTTGTAATTATTTTAAATTGAATTTCCTGATTTAAAAGCTTTATTTTATTTATTAAATGAAAAGTTTTTGTTATTTTCAATATAAATTTTGTTGTTTTAAATATAAATTTTGATTTGTAAATATAAATTTTGATTTGTATGTGAATTATAATTCCAAACATGAATAAATATAATATTTTCCTGAAATGTGAATTTTTGTCAATATGGTCAAACGTTGACTTTTAATTTAAAATTTTAAAAGTTTGAATTTTTGAATTTTATCTTTTATTATGAAAGTAAATAAAATTTCAAGTATACTGCTTTTCGTTTTGTAAAATTCCGTTTTATACTTTTTAAATTAGATAAAATACAGCGTTTTACACGCGATTGTTTTCAGTAAAATTTGTCTATTTTATATTTTCATTTTTCTACCTTAATTCTATTTTTCTATTTTCTACTTTATTTTTATTTTTCCTATCCCTCTCTTTGTTTTATTTCCCTATTTATTTGTCTATACTTTTATTGTATTTATTTGTTTATATCTCTTTATAAATGGCTGGAGCAAGGAGACGTACATTACATTTTGTAAATTCTTACCTTTATATTTCCAAACCTCTTCGTTAGTTTCCTAGCATTCACTCTTTTACTTACCATCCAAACCATCTTTTAGCCATGTATTTCCTTTTGCCATTCACATACAAGAATATTTCATTTTCATCTCAATATCCTCCTTTTCATTTGCATTTAGGAATAAATGATATTTTGATTTGGGTTGGATTTAAATGATTTCTATATTTTATTTTCTCTTTTTTTTCCTATGTTTATTTCCCTAACTTTTATTTTTTTGTATTTTATTTTATTTGTATAAACTTTGAATATATTCATTTGATTTTTGATTGGTTTACTTTTTAATAATAGCTTCGAAATTGCAAGAGATATAGGTTACTTGTTTTGTTTATTTGTTGCGTCTTTTTTCCCTTGCCTTTCCATTTGCATAGCCAATTACTTCCCACATTCATTAACCGTGAATTCTTCTCATAATTCACGTACGTATTGTTCCTCAAACCCCTCTTTTCATTACATGCAAACAAAGGAAAAAAATTAATAAATACATCAAGTTATTTGTTGCCTTTTTATTTCCCAAACCATTCAAACTCCTGCCTTTTATTGCCTAGCCTCTTTATTTCTTACCTTAGCTTTTCATTCCTTTAACCTAGCCGCCACTCTCTCTTTTTATTTCATGTACAAAGTTTCTCATCTCCTTATCTTATTCATTTGCATGAAGAAAAAAAATATACAAGATCTAAAGTCAAGGCTTCCTTCTTCCTTCTTTTTTTTTCATTTTGTTTTCTTTGTCTTCCTCCAAGCTAGGATCAGCCTCCATCTTCTCCTAGCACACCTCTAACCATCATGACCAAGCAACACAAGATGATGGTTGAACCCATATGTGGTGTAGCCAAGCCATTGATTGATTAAGGCAAGTTATGCCACTTTGATTCATTTATTTTTCCATTGTTTTAACCTCTATTCTTTTGTATTGAATCATATTCTTAAGTATGTAATATTTGTTTGTATACAAGATTTGGATCCGACTCTTCATCCACTCAAAAGAATATTGTCGTGCCTTTTTGCGCTTTGCGGAGTTTAGATTTGGGTTTGAATTTCAATTCTAGCTTTTAAAAGGTGAGTTATTCACTCTAGACATACGTACTTTTATAATTGTGAATTGATGACAAGTTAATTGTATAAAATAATGTGTTATGTTCATACATGCCTGTGATATATTTATATGATGTTAAATACTGTTTAAATGCCTGTTATATCATCTGTTATAATATTATTTGTATACTGTTATTTATTTCCTGCTTATCATCACTGCAAGTTCCCTATCACTAAGGGTTGAAATGATACATACCCGAACGGACTTTAGAATAGGGAAAAATCATTATGGGCTGAAATGATAGGCCTGAGCGATTTTTATTTATTTTATTTAACTTGGGATTGCGGGTTTGAAATGATAGAACCCAGATTTTTCTTTGTAAATTACGGATTGAAATGATATATTATCCGTATCACTTGACCTAGGTTAGAAAATATTATACAGACCCGTGGTTATTTTATATATTTTTCTGGAAGTTATAAGTATTTTGAAAATGTAAATTTTGATATTTTAATTTAAATTTGGTTTTTAAAATGATTTAATAAAGTGAAAAATGATTTTTTATTTATTAAAAATGTTAAATAAATGAATGGAAATTGGTGATTGGAAATATAACCTAATTTGGAAATATGTGATATTGATTAAGACAATAAATGCTCTTTATTGTGAAAATAAAATGTAAGTTAAAAATATACATATGTAATTTTAATTAATGGGATATTGATTAAGACAATAAATGCTCTTTATTATGAAAATAAAATGTAAGTTAAAAATGAACATTTGACATGTAATTTTAATTAATGGGAGATTGAATAAGACAATAAATGATCTTTATTGTGAGAATAAAATGTATGTTAAAAATGAACATTTGACATGTAATTTTAATTAATGGGCGATTGAATAAGACAATAAATGCTCTTTATTGTGAAAATAAAATGTATGTTAAAAATGAACATTTGACATGTAATTTTAATTAATGGGATATTGATTAAGACAATAAATTCTCTTTATTGTGAAAATAAAATGTAAGTTAAAAATATACATTTGACATGTAATTTTAATTAATGTGATATTGATTAAGACAATAAATGCTCTTTATTTGAAAATAAAATGTAAGTTAAAAATGAACATTTGACATGTAATTTTAATTAATGGGAGATTGAATAAGACAATAAATGCTCTTTATTGTGAGAATAAAATGTATGTTAAAAATGAAACTTTGATATGTAATTTTAATTAATGGGATATCGATTAAGATAATAAATGCTTTTTATTGTGAAAATAAAATGTAAGTTAAAAATGAACATTTGACATGTAATTTTAATTAATGGGAGATTGAATAAGACAATAAATGCTCTTTATTGTGAAAATAAAATGTACATTAAAAATGAACATTTGACATGTAATTTTAATTAATGGGATATTGATTAAGACAACAAATGCTCTTTATTGTGAAAATAAAATGTAAGTTAAAAATATACATTTGACATGTAATTTTAATTAATGTGATATTGATTAAGACAATAAATGCTTTTTATTGTGAAAATAAAATGTAAGTTAAAAATGAACATTTGACATGTAATTTTAATTAATGGGAGATTGAATAAGACAATAAATGCTCTTTATTATGAGAATAAAATGTATGTTAAAAATGAAACTTTGACATGTAATTCTAATTAATGGGATATTGATTAAGACAATAAATGCTCTTTATTGTGAAAATAAAATGTAAGTTAAAAATGAACATTTAACATGTAATTTTAATTAATGGGAGATTGAATAAGACAATAAATGCTCTTTTTTGTGAGAATAAAATGTATTTTAAAAATGAATATTTGACATGTAATTTTAATTAATAGGATATTAGTTAAGACAATAAATGCTCTTTATTGTGAAAATAAAATGTAAGTTAAAAATGAACATTTGACATGTAATTTTAGTTAATGTAATATTGATTAAAACAATAAATGTTCCTTACTGTAATAATGAAATGCAAGTTAATGATATACTTTAACTTAACATAAGGAATTTCAACTTTAAATGGGAAATTACAGTAATTAAGTTTATTTAACTTAAAAGCATCGTATTTTTAATATCCAAATGAATTAATTAGTGTAATAAAATAGAATTGATAAAATAACTATGGTAAAAAATTATAAGTATATAAACATTTGGATTATATAAAATGGTAAAGTGGAAAGTATTACATTCCAAAATGCCTTGATTTCTTAAATATTACATTTCAAAAACGCTATGATCCCTTAAGGTTACATTTCCAACTTGCTATGATTTCTTAAGTATCGCTTTTCCAAAATGCTATAATGACCTAAGGTTATGTTTTCGAAATGTCATTATTTCTAAAATGTAATGTTTCAAATTGCTATGGTAATAAAAGTTACATTTTAGAGTGCTATGGGTTTTTAATTATTATGGTTTCAAAGTGTTATAATTAAATGTTTAATTTTGGAAGTGGATATGATAATTTGGTTTTGAAAGTATATACTATTTTAAAATAAATGATATGGTTTGAAATATATATGATATTTTGGTTTTGAAAGTATATACTGTTTTGAAAATAAATATCCATGGGTTATAATAACGATTGGTTGTTAAAGAAACCGGGATCGGATATGGACGTACTCTCTATCGATACCGAAAACCACTTTAACAACTATGTATGCGGTGGAGTTTCCAGAATGAAGTAGGATGGTGGCGATGATCCTAAGGTATATACGTGGACCCAACTCCCGTGAGTTGGCATAAGGTGGCTAAAACAGGAGCGATCGACGGCCCAATGAGGTAGCAACTCTGATCGGACACACTTCTTCGATACCATTCTATTACTTTGTGATTGATTGGGTGCACCCCTTGATTTGGGAGTGTTGTTCGAGGTAGGCGGTAGTGGATGCTATGCGTCACCACCAGTCTGGATGCGTAATTGGTATATCTACCCTGGCATTGCCTTGTGTGCCGTGTCACCTACCATATCGAGCTTTACTACGAGTTGTGATTTCTCCCGTAGCCTGTGGAGTATCGAGGGTAGCCCCCATTTTTGGAGTATGCTAATATTGGATAGACTACTGGGACTATTACGTGTTAAGGTCTATATGGGTAACCCCTTGACGCTATTAAAAAGTATGTTTATTTTATATTAGACATTATTATAATAGCGAATATTACTACATAGTAGATAGTTTAACGGATCCTTAAAGAATAGGCGATCCCAAGCATTCTTTAAGTTACTTGTACCTTTATTATAGTTCACTTGAGTTGGTTTACATTATATAAGTATGTATGTCCTGACTCGAGTGTTTTGTGTTTTGCTTTATGCTCGGGTCAGACCGAGTGATACAGCATTTTGAGACTCACCTTTGGAGCTGGAGTTTTGCTTTAAAGATCTAGATATCTATTCATTTGTTATCCAGTTGACTCCAGTTGTATTCTGAGTTGTACCTGATTTTCATACTGTTTCTCCTGTTATATCTTGGTACTACTATTTTATCTTACTTAACTCTGATGTATTTATATAGTAGCTTCATGAACTACTATTCCTTTGTTTCCGCTGCCTTATATTACTCTATGTTTGTGATCTGTGATTATTATTTACTGTATATGATGAGTTTGCCAAATTTTTATTTACCACGCGGTATTTTGAGCAATTCAAGTCCGACATGTGAGGATGCGAATGGTCCAAAATATCGGGTCGTTACAACTGCGGCTCCTGAGTCTTCCACGGTGGAAAAATTGGCTGAACTTGAGGTCAATTTCCCAAAGATTTGCTTCTATGGGCTTAAATTCCTTCCCTTCATTCATACTATCCCAGGGAATGCTAAAGCAAGTTCTCCCGCATGTGTCAACGACGTTTTTGTGCAACACGAATCATTCCTACACTTAGCATAAAAGATCTCCGTGGTGTCTATCGAGAGACAGCATGACATCGATCGTCTCAAGCTAGAGGCGATCCATGATAAAGATATAATTAAACATCAAGACAATGAGATCTCAGAGTTGACAGTGAAGCTAACAAAGGAAGAAAAAAGTGTGCAAGAAACATCTGAGGTGGTGACTCATCTAGAAGCTGCCAACAAAAAGGAACTTGATGTTGCCCTCAACCACAGTGGTGCGCTTGCCTTGGAAAAAGATACCTTGCGAAAGGAGAAAAATATTTTGGCCCGCCGTGTTGAGGAGCTAGAAGAACTCCTCAAAATGGAAAGGGAAGATAAAATTGAAGTTCAAGAGGAGTTGCAAAGATATTGCAAAGAGGCCGTTGAAGCTCGAAATTTGAAAATTAAGCTTGACGAGCAGCTTGCTCAAATTAAAGTCCTCAAAGAAGAGGTAAAAGAAGCAGGCCGTAATGAGATTAGAGAATAGATCAAGGCCTGGTTAGAAGGTGCCATGGAAGCCGGTTGAAATTAAATTACGGACATGGTTGATCCCATGATCATTGAATATAATGCTAAAGTCCTTATCCATCGCGATTTGAGTTTTTTTGGAGAGGGCTGCTGTAACATCCCCCACTTGTAGGCCCAAAACTAACGGCTACGGATGCTGCAGTCATCCATAGTTATTAATCCTCGGCGACCACATATGTTAATGTTAGATACATTGATATACAAAAACACATGAACATGGAAATTTTTTAAAACGTGAAACAAGTTCCACATTCCATTTCAAAACATTCAAATTCATTACATAATCCCAATACGAGAACCACGTTCAGGGAAAATATATTTATTACAACATATGCTAAGAGAAATATATGAAGATGCCCCCATGGATGATCAGAGTATATATAGGCAATTTAACAACTTTGCCTTTACAACAACAACACGGTGGAATCAAAATAAAAGAGAATTCTAGATAGCTATCATGCCTCCTGCACGTCTCCGGAAGCTTATTCGTCTAAAGAGGTACCTGAAAACCTCAACTCTCAAACTACTCAAAATCAGTTGAGTACCCGAGAGTTTAAGGGGAAAACATAAACTTCGAGTCTTACATAAAGCCTGGTATAAATAGTAATCTACCATCTCAAATCATTTAGATATCTAGTAAGACCATGCCGCTTAGCGGAATGGGTTTTCCCCTCACTAGTAATCCTAAAACCTTTATAAAACCATATACTGTGCTCCTGCATCCATAATGGTTAAAACATCTCAAAATAATATGATGATATGCAAAACAAGTAAATCAATTCAGGATTATCCATCCCCATTCATTTTGACAATCTGTCTCAGTTATAGTTTCTAGGGTTATTATTAACCTAATAGTTTTCATGGGCTGACTAATAACCTGATAAATGTTCTTGGATTCCCTGTCCTAATTCATAGTTTTAATGGGATCACTAAGAACCTATTGGCCCTTGCCAATATCATCATTGTTTCATGGGTCCTCCCTGAACCTATTGGTAACTCCAATATCTTTCCTCTTATCCTAGTTTTCATGGGTTGACTAGGAACCTATTGACATCTGTCAATATATTAATCCGGATATAGTTTTCATGGGCTAACTACAAACCTATTGGTCCATGCCAATATCAAATCGTATTTTTTATGGGCTAACTATGAACCTATTGGCCACTGCCAATATCAAATCATAGTTTTCATGGGCTAACTATGAACCTATTGGCCCCTTCCAATATCTTTTCCTATACACATTTTCATGGGCTTACTGCGAACCTATTGGCCCCTACCAATATCTTCCTTTAATATTTTAACATCTTATATTCTGGTCTTCCTGACCTCCTAGATGAAATTCTACTCTTTCAGGAGTTAACTTAATTTATATTCACTACTGGGTCAACCTAGCTGGTTATTCTGCCCTTCCCCAAAATACAGTTATGGGTCCATTACAATGTGAATATATACATATATGAAGAAGCAAACATAATAACTTGGTTAATCCCTTTAACTTATTAATCAAGGAAAACTTCTTCAAAAAATTCCATTTCAAAATACTTTATTTATGCCATGGTTTCCTTTAAAAATGAGATTGGATTATTTGTTTTGAAAACTAAGGCTTTCAAAATCTTAAAACATCACTTTAGAAACCCCTGGATAACCTCCGTCGAAGGCATAGAAAACTTCTTTTCAAAACATTACATACCAACCTTTCGAAGCTCTTTAAATCATCTCTTTCGAAACCAAAATATACCTTTCGAAAGTATCAAAGCAGTACTTAATAGTCTTTAAAACATGGCTTCTAAACCAATGAAAGTACCCCTTTCGAAACCATTGGTTTTTACTTTAAAAATTCTTTTGGGTCAAAGTGAATATATACGAAAGTATCCCTTTTGAAACCTTTAATCGTCATATAAAATTGTTTGGGGAAAGTTTGATGGCATCGACAACATCCTTTCGAAAGCTTCAAAACCTTTAAGTAAAACATTGAACGTTAGCATCGAAAGCCCCTTTCGAAGCCATTGCCTTCGAAACCCTTGAGCCCTTTCGAAAGCATTTAGGAAGTGGCTTAGTACATCTTTAAACAAAAGCTTCCCTTCAAAAGCATTGATGACTTCAATACACTCGAAAGGCAAAAGAACCGCGGCTGGGTTTCGACTAAGTCGGCACCACTACTTTCGAAAGCATCATTTTATAAATAAAGGAACCCGTTTGAAAGCCTATACTTTTAAATCATAAAATGGCAACCCCTTCAAAAGCTATTAGAAAACCCTTTTCGAAAGCATATGTTTCGACTCTTTCGAAAGCTTTAATAAAACAAGGCATGGGCTTTTTCATTTGAAAGTAAAACTAAGGTTTCGACCCCATTGGAAGCTATGCTTTCGACACTATGTCTTCCGCCTTCCTCCAATCCACTACGTACCATCTAAGTGATACCTTAAACATTAGTTTCGGCTTTGTGGGGTTTCGACTTGATTGAAGGCGGAAGCTATGGGTCGAAAGGTGCTTCTAATAGAGGCGGAAACCACTTTTCTGGGTAAACCTGATTTAATACCAATTAAAGCAAACACTTTCTAACTAACCTGCCTACGTGTAGGCATGTGATTGTTTGCCAGATCTTTTCAAATTCTTTACAAAGTAACCGCCAATTATTATCAGGTCTAAATCAAGGAAAATTTAACAACTAAGCCCTTCCATTAAGAAAAACCAAAATTGCACTTAAATCCTCCTTTTAAAATAATTTATTTTTAAAAGTAAATCTCTTAGGAAAAATTCCCAAAAATTACAAAAATTCACTTTCATCTTGTTATCAAACATATCAAAATTTCAGACCCAAATTCTTCATGAATTAATCGAAATAAATTTTTAACCCAATTTGATCATATTTTCCTTTGAAAATTCATAATAATCTTTCCATAGCTTGAAAAATTATCAAAATTAAAACTCAACTCCAAATCATGTTTGACATAACTTAAAAATTTTCCATGGCATTCAAAGATCATTTACAATCGGTTTTGCCCTAAAACCGTATAAATCCTTATTTAAACATTTTGATTTAAATTAAACAAATTCTAATTCAAGCATATCATCATCCAAAACATCATAAAAACGAATTTAATCTTAAATCCGAAAACATATGATCATTAAAAAAAGATGGTATAAATTATTATTCATCTTGATTAAGTTAAAGAGATTGGATTGAGATTAAGACTTATTCCCCTTGCTTTAATTCCTTAGCTTGATTTGAATTTCTCTTCTTTTTCTTCCTTAACAATGACTGGCTCCTCTGTTCTTACATTTTTAAGTTTTTGCAAAATGATGTGAATGGAAATGAAACTATAAAGAATGAGAATATATAGGGTAAGGGGTTTTGTGCGGCTATTTCCCAATATGCCCTTGTGTAAATTAATTAAATTATAAACCATTCTTAAGCCAATTTAATTTGTTAAGCATGGCCTCCTTATTATTTATTCAAATCTCAATATCCTTATCATTCTAATCATTACATTATTCTATATAATTTATCTAATTAATCTTCTAAATAATATTATCAAAAATTAGGGGTGTTACAGGCTTCCCTCCTTAAAGTATTTCGTCCTTGAAATTCAGTAAGGACTAAATACTAAACATAGCAATCATCTGTAACGACTCCTAACAACCATACTAGCCTACCTGACTAGCAATTATCCATATAAATCTAATATAAACATACCCTCAAAGTAGGTCAGAATAAATATCTCGAATCCTGTCCTCTGTCTCCCAAGTATAGTCATTCTCGTTGTCGCTCACTGAACTTTTACCAACTTGACTGTCTTGTTCCTCAATCTTTTTTCATCTCTCGCTACAACCCCAATTGGTTGCCTAACAAAAGTCAAATTAGGCTCTATTATCAAATCTTCCAACCCTATCGGAGGAATAGTAGTCTCTGGATCATGCACATACTTGCGAAGATGAGACACATGAAAAACATTAAGGACACCTGTTATACGACTCGGCAACTCTACTTTGTATGCGAGCTTTCCAATCCACTCTATAATCTGGAATGGACCAACATACTACAGTGCCAGTTTCCCCGACTTCCCAAACCGTACCACACCTTTCATCAGTGATACTTTAATGAAAACCTTATATCCAACTGAGAACTCTAGGTCTTTACGCCTCTTATCTGCGTAACTTTTTTGTCTGGACTGAGATTCCTTCATCCTTTCTCGGATCAACTTAATCTTCTCTGACGCCTCCTTAACCAAATCTAGACCTAAGACTAATCTGTCTCCAACCAACATGCTAGTGATTTGCATGGCCTTCCATACAAAGCTTCAAAAAGCACCATTCCTATACTAGTTTGATAAGTATTAATATAGGAAAACTCAAACAAATGCCGGTGATCTTCCTAAGATCTACCAAAGTCCAATACACAAGCTCTTAGTAAATCCTCGAGTACCTTATTGACTCTCTCTGTCTGCCCATCCATCTGAGGGTGATATGCAGTACTCATCTTGAGCTTAGTGCCTAACACATCTTGTAGACTCTTCCAGAATTTGCTAGTGAACAAAGCATCTCTATCACTGGCTATGCTACTAGGAACTCCATGTAGTTTGACTATGTTCTTCATGAACAACTTAGCTAAAACAGGTGTCGTCCTTGTTGACTTAACTGGAATGAAATGGGCATTCTTGGTCAATCTATCCACTATAACCTATATACTTTCATTTACCCTATTCGACCTTGGCAACTCGTCTATAAAACCCATGGATATCGAATCCCATTTCCAAATTGGAATCTCTAAAAGTTGAAGCAATCCACTCGGCTTTTGATGTTCGACTTTCACTTGCTGACAGTTTGCACACCGCCTAACCCACAAGCTAACATCCCTCTTCATACCTTCCCAATAGAAGCTCCTCTTCATATCTTAATACATCTTGGTCCTCCAGGAAGAATCATAAACTTGGATCGATGACATTCTCCAAGAACTTCTTTCCTCAAGTCCTCAACATTCGGAACACATAATCGTCTCTTCTTTCTCAACCATCCCCTCTGGTTAAGACTAAAATCCTTCAGATCATCGATCTAAGTTCCAACCACAAGCCTTCTAATCCTTTCGGCTAATACTGGATCCTCTTTCTGCTTAGAAGCTATCCTTTCGATCATTACTGGTCGAACTTCCAAACAGGACAACATAGCGGTGCATCGACTAGAACTAGCAGTCGATCTTAACCGCACACTACAAGTAGTCAAAGCTTCTAAATCCTTCTATTCCGCCAACATAGCTAACACCACATTCTAATGTCTTCTGCTAAGAGCATCTTCTACTTTAGTACCTTTCCCTGGTGTATACTCTACACCAAAATCATAAGCAGCTAAAGTCTCCAGCCACCTCTGCTGTCTCATATTCAATTCTTTCTGAGAGAATAAGTATCTTAAAGACTTATGATCTGCATATAACTCAAATATCTCCCCTACGAAATAATGCCTCCAAATCTTCAATGCAAAGATCACTGCAGCCAACTCCAAATCATGAGTAGGATAACTCACTTCATGTGGTCTAACCTGTCGTGAAGCGTAAGCAATCACTTTACCCTTCTGCATCAACACAGCTCCCAATCCAGTTCCATAAGCATCAATATACACCACTAACCCTTGGTTTCCGTCTGGAACTACTAATACATGTGCATTGGTCAACAAATGATATAACTTAAGGAATGAACCCTCACATTTGTTAGACCAAACAAACTTCACCTCCTTTCTGGTTAGCTTAGTCAAAGGTGTTGCTATCCGCGAGAAATCCTTAATGAATCTCCGGTAATAGCCAGCAAGTCCAAGAAAACTTCTAATCTCAGTCATTGTCTTTGGACTCTTCCAATTATTAACAACTTCGATCTTAATTGGATCGACTGATAACCCCTTCTCTGAAACCAGGTGACCAAGAAACTTAACTTCTTTCTTCCAAAAATGACACTTGGAGAACTTTGCTTTTAGCTGATGCTGCCTTAGCATCTCAAGCACAACTCTAAGATGATCTTCATGCTCTCTTTCATCCTTAGAGTACATCAAAATGTCATCTATAAATACCAACATGAACCTATCCAAATAATCTCGGAAAGCTCGGTTCATCAGATCCACGAAGAAAGCAGGTTCATTCGTTAACCCAAATGGCATTACTAACAACTCGTACGAACCATACCTAGTTCGAAATGTCGTCAAAGGAATACTGTCCTCTGCCACTCTTAATTGATGGAAACATGTCTCCAAATCCAACTATGAAACACTGGCTCCACACAACTGATCAAATAGATCATCTATTCTCGGCAAAGGATACTTTTTCTTAATCGTCCTCTCGTTCAACTTACGATAGTCGATACTTATCCTCAACGACCCATCTGGTTTCTTCACGAATACCACGGTTGCTTCCCATGGCGAACTGCTTGGTCTAATAAAATTCCTTCCTTCTAGATCCACTAGCTGCACCTTCAATTCCTTCATTTCAGTCGGTGTCATCCTGCTAGGTGGTCTACTTACAGGTTCAACTCCTGGCACAAGATCTATCCGAAACTCAACAGCTCATTTCGATGGTAGTCTTGTGACTGGCTCAAAGACATCTACAAACTCTCTTGCTACTCAAACCCGACTTAACACTTCTTCCACTTCCATAGCGCTAAACAAAGCACAACTACTCCGGTTAGAATTCTCCATTGAGAATATAATTCGGTTATGACTATTAGGGTGTTTTAGTGATATCTCCTCATCCTGGAAAAATATCCTAGCCTCATACTTACTCAACCAATTCATACCCAAAATGATTCTGAAATCCACGAAATCAAAAACATAAAAACTGGATGCAAACTTATGACCTAACAAACCAAGTTCTAACTAGTCACATCTCATCCCCAGAGTTACATACCCTCCTATCGGATTCTCAACCCTTAAGGAAGTAAAAAGGTATGTGGGTTCTAAGCATAACCTATCAACCAAACACTGTGATATAAATGAATGTGATGCACCGATATCAAATAGTATCCTAACTGGTATACTCTGAATCAAAAAAGTACCTTCCATCACAGTATTCCCTTTTTCAGCTGTACTTAGCTTAGCAGATGATGGTCCAACATCAAAAACCTTTCCCTTGTCTGCCCTAATCGGTTCTAGACACTGATTCTTATAATGTCCAACTTGATTACTGTTGAAGCACTTCACATTCTTGTTATCTGCAGCCTTCTTTCTCTTGCCTGACCGGCACTCATTTGCATAATGACCCTTCTTGTCACACTTAAAGCAAACTAAATCAGCCTTTGCCTTCTTGGCAGTGCCTCCCTTTTGGGCTCCTTTCTTCTTAAAGAACTTTCTCATCTTTCCCTAAGAACCCTGGGTTTCAGCTGGCTTCTCTCTAGCATAAATAGCAACCATCTCCTAATGGCGGATTTCCATCTCCACAACCACATTACAAGGATCACGGTTATGTGTCAAGGTCACCCTAGTAAGCTCAGGTCTCAATCCCTGAATGAACCACTCATTTCTTCTGACGTCAGTGTCTATTGTAGCATGTCCATATCGGGACAACTCATCAAACTTAGTAGCATACTTCATTACCGACATCTCTCCCTGCACCAAATCCATAAACTCTCTCAGCAATGCTGACTTAGCAACTTCAGATAAAAACCTCTGTTTAAATCTCTCTCTAAAATCTGCCCAAGTCAACTCCTCCTCCGGAACCCCAGAAGTACCACTATTCCACCAATGAAGTGCTGCCCCTTGCAACTGCCTAGAGGCCAGCCTCCTCTTCTGCGCATCATCCAAACCCAAATTAGCAAAGATTCTCTCACATTGTAAAAGCCAATCCTAAATTTCTATGGCATCCTCCGTTCCCATAAACGGTTTTCCACTAAGACTAGTGTAATCTCTGCTCATCTTAGCATAATTATTCCCAACTGGACCTACATGATTAGCTCCTCCAACATTTCCAACAATTCCAGCAGCAGCTCCTACTTGCATCATATTGACGAAGAACTGATATATCGCCCCCATATCTACTAGTGGATTTCCAACAACCACATTGGCATTAGCATTTTGGTTAGCTTAGCCTATCGACCTTGGTTCCTCATGGTATTAGGTCGAATATATTCGTTAGTTGTATTGCTTCCTCCACCGAGATTTCCTCTTCCGTTTCGTGCCTCTATATCTTCTTTCTCGTAAATCGGCATACGAGCCTTAATAAGATACAGAAGAACGGTCTAAGTGAGAGGGGAATACACACTTATATATATATATATATATATATATATATCAAATACAAGTACGTTACTATAGCGCTAACCCAAACCCCGATCTTATTTTCTGATTCATTGGATTATGTTTGAAAATCTTTTAGGTTTAATTTCTTTTAAGTTTCATAAACCTATGCTCAAATACCAACTTGTAACATTCCCCACTTGGAGGCCCAAAACTAACGGCTACGGATGCTACAGTCATCCATAGTTATTAATCCTTAGCGACCAAATACTGTAACATTAGATACATTGATACACAGAAACACATGAATATGGAAAAAAATTAAAACATCAAACAAGTTCCACATTCCATTTCAAAACATTTCAAATTCATTACATAATCCCAATACGAGAACCACGTTCAGAGAAAATATATTTATTACAACATATGCCAAGAGCGACATACGAAGATGCCCCTTTGATGATCAGAGTATATATAGGAAATTTAACAACTTTGCCTTTACAACAACAACACAGTGGAACCTAAATAAAAGAGAACTCTAGATAGCTATCATGCCTTCTGCATGTCTCTGGAAGCTTATTCGTCTAAAGAGGTACCTGAAAACCTCAACTCTCAAACTACTCAAAATCAATTGAGTACTCGAGAGTTTAAGGGGAAAACATAAACTTCGAGTCAGACATTAAGCCTAGTATAAATAGTAATCTACCATCTCAAACCATTTAGATATCTAGTGAGACCACGCCGCTTGGCGGAACGGGTTTTCCCCTCACTAGTATCCTAAAACCTATATAAAACCATATATTGTGCTCTTGCATCCTCAATGGTTAAAACATCTCAAAATAATATGATGATATGCAAAACAAGTAAGTCAATTCAGGATTACACATCCTATTTATTTTGACTATCTATCTTAGTTATAGTTTCTAGGGTTACTATTAACCTAATAGTTTTCATAGGCTGACTAATAACCTGATAAATGTTTTTGGACTCCCTGTCCTATTTCATAGTCTTCATGGGATCACTAAGAATCTATTAGCCCCTGCCAATATCATCATTGTTTCATGGGTTCTCCCTGAACCTATTGGTAACTCCAATATCTTTCCTCTTATCCTAGTTTTCATGGGTTGACTAGGAACCTATGGACATCTGTCAATATCTTAATCCGGATATAGTTTTCATGGGCTAACTACAAACCTATTGGTCCATGCCAATATCAAATCGTATTTTTTATGGGCTAACTATGAACCTATTGGCCACTGCCAATATCAGATCATAGTTTTCATAGGCTAACTATGAACCTATTGGCCCCTGCCAATATCTTTTCCTATACACATTTTTCATGGGCTTACTGCAAACCTATTGGCCCCTGTCAATATCTTACTTTAATATTTTAGCATCTTTTATTCCGGTCTTCCTAACCTCCTGGATGCAATTCTACTCATTCAGGAGTTAACTTAATTTATATTCACTACTGGGTCAACCTAGCTGGTTATTCCGCCCTTCCCCAAATAGTTATGGGTCCATTATAGTGTGAAATATACATATATGAAGAAGCAAACATAATAACTTGGTTAATCCCTTTAACTTATTAATCAAGGAAAACTTCTTCAAAAAATTCCATTTCAAAATACTTTATTTATACCATGGTTTTCCTTTAAAAATGAGATTGGGTTATTTGTTTTGAAAACTAAGGCTTTCGAAACCTTAAAACATCACTTTCGAAACCCCTGGATAACCCCTGTCGAAAGCATAGAAAACTTATTTTCAAAACATTACATACCAACCTTTCGAAGCTCTTTAAATCATCTCTTTTGAAACCAAAATATACCTTTCGAAAGTATCAAAACAGTACTTAATAGTCTTTAAAACATAGCTTCAAAACCAATGAAAGTACCCCTTTTGAAACCATTGGGTTTTACTTTAGAACTTCTTTTGGGTCAAAGTGAATATATACGAAAGTATCCCTTTTGAAACCTTTAATCATCATATAAAATTATTTGGGGAAAGTTTGATGGCGCCGGCACCATCCTTTCGAAAGCTTCAAAACCTTTAAGTAAAACATTGAAGGTTAGCATCGAAACCCCCTTTCGAAGCCATTGCCTTCGAAACCCATGAACCCTTTCGAAAGCATTTAGGAAGTGGCTTAATACATCTTTAAAAAAAGCTACCCTTCAAAAGCATTGATGACTTCAATACACTCGAAAGGAAAAAGAACCACGGTTGGGTTTCGACTAAGTCGGAACCACTACTTTTGAAAGCATCATTTTATAAATAAAGGAACCCATTCGAAAGCCTATACTTTTAAAACATAAAATGGAAACCCCTTCGAAAGCTATTAGAAAACCCCTTTTCAAAGCATATGTTTCGACTCCTTCGAAAGCTTTAATAAAACAAGGCATGCACTTTTTCATTTGAAAGTAAAACTAAGGTTTCGACCCCATCAGGAGCTATACTTTTGACACTATACCTTTCGCCTTCCTCCAATCCACTATGTACCATCTAAGTGATACCTTATGTATTGGTTTCGGCTTTGTGGGGGTTCGACTTGATTGAAGGCAGAAGCTATGGGTCGAAAGGTGCTACTAGTAGAGGCGGAACCCACTTTTTGGGGTAAACCTGATTTAATACCAAATAAAGCAAATACTTTCTAAGTAACTTGCCTATGTGTAAGCATGTGATTGATTGCCACAACTTTTAAAATTCTTTACAAAGTAATTGCCGCTTATTATCAGATCCGAATCAAGGAAAATTTAACAATATAGCCCTTCCATTAAGCAAAATCAAAATTGCACTTAAAACCTCCTTCTAAAATAATTTATTTTTCGAAGTAAATCTCTTAGGAAAAATCCGCAAAAATTACAAAAAATCACTTTCACCATGTTATCAAACATATCAGAATTTCAGAACCATATTCTTCCTGAATTAATCGAAATAATTTTTTAAACCAATTTGATCATATTTTCCTTTGAAAATTCATAATAATCTTTCCATAGCTTTGGAAAATTATCAAAATTAAAACCCAACTCCAAAACCATGTTTTACATAACATAAATTTTTCCATGGCATTCAAATATCATTTACAATTGGTTTTTCCCTAAAACCATATAAATCCTTATTCAAATATTTTGATTTAAATCAAACATATTCTAATTCAAGCATATCATCATCCAAAACATCATAAAAATGAATTTAGTCTTAAATCCGAAAACATATGATCATAAAACAAAATAGAGATGGTATAAATTATTATTCACCTTGATTAAGGTAAGGAGATTGGATTGAGACTAAGATTTTTTCCCCTTGCTTTAATTCCTTAGCTTGATTTGAATTTCTCTTCTTTTTTCCTTAATAATGGCTGGCTCTTCTTTTCTTACGCTTTTAAGTTTTTGCAAAATGACATGATGGAAATGAAACAATAAAGAACTAGAATATATAAGGGTAAGGGATTATGTGCGACTATTTCCTAATATACCCTAGTGTAAATTAATTAACTTATAAACCATTCTTAAGCCCATTTAATTTGTTAAGAACGACCGCCTTATTATTTATTCAAATCTCAATCTCCTTATCATTCAAATTATTACATTATTCCATATAATTTATCTAATTAAATCTCCTGAATAATGTTATCAAAAATTAGGGGTGTTACAACTGCCTCAAGTTGCTTGCCGAGGCTTAGGAATACATTGTCGAAATGAAAAAGAAAACCCTCGGTGAAGATGATTTTGACAAAGAGAAGCTGGTATAGGAGATTTTTCACGGGGATGAACTTTAGACCTTGCTACTGCGAGACTTCGATACTTTGACATTCTAGAGCCCTCTAGCAAAGGGAAAAACACCGTCGATTCTTCGAAGTCCAATCCCAAAGGTCGCCCTTCTCTTCAAACAGCCGAAGCGTCAGTTCTCTTAGCTCGGGACAAGATCTAAGCTACGATCTAGACATACCCGACTATCAATCAAATGTGCTGACTCCTATTCTAGAGGGAGCACTCCAGTGCCAATCGAAAGTCAACCAGACACAGTATCCTGCTTTATTCTCCATTATTCAAGAGATTTCGTTCCTCATGCCCAATAGTCATGGGCTATCTTCTTGTTTTTGCCAATTTGCAGGTCTTTCGGGTACCAGCCAAACTCCATGAAGCGGTGTTTCCATAGAGCAACAATCGACATCTACTGAAATTCTGACGGCTACTTACATTCTAGGGCCCGACGCTTAAATTATCGGAGCGCTTGATGATGAAAAAGCAGAAGGCCCGCCGCTGCTAGATGAATTAGACGACGTTGTGATCACTGGTGCCACCGAACATACTGATGAGCTCAGCTTAAAAGAGCACATTGAGAGAGAGGAGTTGTTGAAGAAAAAAAGCTAAGGCGAAACCCACTGACGTGTACATCAACGATCCAAATCTCATCCCACTTCAAGTCATTCCACCCGGAGGGTCGGTTCTCGAAGAACTCCCTCCTCACTCTAAAAGCTCTCCTAACAAGAGCGACAAAGGATCGAGAAAAAGGACAGGCGAAAACCCTGGTGATGGTACTCACAAAAAATCCAAAAGAGAAAAAGGGCAGAAGAGATAGCCATGACTCCGGCTTAGTTTATATATAGCTTGTATAGCTGTTTTCTCATTTGTTGGTCGTGATTGTGCGGGTACGGCCCCCGCTTTTGAATAAACTTGTACCACAATTTTGAAGTTTAGCATGTAAATAAAAGTTCTTTGCTTTCTGTCGAACTCTTATGTGAATTTTGTCAAAGTAGTCGAGGTATTACTTTTCCATTCAATATACTTGTAATTCGTTGCTCGTTGATTCGGATGATAATCCGTTAATTCTATCCCAAGGCCTCTATGTGGTCGTGGCCCGGAGTCGTACCAAACATAGGGCTCAAGCTCTAGTGTTACGCTGTCGGATTCAGCGGTTTGAGTAATTATACTTCTGCCCCCAGTCTCGGGTTAGCGGAGTTAGGTAATGGATGGTCGAACTCCATCCTCAGTGAGTTTATACTCCTCCCATCGGTTTCAGGTTGGAGTTTATGGTGTGAGTGGTCGAATCACACTCATCTAGTTGTTTATACTCACATCCGCACTTTGGTGATAAGAGTTAGTTGGCAGGTAGTTCAATTGCACCCAACTTGTGTTTATACTCCAGCCTACACTCTGGGGACTTAGAGTTATTTTGAAAAATAGTCGGACCGTATTTTCCTTAATCAATAGATTTCCCATCAAATCTGGGGTTTAACTTAGCGAGCGATCGATCGTATCATGATCTCTTTTGATTCATGTTTGTCCTATAATTCAATAGGATTAATTTAGTTATCGGATGGTCAAGTCACATCCATCCCTCGTTAGGTATTCCATCCATCGGGTGGTGAGTAGGAATCATCAGATGAACGGTCGGACCATATTCAATTTTTTTAGTTCAATCATGAACTTATATAATAGGCTAGCCCAAACTCTTCGAACCTGCTTAGACATGTCAATATTAATTAGTAGGGAAATCGTGACTAATATATAATGCTACATCAATCACAGATATGAAGGAAATTTCAAACTTTATTTGCCAAATGGAAAGAAATGTCATAATTTCTCTTATTACATATCTAGAAAATCAAATGCTAAAGTAAATTCGGAAATTGAATACAACTGAATGAAAAAGAATAAACTAAGTGAAATAGCATCATAAATGCTTGCTATTCCATGCTCTTGGGAGTGACGCCATTAACCGTCACTAGCTTGAAAGTTCCCTCTCCAAACCTCTATTCAATGACATATTGTCCTTTCCAAGTAGGATTTATGTGTGATGGGGTAGGAAAAACCCGTTTCAAGATGAGATCGCTGATTTCAAAGGTTTTAGGTCGGACTTTGGTGTTGTAGTATCGGGCAAGTCGGTGTCGATGTGCAGCTGCCCTCAAATCAGCTTCTTCGCGCATCTCATCTACAAAGTGTAGAGATTCTAAAATGAGATCTCTATTCGTTCTGGGATCATAGTAGGTCACTCGATGAGAAGGGACTTCGAGTTCAACAGAAATGACAGCATCAGTGCCGTAAGCAAGGGCGAATAGAGCATAGCCAGTTGTGGACTTATGGGTAGTTTTGTAAGCCCATAGTGCTGTTGGGAGTTCATCCACCCTCTTGCCTCTAGCCTTTTTCAAATGCTTCTTCGGAATGGACTTTATGATTTTGCTTACAGCTTCAACTTGTCCATTTGCTTGAGGGTGAGCGACTGCCGCAAATCTCTTTCAACGATGGCAGAAGTCTTTGAATTCAGCATTATCGAATTAAGTCTCATTATCTGTTATAGTAGTTCATGGAAGACAAAAACAACAGATAATGTTTTAAATGATGAAGTTGATTACTTTATTTGTTGTGATCATGGCCAATAGTTCTGCTTCAGCTCATATTGTGAAGTAATCAGCTGCGACATGGCGTACTTCGCACCACTTTTAGAGATAGGTAAGGAACCGATAATATATATGCCCCACATGACAAATGATCATGGACTGATCATTTGTGTGATTTCCATCGACGGAGCACTCGGAACTTTTGCGTACATCTAGCACTTATCGCACTGCCATACATAATCAGTAGCATCTCGATTGACAGTCGACCAATAATACCTGTAACTGAGTATTTTCTTTGCTAGGGTTTTCCCCCCTAGTGTGATCGCTACATTCCCCTAAATGAACTTCCTTCAGGATCAGTTTTATTTCATCATGAGCGATGCACCGGAGTAGGGGGATGGAAAAAACCTTTTCTATACATAATTTCTTCCTGCATGATATAATGTGAAGCCTTATGAAGGAATTGTCATTTTTCACTCCTTCATTCGGGAAGAACTCCCTGTAGGAAATAGTCTTTAATCGGAGCATCCACGACTCCTTCTCAAGCTCTACCTCTAGTACCTGATCGATTTCCATCAGGTTTATGCTCGAAGCGTTTAATACTTCGACTAAAACCAAGCCTATTTGTTATGCATCCTCGGTTCTAGCGAACTTTGCCAATGAATCGGCCTCTTTGTTTGATCCCTAGGAATGTGCGTAATATCATAGTACTCAAAGTCAGTCAACAGGTTTTGGACTTGGGTAAGGTACGTAGCAAGTCATTGTCATTTAGCTTGGTATTCTCCCCTGACTTGGCATACTACCAATTGTGAGTCACAAAAGATTTCTAGAGATTTTATCCCTAGTTCTGTGGCGAGTTTAAGTCCAGCAATCAGAACTTCATAACATATTGGCTAATCTTCAAGAGTTATAAGCACAATTCCAGCTCCCGAACAATGATCATTGGATGATCCATCCGTATATAAATTCCACCGTATGGTAGGGGTTTCACTGCACTTTGGAAAATCATCCTATGCAATAAATTCTGCTATAAATCCGCCAGCGCCTGACCCTAGATAGCCCTCCAAGGAAGATAAGTGATGTCAAATTGGCTCAGTTCGATGTTCCACTTGAGTAACCTTCCAGACGTCTCAGGTCACTGCAGGACTTGTCGTAACGGCTGGTCGGTGTAAACATTGATAGGATGTGCCTGAAAGTAGGGGCAGAGTTTTTGCGAAGCAATTAACAAGAAATATGCCAGTTTCTCTATCTTTGGATAGTTTCTTTCAGCTCTTGTTAAACACTTGCTAACTTAGTAGACCGGTCTCTGGATCTGATTCTCTTTGCGAAGCAATGAGGCACTTATAGCGTGTATCGACACGGCCAAGTAGATATACAAGTCTTCATGATCTACCAGCTTTGACAAGATGGGAGGTCTCTCTATGTGATTCACCAAACTTTGGAATGCATCTTTACAATCCTATGTCCATTCAAAATTCCTTTTTCCTCTTCTAATTAAGTCAAAGTAAGGAATGCATTTATCGGTAGCCCTGGAAATAAATCGGTTTAGGGTGGCAACCTTCCCATTTAGGCTCTGTACTTGTTTGATAGTCTTTGGCGCTTGAATATTACAAATATCTTGGATCTTTTTGAGATTAACTTCGATTCCATAGGCAATGATGATGAAACCCAAGAACTTTCCTAATGCAACGCCAAAAGTACACTTCTGAGGATTAATCTTCATTTTGTAGTATCAGAGGATATCGAACATTTCTGCCAAGTCTCTAATGTGGTTGCTAGATCGTCGTGGCTTCACGAGCATATCATCCACATATACCATCATCGTCTTTTCAATCTGATCTTTAAACCTTCTATTGACCAGGCATTGGTAGGTTGCTCCTGCATTCTTTAGTCCAAATAGCATTACAACATAGCAATATAATCCAACATCGGTAATGAAGCCGGTGTGCTCTTGATCGGTAATGTGCATCGGGATTTGGTTATATCCTGAGTATGCATCCATAAAAGATTGCAATTTGTGCCCTGCAGTCGAGTCTACCAACTTGTCGATCCTTGGAAGGGGAAAGCTGTCTTTCGGGCGTGCCTTGTTCAAGTCTGAGTAATCAACACATGTTCGCCATTTTCCATTCACCTTTCTCACAAATACATGATTAGATACCCACTTAGGGTAGAGGGCGTCGCGAATAAACCATTGCCTTTAAGCCAATCCACCTCCTTTTTAAGAGCGGCAGAGCTCTTCAGATCCATGCCGCGCCTTTTTTGTTTCACTGTGACATACCTCGGGTCGATATTCAATGCATGGCTTGCAATGGCAGGCGAGATTCTACATATGTCAGAGTGAGTCCAAGCGAACACGTCAAGATTCGCTCGGAGAAATCCAGCAAGTTCTTTCATCATTGGGGGGCTGAGTTGTGATTCGATCTTTAAGACCCATGCGGGGTCGTCATGGCTGACCACGATGTCAATCGTCAGCTCAGTTGGTGTAGCCTTTGTCTCTTTGGGTTCCTCTTCGTCATCCCTTGGATCTATGTCTCTATAGAACCGACTGTGGCGCCCGAGCCAAGGCTCATGTGCTGGTTGTCAACTTTCAATGGCTTGGATGTGGGCAGACCTATCCATACCCTTACTTTTCTCCTTTCGTTGAGCATCCCTCAATTCAGCTACATAACAGGCACATCCGGCTGCCTGATCACCATGAATAACTCCCAAACCATAATCTGTTGGGAACTTCAATGTCAAACACCATGAGACAAGGGCTGCCCGGAACTCAGCTAGGGCCGGTCAGCCCAGAAAAGTGTTGTATGGAGAGCCAACATCCAAAACAACAAATGGAAAAATCCATTATCTTCTGCGGTCACCTTCTCACAACTCCACGGGCAATTCAACATAACCAACAGCTTCAGTTGCAGCACAGTTAAAGCCATGAATGCAGGCTTTAAACGTTTCAAGTCCTTGGCTCCCATCCTCATCTGATCATAAGCTTTTTTGAAAATTATGTTTACAGAGCTTCAACAACCAACCAATATCCTTCTCACTAAAGCGTGTCGTGAAAGTGTTCTATGGATCGTGTAATATGGATATATGATAATACAAAGTGTAGTGATGATAACTATATGGTAAATAGTGCGGAATATAAAAGCAGTATAGTAAAAATGACACCAGAGATTTTTATACTGGTTCGGAGCACCATCCTACGTCCAGTCCCAGACTCCTTCTGGAATTTCACTAATAAGCCTCACTTAACCCGAAGGAACAGGTATATAACCCTTGAGCAGCCGAACAAGGACCTGAGAAGCAGAACAGGATTTCGCCTCAGCAGCCGAAGAGGACTTCACACGCCTGAGCAGCAGAACAGGACTTCAACAAATACAAAAATACTTTTGACTTTGTGTGTTCTTAATAACACGAATTTGTCACTTGTAGTACACCCTTCCTATAATCTTCTCCTCGAGTATAAATATATATATTTGAAGTATATGAAGAATAGAAAGGTCTAGTATTGCTTTAATGCAGAATATTTGAAAGTGTATTGCAAATAGATAGAAGAGCAAAGATAAGAGAATTAGATTATGATTCAATTATTTGAAATGAAGTTGAAATATGTATTTATAAAGATTAGAAAGAAACGACTGTTGGTGAAGAGTTTCGATCGAAGTGTTGTGTCCGAATCTTTTCGTTAGAGGTTCGCAACTCTTCACAAAAAGTCGTGTCTTTTCGAAAAGTGACTGTTATAGAAATTCAGTCAACTGAGCCACTGAGTCAGTCGACTGAATATTCAAAATAATATTTATTTTTAAATTCGTATACATATGTAACTTTGCATGCTGCACAAAAATTCCAGTGTCAGTCGACTGTCTCAGGTGGTCAGTCGACTGACCTGGTTGTTTTTGTGAAGTTTGCACAATTACATAGATATAGTGAATTCTATAACTTTATGCTTATGTATATATATAAAATATTTGATAAATACTATGATTAATATATATAAGCTAATGTAGATGTAATCGAGGAGAGATTTTAACAATATTGACCTAAGACTCAAAAACAAAATACCATAGTCGATGCACCGGTTTTTAAAGTCTCGTCTCCTTATTTCTTTTTGTCGTAACAGTCGTCAAATCTATATGTCGTAGTGATAGCTTCGTGTCATGAATCAAAACCAAGTCTCAATAAGTCGATCATGGCCGAAATGACCATTAGGTCGATCGTCGAAGCCTCCACCTTGTCTGCACCCCTATTTCTAAACATAATATCATCTGCCATTGTGCGTTGCTGCTTTGTCAGAGCTCCATCTTCTATACTCGAACAGCATTCAAAATTCACATGCTTGATCATGCTAGCGTCACGCTCCATCTCATGCCAACTCTTATCAGCTGGATGCGGTCCTCCGACTGTTGTATTGATTACCAATCTTCCACCAGTCCGTGCAGGATCCTTGGTCCTATGCGGTGCTTGTCCTTGGTTGGGATCGGATGTCCCCTACCCGCCATCCTGTGCGGTTTTTACAAACTACTGTAACTTCCTTTCTCGAATCGGTTTTTTGATAATATCCTAGGGATGCCTACATTCATTTGTGTTATGACCATAACACTCATGAAACCAAAAATAATTTTTGGTTTGTTTCTGCTTCTCCATGGATTCTTTCGAAGGCGGCTTCCTATTCTACATGGTATTACAGGTAGACAAATAGACATTCTCTAGGGATGTATTCAGTGGCGTGTAGGTATTGTATATCAGAATCCTAGGCTTTCCTCTTCTAGAATCTCTCTTTCGTTCTTGGCTCCTATCTCCGCCTTTCTTTTGCTGATTTGGTTTGTTCTGGGCATTCACTTGAACTTTTCTAGAACTATCACTAGACTGCTTCACTGCAATGTTATTCTGTACTTCCTCTCTGTTGGCGTCAAAATTGTCCACCAATACTCAATTATAAGTGAAAGCAACAATATCCAGTCACAGATCACAGATAGAATAAATGTAGAGAATATAATATGAAGAATAGCCAAAATTAAAATGAAAGGAGTAAAAAAGACAAGATTTATAGTGGTTCGGCTATCTCTGGCCTACGTCCACTCCAGAAAAATCCTTTTTATTATACTGAATTTTGATTACAGTTACAAGCTGGAATTTCTGAAACAAAAATGGCAGAGTAGCTTTTAGGTAGAAGATGAAGAGAAGCAGAATGAGAATCCCCTTTTCTGAAGCCACACCTACTGTATTTATAAGCAAAACCCCGGCTACAGGGCCTCCTCACTCATATAGGCCCACCAAAACCATAGTCGAGCCCATATCGTCAATCACTACCGACCTCAAGTTGATAACATGCTGACCCGAAGTTGCCTTGATGATGACCCGAAGTAATCTTGTTGCTGACCCGAAGTAGACTGGTAGCCGACTCGAAGTAACCAGCCTAGGCCGACCCCATCCAATCTTTCCTCAATGTCGACCCCATGTTGAAGCCTTGCCAACCCGAAGCATTCCCAACACTGACCCAAAGTAATTGCCACACTGATCCGAAGTAAGTGCCGACCCCTTGTAATAGCCGACCCCTTGTAATAGCTGAGCCCAAGTTGTATGCCGACCCGAGCACTGACCCAAAGACCAACCTGCACCGACTCGAAGTGAATCCATAGCCGCTCCCTCTCAACTCCTGATGTCGATCCCACAAAGTCATACACCCTTCATACAAATGCCGACCTGAAGCACCTAGTATGTCAACCCAAAGCCAAAGCTACGCCGACCCCAAACAATGCCAACCCCTTTCAAATATGCCGACCCAAGGTTATTCCCATTGTGACCCAAAGAAAACACCCTCCTATCCCGAAGCAAACCACATGGTGACTCGAAGCAACCCCTTGGCTGACCCAAAGCAACCCGACCTTTCCCGAAATCCATATCCCGAATACTCGGCATCGTTTATCTATCGACCATGCCCAATTCCGGCTTCATATTCACATTTATTATCTATAATCGATTGTCCATCCATCCATTCGAACCTAAACCATAATACTCTAGCCTCGATAACCGTGCAGCCCATTAAGTTAAATCTGCATGTCTACGGCCTCGCCAAAATGCGAGTTAACACTCTCCACTTTGTCCCACAACATTCTTCTTACTAGAAGATCTGGCTTCCTCTTTCCTTAAATAATGAGCCGCCTTTGCATAGAAGCGTTCCAATGTTGTGGGTGGCTTGTCCACTAACCAATCGCCAAAATCAAATTTTGGTGCAATCCCTCTTATTACGGCCATCAATATTGCATAGTCATTTGGATTACTAATTTCTATGATAGCTGCATGGAATCTCTCCAAATAATCTTTCAACGATTCTCTTGGAGCCTGGATCACACTAAATAGGGACATTACATCTTTAGGGCGAGTTGTGTGCATACGGAACTGCATGCATATAGAATTGTTCCATAAACCTTATTGCTAAATCATCAAATCTAGATATTGACCATGGGGGTAATCTCGTGAACCACATTGTTGCTATTCCAGAGAGAGTTATAGGAAAACATCTACACTTAGTCACATAATTTGCTCGTGCGGAATCCATCATCCATTCATATCTTATGATGTGCTCCTTGTGGTTGGTTTTTCCCCTCGTAGACAGGCATTGACAGCATGTTGAATCTCCTTGGATACTCTGGTGTAGGACATTGTCCGTGAACGGGGTATGGCTTCTCGAGATGCCCCAATCGTTGTTGGTCAAGCCTAGGCTCTCTGTCACTAACTGTCTAACCGTAGCCGACAAATCTGGCGTTTGGATAGTTGGTGCCAAGCGATGGTCATGTTCCACCTCACGTGTATCATCCGGTCGATGTCTATGGGCCATTCCACGCCTTCTTAGTTTAACATCCTCTCGATGTAGATCTCGTAAATTCACTTCATCGTCATTCCAGGGAAGGAATTAGTCAACATTCAACTGAACTCCATCATCTAAATAAGTCGCAGCAGTTCCAGCTTGGATCCCAACATGGATAGGTAAGTTCCCTCCTCTGGAGGAGGGATCGGTATCGATCCCTATAGAAGGATCAACACCGATCGGCCTTGGTAGACCGAGAAGGTTTGCTTGTTGATGCCCAGATGTTTTTGCACGATATTCGTCAATTTTGCGACACATGTGTCTATGATACTCGTCTGATGAACTAGAACTCTCTGATGTAGAGTAAGGGGTAGGGTCCCTCCTTGCTTTCCTACGCTATTGTTGATTGAGTTGATTCATTAGATCAATATTGGCTTGAATCTGCGAAATCAATTATCGAAGGCTATCCACTAGCTCCCTCATTAGGTTTTGGAATTTAGCTCTTGTAATGGAATCAGCTGGATTTCAGATTTCAACTGGATTTGCATTCACATCCATTGGTTGACTGCTCGGGCCTCCTTGCTCTAGCATTCTTGTTTCCTTCTACGTTCTAAGAAGTAGATCTAATGTTCCTAACCATCGTTAATAGCTTTTCTTAGACTTTTGCAAATTTGAATAGACCAAGCAAGCACCTTGAAGATAACTATAGATCTCCTTTAGGGGATTTGTGTAATCCAGTAGCAACAAAGTGATCCTAATAAGCTGAGAATCAAGGTTCTTGGCGAAAGCACCAAAATGTTTGCACTAAAAATTGGTACAAACACCCAATAGAAGTTTTTAAGAGAAATAAATGAAGAATGTAAAATGAAAACAGAGGATAATGACTATGAAATTGCAATAAATTGAAGCAATAACACGAACACAATGATTTATAGTGGTTCGACGTTGTATGCCTACGTCCACTTTGAACAGATTGCTTTATTAATCACTTTGTAAACTGAGTACAATATGGATCAGATGAAAATCCTAAGTTACACTAGAGTACAAAGCAACTAGCAGCGTAAAGGTCCCCAAAATGAACAAGCAAGCCTGTATTTATAGATGAAGATGTCCAAATATCTTTTTGAAAACTCGACATAAGGACCTTCAGAACCATACAGACCTATAAAAGGGATTACATGGCCAAATTCCCAAAGAATAGGGATCGATACCGATCCCTATCCTGGAGAAAATTGGGGGTACGATCCTTGTGGTAGCTTTCCCATGTTGAAATATGCTTAGCCTCTAAGTTTCATGCCAATTGGATTAATAGAACTCGAGTTATTTCTTGATCCTTGCTTGAATATGAATTGCTTGCTGATTTCAACCGACCCCTATTGAGGGAAGAAGGCCGATCCCTCCGACTCAATCCTTTTGAGATGCGATCCCTAGGGTAAGCTCCTTAGGGTCCGCACATCTTTCTCATAAAATTTCATATGCATTGGACTTGCAGATCTTGAGTATTAATTGTTTTTTATTGAACTACATTAACTTCCTAAAACATACCTATCCCTATTTTGCAAGTTGATTTTTACCGATCCCTCCTATATGTTGAACCATATTCCATACTTTGAACATTCTGCATTGCATATCTCTCAATTTCGTTCGATCACGACTTCATATTACTGTACCTGAATTTCGGACCCTAAAATCATCACCTTGGAATTATTGGCCTTGATGACCGTCGAATCTAACTCATCCAATCAGATCGAATATAGTCGAGTCACAATGCTGGATAACACCATTATTATTATTCATATCTAGTTAGATTTTATACACACATGGATATATATATATATATCACGTACTATTATATATATCTTGTCAATTTGGAATATATATATGTATAAACTTATTGTTATTAAGGATAAAAATGTAAGCTGCTAATGGTGACCAAAACCCTAGAAAGAAACCAATCTCCGTGGAAGACAATGAAATCAAGGATACTAGATGTTAAGAGGTATGAAATAAGAAAGTAAACAAAGCTGGGGCTACAGCCGATCCTAAAATCAAAGGAAGAAAGGAAGGCGACATGGTCCATCAACATCATTTTAAAGAAGGCAAGTGCATGTGGGTAAAGGCAATTGTAGGAAACCCTCGTATGAATGGTGGGGTATAGCGATCTGACAAGGAAAATGATGAAGTGGGAGAATTTGCTGATTTGGATGACATGGTTTTTGATGACATAAGAAAATGTGGAATAATTCAATTTATGTTTATCTAGTTGGTAGAAGGCCATATTATGTGCATTTAAATGCTTACATAAGGAGAGAATGGAAACCATCAAGTACGTGGAATGTATTTGCTCGAGAGAAAGGATTTTATCTTATTATGATGGTAAGAAAGTATTAGACGGGGGACCTTGGTTCATGGACAAAAAGTTGGTTTTACTAAAAAGTGGGAACCTAATTTAAGGTTGGAAAGGGATATGCTTGAATCTCATCCAGTTTGGGTGAGAATGTTAAATCTTAATTTATCTCTATGGGGTGCTAGAGGAATCAGCAAACTAGCTAGTTTGATATGTATGCCTTTAGCCATGGATGAGTACACAAGAAATGTAAAGAGTTTAAAGTATGCAAGGGTCTTAATTGATGTTAAGGCAGATGATGAGTTGAAAAAATTAGTGAGAGCAAAAGATAGTAAGTGTAATATTTTCCCATAGGACATTAAATACGAGTTTGTACCTCTAATTTGTAACAAATATGCAAATGTGTTGGGCACTCTGATGCACAGTGCTCCACTATAGTTCCTCCTATTAAGCAAATATGGAGAAAGAAAGAAACACATATCCTAGAAAGTAGTAGTACTGGAAGTTGTTTATGTACCACCCTTGGTGGTCAAAATAAAAACTAGTACCCTACTTCATCGGCTAAGAACTTGCAGACCACTGATAGCACAACCAAAAACCACATCAACCTATGTATATACAACAATATAATGTTAACTATAATACACAGTCCATGAGAAAGATCCTGAGAAGCGATGGAAAGAGCTGGTGCATAACAGGATCGAGCCGAATCATTTGATGGTACCTAGGAGGGGAAAGAATTCTAAAGCCCTACCGAGGAGGGCAGTAATCTGTGCCCTGAAACATTACTAGAATTAAGTAACTTGAACATTTAGCTCTACCATGCGGATGATGAGGAAGAAGAAGAAAATATTCTAAGTCATACACTAAACCAAATCAGCAATTCTAGAACAGAAACTAAAAGTAAGGCGAGTACTTTGCGAGAGAATTCTCCTACCAAATTGAGGAGTAGGTCCCTCAATTCTAAAGGTCAATAATAAGCTAGAATGTAAGAGCTCTAAATAGCGATACCCATAAATTAGACCTTTATAATCTGAGAAGGACCTATCTGCCTTTAATTTTGGGTATTTTAGAGAATAAGTTTAATGATAATCTCTTAGTTTCTTTTCTGTATTCATGGGTGATGAATTGGGGTTCATTTATAATAATGATCTTAGAGAAAAAGGTATAATCTTACTCATATGGAACAAAAATGTTCAGCAAATGCAAATCATAGACAAAGATGAGAGATAGATTTTAGTTAAAGCGCAAAATACAAGAGGGTTAATTATATGTATCACATATGCCTATGCTAGCAATTTGGCGTCTAGTAGAACTACTCTATGGAATAAACTTAAAAACATAGCAATGAGTATATGATGTCCATGGATAGTTAAGGGGGATTTTAATGCTAGTCTTAAAGCAGAGGAAAAAAGTGGTCTTAAACTAAAAGTCGTCGAGTTAGCCGAGTTTAACAACTGCGTAGTTACTGCTGGATTGATGGAGCCTGTCCATACCGGCTTGAAATATACATAGAGGAGTGGTAAGTGAATTTTTTTTTCATGTAGACTGGATAGAGAGCTTATCAACTCAGAGTGTATTAACTTGTTTTTAGACATTAAAGTTAACATTTTTGCCAAACTCTATTAGCGACCATAGTCCACTTCATATTACATTAACTAAAAAGATCAATTCCAAGAAGGGCAAGCCTTTCAGATATGCTAATGAATTGCATTTATAGGAAGGTTACAATGAAGCTGTTAACTTTGAATCACATTAGCAAGTAAAGGGTTGTTATTCCTACAAATTAATACACCTGCTTCAATTTTATAGGCAAAGGTTGAAGGAATGGAATATGTGTAGGCCTAAGGATAATGACAAAAAATTTCAACTACAACATCTGTGTGAGGACTATTTGCACTAGATTGACTCTGGATCAGCTAATGGAGATGCCTGTAAGATGTACTACTGTTAAACCAAAAGTTGGATCAACACCCAGATATCAAATGAAAACACCAGTTCAAATTAAATAAATAGAAAAGCAGTAAAAAAAGGCACAATTTTTATAGTGGTTCGGCGTAATCTCCGACCTACATCCACTTTAATCTTTTATTAGTTGTTCTCTCCCTAAATTACAATTAGCTACATCAGATCTGACCACCATCTATTGAATCTTAAATTTAGAGTGAAGTTTCTAGAGTGTTTGAGAGGCACTGGTACTAAGAATTTGCTGATCAAAGTCCTAGAAGAGCAAATAGTTGTTTCCTAGGTGACTCTAATAGAGCAGAGATTAGAGGTGAAGAAATGGTAAAGTCTCTACGGTCCGAGCATTCAGATCCTCTTTTGGTTGCTTTACGGCTTGTATTTATAGGGAAAACAGTCGTGTTGGGCCAGAAATCCACCTGGGGCAGAGTCCAAATATCAGCCCGAAGTAGTGTGAAAAATTGCAGGATCTCCTGAGTTAACCACAGAGGTCGGTGCCGACCTCTAAAATCGGTGAAAACTTCTCTCTATAGTTCGAATCACTTCGAACATTCTTGCATCCTTCTTCTTACTTCATTTTAAGGTGTCCCATCCTGTTTCCACTGATCGTTGGTCATCAAAACAAGTTGGTACCTACCTCTCTCCAAAACAGCTCGGTATCAGCCTTTTTGCCTAAAAGGTCGGTGGTGATTTTTTTCTTAGCTTGAAATGACTTGTACTCTTTTCCAGCACTCTTCTAATTCCATATGGAGGTGTCCCAAAGAGGCCGCATCATATACGGAGTTAATGAGAGAGGTCGATACCTACTTGAGAGGTCAGTGGTTACCTCTCTCCTTAGTGTATTTTTTGTCCAAATTTCTTGAGCTCAATTCTCTAATCATTTTAAGTGTGCCTCCAAGTTTTCAAGTCGTTTCATCCTCGTTTGAATCTTCTAAGTCCAGTTGAAATACGCTTTTCTTAAAAGCGGGTTAACACTTGGTCCCCAAAGTTTGCCTTTCGAATGTAAGGTGTGCATTACTCCAGAACAAGTTCCAATAATCAGTCTTTGATAGTTGAGATATCCGGCTACTTCGATCTTGGTGAATCGTGTAGTTCCTTTGGGTTCTCTTATCAATCACGGGTTGTTCCAAACCTGTTACAGCCTAAGAATCTGCCTAAGTGTAGTTTATACATCACAATCATTCCAATTTCATTTGGAGGTATTATATCACATATCTCTTATTACATCACATATCTGATTTCATTCGAAGTTATTACATCACACATCCAAAATCGTCCCTTGTTCATTCAATATTTACTGGTTTTATTTTAGTTACAAGGCATTCAAATCCTTTTATCAAGTTTGTTTCCGTTCTAAGGTTTAATCTCTCTAGATCATTTTTCATTTAATTTAATGTTTTAACGTGCGATCTCTTCGGATCGTTTATTGTTTAAGTTAAGAGGATGATCTCTCCGGATTGTTTAATGTTTAATTCAAAGGGATTATCTCTCCGGATCATTTATCGTCCAATCTAGGGTTTTAATCTCTCCGGATACTTGCTGAGTCCACTTGCTCTCTGACAAAGGAACTCAACGACCAAGCAAGCCCATTCGCTTACTATCCAATGAGGGGACTTACTTTTCATAAAAGTCCATCCACTCGCTCTCCGACGAGGGAACTTGCACCTTGCACTCCGGTCCCGTCTATACAGATGGGACGTCAAGCGATCAATATCCATCATCACATTCAATGTGGATTTTTCAAAATTCAAATATTCAAATAAAATCAAGGAAAATAAGCAGAAATCCTAAGTGTTCATCCCAAACATTCGACTCAAAGCATGCCTAGAGACTAATCTAGGTCTCGTGCACGTGTAAGCGGTCCAAGGTTATTATTATCTTGAGCAATTACCCCAAACATCCGACTAAGAGTGTGACTAGGGTCCAATCTAGGTTTTGTGCATGTCTAAGTGGTCTGGGGTCATTATTGTCTTTATTGCTAAATAAAAAAACAAAAATGCAAGAAAAGAAACAAAAAGGCAGAGTGCAAGAATCAGATTTGACTAAAGGCAGAGTGCAAGAATCAGATTTGACTCCCGTTAATCTCGATCATTGGATTTCGTGTCTCGGATCAAATCCTTGGTTGTTCCTTGATGCATTTGCTACGGATGGTGGTTACCCCGGCAGCACCACTGCAGTTCTGTTCTTGATGTACCATGGCAGGTGGTTGCTCCGAACTAGTTCTTTTATCTGGCCATGAAGATGTCGACACTCGTTCGTTTCATGGCCATCTAGCTCATGAAAAATGCAAAACTTTCCAGATCTTTTCTCGTGATCGGTAGGTTCTCTTCATGTAGGCTTCCGACAGGGGATTTCCCCTAGTGTCTAGATATATCCTCTCTGAGGTCTCAGTCAAACTAATGTAGGAAGAGAATTTCGGCTCCCTCCTTTGTCGCTTTGGTTCTACAAACTTATTATCAATTCTTCCTTTCCCTTTGTCCTTTCCTATTCCTGCTCTGGATAGTCCCTGTTGTCCACATCATTAACTTCAGCATCCTCAGCTTCAGCCTCGGCTTCAGCATTTCCTATCGTAAATATCCCTCAGCTTCATAGTAGAGTTCTGTAAGATCCATAGGTGGATCCCTTTACAGTGAAACTTTGAACTCGGTTTTGCTTGGGACTTCAGATACTGCCGCCATTAGGATTAACGATGGACTTTGCTTGTCCAGTGCAGCTGCTACTACATTGAATCTTGTCAAATAGATTCTCAGGGTCTCTCCGGGCCTTTGTTTATGCTTGATAGTGTCAGTACATTCTTTGTTATGAGACGTGAACTTTGAATTGTATTAAGAATTCACTCACTAAGTGGTCCTTGTACTTGTGGACCCATTCTCCAACTATCTGAACCACATCGCTGCCAAGTCCGTTAAGTATAATGTGGAATACCACCCCACTACCTCCTCAGAAGCACCTAACACCTCCATATGTCGGATGTATATCATCAAATGAATTGTCCGGTCTGTCTTTTCATCATACATTTCCATCGTCGGAAGCTTGAAATCGGGAGGATTCCTGTGTTATGGATATTAGAAGTGAATGAATTTATGTTCATTTCCTCCAAACCCTGATCTGGGGGTCCTCCTCTAACTATTCTTCTTACCAACTCAATAATCCGGTTTTCACCGTCCAACAAAGATCTTTGTCAAAAAGCGATATTCTGGCCCCAGCTCCTGTAGGGGAATTCCGGTACATACTCTGGCATGTACGCCTCTGGCTGCGCATTAGTGTTCTGAACCGCACCTTTATTTTCATTCTGTCCTACGTTCCTACAAGGAAGCTTTGGCACATATTCTTCTGATTATTGCTCATTCACATTTTGATTTGTGTTTCTGGCTCTAGTGTTGTCCATTCCCGACATCCTAGCAATCACACCAACATTGCCCCCAAGTGTAATTCTCTTGGTACCAAGTTGATTTAGGTTGGTACCCAGTTTTTCTGTTTATAGAGGCATTATTCTAGTTTGCTCCACTCCAACCCAATATGCTTCTGCATTAACTCCTTGTCCTTGGCTCTAAGCTCCAGCAACTCTAGCTATTCCTTGTTGTCCCATCCTTTGGAAAAGTCGATCAAGCATTTCTTGTTGTCTAGTTATCACTCCATCCTGCATTTCCTTCATCATTCTCTCCATCTCTTATCTGGTCATGTAGATGGATTGATGATAATTTGAGGCCACTCCTGGCTGCACCTAGGCTTTGATTGACTTCCTCCAGTTTTAGATTTGGTGCTTGGTTTCTTCATCTTCTCCAAATCTCATATTTAAGCATCAATTTTTAAAATCTAGCTTTGTTCTCAGTGAAAGCACCAAAATTTTAACCTAAAAATTGGATCAAAACCCAGATATCAAATAAAAGCACGATTTCAGATTAAATAAAAAAAAGCAGTAAAAAGTGGTACAATTTTTATTGTGGTTTGGTGTAATCTCCGGTCTATGTCCACTTTAATCTTTTATTAGTTTTTCTCTCTCTGGATTACAACTAGCTATATCAGATCTAACCACAATCCAATGGATCTTAGATTTATAGTGAAGTTTCTAGAGTGTTTGAGAGTTACTAGTACTAAGAATTTGCTGATCTAAGTCCTAAAACAACAAATAATTGTTTCCCTGTTGACTCTAATAGAGAGAGAGTCTCCACGGTCCAAGAATTCAAATCCTCTTTTGGTTGCTCTATGGCTTGTATTTATGGGAAAATAGTCATGTTGAGCTAGAAATCCACCTAGGGCAGAGACCAAATAGCCCAAAGTAGTGTGCAAGTTGCAGGATCTCCTGAGTTAACCATAGAGGTCGGTACCGACCTCTCAAGTCGGTCGTGACTTCTCTCTGTAGTTCGAATCACTTTGAACCTTCTTACATCCTTCTTTTTACTTCATCTTAAAGTGTCCCATGCTGTTTCCATCGATAGTTGGTCATCCAAAACAAGTCGGTACCTACCTCTCTTCAAAACAACTCAATATCAGTCTTTTTGCCTAAGAATTCGGTAATGATTTTTTTCCTTACCTAGAAATGACTTGTACTCTTTTGCAGCTAAAAGAGAATTAAAAATAAGTAAGCAGGAGGAATATGGTAAGGGTAAAATGGGAATAACCTTTGTTCGTATTCCATAAACCCTTCGATTCTTCATTCCCCATTCATTTTAACTATCACAAACAAAACTAAAACCCTAAAGGAACTCGACCGGCCACCATTAAGAGGAATCAAGGAGAAGAAAAGCTAGGATTCTAGTAGAAAACATAAGCAAATCAATCTAAAGGCAAATCTCAAACTTCTTAACAAAAAGCCAAGGTAAATAGTTAGTTTACATCTCACTTCTGGTAATGATTTCGGTTTCATATTAGATCCGAACTATGTTTGCAAATAATATGCCATGTTATGTTTGGTAAAATGGATATATATGCTTGTTGATGGTTTATATGGTTTAACCTATTAAATGACATTCAAATGAGTTGCGTTTTTGATATATGGTCAAAATCATCATTTTAGAAGTGGGTTTCAAGTTTTATAATTTTATAAGTGATTGTAGATTTATTATGAATTTTCTATGAGATAAAATAAATAATTTTGGGTTTAAATTATTTAAGTGATTAAATAATATTTTCAGGTCTGAAATTTATATATGTTAGAAAGCATATTTAAAATGAATTATTGTGATTTTTGGGATTTTTATCAAGTGTTTTACTATGGCTATTAGATTATTTAAGTTAGAGGACTTAAATGTTTTATTAAGGAGAAGGGCTTATTTGCTTAAAATATTTAAATTGTGAAATGTTGAATTTGGTAGCCTTTTTGAAAAGAATTTTGGTAAAGAATTGACAACCAATCATATTTTGGAAAATTATGCAAGTTAGGTGAAAATGAATTACTTTAAAAAGCATAAAATTAGTTTAGTTTCAAATTACAACTTTGCCACTTCCATCGCTTGCTTCTGTCACCATACCTAGTAACCCTTTAGCACCCATTCGAAACCAATGCACATGGTATCAAGCAATTGGTACGTCGTGTATTAGAGAAAACGGAAGGAAAGGATGGTGCGAAAGTATGCTTTCGAAAGGGTTGAAGCTACTTTTATTAACTTTCAAATCCATTAACTTGCCTTTGTTTTTAAAAGAAGCTTTCGAAAGGGTTGCCGCTTTTGAACCCCTTTGATATCCTAGCTGCCATACCTTTCGCACTAGTTAGAAGCCGCTTTTCTTTATAACCTTAAAAAATGTATTCAAAAGGAAGGCTTTCGTCTTCTTAATATTGAAGTCGCCTTCCCAATGCTTTCGAAAGGGGCGTCTTAGCCGTTTTTACCAATTGTTTCGGAAGCAAAAGTTTCGAAAGGATAGCTTTCGAATGTGTCCTCTTTTATACTTTGTAGTTGTTTTGTGTTCAAACTATAATTTCGAAAGTAATACTTTTAATTGGTTTTGAAGCTATGCTTGCATAACTTCTTACTTAAACCCAATGCCTTCGATAGGTATGTTTTTAATGACTTCGAAAGGTATGTTTTCAATGCCTTCGAAAGGTATGATTTCAGTGTTTCGAAAGGTATGTTTTTAAGAGTTTCTAAAGGAATGTTTCCAATGCTTTTGGAAGATATGTTTAATGGTTTCGAAAGAAGACGTCTAAGGTTTTAAGCAATGACTTCGAAAGGGATGCTTTCAATGATTTCGAAAGGGATGCTTTCTATGATTTCGAAAGGGATTGTTAAAGGTTTTAAACAATGGTTTCTAAGGTATTGTTTTGGCTTTATAGCCTAATATTTTCTGAGTTATAAAGGGCTTTAACTTATTTCAAAGGGATAGATAACCTTATTGATTTTATGTTTTCATCAACATTGTTTTGTAAAACATATATCATGGCATAAGTATTTTGAGTAAAGCAAAGAGTATGATTTCCTTGTTTTATAAAGATATGATTTCTAGGGCAAATCATTTGTAAAGATTGCTTTCAAGGAAATGAAATTGGAATAGGGTAGTTAACCATAAGTATATGACTCGGATATTAGAAGACCAGATGGGACTGGTACGGGGTCGCGCCCTATACTTTAGCTAGTTGCCCCTAGCTAATATAAGTTCAAAATTCCAGTGTGTAGGGCTTTGTCATAGGTGAGACTAAAATGAGGTTACACATAGAAAGGAATATACAGAGTAAATATAGGTTATTGATGAGCCTGCAAAAACATTAGGATCAGTTGACCCTTGGAGAAGTAAGTTAAGGACAGAATGTCCAGTATTGTATCTAACAGAAGTTAGAATATTTATTATGTTCGGTAGGCTCGAGTCAGCCAGTGGTAAATAGTTAGCCAGATAAAACTATAATGTTTGGACAGATAGTCCATTGATTACCTGATTTATATGCATATATTTTATTGCTATTATTGCTATAATCAATTTGATTGCATGATTTTGATTTGCAAAAGATATGATTTTAAAAGGATATTAGTGAGGGGAACCCGTTCCAATAAGCGGCGTGGTCTCACTTAATATCAGTAAAGCGAGATGTAATAGAATTATTCATACCAGGATTTATGTCTGATTCGAAGTTTATGTTTTCCCCTTAAACTCTCGGGTGCTCAAAATTAAATTTGAGTAGATTGAGATTTAAGGAGTTTTCAGGTTTAGTAGGTTAGACGAATAAGCTTCCGAAGACGTGCAGCAGGCAAAGTTAGCTATGTAGGAGTTATTTAGTAGTATTTCCACTACGATGTATTTATGACCGATATGTCTATCTGTCTAGTACTCTGATCATCCAAGAGGGCATCTTAATATGTTGCTCTTGGCCTATTTTGTAATAATTATATTTGATTAAAACCTGAGAATTGTTTTTGGGATTATGTAATTGAATATGAAATATTGATTTGAAATGTAATTAGAAATGCTATTTTTTAAATCTGTATTGATTTTATTTCATATTCACGTGCTTTTGATATTATGGATACCATTAACATTACCATATTTTGTCACCAGAAGTTAATACTATGGATGACTGCATCATCTGTAGCACTTAGCTTCAGGCCTTAAAATAAGGGATGTTACAACTTAGTTCAAAGCATAGATTTATGAAAACTTAAAAGAAATTATGAACATAAAATGATTTTTGAAAACATAATCCTATGGAATTAGAAAAAAAGATTGGGGTATGGGATAACGCTATAGTAACGTACTTGTATTTGCTCTATATAAGTATACGCTTTATCTCTATTCTCCCATCTCTCTTAGGCTATTCTTCTGTAACTTATAAAGACTCTATTGGAGATTTTAAGGAAGTAAGATATGGATGATAGGAATGGAAGAGTTTACTTTAGTGGAGGAATCACCACAACCAATGGAAATGCTAGACCAAACACTAGAAGGAATCCCGGTCGGGCACAAGCTGCTAATGTGGGTGCTAGAGCGCCGCAAGTTTATATGGGAGCTATGTATCAGTTCTTTGTCAACCTGATGCAAGCTAGAGCTACTACAGGACTAGTTGGAGAAAATGTTGGGGAAGGAAATCAAGGAGCTCCGGTGGTTAATAACTATGCAGTATTGAGTAGAGACTATGCTAGGCTTGGAGGAAAGCCGTTTATCGGCATCGAGGACGCAATTGAAATGGAGAATTGGTTGCTTCATTGCGAAAGGATCTTTGCTGATTTGGGACTTAACGATGAACGGAAAAGGAGATTGGCATCTAGACAGTTGTAAGGAGCAGTACTATATTGGTGGAACAGTGTTACTGTAGGAGTAGCCGAAGAGGCTATGACTTGGGCGAAGTTCAGAAGGAGGTTTGAAGAAAGATTCATGTCAGAGATCGCCAGGTCAACTCTGCTCAGGAAGTTTGCTGAGTTGGTGCAGGGAGACATGACAGTTCTTGAGTATGCCACCATATTTGAGGAATTATCTAGTTATGGACATGCTATGGTTGGTACGGTTATCAAAAGGAATGAGAAGTTCATCCGTGGATTGAGACCCGAGCTTGTTAAAGCAACTTTACCACATATTAGGGATTTGTGCGATGTAGTTGTTAAGATGGCTTTGAGAAATGAGGAGATGCTCGCTTTCTTTAATGGTAACAAAGCAGTGGAAACTCAAGCTGGGCAGAACTAGAAGAGAAAGTTTTTCCACAAAAAGGGAGCTTAGAAGGGAGGAGCTGCCAAGAAGGCAAAAGCTGATCTGGTTTGCTTTAAGTGTGATAAGAAGGGACATTTTGCTCATGAGTGTCGGATAGGAAAAGCAAAGAAGGCCGCAGACAAGAAAGAAGTGAAATGCTTCAACCATGATCAGTTTGGATGTTAGAAGAACCAGTGCTAGGAACCAGTTAAGGATGGAAAGGGCAAAGTGTTTGCACTGGAACCAGCGACCTCAAGACCAACAGTAGGGGAGAAAGGAAAAGTTGTGTTGGGAGGTACGCTTTTGATTCATGGTATGTCAGTTAGAGTTCTATTTGATACTGGTGCATCACATTCTTTTATATCTCATTGTTTGGTAGAAAAGCTTAACCTAGAACCCTCATACCTAGTTACTTCCTTAAGGGTTGCAAATCTCATTGTTAGGTCATATATTTTCTTGCAGTTTGCATGTATTTAATTTCGTAGGATTCGGAATTATTTTAGGTATGGATTGGTTAAGTAAGTATGATGCTAGGATATTTTTCCATGACAGGAAAATATCACTTAGACACCCTAGTTGTAGTGATCGGATTATATACACTGTTGAAAACCCAAAATTAGATTCCTTCACTTTGTTGGGTGTTATGGACGAAGAAGACGAGTTGAATTGATTTTTCATTGTTATAGAATTCGCGGATGTCTTTGAGCCCATGATAAGACTACAGCCGAAATGAGCCATTGAGTTTTGGATAGATTTAGTACCAGGATCTGAACATGTGAGTAGACCGCCAAGTAGAATGACACCTACCGAGATGAAAGAGCTAAAGGTATAGTTGGTGGATTTAGAAGGTAAGAATTTTATCATACCAAGCAGTTCTCCTTGGGGAGCAGCCACAATATTTGTTAAGATAGTGGATGGATATTTGAGGTTGTGTATTGATTGTCGTAAACTGAATGAGAAGACGATAAAGAACCAATATTTGTTACCTAGGATTGACGACTTGTTCGACCAGTTGAGTGGAGCCAAAGTATTTTACCAATTGGATTTGGAAACAGGGTTCCACCAATTTAGAGTTGGAGAGGATAATATTCCTTTGACGACGTTTAGACCAGATATGGATCGTACGGATGCTTAGTGATGCTGTTCGGACTGACTAATGCGCCAGAATTCTTCATGGACTTGATGAACAGAATCTTCCAGGAGCATTTGGATAGATTTTTATTAGTATTCATAGACAAGATATTGATATATTCCAAATATGAAAGAGGTCATGAAGTTCATCTTAGGATAGTGCTTGAGACACTGAGACAACATCAGTTGAAGGCAAATTTTTCGAAATGTCACTTTTGGAAGAAGGAAGTGAAGTTTCTTATTTATGTAGTCTCAGAGAAAGGATTGTCAGTAGATCCGACTAAGATTGAGGCAGTGAATAATTGGAAGAGACCCAAGACAATGACTGAGATAAAGAGTTTTCTTGGGTTAGCTGGCTACTACCAGAGATTCATTAAGGATTTCTCACGGATAGCCGCACCGATGACTAAGCTAACTCGAAAAGATGTGAAGTTTGTTTGGACTGATAAGTGTGAGGAGGCATTCCATAAACTGAAACAATTATTGACTAATGCACCTATGTTAGTTGTTCCAGAAGGGAATCATAGCTTAGTGGTATACATGGATGCATGTAGAACATGATTAGGAGCTATGTTAATGCAGAGAGGTGAAATGATTGCCTATGCTTCTCGATAGCTCAAACCGTATGAATTTAAATATCCAACTCATGATTTGGAATTAGCTGCAGTAATTTTCGCATTGAAGGTGTGGAGACCTTACCTTTTGGGAGAGAGATTCGATTTGTTTACGAATCACAAGTCACTAAGATATTTATTCTCCCAGAAGGAGTTGAATATGAGACAGTAGAGATGGCTAAGTTCATAGCTCCATACGACTTTGGTATTGAGTACACACCAAGAAAAGGAAATAAGGTTGGAGATGCACTTTGCAGAAAACATTAGAATGCAATATTGACAATGATAGCTGAGTGTAAAGATTTAGAAGCATTGAATACATGTAGAGTACAATGGAGATCCGAGACTAGTTCTAGATGAGAAATCGCCATGTTATCATGTTTAGAAGTTCAACCGATGATGATCGAAAGGGTTGCATCTTAGCAAAAAGATGACCCAGTATTTGCTAAGAAGATTAGAAGGCTAGTGGCCAAAGCCGAGATTGATGATCTAAAGGATTTTAGTCATGACCAAAGAGGGTGGTTGAGAAAGATAGGACGATTGTGTGTCTCGAATGTAGAAAACCTAAGGACGGAGATCCTTAGAGAATATCATCGATCAAAATTTAAGATTCATCCTAGGGGGACTAAGATGTATCAGGATATGAAAAAAAATTCTTCTAGGAAGGTATGAAGAGAGGTGTAGGCTTATGGGTGAGGCAGTGTTTGAATTATCAACAGGTAAAAGCCGAAAATCAGAAACCGAGTGGATTACTCTAGTCTTTGGATATTCCACTCTGGAAATGGGATTTTATCTCAATGGATTTCATACACGGATTGCCAAGGTCGAATAGAGAAAATGAGAGTATCTAGGTTATAGTAGACAGGTTGACTAAGAGTGCACACTTTATACCCGTTAAGTCGACCAGGACCGCGCTGGATTTAGCTAAGTTATCCATGAAGAATATTGTTAGACCGCATGGAATACCTAGTGGTATAGTAAGTGATAGAGATTCCTTATTCACTAGTGAGTTCTGGAAGAGTGTACAGGAGACTTTAGGTACCAAGCTCAATATGGGTACCGCTTACCATCGGCAGACAGATGGGCAGACGAAGAGAGTTAACAAAGTCTTAGAGGATTTGTTAAGAGCTTGCGTGCTAGTTTTGGAAGGATCATGGGAAGACCACCTACACTTAGTCGAGTTTTCGTATAACAACAATTATCAAACTAGTATAAGGATTGCACCGTTTGAAGCTTTGTATGAAAGACCATGCAAATCCCCGTTTGTTGGTTATAGACCGGAGATAGGTTTGTTCTTTGTCCGGATTTGGTGAGAAAAGTTGCAGAGAAGATTGAGTTATTTCGAGCTAAAATGAAGGAGGCTTAGTTTAGGCAGACGAGTTATGCTGATAAGAGATGGAAACACTTAGAGTTCTCAACTGGAGATCATGTTTTTGTCAAAGTATCACCGATGAAAGGAGCGATCATATTTGGAAAATCAGGAAAATTTGCACCAAGATTCATTTGACTATTTCCTATTATGGAAAGGATCGGGAAACTCGCGTATAGGATAGGGTTACCGAATAGTTTGGCAGGAATCCACAATGTTTTCCATATTTCTCATCTAAGGAAGTGTATTCGAGATCCAGAGACTACTATTACACCGATTATGTTAGAAGATCTAGTAGTGGAACCATATATGACTGTAGTTAGAAAACCAGTTTGTATAGTTGCAAGAGATGAGAAGAGACTAAGGAACAAGACAGCCAGATTAGTCAAAGTCCAGTGGAGTGACGACAAGAGAGACTGTACTTGGGAAACCGAGAGCAGGATTAGAGACACTTATCCTGAATTGTTTGATGGTATGTTTTACCTTTATGTTTGATTATTGTGGGTACCTTATCAAAATTTCAAGGAAGAAATTCTTTAAGGAGGGGAGTCTGTAATGACCCTAATTTTGACTAATATTACTTAGAATATTTAGTTAGCTAAATATAATAAAATAATGTAGATAGTTAATAGATTGTGATTTGTTAATTAAGAAGTAGCCATGCCTTAATGAATGTATTAGTAAAAGAGGATTAAAAATAAGTGAGTAGGAGGAATATGGTAATGGTAAAATGGGAATAGCCTTTGTTCCAATACCCTAAACCCTTCTATTCGTCACTCCCTATTCATTTTAACTATCACAAAAAAATTAAAACTTTAAAGGAACTCAGCCAGCCACCATTAAGAGGATTCAATGAGAAAAAATGATAGGATTCTTAGAAAGCTTAAGCAAATCAATCTAAAGGAAAATCTCAACCTTCTTAACACAAAGCCAATGTAAATAATTAGTTTACATCTCACTTTTAATAATGATTTTGGTTTCATGTTAGATCCGAACTATGTTTGCAAATAATATGCCATGTTTTGTTTGTTAAAATGGATATATATGCTTGTTGATGATTTATATAGTTCAATATAGATTTTATGATACGTTTGGGTTAGAAAACTATTAAATGACATCCAAATGAGTTGCGTTTTTCATATATGGTCAAAATCATTATTTTAGAAGTAGGTTTCAAGTTTTATAATTTTCTAAGTGATTGTAGATTTATTATGAATTTTCTATGAGGGAAAATAGTTAATTTTGGGTTTAAATTATTTAAAGCAATTAAATAATATTTTCGAGTCTGAAATTTATATATGTTAGAAAACATCTTTAAAGTGAGTTATTGTGATTTTTGGGGATTTTTCCTAAGTGTTTTACTATGGTTATTAAATTATTTAAGTTAGATGACTTAAATGTTTTATTAAGGAGAAGGGCTTATTTGCTTAAAATATTTTAATTGTTAAACGCTGAATTTGGCAGCCTTTCTGAAATGAATTTTGGTAAAGAATTGGAAACCAATCATATGTTGGCAAATTATGCAAGTTAGGTGAAACGCTGATCCTAAGCTTTACTTTGATCTTCTCTTCCTAATGGCCAACCTTGCTCTTCTTCTTACGGTTACTATTCTGTTTGAGATAAAAATGAACGTATATGGCCTAATGGAAATGGTATAAGGGGAATATGGGTGACAATTTACCCAAATGCCCTTATGTTCAATTGCTTAATACTTAACTATTTATAAGTTCATTTGTTTATATAAGCACGGCCTCTTAATTTATTAATCAACCTCAATCCCCTTATCTACATTATTCTATTTAATTTATCCAATTAAATGTCCTGAATAATGTTAAACAAAAATTAAGGGTGTTACGGGCTCCCCTCCTTAAAGAATTTCATCCTCGAAATTCAGTGAGGACTACAAACATGCATTACAATCATGCAAACAAAGGCTAGTATATCCTACTGGTCAATAACTCTACATAAAACAAATATAGAACATACCCTCATAACATCTCAGGATAAGTATCCCTAATCATGTCCTCTGTTTCCCAAGTACAGTCTATCTCATTGTCGCTCCATTAAACTTTCACCAATTTGACTGCCTTGGTCCTCAATCTATTCTCATACTACAATCTGAATTGGACGTCTAACAAAAGTCAAATCGGGCTCCACTACCAAATCCTCCAACTCTGTCTAAGGAATAGTAGCCTCTGGATCGTGGACATACTTGTGAAGATGAGGCACATGGAATACATTATGGATACCTGCCAAACTACTCGGCAACTCTACTCTATATGTGAGCTTTCCAATCCTTGTTAGAATGCGGATTAAGGATCTTAAGGCTAGAATTAACACTAGAGGGGGGGTGAATAGTGTTTTAAGAAATTTGTTAATCTTTTTGAGTTTATCTTAATTTGTTAACAATGTATACACTAATCAGACACAGATATGAACACAGAATCAAACACAGATGCAAATATTAAGTAAAAGCAGTAAAGGAAAGAACACACCAGATATTATACTGGTTCGGAGTTACCCTACATCCAGTCCTGCAACACAAGGACGGATTTCCTTTCAAAAACAATTCTTACAAATACAACCCTCGATTTCAAGGCTACGAGGTACACCGCTCCAGATTCACAATCCTCTAGGTAGAGATACTTGATTTACCGGGCAACAAGTTCACCCAATTGAATTCCAGGGCTACAATCACACCTTCTCTCGCTCAATTAATTACAAAAAGTCTATAATTCAGATTTGCACTTGGATCTTGTAGAGATAGTGGAGAGAATCAAAACCAGAAATTATCTAGTTAGATTCGATATTGATTTCGGTAGAGTAATGGTGTAATTTGTAAATAAGAAAGTGGAGAAGAAGAAGAGAAGTTAAATCAGATAAAAAAGTAATTAAAATTCGTTGAAAACACCCTTTATTTATAGTAGATCAATAGCCATGTCCATTGGTGAAGGGATGTGGCGAATAGACACTTCTTTTAAAAAACAATTTAACTGTCACCATGTCGACAGGGGTACATGTGACAATGTCGACATGCCCTTGTATTTTTTGGTGATTTGTTTTTCTTTGAAAATAATTTCTATATTATATTATACTTATATTTAAACTTTAAAATATACTTATATATAGTTATAATACATAAATAACTATAAAGAACAATATTAAAATATATATAATAATTTTCTATATTTTTATATTTAAATCTTAAGTATAAATATATAAAACAACTAAATATATTAATATCAAAATTGTAGTTTAAAAACTTAGGATAATAATTTAAAATCAAAGATATTTAAAATTAAGGATATTTAAAACTAAGGATATATTTGAGGCTAAAATATATTGAAAAACCAGGACAGATGATTTTGGTTTTTAAACAGGAATATTTAAAATCATTTTGAAAAACAAGCTATATATTTTGAAAATCATTTTGAAATAAAAGTAAGTGGATACAAAAAGATGTTCCACTAGATTTTTCGTAGGTTCCATCCTACTTAGGGTTCCATCCCTTTAACGAGCACGAAGTGGATTCCATTCCACGAATAAAATAGATTTTAAGATGTCAGTGCCTTTCTATGAGTTTTAACAATATTCCTAACTATATAACTTATCTTGGAAACTTGAACTCTTGAAATTCTTGATACTCATGAGTCTTGAATCTTGATATCTTCAATCTTTGATCTTGAATCATTATACTGTACAGTTCTTCATTCTTTAGTACCTGCAAACATATCTATATGTATCTACACAATAATGTTAGTATTATATATTTTATAATCTAATTCTAAGTAAGGTTGTTGTCATCAAAACCAACTCCTCAGGGACTAACAATCTCCCCCTTTTTGATGATGACAACCTTTGTTTATCAAATATCACTTCTATCCTAATACTTCTAATAACTCCCCCTTAATATATGCCTAACTTTCTTATTTTATACTTCTCCCCCTTTGTCATCAACAAAAAACCATATAACTCCATAATTATAATACTATATAATTCTATATAACTCCCCCTGAAACTAAGACTACATTACTTGTGATTATAATGATAGTGTTATCATACATAATCAATACTTAACTTTAAACTAAACTCTTAATAACTACTTTTCTTAACTAATAAACTATATATTCAAAAGATATGAGAATATACGAATAAGAGAACACAATTTATTATATAATGTTATATTTACATGTGTGTAAACTATGTGAACAAATATACAAGTGTTTTTAATATAAAAAACTATATATACAATGATAAGAACGAAAGAATGAAAGAAAGAACACTAAGGAGTATTCTTGACAATAGGAGACCTATGAATCGAACAATTAGGATAGTGGAGACAGAAGTTTCCACGTTGTTCGACAAGGTTTCCATCCTTATCAAAACATATTTCACCAACGCAAACTACGGTGTCGTCGTCTTCAACTTGTACTTCATGAACAGGTGCGTCCTCTTCTTCCAAGGGTGCTTCTTCCTCTTCCATTGGCTCTTCTTCGCTGTCCTCTTGTGCATGGTCACTAGAAGACTATTCTTCGATCAAGATCGGGTTCGCTTGGTTATCCATTAGGAAATTCTGCAAATTTCTAATACTCATTCGAATTTGTTTGACTTGAATCTCAGTCACCATTTGCAGAATATTCTTTGTAGTATCCTCTAATTTTATCATACGAGCATGAATGGAGCGTTGAAGAGGGTCGGGAGTAGGAGAGTGAAATGAGAAAGTCGAGTTTATGTTTGAATTTGATGGAGAAGCCATTATTTTCTTTGTTTCAGAAGTTAAACCAGAAGAAAATGAGAGAGAATGAAGAGAAAGTCGAAATATGGAAGAATATATAACCAACTTTTCAAATTTTGGTGGGAATTTTAATTTTCAAAAAATACCGTTATATGTCGACATGGTGGGATATGGGGTTGTCGACAGGGGCATTTTAATTTTGGCTTCTAATTTATTTTTAATTTATTTAATTATACTTGTTATATATTTATGTTTTATATTTCAGTTATTGAACAAATACCTAATTCTCTTCTTAATTTAGTAAATATAGATTCATTTAATGGTTTTGTTAAGATATCAGCAGTTTGATACTCAGAGTTTATATATTCAAGAGTAATTACTTCTTTAGTTATATTATCTCTAAGAAAATGATGTCGAATATCAATATGTTTAGTTCGAGCATGATGATTAGGATTTTTAGATAAATTTATTGCACTAGTATTATCACAATAAATTGGCGATTTTGAGATATTTAATCCAAAATCTCTTAAGGTTTGTTGCATATATATTACTTGAGAACAAGCCAAAGCAGCAGAAATATACTATTCTTCAGTTGTTGATAGAGAAACTGTATTTTGCTTTTTACTAAACCAGGAAACCAGAGAATGTCCCAAAAAGTGACAAGTTCCAGTTGTACTTTTTCGGTCTGATTTACATCCAGCATAGTCAGCATCACAGTATGATATTAAATCAAATGAATCATTTTTAGGATAAAATAAGCCATAATCAAAGGTGTGTTTAATATATCTTATGATACGTTTTACAGCTTTTAAGAGAGTTTCTTTAGGATGAGATTGATATCTTGCACAGAGACATATACTATGCATGATATCAGGTCTACTAGCAGTGATATAGAGCAATGATCTGATCATTCCTCTATACAACTTTTGATCTACATCTTTCGAGAGATCTTCTTTACTTAGATATTCATTGGTTGCCATGGGAGTAGGTTTTCCACTCGCAGTAGTCAAACCAAATTTATTAACTAGTTCTTTAGCATATTTTTCTTGACTAATAAAAATACCATTATCTAACTGTTTTATTTGCAATCCTAGAAAGAAATTTAATTCACCCATATGACTCATCTCAAACTCTTTTGTCATTATTTCAGAAAATTCTTTATTCATTTCGAAGTTAGTTGAACCAAAAATGATATCATCTACGTATACTTGAACTAGTTGAATATCATTTTTATTTCTTTTAATAAAAAGAGTATTATCTATTTTACCAATTTCAAAATTTGATTGTAATAAATAAGATCTTAGTCTATCATACCAGGCTCTAGGAGCTTGTTTTAGACCATATAAAGCTTTCTTAAGTTTGTACACATGGTTTGGTAAATTTTCATCTTCAAAAAGTGGTGGTTGTTCAACATATACTTCTTCTTTTACAAATCCATTTAAAAATGCACTTTTAACATCCATCTGAAATAATTTGAAATTATTATGATTTGCGAAAGCAAGTAGAATCCTAATGGCTTCTAATCTTGCTACAGGAGCAAAGGTTTTGTCACAATCTATACCTTCTTCTTGACAATAACCTTGGGCGACTAATCGTGCTTTATTTTTAACGACCTCACCTTGTTCATTCATTTTATTTTTATAGACCCATTTAGTTCCAATTATAGTTTTATCTTCAGGTCTAGGAACAAGTTCCCAAACTTCATTTCTAGTGAATTGATTTAATTCTTCTTGCATAGCCAAAATCCATGAATCATCAGTTGATGCTTCTTTAAGATTTTTGGGTTCAATAGATGATATAAATGCTACACTACTCATTATACTTAGTTGATTTCTAGTTGTAACAATAGATTGCATATCTCCTATTATATTTTCAATAGGATGATCTTTAAAAAGTTTAATCCTTTTATTAGGATGATTAATTTCATTATTAATTTCGGATGATTCCTGATTTTGAGTAATTAAATCTTCTTCATCATTTGTAATTTCAAAAATCTTTTAAATTTTCATCAAATGAAACATGCATTGTTTCTTCGATGGTGTTAGATCTTAAATTAAAAACTCTATAAGCTTTACTTCTATTAGAATATCCGATAAAGATTCCTTTGTCGGATTTAGGATCAAATTTATCCAAATTATCGTTTGTATTTAAAATAAAGCATTTACTTCCAAAAATTCTGAAGTATGATACCTTATGTTTCTTTCCATGAAGAAGTTCATAAGGTGTCTTATCAGTTAAAGGTCTAATTAAAATTCTATTCAAAATATAACAGGCGGTAGCAACAGTTTCTGCCCAAAAGTGTTTTGGTAAATTACTATCTGAAAGCATAGTTCTCGCACACTCTTGTATCGTTCTATTTTTACGTTCAACTACTCCGTTTTGTTGTGGAGTTCTTGGAAATGGGAAATTGTGAGTTATTCCCTTCTTATTGCAGAATTCCTCAAACTTTTCATTTTCAAATTCACCACCGTGATCACTACGAATAGTTATAATTTTTAAAGATAATTGATTTTGAATCCTTTTTGTAAAGTTCTTAAAACATTCAAAAGTATCACTTTTATGTTTCAAAAATATTGTCCATGTAAATCTAAAATAATCATCTACAATTACAAAAACATATTTACTATGATTTATTGACTGAATTTGAGATGGACCAAATAAATCAAGATGAAGTAACTCAAGGGGTTTTGAAGTTGAAATCATATCTTTTAATTTAAAGGAACTTTTTCTAAGCTTTCCTAATTGACATGCATCACATAAACTATCTACTTTAAAATTCATTTTAGGGAGGCCTCTTACTAGATCATGTTTTGACAGTCTAGATAAGAGTTTTAAATTCAAATGTCCAAATCTCTTATGCCAAATCCAAGGGTCACTTGTATTTGCCAAAAGACATAGGTTATCATTTGAAACTTTCATACTAAGAATATAAATATTCTTTTTCCTAATTCCCTCAAATATTATGGTTGAGTTATTATCTTCAATATGACATTTATCTTTTTCAAATTTAATCTGATGTCCTTTATCACAGAGTTGACTAATACTTAGTAGATTATGTTTTAGATTCTTAACTAGCAAAACATTAGTAATAATAGTAGTTTCAGAGTTACCGACATTGCCAATGCCAATCACGTATCCTTTCGAGTTGTCTCCAAAGTTAACCAGTCCTCCGTCTTTGTATATAATATTATTCAGCATATCTGGATTACCAGTCATGTGTCTAGAGCATCCACTATCAAGTATCTACTTATTCCTTTTGATCTGCACAGATTGTCCATTGTGGATAGATTCCTTAATACCCATAAAGCATCTTTCCTGCACATTATAAAATTTGGGTAGACAACTAGAATTTGAATAACATTCATATGCAGACTCATCGAACAATGATGATTTAAAAAATTCTAAGCTAGTTTTAACAGATTTTTCAAAAATAGCCATTTTAAAACTTTTCAAAATTCAGATTATGAAACTTTTGAAAACCTAGCTTTGATACCAATTGTTAGAATGCGGATTAAGGATCTTAAGGCTAGAATTAACACTAGAGGGGGGGTGAATAGTGTTTTAAGAAATTTGTTAATCTTTTTGAGTTTATCTTAATTTGTTAACAATGTATACACTAATCAGACACAGATATGAACACAGAATCAAAGACAGATGCAAATATTAAGTAAAAGCAGTAAAGGAAAGAACACACCGGATTTTATACTGGTTCGGAGTTACCCTACATACAGTCCCGCAACACAAGTACGGATTTCTTTTCAAAAACAATTCTTACAAATACAACCCTCGATTTCAATGCTACGAGGTACACCGCTCCAGATTCACAATCCTCTGGGTAGAGATACTTGATTTACCGGGCAACAAGTTCACCCAATTGATTTCCAGGGCTACAATCACACCTTCTCTCGCTCAATTGATTACAAAAAGTCTATAACTCAGATTAGCACTTGGATCTTGTAGAGATAGTGGAGAGAATCAAAACCAGAAATTATCTAGTTAGATTCGATATTGATTTCGGCAGAGTAATGGTGTAATTTGTAAATAAGAAAGTGGAGAAGAAGAAGAGAAGTTAAATCAGAGAAAAAAGTAATTAAAATTCGTTGAAAACACCCTTTATTTATAGTAGATCAATATCCATGTCCATTGGTGAAGGGATGTGGTGAATGGACACTTCTTTTAAAAAACAATATAACTGTCACCATGTCGACAGGGGTACATATGACCATGTCGACATGCCCTTGTATTTTTTGGTGATTTGTTTTTCTTTGAAAATAATTTCTATATTATATTATACTTATATTTAAACTTTAAAATATACTTATATATAGTTATAATACATAAATAACTATAGAGAACAATATTAAAATATATATAATAATTTTCTATACTTTTATATTTAAATCTTAAGTATAAATATATAAAACAGCTAAATATATTAATATCAAAATTGTAGTTTAAAAACTTAGGATAATAATTTAAAATCAAAGATATTTAAAATTAAGGATATTTAAAACTAAGGATATTTTTTAGGCTAAAATATATTGAAAAACCAGGACAGATGATTTTGGTTTTTAAACAGGAATAATTAAAATCATTTTGAAAAACAAGCTATATATTTTGAAAATCATTTTGAAATAAAAGTAAGTGGATACAAAAAGATGTTCCACTAGATTTTTCGTAGGTTCCATCCTACTTAGGGTTCCATCCCTTTAACGAGCACGAAGTGGATTCCATTCCACGAATAAAATAGATTTTAAGATGTCAGTGCCTTTCTATGAGTTTTAACAATATTCCTAACTATATAACTTATCTTGGAAACTTGAACTCTTGAAATTCTTGATACTCATGAGTCTTGAATCTTGATATCTTCAATCTTTGATCTTGAATCATTATACTGTACAGTTCTTCATTCTTTAGTACCTGCAAACATATCTATATGTATCTACACAATAATGTTAGTATTATATATTTTATAATCTAATTCTAAGTAAGGTTGTTGTCATCAAAACCAACTCCTCAGGGACTAACAATCCTTTCTATGATTTGAAAAAGGACCAACATACCTCGGGGCCAACTTTCCCGATTTTCCTAATCATACCACACCCTTCATCGGTGATACTTTAATGAAAACCATGTCTCCTCCTGAGAACTCTAGGTCTTTATGCCTCTTATCTGCGTAACTCTTCTGCCTGGATTGAGCTTCCTTCAACCGTCCTCAGATTAACTCAATCTTTTCTGACGCTTCTCTAACTAAATCCAGACCTAAGACCAATCTGTCTCCAGACTCTAACCAATATGCTGGCGATTTGCATGGCCTTGCATACAAAACTTCAAAAGGCTCCATTCCTATACTAGTCTGATAACTATTATTATAGGAAAACTCAATCAAATGTAGGTGATCTTCCCAAGATCCACCAAAGTCCAATACACAAGCTCTCAATAAATCTTCGAGTACCTTATTAACTCTCTCTGTCTGCCCATCCGTCTATGGGTGATATGCTATACTTATCTTGAGCTTGGTACCTAATACCTCTTGTAGACTCCTCTGAAAATCGCTAGTGAATACTACATCTCTGTCGCTGACTATGCTACTAGGAATCCCATGAAGTCTAACTATGTTCTTCATGGACAACTTAGCCAAAACATGTGCCATCCTAGTTGACTTTACCGCAATGAAATGGGCACTCTCGGTCAACTTGTCCACTATAACCCATATGCTTTCATTTCTTCTATTTGACCTTGGCAACCCATTTGTAAAGTCCATCGATATCGAATCCCATTTCCCGACTTGCATATCTGAAGGCTGAAGTAACCCACTCGGCTTCTGATGTTCGGCTTTCACTTATTGGCAGTCAACACACTGCCTAACCCATAAGCCAACATCCCTCTTTATGCCTTCCCAATATAAGCTCCTCCTCATATATTGATACATCTTGGTCCCTCTGGGATGAATTGTAAACTTGGGTCGATGAAATTCCTCTAGAACTTCTCTCCTTAAGTTCTCCACATCTAGAACACATAATCGTCCCTTCTTTCTCAACCATCATCTTTGGTCAAGACTAAAATCCTTTAGGTCATCAATCTCTGATCCGACCTCAAGCCTTCTAATCCTTTCAGCTAAAACTGGATCTTCTCTTTGCTTAGAAGCTATCCTCTCGATCATCACTTGTCGTACTTCTAAACAAGATAACATGGCAGTACCCTGACTAGAACTAGCAATAGATCTCAACTGCACACCACAACTGGCTAAAGCTTCTAGATCCTTCCATTCTGCCAACATCGCTAACACCACATTCTGATGTTTTCTACTGAGAGCATCTGCTACCTTGTTTCCTTTCCTAGGAGTATACTCTATACCGAAATCATAAGCAGCCAAAAACTCCAGCCATCTCTGCTGCCTCATATTCAACTCCTTCTGAGAGAATAAATATTTTAATGACTTATGATCGGTATACAACTCAAATCTCTCTCCCAAAAGATAATGCCTCCAAATCTTTAAGGCAAATATCACCACAGCTAACTCTAAGTCATGAGTTGGATATCTAACTTCGTGTAGTTTAAGCTGCCTAGATGCATAAGCAATAACTTTGTCCCTCTACATTTGTACTGCTTCCAATTCAGTGCCACGTGCTTCAGTGTATACTACTAACCTTTGGTTACCATCGAGAACTACTAACACTAGCACATTGGTTAATAGATGCTTTAACTTAAGGAATGCTTCCTCATATTTGTTGGACCAAACAAACTTCACATCTTTCCTGGTCAACTTAGTCAAAGGCGCTGCTATCCGCGAGAAATCCTTAATGAATCTCCGGTAATAGCCAGCAAGTCCAAGAAAACTCCTGTTCTCGGTTACCGAATCTGGTCTCTTCCAATTGTTCACAACTTTATCTTAACATGATCGACTGCCAATCCCTCCTCTGAAACCACATGACCAAGAAACTTAACCTCTTTATTCTAAAAGTGACACTTGGAAAACTTCGCCTTCAGCTGATTCTGCCTCAGCGTCTCTAACACAATTCTAAGTTGAACCTCATGCTATCTTTCGGCTTTAGATTACACCAAAATGTCATCTATAAATACCAACACGAACCTATCTAAGTGTTCTCAAAAAACCCATTTCATCAAATCAACGAAGAAAGCAGATGCATTTGTCAATCCAAATGGCATCACCAACCACTCATATGACCCATATCTAGTTTGAAACGCTGTCAAAGGAATGTTATCCTCCTCCCCTCTCAACTGATGGAACCCCATCGCCAAATCCAATTGGAAAAATACTCTGGCTCCACTCAACTGATCAAATAGATCATCCATCCTCGATAGAGGGTACCTATTCTTGATCGTCCTTTCGTTTAACTTACGACAGTCAATGCACATCCTTAATTACCCATCGGGCTTCTTCACAAACACCGCAGCTGCTCCCCTAGGCGAACTGCTTGATCTGATAAAATTCCTTCCATCAAGATCCACTAGATGCACCTTCAATTCCTTCATCTCTGTCGGTGTCATCCTGCTAGGTGGTCTACTGACAGGGTCAGCTCCCGATATGAGGTCTATCCAAAATTCAATAGCTCATTTCGGGGGTAATCCAGTTACTGGCTCTAATACATCTGCAAATTCTCTCACTACACGGACCTGACTAAGCTCATCTCCAACCTCCATGGTACTCAACAAAACACATGCACTCTTACTAGAATTCTCCACTGAGAAAATGATTCGGTTATGACTATCTGGGTGCCTTAATGATATCTCCCGATCATGGCAAAATACCCTAGCCTCATACTTACCCAACCAATCCTTACCCAAAAGTATCTCGAAATCTACGAAATCAAAGACATACAAACTGCATACAAACTTATGACCTAACAAATCAAGTTCTAATTGGTCACATCTCATTCCAAGAGTTGCATGCCCTCCTATTGGATTTGCAACCCTTAAGGAAGTAACAAGGTATGTGAGTTCTATACATAACCTATCAACCAAACACTGTGATATAAATAAATGTGATGCTCTGGTATCAAACAACACCCTAACTGGTATGCTATGAATCAAAAGCATACCTTCCATCATAGACTTCCCTTTCTCAGCAGCATTTGGTTTGGAGGATGATGGTTCAATAGCAAAGACATTTCCTTTTCCTGCCTTGGCGGCTTCAGGACACCTATTCTTATAATGCCCCATATGGTTGCAATTATAGCATTGCACATTCTGCTTCCCTACAACCAACCTTCCATCTCTCGAACAACACTCATTAGCATAGTGGCCCTTCTTATCACACTTATAGCAAACTATATTTGCTTTCCCTTTCTTGGCTGCTCCTCCTTATTGAGCGCCCTTCTTCTTGAAAAACTTCCTCTTTCTCACTTGAGGACCGTGGAATTCAACTGGCTTCTCCTTAGCTGAAACAACAAGCATCTCCTCATGTCGGATGATCATCTCCACCATCACATGATAAGGTTCTCTAATATGAGTCATAGCCATTCTGCCTAGCTCTGGTCTCAAACCTCTAATGAATCTCTCAATTCTTCTGACATCAGTGTAAACCGAAGCAAAACCATATCGAGATAGCTCATCAAACTTAGAAGCATACTCAATCACAGACATATCTCCTTGGATAAGATCCATAAACTTCCTCATTAATGCCGATTTGGCAACCTCAGACAAGAACCTATGCTCAAACCTTCTCCTGAAATCAGCCCATGTAAGGTCTTCTTCCGAGACTCCAGCTGTCACACTGTTCCACCAATTAAGCGCTTCCCTTTGTAACTGTCTAGAGGCTAGCCTTCTCTTCTCTCCATCATTCAAGCCTAAATCTATAAAGATCCTTTCACAGTTCAACAACCAATTCTCCACTTCAACTACATCCTCCATTCCAACAAACGGCTTCCCACCAAGACTGGTATAGTTCATACTCAGCTTTGCATAGTTATATCCATCTGGAAATACATGATTATCTCCTCCAACATTACCGGCAAGTCCTACTTGCAAAAGATTAGCCAACAACTGAAACACCATCCCCGCATCTACTGGCGGATTTCCAGCACCTACATTGGCCTCAGCATTTTGTTTAGCATTAGCCTATCGACCTCGGTTCCTCCGGATATTAGGTCGAGCATTTCCGTTGGTTGTGGTGCTTCCTCCACCTAGATTTCCTCTTTCGTTTCTTACCTCCATATCCTCTTTCTCGTATATCTGCATATGAGCCTTAGTAACATACAGAAGAACGGTCTAAGAGAGAGGAGAATACGTACTTATATATATATATATACATATATATATACACCTAGATGTCAAATACAAGTACATTAATATAGCGTTAACCCAAACCCCGATCTTATTTTCAAAGATTATGTTTCAAAAAAGCTTTTAGGTTTTTCTTTTCTTTTAAAGTTTCATAAACTTATGCTCTGATACCAACTTGTAACAACCTCCTACTTGGAGGCCCAAAACTAATGGCGACGGATGCTGCAGTCATCTATAGTTATTAATCTTGGGCGACCAAATACGGCGATGCTAGATACATTGATACACATATCACAGAAATATGGAAAAATCTTAACAATTCAAAAACATATTTTCACATTCAGATTAAAAAATTTCATGTTCATTACATAATCCCAAAATATGTTAACCACGTTCAACAAAATATAATTATTACAATCATGCCAAGACTGACATATGAAGATGCCTCATTGGTTGATTTGAGTATATAGTAAGGCTAATAAATCTGCCATTGTAAACAAATAAACAGTGGAAAAAGAAAACTCTAAATAACTATCTGCCTCTTGCACGCCTATGGAAGCTTTATTCATCAAAGAAGAGAACGTGAGAACCTTAACACTTAAACTACTCAAAAACAATTGATCACCCGAGAGTTTAAGGGGAAAACCAAAACTTTGAGTCAGACAAAAAGCTTGGTATGAATAATAATCTAACATCTCAACCCTTTTAGATATCTAGTGAGACCACACCGCTTAACGGAACGAGTTTTCCCCTCACTAGTATCCTAAAACTTTTGTAAAATCATATTCTATGCTCCTGCATCCACAATGGTTAAAACATACATTTCTCAAAATATTATGATGATATGCATGCTTACAAACAATTAGGATTTCCCCATCCCCTATTAGCTTTTAATTTGCCTCAAAGAGGGACTATCCATCCCACTTTCATTTTTCTTAAGTGGATATGGACTATCCATCTCACATCTCATAGTTTTCCTAGGATGACAATAAAGCCTTCATTAAACATATGGAGACTATCCCTCCCCAACATGATGTTGACTATCCATCAACCATCTCATAGTTTTCCCAAGATAACTATGAACCCTTCTTCAATCATATGGAGATATCCATCTCCAACTTGATGTTGACTTTTCGTCAAACATCCCATAGTTTTCTTAGGATATCTATGAACCCTTCACTTGGCCACTTAACTCATGCTATCCCCCTGAATATAATTATCTCATGTTATCCACACGATTAACCTATTTCCATTAGTATCCCTAATTTAGGTTATATCCGAATTATCCCATGCTATCCGCATGGTTGACCTATTTCCATTAGTATCCCTAATTTAGGTTATACCCATTTATAATTTACATTGGTATCCCCCAATGATTGTCAAAACATATAAGTGTTGATATCCCCAAGTACTGTGTTGTACTTATTAAGCCCACCTCGGTATCCCCAAGGTTAAACAACATTTTATAAGTTTAAAGAAATAATTTGACAGCCCCTTCGAAAATATCCCCTTCGAAAGCTTTGCTTTCGACCCTTTCGAAAGCAACCTTTCGACCCCACCGAAAGCATAAACCCTTTCTCTTTAATCATGTCATCTAACATATTAAAATTTCAGACCCACGTTCTTAATATATTTTCCAAAATAAATTATAAACCCAAATAACCATATTTTCATTTGAAATTTCAAAATGAGTTCTCCACGGCTTGGAAAATTATAAAAATTGAAACCCCATTCCAAAATTATGTTTTCTACAACATAAAATTTTCCCATTGCATTTAAAAATAATTAAGTCTCGGTTTTACCCTAAAACCGTATATATCTCCTTTAAACAACCTTGTTTAAATCGTATAAATCATAAATCAAGCATATCACCAATCAATATATATCATAAAACAGATTTATGATTAAATCTGAAACCATACGATAATAAAATCAAAATAGAGATGTATAAATTACTATTCACCTTAGATTGGATAGGGAAATTGAAGTTTGATTGAGATTGATTTCTTCTAGCTTGATCCTAAGCTTTACTTTGATCTTCTCTTCCTAATGGCCGGCCTTGCTCTTCTTCCTATGGTTACTATTTTGTTTGAGATAAACATGAACGTGTATGGCCTAATGGAAATGGTATAAGGGGAATGTGGGTGACAATTTACCCAAATGCCCTTATGTTCAATTGCTTAATACTTAACCATTTATAAGTTCATTTATTTATATAAGCATGGCCTCTTAATTTATTAATCAACCTCAATCCCCTTATCTACATTATTCTATTTAATTTATCCAATTAAATGTCGTGAATAATGTTAAACAAAAATTTAAGGGTGTTACAGGCTCCCCTCCTTAAAGAATTTCGTCCTCGAAATTCAGTGAGGACTACAAACATGCATTACAATCATGCAAACAAAGGCTAGTATATCCTACTGGTCAATAACTCTACATAAAACAAATATAGAACATACCCTCATAACAGCTCAGGATAAGTATCCCTAATCATGTCCTCTGTTTCCCAAGTACAGTCTATCTCATTGTCGCTCCATTAAACTTTCACCAATTTGACTGCCTTGGTCCTCAATCTCTTCTCATCTATCGCTACAATCCGAATTGGATGTCTAACAAAAGTCAAATCAGGCTCCACTACCAAATCCTCCAACTCTGTCTGAGGAATATTAGCCTCTGGACCGTGGACATACTTGCGAAGATGAGACACATGGAATACATTATGGATACCTGCCAAACTACTCGCCAACTCTACTCTATATGTGAGCTTTCCAATCCTTTCTATTATCTGAAAAAGGACCAACATACCTTGGGGCCAACTTTCTCGATTTTCCAAATCGTATCACACCTTTCATCGGTGATACTTTAATGAAAACCATGTCTCCTACTGACAACTCTAGGTCTTTATGCCTCTTATCTGCGTAACTCTTCTGCCTGGATTGAGCTTCCTTCATCCGTCCTCAAATTAACTCAATCTTTTCTGACGCTTCTCTAACTAAATCCGGACCTAAGACCAATCTGTCTCCAGACTCTAACCAACATGCTGGCGATTTTCATGGCCTTCCATACAAAGCTTTAAAAGGCGTCATTCCTATACTAGTTTGATAACTATTATTATAGGAAAACTAAATCAAATGTAGGTGATCTTCCCAAGATCTACCAAATTCCAATACACAAGCTCTCAATAAACCTTCGAGTACCTTATTAACTCTCTCTGTCTGCCCATCCGTCTATGGGTGATATGTTGTACTTATCTTGAGCTTGGTACCAAATACCTCTTGTAAAGTCCTCCGAAAATTGCTAGTGAATACTACATCTCTGTCGCTGACTATGCTACTAGGAATCCCATGAAGTCTAACTATGTTCTTCATGAACAACTTAGCCAAAACAGGTGCCATCCTGGTTGACTTTACCGGAATGAAATGGGCACTCTCGGTCAACTTGTCCACTATAACCCATATGCTTTCATTTCTTCTATTTGACCTTGGCAACCCATTTATAAAGTCCATCGATATCGAATCCCAATTCCCGACTGGAATATCTAAAGGCTGAAGTAACCCACTCGGCTTCTGATGTTCGGCTTTCACTTATTGGCAGTCAACACACTGCCTAACCCACAAGCCAACATCCCTCTTCATGCCTTCCTAATAGAAGCTCCTCCTCGTATCTTGATACATCTTGGTCCCTCTAGGATGAATCATAAACTTGGATCGATGACATTCCTCTAGAACTTCTCTCCTTAAGTTCTCCACATCTAGAACACATAATCGTCTCTTCTTTCTCAACCATCCTCTTTGGTCAAGACTAAAATCCTTTAGGTCATCAATCTTTGATCCGACCTCAAGCCTTCTAATCCTTTCAGCTAAAACCGGATCTTCTCTTTTCTTAGAAGTTATCCTCTCGATCATCACTTGTCGTACTTCTAAACAAGATAACATGGCAGTACCCTGACTAGAACTAGCAGTAGATCTCAACTACACACCACAACTAGCTAAAGCTTCTAGATCCTTCCATTCTGCCAACATCGCTAACACCACATTCTGATGTTTTCTACTGAGAGTATCTGCTACCTTGTTTCCTTTCCTAGGAGTATACTCTATACTGAAATCATAAGCAGCAAAAACTCCAGCCATCTCTGCTGCCTCATATTCAACTCCTTCTGAGAGAATAAATATTTTAATGACTTATGATCGGTATACAACTCAAATCTCTCTCCCAAAAGATAATGCCTCCAAATATTTAAGGCAAATATCACCACAGCTAAGTCTAAGTCATGAGTAGTATATCTAACTTCGTGCGGTTTAAGCTGCCTAGATGCATAAACAATAACTTTGTCCCTCTACATCAGTACTGCTCCCAATTCAGTGCCACGTGCTTCAGTGTATACTACTAACCCTTGGTTACCATCGAGAACTTCTAACACTGGCACATTGGTTAACAAATGCTTTAACTTAAGGAATGCTTATTTGTCGGACCAAACAAACTTCACATCTTTCCTGGTCAACTTAGTCAAAGGCACTGCTATCCGCGAGAAATCCTTAATGAATCTCCGGTAATAGCCAGCAAGTCCAAGAAAACTCCTGATCTCGGTTACCATCTCCGGTCTCTTCCAATTGTTCACAACTTTATCTTAACTGGATTGATTGCCAATCCCTCCTCTGAAACCATGTGACCAAGAAACTTAACCTCATTCTTCCAAAAGTGACACTTGAAAAACTTTGCCTTCAGCTAATTCTGCCTCAGCGTCTCCAACACAACTCTAAGTTGAACCTCATGCTCTCTTCCAGCTTTAGATTACACCAAAATGTCATCTATAAATACCAACATGAACCTATCTAAGTGTTCTCGAAAAACCTGTTTCATCAAATCAACGAAGAAAGCAGGTGCATTTGTCAATCCAAATGGCATCACCAACCACTCATATGAACCATATCTAGTTCAAAACACCGTCAAATGAATGCTATCCTCCGCCCCTCTCAATTGATGGAACCCCATCGCCAAATCCAATTGGAAAAATACTCTGGCTCCACTCAACTGATCAAATAGATCATTTATCCACGACAAAGGGTACCTATTTTTGATCGTCCTTTCGTTTAACTTACGACGGTCAATGCACATCCTTAATGACCCATCGAGCTTCTTCACAAACACCACAGCTGCTCCCCAAGGCGAACTGCTTGGTCTGATAAAATTCCTTCCCTCAAGATCCACTAGCTGCACCTTCAATTCTTTCATCTCTGTAGGTGTCATCCTGCTAGGTGGTCTACTGACAGGGTCAGCTCCCGGTATGAGGTCTATCCGAAACTCAATAGCTCATTTCGGGGGTAATCCACTTACTGGCTCTAATACATCTGCAAATTCTCTCGCTACATGAACCTGACTAAGCTCATCTCCAACCTCCATGGTACTCAACAAAGCATATGCACTCTTACTAGAATTCTCCATTGAGAAAATGATTCGGTTATGACTATCTAGGTGCCTCAATGATATCTCCCGATCATGGCAAAATACCCTAGCCTCATACTTACCCAACCAATCCATACCCAAAAGGATCTCGAAATCTACGAAATCAAAGACATACAAACTACATGCAAACTTATGACCTAACAAATCAAGTTCTAATTGGTCACATCTCATTCCAAGAGTTGCATGCCTTCCTATTGGATTTGCAACCCTTAAGGAAGTAACAAGGTATGTGAGTTCTATACATAACCTATTAACCAAACACCGTGATATAAATAAATGTGATGCTCCGGTATCAAACAACCCCCTAACTGGTATGCTATGAATCAAAAGCATACCTTCCATCACAGACTTCCCTTTCTCAGCAGCATTTGGTTTAGAGGATGATGGTTCCATAGCAAAGACCTTTCCTTTTCCTGCCTTGGCAGTTTCAGGACACCTATTCTTATAATGCCCCATCTGGTTGCAATTATAGCATTGCACATTCTGCTTCCCCACAACCAACCTTCCATCTCTCGAACGGCACTCATTAGCATAGTGGCCCTTCTTATCACACTTGTAACAAACTATATCTACTTTCCCTTTCTTGGCTGCTCCTCCTTTTTGAGTGCCCTTCTTCTTGAAAAACTTCCTCTTTCTCACCTGAGGACCGTGGAATTCAACTGGCTTCCCTAGCTGAAACAACAAGCATATCCTCATGTCGGATGACCATCTCCACCATCACATGATAAGGTTCTCTAATATGAGTCCTATCCATTCTGCCTAGCTCTGGTCTCAAACCTCTAATGAATCTCTCATTTCTTCTGACATCAGTGTCAACTGAAGCAAAACCATATCGAGATAGCTCGTCAAACTTAGCAGCATACTCAATCACAGACATATCTCCTTGGACAAGATCCATAAACTTCCTCATTAATGCCAATTTGGAAACCTCAGACAAGAACCTTTGCTCAAACCTTCTCCTGAAACCAGCCCATGTAAGCTCTTCTTCCGGGACTCCAGCTGTCACATTGTTCCACCAATTAAGCGCTTCCCCTTGTAACTGTCTAGTGGCTAGCCTTCTCTTCTCTCCATCATTCAAGCCTAAATTTATAAAGATCGTTTCACTGTTCAACAACCAATTCTCCACTTCAACTGCATCCTTCATTCTAACAAACGGCTTCCCACCAAGACTGGTATAGTTCATACTCAGTTTTGCATAGTTATATCCAACTGGAACTACAGGATTAGCTCCTCCAACATTACCAGCAAGTCCTACTTGCAAAAGATTAGCCAACAACTAAAACACCATCCCCGAATCTACTGGCGGGTTTCCAGCACCTACATTAGCCTCAGCATTTTGTTTAGCATTAGCCTGTCGACCTTGATTTCTCCGGATATTAGGTCGAGCATTTCCGTTGGTTGTGGTGCTTCCTCCACCTAGATTTCCTCTTCCATTTCCTACCTCCATATCCTCTTTCTCGTATATCTGCATACGAGCCTTAGTAAGATACAGAAGAATGGTCTAAGAGAGAGGAGAATACGTACTTATATATATATACCTAGATGTCAAATACAAGTACATTAATATAGCGTTAACTCAAACCCCGATCTTATTTTCAAATTCATTAGATTATGTTTCAAAAAATCTTTTAGGTTTTTCTTTTCTTTTAAAGTTTCATAAACTTATGCTCTGATACCAACTTGTAACAACCCTCTACTTGGAGGCCCAAAACTAATGGTGATGGATGCTGCAGTCATCCATAGTTATTAATCTTGGGCGACCAAATACGGCGGTGCTAGATACATTGATACACATATCACACAAATATGGAAAAATCTTAACAATTCAAAAACATATTTTCACATTCAGATTAAAACATTTCATGTTCATTACATAATCCCAAAATACGTTAACCATGTTAAACAAAATATAATTATTACATTTATACCAAGACTGACATATGAAGATGCCCCATTGGTTGATCAGAGTATATAGTAAGGCTAATAAATCTGCCATTATAAAGAAATAAACAGTGGAAAAAGAAAACTCTAAATAACTATCTGCCTCCTACACGCCTATGGAAGCTTTATTCGTCAAAGAAGAGAACGTGAGAACCTTAACACTTAAACTACTCAAAAACAATTGATCACCCGAGAGTTTAAGTGGAAAACCAAAACTTCGAGTCAGACAAAAAGCCTGGTATGAATAATAATCTAACATCTCAACCCTTTTAGATATATAGTGAGACCACACCGCTTAGCGAACGAGTTTTCCCCTCACTAGTATCATAAAACTTTGTAAAATCATATTATATGCTCCTGCATCCACAATGGTTAAAACATACATTTTTCAAAATATTATGATGATATGCATGCTTATAAACAATTAGGATTTCCCCATCCCCTATTAGCTTTTAATTTGCCTCAAAGAGGGACTATCCATCCCACTTTCATTTTTCTTAAGTGGATATGGAGTATCCATCTCACATCTCATAGTTTTCCTAGGATGACTATAAAGCCTTCATTAAACATATGGAGACTATCCATCCCCAACATGATGTTGACTATCTATCAACCATCCCATAGTTTTCCCAGGATAACTATGAACCCTTCTTCAATCATATGGAGACTATCCATCTCCAATTTGATGTTGACTATCTATCAAACATCCTATAGTTTTCTTAGGATATCTATGAACCCTTCACTTGGCCACTTAACTTATGCTATCCCCCTGAATATAATTATCTCATGTTATCCACATGATTAACCTATTTCCACTAGTATCCCTAATTTGGGTTATATCCTAATTATCCCATGCTATCCACATGGTTGACCTATTTCCATTAGTATCCCTAATTTAGGTTATACCCATTTATAATTTACATTGGTATCCCCCAATGATTGTCAAAACATATAAGTGTTGATATCCCCAACTATTGTGTTGTACTTATTATGCCCACCTCGGTATCCCTAAGGTTAAACAACATTTTATAAGTTTAAAAGAAACAATTTTTCCAACCCCTTCGAAAGTATCCCCTTCGAAAGCTTTGCTTTCGACCCTTTCGAAAGCAACCTTTCGACCCCTCCAAAAGCATAACCCATATATTTTTAAAAAAATAGGCTCCAGCCTTTTATAGTACTTTAAAACTCCTCCTTCGAAACCTTTCGACCATGTTAAAGTATTATAATATAAGAGTGGAAGCATAACTTCCAAACCACTTGAGGGCAAACCTTTCGAAAGCTTTGGAAATCAAACCTTTCGAAACCATTGAAACTCAGACCTTTCGATGGCATTGAAAAGCAAACCTTTCGAAACCATTAGAACTCAAACCTTTCAAAACCATTGAAACTCAAACCTTTCGATGTCATTGAAAAGCAAACCTTTCGAAACCATTGGAACTCAAACCTTTCGACAACGTCGAAAGCTTCTGCTTTCAACCCCTTCAGAAGGTTTGGGAAGCGGCTTATATAAAAAAATAGTTGAACCTTTCGACAATGTCGAAAGCTTCTACTTTCGACCCCTTCGAAAGGTTTAAGCAAAATTAAAGGTGGCAACTCTCTTTCAAAATCTCTTTGAAACCTTTCAAAATCATAGGTTTTGACTTTGTCGGAAGCTCCTTAAAATAGGCAAGCGAATTTCTTTTTCAAATCAAAGTAACTAGGGACCATCTCCTTCGAAAGCAACCCTTCGACATCCTACCTTTCGACTTGGTCCAATTCACTGCATACCACATGAATGATATCATGTGCATTGCTTTAGACCTTGTTGGTCAATGAAGTCGAAAGGTCTCAGTCGAGAGGTCTAAGTCGAAAGGTTTGCCAAAGAAGGCGGAACCATCTTTTCTGGGTAAAAGCTGATTTTGCCAAAATAAGTAAACTTTTTGTAACAAACTTACCTACTTGTAAACATTTGATTGGCTTTCACAAACTTTTAAATAATTTGGATACAATTTGCCGCATTCTCTTAGATCTAAAATCAAGTATACTTTTAACAAATAAGCCCTTCCTCTTATAAAAACAATTAAATCATCTAGGTCCTCTTTTCGAAATAATTTAATTTCCAAACTAAATCACTTAGTAAAAATCCCGAAAAATTCCAGAAATTCACTTTAATCATGTCACCTAACATATTAAAATTTCGGACCCAAGTTCTTGACATATTTTCCAAAACAGATTTATAAACCCAAATAACCATATTTTCCTTTGAAAGTTCATAATAAATTCTCCATGGCTTGGAAAACTATAAAAATTGAAACCCCATTCCAAAATTATGTTTTCTACAACATAAAATTTTCCCATGGCATTTAAAAGTCATTAAGTCTCGGTTTTACCCTAAAAACAAATATATCTCCTTTCAACAACCTTATTTAAATCGTATAAATCATAAATCAAGCATATCACCAATCAAAATATATCATAAAACCGATTTATGATTAAATCCGAAACCATATGATAATAAAATCAAAATAGAGATGTAGAAATTAGTATTCACCTTAGATTGGATAAGGAAATTGAAATTTGATTGAGATTGATTTCTTTTAGCTTGATCCTAAACTTTACTTTGATCTTCTCTTCCTAATGGTCGGCCTTGCTCTACTTCTTACTGTTACTATTTTGTTTGAGATAAAAATGAACATGTATGGCCTAATGGAAATGGTACCAGGGGAATGTGGGCGATAATTTACCCAAATGCCCTTATGTTCAATTGCTTAATACTTAACCATTTATAAGTTCATTTGTTTATATAAGCACAACCTCTTAATTTATTAATCAACCTCAATCCCCTTATCTACATTATTCTATTTAATTTATTCAATTTAATGTCCTGAATAATGTTAAACAAAAATTAGGGGTGTTACATTCTAGTATGTTGGGTTTTGTCACAGGTGAGACTAAAACGAGGTTACCTATAGAAAGGAATGTACAGAGTAAAGATAGGTTATTAGTGAGCCTGCAAAACCATTTGGATCAGTTGACCCTTAGAGAAGTAAGTTAAGGATAGATTGTCTTGTATTGTATCTAACAGAAGTTAGAATATTAATTATGTCTGGTAGGCTCGAGTCAGCCAGTGGTTAATAGTTTGCGAGATAAAACTATAATGTTCGAAAAGATAGTCGATTAATTACCTGATTTATATGCATATATGTTATTTCTATTGTTGCTATAATCAGTTTTATTGCAGGATATTGATTTGCAAAAGATATCTAAAAGGTATTAGTGAGAGAAAATCCATTCCGGCAAGCGATGTGGTCTCACTTAATATTAGTAAACGGATATGTAATAGAATTATTCATGCCAGGCTTTATGTCCGACTTGAAGTTTATGTTTCCCCTTAAACTCTCGGGTGCTCCAAATTAAATTTGACTAGATTGAGAGTTAATGACTTTTCAGGTTTAGTAGGTTGGACAAATAAGCTTCCGAAGACGTGCAGGAGGAAAAGCTAGCTATGTAGGAGTTATTTAATAGTATTTCCGCTATGATGTATTTATGATTGATATGTCTATATATGTAGTACTCTGATCATCCAAGCGGGCATCTTCATATGTCGATCTTGGTGTATTTTGTAATAATTATATTTGATCAAAACCTAGGAATCGTTTTAGGATTATGTAACTAAATATGAAATATTGATTTGAAATGTAACCAGAAATGCTGTTTTTTTAAATCTGTGTTGATTTTATTTCATATTCATATACTTCTGATATTATGGATACCATTAACATTACCGTATTTTGTCACCGGAGGTTAATACTATATATGACTACAGCATCTGTAGCGCTTAGCTTCAGGTTTCAAAATAGGGGATGTTGTAGTGTCCCAAAGAGGTTGCAACAGAGAGAGGTCATTGTTGACTGACTTGAGAGGTCGATGGTGACCTCTCTCCTTAGTGTATTTTTCGCCAAAATTTCTTCAGCTCAATTCTCTAGTTACTTTAAGTGTGCCTCCAAGATTTCAAGTCATTTCGTCCTCATTTAAATCTTCTAATTCCAGTTGAAATATGCTTTGCTAAAAAGTAGGTTCACAACTACGATGCCCAAAACCAACTTAATGATGCATTGAAAATTAAAGCCATGGAACTAAAACATAAGACTAAGGAGAAGTGGATTGCTGAGGGGAGATGAATGCATAAAAATATTTATACTAAAATGTTTATCAAGAAAAACATTAACAATAACTTTCAAAGCTTTAATCAAGATGGAGTGGTAACTAATAATCATCAGAAGATGGAAGAACATGCTATTAAGTATTATCATGATTTAAATAGTGGGCCATGTGAAACTAACTTACCCTATATTGAATGTAGGATAGTCATAAATTCCAGCGGCATGATAATGCTGAACAAGAAAGTGTTCGAAGCTAAAGGGTGGGAGGCTTTGGTTTCTATTCACATGGACTCCCGTCCTAGACCAGATGGTCTGGGTTCCTCCTTCTTCAAAAAGCATTGGGATGACCTGAAAAATTACTTGTTGTTTGCTATCCAGGAGTCTTGGGAAATTTTTTAAAGAGGTTAATCGCACTTTCATTTGTCTTATTCTAAAGAATGATAATCCTTCTAGAATTGAAGATTATAGACCCATTGCTTCTTGTAATGTTATTTATAAAATTTTAAGCAAAGTTATATGCAATAGAATGAAGAAAGTTTTACCAGATATCATAGTTGAATGTCAAAGTGCATTTATCAAAGGGAGAAGTATATCCAAAATCTTACTATTGGTGCATGAACTTATTTGAAATTTTAACAAATAAGTTGCAAAAAAACTTTGCTTAAAGGTTGACCCCCACATAACATTTGACAAGATAAACTGACACTTTATCCTCCATATGCTCAGGAGTATGAGGTTTCCAAATAAATTTGTAGATTTGGTTAATGATTGCATTACCACTCCTACCTTTTCAATTCTGATGAATGGAATTCCCAAAGGCCACATAAGAAGCAAATAGAGGTATTAGGCAAGGAGATCCCATATATCCTTACCTATTCGCAGTTGTCATGGAATATTATTCTCTCCAAATGGAGTTAGTAGCTCACAACAATCTATTCCAGAATATATATAATTCCAACCTAGAATGAGCCATCTCTTATATGTTGTTGACCTGATAATTTGCATAAAATCAAGTAATGAAGCAGTTAAAGATATTAAAGACATCTTTCATAATTTGGAAGAGCATGCGGGACTCAAATTGAATGAACTCGAAACCAAATGCTTTTTTAACAAGTTATGTAGGAACAAGTCTGGAGTGTTAGATATTTTGGGAGTAAAGGAAGGGGAATTGCCAGTGAAATATTTGGGGGTTCCTCTATCTTCCAACAAAATAACAAATAGGGAATATGTGGAACTGGTGACCCAAATCATAGACAAATTAGAATGCTGGAGTTTGAGACTACTATCCTTTGCTAGTATGATAGAATTAGTCCATACGATGATTCAAGCAAAAGTTAATTTTTGGTTGCAAACATTTCAACTCCTTGATGCTTCCATAGAAAAGATTGAGAAAGTGTGTGCGGATTTTATTTGAAAAGGAGGCCTTCATAAAATAAAATATCAAAACTTATGTAGACCTAAGAAGGAAAGGGGAGTGGGTCTCAGAAATTTGAAAGACATGAGGGATGTGTTCAATCTGAAGCAAGGTTGGAAAATCATTAGTTCGAACGGTCTCTAGGCTAGATGGATGAGAAGAGGTATATTAAAGCTAACTTTTGGCAAATGGCTCTAGATAACAACTCATAACCAACTTGGAAGGCTATAATAAAAACTAGAAATAAATCGGCAGGAAATTGCACAAGAGAGATTGCTCAAGGTCGTGAGACTAACTATGGAGAGACCCATGGATAGATGGAGAGTCATTGATAGATTTACTGGGGTGGGACACATACTTAGCTTATAGTTGCCTTGAAAGAAAGGTGGAAGTAATTATTCAGGAAAACAAATGGAACCGTGAATTGATTCCATGCAACAGGGACCAAAAATAGCAAATTGAAGCCATGCCTTTGTTTTTAGGTAGAGAAAATGATTTATGGGCATGGATGCAGACAACTAAAGGGTTTACTACTAAATCTGCTTGGGATCAACAAAAATTAAAAGTCAGACTATTGCATGGAGTAAAAAAATCCGGGACATATTAAACCGCCCAAAAATGGCTCTGTCTTCTTATACAGCCTTCATGGGTAGACTTCCACAAGAGGCAGACTATAGAAGTAAGGATTATATAACACAAAAGTTATGTTTTGTGAAATAATGTAGAGGAGAGTCACATGCATCTACTTTTTGAGTGCAAATCCACTAAAAAGTTTGGGAAAATTGTAAGCTAGAATCTAAGTTCACATATTCGAGGAACAATCTAAGAGAAATTATAGGTCACCTGACTGATGGAGGATACATCGAAGACCTGAAAGCCAAAGTGTGGCGTATTTCCTTGAAGACCGCTATTTGGAGCACTTGGAATGAAAGGAACCACCAAATATTCCAGAAGAAGGAAAGGGTAGCAACATAAGTAAGAAAATTAGCTATAATCGACATGAAACTAGTAAGCAAGAGAATTAAAGGAAAATTCTTTACCAGTAGTTTGGTACGAGGAGAAGCTGAGTTTGAAGGAATGGATTGGTGGCTAGAACGGGGAGAAATCCAAGGAACAAGCTGTTGGCATCAAAATTGACCACCAACACCCAATTATAAGTGAAAACACCAATATCCAGTCACAAATCATAGATAGAATATATGTAGAGAATATAATATGAAGAATAACCAAAATTAAAATGCAAGCAAGTAAAAGTGAGATAGGATTTATAGTGGTTCGGCTAACTCCGGCCTAAGTCCACTCCAGAACAATCCTTTTTATTATACTGAAATTTGATTATAGTTACAATCCAAAATTCCAGAATAAAAATGGCGGAGTAGCCTCTAAGTAGAAGATGAAGAAGATCCCCTTTTTCTGAAGCCAAGCCTGTTGTATTTATAGGTGAAATTCGGCTACAGGGCCTCCTCACCTACATAGGCCCACCATAACGATCGCCGAGCCCAACTCGTCCATCCTACACCGACCCGAAGTTGATCATATGCCGACCCAAAGCAAGTGACATGCTGACCCAATGAAAACTCAATGCCGACCTGAAGCAAACTCGATGCTGACCCAAAGTAACACGACCACTAGCCTAGGCCGACCCGATCCAACTCCTTCTCAGTGCTGACCCGAAGTTGGAGCAATGCCGACCCGAAGTGAAGTCCTTGCCAACCCAAAGTGAAGACAATGCCAACCCGAAGCACTTCCATATGCCGACCCAAAGTTGCTTCTTCTTTGCTGACCCGGGGTTGAAGCCATGCCGACCCGAGGTGAAACCATCTCTGCTGACCTGAAGCTATGCCTACGCTGACCCGAAGCAGAGACTATGCCGACCCGGAGTTGAACCAAATGCCGACCCTCCGAAGTGATACAACCTCCATCCTATGCCGACCCTAAGCCATGCCTGTGCCGACCCGACCCGAAGCAACTTCCATCCATGCCAAAATCTGTATTCCAAGTGCTCTGCATCGTTCATCCATCGACTATGCTTAATTCTGGCTTCATATTCATATTTATTATCCGTAATTGATCATCCATCCATCCATTTGAACCAAATCCATAATATTTCTACCTCGATAACCGTGTAGTCTATTGGGTTAAATCCGTCTGTATATTGCCTTGCCAAAAGGAGGGTTAACACAAGCTATGAAAATCTTCGGCCACCATAGTTTCTGTTCGAAGTAGAAAGAGAAAGAGTCAGATCTGGAAAGTGTTTGCTTTGATTATTCTATACGAGTTGGAGTTAATGTAAAAGTGGGTTTTGTACTTATTCCATTCTTACATGCGTCTGTAATGGGCTGAAAATGCGTAATAAAAGTTTATCCACTTTCAAAAAAAATTATAAGTAATGTTTGTGTGTGTGATTATGCTTTCGTCCATGTCTTTAAAAATAAAAGATGACTTAAAAAGGAATTTTAAACAAAAATTTGATTTTTAAAATTAAATAATTTTTTTTATATTATAGTAAATTTATTGTTAATTTATAAACATATTATCTTTTTGAAAATAATATATATATATATATATTCAAATTATATACACATATATTATATTTTTAATATAATACACTAAACCAACTTTAGTATATTATAAATATATAAATATATGTAATTTAATATGCATAAAATTAATACGTGTTGTAAAATAATTTTTCATGAATTTTTTTCTACATGGAAATTAAATTTTGAAAAACAAAAGGAAAAATAAATCCTAATGGATTTAATAATTTTTTTTTAAAAACACAGAATATGGCCGAAATGTACGCATGTGTATATATTTTAATTATTTGCATATTTAGTTACATAACCTCAATTTTATTATAAATGATTTTAAAATATTATATATATATATCATTTAAAATTAATTTTTTTCATATATATATATATATGTATATGTATATTTAATAAATATAATTCTTTACAAAATTAAAACTAAATTTTTTAAATTAAAAGGTATTTTCATATCTAGATCGAGATTTGGTATTTAGTTTTTAATCTAATTATAAAATTATCTATGTATATTTTACAAATATTATTTAATGTATTTATATATGTACATTGTTTGCATAGAAATGGGTAAACACCTCTAATCGATTTGATGTAGAGCTGAGTATACTGAGTGTATATCACAACTATATAACGATAGAGAAATAAGATTTACAATAAAGTGAAATACACACAGATTTATAGTGGTTCGGCTAGAAAGTGTCTACATCCACTGTCCACTTTCGTTTCTTTCTCTATATATCCGTTGACGCCAAGAATGGCAGCAACATCCCAGGTATAAGATGAAAGCACCATTTATTTTAAAATAGATATAAAATCAATAGAAATCCTAGATCAAGCAAGTAAAGATAGGAAAAACGTAAAGAACGCACAAGAATTTTTATAGTGGTTCGGCAATCTTTGGCCTACGTCCACTTTACTGTTTGTTATTCGTTGTCTTCTCTCCGGATTACAATGAATTACTGACCACAATCTAGTGGATCTCAGATTTACAATGGGGTTTCTAGAGTGTTTGAGAGTCATTAGTACCAGGTATTTGTTGATCTAAGTCCTAGAACAACAAATAGAGCTTCCTAGGTGACTTTAATGGAAGAGAGGTAAGAGGTAAAGAAATAGAAGAAATCACCGATGGTAGAGAGATCAGATCCAAAGTAAAGAGTAGAAGATCTTGTTTTGGTTGCAGCTAGACTTGTATTTATAGGGAAACAGATGTATGGAGTAAGAAGCCCACTTGCATTGAGGTCTAAGAGATAGCTCGATATTGCACAGGAGTGCTCGGGGTCCCACAAGTCATAAAAATGACTTGGGAGCCGAGTCAAAATGACATGGGGGCTGAGTTATTTTTACTTTGGGGCCAAGTCAAAATGACTTGGGGCCGAGTTATTTTTACTTGTCCAAGTTGAAATTCATTCATCTGTTAGCTTTTCTATCTCCTTCTTATATTGTTCCAAGTTCCTTTCCTTCGACTTTGAGTTGATTCCAACGATCTTTCTGTTAGCTGCTTTCTTTGCTTTCTTCTCGTTATTCCCTGGAAATGCTCATCCAAACTCTAGGAAAACAATTCCAAGTTCCTTTCCTTCGACTTGGGGGCCGAGCCAAATGACTTTGGGGCCGAGTCATTTCCTTTGACTTAGAGGCCGAGCCAAATGACTTAGGGGCCGATTCATTTTCTTAGCCAAATTTTAGGTGAAATTTATAGAGTTATTTCTTTAGCTCTTCTAAGTGTGTTTCCAGGTCCGTGAATCATTTCATCCTTTTTTTATTATCTAAGTCCAGTTGAAATTTGCTTTGGTCAAAAAGCGGAGTTATAAACTGATTACAATGTGAAATACAATAATTTTGAATGAAATATGATTCCCAAGAGTTCATTTGGTATACTCATGTTCGTTGGTGGTTGACTTTCCAAAGTTGTACATTATTGCTGTTAGATAATTGGGTATTTAGAGGAGTGAAACTATAAGGCAGTCAGGCTTATAAAGTAGGCAGTTTCCTAATTTATCATGCTCGATTCAGTTATTTCCCTATGTACAAGGTTTGATCCACAATTTCCATATATACATGATATTCTTTCCTTAATTAATCTATTCGGTTTGGTAGTAGGAGGGTGGTTCCGTGATAGTTTGTTTGGCAGGTGGACCCAGATGTACTCTTGGCTATGTTCAGACTTCACTCCTCCTTGGTTAGGAATCTCTCCCATGTTACAAACAAAAAATATTTTTTCTGGTGGTGCTCGGTTAGCTTTGCTCATTTTCCTTAACAATGCTTAACACATTTCTACAATTTGTTCATTCTCTATGGCCATCTCTTTTGCTATAAGTCAGTGGTGCTCGGTTACTTATCTTGTTCGGTTGTTCTATACCCATAAAAAAGGGTGTACGGTCCTTGTCTGTCCGGTTGTTCCATACCGTATAGAAAGTGATGTCCGGTGCTTGTCGGCCCAGTCTTGGACCATATTGGTCACCCATAAATACAACTAAACCCCTTACAGTACACACTTTAGCTCATTTGGAAAGCTTCCTACCATAACCGTGTCTGTTCTCACTGTACTAACATTCCAGATCTACCCTCGAATCACTTCAAACCTTGATTTTTCTCCAAACTCTTCTGCAATTTGCTAATTTATGATTCTCCTCTTGTTAATTTCAGTGCCCAATGCATTAGTTTAGCTACCAAATCCCTTGTCCATATTGCTTTTGTTTGGTGAAATTTTTATATGGGGTTTTTGCTACTACGATCATTTAGAATTCACACTACACTTAGTCTGAGAAGCTCTATCCCTAGGTATAATAGTTTTTTCTAAAAATCTTTGCGCCTTTTGGACATTAAGTTTTGCTTTGCTAGGGCACTTAATTTTCGGATAGACGTAGGCTGGACAAGAATGGTTGAAATGGGAACAAGGCCATCCTAAATTGTGTAGTTACAGTCTACTCTGTTATTTTGTATCTTAATTGGGGCTATGATATCATTTGGAATTAGGGTGAGATTGGTAAGGTGGTTTTTTTTATTATCTAACATTACCGAGCATAACACTTGTGCGAATTTCAAGGTCGAGGCCACTTGCAATCAGACCACCAAACCACACACTTGGGCTTTCTAGATCGGTCTTCCCTTTATTTATTGTTTTTGTCTATTCTCTTATCATTTAATGGCATATATTACTACATATACATGCATGCACATATGTATATGAAGCGATAGTATGCTAGACATGTTGATATATTAGACAGGCATGTCGAGTCGTTGCCATACCCGCTCATCGAGTGCTACAGGAGCTTGGGCTCCTTCCTCTTCTGCTCCTAGTGAGCCTATATTGTCAAGGTCCAGGGTCATCCCACCAAGCTCGACCAACCCTTTAGTTCATGATATGGTCCTTTATAACTGCAAGTGGATGCCATCAAGTCAATAGTTTCTACTTTATCTTCTAAGCAATTAGACATTTTAGCTTCCACACATGAACTATGAAGGAAGGTATGCTCTTTCCAACCCTTAATCAACGGGATCACGCCCCTCCTAACGAATATATAGCTTATTATAGGTATCATTGCATGGTGGATCCCCGACTCCCTTCCCCAGTGGATTATGGTATTTTTAGTACACTTGAAGATTGCTACATTTTAGTTGCACCCCGAACAACTATGCTATTTTGACTAATCTTTATGGTATCTTAATGTGCGAGTTCAATGTTCCTCCCACGTATAGGCAAATTAGATTCTTATAAGTAATCAAGAGCAAGGCAGAGATCTCCCATTTTTTTTATCTCTAGGCAAGTGAAAAGTTAAGTTCGTGGAGGATTTGTATTTGAAATATGGCATGTTCAAGAAGGCGTACTTCTTTATTTAGGATGCTTCTCCATGCTTTCACCAATGGCATTCAGGATGTAAGTTGCCTTAACCATTCATTCATGTTCTTTTTGCTTAGGAAGCCTTTACTTCAACCGCCAATCCCTTTCTTGGTCATTTCCTTAGGTTTGATGAAAGTTGTCGTCGGTGAAGATTTGGAAGAAATGCTTGGGAATTTGAAGAGAATTCAGATGGAGTTAAGAGAGGTCCCACGCTTGGTGAAGGACGAGAGTTTAAGGATACACCAACTGCTAGCTGAGGGGCATTCTATTGGAAAAGCTAAAGCCCTTCGACATAAAAACCTACTAACAAGGAAAAAGGAAAGGCTTCTAAGGTAGGCGAGAAAATTGTCGTACAGACTTCTTAACCTCCCACTCCTGATTCTAACTTAGCTTCGGCCCTACTCAGTGTGGATCCTGTAGTGCAAAAAGATGTTATAGAGTTGGAATTGTATTCTTTCTAGATTCAGCCTCGCATGAGTGACCAACTGAAATCTCTAAGGGAATGTGAAGATAATGGTATTGATAATATGACTACCGAGGGAGGAAGCCCGCATTCTGACAATAGTGACGCCACCACTTCTAACGAAAGTGGAGCTCATTCTACATGGCAGATTGGTCTCAATCCCTTATCTAATCTTAATGTTGAGGAGGCCCTGCACAAAAAATTTGGGTCGGAGCATCAACAGGAGTTTATCCTAGGGGACATTACCATTTCTGACTATTTATAGCATCCTCAGATACAAGTAGATTATGTGGATTCTGCCTCATTAGCGAAGATCCAGCGACAACTGGAAATACATAAGGACCTTTAAGGTTTCATTTAAACATTGTGCACTCTTCACAAGCACCCATTATTCATATGTCGATCTAACAAAGTTTCTTCATTGTTGCATAACACCTCATTCTTATATTCTTTATAGGGAGGTGAATTAGAGGTGAAGTAAGCTGTTGAACGATAATTTTGACTCGACACCCAAGATGTTATGCAAAGTGGTATTATTCAAAAAATTTCCAATAATACCAACTGGTTTTGATATGATCATGATGTTGTCCAAAATTTCAAGTCACATGTTTAAAGGTAAAATAGGCAAGTCATATAAAATATGTGATAGTCCCTTGTTCATATGCCAATGGGAAAAACAGGAAATATGCAAGGTAGCTTTTAATTTGAACAAGGACTTAAGTGGCCTTGAACAAATTAAATAACATGCAAGTCCAAATCCATTAGTATTCAAGCCCAAGTCCATCATGCTTAAGTCCAAGTCCGAAGATAAAGTCATATGCATGTCCATGATTCATTAATAGTCAAGTATTCACATTCAAGGGAAATATGCTATGAATAGTTAAATGTCCAAGCCCTTATGTGCAAAAAGTTCATGGGTTACAATCGGCTCTATAATCCCCAAATTGATTTAGGGTTTACAACTTACAATCAAGAAAAAGAGAAAGAAATGATTCGCCCCTTTCTAAGTGTCCGAGGGGGTCTATTTATAGAGATAGCAGCAGATGGGATAGCCAATACGTGTTCACTTAGCTAAGCACTCTCCATCTCTTTGCATGGTAGATACTCGACAACCTTTATGATGGTAGATACTAAACAACCTTCACTATCTTTTGAGGTTCGGCATCCCTTACTGCTTGTAAAAGCTCGAAATCCCTTGCTAGTGTTGAAGCTTGTCGTTCCTTTAGAATTCATTATCCCCTCTGCTTGTAGAAACTTGGCAGTACTTCTTTGTAGAAGCTTGATATCATTTTTTTTAAAGATGCTCTTTAACAGTTACTATTATACAGGCTCGATAATAGTTGTTGTATCGAAGGATTGATTTCCATAGAAACTCGATATCATCCCCTTGTAATTAGATGCTTGACATCTTCTAGTGGTGCAACATCCTTCCTTTGTTACATGATTGATAACATCCTACGTTGTAGAAGTTCAACACCCCCTTTTACATCCTTGACATCCCCATAATCTCTAGGTCAAATAACTTTTGCGTTGTTGAAGCTCGATATCCTTGTTTCTCCAAGTTTGTAGTAGCGCGATATCTTCAATTGGCTCGACATCTTCATCCTCCTATAGGCTCGATACCTTTCTTCATCATTAATTTTCGACATCATCTGTTACTTATTAAATGCACGATAACACTTGCTGTTGTAGAGGCCCATCACCCCCTAGAGACTCGGCACCTCTCTACTTCTCTGTTAACCACTTTAATGTTCGACATCTTTAGAAACTCGACACCTCTCCACTACTTTGTTAACTACTTTAATGTTTGTCATTTTTATTGTTATTGCTAAAGACTCGTTATACTTTTTAAATGCTTGATATCACTTTCTACGGGCTCGACGTCTCTTATTATTTCCCAACTCGACATGTTCTCTTTTGATGCTCGATACTCACATTATGTAGTAAAATTTAGTCCCCTTGTGTAGAGGAAGCATATTATACTTTAGTATAATTCCACTTTTCACATTCCTACTTATTGGTATTTCGAAGCCTTCAATCTCGTTTGTTCATTCATTCAATTAAGACTCAACGCTTCTTATTGTTTCCCTCTTCTTTTATAAATACCTGCCTTTCCTTCTCCCAAAAGTTTTACCTGAAACTCAAAACCCAAATCGCAGTTATAATTTTTCTTCAATGTTGTACTTTCCAAAAAGAAGATTTCAATTCTTTTCGTATTCAATTGATTCAAGGTGCGATTTATATTTCGATCGATTTATATATAGAAAAGGTGGGGTTTTATTTTAGAATCAGGGTTTCAATTAATCGGGTGTTTATGAACTGTTAGGGTTTGATTAGCAATTGGATTCAAACACCTCTCATGATTTATGAACTTTTATGTTTGGATTCGAATGTTGTTTGCAATACATATCCTTAATGATTAACAGAAACCTGAAAATTCATGGATTTTTTATAATTATTTTAAACTTGATAGCTTTCTAGAGACTCGGCACTCAATTGGGGTTTTGACAGTTGTCAGAGACTCGACATCCACTTAGAGACTTGATGCCTTGCTAGAGGCTTGGTAACTAGTTATAGGCTCACCAGCTAATTATAAACCCAACAATTAGCTAGAGATTCGACAACTAGTTAGAGACTCGATAACTAGTTATGAACCCGATAACTGCTTAGAGAATCGTTAACTAGTTACAAACTCTAAACCATTTAAAGAACTTTTAACTATTTACAAGTTCGACAACTATTTAAAGAGTTGTTATCTAGTTACAAATTTGACAACTATTTATAGGATTATTAACTAGTTTCGAACTCGATAACTTTTATATATTCGACATCTGGTTATGAACTTGATGACCAGTTAAAGAATCTTCAACTAGCTATAAACTCACTAAATATTTATGAGTTCGATACCTAGTCATAAAATCGGTAACTAGTTATGAGTTCGATATCTTGTTATGAAATATACAAATAATTAAGAAATCTCTATCTAGTTACAAACTCACTACCTATTTGTAAGTTTGACATCTAATTATGAAACTAGATAATAAGTTGTAAGTTCGATATCTTATTATGAACTCGATAACCATTTAGAGAATTGTCAACTAGCCATGAACTCGACAACTATTTATGAATTTGACATCTAAGTTACCCATTTTTCCTTAATGTTTTCTTAGTCATTTTGAACTTTCATAAAGTGCATGGTACTTCCCAAACTTTTCTGATGGATAAATGGCTGGTAAGAAAAATCCTAATCACTCTTCTTCTCAGGTGCGCTTGAAATCTCCTACTTTAAAAAAGGAGATTACATACTTATCCAATCTTTTGTAACTTCTCAAAATGAAGTAGATACCATCCTTCAATAGTTTGGCGTTATCGACGTAGAAGCAAGGGTAGCTGGCCCATCTGGAAGGATAAATAATCCTCCAAAAGGATTCTGCGCTTTTACCCTGATCAATATTTGGCACTCAGGATACCTTCCCTTCTCAGAGTTCCTTGTATGATTCTTGTATCATTTGGGAATTTCTCCGATACAACTGCCTCCTAACTCCTATACCTATCTGAGCTGCCTGGAAACACTTGCTAGGGAAGTTGACATCCCCTTACTTGATGTTGAAACTCTTCACTTATTGGTGAATCTTGTTAAAGTGGGGAAACAACCAACGGGTACATAATATCGCCTTCTTCCTTATCCAAAGAGCTTGATTACTAATTTAATTATCAGAACTAAAGATAGAGAAACTTAGTTTTTCTACATCAAGAGTTATACCCCTTGAATCAAGGGGTCCTTCTCTACCCCTTGTAAGACCTGTTGCTTTTTCTCTATGTTTATACTGCATTTTGATGTTCTCTTTTAGTAATTACCAGGACCTACTTCTAAGAGGATGAATCCTTCTGTTGCTATTACAATTGATGCTTTGAGCATGGCATTCCAGACTATGGGGGATAGGCTTAAACTCTTGACCGAAGCCAAACTTCAAAAGTACTCCTTGATCCTGGAGAATCACAAAGTGTTCGGGGAGCCTCCAATGATCAAGAAGGATGCCAATGGGAACCAAGCTCTGGTTATTGGCAACCAAAATGCTTTCTCCTTCTTCCCCTACTCAACGTGATTCTTTTGGTGATCTTTTATCATGGTTTTCATCATAAATTCTTATATTAACATCTTATGATTCTCACTTTGACTGGTTCAAATCTTACCAATTCAGTTGCTAAGATGAAGGATGCTAAAGCTCCTTCCTCCTCCCTAGCCATGACTGCTAAAGCCGCTCTCATTTTGTACTCTATCACTGACGACCTTAAGGCCATTGACAGTCACAAATGGAAGAAGGATTTTGAAAACCTATCTGGTGCTTCAATTCCCCTTCACATAAAAGGACAAACTTGGAGAAGATCCAACACTTTTTGCTATTGCCGAGCAACTGGATACAACTACAGCCATAGTTAATCAAGATTTTGGTAACATTGATTTTAGCTTGCCAGACAAGAATCCTCAAAACTAGATAGAAATTTCTCACATCCTGAGTCCTGTTAGTGACATTATGAATCCCTTGTTTGCAACCACCATACAACGTTAGTATTAGGAGTTAAGCCTGACTCCTCCTTCCTTGAATCTCTTCCTTATGAAGCTTTGGCTCAACCTATCCCTTCAGGTTTTAATGATTTTGTTCTCTCAGTCATCTTTTCCTCATATATGAGTCCTTTAATGCCACTGCAACCTTCTGCCTTTTCTACAGACCATATCCGCATTCTCTTTCAACAGGTTCTTGTGGTACACTTCTTTACGTATCTCTTGATTTATATCTTTTTAATTCAATACAACCTTTGACTTATTTTTCATTCAATAATATTATATATAAAGGTGGTTAAGAACATGTTCTTTCTTTGATAAGGCTCTCGCGAAACTGTTAATCAAGTCATAAATTTTAAAGAACATATTTCCTTGTTGATAGATAAAGTTAGGTTTCTTCAGGGCCAAATATTTGAAGTCACAACAAAGAGGGATGAAGTTACTACTAAAAGGAATAAACTTGCCTCCGACCTAGATGATGAAATAAAAGCAAGACTAGTAGTTGAAGAAAGGGTGAAATACTTAGAAAAGGAACTTGAGTGGGCCAGCACTGTACATACGCAAATGGCTGCAAAAGTCTCAACTTTAAAGGAAAATCTAGAAAACAAAGAGGTTGCACTGGTCTATACGAGTAACATCATCAAAGATGCCAAAAATAAAGTCACTTCTTTCATAGAACAAGCCCTCTCTTAAATAAAGGAACAATGTTATATGGAGGCCCTCTTCATCGTGTATTTCGATAATATAGAAAATTATACAGAGTTGGACTTTCCTTCACTGGCAAAACTAAAAGACAATTTCAAGAGGAAGTTCGACCTTAAGTTGGAGAAGTTCCTGAGTCATTACCAGACGAATTCCTAGAAGAAGAAGCCATCAATCCTCAGAAACTACTATCTTTTGATGATCCTTTTCCTAATGAAGCTAGGGATGATGACAATAAAGGGGATGGTGACAAAGATGACAACGATGGGGATGAAGATGGTGATGATGATGATTCCAGGAAGGATGGGGTGATGGTAAATAAGACACCGATGGACCAAGAAGTGGTGGTAATAGATCAGGTGTCCATGACTTGGGCCCATTTGCTCATGATGTAGACTATCTTGATCTTCATGAGTCCCAGAATGCTCCTTATGCCAAAGGATGTCCATGCCCCCGGCCATCATAGCAAAGAAACAACTTGGATAAATATTTCTACCTTATAGGCTCCCGCGAAATAGGTATAAAGCTTATCATCTTCAAACGCTTTCAATTATCTGTTAGCTTTAGTTAATAAGTATATTTTAGCTAAGGAAAAGAAACAAATATCACTTTGAGATTTTACATGAGAAGAGCGAGAATGATGTGCTACAATTGAATAAGGAAATTGAAAAATTGATTGAATATCACAACGGTCTATTTGAATAGTATAGGAGCCTTCTCATTTGTACCAAATGATTAAAAGATTTTAAAGAAAAATGATAGACCAACTCCTGAAAAGGTCTTTCCTACATCGGGAAATAGTTCTGAAGAAGAATGAGAAGTTGACCACACATTTCTGAATGCTTATCGAGGATAGGGACACCTTAGTGGGATTCGTCTATAAACTCTACACCAGGAATTTTTTACAAACTTTTCCTCTCTAAGGAGAAACAGTGGGGGTTTACTTAGGCATTTGCATAATAGGTATTTGAATGATTACGGGACTGATCCCCATCCCATAGAATGCTGGAACCTTCCTAGGATTGAGACCGTTCCACTTTCCTCCTCCTACACTCTTCTTTCTGAAAAGGTCAAGTTTAATAAAGAGAAATTTATCTCTAAATTTTACAAAGGGTCCATATTGTTTGAACTTAAGTGACTTTATTGTTGTATTATGTAATTCAGACAATCTTTATAAGTTTCAACATTCTTATTCCTTCGTGACTTAGTTTGTTTTCTTAAAATACACAGACTAAGGAACCATTAAGCACTTCTGTTTCAAAAGAACTATTAAGTAAATTTGTCAAGCTAAAAAGGAATTTTAAGGAGAAAACATTAACCCTCCATACCTCTCGATTAGTAGAGTACTACTTTCTTAGAGACCTACAAAAAGTTTACACACAACTTCCCCACCTATATTTTGATTTCTTAGGTGACGAAAAAGATAGTTTACCTAAAGAAATTTGGCCTGATTATATATGCTAAACTGTTATGCAGGGAATCTAGCCCTCTTGCCAAGAGATGAGATTATCATCAGTTTTCCCTAATCAATACTCCTCACAAGTTTAGTGCTACCTTTGATTCTACTTTCCTTATGTTTGCAGGTTCACTCAAAAAAGCTAAGACTGTTACTTCCAAAGTTAAGGATTGAATGTATAAAACTTGAGTTGTTGATGTAGTTTGAACTTGTTCATGCTTATAATACTTCGTTGTTGTTAATGAAACAATATATTTTTCCAAAGTGTTGATTTCTCTTTTGTTTATTATTTTGTACAAGTAAAACAACTAACTCTTGCATCTAGTGGCCAAGACCTCCTTTCGTGACTAGATAAACTTAAAGCCGAATTAATGTTGGACATTTGGAAATGCTCTTCTCAAGATGCTTTAGTTATAGCATTTTTGGACAACATAGAAGCATGTAAATTATATAACAAACAATATACGTTGAAGTCAAAATTAAGTGATATGAATGAAATGACCTCGAGTTTAAAGGAGAAAGTCAAAGAGAAAGATAGAGAAATCAAAGTACTCAAAGAGATCGTAGATATAATTAGTCGATCTGGACCCCCAGATGAAAAGATTGAGGTCGATGCAAAAATTGCTCAACTGTATTAGAAAATTGAGAATCTTGTAGTCGAGCCGCTAAAAAGCCAAGTATCGTGCCAATCTCTAGAGCTTATTGCAAGTGGAGGAAAATCCGGCCTTCCCACTCCTACTCCTACAAGGACAAATAGGTCCTAATCATCAGCCAATAAAAAGAAATTGTCTTCTTTGGAGAACCCGCCTCTGAGTTTGGATGATGAGGAAATTGCTAGAGGTGCTGAGAATATAAATATGAATGCACCTAGTTTCTAAAAGGAAAGTGGGACGAATAGGTTTCAAAATATCTCAATAATTATAAATTCAAGTTGAGGAGCTGGGAAGCGAGAGGCACGCTCTTGAGCAGAGGGTTAAAGAATTAGACGGCAGGGTCAAAAATTTTAAAAGGGCCAATAAAACGCCCAAACATGCATTAAAAATTCAAATTGACTCTGTCGATGATAAAAATGTTATCCTGAAGAAGAAAAGGAAACTTAAAAAACTAATGGATATGGCAATTCGTCATATTACCGAACCTTCCTCGGTCGTTGAAGTCTTAAAGGGGAAAGTGCAGGACCATGAGTCTCAATTGAGAGTAATTGAGGTGATGTCGCTTGAGAACTCCCGATTGGATTCCCTTGTAGATTATTTGCTTGAAATAATAATTGCTTTTGGCCTAAAAATCGACTATTCTTTCTTAGGTCCAGAAATGAACCAAAGGTTGAGCAGAGCAGTAAAGGCAGGATGTGAACATTATCAACACTTCTTTATATGTGGGTATGCTGACCATCTTAAGAATATTAGAGGCCCTCCTCTTTTACTTAGAGATATCCCAGCTTTATGCGAAATTCATCCATGTCTTTTATAGGTTGAAGGGAAAGGGAAAGAAAAAGTATACCAACATTATCCGCTTCCTCCACCTCCTCCTCTAGAAGATTTGAATAGATTTACTTTCATAACTTTTGTACATAAATTGGTACTAAATTGTTGATATTTTGAATCGATCTTGTATTTTCTTCCTTATTCTTGTCTTTTATTTGAACTCATTGAGCTGTTTGAGATTTGTAACTTACTTCAGAGCCTTAATTTGAATCAATATGATTTGTGATCTTTGATTAAGCATGGATTAGTTTGCTCTTCATTTCCTTGAAGAATGCTGTAGATAGGATCTTTAAACTTTTCAGCTTTTACTTCTCTTTAATTACTTTCAAATGTGGATCAATTTGCCTTCTTATCTTTCTAGGCTGAATGACTTTATAAACGAATCTTCATTGCTTAATTATTATTACCCCGGTTGGTTTTTTAGAGTAAAATTCCTTCCCTCGGTCTGGGTTTCTTGGATGATTATTCGATGATATTTTTTGTTATATGAGATTATATGTGCATGAAAATTTGCTTGACCTTTCCTTTGAAGGTTGCTTTAACTTTGCCTTTGTGTAAGATTGATCGTGCTTGTTTGATCTTCCTTTGGAAGATTGCTTTGGCCCATCTCTAAAATGGAATTAGACTTATCTAATTTATTTTTTATAAAAGGTTTCTCCTTCTATACCTTTTAGCTAAGGATTTAGGTTGGTCGGTGTTTTGGCCAGGCCACCTTAGAAGGGACCAGAGTCAATCCGTCGTCACTTTAGGAGGCGGTTCAGACAGGCATTATAGGCGGGACCGTAGGCTATTGGTCGGTGCTTTGGCCAGGCCATCTTAGGAAGTACCAAAGGCTTACTTCATCCTCCCTCTAGGAGGTGCTCAGGACAAGCCTTATAGGCGGGATCGAAGGTTGGTCGGTACTTTGGCCAGGCTATCTTAGATGGGACCAAAGGCTTACTCCATCCTCCTTGTAGGCGGCACTTCGACCAGGCCACGTAGGTAGGGCAGAAGGCTTGCAATGCTCTGCCAGACCTTATAGGAAGGAACAGAGGCTTACTCTGACCTCCCTCTAGGAGGTGCTTCATTCAGGTCTTATAGGCATGATCGAAGGTTTTTAGTGCTTTGACCAGGCCCCAGTGGCAGGATCAAAGGCATTTCCTTTATTTTTGTAGATCTTTATCATGAAGCGCTTCTCTTTATTAAGCACTTGATCTTTGTAAATACATTGGTCCTTTGCTTAAATTTTGTTGACATAGGAGTTCTCCTTTTCCTAAGAAATTTTCGATCATCCCTTTATGGACTCGATAATGATTTGTATTGTGCCCATTTAGTCGATGATATTGATTATTGACAATAAGCTTCTCCGAGATTTCTTCCATTCCCTTATTGCTTCTTCTTTGAAGGCTAGTAATCTAACCTTTCTTTGGTTAGGAGATAGATATTTTCATAGGAGGTGGTAAGGGAACAAGCTCTAGTAAATCGGGGGTTTCTAGGGAATTGTGTTTTTGGTCCACTTTTGGCTTTTTTATGATATTAGGCAGGTTCATTGGCTTTAACAACAAGCTTTCTCTCTGAAGACTCTTGAGTCCAGATTGGTGAAGAGGGGTGACAAATTACCCCACTGCCACTTTTGAGTAAACTTATTAAAGTCCTTTGTTATTTTATCTTCGAAGATAGCTCCTTTAGCTTGAAGCTGTATAGCCTTTCTTATTTCTGTGAATGGGTCACTCCTTCTTTTGTTCTCTTTACCAAGAGTAGGATAATAAGTGAATATTGGATGGATCCTATATGGAATGGATTCACGCTCTAATTATCTGGATCAGAAGGAATTACTTGCCTTTTTTCGCTTGAGTTCTCAATGCCAAATTCCTTAACTTCAATACTTGTTCCTCATGGAATTGAAGGTTATGGGTGACTTGATAAGTTGATATGGTAAAATGAGGCTTGGAGGATCCTAGCTCAAAGATAGTCATTATGTAGTCTAGTAGGTTATGTGAGATATGGAAAGTCCTCCATAGGAATATGCCGAAATATGGAGAGTCCTCTGTAGGGATAAGCCGAAAGACAGATATTTTTAAAAAAAAGCTTTACTTATTTAGTTTCAAAGCAAAGAAACAACGAGTTGGAGGTTCGGGCCCTCCTTCTGGCACCAAAATGCTGAACCTTAGTTTTGACTCAACACCCAAGATGTTATACAAGGTGGTATTACTTGAAAAAGTTCCAATATTACCCATTAGTTTCGATATGATCACGAAGATGTCAAAAAGTTCAAGCCACATGTTCGAAGGTAAAATAGGCAAGTCACGTAAACATGCAATAGTCCTTTGTTCATATGTCAATAAGAAAAATAGGCAATATGCAATGTAGTTTTATTTTAAACAAGGGCTTAAGTGGCATTGAACAAATTAAATAATATGCAACTCCAAATCCATTAATTTCAAGTCTAAGTCCATTATGCTCAAGTCCAATTTCAAAGATAAAGTCATATGCATGTTCATTATTCATTGATAGTCAAGTATTCACATTCAAGGATAATATGCTACACAAAGTTAAATTTTCAAGCCCTTATATGAAAAAAGTTCAAGGGTTACAATTGGCTCTAAAATCCCAAAATTAATTTAGGGTTTACAACTTACAATTGAGAAAACGAGAAAGAACGATTCGCCCCTTTCTAAGTGGTGGAGGGTGTCTATTTATAGAGATAGCAGCAGGCGGGATAGTTGACACCTATCCACTCAGCTAAGCACTCGCCATCTCTTTGCATGGTAGATACTCGACAACCATTATGATGGTAGATACTCAACAACCTTCTTGTCTTTTGAGGTTCCACATCCCTTGCTACTTGCAAAAGCTTGAAATCCTTTGCTAGTGTTAAAGCTACTCATTGCTTTAGAATTCGTTATCCTCTCTGCTTATAGAAATTTGACTGTATTTCTTCGTAGAAGCTTGATATCATTTGTTGTTTAATGACGCTCTACAATTGTTACTGTTATAGAGGCTCGATAACTGTTGTTGTATCAAAGGCTTGTTTTCCATAGAAACTGGATACCTCTCATTGTAATTAGATGCTCGACATCTTCTAGTGGCGCAACATCCTTCCTTTTTTACATGTTTAATAACACCTCGTGTGGTAGAAGTTCGACACCACCTTTTACATCCTTGACATCCTCGCGATCTCTAGGTCCGATAACTTTTACATTGTAGAAGCTCGATATCTTATTTCTCCAAGTTTGTAGTAGCGCAATTTCTTTAAGAATTAATTAGTTTAACACCTTCATCCTCATATAGGCTCAATACCTTTCTTCATCTTTAATGTTTAACATCATCTGTTACTTGTTAAATGCACGATAGCACTTGCTGCTATACAGGCTTGTCATCCCCTAGAGACTCGACACCTCTCCACTGCTTTGTTAACCACTTTAATGTTTGACAACTTTAGAAACTTAACACCTCTCCACTGCTTGTTAACTACTTCAATGTCTGTCATCTTTATTGTTGTTGCTAGAGGCTCATTATACTTTTTAAATGCTTGATAGTTTCACTTTCTTCAAACTCGACATCTCTTATCATTTCCAAAGTCGACATGTTCTCTTTATAGTCTGAAAGTCACCTAAAACTTTGTATCAGTGTGTTGGGAAGTGCGGGTTGCGACATTTGGTATCAGAGCCAGGTTTAAGACTCCCAAGGATTTACGTGTATTGAGAGAACATATTAGAATTAAATTTTTGAAAAAAAGAGTTCTCAAAAATGTTTTTCAAAATGGACTTTTGAAAGGTATATATATAAAAGTTTTCAAAGATTTTACATACATACAAACATATATATATATATATATATATATATATATATATATACATATATAAAAGTATAGCAAGAAAGAATGCTATCACTTATTCTTGTCAGTACTATCTATGGAAAAGTTGGAAATAATTCCCAAACAATGATAGTGAGAATGATTAATTTTTAGGGAAATGGCTATGGTAAGGCAGCTAAGATTTTGAACGTGAACATCCATATATGGTTCTGTCAGTATCTACAAGTGAGGAGATAAGATAAGCCTAACCCGACTAAAGGAGCGTAATTATAATTTTTTGATTATGTGTATTAATACACAACACCCTATATATTTTGACTTACGAGGTAGTTGCTGGCTTATCCCTTATATATGCAAATAACCGTGGGTTAGAATAAATATTAAGGTTATAATATTTGAGGTGAAAAATAAACTTTTCGTATTTATTGGGGTTTACCTTATAAAAAAGGCTAGTAGAGGTTTTATATACGAACTAGCAATAGCAAGTAAATTATGGACTTAAGGGTGAGTAAAGAACATTAGTACCATAAGACCCATATAATAGGAATATGATGTTGATAGTCTAAAGGGGATATGAAGGAGGACTTTACAAATTTAAGGCGGATTTCCCAATTAAAGTAGAAACTCTATTCTCATATTGGTTGTAGTTGCAAGGACTCCTATTCACTTAAAGGTATGGCTAGAGTACTTCCATATTGAACTTGGACATTGTATTGGAAAATAAATTTAAGTTAACCATCTTGAAAAGAAGGATGGAAACCTTGTGCATTTAAAGCATGTTTAAGTATAAGTGGACTTAGGTAATTAGGTCGCTGTTGTCTAATCTGATTTAAGTGGTAAACTAACGAAAACGTTTTCTAAAAGTTAGAGATAGTAGATGTATATTAATTGGGTTTTTAATCAAGCATAATTCAACTAGAAGTAAAAGGCTAAGATGAAGATGAAATGATTCAAAAACTTGGAGATGCATTTAAGAGAAGTAGAAAAGCAAGCTCAAGAAATATCATCGAGTTCGGAGCTAAGGAAACTGGTCGGTACCGAGAGGTTTCCTCTCGGTAATAAGTAGCTTTTCCTCCTACTTTAGCACTATAAACCCCATTAACTTCAACTCTACTCCAACCACTCATGATCAAGTGCTTTTCTCAGATGGACTAGCATTTCTCAGGATTAATGAGAAGAAAGAAAAAAAAGCAGGATAGTTCAAGTATGATCGAAGGGATCATCAGAATCAACTCAAAGTTTACACAAAAGAGCTTGAAACAGATTGAATAAGAGATAGAAGGATAGGGGAAGTGCAAGAATTGACTTTGCATAAGCCAAAACCTATCGGTACCAAGAGTTTTCTCTTGGTACCGAGAAGTTTTTATGGCCTTTAGGCCCCACATGGTCACTCGTATGGTATCGGGCTTGCTTATGGACTTCAATGCAAGTGGACTCATGAACCCGTGCACCTGTTTCTCTATAAATATCAGCTATACTACTACCAATTAAGGAGCTTCAATCTACTTCTTCATCATCTTCTATCTTCCTCATTCAATAGTCACCTAAGCAGTCATTATTGGCAGTTCTAAGCTCTTAAACCTATCAATCCCTTGTACTAGTGGCTTTAATTCTCTCAAACTCACAATCAATAAAAGTAAAAAGTCGATGTAAACCAGAGATTGTGAACCACTATAAAAATTTTGGGTCTTGCTGTACTTTTCTAGCTATTATTGCTATTATCTGCTAGATCTAGGTTTCACAGATTCTCTGCAATATATCTTTCGGTGTTGATCCACTTTTAGCGTAAACATTTTGGTGCTTTTCCTGAGAAAATTGAACTTGTTCTTAGATCTAGCTCTCTACTTTGGGTTGGAAAGATCAAGAAGTTAGATTTAGAAAAACTTGCTTAAAGAACTTAAAGGATTGCTAATGGAAAGTCATGGCACCAAGGAGATCTGGAAGGTCATCAGGAGCAGTGGCTGGTGGTAATGGAGGGAATATTCACCAAGTTGAAGTTAATAATCAACAGGTAATACTAGAATCCTCTGCTCAATGGGAAGTAGTTACCAGAGGAGAGCATGATAAAATGCTGCAGGAGTTGAACTAGAAAATGGTAGATAGCTATAAAGCTTTAATGGACAATATGGATGTTTTGTTAACCTTGCAACTGCCAAGCACTTGAAGAACTAGATAGGAAACTTCACCTACAATAGAACAAGAGAACTCATTTGTTTCTGGCCTAAATAGAAGGGATGGAAAGCAGAAGTAGAATGTAGGAAATGCTGGATCGTCGAAGGACTTGTAGAATGAAGTAGAAGTGCTCTCCCAATAAGAATACCACCCAGTATAGAGAGGAATTTGTGAGAAATGCGGATTAAGGATCTTAAGGCTAGAATTAACACTAGAGGGGGGTGAATAGTGTTTTAAGAAATTTGTTAATCTTTTTGAGTTTATCTAACTTTATTAACAATGTAGACACTAATTAGACACAGATATGAACACAGAATCAAACACAGATGCAAATATAAAGTAAAAGAAGTAAAGGAAAGAACACACCGGATTTTATACTGGTTCGGAGTTACCCTACATCCAGTCCCGCACAACTAAGTACGGATTTCCTTTCAAAAGCAATTCAACAATTACAACCCTCGATTTCAAGGCTACGAGGTATACCCTCCAGAATACCAATCCTCTGGGTAGGGATACTTGATTTACCAGGCAACAAGTTCACCCAATTAATTTCCAGGGCTACAATCACACCTTTTCTCGCTTGATTGATTTACAAGGCTACAATCACACCTTTTCTCGCTAATATATTACAAAGAAACCTATAACTCTGAATAGCACTGAGAACCTTGTAGAGATAGTGATGGAGAATCAAACTAGAAGTAATTGAGTATGATTCGATGTTGATTCCGGCAGAGTAATGGTATGATTTTGTAATAAGAAATGAGGAAGATGAAGAGGAGTGAAAATCAGAAAAATATGATTGAAAATTCATTGAAACTGAACCCTATTTATAGAAAACCAACAGCCATGACCATTCATGAAGAGTTATGGCGAATAGATACTTCTTTTGAAATTTGAATTTGAACTTCAACTGTCACTATGTCGACATACTACCTAGGGACATGTCGACATCCTTCAGCCAAAAATGATAATTTGAATTTCTATAAAAACAATATTTATCTTATATAAAAAGTATTTAAAACTTTATAAATATACTTGAATATAGTTGAAATTCATAAGTAAATATAAAGAACAATAAATACGTAATTTAACTATATTTTTATATTTAAATCTAAGTATAAATATTAAAAGTTAAATATATTATTTGAAAAGACATTTTAAAAACAGGAGTATTTTGACTTTGAAATTAAAGATGTTTTGAGGCTAAAATTATTTAAAATCAGGATAGAGAGTTTTGAATCTTTTAAAAGGAAAGTTTTGAAATCATTTTGAAAACAAGATAATTTTGTAAAATCATTTGAATTAAAATTAGTGGATACAAAACAATGTCCCACTAGATTTTCGTAGGTTCCATCCTACTTAGGGTTCCATCCCTTTAACGGGCTCGAAGTGGATTCCATTCCACGAATAAATTGGATATTAAGATGCCAGTGCTTTTCTATGAGTTTTAACAAATATTCCTAATAAAACACAGACTTAACCTTGAACTCTTGATAATCTTGATACTCATGAGTCTTCTATCTCTGTATCTTGAATCTCTATACTGTACAGTCTTCATTCTTGATACCTGCATGGTTAGATCGTGCAAATACATATATATCTAAACTTGTAATGTTAGTATTTATATTTTATAATCTATTCTAAGGTTGTTGTCATCAAAACCATCATCTCAAGGACTAACAATCTCCCCCTTTTTGATGATGACAACCTTTGTTTATAAAATATCACTTCTATCCTAATAACTCCCCCTAAAACTAACAACTCCCCTTTAATCTATGCCTAACTAACCTATTTTATACTTCTCCCCCTTTGTCATCAACAAAAACTTACTCTAAACTAGATAACTTCAAACTATATAACTCTATATAACTCCCCCTGAAACTAAGACTACATTACTTGTGATTATAATGATAGTGTTATCATACATAATCAATACTTAGTCCTAATTTACAAACTCTCCTAACTAAGAATCTATATAATAATACTGTTAATAGAACATATATAAGAACACAATTTTTTTATTATTTATTCGTTTGTATTTACATTTTTCGTAGAGATCGAAACAAAAACAAACAACAAATAGAAAAGGAAGAAAAGAAACTAATGTGTGTTTTTGAACATAGGAGATCTATGAACCGAACAATTTCGATAGTGGAAACAGAAATTTCCATGTTATTCGACAAGATTTCCATCTTTGTCAAAACACACTTCGCCAACGCAAACGACATTGTCATTGTCTTCCACGTGCGCTTCTTCCATGGGGACTACTTCTTCTTCTTCTTCGCTGGCCTCTTGAACATGGTCTTCTGATGAGTCCTCGTCAATCAAGATTTGGTTGGCATGATTATCCATTAGAAATTTTTGCAAATTCCTAAGGATTTTGCCTTCCCTCTCTTGTTCTTTGGCCATTCGAAGTTGCATCACTTGGATTTCAGTCATTAACTGAAAGGTATCCTTCAGAGAATCCTCTATTTTCGTTACACGAGCGAGCGTTGATTGTTGGCACGGACCAGAAGTAGGCGATGGAAACAAAAAGGATGATTTTAAGTTTGATTTGGAAGAGGAGGCCATGATAAACTGATTTCAGAGAATAGACAAGAAAGAGAACAGAGAAAATGAAGAAAATTTCAAAATAGAAGAAATTTATAACCACTTATTTAAATTTTGGTGGGAAAAGAAATTTAAAAAATAAAATCGTTATATGTCGACATGGGTCTAGTGAGGATGTCGACATGGTCCTTGTATTTTTACCTTTTTTAATTTATTTTGAATTAATTTTAATTGTACTCGTTATTTATATTTTATATTTCAGTTAAAGAACAAATACCTAATTGACTTCTTAATTTGGTGAATGTAGATTCATTTAAGGGTTTTGTTAGAATATCAGCAATTTGATTTACAGAATTGATATAGTCGAGAGTAATTACCTCTCTATTTATATTATCTCTGAGAAAATGGTGTCTGATATCAATATGTTTAGTTCGCGAATGATGAGTAGGATTTTTAGATAAATTTATTGCACTAGTATTATCACAATAAATTGGCAATTTTGAGATATTTAATCCAAAATCTCTTAAGGTTTGTTGCATATATATTACTTGAGAACAAGCCAAAGCAGCAAAAATATACTCTGCTTCAGTTGTTGATAAAGAAACTATATTTTTACTAAACCAGGAAACCAGAGAATGTCCCAAAAAGTGACAAGTTCCACTTGTACTTTTTCGGTCTGATTTACAACCAGCGTAATCAGCATCACAGTAAGATATTAAATCAAATGAATCATTTTTAGGATAAAATAAGCCATAATCAGAGGTGTGTTTAATATATCTTATGATACGTTTTACAGCTTTTAAGTGAGTTTCTTTAGGTTGAGATTGATATCTTGCACAGAGACATACACTATGCATGATATCAGGTCTACTAGCTGTGATATAGAGTAGTGATCTAATCATTCCTCTATACAGATTTTGATCTACATCTTTCGAGAGATCTTCTTTACTAAGGTACTCATTGGTTCCCATGGGAGTGGGTTTTCCACTCGCAGTAGTCAAACCAAATTTACTAACTAGGTCTTTAGCTTATTTTTCTTGACTAATAAAAATACCATTATCTAACTGTTTTATTTGCAATCCTAGAAAGAAGTTTAATTCACCCATATGACTCATCTCAAACTCTTTTGTCATTATTTCAAAAAATTCTTTATTCATTTCGAAGTTAGTTGAACCAAAAATGATATCATCTACGTATACTTGAACTAGTTGAATATCATTTTTATTTCTTTTAATAAAAAGAGTATTATCTATTTTACCAATTTCAAAATTTGATTGTAATAAATAAGATCTTAGTCTATCATACCAGGCTCTAGGAGCTTGTTTTAGACCATATAAAGCTTTCTTAAGTTTGTACACATGGTTTGGTAAATTTTTATCTTCAAAAAGAGGTGGTTGTTCAACATATACTTCTTCTTTTACAAATCCATTTAAAAATGCACTTTTAACAGCCATTTGAAATAATTTGAAATTATTATGATTTGCGAAAGCAAGTAGAATTCTAATGGCTTCTAATCTTGCTACAGGAGCAAAGGTTTCATCACAATCTATACCTTCTTCTTGACAATAACCTTGGGTGACTAATCGTGATTTATTTCTAACGACCTCACCTTGTTCATTCATTTTATTTTTATAGACTCATTTAGTTCCAATTATAGTTTTATCTTCAGGTCTAGGAACGAGTTCCCAAACTTCATTTCTAGTGAATTGATTTAATTCTTCTTGCATAGCCAAAATCCATGAATCATCAGTTGATGCTTCTTTAGGATTTTTGGGTTCAATAGATGATATAAAAGCTACATTACTCATTTGACTTAGTTGATTTCTAGTTTTAACAACAGATTGCATATCTCCAAGTATATTTTCTATAGGGTGATCTTTTAATAGTCTAATCTTTTTATTAGGATGATTTAATTCATTATTAGTTTCAGTTGACTCTTGGTTTTGAGAAATTAAATCCTCTTCATCATTTGTAATTTCAAAATCTTTTAAATTTTCATCAAACGAAACATGCATTGTTTCTTCGATGGTGTTAGATCTCAAATTAAAAACTCTATAAGCTTTACTTCTATTAGAATATCCGATAAAGATTCCTTTGTCGGATTTAGGATCAAATTTATCCAAATTATCTTTTGTATTTTTAAAATAAAACATTTACTTCCAAAAATTCTGAAATATGATACCTTAGGTTTCTTTCCATGAAGAAGTTCATAAGGTGTCTTATCAGTTAAAGGTCTAATTAAAATTCTATTCAAAATATAACAGGCGATAGCAACAGCTTCTGCCCAAAAGTGTTTTGGTAAATTACTGTCTGAAAGCATAGTTCTCGTACACTCTTGAATCGTTCTATTTTTACGTTCAACTACTCCGTTTTGTTGTGGAGTTCTTGGAAATGAGAAATTGTGAGTTATTCCCTTCTTATTGCAGAATTCCTCAAACTTTTCATTTTCAAATTCACTACCGTGATCACTACGAATAGTTATAATTTTTAAAGATAATTGATTTTTAATCCTTTTTGTAAAGTTTTTAAAACATTCAAAAGTATCACTTTTATGTTTCAAAAATATTGTCCATGTAAATCTAGAATAATCATCTACAATTACAAAAACATATTTACTATGATTTATTGACAAAATTTGAGATGGACCAAATAAATCAAGGGGTTTTGAAGTTGAAATCATATCTTTTAATTTAAAGGAACTTTTTCTAAGCTTTCCTAATTGACATGCATCACATAAACTATCTACTTTAAAATTCATTTTAGGGAGACCTCTTACTAGATCATGTTTTGACAGTCTAGATAAGAGTTTGAAATTCAAATGTCCGAATCTCTTATGCCAAATCCAAGGGTCACTTGTATTTGCCAAAAGACATAGGTTATCATTTGAAACTTTCATACTAAGAATATAAATATCCTTTTTCCTAGTTCCCTCAAATATTATGGTTGAGTTATTATCTTCAATATGACATTTATCTTTTTCAAATTTAATTTTATATCCTTTATCACATAGTTGACTTATACTTAGCAGATTGTGTTTCAGATTCTTAACTAGCAAAACATTAGTAATAATAGGAGTTTCAGAGTTACCGACATTGCCGATGCCAATTACGTATCCTTTCGAGTTGTCTCCAAAGTTAACCAGTCCTCCGTCTTTTTATATAACATTATTCAGCATATCTAGATTACCAGTCATGTGTCTAGAGCAACCACTATCAAGTATCCACTTATTCCTTTTGATCTGCATAGATTGTCCATTGTGGATTGATTCCTCAATACCCATAAAGCATCTTTCCTACACATTATAAAATTTGGTAGACAACTAGAATTTAAATAACATTCATATGCAGACTCATGAAACAATGATGATTTAAACAGTTCTAAACTAGTGTTAACAGATTTTTCAAAACTAGCCATTAAATTTTTTTCAAAATTCAGATTATGAAACTTTTGAAAACAAGACTCTGATACCAAATGTGAGAAATGCGGATTAAGGATCTTAAGGCTAGAATTAACACTAGAGGGGGGTGAATAGTGTTTTAAGAAATTTGTTAATCTTTTTGAGTTTATCTAACTTTATTAACAATGTATACACTAATTAGACACAGATATGAACACAGAATCAAACACATATGCAAATATAAAGTAAAAGCAGTAAAGGAAAGAACACACCGAATTTTATACTGGTTCGGAGTTACCCTACATCCAGTCCTGCACAACTAAGTACGGATTTTCTTTCAAAAGCAATTCAATAATTACAACCCTCGATTTCACGGCTACGAGGTATACCCTCCAGAATACCAATCCTCTGGGTAGGGATACTTGATTTACCGGGCAACAAGTTCACCCAATTGATTTCCAGGGCTACAATCGCACCTTTTCTCGCTTGATTGATTTACAAGGCTACAATCACACCTTTTCTCGCTAATATATTACAAAGAAACCTATAACTCTGAATAGCACTGAGAACCTTGTAGAGATAGTGATGGAGAATCAAACTAGAAGTAATCGAGTATGATTCGATGTTGATTTCGGCAGAGTAATTGTATGATTTTGTAATAAGAAATGAGGAAGATGAAGAGGAGTGAAAATCAGAAAAATATGATTGAAAATTCGTTGAAACTGACCCCTATTTATAGAAAACCAACAGCCATGACCATTCATGAAGAGTTATGGCGAATAGACACTTCTTTTGAAATTTGAATTTGAACGTCAACTGTCACTATGTCGACATACTACATAGGGACATGTCGACATCCCTCACCCAAATTTGATAATTTGAATTTCTATAAAAACAATATTTATCTTATATAAAAACTATTTAAAACTTTATAAATATACTTGAATATAGTTGAAATTCATAAGTAAATATAAAGAACAATAAATACATAATTTAACTATATTTTTATATTTAAATCTAAGTATAAATATTAAAAGTTAAATATATTATTTGAAAATACATTTTAAAAACATGAGTATTTTGACTTTGAAATTAAATATGTTTTGAGGCTAAAATTATTTAAAACCAGGATTGAGAGTTTTGAATCTTTTAAAAGGAAAGTTTTGAAATCATTTTGAAAACAAGATAATTTTGTAAAATCATTTGAATTAAAATTAGTGGATACAAAACAATGTCCCACTAGATTTTCGTAGGTTCCATCCTACTTAGGGTTCCATCCCTTTAACGGGCTCGAAGTGGATTCCATTCCACGAATAAATTAGATATTAAGATGCCAGTGCGTTTCTACGAGTTTTAACAAATATTCCTAATAAAACACAGAGTTAACCTTGAACTCTTGATAATCTTGATACTCATGTGTCTTCTATCTCTGTATCTTGAATCTCTATACTATACAGTCTTCATTCTTGATACCTGCATGGTTAGATCCTGCAAATACATATATATCTAAACTTGTAATGTTAGTATTTATATTTTATAATCTATTCTAAGGTTGTCGTCATCAAAACCATCATCTCAAGGACTAACAGAATTCTCTCAGTACCGAGGGGAATCTAGGAGGGGTGATACCCTGGATGGTGATGAAGTGGTGGTTTTTAATGAAGAAGTTGATTAGCAGCTTGATGATGATGGTCTTGAGTTGGATGTTGATGCTAATGTAAACGGAGTTCAGACAGCTATAGCTTAATCGACCACACATACGTGAAATACCGAAGGAGTGGTTCTCTCAGACACAGGAGGACGTAGATGTCAGTTGACAAACTGAGGTCGTTTGCGGAGCCAAATGCTCGACATAGCCCCTGATAGTCGACCTTTGGATTACCTTGCTGGTGAGGCGTACATAACTGATATGGCTAAACGGTTAGTTGAATGAAATAGAGGCAGAAAAAATGAAGATTGGGGCTCGGTACAAAGTTGGTCTCCATTTATCGAAAATATTCTAGGAGAAGAGTATCTTAGGAAGTTTATGATGTCAACAATGCCCTCATACAATGGAACCACTGACTCCCGACAACACGTACTCAAGTACGAATGGTATATGGATGGAGTTAGAGCTACAAATGTTGTTCATTACAGATGTTTCCCTATCTTCTGAGAAGGAGTTGCTTCTATATGTTTCAATATGCTCGTGCCAAAATTTATATTTACTTTAGATGAATTAGCTAAAAAGGTTTTAGAGTAGCTTAGGCTCCATGCTGCCCGAGCGAAGGACGTGATGTCCCTATTTAGCTTGTCTCAAGGACCCAAGGAGTTACCAAAGGGCTTTTGAACCAATTCATCATTGCTATTGTGGAGGTTAGCAATCCAAAAGAAGATCTTGTATTCATCACACTAGTTCAAGGCATTCATATGCACATGGATATTGGTAGGTGGCTGAAGATGAAATAATCAAATACTATGGAAGAATTCCATCGAAAGGCAAACCAATTTTTGGGGTTAAAAGAAGCAAGCTTGGTTGAAGGAATGGTTAGTGACGAATAATCGAAGGAGGTAATTTAAAGCAATGTGCCGGTTGAACAAGATGGAGAAAACTCAGGCAGAGTTGGAGGAAATGCTAGAATTCAGGCAATCAGAAAAAAGAAACCAAAAATATAGTGGCAGGCGTAATGATAATAGGAAGCGCCCTAGGAATATGCGACCAGAAGATTATACGCCTCTGAATGACACATTGGAAAATAATTATCTCGCTACTCAAGGAATCGAGCCATATAAGAAGCTGCCCATAAGGGAGTCGACAAAGAAGGAGAAACATTCTGGAATGTTCTGCCACTTCCACAAAATTTATAGGCACAACATGAATGAATGCTGCCATTTGAAGAATTTGATTGAGGAGCTGATATGGAAAAATAGACTCTAGAGGTATGTTAACCAACAGCAGAACATTGACCAAGCATCAGGTCCCTAGGGACCCCAGCTCAAGGAAACTTCCCTGGACCTAATGGTGTAGGGCCCAGACGTACTAATGGACGGTTGCTAATTAATACCATAATCGAAGGACCTCACCCAGTGGAGAAAAATGGGGTGATATAGAGAGATATGTGAGTTCACTAAAGCGTGCACCATAGGAAAGTTGCTACGCCATCTAAGACGGAGCTCCAGCTAAGCCACAAAAGATGATAAATGATGACATCGTATTTAGAAACCAAGATTCTAACATAGTTGAGGCAGCAACCCTCAATCCCATGGTGATAGCAGTCGGAATTGGACCAGCAGTTGTGCGCTGAGTTCTGGTGGATAACAAAAGCTCAGTCAACATTGTGTTCAGGAAGACTTTTGACCAGATGAAAATCAGCATGAAGCATTTGACCACCTATAAGACGATGATTCAGGGATTTACGGGTGAAGCTGAACAACCGATTGGAACGATCGACTTGTCCGTAGAACTTGGTGAAGGAGAACGTAGGGTGGTTCACATTTAGATGTTCATTATTGTCGATGAGTTCTCGACATATAATGCTTTCTTGGGACGACCAGCCCTATTTGACTTCAGGATTGCTTTGGCTCTATGGTGTTCGACAATGAAGTTCCCTATAGAGATCGGGGTTGGAGTGGTTCGAGGAGACAAAGCATGCCAAGAGAATGTTATGTTATAGAACTGCGAGAAGCTAAGTGCTGGGAGAAAGGAAAGAATGTGGGGTAAGCTCTCCACATTCAAGACTCACAAGTATAGCAATAAAAGCCTGAACCCTGGCTCGGGAACCATTGCTGATTCAACGAGGCTATGGACCATAGGAAGCAGTCAAGGGAAGGGCGACTAGTACCGATCGAGTAGATGGTGAATGATCCAATCGATATGGATGATCCTACTCGGGTCATGAAGGTTGGATCTCAGGTCAATGATTAGTTGAGAAAGGAATTGGTTAATTTCTACCAAGGAAACCTAGATGTGTTCACCTGGACACATTCAAATATGTATGGGATATCATCGGAGATAGCCAGTTGCGCATTAAATATTGATCCAAAGTTCACAGCAGTAATGCAGAAAAGGCATACTCTGGGTTCATAGTGATCTGCTGCGTTGAAGGAAGAAGTGGATAAGCTGTTGGCGAACAGCTTCATCAGTGACGCTTTATACCTCGATTGGGTATCCAACCTAGTGTTGGTCAAGAAGTTAAACCAAAAATGGCATGTGTTGATTATTCATGTTTGAATAAGACATGTACGAAGGACATTTTTCCTTTGACCAAAATCGACCAACTGGTAGACGAAACTGCTGGGCATGAATTACTCTCGTTTATGGATGCTTATTCAGAATATAACCAGATTCTGATTCATATACCAGATCAGGAAAATACAGGATTTATAATGGACTTAGGATCATACTGCAATCAAGTGATGTCGTTTGGTTTGAAGAATGCCGGAGCCACATACCAAAGATGGGTGAATTCTATGTTCAAGAATCAAATCGGGTGGACAAAGTATACGTGGATGACATTCTCATGAAATCACAAGTGTCAAAAATCACCTGGATGACCTTTTAGATATGTTTGAAGTTCTATGAAATTAAAGTTAAATCCATTAAAATGCTCTTTTGGAGCAGCATCGGGAAAGTTTCTAGGATTTATTGTCAATGTACGGGGCATCGAGGCTAATCGAAGTAGATAAATGCCTTGAGGAATGTAACCACCCCAACGAAAAAACAACAACTACAAAGCTTGAATGGAAATATCGACGCTTTGAGTCGGTTCATCTCAAGGGCAACAAATAAGTGCATATCTTTCTTCAAAGCCCTCAAGAAAGGTAAAAAGAACTCTGAATGGAATCAAGATTGCCAAAATGCCATTGAGGAACTATTGAGGCATATGGAAACGCCATTGGTCATATCTAACCATTGGACAGGTAGAATTTATTCATTTGTCTAGTAGTGTCCTCACGCACTAAGTGCAGCATTAGTGCACGAGGAGGCTAGGATTAAGAGACCAATGTACCACATCAGCAAGCGGTTCACTGGAGCTGAAAAGAACTACCCGAAGTTAGAGAAACTCACCTACTTCTTATTGATTGCGTCCAGGAAGTTACGAACATATTTTCCAAGCTCATCCAATCAAAGTGCTGACAGACCAACCTTTGAAATAGGTATTATACCGACCCGAGACCTCAGGGAGGTTACTAAAATGGAATATCGAGATGAGTCAGTACGACATCACTTACCATCCAAGATGAGAAATAAATGGATAGGCATTGGAAGGCTTCATCACTGAATTTACCGTGAGGGACAGTGAGGAAGAGGAGGTTACGGTCCTAGCTTCTCATTGGAAGTTATTTATCGACTGTGCTTCAAAAGAATTTAGATCGGGGGTAGGAGTAGTATTCAAAACACTGGAAGGGTGATCGATTTGCTACACACTGAAGCTAGGACTCACTGCTACTAATAATGAAGCTAAGTACAATGCATTGATACCAGGATTGAAAATTGCAAAGGAACCGGCAATAATGACACGGCATATATATTTAGCGATTCCCAATTGGTGGTTTGCCAAATCAGGTGGTAATACTAGGCTAAGGGTGCAAAACTAGCCCCTTGTCTGTCAAAAGCGCTATAACTGCTTGAAAACATAAAACATTATATAATAACGCACATCTCTAGAGAGGAAAACATGAAGATTAATTCACTTGCTAAACTAGCTAGCTCTGGGAAAGCACAGTTAATGGGATTGGTTTCGGTAGAAGTTTTGACGGCTCCTAATATCGATCAGATGGATGTCGAATGGATTCTAGAGACTATAGAAAGAGGAGGAGTCAGGGATGTCTCTAATTAAAGGTTACCCGATCAATGGAACTCTCCCAAGAGACATGAACGAATGGAAGGAGCTCGTTGCAGTTCGTGATGCAAGAAGGAGTACTATACATGAGAGGATTTTCAACTCCCCTACTTCGATGTGTAGCCAAGGATGGAGCTAGAATGATCCTCATGGAAATCCATGAGAGTAGCTATGGCAACCACACTGAGGAGCAAACCCTGGCGAAGAAGATACATCACTACAGATATTTCTGGCTGACAGTAAATAATGTTGTAGGGTACTCAAGACGATGTGATTGATGCCAAAGATTCACGAAGATTTCAAGAGTCCAATCATCAGAACTTCTAAAAATAGTCAGTCCATGACCGTTTGCGATCTTGGGAATCAACATCATCGGTGTGCTACCAATAGCAAAGGAAGGAGCTAAATATGCTATCGTTGTGGTGGATTACTTTAGGAAATGGGCTAAAGCGGAACCATTTTCCATGATTACAACAATAAAGGTAATCAACTTTGTAATGAAGAATATTATTTGTAGGTTCGGAGTACCTTAGAGGATCATCACCGACAATGGGACTTAGTTTGAGAGTGCCGAGTTCAAGGATTTCTGAAAACATTACAGAATTAAGAAGAGCTTCTCCGCAATGGCACATCCATAGGCGAACAGGAAAGCAAAAGTAGTAAACAAGGTCATTAAATTTACCTTGAAAAAGCGATTGACTAGATCTAAAAGCAACTAGGTTGATGAGCTTCCACTAGCATTATAGGCATATAAGATGACATATAAGTCTGTAATTGGACACTCGTCATTCGCTTTGGCTTATGGACCAGAAGCAATGATCCCGATAGAATTGGAGCTCCCATCCCATCATAAAAGGAATTTCTACCCGAAGGTGAATGAGGAACTTCTGCTTGAGTCACTCGATTTGGTTGATGAGTAGAAGGAAGAAGCAAAATTAAGAGTCACTGTACACCAGAAAAGAGTAGCAAGACACTTCAATACCAAGGTTCGCAATTGCAAATTTGAGGTAGGAGATCTTGTTCCGAAACGAGTACTCTCGGGTACGGGAGAGCTTGGCCCGAACTGAGAAGGACCCTACGCAATTGATCAAAAACTTGAAGATGGAACCTTCAAGCTGGCAACCGTTAATGGAATCTCGATCTCGCGTGCTTGGAACAACGATTTGTTATGGAACTACTACAATTAGTTTCTGCTTTATGTGTTTTCGCAAATAACCCACCCGAGGTCACTGGGGCACTGTAAATAGGCAGGACCTACCACTCTTTCCGTTCGCAAATAAAGTTGGCTTCTTGAACTAATGGAACCGTGTTTTGGTAAGCAAAACACCTATGCTGTGCTATTAGCAACCCAGTTGAGAAAATTATCCTTTGTCTTGGGATAATGGATAGGGAGTGATGATTCAAATCACCGGGTTGATGGTGAAAATCGATCCTCAACCTTCTGCGAACCAGCGTTGCCTAGAGATAGGTGATTGTAACACCCTTAATTTTAAATAATATTATTCAGGAGATTTAGTTAGATAAATTAAATAGAATAATGTAAATATTAAAGTGATAAGGGGATTGAGATTTGAAAATCTAATTAGGATCATGCTTAATTAAATAAAAAGAATGGGCTATGGATATGTTTTCATAAATTAACTAATAAGGAAATAAGGCAAGGGCATTATGAGGTATAGCCGCATCCATAACCCCTTAGCCCCTAAACCCTTGTTCCCATTCTCTACACGTTCATAATTCAAAATTCTAAAATGTAAACTAAAGCTCAAGCCGACCATAACCTAAGGGAAAAAGAGGGGAAAAATCAATTAAAGCTACGCAATCAAGCAAGGGGAATTAATCAAAGATCAAATCTCAAGTTTCTTATACTAAGCAAGGTGAATAATAATCGAAACCATCTCTATTTTTGTTTTTAAAGAGCATTAGATTTCGGGTTTAAGTTTAAATCCATTATGATGATTTTGATGATGATATGCTTGGATTACATGATATGTTGTAATCAAACAAGTTTGTTTGATAAATGTTTTATTCAATTTTAAGGCTAAAATCATTTATATCGAGTTTCGAATGCCATGAGGATTTAATATGTTATGTAAAACATTATTTTGGAGATGGTTTAATTTTTGTAATTATCCAAGCCATGGATAATTTATTATGAATTTTCAAAGGAAAATAGAAATAATTGGGTTTAGAAATTAATTTCGGTAATCATATAAAGGAATTTGGGTCTGAAATTTTTATACGTTAGATAACATATTAAAAGTGAATTTAGAGAATTTTAGGGATTTTTCCTAAGTAATTTACTATGAAAATTAAATAAAATTTAGCTGGAGGACTTCAATGTCTAAATTGTTTTGCTTAAGGAAAGGGCTTCTTTGCTAATTATTTGTATTAAATCTGAGATGAATTCGACAGTCTTTTAGGAAAAGATTTTAGTAAAGTTTATGGCAACCAATTAGATTTTTACAAATAGGCAAGTTAGTTGAAAAGTATTACTTAGAAAGATAACAAAAATAGTTTTTCATAAGTTTATTGTCTTGCCACTTTCAATAGCTACCTTTCGAACCTAACTTCCGCCCCATCCAAGTCGAAACCAATACATAAGGTATCAATGCATTGGTACGTAGTGGATTGGAGAATGGCGGCAGGTATGGAGTTGAAACTAAGCTTTCGAAGGGGTCGAGGCCTTTGTTTACTATCCAAAGAAATGCCACTTGCCTTGCTTTCAAAAGAATGCTTTCGAAAGGGTTTGATATTGCTTTCGAAGAAGTTGTCACCATTTTGTTTAAAGGGTAGCTTTCGAATAAGTTGCCTTGTTTTTAAATCAATGCTTTTAAAAGGGTAGTTTGAACCCAGTCGAAACCATGCTGCCGCCTTTATGCCTTTCGAATGGATTGAAGTCATCAACGAGTTCGAAAGGTAGCTTTTGTTTTATAAAAGTAATAAGCCACTTCTTAATGTTTTCGAAAGGTCTCCAGTAGCCACTTATACCAAAGGTTTCGAAGGCAATGGCTTCGAAAGGGGTTTCAGAGCTGTCCTTCCAAATGTTTTATTTAAATGATTAATGCTTTCGAAGGGATGGTTCCGAAGTCATCGGTTTTCCCCAGTCATTTTTATTTAAAGGTTAATGGTTTCTGAAGGGGTACTTTCGTTTATATTCACTTTGACCCAAAAGTTATTTATAAAAGATAAAACCCAATAGTTTCGAAAGGGATACTTTCAAATGGTTTCAAAGCTATGCTTCTATGAATTACTTTAATACTTTCAAAAAGTATGTTTTGATGGTTTCAAAAGGCCTATGCTTAGTGTTTTGAAAAGAAGATTTGAATGCTTTCGAAAGAAGTATTCTAATGGTTTCGAAAGTGAAGGTCTAAGGTTTCGAAAGCCTTAGTTTTTAAAGCAAAGAACCCAATCTCATTTTTAAAGGAAAACCCATGGAAAAATAAAGGGGTTTTGAAATGGCTTTTAAGTATGGAATTTTTTTAAGAAGGAAGAAGCTTTCCTTGATAAAACCATAGGTTAAAGAGATTAATCATGTTTCATTGTTTTCAAGGATATTAAAACCACAAATGTTGGTATTGTTATGTTATTATGTTTGCTTCTTCTAATATACATATTCACTGTATAATAGACCCATAACTGTATTTTGGGGAGAAAGAAAGCAGAATAACCAGCTAGGTTGACCTAGTAGTGAATATAAATTGAGTTGGCTCCTGAATGAGTAGAATTGCATTTAGGAGGTCAGGTAGACCAAAAAAAAGGATGCCCAAAGATTGATTAAACAAGTTGTCAGTTAAGATAGGTTCATAGTAAACCTATGAAAACTATAATTGGAAAGAGTTGTTGGTAGGGGCTAATAGGTTCGTAGTGATCCCATGAAAACTATATCTGGATAAAGTTATTGACAGAAGTCAATAGGTTCTTAGTCAAGCCATGAAAACTATGATATGAGAGAATTTATTGGAGATACCAATAGGTTCAGGGAGAAACCATGAATCAATGAAGTTATTGGCAGGGGCCAATAGGTTTTTAGTGATCCCATGAAAACTATGAGACCGGACCGATAGTCCATGAGCTTTAAACAGGTTATTAGTCAGCCCATGGAAACTAATAGGTTAATAGTGACCCTAGAGAATTATAATTGAGGCATAGTCAAATGAATGGGGAGGGGAAATCCAGAATAACTTACTTGTTTACATATCATCATAATATTTTAAATTGCTATGTTTTATCCATTGTGGATGCAGGAGCACAGTATATGGTTCTTATAATTTTTGGATAAGATACTAGTGAGGGGAAAACCCATTCTACTAAGCGGCGAGGTCTCACTAGATATCAAAATGGTTTGAAATGGTAGGTTATTATTCATACCAGGCTTTATGTTTGACACAAAATTTATGTTTTTTCCTTAAACTCTCAGTTGCTCAATTAGCTTGAGTAGTTTGAGAGTTAAGGTTTTCGGGTATCCCTTTAGACAAATAAGCTTCTGGAGGCGTGCAAGAGGAAAGATAGCTATTATGAGTTCTTTCTATTTTGATTCCGATGTGTTTTGATGTAAAGGAATTGTTGTTTAATTGCCTAGACATACACACACACACACACACACTCTAATCATCCAAGTTGGCATCTTCACATGTCGCTCTTAGCGTATGTTGTAATGATTATAATTTCTCTGAACGTGGTTCTCGAATGTGGGATTATGTAATGAATTTGTAATGAGTTGATATGGACCAGGAAAGTTGTTTAATGATTTTAATTTTTTTACATATCCATGTGTTTCTGTTATATCAGTGTATTTAACATTACCGTATTTGATCGCTGAGGATTAATAAGTATGGATGACTGCTGCATCCGCAGCCATTAGTTTTGGGTCTCTAAGTGGGGGATGTTACAGCGACTCCGGGAAGTTCCAAAACCGTCAGGTCGATGATGTAAATCGACCATCAACCGTTTGAGAACCATTGTTTCCCATAGATAGGCGATGTCAGAAAGGTCCTAAATCGCCAGGTCGATGGTGAAAGTTGACCCTCCACCTTTTGTCGGCATTGCCTAGAGGTAGGCGACATCGGAAGGTCCCAAACCGCCAGGTCGACAAGGAAAATCGACCCTAACCTTTTGAGAACTGAAGTTGCTAGAGATAGGCAGTACCGGGAAGATTTAAACCACCAGGTTGACGATGAAAATCGACTCCAACCTTCTAAGAACTGGCGTTGCCCGGAGATAGGCGACACCAAAAAGTTCTAAACCACCGGGTCGACGGTGAAAATTGAACCTAAACTACTGAGAACCAGCGTTACCCAAAGATAGGCAATGTAAGGAAGGTATTAAATCGCCGGGTCGATGAAGAAAATCAACCCCAACTTACTGACATTCGATGTTGCCCAGAGATAGGCAACAATGAGGAAGTTCGACAATTCATTTTGGGGTCGACCAGATAATTCAATCCCAGAATCCAGTGTAACGACCCATTGTTGAAAAGCTATTAATTAATGGTTAAATAATAATTGTTAATGAAATAATTGAGATTTTAATGGAATTAATATGAAATTAAGTAATTAATTTAGAGAAATTGATGAAGAATAGTTTATTAAAATGAAAGGAATTTAATTGAAAGGAAAATTGATTTAATAAGTTATTTAGATATTTTCAAATATGAAATTTTGAATTATAATTTGAAACAAACTGATAAAATAAATTTTTTCTGGGAGTTTATAATAGAGGAGATTTGGAATAATTAATGTGAAATTTAATTAGAAGTTAGAAAGATTTTATAGTGTTAAAAAAATTTAAATTTAATTTTGATATGATTTTGAATAAGAAAGAGATAAATATAAAGGAAATATAAAGGCCTACTGGTATACAAAACCCAACCAAATTAGCTTTCATGTAAACAAAGTAAGTTTGGTTATGTAAGCATTGTTTTCATGTAAGCAAGTAAGCCCAATTAGTTAGTATACAAACCTAAAAAATAAATATATTTGCCTTCATAAAGCTAAAACTCTAGAATTTTCAAATTTTAGAGCCTTCACCCACTTCTATATATCAAGGATACCCCTCCATTTTTCAAACAAGAAAAATATGAACTTTCTACCTACACGCCATCGCTATAATTTCTAATATTAATTAGCATTAAATTACAACAATCAATACAAATCGAATCAAGACAACTTGGCAACTATTCACACCAAGTAATTAAGAGAAGCTAACTGATCATCTTATTAAATTGAAGAGTATTTGTAAAGTAATCAAGAAGAGGGAAGCAACGATTGATTAGGAGCTAAGTGATAATTAATTCAAGGTAAGATCTCCTACTCACAACTATGTTTGATTTAATTTAGTAATCATTAGTCAATGACCAAGTTATAGATTAGTAATGTAGTGATCCTACCTTTTTATCCATGAATTGTGCTTGATTTATACAATAGACCATGAATGGTTATATCATAGTAGAAGTATGGGTGAAAAAGAGGGAAATAACACCAATAAGTGATGGATGTCGAGTTGAATCGAATGGAAGAAGACATGAAAGTCATTTTCTGACTTTCAAGAATTCCGTAGACTAAATAAAAATTCAATAGACTAAATCTTGATTCAATCGACTTAGCAACAAATTCAGTTGACTAAACTGGTACAAAATTTAAAATTTGAGAGCAACACAACATTTCAGCCGACTTCTTTATGGATTCATTCAACTTAGACTAGTCGACTTAGGTAATATTCCAATCGATTGAACCTATACTATTTGACTTTCTAAATTATTATTTTTGGATAATTTTATATTATTTATTTATTTTTATTTAATAAATGGTTTTTATGTTGTTTTTATATTATAGTAAGAACTTTTTGAGAGTTATTTATTATGCAAATGAAATCTATTGTGATTTAATGTTTAGTTTTCATTCTAGAAATCTATTTTATTTAATATAAATTTATTTAAAAATAGTTTATAATCATTAAATTTGGAATAAAATATGAAATGACATTTAAATGTTATAAGACATATTAATATAATTAATAATGATTTTGAATATATTTGGAGAAAGATTGGAATTATCTATATTTTAGTAATTTGAAGTACATTGTAATTTATTTTAAAAGTTAATATTTATTTTAATATAGTGTTTAATTATAGAAAATTATAAATTGATTGTATTGAGTAATATTTGATTTTATAAGTTATTTTGAGATGTTCATTAATTGTAGAAAGTAGTTTAATAATATTACAATTCATGTGGAAATTTATAAAGATTTAGTAAATCCTTATTTTGAATCATCAAATAATTCGTAGGATGTTTGATGATGATTCCAATTTATATGATAGACTTATGGAATTATTATTATTATGATGTTTAAATAATTATTTGGATATTACTTTTGTATCATTTGTCTTATATAGCATTATTAGAGAATTTGAGTATAATACATACGTACATACATACATACATATATATATATATAATAGACACAACACACACAATATTTATGATCCATTTCAAAGTATTTATTTTATTATATAAGGTTATATGATGTGAATGATTCATTATTAAATATTGATGTGTTTGTTGCTTTATTTATTTATTGGATAATCTATTTTATATTACATTTCTGATCATTCTTCTCTTATATATTGATTTCGATTATATGAATGATTCACCGTTGATATGTTTTTTTATTTCTATATGATAAGAAATTTGAATAAACAATTTAGTGACCTGGTATGGGATTTTCGGTAACACATTTTCAGTTATTCATCGGACTTGTCTTATAGAGATATCTATTGTGGATTGAGTGTAGTTTATGAGCATTAAATAATTATCCACATAACATACAATGGTATGGGACACCATAATGTTATTTGTTTTATTATTCTTTGTAAGTAAATGTCACTCAAACGGGGATTACACTCATGTGTATGTGGTGATACTCGTTGCGGTGAGCACGTTATTGTCGCGTGGTGACTTATATGAGCCATATGTTGGCCTACTATTAGAGATATGTATAGCTGTAGGGTATGAGTACTATATGACCATCCATGTTGTGTCTAACTCCCTTTATATTTCGAAAGTGTACAAGATTGGCCAGTATCCACCCTGGCGGCGTGATCGTGGGATCGTGGGGTCATGCCTTTGATTCGCAACACCACTGTTGTATATTCTATCTGTTGCGCGTCATATGTTGGTAAGGTAGATGACCTATAGTCCCTTGTGTTGCATAGGCCATTAGTATGTTGCCATTAGGGGCAGAGCAGAGTCATGACTGAGGCTAAGTGTTGCCATTAATAGATGAGGTCGCGATGTCCATCGAGGTAATTGAAGACTATATGAATAGATCCAGCGACTAGCGGGAGGTTAGTAGACCTCGGGTTCCTAGAGCGGGCATATGGCCATCAGTTTCCCATCTGGTTCAGTGTTTGTGTATGTAGTGGATTGGCATATATGTCTCATCCCTATGATGAGTTGTCTATACTAGAGACTGGGTGAGTCTAAAGTGTAGTTAGTCCATGTATATCCATATTATTTTGATTTATTCATATATAAGGAGATGAGACTATATCTGGATATGTGTCTAGAGTACGATGGATCCATGTATCCTTTATTATGTATTGATAGGCAGCCTATCCTATTTTGGTATGTTGATGATGATACTTTTATTATCAAGATTGAGAGATATGTTTGGGAATTGTTGTGAGTTAAATTAACTATACTTGATGATATCTCTTTATCGGTGATTTCCTGATTTTGATGATGATGTTTTCTAGATTTGGATGATTCACCCATTTGTAGTAAATTTTGTGAATTCTGATTTGATTACTTTGAGATAGGTGATGACATCAATATGTATGATTTGTGACATTCAGGATTATATAATACACTTGTTAGCACCAAAATTGGTCACTAACACCTGTAGAATTTCATGGACATCAGAGAATTAATGGAATCTTGAGAACAAAGCATAAAAGTAAATTGACACAAAGATTTTATAGAAGTTCGGCAATCTCGGCCTACGTCCACTTCAAATTTCATTCATTCTTTATTTGATTACAATTACATGAGTTGTTCGATTGGCTAGAATCCATTGATACAAGTTTATAAGAAAAATAGCCATGGTAGAGTATTTGGAGTAGGAAGAAGAAGATGATGAAGTCTCCCCAAAAAGAGAGAGCGAGCCCTTAAATGTTATCCGTCCTTTTGGCCCGGTTACACAAAGGTGATTACGAGGACCAGAATTGACTATTGATGAGAAAGATGGCCATGAGACGACAATAATATGACTAGAGCATGATATCCGAACAGTTATATCCAGCCCAGGGTAAATAAGATCAACGGATAGGTGATACAGGATGTCAGAATGATGAAGGTTAGCTTGGTGGAATAGGTGTCAGCATAGATGTTTGATAAGTTGAAGAGTGTATAAGCGAGGTCAGCATTGTGTTGGGCTGAGCTTTTCTTATGGTGGGCCCAAGTGGCCAAAGGGGTCCAGGCTTGAAGATGTCAGTTAGGATGAAGGCTACCTTCGTCTATAAATACAGGGGTAGGGGGCCATTTTTGGGGAGGGCTCGCTCTCTCTTTTTGGGGAGACTTCATCATCTTCTTCTTCCTTCTCCAAATACTCTGCCATGGCTATTTTTCTTATAAACTTGTATTAGTGGAATCTAGCTAATCGAACAACTCATGTAATTGTAATCAAATGAAGAATGAATGAAATTTGAAGTGGACGTAGTCCGAGATTGCCGAACCACTATAAAATCTTTGTGTCAATTCACTTTTATGCTTTGTTCCCTAGATTCCATTAATTCTCTGATGTCCATGAAATTCTACGGGTGTTAGTGACCAATTTTGGTGCTAACATTTTGGTGCTTTCACTTATAGTTGAATTCTCAACTTGATTGGATCTCATCGTCTACTAGTGGATTTCCATATTCGCGAGATAGATCTAGTTGTTTGCCAGCAAACTTCCTATTGTACTCAGATTTGAAAGAGATCTAAAGGAAGCTATTAGCCATGGGATTGGATTCACTGATGTATGCAAGTTTTTGGGATTGAATGTTGAAGTTTGCACTGGAGTTATATAAAGGCCGACACCTCACTCAATGTAGGTAGCCGACCCCTCACTCAATGGAGATAGCCGATTCCCAACTCAAAAGCTGACAGCCGATCGCTCTAGCATATATACTAAGCAAATGCCGACCCATGTATATCGACCCCCTATGATCGAACCAGTAGTCACCAAGCCAGCCTATCCGAACAATGAATCCCTCGTGCATGACTCGAAGCGAAATCTCCTATAGCTCAGAGCAACTAGGGATGTAACCCGAAGTGAAGGAAAGTCAACCATGTTGCCCTATTGGTAATCTGCTAACGTCCTCGAACGAACGATGAATGGCCACCCACCTTAGCCTTCTCTCCATGACCGAGCGATATACAAGGAGAAATCCGGACCGGGCCAACGAGAATAGACTCAAGTTGCCGAACTGTACGCGTCGAATCACTCAGGCCGATCCATCTTGGTCGAACCGCCTTGGTCGAGCCACTCTTGGCCGATCCACCTTGGCTGAACCGCCTCGGCTGAGCCACTCTTGGCCGATCCGCCTTGGCCAAACTGCCTTGGCCGAGCCACTCTTGGCCAATCCACCATGTCCACACTCCAATACTGAACCGCCTTGGCCGAGCCACTCTTGGCCGATCCACCATGCCTACACTCCAATGCCGAAACACCTTCTATTCTTGTGCTTTACAAGCAGGCCGACCCAGTATCAAATATACCGAACCATGTGCATTGGCCGATCCAAACTTAAGTTACACCGGTCTCTTATACGACCCCTATTCTCTTATACGAGCCGCAGCACAGTGCCTCCGCATAGTGAATTCAAAACTCAACTTAGTGAAGGAAGATTCTATATACTTCCCTTACATCCTATGACCGACCAGGGCATAAAGGATCAAGCGGCAGCCTCTGAATGGCAACAAGGGAACAGACAAGCAACCGCTACTCAAACGATACTCCCAAAGATTGGTGAACATAAATGATATGACTCTAGGCAAATGCAGGAAACTTTTGACCAAAACCAAACTCGAGTAAAACCAATATTTTCTCCAACCAAATGCCAAGATGACTCCAAGCATCATTCTTCACTGACCCAGCACTTCGAATTTAGTGACTCCAATCAAACCAATGTTGGACTCCAAGCAATTTGTTCCAAATGCTAATAAGGATACCATACTGGTCGCGTTTGAGGGGAGTCGACCTCCAGATATATTTTAGCAGCTAGTTAGTTGGAGAGCCTCCTACGATCATGGATCATTTCTGTTACAAAATGAATCAAAACCAAAGTGAGGAGGAGTGGAGCAGACTACGAAAAATAACAATACAGGATCGTTGGCTAAGGACTCAGATTCTAGTAGACGAACCAAGATCTCAAAATTTGACTCATATGCTCTTTGAAAGATTCAATTGATAGCCTCTACTTGGAGACTTGTGACTCAGAGTGGTACTGAAAACCAACCTCGAGAAAGTCCACCGAAGCCCAGAGAAAATCAGGGGAATGTTGTATATTCCAATAGGCTCACTGATCCTAACACTGGCGATTACAAACACTTCCGAGGTGTGATCGAAAAGCTGATTTGGAAAGGAAAGCTTTAACAGTATGTGCAAGTCCTGCGGAATGGGGGGCAGCGAACATCCGATGCCTATCAATAAAGAACTAAGATTATCAATTGGACTGCGACGGCCGACATCCCTTTGTAGGGAGCTAGGGCCAAAGTCGAATAGCGAGCACGCGATGATGCTTCACTGATCAATGAGATTCATTCCAATCCTCTTTAAATAATTTCTATTTCAATTTCAATTGTTCTATGAACTACAACTAACTTGAAATAAACTGCTTTCAAAACAATGCAGGTGACCAAGTACTAAGAGTTGGCCGCCAACCAGTCCACATAGACCGTGATCGTACCTGTGGAGTTTTATCAAGACGAGAGTGATTCGACAGCTCACCATCAACCATATGCCTTTGATTTGGGGCCATGGACTAGAGATGGAAAAGCTCGTCACGGTCAGAGCCTTATACAAAGTGTTCATAATTGACCGTCCATTCATCGACCTCCATATTTGATTTGGTGGCCTACGCAAGGCTTGGAATGAATATTGCCCGATCATCCATTCCTCGTGTCATAAAGTAAAGTTCGATAAAATACATATGCCTCTCCTGAAGCTCAGTGATGCCGGGATCTAACTAGAGCGGACGTGATTTGATCATCTACACATCAACTCCTACCCCAAACACAAGAGGTAGTTCGAAAGCCCGACTTGAAGTAGCTATGATGGATTGCCTACTCGTCAACCATCGCTCCCAATACATGGACACGACTGCACCTTGGAACATATGCAACTTAGTTTGTCTACTTAGTGATCCATTATCCTCGTTTTCTAGAAAGAGATACGAAGAAAATCATGCGAGACTTGATTATCCAACCCCAGGATGGATGTGATCCAACCATCTATCATATACCTCCTTCCTTGACTTGATTGGAAGAGCTACAATCACCAAGCGGATGAGAATCGACCGTTCATTTTTCAAGTTTCGTCCTTGATGCTGGGGGCAGAGTTCCATTCCATAAGCAAACGCGGTTCGACCGTTCATTCGACAACATTAGCCTCGATACGGTAAATGAAATACAAATCAAACGGGTGGAAATACGACCGCTCTCAACAAAAATCTCTAAGTCCCTGAAGCGGACTAGAGTACTCTGAGTCCCTAGAGTGTGGACTAGAGTATAAATGGCTTGACGAAATCTCTAAGTCCTTGAAGAGGACTAGAGTACTCTGAGTCCCCAGAGCGTGGACTAGAGTATAAACGATTTGAGAAAAATCTCTAAGTCCATGAAGCAAACTAGAGTACTTTGAGTCCCCAAAGCGCGGACTAGAGTATAAACGTCTTGAGAAAAATTTCTAAGTCCCTGAAGCGGACTAGAGTACTATGAGTCCCTAGAGCGCGGACTAGAGTATAAACGACTTGAGAATAATCTCTAAGTCCTTGAAGAGGACTAGAGTACTCTGAGTCCCCAGAGCGCATACTAGAGTATAAAAGATTTGAGAAAAATCTCTAAGTCCCTGAAGCGGACTAGAGTACTATGAGTCCCCAGAGCGCGGACTAGAGTATAAACGACTTGAGAAAAATCTATAAGTCCCTGAAGCGGACTAGAGTACTCTGAGTCCCCAGAGCGCGGACTAGAGTATAAACGACTTGAGAAAAATCTCTAACTCCCTAAAGCGGACTAGAGTACTCTGAGTCCCCAGAGCGCGGATTAGAGTATAAATGAATTGATAAAAATATCTAAGTCCCTGAAGCGGACTAGAGTACTCTGAGTCCCCAGAACGCGGACTAGAGTATAAATGACTTGACAAAATCTCTAAGTCCCTGAAGTGGACTAGAGTACTCTGAGTCCCCAAAGCGTGGACTTGAGTATAAACGACCTGAGAAAAATCTCTAAGGCCCTGAAGTGGACTAGAGTACTTTGAGTCCCCAGAGCGCGGACTAGAGTATAAACGACTTGAGAAAAATCTCTAAGTCCCTGAAAAGGAGTAGAGTACTCTAAGTCCCCAGAGCGTGGACTAGAGTATACATGATTTGAGAAAAATCTCTAAGTCCCTGAAGCGGACTAGAGTACTCTAAGTCCCTAGAGCGCAGACTAGAGTATAAACGACTTGAGAAAAATCTCTAAGTCCCTGAAGCGAACTAGAGTACTCTAAGTCCCTAGAGCGCGGACTAGAGTATAAACAATTTGAGAAAATTCTCTAAGTCCCTGAAGTGGACTAGTGTGCTCTGAGTCCCCAGAGCGCAGACTATAGTATAAAAGACTTGAGAAAAATCTCTAAGTCCCTGAAGCGAACTAGAGTACTCTGAGTCCCCAGAGCGCGGACTAGAGTATAACTAACTTGAGAAAAATCTCTAAGTCCCTAAAGCGGACTAGAGTACTCTGAGTCCCCAGAGCGCGGACTAGAGTATAAACGATTTGAGAAAAATCTCTAAGTCCCTGAAGCGGACTAGAGTACTCTGAGTCCTCAGAACGCGGACTAGAGTATAAATGACTTGACAAAATCTCTAAGTCCCTGAAGCGGACTAGAGAACTCTGAGTCGCCAGAGCGCAGACTTGAGTATAAACGACTTGAGAAAAATATCTAAGTCCTTGAAGTGGACTAGAGTACTGTGAGTCCCCAGAGCGTGGACTAGAGTATAAACAACTTGATAAAAATCTCTAAGTCCCTGAAGCGGACTAGAGTACTCTAAGTACCCAGAGCGCAGACTAGAGTATAAACGACTTGAGAAAAATCTCTAAGTCCCTGAAGGGGGCTAGAGTACTCTGAGTCCCTAGAGCGTGGACTAGAGTATAAATGAATTGATAAAAATCTCTAAGTCCCTGAAGAGGACTAGAGTACTCTGAGTCCCTAGAACGTGGACTAGAGTATAAATGACTTGACGAAAATCTCTACATCCCAAACTGTGGACTAGAGCATAAACCATTCGACAAATTTCTAAGTCCGTAGAGCATGGACCAAAGCATGAACACAAATTGGGCACGAGTCGACCGGGGGAAGAATAACTCTAAGTCACCAGAATGTAGAGTGGCATATAAACACCGATAAATAGATGAGTGGATTTCGACCGTTCTCTATTCCGCAAACTTCGGCCGGAAATCGACAGGAGGAATATTAACTCGCTAAGGATGGAGTTCGACCATCCAACTTGCGGCCTGGCCAAATCAATCCTGGGAGCAGGAGTACAAATCACTAAAAGCTGAATACGACAGCTCATTATAGCTCTAGCCTGGCGTTCTTTACAACTTAAGGCAACGACTTGAAGGAGGCCTCAACACAGAGTCAATCGAAACGGCATCCAAAGCTACGAGCGACCGACTATATCATACCTCAGATCGAGAGTCAATATTGATCTGCACCAAGCACATACGAATGTGCCCCGAATGTCCCTTGAAAAACTATGACCACCAGAGTGTGGAAAGGAGAGTAAACCACAAAGACTTGGTCATTAATTCTCCAGCACCCTCCTTCGATCCGTCAGGAGAAGTATGAAACTGGATGAGCATGACCCGACTGCTCTTGAGCCAACTTTACCCTGAGATCTGATTGCAGAACATGAACCAAAGTGGATGTGGCTGACCGTTTAGTACCCAACTTATGCTCAAAAACTGACTAGGCATCGAAGTATTCCCCTTGGAATGAAAAACGACAATAAAAATCCAGGATAGGCGAGACTTAGCATTCCATCAACTGACCTGATCCCATGATTCAATGGAAAAGAGGGTAAAGCTAAAGTGGGCATGGCTGGCCTTCCTACTTATCGGTATATACCCCATATTGGGGGGCACGAGCGAGAAGCAGGATGAATGTGAACCGACTATTCACCGATCAACTCTATGTCTTTGGAGTTTTGGTGGGAGTATAAACATAGCTAGGACGAGACTCAACCATCCACGCAGTGCATTTGTCAACCCGGGACTGGGAGCAGAAGCATGATCATCCAAAGACTAGCTACGATAGCTCAATATTGAGACTTATATATAGTGTTTACAACTATTCAAGGCTACGACCGAAAGAATGCCTTGCGATAGAATCATTAAATCAATGCCTAAGCCCATTAGCAACTGACTATCACTCCAACCTGAAGGACGGATAAAAGATTATGAATGCGTTGAATGGAAAGTGTGTTACTCGAATATACAAACAACTCCAAACTCAAAGCAAGATCCAACTATGCAGCTTCACGCAACTCGAGGCTGACCCCTACTTGACATTTTCTTCAACGTGCTTCTTAGTCTGATCTTTGGCCATTTGCAGATAATCGATCAGAGCATTCAAAGCCCTTCACTATCAGACTTAATAACTCATGACAAGACTCTAGGATTTGACCAGAGCAACCATCAACTTTGACCATCCCAACCGTATTTCACATTGAATGTTACGCAAAATATGAATATCTGAACTCAAAGAATCCGAGATTGCACCCGCTAAGCTGACAGTCGACATTACAGCCATCCATGGCGACCCTTTCCGGGTGTTGAATATTGGATCACAGCTCAGTGCAATGATGGTAAAAGAATTAGTTGGATTTTTCTGAATAAATGATGATATGTTCCTTTGGATCCATTCTGACATGCATGTGTGATTTCACCGACTATCGTGAGCCATGCATTGAATATCGACCCAAAGCTACAAAAGCTAGCATCATACAATGACCTGAGACGTCTGAAAGACTACTTAAATAGAATATCAAACTAAGCCAATTCGATATCGCTTATTTCCCTCGAAGAGCTATCCAAAGACGGAAATTAGCAGACCTTATATCTGAATTCACTGCATCAGACTACTACTCGAAGAGTAGTGGAGAACCAACTAACAGATGGAAAATGTACGCGAATGAAGCATCCAATGATCAGTGTTATGGCACAGGAGTCGTGTTAATGACTCCTGAGGAACGATCGATCTGCTACGTCATGAAACTCAATTCCCGTGTAACAAACAATGATGCATAGTATGAAGCCTCGACCGCCAGCCTCAAATTTGCTAGAGAACTTGGAGTGGAAACTTTACATATCTTTTGTGATTCCTGATTGGTAGCATGCAAAGTTAGGAAGTTAATCCTGCCAGGGGGCATTGTCTTGCTCCTTATCTCGGCTAGTTCCAAGAGCTACTAGCCAACTTCACATATTACATCATTACACACATCCTCGGCAAACAAAATGAAAAGAGTCAAGTCACTGGCCAGGCTGGCCAGTCTCAGGGACGTGCAACAGACATACTTTGTTCCAGTTGAAATACTTCATATTCCAAGCATTGACGGATGGAGATCGGCTAGATCTTGGAGACAGAGCCAGAAAAGAGGTCACGATCGACTCCTATCAAAGACTATCTACAATGTGGAGTTCTTACTGAACGGAGGAATGGAAAACGACAGATCCTCCTCAAAGCTTTACTCCAAATCATCCAAGAAGAAGTCATGTGTAGAAAGGAGTTTATCCATTCCTATGCCTCGATGTATCACCCATGATGAAATCAAACAAGTCTTCAGAGAAGTTCATGAAGAAAAATGCAGTGATCACACCAAAGGGAAAACCCTGGCTAAGAAAATACTTCGTTATGGGTATTACTGGCCAACTGTCAATCGAGATGCAACTGATCATGCTAGACAATTCAACGAGTGCAAGATGTTTGCAAAAATTTAGAGAGCCCCGCTGATGGAAATTACTCAACTGGCTAATCCATAGCCATTTGGCACTTGGAGGCATTGACATCATCATCTTCTTGCCGATCCTAAAGGTGGTGTGAAATACATCATCGTAGCAGTTGATTACTTCACCAAATGGGTAGATCCAGAACTTTTAACCAATACTAAGACTTAGAAAATAATCAACTTCACTGTCCAGTACGTCATATGTCATTATGACCTTCCACAAACTGTTATAACCGGTAATGAAGCTCAATTCAACAACGCTAAATTTGAAAACTTCTACCGTCGGCATCATATTGAAAAGAGATTTGCGGTATTTGCTCGCCCTCAAGCAAATGGACAGGTTAATGCTGTGAACAAAATCATAAGGTCTATTTTGAAGAGAGGTTTGGAAAAGGCTAGAGGTAAATGGGTGAATGAGCTCCCAATAGCATTATGGGATTGTAGAACTACCCGAGAGTTCACGACTGGCCATACTCCATTCGCCCTTACTTACGGCTCCGAGGTCATCATCCGCATAGAACTTGAAGTCCCCTCTCATCGAGTGGTTGATTACAACCAATATTCCAAAAAAAAAACAAGGAATTGCAATCGAATTACAATTAAACTAGAAGGAATTGGTGATGACTCACGAACATATAAAATGCATCGGGGAGACAATGGCAAGAACATGTACCTGAACGTGCACGTTTATATTCATAAAATTCGACTTCTTGAAATCAACAGAAATTGGATTTTCACTTAGGGTTATTAAGAAATGACTGGATTAGATAGCCGAAGTTTACTAGCCCTAAAGAACCGGACACAGATGGCCACTGATGAACTACAATCCTGAGTTTATACTATTGGGAATCGACCAAGCGTTATGATGACCAAAGAAGGATACGACACTTTAGGAGGATAAAATTGAAGAATAATGACTATTCAAAAAATATGATGGATTTCTTTCTAGAGACTCTAACTTGCTTCGACTCAAAGCACGTCATGTACGCAACAAGACGTACTTTGGGAGGCAAATGTTATCCGGCCTCTTGGCCCAGCTACACAAAGTTGATTACGAGGACCAGACTTGACTATTGATGAGAAAGATGGCCATGAGATGACAATAATATGACCATAGCATGATATCCGAACAGTTATATTCAGCCAAAGGTAAATAAGATCAACGGATAGGTGATACAGGATGTCATAAGGATGAAGGTTAGCTTGGTGGAATAGGTGTCGGCATAGATGTTTGATAAGTTGAAGAGTGTATAAGTGAGGTCAGCATAGTGTGTTGGGCTAAGCTTTTCTTATGGTGGGCCCAAGTGGCCAAAGGGGTCCAGGCTTGAAGATGTCAGTTAGGCTGAAGGCTACCTTCGTCTATAAATATAGGGGTAAGGGGCCATTTTTAAGGAGGGCTCGCTCTCTCTTTTTGGGGAGACTTCATCATCTTCTTCTTCCTACTCCAAATACTCTGCCATGGCTATTTTTCTTATAAACTTGTATCACTGGATTCTATCCAATCGAACAACTCATGTAATTGTAATCAACTGAAGAATGGATGAAATTTGAAGTGGACGTAGGCCGAGATTGTCGAACCACTATAAAATCTTTATGTTAATTTACTTTTATGCTTTGTTCTCTAGATTCCATTAATTCTCTGATGTCCATGAAATTCTATGGATGTTAGTGACCAATTTTGGTGCTAACAACACTTGAGATTATTTATGATGCTGTGATTAAATACTCGATATATATATATATGTATAAATATATTCCCATATTTATTAACATTATGGGTATTATCATATAATTATTCACTGGTATATTAAATCATAAAGATATTAACCCTTTATTTAGACATAGTCTGACCGGTGTGTTATTTATAATACAAGGGTCAGTCCGAGACATTTCAGGTTCAGGTTCAAGTTGACCAGTAACAAATGCTTAGGCATAGAAGGAGGATAGGACTTTATTATATTAAGTAATAATACATGGCTAAAGCATAATTTGATTCAGATATTGTATAATTAAAAGATAGTGTATATTTACTATTATATATTATCATTGCATTAATTGACTTAGTGTTCCATGTTACTTATATTATATTGTGTTTTGTTCTTTCCTGGAGGTACATATGTTTATTGCTTTATACCAAAACCGAGTACGAATATTTTAAGTTATATTGATATTTGAGATACATACTCATGTTGGTCAATCGGAATATTCACGTATATACCCCATATCACTTCATTCTCTATATTACTTGATAATATTACTGGGTAATACTCTTGGGTAGTATGGGTATAGAAGTGGGGGCATTACAAAATGGTATAAAAGTAAGGTTTGAAACAATACATTGTATATATAAGAGACACGAGTCATTGGCCTAGATGAGAATTAGTGTCCCTGCTCCCTTAGGAGCATTGGGTTAGTTAGTTTATAGTAAGAGATAATGGGATTATAAATATTTATACACGGTGATTACTATGGTAATCATTTGCGGTCGTATTTGTATTTTGTAAATATAATATTTTATTTTAATTTATTGAATATGAAATATAAAATGATTGACATATGGTGGCTAGGAATAAATTATTGTATCATGATCCATCAATGATCAGAGTTCGTAGCCGAATCTGAAGAATTATTTTCCACTAGGTGAATTGTTTGTTTTTTTATGTATGTTTGTTACTTGATGACTGCTTATGTCAAATTTGTAATTATTGGTATTAATACCTTGCGGTGCCTTCGATGGTGAAGTTACCGCTAGAAAATTTTAGAGATTGTATTTTTCAGCATAATATTTTATATTTATATATTAATATGTAATGTAATTTTGTAATTATGTTATTGTTTGATTATGTGAGATGTTTGAATTGTTGAAAGTAATTTGGTATTGGTTTTAAAAGTAAGTTTTGGTATATATTTCAATGAAAGCCAATTTATGGTTTTAAAAATTTATATATGGAATTAGCAAATGTTTTATGGAAGTAAATATTTTCATTAGAAAATCTTTTGATAAAAATCTATGTTTAGAGATGAGGTATTTGATGAAGATTTATCAAAATGATTATTTATAAATCAACATTTTACAAAAAGTACGTATATTAAATATTTGAGAAAATTTTGAAAATAGATTAGTGTTAGTTTCCCATTGAGTGTTTTATGAATTACGGTCGATTCGTCTGGCCAATTTTATTGATAGGGGTTCCTAAACACTAAGACAATATATATGGACATGAAGTTTTGAGAAGTTTTGAAAAGATGCGAGAAGTTCAGAGAGATTTAAAAACGCTTTGGGAAATTTTGTAATGTTTATAAAGTTTTGAAATAATGTTTTAGTAAAGAATGTGTTGTGTAGATATGTACAATATCTTGAAGTTTTGAAATAGTTTTGATTACGAAATATATTTTTGTTAGTGTTAATATTCTTGTACTTTCCCCAAGCAGTCATAGACTTACTGATTATGGATTTTTGAATTGAAAATTTAAAAGTTGATTAGTAATTGAAACTTTGAGAATTTTTTTATAGAAAAGAAAGAGGTATGAAATAAGCTTTTGGTAATAAAATTGTTTTGGAGATTTTGAAGTTCATAAATTATTCTTTAGAAGATATCGATTTCAGAAATGGCTTTTCATAATAATTAATTTGGAATTGAATGTTTTTGAAATGAGTTAATTTTATTAATTTTTTTAGAGTTGAATTTTGTGGATGAAAATTATAAGTTAACCAATGGTGTAGATGAGCTTGAATTAATCTAGCTAGTTATAGATTTTCCTAAGTAGAAATTATGAGGACACAATTTTCTTAAAGGGGAAGTCTGCAACAACTCGTTGTTGAGAAGCTATCAATTAATGGTTAAGTAATAATTATTAATGTAATAATGGAGATTTGAATAGAATTGATATGAAATTAAGTAAGTAATTTAGAGAAATTGAAGGAGAATAGTTTATTAAAATGAAAGGAATTTAATTGAAAGGAAAATTGATTTAATAATTTATTTAGATATTTTTAAATATGAAATTTTGAATTATAATTTGGAATAAATTGATAAAATAAGATCTTGTGGAATTTTATAATAAAGTAGATTTGGAATAAATAAGATGAAATTTAATTAGAAGTTGGAAAGATTTTATAGTGTTAAAAAATTTCAATTTTAACTAGATATGATTTTGAATAAGAAAGAAATAATATAAAGGCCCACTAGTATACAAAACCCAACCTAATTAGCTTTCATGTAAACAAAGAAAGTTTGGTTATGTAAGAATTGTTTTCGTATAAGTAAGTAACAAAAGAACTGTTCACTAGCCCGATTAGTTAGCGTACAAACCCAAAAATAAATATATTTACTTTCATAAAGCTTAAACTCTAGAATTTTCAAATTCTAGAGCCTTCTCCTACTTCTATATATATACAAGCATACCCCTCCGTTTTTCAAACAAGAAAAGTTCGAACTTTCTACCTACACTCCATCACTATAATTATTGAAATTAATTAGCATTAAATTATGATAATTAATATAAATCAAATCGAGACATCTTGGCAACTACCCACACTAAGTAATCAAGAGTAGCCAATTGGGCATCTTATTAAATTGAAGAATATTTGTATAGTAATCAAGAAAAGGGAAGAATTGACATAATAGGAGCTATGTGAACATCAAATCAAGGTGAGTTCTCCTACTTACAACTTTGTTTGATTTAATTTAGTGATCATTAGTCAATGATCAAGTTACACATTAGTAATGCATTGATCCTACCTCTTCATCCATGAATTGTGCTTCATTGATATAATTGATCATGAATGGTTATAGTGTAGTAGAAATATGGGTGAACAAAGGGGAAATAACACCAATAAGTGAGAGATGTCGAGTTGAATCGAATGGAAGAAGATATGAAAGTCATTTTTCGACTTTTAGGAATTCAGTAGACTAAATAAAAATTCAATAGACTAAATCCCGATTCAGTCGACTGAACAATAAATTCAGTCAACTAAACTAGTACAAAAACCGAAATTCAAGAGCAACACAACATTTCAGTCGATTTCTTTATGGATTCAATCGACTTAGACTAGTCGACTGAGGTGATATTCCAATCAACTGGATCGGTATCATTTGATTTTCTAAATTATTATTTTGTATAATTTTACATTATTTTTTTGCTTAATGAATGTTTTTTCTGTTTATTTTATATTATAGTAAGAACTTTCTAAGAGTTATTTGTTATGCAAATGAAAGCTATTGTGATTTAATGTTTAGTTTTCATTCTAGAAATCTATTTTATTTAATATAAATTTATTTGAAAGTAGCTTATAATCATTAAATTATGGATAAATTATGAAATGAATTTTAAGTGTTATTAAGACATATTAATATAGTTAATAATGATTTTAAGTATATATGGAGAAAGATTGGAATTATCAATATTTTAATAATTTGAAGTACATTTGAATTTATCGTGAAAGTTAATATTTATTTTTATATTTTATTTAATTATAGAAAATTATGAATTGATTGTGTTGGGTAATATTTGATTTTATAAGTTATTTTGAGATGTTCATTAATTGTAGAAAGTAGTTTAATAATATTACAATTTATGTGGAAATTTATAAAGATTTAGTAATCCCTATTTTGAATCATCAAATAATTTTTATGATGTTTGATGATGATTCCAAGTTATATAATAGACTTATGGAATTATTATTATTATGATGTTTAAATAATTATTTGGATATTACTTTTGTGTCATTTTTCTTATATAGCATTATTAGAGAACTTGAATACACACACACACACTATTTATTATCCATTTCTAAGTATATATTTTAGTATATAAGGTTATATGATGTGAATGATTCATTATGAAACATTGATTTGTTTATTACTTTATTTATTTATTTATCTATTTTATATTACATTTCTTATCATTCTTCTCTTATATTTTGAATTGGATTAGATGAATGATTCATCGTTAATATGGTTTTGATTGGTATTTGATATGATATGGTGATGACGTCCTTCTATATAGTTTCATGATATTGTTATTATTGTGATATTATGTTTGTGATGTTTTTTTATTTCTATATGATGAGAAATTTTTAGACGATTTAGTGATACCGTCTGGTATGGGACTTTCGGAAACATTTTTTCGATTATTCATCGGACTTGTTATATAGAGATATATGGTGTGGATTGATTTTTGTTTATGGGCATTGAATAATTATCTGAATGACATGCGGTGGTATGGAAAGCTGTTATGTTATTTGTTTGATTATTCTTTGTAAGCAAATGTCGCTCAAACGGGGATTGCACTCATGTGCATGTGGTGATACTCGCTACGGTGAGTACGTTATAGTCACATGGTGACCTATGTGAGCCATGTGTCGGCTTACTATTAAAGATATGTGTAGTTATAGGGTATGAGTACTATATAACCATCCATATTGTGTCCAGCTCCTTTATATTTTGGGAGTGATGGCCAATATCCACCCTAGCGGCTCTATCGTGAGGTTGCATACCAGATCCATGACATCGTTGTTGTATATTATATCTGATGTGCATCAAAGTTTTATAGGGTAGATGCCCTATAGGCCCTTATGTCGCATGGGCCAGCAGCATGTTGCCATTAGGGGCAAAGCAGGGTCATGACCGAGGCTACGTGTTGACGAGCCATTGGTGGATGGGGTCACGATGTCCATCGAGGGAACTGAAGACTATAGGAACAGATCCGGCTACTAGCGGGAGGTTAGTAGACCCTGGGTTCCTAGAGAGGGCATGTGACCATCAGTCTCGTGTCTGGTTCTGGGTTTGTGTGTGTAGTGGATTGGCATATATGTCTCCTCCCTATGTTTAGCTGGCTATACTAGAGACTGGGTGAGTCTAAAGTATAGTCAGTCCCCGTATATCCATACTATTTTGATATATTTATATATGAGGAGATGAGATTATATCTGGATAGGTATCCAGAGTACGATGGATCCTCATATCTTTTGTTATGTATTAATAGGCAGCTTATCCTATTTTGGTATATTGATATGATACTTTTATTATTGAGATTGAGAGATTTGTTTGGGAATTATTGTGTGTTAACCCAACTATACTTGATGGTATCTCTTTATCAGTGATTTCTTCATTTTGACGATGATGTTCTCTGGATTTGGATGATTCACACATTTATAGTTAATTTTGTGATTTTTGATTTACTTTGAGATGGATGATGACATCGATATGTATGATCTGTAACATTTAGAATTATATAATATATTTGAGATTATTTATAATGTTGTGATTATACACTCGGTATATATATTTATAAATATATTCCCTTATTTGTTAACATTATCTATCATATAATTATACGCTGGTATATTGAATCATAAAGATATTAACCCATGATTTAGGCATAGTGTGACCCATGTGTTATATATAATATTTGGGTCGGTTCGAGACATTTCAGGTTCAGGGTCAAGTTGACTAGTCATAAACGCTTGGGCATAGAAGGAGGATATAATTTTATTATATTAAGTAATAATACATGGTTGAAGTATAATTTTATTCGAATATTGTATCATTAAAAGATAGTGTATATTTACTATTATATATTATTGTTGCATTGATTGGTCAGCGTTCCCTGTTACTTATATTATATTATATGTTGTTCTATCCTAGAGGCACACGTGTTTATTGCTTTATACCAAGACCGAGCAAGAATATGGTAAGTTATATTGATATTTGAGTTACGTACCGGTGTTGATCTAAGGGAATATTCATGTGTATGCCCCATATCACTTCATTCTCCATATTACTTGACAGTATTACTTAGTAATACTCTTAGGTAGTATGGGTATAGAAGCGGGGGCCTTGCACAGGGATCCACGACCGCCCGGAAGTAGGCAATACCGGAAACGAGTCTTTGGATTCAAACCATCGATGCGCCAACTTCTAAAGAGAGAAATTGGTGCTCAATTGAGTTCTTCAACCTACAAGAACATGTCTTTGCTTGGAGATAGGCAACGACAAAAAGATGAAATTACTTTTAGGTCGATCGGATAGCTCGACTCTAGCTTGCAGATGCCGATCGTTGCCTGAAGATGGGCAACGTCAAGGGGAAATCATTCTAACAAGGTCACCATTATGCCATTTTCTGGATTGTTAACATTGAACTTCGAAGAATTTGTTATGATGAAAGATGACAACGATGCATCTTTATGATGCATACATCTAGAATGACATCGGCTGAAGGTTAGCAGCCTCTTCAAATTTTTGATTGCTTGGAGATTGACAGCGTCAAACACATAACGCTTAGAATCAAGTGATTAAATCACTAGTTCCCAGAGATAGGAATTATCATATGAACATGACCTCTAGAATGGCGCTAGCAACAGAGCGGGACACGCTTGGTTGATGAGAAGCGAGGATAGTCGTAGAGAATCAAAAGTTGGAATTGTTGGACTTACTCGATCCTGGAGTAGGATTGATGGTCGGACTGGGGGAAATCGAACAAGTTGCCCACGATATGTAATCCCTCATAAATGCCTAGACTCTAGCAATTAGAATAATTAGCCTTGTAAACAGGGGCATACACATGAACACTGGTCAAAAAGAAATCGACCGGGGCCCGAACAAGAGTAGCCGCGGAGACGTCTAAATAACAGTTCTATTTCGCCAAACAGAGCATTTTGGTAGTTGTGGATAAGCTAAGTAAGAGGATACAATTAAAGCAATATTAGGGATATTATTTACATACACAGAGTTACGGTAAATAAACATATTGCATCGAAACAGAAGTATATAATATAGGAAAACTGCAGAACAGGCGGTTGTATTATAGACACATGCAGTTACACACAAACAGGCACTGTACATAAAAGAATGGAAACGTAAAATGCAGAGAGATTACAAAGCAAAAGTCAATCTTTCATTACCAAAATATTTATGTATAATATGAAGCAGGGGCCACATCTACACAATCTCAGCTGGTAAAACAATAATACAAAAAAATACAAACTTGACAATGACACGACATTAAGGATAAGCTGCCACACGTACGGCTTTCAAGCACTATTCACTTCTTTACCCTTTTTCCACCTTTACCACCGGAAGGATGACTCTTATGCCTTTTCTTTTCATCTGTAATTACCTTGCTTGGGGAGTATCGCCTTTCAAATGAATAGACTCTTCGTCGGTCGTAGTATATGGCTCTTCAGATTGGCGGCTAAGGTCTCGATAGGCTTTGTCTTAGGTGGCCGAATCTTCAGTGCAAGGATCTTGAGTCTTGGGCTTAGCGACTTTAAAGGAGTAGGCTCGATGACCCTAGGCTCTTTCTTCACTCTAATTTTCTCCATGTTCGCCTTTAGCCTCTCTGCCATAGTCACGTGCTCAGTCAGGTCAGAAGCACTTAGGATCGTCAAATCCTCCTCCTAGGAGACAGAAACATCCTCCAAATCCTCAAGGGTGGCAATCTTCTAAGAATTGGGTCTTAGGCCAGAGATGGAGGTAGGAGCAGTTATGGCAAGCCTCGCAGAGATGATGATAGACGTAGTAAAGATAGATGCAGTCCTAAGCCCTATGTAGCCAAAGGCAGAGGAGGTAGATGTGGTTGACTTACAAGTTGACAGACATTATAATAAAGTTTAGATATGGACTCGAGAATGAACTGAAGCTTCTGAAACACTGGAGAGACAACATAAATACCTAAACCAGGGCTTCTTTCCCGAACATCAATTTCAAAATCCCCTTCTTCCATAGTATGCTACTCGGTTTTCCCCATGGAGGAGGGAATATAGGGCTTGATAGATGCAGTTACTGTCGAAGTTGTAATCTTCTAGGTGGTTTCAGAGCTAAACCCCAAGGACGCCGAAATAATCGCCACCGGCTCTCCAGACTTTGGAGTGGATACTTCATGCTGACTCGAAGATTTCGGGCAAGCGAAAGATTTGGCAGCAGTAGCATTAGTAGCCTCTTAAGCTAGGAGGGCCCTACCAACAGAGAGAAATTCTATGTCCTCGACATCAGGGAACACAGTCATTAGCTCTTCCTCAAAGCGATGTCTTCATCCCATGTAGCCCTTCACATCACTACTTCCCAAATGTTAGCAAGGGTCTCGAGATAGTCATCCCTCAGCCATCTTAGATTTTTTTTCATGATTACGCTGCATAAAAGTGCAGCATATTCACACCGAGCTCATCACTAGTTCTGGACCTTCCTTCCTAAAGCTCTTTAATCTCTTGTTGGGAAATTGCAAGTTCAAGGTTGTTGGAAAATTTTGTAGTAGACAGCTACTTCATCTCATTGGCAAGTTTCTTCTTCTCTTCAACGAGCTTTTGATTCTCCTCATGGAGCCTAGCAAGTTCAGCAGCTTGCTATAAGATAGTCAGATCTCGGGCCTGAATGATCTCATCTTTTTGTGTAAGAGCTTGGGCCTTTCTCCTCAGCCTACTTCTTGAACTCTATACTTTCAGCAATAGTAACTCTTAGCTGGTCTCTAAAGATGAGCTTAGCATTGGCTTAGGCATGCTTCATATCTTCAGTCAATTTGTCAACATGGACTTTCCCTTCGAGGGTTGAGTCCCTCTCTCTTATGACCTTGAATAGGTTACCCTCTCCACTCTTAATCATTCGCTCAAAAGTCAGCCTTCTCGGACTCGAATGAGAAAATGTTGGTGTATTTGATCTTATTCACATCAGAAAGGGCGACACATAGTCTCTTCCATATAAACGCTCATCGACATGCTTATGGATACTCTGTAATTCTCGCTCGACCACCTTATTGGGGGCATCCGAGATGTTCTGATCGAACTTGATGCCATGTAAGAAGAGGTGAGGAAATGCAGCTTCTAAGCGCCTGGGACTAGCCAAAAGAGTAAACTTTATAGTGGAAACGCCCTTGGAGTTAAAGGGAACAGTAGCAATAAGGGATTAAGAGGTTGGAACCTGTAGAGAAGAAGTTTGAGGTTGTATGTGCGGCAGAACAGTAGTCAAAGAAGGCACACTACGCTCGGTGGATTCTCTTAGGTGTTTGGTAGCGTCACATGACAGCTCAGTCTCAGCTTCTCTCTTTTTTCCCTCCTTCTCTCTCTCCCTACCCTTTTCTCTTTTAGCTTTGCTGGTTTCAATAGCTTTGTGATCCTTCCTTCTTCCCCTCATCAGTTTCATAGTAAAGAGGCAGAATGGGATCAGGAGTTTTGCCCCTATATGCAATGGCGTTGCGGGAGAGCTTCTCGTAATAGCCATGACCCATGAAAACTGAAAAAAGGAAAAATGTAGTATAAGAATCATGACTTTAGGAGGTACAACTGTATGCAAGGATGCGTGTTCATAATCCTAATGAAGTGTATGATGCCGATGGCCCTCTAAGTACTCTATGGACCATGTCACATGGGCGTAAATATCGAGTTTCTCCACCTGCATTTATACTTATTCCAAGAGAGAACCAAAAGCCAGGGCCCATCTCATCCATAATACCATGAATAGAAAAGTCAATCTCACCAATATCGCTCAGACCGATGAAGACGTCCCCAAAAGTACGGGCTTGAGGCATAATCTCTACAATAAACAGCGTAGCTTGATCTCTAGCTACTTTAGAAGCTTCTACAACAATGTGCTTCGGATGGGGCGAGCTGGGGAGAGTAGGACTCGTAAAAGGCATCTCCAAATGATTCACCCTCTTCTTCATTGGCGTGATAGTCATTACCTCTATCACCAGCACCCTCTCCCTCCTCTTCAACCATAGGCTCTTTTCCCTCTCTCCTTCCGGCTCCCTCATCTTCTCCAAGAATTCGAGACATTTTGGCATCTTCTTCCCCGTCTCTGGGAATATCACCACCAACGGGCTCTTCAGTCTCTCTCAGTGGGTTCCTCTATATGAGCTATGCCAGAGGGACCCTCAACTTTCCCAGGAAGATACTTGCTGAAGCTGAGAATAGTGATGGAAGAACGTGTATGAGTTCTAGAGCCATTGGGTACAGGTGACTCCGCGATAGCAAATCTACCAGGGCTCAGCAAATTGCACCGCCGTAAGTTTTCATTCATTAGAAGGAATGTGACAGTGCATTATTGGAACCTAATTTCTCAAAGGCCCATAAGTGTAGTCTCGTGCTCCTCACGATCATCTCAAACCAGAATTCCTGTAAGGAAATAAAAATCAAGTTCATAACTTGAGTTAAAAAAATATAGGTATGGAAAGGACTAAGGAAAGCAAACCTACTTCCAAATAGCCAGAATCAGTTAAACCCGTACGGGCACTATACGTATAAGTACTCATTTTTGAAGTACGAGCGTTTCTTGTGAAGCTTCTCAATGATCGTACATCGGCACCAAGCTTCGATTATCATATATGATGGAGATTCTTGCCTCTTCCTGAAGGGGAGATGATAAGTTAACTCATGAAAATCTGGGGCTGGGTTGAACCGAGTCATGAAGAGGATGTAAAGAGAACTTGGAAGGGAAAATCCATTAAGGTGAATTTGGTCGGAGCCAGCCCAAGTTCTTGAAGAACCATTAGAAGGAAAGGATTGAAAGGCGGGACGGCACTACTTAAGCACATCTACTGATTGCATGCCGTGTTTCCTTTAGGGGGTTGTGTGCAAACTAGAATCTCGTAGGAAGAAGAAAGTTATCTTCAGGAATTCTACATTGATGACAAATGTTTTGAAGCATCTTGGCCATCACAATCGTTGGCACTTTTTCTAGTGGATCAGTCAGTAACCTTAGACCTATGTACTCATTCAAAGGAAGTGGCTGATTCGCTACCAGCTCTACTGGAATCATTGAGCCTTTAGATTTAGATGTAATAGGATGACCCGACCTGAACCTAACGGTAGGAGAGGTTTGAGTTGTAGAAGATCCAGCTTCAAGAGGAGGGACGTACGCTCACTAAACTTGAATCGTGGCAATCGACGATTCATTCTAGACAATAAAACTTAGCATTCAACACGGTCATATATGTTTTATTTTGAATAATAAGCATGTGTGATGAACGCTCAGAATCCAAAGGATGTCGCGTTTGTCGACCAATTAGATTCCGAGCGTTGACCAAAACAAGTAAGAAGTGTTAATCTATGTAGTGTGAGTCCTATGTTTTAAATACGACGAATGGACTATCCTACGTAGATAGATCACTCATGCTAGAAAAACGGTCCATGTCATATAATGATATTATATATTAGACCTTACCTATTGTCGATGAATAATCGATAATAGAACCACTGTCCGAAGCGACGCTGAAATTTTCATTTTAGGAACATAGGATGTGTAGAAACAAGGAAAAGTGATGCGATGGAATCATCCAGTACAACCAATCTTGACGTAAATCGTCGTACTCGAACTTAAACGGCGATGAGAGCTTAGCCGAGTCTTGACAAGAGGTGTCTGAAATCATAGAATTAGATTCGTCTTCGTAATGGCGTGCACATGTGATGTGCACGTAAATGTGCATTTTTTAACCACCATATTTAATCTATTTAAATTAAATAAATGATCATATTGGGTATTTTAACTTGTTTAAACCAAAATTCAAATTATTTGAAATTGTCACATATCCATCTTCATATAGGGGCAAAATGGTCATTTTTATGCATTTATTAAATTGTGAAAATTAACTTGGAATTTTCTATGTTGTTTTGTAGGAAATTTGGTGAATTTTACAAGTGGTTACATGATGATATATGCATGCATAAGAGTGAAGTGAACAAATGAAGATGGAAATAATTCAAAGTGAAGATAATGGAGGACCCCACCTACCTTAATGTACAAATTAGAGGCTAATGCACATGCTGATGGAATTAATGGCTTCATGTACAGTTAAATGAGGATTATTTGAAGCTAATGATTACTTGGTCTCCACACTTCCTAAGAGGGTATTTTGGGCATTCCTCAAAAATATGAATTAGGGTTTAACACTTGTATATATACCCCTTATGTTCATGTAACCCCCTCCTCCCTTAGTCTCTCTTTAGTTTAGTTTAGGCTCAAAAATAAATGAAGTTCTCTTGTTTCTTTTCATGGCTACTTAGCCATTTCTACTTCATGTAACTTTCTTTTTTTTATGCAATGTAATTATTGTTTCCTTTTAATTACATGTTCATTTCCTTTCATGCTAGTAGTGTAGATTTTCTTTTATGCAATTAGAATAGTTTTCTTTCATTTTGCTTTCTTTTTGCTTTCATGTTGCAAGCTACATTTGTTAATCAAATGACAAATATGAGAGGCTAAACCCCTTCAATTTAGGGGTAATGAAGCTCTATAATTATGTAGCTTCAACTATTTGTTAATTCATGCTCTCTTTTTGTGCTTAATGAAGAATGATTGAAGTGGTTTCATTGTTGTTTTTGCCTTGAATTTGATAGTCTATATTGTTGACACCAAATAGGCTATACTTAAACAATCACTAACACAAATGCCTCTTCATCAAAATATGATTATGGTAAAAGAAAAGTGATTTGAAATTAAATTTTGATGGTCTATATTTCGAATCAATAGTTAATAGGCCATACTTAAAATAGATTTCATTTTTATTTTCATTGTCAAGTTTCATAAAAGTTAGTAAGTGGTTTAAGGGGTGTGTCAAAGTTTGATGGCTTATGTTGGCTAACTAATAGTACAAATATGCCATACTTACGATAGACACATCAATTAAAGCACTAATGACCCTAAAAGAGAGATTATGATTTCATATGTGTTGAACTACATAATCTAGAGAGTGGATTTATTCTCTAAATTATCATTTAACCTTATATTTGCATCTCTTTTCTTTTAGTTAGTTTGTTAGTTCATTCTTTAATTCTCTAGCTTAACTTTCACTCGACTTTGGTTTAATTTGATTGAATAGAACTTTAAAATCATCAATTCCCTACGGATCGACCCGTATTCGCCACGTGCTACGTTCGTACACCGTGCGCTTGTGGTTATTTTAATTCTAAATTCGTTCGACGGTTTTCTAAACCGATAGAATTTCCGTCGACGAACAAGTTTTTGGCTCCGTTGCCGGGGAAATGAAGTGGAATTGCTGGTCGCAAGGTGGCAGCAGCCTTGTGAATGGACGAGTAGATGGTTTCGAAGTGTTGTAGCTGTGAAGTAGGGTGAATTGCTGGGGATGTTGGGTGGTTTGTTGATGGTAGTTTGATGTGGTTGTAATGTGATATGCTGGAGTGGTATTTGTAAGACAGGGTGGAGATGTTGTATTAGGGTACAGGGGAAGATTATTTGGTAGAGGGTAGAGGCTACAGAAGGCAGAAATGGAGTGTTGATGGCTGTCTGGTTGATCGGGGAGGAGAAGTATGATATGTTGTAGAAGGCTATTGATAGTGGCGCAGCAGTTAGAAAGGGGTTGGCAGTCTGAATGGTAGACAGGAAGTAACAAGGGTGGTTGGAAGCACTTGTATGTGGAGATTTTATGAAGTTTGAAAGCAGGCTGTAATGTCGAGGAAGGCAGCAAAGTAGCAAGGCAGCAGTTTATGTGTTTGTTTGACGATGGTTTGCAGCACTTGAATTTGTGGTGATGATGTAAGTGAATTTGTTCTGTTCGATTGCAACAATTGTTTGTGAAGAAATGTGGTCAGTAGCAAATGAGAATTTCTGGAAGTTTGTAGTAGCAAATTGTTGATATGATGGAGCAGCAGGGTAGTAACTGTTGCTGATGAAGAGACAGGTATGGGGTATGGGTTGAGGAAGGAGGGCAGTAGTTTGGATGGTTTGCAATGAAGTGAAGAGGGGATATGGGTGATTGAAGATGACAGTTGGTGGTGAATAGAGATGTTTGCTATTGTCTGGAAATTGGCAGAACTGTTTATAGTGGAGGATGTGTGCACAGGGTTGTGTAGGCAGTGATTGATGTTTGGTAGTGAAATTGTTGGTTTTGTGATGATGGGAGAAGAGTTGAGTAAGTAGACGGATTTTATGAAGTTTGGCAGAGAATTGTGGTTGCAGGCAGTTAGAAGTGGAAGTTTGCGGTGAAGTTTTGTATGCAATTGGTGGTATATGTTGTTGTGAGGAGGGGAAGGAAGATTTGTGAAGTAGTGAGGCTGTTTTGGGTTGTGCACAGTGACAGTTTGTTATAGCAACAGAGAAGTGTAAAAATGCAATGTATGTAATTGCAATTGAAAATTGTAATTGGAAATTGAAAATGAAATGAAAATTGAAAAATGCAATGATTTTTTTTTCTTTTCAAATGAAATTGTGTATGTTTTTTTTAAATAATGACAATGCTAATGGAAAATGAGAAGAAAACAAGCACACAAAGAAAATGCAAAAACAAACAAGATAAACATACACAAACAATTTTTTTTTTAAATGTGAACACACACAAAATATACACACAAAAATCAAACAACAAATAATTCGAAGAATAGAAAACTAAAATCAAAACAATTTTTTTTTTCAGGTTGCCAAAGCAGGAAATAAAGGAAGAATAGCTTGCTGAAAACTGCCGCTCCGCTTTCCAAAAATAAATTTCTAGCTTCCTTATATAAGATAATTTGCTGCTTTTAACCTCATCTCTAGTTTTATTTGAATTTCATTGTTGGTTACTTGCATTTGCATTTTATTAAAAAAAAAATTCAAAAAAATTCAAAAAAAAAACAAAAATCCATTTGTAGTTGCATTGTTAATACACGTTTAATTTCTGCTTTGCATTTCATTTTGATTAATAATAACGGTTAGACATCGATAACACTTAATTATATATTGGCAAATTGTCTTATTTGAACAATTTAATTTCTCGGTGTCTAGGATACGACAGAGCAATAACCATTTATAAATATTACGGTGATTCGTAAATATTATAGTGGTTGTTTCTTTGAAGGTACTTAAATGTTCGGCTGCATTGCTATGGTGATTCGTGGTGCACCGATAAATCCTGTCTGTTATGTAACGACCCGCCACTCATTCCACAGAATGACGCATCATTAATAAGAAAGAAAGGGGTAGAAAATAGAAAAGAAGAGAAGAAAGAAGAAACAACAACAACGATCTCACAGCGGAATGAATAAATTATATTAATAACATAAAGAAACTATTACATAGTATAAAACACTTATCAGAGTTTACACAACTATACAACACATACTAAACAGTTATAAACATCTGTCTAGATATTACAACTCAAATACAATACAAGACTCTAACACAGATATCAACACAGCGGAATATTATATCTACGAACGCCGAAGCCTCCTGCTCCATTGCTCCTCCACAATTCATCAAAGCTAAACCTGAATCCCTTGGCTACTCGTAAAAATTTGAGTACCCAAGAGTTTATAAAACAGAAATAAACAACTTGGGTCAGACATGGGTCTGGTGTGAGTAACAGGTTAAACTTGTTTAACTTCAAACCCTTTTGAAAGAAAAGGTATCACGTAAGACTCCCCACAAATAAACATGGGTAAGTTTTTATCTTACGCTAACCAAAACACTTGATAGGAAATTCGATTGTATTATAATAGGGTCTAGGGTTTTCAAATAAATATGAAATAGCCGAAATTGTTACATTATTAAATTCCAGCATACATAAGTATACAATCAAGTCCGTTATCACTTATTGGAATCTGGATTTCCATACAATGGCAGAGCTACCGGGGTACCGCTCATCACAGTACGGGGCCTAGATCACCGTACCGAGGATCACTCCCAATCCCCTGCAACACAAAGCCGGAACCATCCCTTACTGGATAATTCCGAATAAAATCACCCCACAGATGGCCGTCGCCAACTGCACCACTAAGCCGAAATAAAAGAAGGAACTCTCTAGACAGGGATGACCTTACTCTCAGTGGGTGCTACCCACGAAACCTTGCTGCACCTCCCCTGTTTTAGCCATTCCCGGTTGATGAGGCTTGAGGCTACGATTTACCTTTAAATCAGAACACATCACTTAGAATGCTCATCGCCCTCCTGACGATGTGTTGAAAGCATTCAATCCATACAAGTTCGTTCCGGGTTCGAACGAAACCGAAGGCATTATCTCGTTACACTCGTTTTGGAATCACCCTCAGAGTTAACGACAATAACCCTTGCACTCTGAATCTTCATCTTCACTTGAGATTCACGACCTATCGTTAATTTGGATCGATGTGGTATTCGGGTCTCCAGACCTGGAATCCCGGTATACGGAAACCCGATCCCGGTCTCATCGAAATCCAAAACGTATCTTTTAAGGCCAAGTTGTTTTAAGGTTAAAACAATTCAATTCTTATCTATACTACACGGATAGATAATTCACAACAAATAATCTACATTATCACAAACAGATAATTCATATTATCATTTCAATCAAACCAAATATCCATATCACAGATCAGCACATCTCTTATCAGAGATATTAACAATGCAAAGCATTCAATATCATTCATCCATTCTTAAGTAATGATTTATCATCTCTAATTAATTTAAAGTGAATTAAATTAATTACTTCATCCTATAAATCCTGCTTACTTAATTATTAATTAAACCAATTAATTAATCATTACTCTAAGTATCCATCTAAATTAATCATTCCTGATTAATTACCCTTTAATTACTTTAAGTAATTAATACTTAATTAATTTCACAAATTAATTATCTTAAACCATTACAGTAATTAATCTTTAATTACTTCATTAGTTAATTAACTATACTTGATTACATTAATCCTTAATTAATTACAATTAATTAATTACTTTAATCACTTATTTTTGATTAATTAAATTAAATTAATCAACCCTTAATTACATTATTAATTATCCTTAATTATTTCTTTAAATTAATTATTCCATTTAAATTAATTACATTAAGTAATTAAACTTTGCTAAACCACATTTATTAATCAGTCTTGATTTATCCCATTCAGTAATTAACTACTCTTAATTACTTCACTTAATAAATTAATTACTCCTTTAATTAATTATCTCAATTAATCCTTTGATTAATTATACAAAGTAATTAAACTCAAATTACTTTTATTAAACCATCTTTAGTTAATTACATCCACTAATTAACTTTAATTACTTTCCTAAGTAATTACACTTCACTAATTACATTTAAGTAATTATATTTATCATATCTCTAAATGATTATCTTAAATTAATTTAATTAATTAATTTAACTTAATCAAATTTATTTAATTAATTACCTTAAGTAATTAATTTCTTTAATTACTTCCATTAAGTAATTATACTTAACCAATTCATAAATGATTTTCATTTATTAATTAATCTAATTGATTATCAAAATTAATCCCATTTATTAATTATTAAATAATCCCTAATTAATGATCCTCATTAATTATTAATAATCCTTTAATTACTTTCTGACGCAGCGGATAATTCAAAACAATGTAGATAGGTGAAAGTAGCGGTCGATGGATTGATGAATGCTGAATTGCCCGAATTCGTTGATCCGAAGATACCGAACTCTAGCTATCTCGAACTCGTTGATCGCGCACGATACCGGGTTCAAAGATCTTCAATTCTTCAAGCGTTGATCAAGCGCACTTGATTCCGCGAATCGGCTTCTACAATCGTTGAATCGAGCACACTCGATTAACCGAAAGAGGAGATAGGAGATTACACTCAACTACCAATTTGGGATGAAAGCACAAAGCAATCAAAAGAGAATTTTATTCAAAAATCAACAACTTTTACAAATGACCATACATGCCTATTTATAGGCTATAACTCACGCAGTGTAGAAAACTTCACAACTCCTAGGTCGGAAACGACCTATGTACAACACAGCGACTTATCACATTAAAATACAACACAACGACCTAAAAACAAACAGGCTTAAAGATAAACGACTCACTTAGGTCGGTGACGACCTAATTACATTATTCAACGACTTAACAAATGAACGGCATCTGATAAAGCGGCAGAACAATCTACGGCTACAATCTTCCGCGACGTAAGACCCTACAGCATTCCAGATCAGCGAGTTAAGTAAATCCATGGTATCCAGAGCTTTGCGACCTAAGAATGAACGGCATCCCTTCGTTTGCGACCTAACAGAAGCGGCTTCAGAGATACTTCGCGACCTAAGTCTCCACGACCTAAGACGTTGCGACCTAAGCCTTTGCGACCTAAGCCTTCACGACCTAGGACTTTGCGACCTAAGCCTTTGCGACCTAAGCCTTCGCGACCTAGGACTTTGCGACCTAAGCCTTTGCGACCTAAGCCTTCGCGACCTAGGACTTTGCGACCTAAGCCTTTGCGACCTAACTTAGGTCGTTCCATTTTAGCTCGTAGTACCTTTAACTCGATAGGTCGAAGCCCTTTCCCAGTTGACATGGTAGGTCGTTCCCACAACCTATGCCTTAGCTTGTTAGGTCGTATGCGACCTAAAAACAAGTTAGGTCGTTCCAGTATCTTGTTAGGTCGTTGGAGCGACCTAAAGGCCTTGTTAGGTCGTATGCGACCTAATACTTCACCAAATTGGCCAAATTGGGCTATGCAACCCCTTTCCTCAGCATCACTTGCTCCCCCCTCTAACTCCTTAGGTCGTGAACGACCTGCACTCTCCTTAGGTCGTGAGCGACCTAGACCTTTAACTTTCTGCACTGCATCATCCTCCCCAGGTTGAAAAAAATTCGACCTCGAATTGGCACTTTCTGCATCCATCACAACAAACTCATCCCCATGATATGGTACGAGATGCTTAACATTGAATACGTCTGACGTGTACACATCATCTGGCAGCTTCAGTTTATAAGTATTTTCATTGATTTTCTTTAAAATTTCAACTGGGCCAATCTTTCGTGCTTTCAATTTATTATACGTTCCCACCGGAAAACGATCTTTCGTCAATATTGCATAAACCAAATCTCCTTCATTAAACTCAACATTTCGTCGTTTCAAATCTGCAGACTGTTTATACTTCTCATTTGCTTTCTCTAATCGTTCTTGAACGATTTTATGACACTCTGTCAACCCTTCAACAAAATCAGCAGCTTTCTTAACTGTCCCCTTTGAATGTGGTATCACCGTTAAATCTAACGGTCCTTTCGGTAAGCTCGAATAGACAATCTGGAATGGACTGAACCCAGTACTTCGATTTACAGCATGATTATGAGCAAATTCTGCCTGGCATAACTTCACATCCCAACTCCTCAGATTATCTTGAACAAGACATCTCAACAAGTTTCCCAATGATCTGTTAACCACCTCAGTCTGTCCATCCGTTTGCGGGTGATAAGCACTACTAAACTTCAGCTTCGTTCCCACCATTTTCCACAAACTTAGCCAAAAATGACTCAGAAAACGAGTATCTCTATCCGACACAATAGACTCTGGCAATCCATGAAGTCGATAGATCTCCTTGAAAAACAATTGAGCAACATGAACAGCATCCGCCGTTTTCTTACAAGCAATAAAATGTGCCATCTTCGAGAACCTGTCCACCACCACATATATGGAATCGTTACCTCGCTGTGTCCTCGGTAATCCCAACACGAAGTCCATACTCACATCAACCCATGGTTTAATTGGTACAGGTAATGGCATATATAAACCAGCATTAGTCGCAGTTCCTTTCGAAACCTGACAAATATGACATCTCTCAACAAATCTTTCCACCTCTTTCCTCATTGACGGCCAAAAATAGGATTGAGAAATTAACTGTAAGGTACGGTCTCTTCCAACATGCCCTTCTTCGTGTAACTCCTTGATAATCTTCATTCTCAGACTACCCTCCGGTATGCATAATCGACTTCCTTTAAAAAGAAAACCATCTACCATCAAAAACTCATCCGTCTTTCCCTCCTTAACTTTATCAACAAACTTCATGAAGTAAGGATCTTCAACAAATAATTCTGGCAACATCTCAAACCCCGTCACTTCAACTTTCAGCGTAGTCAACAAATGACTTCTCCTACTCAAAGCATCAGCCACACGATTTGTCACCCCTGACTTGTGTTTCACAACAAAAGTAAACTGTTGCAGATATGCAATCCACGATGCATGTCTTGCTGAAATCTTGTCTTGCCCTTGCAAATGCTTCAATGCTTCATGATCGGTGTAAAGAACGAACTCCTTCTGAAATAGATAGTGTCTCCAGTGTTTAATAGATTGTACAACAGCATAAAACTCCACGTCATATGTACTGTATCGCATCTTCGCTCCTGACAACTTCTCACTGAAATATGCAATAGGACGCCCCTTCTGACTCAACACCCCTCCAATCCCAACCTTGGATGCATCAGTATGTAGTTCAAACACCAACTGAAAATCAGGTAATACTAAAATTGGTGCAGACGTCAGCAATTCCTTGATTTTTCCAAAAGCAATCCCTGCTTCCTCTGACCATGAAAACTGTTTGCCTTTCATACAATCTGTAACAGGCGCCATCACACTACTAAAGTGTGGAATAAACCTTCGATAAAATGAAGCCAACCCATGAAAACTACGAACTTCCGTTATCGTCTTGGGCTGCGGCCAATTTCTGATCGCCTCAACTTTACTTTGGTCAACCTGTATTCCTTTCTCTGAAACAACATACCCTAGAAATAAAACACTATGCGTCATGAACACGCATTTCTTTGTTGCAGCATAGAATTGTTCTTGTCGCAATACCATCAGCACTTCTCTGAGATGATTCAAATGTTCCTCTGGGCTCCCACTGTAAATAAGAATATCATCGAAATACACCACCACAAATTTCCCAATGAACGGTCGAAAAATCTGATTCATCACCCTCATGAAAGTACTTGGTGCATTTGATAATCCAAACGGCATGACCAACCACTCGTATAGACCCTCCCTGGTTTTAAAAGCAGTCTTCCACTCATCTCCGGGTCTGATACGAATTTGATGATATCCGCTCTTCAAATCAATCTTCGAAAATATAGTAGCTCCGCTTATTTGATCTAACAAGTCATCCAATCTCGGCATCGGAAATCTATATCTCACAGTAATCTTGTTCAATGCTCGGCTGCCAGTGCACATCCTCCACGTCCCATCCTTCTTGGGTACCAATAGAGCTGGTACAGCACAAGGACTCAGACTCTCCTGCACACGCCCCTGTTCAAGCAATTCCTCTACCTGCCTCCGCAATTCTTCATGTTCCTTCGGACTCATTCGATAATGTGGTCTGTGTGGCAATACAGCACCTGGAACAAGATCTATCTGATGTTGTATATCTCTCAACGGTGGTAACTCCGTTGGTAACTCCTCTGGAAATACATCGTCAAATTCTTTCAAGATTGGTTTAACTTCTTTAGGAATTTCAACTTCTTCACTGCTTTCACGCCCAATCAACAAGAATATTTCCGGTTCTTCCTCAACCTCCTTAACAAACTCTTTCAAAGATAATAAAGTTTTCAGCTCTTCGATTTCTTCTGACTTACTTTCTTCTTGTGATCTCTTCTTCGGAACTAAAATAATCTTCGTGCCTTTAAACATAAAACTGTAGCTATTGGTCCGACCGTCATGTAGTACTGCTCGATCATATTGCCATGGTCTTCCCAATAACAAGTGGCATACATCCATCTCTACGACATCACACCATATTTCATCTTTGTATTTCTTCCCAATAGAGAATGGTACACGAACTCGTCTATCCACTTTCACTTCTCCTCCTTTTCTCAACCATGCTAACTTGTATGGACTCGGATGTTTCTCTGTCTTCAATTTCAACTTCGTCACAGCTTCGGTTGAAATAATATTATCACAGCTTCCTGCGTCGATCACAAACTTACACACCTTCCCCAGAATAGTACATGTTGACTGAAAGATATTACTCCTCAACCAACTAGTTTCCTCCTGCTTCGGTGTTAAACACGATCTCCTCAGCATTAGGTTACAACCTTCGTCTCCTGACGCAATATCCTGCTCATCCTCCTCAGCTGGATTAGAACAATCTTCATCAACATCCTCATCGTCAACTTCTGCAATCATGGTTCTCTTCTTTGGCTTTGGACACTCACTGCTTTTATGACCCAATTCCTGACAATTGTAACATTTGAAGCCATTGTTAACCCTTGTCTTCTCAGCCTCCTTCACCACTGGTCTACTGATAGGTTTAGAAACATTAGAATTTCCTCCAACACCCTTCGCTTGATTGTTAGAATTAGTAAACACACCACCTCCTCGTCTCCCTTGTTTTTCCCAAGCCAACGCTTTCTGATGTGCTTCCGCTACAGATCTTGGATCGAACATATTGACCATATCCTGAATCTGCATTCTCAATCCTCCAATGAATCTAGATGTCAGCTGCTCTTCTGTTTCCATAATATCATTCCTTGCAATGAGTTGATAAAATTCATCAGCATAGTCATTCACAGACTTCGTTCCTTGTCTCAAGTTCTGCAACCTCTGATACATAAGCGATTGATAATTATAAGGTAAGAATGTCGCTTTCATCAGTTTCTTCATCTTTTCCCAAGATTCAATCTTTGACTTTCCCATACGTTCACGTGTAAGCTTGGTTTGCTGCCACCATGCCAAAGCTCTACCCCTCAGCCTCGTAGCAACCAACTTCACTCTACGATGTTCTGGTACTTCTTTGAAGTCAAAAATCTCCTCAACATTAGCTACCCAATCTAGAAACTCCTCCGCTTGCATACCACCCTTGAATTCAGGAATTTCTGTTTTCATCCCCGATTCCCACTTGTGATCATACTCAGAATAGTTTCTTCCTTGACCTCTTCCTTGAATACTACCACCATCATACTCCTCTTCAAAATCAGATGCATAACGATGTCGATTCTGACCACCAACATCTCTACTACCATTACGCCTTCCACCATCATCCCTTCTATCAATATTCCTCCGTTCGCGATCATTCACGTTCCTCCCACGTCCTTGATCATTTTCAATACTTCGGTCTCGATTAGAATGTGGCGAGACTCTACTACCCCCATGGTTAGATTCTGGTGAAACCCTTCTCCGATTTTGATTCATCTCCGTCATAAGCTTCTCTAATCGGCCAATTCCTTCATTAAGCTTCTCACTAAAATTCTCATTGATTCTTTGCTCCATCTCATCAGCCTCTTCTCTTCGATATAAAGCTTCTACGTTTTGGTGGCGATTAGCTCTTCTTGGCGGCATACTTGAAAACTTCACAAATTCTAACACTTTTCGGATTTTGATCCAAAATGAAACGGATCGAAAACTTCCACTTTGTAGCAAATCGCGATGAACACGATGGACAAAGTTTCGGCCTCCAATGCAAATCCGAACTTCAATCTTCAAACAAATGCGAACAACTTTTTCCTCTAGGCCGTGTCTCAACACTTCCAACTCGGCTTCTCCTCAAACTTCAAAACTCTTCAAATGATTAGGCTCCAAGTCTCGATCTAGCTATGATTGGCTAGAACAAGCTCTGATACCAAAACTGACGCAGCGGATAATTCAAAACAATGTAGATAGGTGAAAGTAGCGGTCGATGGATTGATGAATGCTGAATTGCCCGAATTCGTTGATCCGAAGATACCGAACTCTAGCTATCTCGAACTCGTTGATCGCGCACGATACCGGGTTCAAAGATCTTCAATTCTTCAAGCGTTGATCAAGCGCACTTGATTCCGCGAATCGGCTTCTACAATCGTTGAATCGAGCACACTCGATTAACCGAAAGAGGAGATAGGAGATTACACTCAACTACCAATTTGGGATGAAAGCACAAAGCAATCAAAAGAGAATTTTATTCAAAAATCAACAACTTTTACAAATGACCATACATGCCTATTTATAGGCTACAACTCACGCAGTGTAGAAAACTTCACAACTCCTAGGTCGGAAACGACCTATGTACAACACAGCGACTTATCACATTAAAATACAACACAACGACCTAAAAACAAACAGGCTTAAAGATAAACGACTCACTTAGGTCGGTGACGACCTAATTACATTATTCAACGACTTAACAAATGAACGGCATCTGATAAAGCGGCAGAACAATCTACGGCTACAATCTTCCGCGACGTAAGACCCTACAGCATTCCAGATCAGCGAGTTAAGTAAATCCATGGTATCCAGAGCTTTGCGACCTAAGAATGAACGGCATCCCTTCGTTTGCGACCTAACAGAAGAGGCTTCAGAGATACTTCGCGACCTAAGTCTCCACGACCTAAGACGTTGCGACCTAAGCCTTTGCGACCTAAGCCTTCGCGACCTAGGACTTTGCGACCTAAGCCTTTGCGACCTAAGCCTTCGCGACCTAGGACTTTGCGACCTAAGCCTTTGCGACCTAAGCCTTCGCGACCTAGGACTTTGCGACCTAAGCCTTTGCGACCTAACTTAGGTCGTTCCATTTTAGCTCGTAGTACCTTTAACTCGATAGGTCGAAGCCCTTTCCCAGGTGACATGGTAGGTCGTTCCCACAACCTATGCCTTAGCTTGTTAGGTCGTATGCGACCTAAAAACAAGTTAGGTCGTTCCAGTATCTTGTTAGGTCGTTGGAGCGACCTAAAGGCCTTGTTAGGTCGTATGCGACCTAATACTTCACCAAATTGGCCAAATTGGGCTGTGCAACCCCTTTCCTCAGCATCACTTGCTCCCCCCTCTAACTCCTTAGGTCGTGAACGACCTGCACTCTCCTTAGGTCGTGAGCGACCTAGACCTTTAACTTTCTGCACTGCATCACTTTCTTTAAGTGATTAATCTTTAATAAACTATTTATTAATTACAGCTTAATAAACTCTTAATTACCACTTAATTAATTTCTAATTACTAAATTAATTACTTAATTAATCTTTAATCACTAGATTAATTAATTACTAATCATTTATTAATAATCCATACTTACCTAATTAAATGATTAATCCCAAATTAATTAACCTCTAATTAATTAACTTAAAATCTTAATTATTTAATTAATTAACACTAAACCATTAATTAATTAAATTATTAATTACCTCGTTAATTTAATGAATCTTAAATCATTAAACCTTAATTAATCTTTGAAATTAAAGTATTAACCTTATAACTACTTTAATTATTATTAACAAAAGACTTAAAACATTTTACCTTAAAATCTTTCTTTAATTCATTTCAAATTAAAGATTTAAATTTGAATTACAAATTTAACTTTAACCAATTTTAAATCAAATTTACAAAATCTTTTTAAAACCAAATGTTAAGGAAACATTTACTATTTACAAAGAACTAGTTATTAACAAAATTGTTTTACCTAAAACTTGATTTTATTTTAAAAGTTAAAACTGTTTTTATACTAAATCTACAGACCCGAGCCAAATATCAAAATACCCGAGCAAAATCTGAAAACCCCCGAGACCAACTTCCAGATTTCCCTTTCTTTTTATTTTAAACTTTGTTATGTTAAAAAAATTTTAAAAACTGTTATAAACCCACACGAGTTTCCCCAAAACGAACCAGAGCCAGCACCCCGTTTTCTCGAGTATGACTTCGAGCCAACTCATCAATTTACTCTAGTACGTCTTCTTCTTCCTCTAACTAAACACTCAACCCAAACTGATACCATGTGCACGTGCACAGGCATCGGTGCCATTCCAGCCACCATCGCCGACACTCCTGAGTCGCCGCCGACCCTCTCCAATCCTTCGATCATCCAGCTCCAACGATACGATACAAATCAAAAATCGAGCATATAGATTCAACTGAAACCCAGACTCGACCAAACTGGAATTGCCTCGTGCCGCCGCCAACGTTCATCTGAGACCACGCGATCCTACCCAGAGCAGCGCCACCGATTATAGCTTCGATCCCACCACCCTTTACTTATTCCGATGCACTCTCGACACCGCGATGACCACTTTTCCGATCAAATCAAAAACTAGGGTTATAAACCTTCCCGATCAACCACCCCCTCCACAGTGCTCTAAACACCTCACTGCCATTTTTCCCATACTCTCCGTTCATCCCTACATCTCCAGTGAGAATCCCAACCATCCCGAGCTACTATATTGCCAGAGGTAACCCAAAACACATTATCTGATCAAACCCAAAATGCACATTCAAACCCAATCTAAAAACTATGGTTTTACTTCCAAAAATCATGATTTTGGATAATGTTTCAGATCATATGTCTGAAACAATAAATTAGGATATTTGAAATTTAACAAAACTCGAGCTTTCCTGTTATACTTTGTTTTCTAGAGCAAGTTTCACTTTTAATTCATTTAAATAAAGTTTCAATTTTAATTCATGATTAAACAAACACATGTTATTTGAATCCTAAATCCTAACAGAGATTATATCAAGAGATTAAAGATTTTAAACAAAACTTGTGCCTGGGAACTAATAACAGAGAGATCTTAGATGAAAACAAACATGCACAACATCCAGATATCCATATATATACACAGAAATATATACACACACAAAGCATACTCATTCCAGATTTTTAATAATGCAACCAGATTTTTATACTAAATTTTTTAGAAAGATTGTTACTCACCAATTTGATAATGAAGAACAGAGCATATAAATCTGAAGAGCTTTTGCTTTTGAAAACTGGTTTAAAACTTGCTCTTGAATGCTCTTTACTTTTAAAACTTGAATGTTGGCTTTAGTTTGAAAGGATTTCAGTTGCATGCAGAGATGCCTTGTTTGACATGCCTCCAGATTTGAAAAGAATTTGCAGTCTTTCTGTTTTGATTTTTGGAAAATGCATTACAGGTCTTTGATTCCAGGTTTTAGATGATGAGAATGAAATTGCAGATTTGATGAAGAAGCATTTTAGAGGAGTTGATCTACGGATTGTTTTTGAGAGGAGAGTTTTGTTATAGATTTGTTTTTTTCTGGGAATTTTGTTTGAGCTTCAGATTTGGTTTTTGAGTATATTTTGTTTACAGCTGAATTCACTTATCTTTTGAATTGAAGAGGATAGGAAAAAGAAAATGGAAATTTAAAAGATGGACACTTGTCTTTCTTATGCCTTAATCTTATAACACATATTATATTAAAGCCTTAGGAGCTAACACATGTCCTTTTAATTAATTAGTTTTATTTATTTTAAATATAAAAACCTTTTTCTTAACTTATTAAATACATATCTATATATATTAATTATAAAGAAACAAAACTAACTATTATAAATAAAAGTTTACATATATTTTGAAATCCAAACTATTTGAATCTTACCTCTTTTGAATTCAAAATTAAATCTAAATTCAAATCCAAATTATATTTAAAAATCCAATTTAAAGTCATGTTATATACATACATATATAACTACACTTTCAAATTTGAAAATAACAATCTTATTTTATTAATGTCTATTTATATTTGTATATAAAACAATATATTATAATTATTGTTTGAAAATAACATTTTATCAATATTAAAATAATTTATAAAAGAGATTATTAATTTACTACTATTACCAATTGAATTAACATATCATATGTAAATTGTATTCTAAACTTATATATATATACTTCTTAAATCATATTTATTAAGCAATATTCAAAAAGAAATAAAATAATCCTTATTATTAATCTTATTTAAAACCATATAATTATTTTGTTTAAATAGCTTTGTAAAGCTAATATTAAATAAATCATAATTTCCAAACTATAAGAATATACATTAAAAATTTAAAACAAGATTTCATTTATTATTTAAATTCCAAATCCAAGCTTATCCATTTACAATATATACAATTGTATATACATTATAAATAGAAATAATCTTATTAATTTTTTTAAAGGATAAATTCACTAATTAAATATTCATTTAATTAGAATATTTAATCAATTTAAATATTTATTATTAAAAATTATCAATCAATTTAATTATTTAAACAGATTATTAAATTGATATTGTCCCAAATTTCCGGGATATTACATTCCTTCCCCCTTAAAATAATTTCGTCCCCGAAATTTAAAACAAAGGTAATTTAATAATCTCTTTAAATCACAAACATATATTATCATCCATATGCTAACAACCATAGCAACCAATTTATCCAATCAAACAATTTTAACTATCCAGACAAAATTCTGGATAGAATTTCCTCGAGTTTCCCCAAGTATATATATAAACCGGAATACTCGCTCTACAGAAATCAATACTACTAAGCTATAGAGCTTCTACTCATCTAGATCTACAGAACTAAACAAGATATCAGACTGCAGACGAGTCTGACTCTACAACCAAATACTCCCGAACTGCTGGTTCCAAAACCAGAGATAGATCATATACGTACTCCCTCAGAGATACGTAAAACACAATGAATTCCAGTTATCCAAACTGACAATTCAACCTTGTAGATCAAAGTACTTATCCAAATTAGATCACAGAAAAGATCCAAAATAACTCGGAGCTAACTTCCCAGACTTACCCAATCTTATAGCTCCCTTTAACCAGAGAAAAACTTCATGACCACGAAGTCTCCAACTTCGAATTTCAAATTCCTTCGTCTCTTATCCACAAAATCCTTCAGACGATCCTGAGCTGTCTACAGATCTTTCCTGATCAACTCAACCTTTGCTGATGCTTCTAGAAACAAACAGGACCAAAGATAACTCAATAGAATGATCTCTCCAAGATCTACCCATAATCCAAAACACAACTCTACTCCATCAGTAGATTCCAAACTTACTTCTTCTATCTAGAAATGCACTCCCAAACTGCTTCTGCTGCACCACTCTCATCTGGAGTAGAATGCTGATGAAGAACACAAGCACAAACTGGACAACACATCCCAGAAAATCTCAGATAACTCAAGAGAACACTCAGCAATCGCAAGTCACTTTTGCGATCAACCCAGCCTAACTGCAAAGAAAACTGTTCTCTCTTTACCAATCAGAACAGCTTATACTTAACTATCCAATCTATCGAAGAAATGGATCCACTCTGCTGCTTCTGAACTCTACCTTCAGAAAAACTACTCAGCCAGAAAACTTCCTGCCAATACAGAACACTCCGAGCTGCACTGCTGTCACAGATGCCAAAGACTTCTCAATCCAAAGCTCTTCGAGAAACTCGAACCCAAACCAAACAGAGGCACCATGCTGGACTCAGCCACAACACCCAAACAGACACACTTCATTAACCTGTTCCAAAGAAAACATCTTCGGGAATATCCATATTCACCGCGTCTCATCACACAGCTACTTCTTCCAGAAGATACCAAGATACTATCACTCGCTTCTGCCCAACCGACAGATCCAACTCTACTCATCCAAACTACAAAGATAAACCCCGAACCTTAACAGGTTTTCTTCAGAGATTGTGAAATCCTTACAATTGCAAAGTTCACTTGAGACGGTATTAGGTTTACAGTCTCGACAAATACACTTCCAACCTCCACTCTCAGACTCCTATTCCTAGATGATAAATTATTATCATCTCAACCAATCATTACAAATACCATATATATTTAAAATGATACTTTTTATATATAGAAATTATATCTGGGTAAAACTATTTCACCTTCCCTTTTTAAAACAATATTGTGTCCATTGGCCTGGTCCAAGTGTTTAGAGATCCCTATCAATAACGTTAGCTACTCGTATTGACCAGAATCCATATACCACTTAACCGATCAATTAACACAATATAAAATCATTTTATATAACTAACAAATACGCGCTCTCGTATATATATATATACACTCAAACAGGTTGCTACAGATCCTGTCTCTAATGAACAATCCTTCCGAACCTAGGTATTCACTTAACCTAGTGTTCTGATATTCACTTAACCAAAAGCTTAGGCATTCGCTCAACCTATGCTCTGATACCACTGTAACGACCCGCCACTCATTCCACAGAATGACGCATCATTAATAAGAAAGAAAGGGGTAGAAAATAGAAAAGAAGAGAAGAAAGAAGAAACAACAACAACGATCTCACAGCGGAATGAATAAATTATATTAATAACATAAAGAAACTATTACATAGTATAAAACACTTATCAGAGTTTACACAACTATACAACACATACTAGATAGTTATAAACATCTGTCTAGATATTACAACTCAAATACAATACAAGACTCTAACACAGATATCAACACAGCGGAATATTATATCTACGAACGCCGAAGCCTCCTGCTCCATTGCTCCTCCACAATTCATCAAAGCTAAACCTGAATCCCTTGGCTACTCGTAAAAATTTGAGTACCCAAGAGTTTATAAAACAGAAATAAACAACTTGGGTCAGACATGGGTCTGGTGTGAGTAACAGGTTAAACTTGTTTAACTTCAAACCCTTTTGAAAGAAAAGGTATCACGTAAGACTCCCCACAAATAAACATGGGTAAGTTTTTATCTTACGCTAACCAAAACACTTGATAGGAAATTCGATTGTATTATAATAGGGTCTAGGGTTTTCAAATAAATATGAAATAGCCGAAATTGTTACATTATTAAATTCCAGCATACATAAGTATACAATCAAGTCCGTTATCACTTATTGGAATCTGGATTTCCATACAATGGCAGAGCTACCGGGGTACCGCTCATCACAGTACGGGGCCTAGATCACCGTACCGAGGATCACTCCCAATCCCCTGCAACACAAAGCCGGAACCATCCCTTACTGGATAATTCCGAATAAAATCACCCCACAGATGGCCGTCGCCAACTGCACCACTAAGCCGAAATAAAAGAAGGAACTCTCTAGACGGGGATGACCTTACTCTCAGTGGGTGCTACCCACGAAACCTTGCTGCACCTCCCCTGTTTTAGCCATTCCCGGTTGATGAGGCTTGAGGCTACGATTTACCTTTAAATCAGAACACATCACTTAGAATGCTCATCGCCCTCCTGACGATGTGTTGAAAGCATTCAATCCATACAAGTTCGTTCCGGGTTCGAACGAAACCGAAGGCATTATCTCGTTACACTCGTTTTGGAATCACCCTCAGAGTTAACGACAATAACCCTTGCACTCTGAATCTTCATCTTCACTTGAGATTCACGACCTATCGTTAATTTGGATCGATGTGGTATTCGGGTCTCCAGACCTGGAATCCCGGTATACGGAAACCCGATCCCGGTCTCATCGAAATCCAAAACGTATCTTTTAAGGCCAAGTTGTTTTAAGGTTAAAACAATTCAATTCTTATCTATACTACACGGATAGATAATTCACAACAAATAATCTACATTATCACAAACAGATAATTCATATTATCATTTCAATCAAACCAAATATCCATATCACAGATCAGCACATCTCTTATCAGAGATATTAACAATGCAAAGCATTCAATATCATTCATCCATTCTTAAGTAATGATTTATCATCTCTAATTAATTTAAAGTGAATTAAATTAATTACTTCATCCTATAAATCCTGCTTACTTAATTATTAATTAAACCAATTAATTAATCATTACTCTAAGTATCCATCTAAATTAATCATTCCTGATTAATTACCCTTTAATTACTTTAAGTAATTAATACTTAATTAATTTCACAAATTAATTATCTTAAACCATTACAGTAATTAATCTTTAATTAATTCATTAGTTAATTAACTATACTTGATTACATTAATCCTTAATTAATTACAATTAATTAATTACTTTAATCACTTATTTTTGATTAATTAAATTAAATTAATCAACCCTTAATTACATTATTAATTATCCTTAATTATTTCTTTAAATTAATTATTCCATTTAAATTAATTACATTAAGTAATTAAACTTTGCTAAACCACATTTATTAATCAGTCTTGATTTATCCCATTCAGTAATTAACTACTCTTAATTACTTCACTTAATAAATTAATTACTCCTTTAATTAATTATCTCAATTAATCCTTTGATTAATTATACAAAGTAATTAAACTCAAATTACTTTTATTAAACCATCTTTAGTTAATTACATCCACTAATTAACTTTAATTACTTTCCTAAGTAATTACACTTCACTAATTACATTTAAGTAATTATATTTATCATATCTCTAAATGATTATCTTAAATTAATTTAATTAATTAATTTAACTTAATCAAATTTATTTAATTAATTACCTTAAGTAATTAATTTCTTTAATTACTTCCATTAAGTAATTATACTTAACCAATTCATAAATGATTTTCATTTATTAATTAATCTAATTGATTATCAAAATTAATCCCATTTATTAATTATTAAATAATCCCTAATTAATGATCCTCATTAATTATTAATAATCCTTTAATTACTTTCTTTAAGTGATTAATCTTTAATAAACTATTTATTAATTACAGCTTAATAAACTCTTAATTACCACTTAATTAATTTCTAATTACTAAATTAATTACTTAATTAATCTTTAATCACTAGATTAATTAATTACTAATCATTTATTAATAATCCATACTTACCTAATTAAATGATTAATCCCAAATTAATTAACCTCTAATTAATTAACTTAAAATCTTAATTATTTAATTAATTAACACTAAACCATTAATTAATTAAATTATTAATTACCTCGTTAATTTAATGAATCTTAAATCATTAAACCTTAATTAATCTTTGAAATTAAAGTATTAACCTTATAACTACTTTAATTATTATTAACAAAAGACTTAAAACATTTTACCTTAAAATCTTTCTTTAATTCATTTCAAATTAAAGATTTAAATTTGAATTACAAATTTAACTTTAACCAATTTTAAATCAAATTTACAAAATCTTTTTAAAACCAAATGTTAAGGAAACATTTACTATTTACAAAGAACTAGTTATTAACAAAATTGTTTTACCTAAAACTTGATTTTATTTTAAAAGTTAAAACTGTTTTTATACTAAATCTACAGACCCGAGCCAAATATCAAAATACCCGAGCAAAATCTGAAAACCCCCGAGACCAACTTCCAGATTTCCCTTTCTTTTTATTTTAAACTTTGTTATGTTAAAAAAATTTTAAAAACTGTTATAAACCCACACGAGTTTCCCCAAAACGAACCAGAGCCAGCACCCCGTTTTCTCGAGTATGACTTCGAGCCAACTCATCAATTTACTCTAGTACGTCTTCTTCTTCCTCTAACTAAACACTCAACCCAAACTGATACCATGTGCACGTGCACAGGCATCGGTGCCATTCCAGCCACCATCGCCGACACTCCTGAGTCGCCGCCGACCCTCTCCAATCCTTCGATCATCCAGCTCCAACGATACGATACAAATCAAAAATCGAGCATATAGATTCAACTGAAACCCAGACTCGACCAAACTGGAATTGCCTCGTGCCGCCGCCAACGTTCATCTGAGACCACGCGATCCTACCCAGAGCAGCGCCACCGATTATAGCTTCGATCCCACCACCCTTTACTTATTCCGATGCACTCTCGACACCGCGATGACCACTTTTCCGATCAAATCAAAAACTAGGGTTATAAACCTTCCCGATCAACCACCCCCTCCACAGTGCTCTAAACACCTCACTGCCATTTTTCCCATACTCTCCGTTCATCCCTACATCTCCAGTGAGAATCCCAACCATCCCGAGCTACTATATTGCCAGAGGTAACCCAAAACACATTATCTGATCAAACCCAAAATGCACATTCAAACCCAATCTAAAAACTATGGTTTTACTTCCAAAAATCATGATTTTGGATAATGTTTCAGATCATATGTCTGAAACAATAAATTAGGATATTTGAAATTTAACAAAACTCGAGCTTTCCTGTTATACTTTGTTTTCTAGAGCAAGTTTCACTTTTAATTCATTTAAATAAAGTTTCAATTTTAATTCATGATTAAACAAACACATGTTATTTGAATCCTAAATCCTAACAGAGATTATATCAAGAGATTAAAGATTTTAAACAAAACTTGTGCCTGGGAACTAATAACAGAGAGATCTTAGATGAAAACAAACATGCACAACATCCAGATATCCATATATATACACAGAAATATATACACACACAAAGCATACTCATTCCAGATTTTTAATAATGCAACCAGATTTTTATACTAAATTTTTTAGAAAGATTGTTACTCACCAATTTGATAATGAAGAACAGAGCATATAAATCTGAAGAGCTTTTGCTTTTGAAAACTGGTTTAAAACTTGCTCTTGAATGCTCTTTACTTTTAAAACTTGAATGTTGGCTTTAGTTTGAAAGGATTTCAGTTGCATGCAGAGATGCCTTGTTTGACATGCCTCCAGATTTGAAAAGAATTTGCAGTCTTTCTGTTTTGATTTTTGGAAAATGCATTACAGGTCTTTGATTCCAGGTTTTAGATGATGAGAATGAAATTGCAGATTTGATGAAGAAGCATTTTAGAGGAGTTGATCTACGGATTGTTTTTGAGAGGAGAGTTTTGTTATAGATTTGTTTTTTTCTGGGAATTTTGTTTGAGCTTCAGATTTGGTTTTTGAGTATATTTTGTTTACAGCTGAATTCACTTATCTTTTGAATTGAAGAGGATAGGAAAAAGAAAATGGAAATTTAAAAGATGGACACTTGTCTTTCTTATGCCTTAATCTTATAACACATATTATATTAAAGCCTTAGGAGCTAACACATGTCCTTTTAATTAATTAGTTTTATTTATTTTAAATATAAAAACCTTTTTCTTAACTTATTAAATACATATCTATATATATTAATTATAAAGAAACAAAACTAACTATTATAAATAAAAGTTTACATATATTTTGAAATCCAAACTATTTGAATCTTACCTCTTTTGAATTCAAAATTAAATCTAAATTCAAATCCAAATTATATTTAAAAATCCAATTTAAAGTCATGTTATATACATACATATATAACTACACTTTCAAATTTGAAAATAACAATCTTATTTTATTAATGTCTATTTATATTTGTATATAAAACAATATATTATAATTATTGTTTGAAAATAACATTTTATCAATATTAAAATAATTTATAAAAGAGATTATTAATTTACTACTATTACCAATTGAATTAACATATCATATGTAAATTGTATTCTAAACTTATATATATATACTTCTTAAATCATATTTATTAAGCAATATTCAAAAAGAAATAAAATAATCCTTATTATTAATCTTATTTAAAACCATATAATTATTTTGTTTAAATAGCTTTGTAAAGCTAATATTAAATAAATCATAATTTCCAAACTATAAGAATATACATTAAAAATTTAAAACAAGATTTCATTTATTATTTAAATTCCAAATCCAAGCTTATCCATTTACAATATATACAATTGTATATACATTATAAATAGAAATAATCTTATTAATTTTTTTAAAGGATAAATTCACTAATTAAATATTCATTTAATTAGAATATTTAATCAATTTAAATATTTATTATTAAAAATTATCAATCAATTTAATTATTTAAACAGATTATTAAATTGATATTGTCCCAAATTTCCGGGATATTACATGTTACCTGGCTGAGAACTATCTTGTTTATTTAAGACAATGTGTGATTATACAATTTTGGGTTAACATAGGATAAATCATTTGTAATTAACCCTTGCATTCATTTAGTTGCATTAGTTCATGCATATTTAAAAAAAAATTCAAAATCCAAAACTAAAAAAAATTGTAAATATTCCTTTTCCTTTTCCTTTTCAATTTTTAAATCTTTTTTCTTTGAAATTTCAAAAATCCAAAAAATTATAAAACCTTTTCAAAAAAAAATTGAAAAATCAAAAACAAAACAAAAATCAATTTTCCATTTTGAAAAATAAATTCTATTTGTAAATATTTTTCCTTTATAAAAAAAAACCTAAAAACATTCTTGAAAATGTCTGAGTTTCCCCACTTACGTGAATTTTACAATAGTTGTGAAAATCAATATAATCCATATGATTTCACTCCAAATTCGTATGGATATTTTAACAACTATTGCTTAAATGACTCAAATTTTGAACCACAAAAGTTTCAAAACAATGACCAACCCTCAAATTTTGAAATGAGCATTTCGTCTTTACTTGAAATCTCTACACAACAAAATCAAATGATAAATGACTTGTGTAATTCATATTTGGGCAATGTTTCAAATTAATGTTTTCAAAACATTCAAAATTTGAATTCAATTCAAAATTCAAACGATTTCGATTATAACCCATGCCAATTCAATTTCGAACTCCAAAATGAATTTCAAACTCAAAATGAAAATGGAAAAAACTTTTCAAACGAATTTGGCAATGGGAATAACCTTAACCACGTTACAATTGAAAAATTTTGTTCTCAACAAATCCAAATCGAAAATTTTCAAGTTAATAACTATAAATTGGATTTTGCTGAGCAAATGAACGAAATTTACGATGATCACACGAATTCGTTGTTTGAAACATATATGAAACAACGTGAAAAACAAAATCAAATTCCAACGTGTGACGAGTCAAACGATAATCCATCTTTTACCCAAATCGACGATTTTCAAATAACAACTTTTGAAATTGAAAATGATGATCTTAATGAAGTTGTTGAAAATTTGGTAATTGAGTTGGATTTCAATTCTTTTGAGGGTGAGAAACTCGGTTTAAATTTCGATCTTCCTTTTTCTGAACATTTGAATACAATAACCTTGAATTTTGAACTTGATTTATGCAATAAAGTTGTTGATAATCCAACAAAGGAAGACGAATTTAATGAACACGAATTTTTTGAACTTTTCGATGACGAGTTGTTAAATTCCGACGGGGAAGATTTAAATCATCACGTTGATTTTGAAATCAATAATTCTGATGAATTTTTCAATGAAGAGCTTGACTTTCAATTTGGTGAAAATAAACTTGAATTTCAATCACTTGTTTTATCAACCCCAAAAATCATCGAAAACAAAACAACTCGTGCGATTTTTAATAAAACGACATTCGTTTTTACAAATCAACATTCAACTTTGAAATCTTTCATGGTTTGGTTTTCCGAGCTTAAGCTGTGTCTCACATATTTGACGAGACAAATGAATCGGTTTTTGGAAGACCGTTTCATTAACTTTTTAACGATATACTTTCTGATGTCATAATCATCTTTTTAATTATCATTTAAATAAAGGTCATGTTTTTATTTTTATTTTTCTCCTTTCACTTGGGTTGACTGTGGGGACACAGTCAAAATCAAGTGTGGGGGGAGACTCATCATCATTTTCAATTTTTCATGATTTATTTATTTTTATTTTCTTTCCAAATAAAAAAAACAGAAAAAAATCCCAAAAACAAAAAATTTAAAAGCATTTTGATTTATTTTTATAGAAACACTATAGGATAAATATATGGTTTTGGCTTATTAAATTGAAATTTTTGAAATTTAATTTGTCTTAACAAAAATAAAAATGAAGTTTGATTACAAATAAAAATGGTTTAACTAGTATATATGAAGATTCATACGTGATAACTATGAAATATATCCTAATTGAAAATCTTTGTTTTAAAAAGTGGTTGATTTAAAGTAAAGGATATAACATTTTTTTGTCTTCTAAGTTAAATGATGCTAAGATGATTTTGCGAAACTCTCTCTCTAAAAAGAAAAAAATACAAAATATAAAAAAAAAATTCTTGTATATATGTATATATTTTTTAATAAACACCTAGAGTCATGTGTTCACACTCGTGTGTCCACTCGCCATGCTCTGTACCCTTCTCACGTAAGCCCGAAAGGCAGTGCATGATCGGTATATCTGGCCTCAGTTTATCTAAGTTAGGTGTGTGTATATAAAAATTATTTTACTAATAACGCCTACAGTCAATAAGTGTTCACACTTGTGTGTTCACTCGCCACGCTCCGTATTCCCCCCACATCAGTCCGCACGGCAGTGCATGGGTAATATATCTGGCCTCAGTTTATCTGAGTTAGGCATATGTAAATATTGTAAATATCAATAAAATTTTCAAAAAATGGAGAGAGTAAGCAAATGAAATCCAACCAATATTTAACTTATTTGATTTGACTTGTTATTGAAAAGAAATAAAATTACCACTTTGATAAACTTTGATAATCAACTAAGGATCCATTTTATAATTACACTTTGTTATCAACCGAAACAATGAGTTAAACTATAGTCTATTTGTTATGATAACTTAATTTTTGTTGAAAATTTTGATGAGTAAATGACTTAAATTTCAAGATAATGACCAAAGCCTATATTTAACTTATTTGTGTTAATTTAAAATAAATCCTTTATTTGTAAATATTTTCAAAAGCTTGCATTCACATTTTTGTAAATAAATCTTGCATTTTGTAAATATTTTCATTCTGCGTTTAGATTTTGTGGGTAGTATCCGCTGAAAACCCTCACGAGACAACACTCGTCCTACTAGGGACACCCAGAGGTTTAACGGCTTGTTGCATACGCTCAATGCAATCGTGCTCCCTACGAAAACAGATTTATCTTAGTTTTTCTTTATTCGATGACGAATAAAAAGATAAGTGTGGAGGTATTTGATGTGCACGTAAATGTTCATATTTTCACCAACATATTTAATCTATTTAAATTAAATAAATGATCATATTGGGTATTTTAACTTGTTTAAACCAAAATTCAAATTATTTGAAATTGTCACATATTCATCTTCATATAGGGGCAAAATGGTCATTTTTATGCATTTATTAAATTGTGAAAATTTACTTGGAATTTTCTGTGTTGTTTTGTAGGAAATTTGGTGAATTTTACAAGTGGTTACATGATGATATATGCATGCATAAGAGTGAAGAGAAAAAATGAAGATGGAAATAATTCAAAGTGAAGATAATGGAGGACCCCACCTACCCACCTACCTTAATGTACAAATTAGAGGCTAATGCACATGCTTATGGAATTAATGGCTTCATGTACACTTAAATGAGGATTATTTGAAGCTAATGATTACTTGGTCTCCACACTTCCTAAGAGGGTATTTTGGGCATTCCCCAAAAGTATGAATTAGGGTTTAACACTTGTATATATACCCCTTATGTTCATGTAACACCCTCCTCCCTTAGTCTCTCTTTAGTTTAGTTTAGGCTCAAAAATAAATGAAGTTCTCTTCTTTCTTTTCATGCCTACTTAGCCATTTCTACTTCATGTAACTTTCTTTTTTTTATGCAATGTAATTATTGTTTCCTTTTAATTACATGTTCATTTCCTTTCATGCTAGTAGTGTAGATTTTCTTTTATGCAATTAGAATAGTTTTCTTTCATTTTGCTTTCTTTTTGCTTTCATGTTGCAAGCTACATTTGTTAATCAAATGACAAATATGAGAGGCTAAACCCCTTCAATTTAGGGGTAATGAAGCTCTATAATTATGTAGCTTCAACTATTTGTTAATTCATGCTCTCTTTTTGTGCTTAATGAAGAATGATTGAAGTGGTTTCATTGTTGTTTTTGCCTTGAATTTGATAGTCTATATTGTTGACATCAAATAGGCTATACATAAACAATCACTAACACAAATGCCTCTTCATCAAAATATGATTATGGTAAAAGAAAAGTGATTTGAAATTAAATTTTGATGGTCTATATTTCGAATCAATAGTTAATAGGCCATACTTAAAATAGATTTCATTTTCATTGTCAAGTTTCATAAAAGTTAGTAAGTGGTTTAAGGGGTGTGTCAAAGTTTGATGGCTTATGTTGGCTAACTAATAGTACAAATATGCCATACTTACGATAGACACATCAATTAAAGCACTAATGACCATAAAAGAGAGATTATGATTTCATATGTGTTGAACTACATAATCTAGAGAGTGGATTTATTCTCTAAATTGTCATTTAACTCTTATATTTGCATCTCTTTTCTTTTAGTTAGTTAGTTCATTCTTTAATTCTCTAGCTTAACTTTCACTCGACTTTGGTTTAATTTGATTGAATAGAACTTTAAAATCATCAATTCCCTGCAGATCGACCCGTATTCGCCACGTGCTACGTTCGTACACCGTGCGCTTGCGGTTATTTTAATTCTAAATTCGTTCGACGGTTTTCTAAACCGATAGAATTTTCGTCGACGAACAACATGACCAAGGCAAAACCCTAGTTTAACATAGGTCGAGTGTGACACAAATTTCAACCATCTCCTCTCAACTACAAACGACCATACCCCTAACATCCTAATGCTGTGTCAATCGCCAATCGCCAATCTTGAAAACTTAAGAATTAGATCGGTAATTGGAGCTTGGAGTTCTCGGCCCCGAATTCACTTCGTGGCAAGTTGGAGCACGGCGGCGATGACGACTTGGTGGCGGCATTTAGGAGGCCATAGCGGTGATTGGCTATGCAATGCTGGAGGATAATCAGTGGTAGGTTTAAGGAGTAAGCAACAAAATTATTCAACGAAGGAACTCGGTAGGAAGCAGTCAATATATGGGCAAGAGGTTTAAGCATGAAAACAATGTAAGTGAAAAATTCTATAAGTCTAGAACTTATATAAGAACTCAAGGGAAGACAAAAGGTCTCGATGCCACAAAGAACCTCTCAGCACTGAGAGGTTTTTCCTTCTCGAAATCTTACATAAAGAAAAGCTAATAAGGAGTATGGTTCCCGGAGCGTAGATCTGACCTTTAAAGCGTAGATCCGGTCCTTGGCATGAAGAATGGAATTACAATTATGCAAAGCAGATAAAGAAAAATCCATCAACCAAAGCAACATTTCAAAGTAATACTTGAACTATCAACTAGAATCACCAGATAGCATGTTAGGACTAGTCTCGATCAAGAGCATACTTTGTTTCCAACGAATGCATACTCTGAGGGGCAAGTGTTAATTGGTTTTAAACCAAGCATAATTCAACCAGAATTAAAAGGTCAAGACGAAGACAAAACAACTCAAAAACTTGGAGAGGCATTTAGGGGAAGTAAGAAAGCAAGTTAAGAAATTTTTTTGAGTTTAGAGCTAAGGAAACCAATCGATACGGAGAGGTTTCCTCTCGGTATCAAGTGGTTTTTCCTCCTACTTTGGCACTACAAACCTCATAGTCTTCATACTCTACTCCAACCACTCATGGTCAAATGCTTTTCTTAGAGTTTGGATGAGCATTTGTCAGGATTGATGAGAAAAAAGCAAAGAAACAAGGATAGTTCAAGTACTATCGAAGAGATCATCAAAATCAACTCAAAGTCTATGGAATAGAGCTTGAAACACTTTGAATAGGAGATAAAAGAATGGGGAAAGTGCAAGAACTGACTTTGCATAAGCCAAATTCTATCGATACCGAGAGTTTCTCTCGGTACTGAGAGGTTTTTATGGCCTCTGGGCCCCACATGGTCACTTGTATGGTACTGGGCTTGCTTACTGGCTTCAATGCAAGCGGACTCCTGAACCCGTGCACCTGTTTCTCTATAAATATCATCCCTACTGCTACCAAAGAAGGAGCTTCACTCTACTTCATCATCATCTCTTGTCTTCCTCATTCAATAGTCACCAAGGCAGCCGTTGTTGGCAGTTTTAAGCTCTTGAACCTGTCAATCCCTTGTACTAGTGACTTTAATTCTATCAAATTCACAATCACTAAAGTGGACATAGGCCAGAGATTACCGAACCATTATAAAAATCTTGTGTCATGGTGTTCTTTTCTGGCTATTTTTGCTTGATCTAGTTCTCACAAGTTCTCTAAAACATATCTTTGAGTGTTGGTCTATTTCTATCATCAACAATGTCTAATATTTTAAATATAAAAAGTTGGTTTATGATTTTATATAAAATAATTAAACAAACTTTATGGAATTTGTTTAAAAAGTAAAATTAGATGATTTAATAAAAAGCGATTTATCAATAACTGTTTTAAAGCATTGTTTTGTCTTTTAGGCTCATTGTTACACTTACCCTTAATGTGCACTTTGCTTTTAATAATATAACTTTTGGAAAATAAAAATAAAAATTGAGAAATATGTAAGATCCAACTTTTGAACTCCTTTTATAAATAAGAAATGGTTAGCATTTGAAAATTTCTTTTATCGACGTGTCCATCAAACTCTAAAATAATAAATTAAAAATACCACATATTCTTTGAAAATATATTTTTGTGAAAATTCCTTATTTATAAAATAATTTTTTTGGAAAGTTGTGTTTTATGTACATTTTGAAAAGTTAAGCTTAACTATTTTGATAATTTAATTAAAATGTCATGATCTTAGTAAGAAGTAAACGTTTTTTAAAAGAAAAAGGAAATGAATGGACAGTTTTACAGTTTTAAAACTTACTATTTTTGTGGAAATGATGTTAAAATCAAAGGTTTTGATTTAGAAAGGTAAATTGAAAATATTACAACTATAACTTAAACTTAAAAGAAAAGAAATATATTGGAGTTAGATAAATAGAATTAAACGGCCCACTAGGACAAAATTGACTATGGAATTTGAAAGCATTGAAGTAGTTGGGACAGAGATAAGAAGTAAAATGGGAATTTAGTGACATCTTCAATCAACAGTTGAATCGAAAAGATATAGTGCTAGGTCGAACTTCCTGAAATAGTGAAGAGTAAACACTAACTTATGTCTTTCTAACCAAGTATGGTTTGAACTATAAAATCTTTGTGCGAGAAACTGTGGAAAGTATGATTTGGGTAAACATATTCCCAAATAAGAAAAGAATAAGCCAAGATTCTTTGTTATATCAAAGAATGTTGTAGATGCCAAAAAGATTTTTGGTTGGAAGTATAAAATGGCCAAGTGGGGTCTACTTTAATCCTTATGTAGTGCGTTAGGTGACAAAAAGGCAGTTCCTTGGTTACATTAGGCAACCTAGATGGAATGGTAAGTGTAGGCTTGGCGCTATGTCAGCAAGGTCGATACCATATTGGCGAGGATAAGATACCTGTAGGCTATGGGCGGTCCAGGTATTATGTTGTTTCCCTGAAGTCTACAGGTGGACCACGTGGACGTAAGAGGGAAAGTATATATTTTATATATGTTATTGGATTTATAGCATAGTAGATGTGTTCCACGTATGCCTATGTATATTTTGGAATTGTAGGACTATATGTTGCATGTATGTGAATATGGGAAACATTGGGTGGTAGTAGTCCCTGAATTTATTATTAGGTAGTAGTAGTCCCTAAAACTTATAGATCATGTGATAGTTTCATATTTGCATATTTAAATGATGGGTGCAAGTAAAATATAAATTAACTTAAGTGAATTATTGGAATTTAGGTAATATTTTAATTCATTGGAATGTAGAAGGTTGCAATATAAATTCTTATAGATTATCAAGTTCAGATTTATAAATAAAACTGTATCGTTTGAAATGACAAGGAATATGCCAAAAAGAAAGAGATGTATAAAATAGGGATATTTACCGTATTTTGTACTGTCTATTTCAATAATTATGAAAAAGATAATTTCTTGTAATGACAAACGTAACACAAATTCTCTTTTTGGATAAGATATAGAAATCTACATTGTCAACCTTTCCTTTGGGAGAGATATAATTCCAATGCATTAAATTATAGGAATCCCTAAGTATAAACCAAAGTATTGGTCATTATGTCTAGTGGATTAAAATGGCAAGGCACCATTCCATATTGAGTTGTCCCAACCATGAAATGATTGGAATAAAATGATAAGAGGTATGTTTGGTAAATAGGTTTCATTTATAGGAGAACATTAAGAAATGATAAAAGTTTTGGAAGTTCAAACCACAAAAAGTATCCTAGATAGAATTGTAGTCAAGATTTGACAATGGATGGTTAACTCAAGAAATTGGGTCTCCGTTAAGAAAAAGATATTGTTATTCACACATTAAGAATGCATAGGCGATTTTCATAGAAAAAAAATCAGGAATTGTTTGGTAAATTTTGGAGGAAAGGATAATAAATTTTTTTTCAATCAACTCTCGAATTGGTAGAAGGTTATTTATGTAAGGGAATTCATGGAAGACTGACTTTGGATGCATAGTTGTGATGCATAACAGTTGCACATAACTAAGTATCGGTTAAAAAATTACTATCAATTAATTCTTAGGTTGCAATTTCATTTAAATTTAGGATCTCATATGGATTAAGGATTTTCTTTTGTTTGGTTTGAGTAGGAAATAGGCCAAGATTAACTTGATGGAATTTGAGTATTTACCCACTTATAGAACTTAGGATAGATTCCTCCAGACTATAAACATAATATATAGGTACTACAATTGTTGAAGGATTGAGGAAATTAACCATAAGTAAAATGAGATAGATTAAGCCAAAGTGGAGGGGAAAGAAATTTTTCTATTTTGACCAATGTAAGAAATCACCAGGTTTGGATACCCTCGGGTGAAATGGAGAGATAGCAAAAAGCTAGGAAGAAAGTACCATGGGAGGAGACACCGTCCACTTTCGAGTTGTCTCACCTAGTATCTAGAAGATGAAGTAACTAAGTATATTAATCAATGGTTTAAGGTAGTATGGCTGTGCCTTGAGAATTGCATAGGGCTACAGTTTCGTGGGAGCATACTTATGCTTAAGTTATTTAACTTCGTGTGAGTTGGCATCATTTGAGTTAGTAGCAAAGATTGCAGAGAATTACCTATGCACATACATTTAAATTAAAGGATTATGCCGGTACTAAAGGATGAGAAGTGCGTTTGAAAAAAAAGGATGGTTTGATTCATTAAAGACAAGGACTGCACAAGGTAGAGTAATAAAAAGTTCTAACAAGAGACACATAAGATAGTTTGTGGAGCTGAGTCCACAATAGTCCGAGGAGACGAGTCCTCTAAATCTATGGAGCTTAGTCCACAATAGGAAACAGACAAGTAGAAAATCCCCAAGGCAAGATTGAATGCAGATAAATTATTATGAAGCCGTCATTAGGTACTTGCGGAAGTACTTATACGATGCAGTTACCATGGTCAAGCCTTGTCAGTTAGGAAAAGTTAAAAAGGATAGTGAGTCCTCTATTCACCTTGCACCTACCCGTATTTTTGGGCATTGGACAAATCGACTTTGTAATGAAATAATTAAACTGGTTAGATTCCAGTAAGGAGATGATCCAGTTAAGAGTACATGGAAGCTTGAGGAGAGAGTCTTGGCTATCCATCATGAACTCTTTTCTAGTACATTTCCATTTTAGTGAGAAAAGTATATATTACTTTTGTATTTAAATTCTAGCTTAGGTAGAGACCATTGGATGGTAGGAATGGTTGCAAACTTGTCGATATGACATGATATGGATGATGGATGCAAGTGGATGTATTCTTTGGATTGTTTCTTTTTCACATTTAGGATAGTATATCCTCTAGGACGTACACAAACTCACATGATCTCCTATTTATTGTTTATCTTGTTGGTTATTATTTATCTTGTTGAGTATTATGCATATGCATGTTGCATATGGATTGATGGTTGGGTATATATGTAGAATTGAAAGTATACTTACTTAGGATGTTGCATACATTTTGGATCATGGCATGAGTATTTGCATGAGAGGAGGTCGACTAAATTAGGAGATTGCCTACTATTTGCATTAGTATAGGTTCACGTATATTTCACTTTGCATATATATGTATATATTGCATTAGAAAACTTCTAAGAACAATGATTGCTTGTGGATGATGGATGATTAGATGGTTGCAGCCATTGGTTGTTGTGTGTGAGTTACATTTTTCCAACTTTTAAGAATTCGAGGATGAAATCCTTAAAAGGGGGAGAATGTAACATCCCAAAAATTTCATGAAAATTTAATAAAAAATTAAATTTTGAATTAAACAAGGGCTAAAATGAAATTTTCACAGACATTCGAATTTGGCTATGAAACTTGCAGCATTACATTCAAAGTGATTTTCTAGACAATTTTTATATATAACACTTTGAAATTGGAGTTAGTATGGAGAAGTTGCAGATGTCTAAAAATTTGAAAATAAGCAAAAACAGAACTTACCAAAATACACTATGCTAGGTCAACCCATAGGATTTGGTGGTCAATGTGTAGGGGTCGACCCATGGCATGAGCGGTCGACCCGTGGCCATGAATGGTCGACCATTCATGTACAAAATCGAGAACATGTAGCGTGAATTGAACGGTTGTGATGGATCATAATATTTTACCCGGCGACCAAGTTTTGATGTGTGTACGAGATGACAACAAAATATTCTCTACGCCAAATTAACGCTCTAAATCAACTCCTATTCCCTATAAATTAATATCAAGGCTAACCCTAGTTTCATTAGAAAATTTACAACATACCAAAACTCTGTCAAAACTTTTTCTCACTACTTATAAACTTTCTTTTAATAATAAATTAAAATCAAAGAAGAAGGATACAAGTGAATCGGATCTAGGAAAGGGTAATCTAACAGGTGTGGATCTCCTATGGGAATAGAATTGGAGCTTGGGTTCGAGGAGAGTTGAAATAAGTTTAGTAAGTTGATTTATTATAGTTAATTTAACCTATTCTACTTGATCTAGGGTGTTAGTAATTTAAAATGTAAATTTTAAACCCTAATTATTAAACTTGAAACCTGGATTAGAAAGTGAAGGTACCGTAGATTGATAAACCTATGAACCCTTTTTTAATTAAAATCCTAAAAATTGGTTAAATGTTAGTATATAACCTGTTAAATGCATGAATATAAAACCAACGAAAATGTGGTATATTCTCAAGAGAAACTGGTCAGTGTAATTGGTAAGAGTTTTGTCACTATAAACGCTAATTAATAAAAATTGATAATAATCAAAAATTGAATCAGAGAAATAAACAAACCCAAAATTTTATAACATGACCGGGCGATCGATAGGGTGTAGCGGTCGATCGGTTACGGCCTGAATTGGGTAGCCAAAACCTCAGCATAAGGCCTAAGTTAGTAATAAAAATTAATATAAATGTTAATTGTTGTGTAAGCCCATTTAGAGCTATTTGTATGTATGTTAGGATCTGTAGGGAAACTAGCTCCTATGAGATATGTAACGGCCGGGAGATTTTCGACCCCGAAAATCGACACTAATACGTTCACTATATAGAGTGTCGAGCAATCGAGTGCCGGAAATACCTAGCTGTTAGGGTTTAGAAGAAAAGGAGATAGAATAAGAAACAAAAACACAGCACGGAATCTCACAATCACAGCGGAACAAAATATAATATAAAATGGAAGCATTTTATACAAAAAGCTGTAACTGTTGATATACATACAAGTTATCATAGTACAATCATCAACAAATAAATTTGGACAGTTATAAAACTTGCCCTAAATGCTGAACATACAGCCTATAATACACAGCGGAATATAAATCAATACGTCTCTGCCATCCAGCTCGTCTCCTGAGCTCCAAGCGTCCTAACCTGAAATTCTGTAATACTCGGTTTGACCCGAGCATTACAATAAAGTAACACCCGAGTCAGGCTGGAAACCAGCGTGAGTAAACACATTTAACTTGAAATACTTGAGTTCTAAAAGTCCTTTGAAACCAAGGTAACTCGTACAAAGTTACGAGTTTTATTTGATTATAACCAATTGCTTTTAGAGAAATCCATCGATATTGAAATACTGTCTAGGTATAGCTACTTATCTAATACAATCAAATTTGCTTAATTTATTCCATTCCAGCCAATTAGATCCTATAGCCAACCCCGTAAGGGTTTGTAGTGATTTTCCAATCGAAGCGGTGTCGGATATCGCTGATATCTGATCCCGTTCTCTTCGAATCCAAGCAGTAAATTTTTAAAAAGGTAAATTGTTTAAAATAAACTATTTATTATTTGGGGTGTCACTATTCAAATATGGGAATTTTCTTACAAATTTTTATTCAAATAAACCGTAACATCATTTAATCTACTATTAACTTGTCTGACCACTTGATGGTACAAACAAAAATAATTGAAATAAATGTCCAATAGAGTTAAACCGAGATATAGATCGTTAACCAAATTGACGATCTACAACAATATCAAACGATTTCAAATTAGGATTTAATGACTGTACATATCTGAAATCCATTCATGTCTTAATCCAAATTAATTACAAATTAAAGAAATTATAATCAATTTACCAATAGTTAATAAATTTACCAACCAAAACTATACTAATTATATTAATAATCATAAGATTAAATAGATTTAGTATTTAATAAATTACTTGCTTTTATTATTATAGATAATTTAGTTTTTAAATAACCAAAATAAAATAAGCTTAAAAAACATTAGGAAGTAGTTGATTGGGCAATAGAATTAGAGTTAAAAGAAAAAAATATATAAGCTTCATTTATTTTTCTCTTCCTTTCCATTATTATTTTTTCTTTTTCTTTTTCTTTCTTTTTCCCTTTTCCTTTTCCTTTACTCTATCTTATTTCACTTCTTCCTATTTCGCTGGCCCATTATCTTTCGGCCCGTTCCCTTTGCCTTCTTCCTTTCCTTTATTCCCATTGTCCTCCCATTTCTTTCCCTCTTTTTTTTCTGAAACGAAACGTGCACACTAGTGCACCGTGCACTTCCCCACGACCCATCGACCATCAAACTCACCGCCGACCATCCCCACAAATCGCGCTCGACCTACTTCCCACGTTCCACATCCTAGAACGCCGCCAAAAACCTCCTTCAAAAATTCGAACTGCTGCTCCAAAAACCAAAAAGAGGACCGAGCCGCCCATCGCTCCACCCTGCCACCTGACCTGATCGTACACCACCAAATTTCACCAAAAGGCTCATCACGACCATCTCCGACTTTTCCCACAGGCGCGCACCCTTCCGGCTGCCCCCACGTCGCCGCATTTACCCAAATCGAACACCTACCCAAAGAAGGCCTAAAACCCTACAAAGCCCTCAATCTAACACCACCCACCAAAAAAATGCTGTTGCATTTTTCTCGACTTCCCCATCGTCTAAACTTCCTCCACCTCCAGTGGCACGCCACCAAGTCGCCACGGCCGTTCCAAAATCACCAAAACCCACTTTCCGATCAACTTCCCCTAACTCATTCAATACTCCATTAAAAATCACCAAACGTTTCTTAAAAATCCTGAATTCCACCAACGACTTCAGACATATAATCAAATTGTTGAATTTTGATTCTCGATTTTGACCCAAAGTTGAGTCACTTGTCTGTGACATCTTCTTTCCTCTCTTATAGGTGATGAAATTTAATGAAACCATTTTTAAATTAATCTACACTCTAAAACAAATAACTTTTGTTTTGGAATCGAGTTTTAAATTTTAATAGACAATGAGGAATTGATTTTGAAGTTTTAAGTTCAACTTTTAAAAAAAAACATGGACAGAGTAGCACCAGGAAGTAATACAGTCTTTGATAACTATCATGTCAACCCACTTTTATATATATATATATGTATGTATGTATGTATGTTTATATATGCATTTTCACCTATCAGATGAATATATTCTTGACCTAGATCAAAGGTTTAACAAAATAATTCATTTATACTTAAGAGTATATAAAGATCAGTAACAAAATTCAGATGTTCAATCACCTTTCTCCATTGAACAGAGCAGTTGTAACGACCCAGAATTTTGAACAAATTAAATTTAGAATATTTAATTAATTTTAAATATTTGAACGATGATTTAATTTGAATCCCCAATATAACTTTGAAATTTGCGATTAAATTATAAAATTTAATCTATTGATAGTCAAATAAAAATTTGAATCTTCAATTTTATGTTGAAGAAAAATATTTCAAATTCCTTTTAAAATTCGTAATGATAATACTGAAGATAATAGAAGCTTCAGAATTGTATTTCGAAGTGTTTCGTTCAGTTTCGAAATTAAGTCGTTTGAATCGATATTTAAAAATAGCCGTCCGAGGAGCAGTCTCGGAATTCGACGAAACCAGTTCCATTGGATCCGTAATATTGAATTATTATCGGATTTCAAATTTCGTATTTATCGGAGCTGTTATGTGAATGTACGACACGTAAACGCGTGGGAATTACGGAGTTGAAATTAAATTTAAATGCAATATATCCCTTTTTCTTTAAGTCCGACATTTTGTACAACCTGCCGCCTATTTGCCTCTTTCGTACCCATCTCCCTTTTCCTTCCCATCCTCTCAAGTCTCAGTTCGATCAGGGAAAAAAATCAATTCTTCAAATACAAAAAAAAATGGCCGAATGCAAATAAAGAACAACTCTCCTTATCATCAAAACGCGTTCCCTCCTTCTATCTTCTTTTCACTCAAGTCGACCCAGGGCATTCGAAATATAGTTGGAAAGAACGAACGAATAAATTTCGTTCGAGATGGAATTAAGAGAATAGAGTCGAAGTTGATTTCAATCGAGATTTTGGGCTTTCACTTCGCATGTATATCGAGCTCGCGAAGTTAAATGGGTCGAGGCCGAGATAGGGGGTGGTCGTGAATCTGAATGGCAGATTGGTCGAAGTCGTGGCAGCTGGGGAGTTCGTGGCGATGGAACTGTGAATCGCGAATAGCGGAGCGATGTGGGGACGCGGGCTTGTGGTCGCGAGGAAAGCAAGGCGATTCTAGGGTTCGAAATCGAGTGGTGGCGTCACGAGTTTCGTTCGCAATTGGAAGGCATCGATCGCGAGAGGGATGGCGATTTGGCTCGAGTTGGAGCACTCTGGTGGAAGATCGCGAGGCGTCACTAGTTGGAGGCCGATTGAAATCAAAGTCGAGGCTGGGGTTGTTTGTTTTCAACTAGACAGTAAGGCAAGTTATCCATTTCAATTTAGTTTAAATTTAAACATACACAGAACATCATTTTTCACAGAAGTTCGAAATGCTGTGGTTCAAGTATAAAATTGTTCAAACAGATCCAGTAAAATAAATATTTTAATTTTCTTCTTTACTGGAAATTTTTTATATGAATTTATTTATTTGGTTATCAACGATTTAAACGGAAAGAATACATTGTTTGAACAGTAAATATTATGGGATTACTCTGTTAATGAACTTATTAAACAAATCGATAAAGATATTTTATAAAATGAAATTCGTGGGATAATTAAAATTACCAAGCGAAAATTTATTATCCGATTTAATTCGAATATTAATAGATTTATAAATTATTTATACAAGGTTAAAGTTGAGATTTTTCTCCTCGTATAGCGGAGGTGAGATTTTTCTCACTCAAATTGAATGTGGAATTTTTGCAGTTATTGTTTGTTTGACTGATTGATTGCTGTTTGTATTAAATATAGTAGGATATATCTATTATATATATAGCAATATATACATATTGGCATATGTATATATTGGATTGATTGATTTCCCGCCTCGTATAGCGGATGAGACCCTATTGCGCCGTTAGTAAGCGGATATTTTTATAAAACCCATATACCGCGATATTCCACCTCGAAGTGGAATTGGTATTGTGCTAACGTCTTTGGATGCAGGGAAACAGGTTGGAGGGATCCAACTGGATTCCTCACCAGTATTTATTTATTTACAGATATTGATATATATTCTGTTATCATATGATGATATATGATGTTTGATGTTGTGATGGACTAATTGATGCGTTGCATCATTGGATTCAAGTTTTGAAGTTTAAAAATAACGACTTTTACTTTAAAAGGATTTTAAAGTGATTTTTGAAAGTAGACGTTTTATTGAATTTTTGAATTTGATTTATTTCAAATAAATAAACGTCTAAAATTTTAAAGTTATAAAAGTTAAGATTTTTGTGAAATAAAATCAAAGTGTGATTTTTGAAATAAAAGTTAAGAAATTTATGAAATGGTTTAAATTGAGATTTTTAAAATATTATAAACGGTTTACTTAAAAGGTTTATAAAGTTGACATTTTATAAATTAAAATGTTGGTATTATAAAACGAGTTTTTATAAGTGTTAAAATGAATTTTTAAGAATTTATAAATAAATGAAATTTATAAATTATGAACTTATAAATGGAAATGATTTTGTAAAATAAATGAATTATAAGTATTTAACTTATAATATGGATTGTTGGTATAAGATTGGAGTTATGAATCGAATTGTTAATAACGGGGATTTATTAAATCGAAGTTGTTATAAAATGGAAATAGAATTTATAAACGTTGTTTTATAAATTCGAAAATCAATCAAATTTGATGAATTTAATATAGAAGGTTATTAAGGGAATTTTATCCACGATTTTGGATAGTGGACAATTCTTGAAATAAATGTGTAGAAAAGATTTAAATATGGTTAAGTGAAGTATATTCACGATTTTGGACAGTGAATATATTTTTAAGTAGAATAGATATGGTTTTGGGAAAGCGATATTATAAAATGAAGTTAATTGTTTTAAAAGATGTTTTAAAACATGTTAAGTATCGAATACATAGATTTCAACATTCATTGTTGAAATAGACGTTTTCGAGAAATAAGGAAATGATGGACTATAACACTGTTGTTATAGTAAATGATTTTCGAAAGAAAATGTTTTATGTAGTATTGGGATTTATATATATCTATCTTAAAATCTGAATCCCTATACTAGTGATTTCGAGTCGTCGTAACGATGTTTTACGCAACATTCGTTTTGACTCAAATCGATGTTAAAATAAATGATTTCCTTAAAGAATGAAATTTATACTTAATATTGATTTAAGTATATCGAATATTTTCAAATGTTGAAAATAAATAGTTTTGTGAATTACTTATTTTAAATAAGTATGGAATTGCTTTTCCAATATGAAACGAAGGGTTTGAAACTTTATCTTTTAAAGATAAATTGAAAAGTGAATATTTGAAATTTGTTTTCAAACGGTTAAGTGTGGAAAAGTTTATATATCTAGTAAGATATTTTGGAAGATAAATAATTTGGAAAATTATTTGGAATCTGAGGATGTTGCGCATCTTTATTGATAGTTAAATAACCGACTATCAATAATTACCTTTAGATAGGTATTTGTTGTGAATTGGATGAATTTTGAATGCCACACTTATTTTTGAAAAATCGCTCACTATTCGGGTTAGCCGGGAAAGGACCATGGGGTCGTATAACCCATTCCGAATATGTGATACGTCGTTATGAATTGCATTTGAAGACCGGTGTTGAAGACCGGATATTTTTGAAAACGGAAGGATTACCGTCGAGTTACTCTACATCGGCTGATCTCCGATTTAGAGGTTTTATCACCCTTAGTGACGGGAAGTCCGGACGTGATTAGAAATTTATCCGGATATGCAAGGGCTTCGTGAGAAGTGCCTTCGGTTCTGTTCGATCCTGGAACAAACTTGTATGGATTGTGTGTCTGACGTTACAATTTGAGATATAAAGCTGATTTCTTTCAAATACATTTCTGTTGGTGGCGGAGAATTTATTCTCTTAGCTTAACACCCTTCTCTGAGACGTACGAGCTCAGAGGTTATGTAGTTGAAATTTATCAGCGATATATTCCCAATTTGGTAACGTGGCATACTGAGTGTTGCTATGAAATGATCAGTGTTTGATCATTTGCGATATGATCATTTGTTTGATCTTATATCTTTGTGATCATAGGTTGATCATTTTTGTTGGACCCGAAGTAGGGCTTTGTAGAAAGAAGAGCTTTGTGGACGAGACTTCGTCGAGCCTCACATCCCGGAAATGGTCGAAACAGGAAGGATGCAGCAAGGTTCTAGGGAGTAGCGCCCCTTAGTGTATGTCATTCCTTCTGGATAGAGGTGGTATCATGGTATGGAGCCCAGATACTTAACCTATGTGGTTGCTGCATTTTTACTATGTGGTTTGTTGGAAATCGGGGATCCTCGGGAAGATTGGTTACGATCGGGGGATGACATACGCGTGTCAGTAGTTACCTATTTTTGCAGAGGTAACCCGGCCTTGTGTTGGCAGAGATCCGGTTAGGTTCTCGGGTCGTCTATTCCAGGGACGTACCCATCGTGGAAAAGGAAGTTCCTTAGCCTGACCATTTGTTGGAAATCCAAAGAAACAATACGAGCCTTTACGATTTCAATTGTATAACCTGTCTCCTCAGGAGGCAGCTATAGCAGGCATAATATAATGGTACATATGCTGGCTAAGATTTATATTCTACTTTCGAAATGTTTTCTATTCTATGCACTAATAATAATATCAAAAAGAATTTGATTTTGCGTAGTAAGCATCTTTGACTATCATAAGAAGAAATCTCCTCCAATTCTGCGTTTGCATTTTGTGTGTGGTGGGAGGTCTTATGGTAGTTTCATTTTCCAAAAGCATTGCGAATTTGTTTTATTTTCTTTGTGAAAATAACTGTTTTACGATCTCACACCAGTCACCATGACTGACTCGGAGTTTATTGTTCCCTTCTAAACTCTGGGTGCCCACCAATTTCCACACGGGCAGCCTAGAGTTATGTTATCATGATATTCTGGAGCTTTGGAGATAAGCTGGATGACGAGACGTAGTATTTGTATCTGATATTATTTATTCCGCTGTGTATTCTGTATGAGGACAAGTTATACAACTGTCCATTGATTTGCTGTGTTGTATTGAGTTGTATATTGACTCTGTTGATGTATGTATAAAACTGATATAGTTCTTTGTTTTAAAAGACTAGTGTTTATTTATTATAGATTGTTCCACTGTGATGTGTAAGATTCTGATATTGTTTTCTGTTCTGATGTTGTTCTGTTGTTCTTCTTTCTTCTTCTGCTTTCTTCTTCTTCTCTTTTTCTTCTATCTTTTCTTCTATTTCTTCTTTTTAAAACCCTCACTATTGGAGTTTCCGGCACTCGATTTCTCGGCAGTCGATAAAGTGAGTATCGATGTCGAATTTTCGAAAGTCGAAAAATCCTGTACGTGACAGCGTGGTATCAGAGCATATGGTTAAGCGACAACCCTGCTCTGTTGGGTGTTACTCATTAGAGATAGAGTCAGTAGTACTCTAGAATGAGTATGAGTGTAATAATAGATACGAGTGCGTATTTGTTAGTGAATATAAAAATTGTTTTGTATTGTGTTGACTTATCGGTTGATTGTTTATGGATTCTGGTCGGTGCAGTCTAGCTAACTGTAATCGATAGGGGTTTCTAAACTCTTAAACAAGATAAACCGACACCGTATTGTTTTAAATAGGGTAAATGAAATAATTTTGCCCAAAACTATTTTTGTATATAAAGGAAATAATTTTCTATGAATTATCATAGTATATGGATGTTTGGATGTTAGGAAGTAATAATAGTGAATTATCATCACTGAAATTGAATAAGAAATTGAAATCATAACTCCAAAGTTAAGAAATAAATCCATATACTAATGAAATTTGAGAATATAAATTATAAATGTGATTTGTAATTTGAAACGGAATTCCAGAGAAGTTTTTGAAAATATTTTGAAAAGAATTTGAAAATTTTGGAGATTTGGAAAGTTTAAATCTTTTTGGTTTGAAAATGAATTTCAAAGGTTTTGAAAAGTATTCTGAAGGAATGAAAAGCTCTAAACTCTTTTCAGTCGCTGGAAAATAACTTCGGTAATGACTGCAGCATCATCGATGTTCATTTTCGGGTTTCCAAAAGAGGAATTGCTGCCAAATTATTTTTAATGAAGTTGTTTGAAAAATTTGGATTTTTGTTTTGGAAATTCAAATGGAATTTGAATTGTCTACAAAATGATTTTTAAAATGTTGGTAAGACTCTGGAATCTTATGAAATATTATTAAGTTGATAACTTATACAATTTGAATATTGATAGAATAAATTCAATTTAAAGATTGGAGTTAAATTAAAGTAAATACAAGCGAATCAATTTAATGAAAGTGAAATTAAATGTTGGAACTCATTTCGAATTTGTAAGCAAATGAATTGAATTGAATAATTGTAAATGAAAGATGAATTAAAATTCGTATGGAAATTGGAAATCCAGTTTAAAGATAAGTAGATTTAATCGAAGTAGAATTAAAATAAATTGAATTGATATCAATTTGAATTAGTAATTGGAACTAATTTAAGATAGTGCAGTTGTAAATGACAGATAATTGATAAAATTCAATATTTCAGAATTGGAAGTAAATTGAATCCAAATTTAGTTGAAATGGTAAACTAAATACAAATGGATGAGATTAGAAATGTAAGATTGAATGGATATGAATATGTAACTTCAACAGTGAAGTAAGCTAAAGATATATAAGCAGTTGATATTGAAAATTTTGTAATAAAATGTGCAAAATGGTTTGAATATGTAACTAGATATTATGGCTAGTAGGATATACAGGTGTATAAAGGAGTTGGATTTGATTTCAAAGATAATTTGAATTGCTCGACAAAAGGTATGTATTTTAAAATTCTATATGAGATTTGATGATTTCTTCTCTAGCCGCTTGGCTTTTTCTTTTCTTTTTGAAATTTGAGAGTCCGTAGGGACGTTTTGTAGTCGTACCGTATTAGCCGCGCAAGGGAGACGCTGGCGAAATTTTTCGAAAATTTCGAGTGTTAGAAAATTTTGAGGAAATTTTGAAAGTTTAAAATTCAATTTAAATTTAAATTTGAATTGTTAAAGAAACAATATTGTTTGAAAATTATGAAAGGGTTTAGAAAGCTAGTTGGATTGATAACGAATCTTTAATAGAAAGATTTGTTTTGAAAAATTGATAAAACTATTGGATTGTCAAAGATAGTAGACGAGTTAAGGACCATTTTTCCTAACTTGTAATTTCGAGGACGAAATTCTTTTAAGGAGGGAAGTTTGTAACGACCCAGAATTTTGAACAAATTAAATTTAGAATATTTAATTAATTTTAAATATTTGAACGATGATTTAATTTGAATCCCCGATATAACTTTGAAATTTGCGATTAAATTATAAAATTTAATCTATTGATAGTCAAATAAAAATTTGAATCTTCAATTTTATGTTGAAGAAAAATATTTCAAATTCCTTTTAAAATTCGTAATGATAATACTGAAGATAATAGAAGCTTCAGAATTGTATTTCGAAGTGTTTCGTTCAGTTTCGAAATTAAGTCGTTTGAATCGATATTTAAAAATAGCCGTCCGAGGAGCAGTCTCGGAATTCGACGAAACCAGTTCCATTGGATCCGTAATATTGAATTATTATCGGATTTCAAATTTCATATTTATCGGAGCTGTTATGTGAACGTACGACACGTAAACGCGTGGGAATTACGAAGTTGAAATTAAATTTAAATGCAATATATCCCTTTTTCTTTAAGTCCGACATTTTGTACAACCTGCCGCCTATTTGCCTCTTTCGTACCCATCTCCCTTTTCCTTCCCATCCTCTCAAGTCTCAGTTCGATCAGGGAAAAAAAATCAATTCTTCAAATACAAAAAAAATGGCCGAATGCAAATAAAGAACAACTCTCCTTTTCATCAAAACACGTTCCCTCCTTCTATCTTCTTTTCACTCAAGTCGACCCAGGGTATTCGAAATATAGTTGGAAAGAACGAACGAATAAATTTCGTTCGAGATGGAATTAAGAGAATAGAGTCGAAGTTGATTTCAATCGAGATTTTGGGCTTTCACTTCGCATGTATATCGAGCTCGCGAAGTTAAATGGGTCGAGGCCGAGATAGGGGGTGGTCGCGAATCTGAATGGCAGATTGGTCGAAGTCATGGCAGGTGGGGAGTTCGTGGCGATGGAACTGTGAATCGCGAATAGCGGAGCGATGTGGGGATGCGGGCTTGTGGTCGCGAGGAAAGCAAGGCGATTCTAGGGTTCGAAATCGAGTGGTGGCGTCACGAGTTTCGTTCGCAATTGGAAGGCATCGATCGCGAGAGGGATGGCGATTTGGCTCGAGTTGGAGCACTCTGGTGGAAGATCGCGAGGCGTCACTGGTTGGAGGCCGATTGAAATCAAAGTCGAGGCTGGGGTTGTTTGTTTTCAACTAGACAGTAAGGCAAGTTATCCATTTCAATTTAGTTTAAATTTAAACATACACAGAACATCATTTTTCACAGAAGTTCGAAATGCTGTGGTTCAAGTATAAAATTGTTCAAACAGATCCAGTAAAATAAATATTTTAATTTTCTTCTTTACTGGAAATTTTTTATATGAATTTATTTATTTGGTTATCAACGATTTAAACGGAAAGAATACATTGTTTGAACAGTAAATATTATGGGATTACTCTGTTAATGAACTTATTAAACAAATCGATAAAGATATTTTATAAAATGAAATTCGTGGGATAATTAAAATTACCAAGCGAAAATTTATTATCCGATTTAATTCGAATATTAATAGATTTATAAATTATTTATACAAGGTTAAAGTTGAGAAAACAAAAGAAGGATTGGATTAGATTGCAAAATAAAAAAGCAAAGGTGAGATTTTTCTCACTCAAATTGAATGTGGAATTTTTGCAGTTATTGTTTGTTTGACTGATTGATTGCTGTTTGTATTAGATATAGTAGGATATATCTATTATATATATAGCAATATATACATATTGGCATATGTATATATTGGATTGATTGATTTCCCGCCTCGTATAGCGGATGAGACCCTATTGCGCCGTTAGTAAGCGGATATTTTTATAAAACCCATATACCGCGATATTCCACCTCGAAGTGGAATTGGTATTGTGCTAACGTCTTTGGATGCAGGAAACAGGTTGGAGGGATCCAACTAGATTCCTCACCAGTATTTATTTATTTACAGATATTGATATATATTCTGTTATCATATGATGATATATGATGTTTGATGTTGTGATGGACTAATTGATGCGTTGCATCATTGGATTCAAGTTTTGAAGTTTAAAAATAACGACTTTTACTTTAAAAGGATTTTAAAGTGATTTTTGAAAGTAGACGTTTTATTGAATTTTTGAATTTGATTTATTTCAAATAAATAAACGTCTAAAATTTTAAAGTTATAAAAGTTAAGATTTTTGTGAAATAAAATCAAAGTGTGATTTTTGAAATAAAAGTTAAGAAATTTATGAAATGGTTTAAATTGAGATTTTTAAAATATTATAAACGGTTTACTTAAAAGGTTTATAAAGTTGACATTTTATAAATTAAAATGTTGGTATTATAAAACGAGTTTTTATAAGTGTTAAAATGAATTTTTAAGAATTTATAAATAAATGAAATTTATAAATTATGAACTTATAAATGGAAAAGATTTTGTAAAATAAAGGAATTATAAGTATTTAACTTATAATATGGATTGTTGGTATAAGATTGGAGTTATGAATCGAATTGTTAATAAAGGGGATTTATTAAATCGAAGTTGTTATAAAATGGAAATAGAATTTATAAACGTTGTTTTATAAATTCGAAAATCAATCAAATTTGATGAATTTAATATAGAAGGTTATTAAGGGAATTTTATCCACGATTTTGGATAGTGGACAATTCTTGAAATAAATGTGTAGAAAAGATTTAAGTATGGTTAAGTGAAGTATATTCACGATTTTGGACAGTGAATATATTTTTAAGTAGAATGGATATGGTTTTGGGAAAGCGATATTATAAAATGAAGTTAATTGTTTTAAAAGATGTTTTAAAACATGTTAAGTATCGAATACATAGATTTCAACATTCATTGTTGAAATAGACGTTTTCGAGAAATAAGGAAATGATGGACTATAACACTGTTGTTATAGTAAATGATTTTCGAAAGAAAATGTTTTATGTAGTATTGGGATTTATATATATCTATCTTAAAATCCGAATCCCTATACTAGTGATTTCGAGTCGTCGTAACGATGTTTTACGCAACATTCGTTTTGACTCAAATAGATGTTAAAATAAATGATTTCCTTAAAGAATGAAATTTATACTTAATATTGATTTAAGTATATCGAATATTTTCAAATGTTGAAAATAAATAGTTTTGTGAATTACTTATTTTAAATAAGTATGGAATTGCTTTTCCAATATGAAACGAAGGGTTTGAAACTTTATCTTTTAAAGATAAATTGAAAAGTGAATATTTGAAATTTGTTTTCAAACGGTTAAGTGTGGAAAAGTTTATATATCTAGTAAGATATTTTGGAAGATAAATAATTTGGAAAATTATTTGGAATCTGAGGATGTTGCGCATCTTTATTGATAGTTAAATAACCGACTATCAATAATTACCTTTAGATAGGTATTTGTTGTGAATTGGATGAATTTTGAATGCCACACTTATTTTTGAAAAATCGCTCACTATTCGGGTTAGCCGGGAAAGGACCATGGGGTCGTATAACCCATTCCGAATATGTGATACGTCGTTATGAATTGCATTTGAAGACCGGTGTTGAAGACCGGATATTTTTGAAAACGGAAGGATTACCGTCGAGTTACTCTACATCGGCTGATCTCCGATTTAGAGGTTTTATCACCCTTAGTGACGGGAGGTCCGGACGTGATTAGAAATTTATCCGGATATGCAAGGGCTTCGTGAGAAGTGCCTTCGGTTCTGTTCGATCCCGGAACAGACTTGTATGGATTGTGTGTCTGACGTTACAATTTGAGATATAAAGCTGATTTCTTTCAAATACATTTCTGTTGGTGGCGGAGAATTTATTCTCTTAGCTTAACACCCTTCTCTGAGACGTACGAGCTCAGAGGTTATGTAGTTGAAATTTATCAGCGATATATTCCCAATTTGGTAACGTGGCATACTGAGTGTTGCTGTGAAATGATCAGTGTTTGATCATTTGCGATATGATCATTTGTTTGATCTTATATCTTTGTGATCATAGGTTGATCATTTTTGTTGGACCCGAAGCAGGGCTTTGTAGAAAGAAGAGCTTTGTGGACGAGACTTCGTCGAGCCTCACACCCCGGAAATGGTCGAAACAGGAAGGATGCAGCAAGGTTCTAGGGAGTAGCGCCCCTTAGTGTATGTCATTCCTTCTGGATAGAGGTGGTATCATGGTATGGAGCCCAGATACTTAACCTATGTGGTTGCTGCATTTTTACTATGTGGTTTGTTGGAAATCGGGGATCCTCGGGAAGATCGGTTACGATCGGGGGATGACATACGCGTGTCAGTAGTTACCTATTTTTGCAGAGGTAACCCGGCCTTGTGTTGGCAGAGATCCGGTTAGGTTCTCGGGTCTTCTATTCCAGGGACGTACCCATCGTGGAAAAGGAAGTTCCTTAGCCTGACCATTTGTTGGAAATCCAAAGAAACAATACGAGCCTTTACGATTTCAATTGTATAACCTGTCTCCTCAGGAGGCAGCTATAGCAGGCATAATATAATGGTACCTATGCTGGCTAAGATTTATATTCTACTTTCGAAATGTTTTCTACACTATGCACAATAATAATATCAAAAAGAATTTGATTTTGCGTAGTAAGCATCTTTGACTATCATAAGAAGAAATCTCCTCCAATTCTGCGTTTGCATTGTGTGTGTGGTGGGAGGTCTTATGGTAGTTTCATTTTCCAAAAGCATTGCGAATTTGTTTTATTTTCTTTGTGAAAAATAACTGTTTTACGATCTCACACCAGTCACCATGACCGACTCGGAGTTTATTGTTCCCTTCTAAACTCTGGGTGCCCACCAATTTCCACACGGGCAGCCTAGAGTTATGTTATCAGGATATTCTGGAGCTTTGGAGATAAGCTGGATGACGAGACGTAGTATTTGTATCTGATATTATTTATTCCGCTGTGTATTCTGTATGAGGACAAGATATACAACTGTCCATTGATTTGCTGTGTTGTATTGAGTTGTATATTGACTCTGTTGATGTATGTATAAAACTGATATAGTTCTTTGTTTTAAAAGACTAGTGTTTATTTATTATAGATTGTTCCGCTGCGATGTGTAAGATTCTGATATTGTTTTCTGTTCTGATGTTGTTCTGTTGTTCTTCTTTCTTCTTCTGCTTTCTTCTTCTTCTCTTTTTCTTCTATCTTTTCTTCTATTTCTTCTTTTTAAAACCCTCACTATTGGAGTTTCCGGCACTCGATTTCTCGGCAGTCGATAAAGTGAGTATCGATGTCGAATTTTCGAAAGTCGAAAAGTCCTGTACGTGACAGCAGTGTTTCCCTTTTTTTGAATAAAATATGGTGTTAGCTATTTGGTTTTGATCCTCTTGTACTTGAGTTGTTTTTTATTTCCTCTAAGCTGTAGTGGCAGCTTGTTTTCTTCTTTTTATTTTTGTGTATGCAGACAGATGAACAAAAGCAGGTGTGGCTATGTATATATATAAGAAAGAATAGGAGCTGAAGCTTGTTACAGGCTCCACAATTTCAAGATTATTTTTTTCATTTTATTTTGATTTGAACAATTTTTTGACCTGACATGATTTTTCCTTTTTGCATTGAATATATGTGGACTTGATTTAAACATAAACTGATTTGATTTCATATGAGGGATTTGATTTTTAAATGACTTGATTTTGAAACCTTGCCATAATGATGTTCCCTTGCATGTTTACATAAGCATTTATACATACTTCATATCTCTATATATATATAGGTTTTGTACTTATTTACATATACACTATTTAATATAAGCATATATATACATACATCCATAAGTTTCAATTTTCCATTATGAGGCTTTTACATGTACATACCTCTATATATATTTTATATGCACTCTTTTACATAATATATATACATATACTTATTTATTTACATGTGTTCATCATCATATACATACATTTACATTTATTCTTCACATACATTACACATACATTACTTATGTACATCTTGTCATTATATATATATATATATTCACATTTATACAAACTTTCATATATATATATATTACTTCATATGGCATACATTCATATACTTGAATATTTATATACTTATATATACATATATATCTATATATTATCTAACATCATAAAGCTTTGTGTATGTCTCCATATATATATTTATGGATATCTTATCTTAATTTAAATGGTGGGGTATATATATATACATATAATTTATTTTCTTTTCTATAGGATTTATCATATCCAGAGATTTTATAAGTCAATATTTATTATAGTTTTTAAATCAATTTATAGATTCGGGTATTTCTAAATCTCAGAAAATTTATTTATTCGACTTATAAATTCAATATTTCAATAATAAAATTAGTTAATTACCCAACTAACCGTCATCAAAATCTGGGTCGTTACATTCCTGCCCCCTTAAACTTTTCGTCCTCGAAAAGGAACGAAGCGAGCATTTTAATTTTTAATGTTTATTATTAATTTAATCATCCTTTAAACATTTTAACTTCTTACTCTTTTCTATTATATAAAATTTAAAACACTTTAAAATTTTCATATTATTACCAAATTAGCTTTATACAAAAATACTTTTCATAACTCGATGTCCAAACAAGTCCATCCTTGTTCTCACAAAAATTTAGTCATACGTTGATCAGGCGTAAGACTGAAAATCTATAAGTACTTAGTAGACCCGTTACAACACCCAGTGAAAATACTTGGAAAACCTATTTCGAAAATGCTATGGAAATCATCACCCCCTCCATGGGTCGTAGTTAGCACGATGATTACGTCGCCATCTCGGCGTAATCTATAAGAAAACTGTAGGCATCCGCACCTCTCGACTTTCGCCATGGAAACTGCACAGATCGCAGCTACACCCAGGGTTGCGTTGCCATCACAGAAAAACCCATGTAATTGTAGGCATCAGCGCCACTCGAATTACGATGCCAAACGAAACTTTACCACATAGATCGTAGACTACACAAAGTTATGTCACTGTTCCAGTGGAACCCAGTGTAGACTGTAGGCACTCACTGCCACACGACATTCGCTATGGAACCAAACCACATAGATCGCAATCTACCGATGTTACGTCGTTATCCCAGCGAAATCAAACGTAGATTGTAGGCAATCACTGCCACTCGACTTACGATATGGAACGGCGATAGATCGCAGTTACACCAGAGTTATGTTGCCGTCACAGCATAACCCTAATGTAACTGTAGGCATCGGGGCCACTCGAATTACGCTACCCCAAACACAATCCTTAGGAACTACAGTTTTGTCCGGACATCCTCTAGGATCCAAAATTAGAACCCCCCTTAGGGCTCAAGGCAGAACCACCCAATGGATCTCCTACTATAAGTTTCAACTCTAAATGGGAGCGCCTTTTTTCCCATAGCATTCTCAAAACATTTCATACTATATACATATATAGTACCTTTCAAATCGTACTCTTCATATGTATCACATATAAATCCCATTTACACAAAATCGATATCTTCAAAATCGATAATTCTCAAACTTGGATTTCCAAATTCCCAAAATTGACTTTTTTCCAAAATCAAAAGCCTTTAAAATCAATGAGTTCCAAAACCCTTTCAGTTTCATTCTCATAAAATCATTCTTATACAGATATAAGATTATTCTTTCAACTTGAATAATTTTCGGATCACTACATACTTATATAAATTTCACTTTATATTTCAAATACCTTTCAAAGATCATTTCTTCTTGTTATAATTTCAATAAGGGGAGTTTTTAATATATAACAAATATATATAACCTCATTAGTGCCAAATCAAATTTTCAAGTTCGATTTCCTTTTTCAAAGTCATTTGTAACATTACTTACTTCTTATAAAGTGAGTTTCGGTTATAATACTATCCAATCTTTTATTTTAAATCATCATATTTTTCTCAAAATGTATTCTTTCACTTAAAAATCACCTTTGCTTTGATATCTCGATTTCGGTTCTATTTTAAAATTACTTCAAATTCCATGTGGGTTATAGTTTCAATTTTATCTCAATTGGTATTTAAATATAAACAATTTCCACTCTAACTAGTTTGAATTTAGAAAATAGCTTAAATAGTTTTTAAAAATAGTTAAATAGTTAATATAAGATAGTTTGAGTATTAAAAAGAATGGTTTGTATGGTAAATAGCTTGGAGAGATCAAAATAATCTAAATATATTTAAGAAGATAGATTTTAAATCGCTTATATTAAAATAGTTATTTGAAAATAGTTTCAGTCCAACTGATTCAATTCCCACTCTCTAGTTCAAATCAATTTTAATTTCCATTCCCATTTAAATTGATTCAATCCAGATTCCATTTCGAATTAACTTCGATTTCTATTCCAATTCAAATCAATTCCCATTTCGATTTCAAATTAATTCAACTCTGATTACAATTCCAATTAATTCAATTCAATTTCAGTTTGAATTAATTTCAATTCCATTCTCAAATTTTAAACCATCTCGATTTATATAATTTCGAGTTCAGTTTTCAAATACCGATTTAATCACTTAAATCAAATTAACCTTTAATATTTAATTTAACAACCCAAGCCTTTAAAACAATTCAACTCTAAGCCCAAATTTCAAATATTCATTTAAACTGCCTCTACTTAAACTTATTTCAAGGTTCAAGTGAGAGTTCAAATCTTTTTAAACAAATAAATTTTCGGAATTCAATTTACTTCCCAATTATAACTTCAAAATTTTAAACCCAACTCTTTAAACAATTTCAGTTGACAAGTTTTGTTTTTAACATTTCAAACTTAAGTTCAAAATGATTCCATTTCCATAAATTCAATTTTATTTCTATGAATCAAAATCTTTTAAATAGTTTCAAAATAAAGTTTTATTTCCATTTAATTCCAGGAATGGATATATATCATTTCACTCCACTTCTCAATTTAATCGAAATAATCCAATTTATAGTTCTATATATACTGTCAATAACAAACATGATGATAGCAGGATATGTCAAAGTAAATAAACATCCAAATTATTTAAACATCAATCAATAGCATCCATCACAAATTTTCAGAATTATAAACTCGTTTTATTTCAAAATTCGTCTGAAATCATACATAACTTCTTATCAAATCCATACTCTTCCCTTTCACAATTCAATTTATTTAAATTCCATAAGTTAAATCTTCAATTTCACATTAAAATTTCCCAATTCCAGATCATAAGTTCAAAACTTAATTAACTTATCCTGAGTAAATTTCCAATCCATTCAATTCATTTAATCTTACTCAATTTAAATTTTCCATTCCAACTTTAAATTCTTATCAATATCCCTTCCCACTTATAAGTTCAAAAACTTATCTCTCTTCGGGTTATACATCTCATTCTAAGGGGGTTTCAGAATTCAACTCCTAATATTTATTTCAAATCAACTTTGAATCATATATATCCACATATATATACATATTTTCCCCTTCACATATCAAACCACACTTTATATTTTAAACCATTCTTGGTTTTTAATTCAAAACAAATTCCTTCAGAATTTCAAAACAACTCTTGTTTTTAAACAAAGATTTCCATATCAAGGTATATTCTAATAATATTATTTACTATTTCCTTCAACACTTTTGAAACAGTTTCCAAAATTTCTCTGGGACTTGGATTTAAAACTTCACAATTTAAATCCATTTTAATTTATAAGTCATACTTATAAATTCAGCTTATAACATTTCACTCTTATTTCATCATTATCAAATTTGTAATAAACATCCTTTATTAATATTATCATATTCAGAAACTAACACATCATATATTCCATCATAATTTACTGGAAAAATATAATCAGGGTAACTTATTTCAAATACTTTGAAAATTCTTTTGAATTTTCCGGGATTTAAATTCAGGTTTCAATCCACTTTTAGCTTAAATTATCTATATAGTTATTCCTTACCTAACTTTTTATTTGATTATATACATACTTAATCACTTAAATCTTATAATCTTATTTAATTTTAATAACAACAACCAATTGCATTAATATACTATAACAATCTAGAAAAATATTTTCTTCCTCATATATCAAAATATAGCCTTATAAAAATTATTTTAAAATCATTTTTAAAATAATTATATAAGAAAATAAAAAGTACGCCCTCATATAATACTCTCAACTCATTTTAGGGTACTGCTGACCCAATCTCTAATGAGCGATCCCCACCAGAGCCAAGGTTCTCGCTTAACCTTCAGCTCTGATACCACGTGTAACGGCCGGGAGATTTTCGACCCCGAAAATCGACACTAATACGTTCACTATATAGAGTGTTGAGCAATCGAGTGCCGGAAATACCTGGCTGTTAGGGTTTAGAAGAAAAGGAGATAGAATAAGAAACAAAAACACAGCACAGAATCTCACAATCGCAGGGGAAAAAAATATAATATACAATGGCAGCATTTTATACAAAAAGCTGTAACTGTTGATATACATACAAGTTATCAGAGTACAATCATCAACAAATAAATCTGGATAGTTATAACACTTGCCCTAAATGCTGAACATACAGCATATAATACACAGCGGAATATAAACCAATATGTCTCTGCCATCCAGCTCGTCTCCTGAGCTCCAAGCGTCCTAACCTGAAATTCTGTAATACTCGGTTTGACCCGAGCATTACAATAAAGTAACACCCGAGTCAGGCTGGAAACCAGCGTGAGTAAACACATTTAACTTGAAATACTTGAGTTCTGAAAGTCCTTTGAAACCAAGGTAACTCGTACAAAGTTACGAGTTTTATCTGATTATAACCAATTGCTTTTACAGAAATCCATCGATATTGAAATACTGTCTAGGTACAGCTACTTATCTAATACAATCAAATTTGCTTAATTTATTCCATTCCAGCCTATTAGATCCTATAGCCAACCCCGTAAGGGTTTGTAGTGATTTTCCAATCGAAGCGGTGCCGGATATCGCTGATATCCGATCCCATTCTCTTCGAATCCAAGCAGTAAATTTTTAAAAGGGTAAATTGTTTAAAATAAACTATTTATTATTTGGGGTGTCACTATTCAAATATGGGAATTTTCATACAAATTTTTATTCAAATAAACCGTAACATCATTTTAATCTACTATTAACTTGTGTGACCACTTGATGGTACGGACAAAAATAATTGAAATAAATGTCCAATAGAGTTAAACCAAGATATAGATCGTTAACCAAATTGACGATCTACAACAATATCAAACGATTTCAAATTAGGATTTAATGACTGTACATATCTGAAATCCATTCATGTCTTAATCGAAATTAATTACAAATTAAAAAAATTATAATCAATTTACCAATAGTTAATAAATTTACCAACCAAAACTATACTAATTATATTAATAATCATAAGATTAAACAAATTTAGTATTTAATAAATTACTTGCTTTTATTATTATAGATAATTTAGTTTTTAAATAACCAAAATAAAATAAGCTTAAAAAACATTAGGAATTAGTTGATTGGGCAATAGAATTAGAGTTAAAGAAAAAAAATATAAGCTTCTTTTATTTTTCTCTTCCTTTCCTTTATTTTTTTCTTTTTCTTTTTCCCATTTCTTTTTCCTTTACTCTATCTTATTTCTCTTCTTCCTATTTCCCTAGCCCATTATCTTTCGGCCCATTCCCTTTGCCTTCTTCCTTTCCTTTATTCCCAGTTCTTCTCCCATTTCTTTCCCTCTTTTTTTTCTGAAACGAAACGTGCACACCAGTGCACCGTGCACTTCCCCACGACCAATCGACCATCGAACTCACCGCCGACCATCCCCACAAATCGCGCTCGACCTCCTTCCCACGTTCCACATCCTAGAACGACGCCAAAAACCTCCTTCAAAAATTCGAACTGCTGCTCCAAAAACCCAAAAGAGGACCGAGCCTCCCATCGCTCCTCCACGCCACCACACCCGATCGTACACCCCCAAATTTTACCAAAAGGCTCGTCACGACCATCTCCGACTTTTCCCCCAGGCGCGCACCCTTCCGGCTGCCCCCATGTCGCCGCAGTGACCCAAATCGAACACCTACCTGAAGAAGGCCTAAAACCCTACAAAGCCTTCAATCAAACACCACCCACCAAAAAAAATGCTGCAGCATTTTTCTCGAATTCCCCATTGTCTAAACTTCCTCCACCTCTAGTGGCACGCCACCAAGTCGCCATGGCCGTTCCAAATTCACCAAAACCCACTTTCCAATCAACTTTCCCTAACTCAATCAATACTCCATTATAAATCACCAAACGTTTCTTAAAAATTCTAATTTCCACCAACGACTTCAGACATATAATCAAATTGTTGAATTTTGATTCTCGATTTTGACCCAAAGTTGAGTCACTTGTCTATGACATCTTCTTTCCTCTCTTATAGGTGATGAAATTTAATGAAACCATTTTAAAATTAATCTACACTCTAAAACAAATAACTTTTGTTTTGGAATCGAATTTTAAATTTTAATAGATAATGAGGAATTGATTTTCGAAGTTGTAAGTTAAACTTTAAAAAAAATACATGGATAGAGTAGCACCAGAAAGTAATATAGTGTTTGATAACTACCATGTCAACCCACACACACACACACACACACACATATATATATATATATATATATATATATGTATGTATATATATGCTTTTTCACCTATCAGATGCATATATTCTTGACCTAGATCAAAGGTTTAACAAAATAATTCATTTATACTTAAGAGTATATAAAGATCAGTAAAAAATCCAGATGTTCACTCACCTTTCTCCTTTGAACAGAGCAGTGTTTCCCTTTTTTTGAATAAAATATGTTTTTAGCTATTTGGTTCTGATCCTCTCGTACTTGAGTTGTTTTTTATTTCCTCTAAGCTGTAGTGGCAGGTTGATTTCTTCTTTTTATTTTTGTGTATGCGGACAGATGAACAAAAGCAGGTGTGGCTATGTATTTATATAAGAAAGAATAGGAGCTGAAGCTTGTTACAGGCTCCACAATTTCAAGATTCTTTTTTTCATTTTATTTTGATTTGAACAATGCTTTGACCTGACATGATTTTTCCTTTTTGCATTCAATATGTGTGGACTTGATTTAAACATAAACTGATTTGATTTCATATGAGGGATTTGATTTTTAAATGACTTGATTTTGAAACCTTGCCATAATGATGTTCCCTTGCATGTTTACATAAGCATATATACATACTTCATATATAGATATATAGGTTTTGTACTTATTCACATATACACTATTTAATATAAGCGTATATATATACATACATCCATAAGTTTGAATTTTCCATTATGAGGCTTTTACATGTACATACCTCTATATATATTTTATATGCACTCTTTTACATAATATATATACATATACTTATTTATTTACATGTGTTGGTCATCATATACATACATTTACATTTATTCTTCACATACATTACTTATGTACATCTTGTCATTATATATATATTCACATTTATACAAACTTTCATACATATTATTTCATATGGCATACATTCATATACTTGTATATTTATATACTTATATATATATATATATCTATATATTATCTAACATCATAAAGCTTTGTGTATGTCTCCATATATATATATATGGATATCTTAACTTAATTTAAATGGTGGGTATATATATACATATAATTTATTTTCATTTCTATAGGGTTTATCATATCCAGAGATTTTATAAGTCAATATTTATTATAGTTTTTAAATCAATTTATAGATTCTGGTATTTCTAACTCTTAGAAAATTTATTTATTCGACTTATAAAATCAATATTTCAATAATAAAATCAGTTAATTACCCAACTAACCGTCGTCAAAATCCGGGTTGTTACAAGATGACACTAGGATGTTGCGATGTTGGGTAAACGCTCTTTAACCAATGAGGGTCGATTATTCGACTGGGGTGATTTTATTGCAATTGGCACTCATAGGAGGTTCTAAAGTGGATGCGCAGTACTGACTAATGCTTGATGGAGTTTGTGGTCGGACACAAAGAGAGTCCTGGTACGCACAGATACTGACACGATGTGGTATAGTTCTGATGTTGTATCCCAGCGTGTGCATTAAGCGATGTGTACTACGGTCGAGAGGCGAATACGGGATGTAGACGTTGAGACACTTTGGCGAGTTGGCATCTTGGTTTTTCCTCTTCGATGCGTAGTTAGGTTACACATAGTCATAGTTAGGGGAAGTTCGTTACCCAGTATCCTAGTGGCGGCGAAAGTAGTGGAAAGTAATTTTCATAGTAGCCTAATGGTGGTGATAGCGGTGGGACTTTATCTCAATAGTACCCTAGTGGCTGTGTTTCCATGACGAGTAGCTCTAAGAGCGGTGGCCAATCATTAGTCATTGAGATTTGATCCATAGTTCGATCCTTGTAGTAGCCTTATCAAGTTGTAGTGTAGGTTTGTGTTGGACAAAAAACCTTAGGTAATGGACCCAAGGGATATATAGACACTTATAGAACACCCGATGTCACTTATAGTAGAGTTAAAGTTAACTGCACATGATCACCATAGATTGAACTTGTACTCATTCATCAGACTTTCATCTGACCCACCCTTTTTCCTTTCTTTTTCCCACCATAGGTGGAAAGGTTACCAACTGATCGAGCGTAGTACGTTGAGAAAGGAGCTATATGTTGGAGTTCTCATATTCTTTATTGCTCATCGTGTGGTACTTATTGTATTAAAAATCTATAAAACTTATATTGTACTTTGGGAACAGTGTATATGGAAATTAAGTATTTTGGAGACTGTTTTCTAAAATGTCTATTTTCAATACTTATATTTTAATTCTTTCCACTGTGAGATCTGAAAGGATAGAATGTATTAGAATTTACCCTTATAATTATGCTCTGTAATGTTTTAAAACCATAACAGCTCGTATTTCTTGGCATGATGTGAGTCCGAAAGTCACCCTAAACTTTTGATCGGTGTGTCGGGAAGTGCGGATTATTACATTTCTCTTTCATTTTTAAGTCTGACGGCATGACTTTATAGCAACAGAGTCCCAAGTTAGTTATGAAACTAGTGTGCTCTTGATTCGGGAAATACAAAGCAATTCGAATGTACCCAAAGCATGCGTCTATAAAGGATAAGAGTTCTTTTCCTACAGTTCCATCCACCAGTTGATCAGTCCTTGGAAGTGGGAAAACAATCTTTAGGGCATGCATCATTCAATTTGGAAAAATCAATACACGTTTGCTACTTCTAGTTTGGCTTCTTCAATAACCCCAGGTTAGCTATCCATTCTATGTAGAGGGACACCCTAATGAATCCATTTTCCATTGAAGTTTCTACTTCCTCATTAAGGGTCGTTGACTGCTCAGGACCCATACTCCTTTTATTTTGTTTCATCGGGGGTTTTCTTATATCAATGTTCAAGGCATAACATGTGATGTTGGAGGAGATTCCACACATGTTTACACGAGATAAAGCAAATACATCATGATTATCTCATAAGAATCCTATAGACTTTACCTTAAGATCCCTATTTAACCAAGATCCTGGTTTCATCAGCTTGTCGGGTCACTACTATATACCTCCACATACTCCACTGCCACATCAGGCTCTACTATGGTCCTCTCTCCTCCATCTATCAGGTCAATCTCATTAAAAGGATCGCATGCAAACCCAAGTGGAATTCCTCCTTTAATTGCTACACATTCGTGTTTTTAGTGCAGAGGATGACCTTGGCGTTTTTTCCTTTCCCCAGACACTTGTTTTTGCCGAGCTTTGAAATTATAAACACTCGAGCAGTATCTTGATACCCCTCTACTGCCCCCACTCCAAGATCCATGGGGGATTTCATAACAAAATACCATTGGGCCATAATTGCGCATAAGTTAAATGAGGTGGGTCACCCTAAGAAGGGGGTATACGTTAAGAATCCATCTACCAAAATGAAAGTTTGCTTTTTTATGGCTAATCAGGGATGGTTCCCCAGTTCGACAAAAAAAATCCAACTTCGCTAGAGGCCTTTTTCATTCTCTAGTAGATCCATGTAGTTGTTTGCCGCATGGTGTCGCATCTTTCATTGACAAATCCATCATGTTAGATGCATCTTTAAATAGGATGTTAACTGAGCTCCCAATGTCCACCAATATTCGATGCACTTTCACTGGTCCAAGCATTGCGGATATCACCATGGGTTCCGTGTGCGGGTATTGTTTTCCATGTAAGTCATTACTGCTAAAAGTTATCTTGACTTGCTCTTATCGGGGGGTTTGGCCTCACATTCCTTGCTAAAGACACACAAAGCCATCTCTGTTTTTCAATGATTTAATATACTTTTCCATCTCAGCCCAACTTTTTTCTATTACATGAGGTACTAATGTAATGGTATGTATCACCAATTTTCCATACTTCTTGCAGTTAGCGCTAGTTCCCTCTCTTCCATCCCCTTGCAGGGGATGCTTAGGCGATTGCCGAACAGGAACGAGAGGAGCACTAGGGCTTCTGACATATATCTCTAGCTTTTTCTATCTAATATACTCTTCGATAAGGTTGTGTAGATGACGACATCCATTAGTGTCATGTCCATGGGATTCATGGAACTGGCAATACTTTCTCGAGTTTATGTCTACTTCTGTCTCTTTCCTGGGCTGAGGCCTATACTACTTAAGTTCCTCTTGCTTCGCATGGTAGATGATTTCTATTGTATCATTCAAGTCTGTGTATGCATCGAACTTTAGTCTAGGTCTGAACCTTCTATGTTCCACCTAAGCCACCTTGATTATTGTCTTTCTTTTTTTCAGTAAAGTTGTCCCATTTCCCTTTTCCCTAGCATATACACTACTAGATGCTTCCATGGATTTTATGGCTACTTTGGCTTGCCGCCCAATTGCAACATCTTCCAATCTCATGTACTTTTCCGCTTCATAGAATAAATCCTATGAGCTAATCAGCTTCTCTTTGGTTAATCTCCTAGCCATTTTTGAGTGTATGTTTACTCCACCACACATAGCCATCAAAGTCAATCGCTCATTCACATTTTGTACCCTGGCCGGAGCTGCATTGAAGTGAGTTAAGTATTGCCATAATGACTCATCTTCCCTTTATTTTATGTCCAGCAATGAATATGGATCCTTTTGTTTCTCTACTTGTACTCAAAATTGGCTAGTGAACTTCTCTTGTAACATGGCCCATGAGTGGATCGTGCCTGGGGATATGCGACAAAACCACATGGTGGCCAAGTCTACTAGGAATAGAGAAAAACACTTGCATAAGACTTCTTCTCTGGCCTCACACATAAACATGTGTTGGGTATATCATTGTAGATGCTCGACCGAGTGGGTCAAACCTATGTATGGATCCATTATTGACATTTGGAAATCCTTGGGATTCCTTGTAGTCACATTTTCCAAAGAGAAAGGGCGCAAACCCTTACTTCGATACCCTATTCCACTTGTTTCCATCAAATGCATTCCCTAATGATTCGGTCTATTCTATCTTCTAGCTCAGGTGAAAGTCTGGGTAGAGTCGACCTTTCCCTTCTGAGTGACCGTTCCCTATCGCTTCCTCTATGATGACTTGTCCAATGGTCCCGTCCTTTTTCCTTACTTTAAGACCATTCCTGATGGAATGATTATCCTCCATATATTGCTATCTCAACTAAATTAGGAGAGTGTCGCCCAAAATGGGTAGGATAAACTACAGTCGGCCATAGTTCAACACCTCCTTTATCCGGTTCGAAGCCGAAACATTCTACGGGCACGGCTTTTGGTGAATCCAAAATCATCCCAACTCCTCAGTGTTCTCTCTTATTGCACCTCGGTTTTCCCGATGAGACTCATTGCCAGAGTTCGACCTTTGCCAACTAGACCCTTTGGATGAGATCGTCCTTGCATCTTAGTGTTATGTCCAACAGTTTGCGTCTGCCCCAAGCGTGCCATGATCTAGTCCATAATAGCCTACTGTGGGGCAGCGAAACAATTATCAAGCTTCATTATAACTCTATTTAGGTCATCTCTAGTGACTTTATCTATGGGTCTTGGGGTGTTGGATGACTGATTGTCCTGTTGAGTACCCATCTAGTTTGGTTTGTTGTTGTTCCATGCGTTCCCACTAGTAGTAAGATCCTTGGTTTTTTATCTTGGAGGCATCCTAAGTTTAATTCTCAGTGAAAGCACAAAAAATGTTCGCATAGAAAATGGGTAACCAACTTCAATTGATTTGATATAGAGCTGAGTATACTGAATGTATATCACAATTATATAATGATAGAGAAATAAGAATTGTAGTAACGTAAAATACACACAGATTTATAGTGGTTCGATCGGAAAGTGCCTACATCCACTATCCATTTTCATTTCTTTCTCTATATATCATTATATAATGATTATAGTGTGAAATACGATTCCCATGGGTTTTGTTCGGTATGCTCTTGTTCGGTGGAGGTTGACTGTTCCAAAGTTGTTTGCCGTTGCTGCTAGAACCTTGGGTATTTATAGGAGCGAAAGTATAGGGTAGTTAGGGCAATAAAATATGCAGTTTTCTTATTTATCATACTTGGTTCGGTTATTTCCATACTGTTTAGTTAAAGCCTTACTAAAGCCCCCAAAAATCTCACTGTAGCGCATAACATTCTTCGACCACTACGCTTTTTTAATATAACGCTATTAAATCATTAATCCGCTTTAAGCCCCGCTATTTTCCACTACGCCCCTTAAATCAGGGCTATTTAGCATCCACTTTAGCTACTAATATAAAAATATTGATTTGACTAGTTCTCTTTTAAACAAATCAACATAGTTAGGCAAATACCTAGTTATAAGGCATATGTGCTTAATATAAGTTAGAAATTTATTGTAGCCACCCAATCTGAACTATAAAAATCATGATATTCTTCAGTTTTATTATATAAGATTAAAAAATATTTCATTTTCTACACAAATGATTTGAGAATGAGAATAAATTACTTTTATATATTTAGTTGTATATCTAATGAAGCTTTTTGCACCTTCGCTATTTTCCGCTATATCTTATTTTATCCCAGCCACAACTTTTCGCACTTCCACCATATTAAATCTCTAAGCACTTTAACTGCACAGTTTCAACATATACAAGATATGATCTAAAATTTCCAAATATACAGGATAGTCTTTACTTAATTACTCTGTTCAATTGGGTAGTAGAAGGATGGTTAGATGATGGTTGGTTCGATAGGTGGACCTAGATGTATTCTTGGCTATGTTCAAACTTCACTCCTCCTTAGTTCGCCAACTCTTCCATGTGTCGAACAAATATTTTGTCTGGTAGTTTCATTCCAGACAAGAAACCTTGTCCGGTGCCTCTATTACCGAACATGAATTTCTGTTCAAGTAATAGCACCACCGGACAAGAATTTCTATCTGATACTCTGACTACCGAACGGACAAGTAGAGGATGATTTTTCTTGCTTTCTCTTGAATTTCCACTTGCAAAACTTTGGGAGTTTCTTACCTCTTTTTTAGGGTTCTTGGACATAATATGTTCCTAACGATTCCAAGCTTGAATGCTATCACTCTTTGGGAGGAAACACCCATAACATACATATATAAATAATATTAATTTTACAATATCATACATGTATAAAAATATTTACACTAATATAAAGATAATTTTATATCGCATATATATATATATATATTAGATATCACATGTGTATATGAAAGGGCTAACATGTCCGTTGTGGTGTAAATCCTGGCACTTTGATACAAGCATGTTAAACCATGCACACTGTATATGTTGCACGTGCATGTACATGTACATGTGTATATGATATGCATGTGCACATATATTATTTAAATTGGAAAGAAGAAACCTAAACTATTATCACAGTGATACATGTATTCTATTACTGTTCTATTTGCTGCAAGATTAGTATGCTTCAAATGAATTCCCAATTACGGTTCTGTTCGATGCAGAATTAGTGGGCTTCAAATGAATTCCCAATAACTCATTTTTTAACACGGTAAAAGCAGTTCCCTCTCATTTCTAATCCCCTTTTGTATAAAATAATTATTATTTCCATTATCAAAGTCCTAGCCACATCCAATAGTTTCATTCACAAATCGACTTCATTCACCATGAAAGTAAGAGCATCTTCAACCCCAATGTGAACTCATTATAATTTGGATGCCACATCATTACTTAACATTTTCTATTAAAATGTTGTCTCCAATGCTAGTGTATTTTCTTGATGTAATTGAAAAATACTTGACATTGCCTTTTCCAGTGACTAGTTTTAGACATTCAACTTCACATGACACGTCATTTTTTCTCTTTGCACTAGTCGGTTTTAACTAAAATATTATTTTTTCTAATTATGAGAAAATTACACCTATGCATTTTTTGTGTGTATATATTTTTTCATTGGATAAAAAACATAGCTTATAAATGTTAACTACTTTCGCATTCTCTTAACAATGTCTATTACCTTTGCCACGTAGATTTTTGACAAGAACACGTAAATATAGATTGGAGATGCTCTAAGATTTCCCTTTTATATAAGTAACCGCTGCTTCTTCCATCTTTCGATATCAAATCAACATCATGGATGACGAAATTGAAAGTTGAATTTTAGTTCCAAATCTTTTATTTACTATATTGTCATCGTTGTGGCTTCGTACATGTCTAAAAGAATTGGCTTTGGCGACTAGTCCGAAATACTATTTTGACGTTATTGGATTTTCTAAAATGCAGTTGTCCTTTAGTCCCATATGTTGGGTAAGATTGTAACTTTTTTCCCCAGATTTGCATGTTGCGCTCTTATTTTGAGCATATTACCTATGTTTCCTTCCATATTTTTTTGTGTTTTAGTTGGCATGTTTGTTTGGTTTTCTGTGTTACTTTTAATTGTTATATTTAAGGATATAAGTATGACTAAAAAGAAGCATAGTTTGGAAAGTGTGAGATTTGGAGAAAAATTAAAGATGGAACAATGCATGAATTTTTTGTATGTTCAAAGAAACACCGATATAGGTAAGGATGCTACCATAAAACCTAGTTTTAAAATGATTCTTAAACACATGTTGATTTAACATGTCTACTTTACTTTTCTTTGAATGTTAATGATTATAAACTATAAACAAACTATGTGCAGTTGGATTGGCTCAAGATTTCAATCTTTAGTTTTAAACATTTAACTTTGGTGCAAAGTATCATTTTTAATATGTTCTGTTATTTATAGTTTTTGTTGGAGTAACAATTTTGGAAATTATATAGGTAGGATGATACAAAAAATTAAGACTGTCTAGTGGAACCGAATTTAATATAATACAAAATTTGCATAGGTTTGCAATCTAACGATAGAATTCTACTATGGAATAAAAATTAAACTATCGTAATAAGCAATTTATGGTATTATGATTCAGTGAAATATTATATAAAGTAGTTGCACAATATGGAATAGTAATATTTACGTTAATGGATATATAGATATTCACAAAATTAACTTATACTATGTTTGCACTTGAAATAACATACAAATCATAGCTGGAAACAATGTTGTAGTTCCATTAATTTTGTATACATTACAGTTTTAAATATCTATGTTTGGATCATATAATTTTTACGATTTGATTCAACTAAGCTGATTGATATGTTTAATAAAATAATTGACTATAAGACTTTAGTCTGTTTATTCATACTCAATAACTGTTATGAATATTTTTGGTTCTTGAAATTTCTCAACATGGTTGTGATGCTATGTGTATTTTCAAGTGTATTATTACATAGAATGACATCACAAATACAAAAAACTCTATAAAACATTTTTGGCAATATGAGTGCATTCATAATAATTGAAAAAAAACACTTTGTAGTTATTAAGTAATTTAATATTAGAACATAATATTTTCCTAACATTTAGGCAATTACTTTGTAATAGGCCAATTTAATATTAAAACATGAAACTTCATTAACTTTTAGGTTCACTTCTGTTAGAGAATCTATTTATATATATTCTAAGAATTAATTTGTAATTATTATTTAAATTTCTATTAGTAATCAATTTCATTTGAAGTGTAAATTAAAGGTTTTGTTCAATTTAACCGTACGCACTATGTAATTAGATTTTATGATTATTCCTTCAATAGAAATTGATGAGTACATATTCAATTGACCATACTTCTTCAAAAATGATTCAAGGTTTCGGTTCTAATTATAATATTTCTTTTGTATCTATTAAATGACTATGTCATTAATGAATTTTTAATGTTACCATACAAAGGTTAATAGAAAAGGATCTTGGATTTGGATTCTTTGGATTGAATTAGGTTATGGCCATGTTATAGTACAAAATTGTGTCATGACACAAGTAATTGTGTTGTATACCTCATTTATTCAAATATACTTGGTAATTGCTATATATCATGTTCAAATTGGTACATAGCTACATTTTCTGCTTATCGGTGAAATCAGCGCTTTAATCAATTGGAAGAATAAATGGGAAAATCTGTTATATATTTTATGTATTGAGTTAGTGACTATTTTTTGACCTTATGATAGCTTTCTTTGGTTTATTTCTTTTTTGTTCTCTAATGTATGTGCTTTGTTTGTTTCTCTTGTGATTAATAACCAATTATGGTAGTTTGAAACTCAAGCAACCATATAAGTTTATCATATTTTGATCTTGTTGATCATTGATCTCTCTCTCTCTCTCCCTATATTCATATCTTTATGTGTATTAGGTTTCATATTTACATGAAAAATTTCAATTGATATACCGGCTCAATTTTAGAAATTTACTTTTGCTGGTCAAAATTCATAGTTGATTTTGTAGGTGCAAAAGTTAATTTAATGATTTTTTGATAAACATGAACATGACATAACTTTACGGAGTAACTATTGAGCATGAATAAGCAAAAGAATCATGGAGGAATTCTAGTTGCATTCAGTTATAAATTAATTTAACTATAGAGCATGAATAAGCATAAGAATCATGGATGAATTGTAGTTGCATTTGGTTATAAATTAATTTAAACTAAATGATAAACTTAAAACAAATAAATGACGAACATTTCAAATTTTGAACAAACAAACTACCAGCCTTGCACACATGTAATCTTATCATCACTACAACAAAACATGCTTTTTACAATGGGCAATGCCCGTTGTAATATGTGTTCCACAACGGGCAGCGGACCGTTGTAATAGGCGATGTTGTAATAGGTCACTCATATATTACAACGGGCATTGCCCGTTGTAATATGGAATATTGCAACGGTTTCTGACCGTTGCAAAATAAATGCAAATTTTAAAAAAAAATACAGCAACATACCTTCATACCAATAATGAATAATTTAACGAGTAATAAATATTATCATAAAACAACCAAAATCACATTCGAAAAGACTAAAAGCTAGAGTCATAAAATTCCAAGACATTCCAAAAAGTTAGATAAGTTTACATTGACATAGTTCTAATATACACTATTTTCATTTATTTAGTTCTCTACCCAATTCTCTACCTAGTTCTCTGCACCATTTCACATTTACAAACAAACCACCCACCACAGTCATTCACTTCCTCCATATTTAACTAACTTCTCCCTCATACAACTGTGCATTTTCCTTCTGCACACTTTAAACATTGCACTACCCAAACCACTTCGCTACTTAGATAGGCACTGTGCATGTGCCTTCAAACATCAGTAGTTTCATCTCTTCCTACAACTCTTCACTTCCCCATCTAACTCTATAACATTCACAGTGACTGTAACGACCCGGGATTTTCGAACCCGAAAATTCCAGATAGTTAGGAGAAAAAGAAAAGAGATAGAAGAAAGAAACAGAAAGAAGAACAGAAACACGACATCTCACATTCGCAGCGGATAAAATATAATATCAAATAATATTCTTTATACAAAGAAAGCTGTATCAGTCAATTACTTTTTAATACATCAGAGTTACAACATTCACAAATGTACTAGACAGTTAAAATTAACATGTCTCAGACAACTATAATATCACAACGGAATATACTCCATACGTTCCTGCCATCCAGCTCGCCTCCTGAGCTCCAGAACGTCCTTCATGAAATCTGTAATACTCGGTCTGACCCGAGCATTACATCAAAGTAACACCCGGGTCAGGCTGGAAACCAGCGTGAGTAAACTTATCTAACATGAAATTTCAATCCATAGAACTTATTTAAACCCGGGGTAACTCGTACTTTACTACAAGTAAACAACTTATATAATCATCACTTATTTTCACACAACAATATCTAAGTACTGTTACTTAGTTAAAATAGTCATGTTACTTAATTTATTCCATTCCAACCTATTTGACTCCATAATCAAATTTACAAAGAATTATAGCAGATCACTAATCGAAGTGGTTTTCGGATATTACTGATATCCGACCCCGGTCTCTTCGACTTCAAATGTCATCCTTTTTAAGCTAAGATGTTTAAGTTAAACAATTTAATTTAAATTCAGGATATCATATTCACATAACAATTATATCATAGATAAATAACTTACATTATCACAATTCATCTGAACATCTCATATCACAGAGCATCATAATCACATATCCGATATATCAAATATTCCAAGGCATTCAATATTACTCAATCATCCATAAGTAAGATCAATTCATTTCACAAATTAACTATCTTAAACCATTACAGTAATTAATCCTTAATTACTTCATTAATTAATTAACTATATTTAATTACATTAATCCTTAATTAATTACAATTAATTAAGTTTACTTTAATCACTTATTATTGATTAATTAGTTTATTTAATCAATCTTTAATTACATCATTAATTATATTAATTAATGATCCTTAATTATTCTTAATTAATTATCTTATTTAAATTAATTACATTTAATAATTTAATCTTTAATTAGTCACATTTATTAATCACCTTTGATTAATCTCATTTAGTAATTAACTTCCCTTAATTACTTCTTTACATAAATTAATTACTACTTAATTAATTATCCTTTAATTAATCCCTTGATTAATTATTCAAAGTAATTAACTCAAATTACTTTCATTATCTCCATTTAATTATATTCAGTAATTATCTTTAATTACTTCCTAAGTAATTACTCTTCACTAATTACATTTAAGTAATTATACTTATCAATTTCATATTGATTAATAAATCTAATTGATTATTAAAATTTATCATATTAATTTATTATTTAATAATCCCTAATTAATGATCTCTCACTAATTAACAATTCTTTATTTAAGTAATTAAACTTAAATCAACCAAATAAATTAATTCTTAATTACAGATTAATTAAGTTCTAATTTCTAAATCAATTTCTTAATTAATCTTTAATCACTTGATTAATTAATTTCTAACCATTTATTAATAATCTATACTTATTTAAATAAATGATCCTTAATTCCAAATTAATTAACCCTTAATTTATTTACTTATAAATCTTAATTATTTAATTAATTAACACTAAACCATTAATTAATCAAATTAATAAATTATTCTTTAATTACCTTATTAATTTAATGAATCCTAAATCATTAAATCTCTAAATTAAAGTATTAACCTTATAACTACTTTAATTATCATTAACAAAGGCTTTAAAACATTTTACTTCTAAATCTTTCTTTTAATTCATTTTAAATTAAAGATTTAAAATAATTTACAATTTACTTTAACCAAGACTTAAATCAATTTATAAAATCTTTTTAAATCCAAATGTTAAGAACACTTAACATTTATAAAAGAAATTTATAAGATTTTTAAACCCATTCATTTAAAATTCAAACCTTTTTAAATTATACTTTAAACAATTTAAATTTGAAAACTTTCTTTTATTTCAAACTGGAATGCAGATTAAACTTTGATTCCAGATTAACTTTAGATTTTAAAACCTACTTACATTTAAATCCTCATTTTAAAATTCAAACCTTTTAACCATTTTAAAGTAGTTAAAACAATTTAAATTTAAAAACTTAAATTATTCCAAAACTAAGATTCAAACTAAATTAGATTCTAGATTAAACTTTGATTTAAACTTAGTTTAAATCTCTTCTTTACATTTTAAAATTTTAGTTTTAAATTTAAAACTGACAGGTTTTAAAACCTGTACACAGTAATTTGACTCGAGCCTATACTACAATTGCTTCGAGTCCAACCCCACGTTACTTCGAGTTAAATGCTCGAATCACTCGAGTACACTTCTCTGCCAAAACCAATCTCCACCCGTATTCAAATCATCACCGTGCACGTGCACGGTGACGCCGCTCCACTTCGATCACCGGAGATGATCTCCTCAAGTCAACATTCACCTTCATATCCAAACTCGATCACCAAAGCTTTGACATCAACTCGTATTCGAAAACGAGTATCCCATCACCATCAAGAACAGGAACCCAAAGCCTGGATAAACGCTCGAATCCACCTTTCCGATCACTGGAGCACCCGGCCTTCCAGCCACGTCTTCGCAAGTCTTTCCGCTACCAGTTCCCAGAGTCTGGTAGAACTCGATCCTCCAGAGACAACGTGATGACCACTTTTCCGACCAATTCAAAAACTAGGTCTACATACTTTCTCGATCAACCCTCATCGCCACAGAAGCCTACACACCAATCCGACATTTTTCCTAAGGTCTCCGTTCATCACTCCACCTTCAGAAAGAATCCTGACCTCTCCGATCATCGAGATCACCAGGGAACCCCCAAAACCCAACTTCTGATCAAACCAGAACTGCACATTCATCCTTAAGCTAAAAATTATGATTTTATTTTTAAAATTCATGATTTTAGTTAAGCATTCAGTCTATAACCCTGAATTAATGTATTAGAGAGTTTGAATTTTTCACTTATACAAGACTTGCTCTGTTGTTTTGATTTTCAGAGCCATTTAAGTTTATTTTAACTTAAGTAAAATTTTAAACACTAACTCATGATTAAATAAACAAATATTGTTTGAATCCTAAGTTCTACTAAAGATCAGATAAGGAGATAATGAAATTTGATTAAAATTTAGCTTCTGAACTAAGAACAGGCAGAACAAATATAACTACAACCATGCATCTATACATCCATATCTATACATAGAAATTTCAATCCTATTCATTCATACAATACACATTTTATTCCAGAAATCCACATGCAAACATATATCATATACTTAAGTTTAAAATGAATGTTACTCACTTTACTTCACGCATAAATCACAGATATCAAGTTATAGATTAGACTAAGTATTTTAAGATAGTAGTTTACTCACTTTTGAAATGAACAGAGAAGCCTATATGAAATCTGGAAATGCTTCTGATGATTCGAATCTAGAATTTGTACTTGAATTTGATTTTGAATCAGGTTGAACTGCTACTTGATTTTGATACTTCTTTGTTGAGTTGAACTGAATTGGATTTGCTTAACTTCAGGTTTGAGAATTTGTAAAAGTTGAAGTAGTTTGATTTTATTTCTTCTCTGGATTTAGTATACAGACCTTGTTTTCTTTGTTTTTAAAATTGAAGATGTAAAAGAAATGGGAGGAGAAGAGTATAGATATATTTATAACTTGATTATGATTTTATTAAATAAAAGAAAATAAATAAAATTGTGACACTTGTTTAAATGCATGTTAATAACCTTACACTTGTTATAATGTATTGAGAATTTGTTTACATTTGTAATTATCATGTATTAATTATTATAATATGTTTTTTTTTTATAAATCTTTATATTTATTTTCTATTTAGATAATACGTTTTCTTAATTTATATTTGCAAAATCTTTTAAGGAAACTAATATAAACTAATTATATACTAAATAAAATCATATATATATATATTATTTTTAAATCCAATTTATTTTAAGATATTTATTTTTTTGAATTTCAAATTCAAATCCAAATTCAATTTAAAATCAGCTCATTTAAATATATATATTTAAACAACACATATTTAGTTTGTTAGAAAATAATATCTTTCTAGTTAAAATCTTCTTATGTCTATATATATACACAATCCTTACTATTTGTTTTAAAAGATTAATTTGTAAAATTTTAAGTAATTATATTAGAAGATTATAAAATATTTATTCCAATATCTAAAATCAAATTTTTTATTATATTTTCAATTTTACTTACATATCCAGATATCTTTTATTATCAGAATTTTATCTGTTCAATTGATTTAAAACAGTTAATTATCCAATTATCTAATGTCCCAAAATCCGGGTTATCACATTCCTTCCCCCTTAGAATCTTTTCGTCCTCGAAAAGGAACGAAGCCAAAATTTTATTAAAATACTTAATATCATAAAAGTTTTCTATTTGAATATTTTAAAACACTTTAAAATCTATATAATATTGCCAAAATAGTTTTATAAAAATATCATTTTATAACTCGATGTTTCAACAAGTCCATCCTTGTTCCCACAGAAATTCGATCATACGTTGATCAGACGTAGGACTGAAAATCTATAAGTACTTGGCAGACCCGTTTTCAACACCCAATGAAAATACTTTGGAAAATAATTTATTGAAAATATAGAAAACATTTTTGAAAATAGAGGAAACATCTTTGGTGAGAATGCTCTGGAAATCATCACCCCCATCCATGGTCGCAGTTAACCCGATGGTTACGTTGCCGTCCCGGCAAAATCCACAGATAACTGTAGGTCTCCGCGCTCCTCGATTACGCCATAGAACCCGCTACAGATCGCAGTTATACCCGGGCCTTACATTGCTATCACAGCACAAACCCATATAACTGTAGGCATCAGCGCCACCGAATTTCGCTGCCAAATAATGAAACTTCTCCCACATAGGTCGCAGTCTACCGATATAAAATCAAACGCAGACTGTTGGCTCTCAGCGGCACAAACGACTTTCGCTATGTTACCATAGTGTCACAGTCTACCGATATAAAATCAAACGTAGACAGTTGGCTCTCAGCGGCACACATGACTTTCGCTATGGTCTGCAGTAGATCGCAGTGACATCGAGTTAAACTGTCGTCACAGCATAACCCAAATGCCTCTGTGGGCACCAGCCCCTCGACTTTCGCTACACAAATAATCCTCAGGAACTAGTTTGTCCGGACTCCTCACAGGATCAACTTTAGAATCCCCCCTTGGGGTTCAAGGCAGTACCACCCAGTGGCACTCCTGAGAAGTTCATTTCAAGGAAGCGCCTTTTTTCCCAGAGCTATTTTCAAAACACTTTGTACTATACACTTATAGTATCTTCAAATCATATCCTTTATGATTTATCAAAATCTCATTTACTCAAAATCGATTACCAAAATCGATAATTCTCAAACTAGGCTTTCCAAATTCCCAAAATTGATTTTCCCAAAAATCAAAAGCCATTTCCAAATTCATAGGTTCTCAAAACCTTTTTCAAAATCATTCTCATAAGATCCTCTTTATATATATAGATATATATACTTTTAAAAATCTTTGGATCACTTCAAACTTGTATAAACCTCTTTTATACTTCTAATATTTCAAAACCCTTTTTTCCTGGCAATAGATTCAACAAGGGAAGATTTATCTTATGTATACACAACTTTGTTTATTCCTAATCAAATATTCAAATTTGATTATTCTTTTATAAAGTTATTAACCATATTACTTTTCATTTCCAAAAACCATTTTACAGTTTTTTTTTTTATTCACAATTTCAATATCAATTTCATTCAAACCCGTACGATGTCCACATATCATCCGTACGCAATATCAATCTGATCGCTTTTCGATCACACAATTTCTCTTCCGAACTAGCATTGTCCACCCGACTTCCTAGTGCGGACTCAGATCTGGTTTCTTGATCAGAAACCGTCATTCTCCTTGCATAGTCACAACTACGATAGAGAATATCCAGAACCAATCAAAAACCCATATCCAGGTTCGCCATCGAAAATCGAGCGAAAAATCCCAACTCGGATCGATAATACTATCTCGAAATTCTGTGTTTGAATCTGGATCAAATCACTTATGCGAATAGAATAATATACGTATATCCTACGTATTTATCTTTATTGATTAGTAGCTAAATCAATTCTCTTTTCTATTCACATTTCCTTTAATTCCATTTACTTATTCTCAATTGCTTCTATTTCCAATTGAGTTATTACTTCAATTACAAACAGTTTGAACTCTGATCTATTAAATTTAAAAATAGCTTGAAAAAGTTTAAAATAGATAAGTAGTTGAAAAATAGTTATTAGTTTGTAAAATAGCTGTAAAATAGTTAAGTAGATATAAAATAGTTAGATAATTGCAAAATAGATTTAAAATAGTGATTAGATGTAGGTAACTGAAAAATAGTAATTAGTTTATAAGACAGTTTCAAAATAGTAGTTCCAAAATAATTGTAAAATAAGTATGAGATAGTTTGGGGTTTAAGAAGAAAGATTATATAGTAAATAGTTTGGAAAAATATATTTGTATTAAAACAATTTATTTTGAAAATAATCCAGAGCCAAACTGTTCAATTCTCATCAATTCAATTTAAATTTCCATCTCCATTTAAATTAACTCAATTGCAATTTAAATAACTTCAATTTCCATTGAAATTGATTTAATCCCAATTCAAGTTATTTATTCAAACTTATTTAACTTCCTTCAAGTTAAATTTACTTAATCCGGTCAACTTTTCACAATTTGAATTCCCATTCAAATTTTAAACTTCAGATTAACAGTCTTTCCCCTTTTAAGTTTAAAAACTTACTTTACTTTGGGTTTTACATCACATTCCAATTTAAAACTCAACACTAAGTGTTTATTTCAAATCATCATTGGTATTATGTATATTCCTCATATATACATTTTCTTTACACACCAAGTTATACTTTAAATTTTAAACCATTCTTGGTTTTTAATTTCAAAACAAATTTCTTTAAAACGATCTCAAGTTTTCTGGACTTAGATTTAAAACTTCACAATTTTAAATTATCTTCAATTCCAATTTATAAGTTATACTCACTTAAATGTTACTTCTCTAAACATTTCATTTTGCTTAATCATTTACCACATTTCATTATCGACCATCTATGATAATAACCAAGATTATCATATCTGGAAACCAATTCATTATTATCTTTATTCTTGATAACACTTCTACAAATTCAAGATTTAATTTCGGTTTAAATTCATTTCAAACTTATCTTCATTCAATTTTAATTTCGTTGTATTTCTATTACCACTTAATTCTTATTATCTTATTTAATTCCAATGATTCAACACCAATTTCTTTAATATATTAAAAGAAATATTGCTTTATATATCAAATATAATCTTATATAAAAATCATTTGAAATCTTTATATATGAAAATAACAAATACGCTCTCATATATATATACACTCAACTCGTTCTAGGGTACCATTGACCCTATCTTTAACGAGTAATCTCAACAGAGCCAAGGTTCTCGCTTAACCTCGCTCTGATACCAACTGTAACGACCCGGGATTTTCGAACCCGAAAATTCCAGATAGTTAGGAGAAAAAGAAAAGAGATAGAAGAAAGAAACAGAAAGAAGAACAGAAACACGACATCTCACATTCGCAGCGGATAAAATATAATATCAAATAATATTCTTTATACAAAGAAAGCTGTATCAGTCAATTACTTTTTAATACATCAGAGTTACAACATTCACAAATGTACTAGACAGTTAAAATTAACATGTCTCAGACAACTATAATATCACAACGGAATATACTCCATACGTTCCTGCCATCCAGCTCGCCTCCTGAGCTCCAGAACGTCCTTACCTGAAATCTGTAATACTCGGTCTGACCCGAGCATTACATCAAAGTAACACCCGGGTCAGGTTGGAAACCAGCGTGAGTAAACTTATCTAACATGAAATTTCAATCCATAGAACTTATTTAAACCCGGGGTAACTCGTACTTTACTACAAGTAAACAACTTATATAATCATCACTTATTTTCACACAACAATATCTAAGTACTGTTACTTAGTTAAAATAGTCATGTTACTTAATTTATTCCATTCCAACCTATTTGACTCCATAATCAAATTTACAAAGAATTATAGCAGATCACTAATCGAAGTGGTTTTCGGATATTACTGATATCCGACCCCGGTCTCTTCGACTTCAAATGTCATCCTTTTTAAGCTAAGATGTTTAAGTTAAACAATTTAATTTAAATTCAGGATATCATATTCACATAACAATTATATCATAGATAAATAACTTACATTATCACAATTCATCTGAACATCTCATATCATAGAGCATCATAATCACATATCCGATATATCAAATATTCCAAGGCATTCAATATTACTCAATCATCCATAAGTAAGATCAATTCATTTCACAAATTAACTATCTTAAACCATTACAGTAATTAATCCTTAATTACTTCATTAATTAATTAACTATATTTAATTACATTAATCCTTAATTAATTACAATTAATTAAGTTTACTTTAATCACTTATTATTGATTAATTAGTTTATTTAATCAATCCTTAATTACATCATTAATTATATTAATTAATGATCCTTAATTATTCTTAATTAATTATCTTATTTAAATTAATTACATTTAATAATTTAATCTTTAATTAGTCACATTTATTAATCACCTTTGATTAATCTCATTTAGTAATTAACTTCCCTTAATTACTTCTTTACATAAATTAATTACTACTTAATTAATTATCCTTTAATTAATCCCTTGATTAATTATTCAAAGTAATTAACTCAAATTACTTTCATTATCTCCATTTAATTATATTCAGTAATTATCTTTAATTACTTCCTAAGTAATTACTCTTCACTAATTACATTTAAGTAATTATACTTATCAATTTCATATTGATTAATAAATCTAATTGATTATTAAAATTTATCATATTAATTTATTATTTAATAATCCCTAATTAATGATCTCTCACTAATTAACAATTCTTTATTTAAGTAATTAAACTTAAATCAACCAAATAAATTAATTCTTAATTACAGATTAATTAAGTTCTAATTTCTAAATCAATTTCTTAATTAATCTTTAATCACTTGATTAATTAATTTCTAACCATTTATTAATAATCTATACTTATTTAAATAAATGATCCTTAATTCCAAATTAATTAACCCTTAATTTATTTACTTATAAATCTTAATTATTTAATTAATTAACACTAAACCATTAATTAATCAAATTAATAAATTATTCTTTAATTACCTTATTAATTTAATGAATCCTAAATCATTAAATCTCTAAATTAAAGTATTAACCTTATAACTACTTTAATTATCATTAACAAAGGCTTTAAAACATTTTACTTCTAAATCTTTCTTTTAATTCATTTTAAATTAAAGATTTAAAATAATTTACAATTTACTTTAACCAAGACTTAAATCAATTTATAAAATCTTTTTAAATCCAAATGTTAAGAACACTTAACATTTATAAAAGAAATTTATAAGATTTTTAAACCCATTCATTTAAAATTCAAACCTTTTTAAATTATACTTTAAACAATTTAAATTTGAAAACTTTCTTTTATTTCAAACTGGAATGCAGATTAAACTTTGATTCCAGATTAACTTTAGATTTTAAAACCTACTTACATTTAAATCCTCATTTTAAAATTCAAACCTTTTAACCATTTTAAAGTAGTTAAAACAATTTAAATTTAAAAACTTAAATTATTCCAAAACTAAGATTCAAACTAAATTAGATTCCAGATTAAACTTTGATTTAAACTTAGTTTAAATCTCTTCTTTACATTTTAAAATTTTAGTTTTAAATTTAAAACTGACAGGTTTTAAAACCTGTACACAGTAATTTGACTCGAGCCTATACTACAATTGCTTCGAGTCCAACCCCACGTTACTTCGAGTTAAATGCTCGAATCACTCGAGTACACTTCTCTGCCAAAACCAATCTCCACCCGTATTCAAATCATCACCGTGCACGTGCACGGTGACGCCGCTCCACTTCGATCACCGGAGATGATCTCCTCAAGTCAACATTCACCTTCATATCCAAACTCGATCACCAAAGCTTTGACATCAACTCGTATTCGAAAACGAGTATCCCATCACCATCAAGAACAGGAACCCAAAGCCTGGATAAACGCTCGAATCCACCTTTCCGATCACTGGAGCACCCGGCCTTCCAGCCACGTCTTCGCAAGTCTTTCCGCTACCAGTTCCCAGAGTCTGGTAGAACTCGATCCTCCAGAGACAACGTGATGACCACTTTTCCGACCAATTCAAAAACTAGGTCTACATACTTTCTCGATCAACCCTCATCGCCACAGAAGCCTACACACCAATCCGACATTTTTCCTAAGGTCTCCGTTCATCACTCCACCTTCAGAAAGAATCCTGACCTCTCCGATCATCGAGATCACCAGGGAACCCCCAAAACCCAACTTCTGATCAAACCAGAACTGCACATTCATCCTTAAGCTAAAAATTATGATTTTATTTTTAAAATTCATGATTTTAGTTAAGCATTCAGTCTATAACCCTGAATTAATGTATTAGAGAGTTTGAATTTTTCACTTATACAAGACTTGCTCTGTTGTTTTGATTTTCAGAGCCATTTAAGTTTATTTTAACTTAAGTAAAATTTTAAACACTAACTCATGATTAAATAAACAAATATTGTTTGAATCCTAAGTTCTACTAAAGATCAGATAAGGAGATAATGAAATTTGATTAAAATTTAGCTTCTGAACTAAGAACAGGCAGAACAAATATAACTACAACCATGCATCTATACATCCATATCTATACATAGAAATTTCAATCCTATTCATTCATACAATACACATTTTATTCCAGAAATCCACATGCAAACATATATCATATACTTAAGTTTAAAATGAATGTTACTCACTTTACTTCACGCATAAATCACAGATATCAAGTTATAGATTAGACTAAGTATTTTAAGATAGTAGTTTACTCACTTTTGAAATGAACAGAGAAGCCTATATGAAATCTGGAAATGCTTCTGATGATTCGAATCTGGAATTTGTACTTGAATTTGATTTTGAATCAGGTTGAACTGCTACTTGATTTTGATACTTCTTTGTTGAGTTGAACTGAATTGGATTTGCTTAACTTCAGGTTTGAGAATTTGTAAAAGTTGAAGTAGTTTGATTTTATTTCTTCTCTGGATTTAGTATACAGACCTTGTTTTCTTTGTTTTTAAAATTGAAGATGTAAAAGAAATGGGAGGAGAAGAGTATAGATATATTTATAACTTGATTATGATTTTATTAAATAAAAGAAAATAAATAAAATTGTGACACTTGTTTAAATGCATGTTAATAACCTTACACTTGTTATAATGTATTGAGAATTTGTTTACATTTGTAATTATCATGTATTAATTATTATAATATGTTTTTTTTATATAAATCTTTATATTTATTTTCTATTTAGATAATACGTTTTCTTAATTTATATTTGCAAAATCTTTTAAGGAAACTAATATAAACTAATTATATACTAAATAAAATCATATATATATATATTATTTTTAAATCCAATTTATTTTAAGATATTTATTTTTTTGAATTTCAAATTCAAATCCAAATTCAATTTAAAATCAGCTCATTTAAATATATATATTTAAACAACACATATTTAGTTTGTTAGAAAATAATATCTTTCTAGTTAAAATCTTCTTATGTCTATATATACACACAATCCTTACTATTTGTTTTAAAAGATTAATTTGTAAAATTTTAAGTAATTATATTAGAAGATTATAAAATATTTATTCCAATATCTAAAATCAAATTTTTTATTATATTTTCAATTTTACTTACATATCCAGATATCTTTTATTATCAGAATTTTATCTGTTCAATTGATTTAAAACAGTTAATTATCCAATTATCTAATGTCCCAAAATCCGGGTTATCACAGTGACCATCAAAACCATCCAACTACCTGATCACCACTCCTCCTTTTCACCAAACCAAACAACAACTTCATCAAACAATCACTGCAACTGTCTACTTCTATAACCATCATCACAATCACCCCCTTAGCAAACAACCATCACCCACATCCATCATACACAGCGCTTGTCCCTCCTCCTTCAATACTACAACTCTTCCTACGAACAGTGCATACAACTGCACAGCCTACATCAACTCCCTGACCAACAGCGCTTCCATCAATGGAGAACATGTGAAAAAAAATGCAGAAAAAGGGGCAAGTGACCATGTTGAAACTGAGCAATTTGCAGACCTGCACTTGACAATGTGTTACTACTGAAAATGATAGCTTTATACAGCCATATTCAACAATAATGTAACTACAAGATCTCATATAGCAAAAAGGCAAATCGATAATGTGTAGACACGGAAATTAGTAAAAGCAAATCTGAATATTTCAACACAAAAATTAAGAAGAAAGAAAATAGCTAACATCAATAAGGGAATAAAGTAGATGCGTAAGATGCATCTGGCAGCAGTATATTCTAGTTGGAATACATCAAAGTGTACAAAACCAAATGAAAATGGGAAAAGTCTCATTTATTGGAAACTGTCTTTCAATTAACAAAAATTTGAAACATTGAATGGTTTTTAACAATATATGGGATGCCAAAGTCCATGCAATGCGTTAACTTGTAGCAGTGTAGCATAAGTAATGAACAGAAATGGTTAGTGAAAGTTATAAAGGTAATTAATAAAAAAATGAGTCACTGCAGTAGCATAAGTTAAGGCAGAATCGGCCAGCACAAACATCGATGTTGGAGAAAAATGGAAGTAAACTTCAGCCAGGCTTATAGGGTCAGCTAATCTAACTAAAGTAGAAATTAGAAGCATAACAAAGAGAAAAAAATAAAGTAAACATCAATACTGCCAATGGTATTGTTTCTGTTGATATTAGCCAGGGAAAAGCACAATCAAAAGGGAGTTTCAAAAGGTCGGCAGTGTTAGGAAAGAAAGGTAAGAGTTACGCCTAAGGTGCAATGGTATTCAGTTGAGAACCAATTAAGTAAACAAAATAAATTTTTTGATAATTGAACATCGAATAGCAGTTGCCTTCAATATGAAATGGTAATAAAACACGTTGCATTTGTGAAGTTAGAAATCCTTGCTAATGTAAATCAAATTGCAAACGAAGCTATGGACACATAGCGCATGGAAATTTTTAAATATGTGTGATAGCAGGTTAACTAAATGCGCAGTTCAAGTCACAGAGGCATACATAAGAAGTCACGGTTGAAATAGTGAATATTATTTAGCATGAAATTCATATAAATGTTGTTATATATTTTGTGTAATATTACATAAAATAGAGTTGTTTGCTGCCAATGCAATAGATTTTGAGTTTGGATGCTGTCTAATATGAATCCATCATTGGCAATGGTGAAACTAATATACCAATTCTATGTTTTTTAGTTTAGCAAGGTCTAAAAAAAGAAGCAAAAAGGGCAAGTTCAAGAAATGAAACCTTGAATGGTTAAGAGAGAGAATTAAGGAGGAAAAAAAAGGCTTGGAAGTGTTTGAAAATACATCAACATTCTTTATTTCAAAGTCGGAGCTATGAGCCAAGCATGTGTTTCCAAATGTTTCACAAGGCCCACTTGTTCCATGAAGTCTGTTCCACAAAGAAAAATAGATTAACGCTAGTATGCTGAAAGATGGTAATCCAAATATCCGGAATAATGAATCAGCAAAAAAAATTCATTTTTGAATCCAACTCAAAAATATCAACTACACGACTACTTACAGATCCTCTTCCAGGCTTAGTGCAAAACCTCCACCACCTCTGAAAGCCAATAAATCTTTCACACACATGTAATAGTATCTATTTGCACCTATGCAATCACCACTGTTAGTATATTCTATTAAAATAACAAACCGAGTGTCTAATGTCCATTCAACTTGAAAAACCATTCTCAATAAAAATGCTACTGGTATGGGCAACAAAATACTTTCAAGAATTTGCCATGAAAGATCTCAACAACTACTTCTAAAAAACAACAAAATGGAAGCAGACGGTTGACAAATTCTCTACTTCACATTCTAACATACAGATAATACCAGAAAATTGAAGTTCCAGATTTCCATTTCAGTTTAAAAATTACAAGTTGCTGGTTATCATTTTCTACTTCACAGTTCACTAATAATGCATCAAACACTCAAACAATGATAGAGTTATGAACATGCTAGCCTGATACTGATTATTCAAGGGAAAGTCAGCCATGGGATAATGCTGTAAGAAAACCAAGAAAGCAGCACTAACTACAACTCATACCAGTAGCTCTAAATAACCTTGGCTCTCCATGAACTGTAGAGAAGACAAATGTTTGGTTTGACCCCTGTCCGTGCAAAATGCAATACCAATACCATGACATCAAATTATGTATATAATAGAAATACATTTCATAATAAGTATGATTACTAGGATACAAAAAGAACCCTTATCATCTGGTCAAATTTCTGAATTAGAACTAGAAGAAATAAGAGTGAAAATACGAATGATGGACAAATCCCTGAAACGTGTATCCACATATCAGAACTGACTAATATCATTTAACAATAGAACCGACTAATATCATTTTCCTACATACACAACATATGAAACAAAAAAAAAATCAACCCCACGTAACACTTGTATAACCATGAAACAGATAAAATATTAACAAATATCTTCTCATATGCGCTATAATCATTGAAATCATTCTCTGCTCACCACTCTTGCACTGTTATTAAAGCTAGGACTCACTTCTAATGATTATTGTATGGTATATTAAACTGCTGTAGCAACAATTCATTATAGTTCTATATGAATTATGCCAAACCTAAATGCTTGCAATATAATATGTTTGCACATGTGGGACAGACTTTTAAACTTAAGATGCAGTATGACTTTCTAGTAATATGATGTTTGACATAATTATAAAACATTGCATTACCTTACCTTTAGAAAATATTATTTACTATCAGATTTATATTGTAAGATAAATTCATTTAACCGTAAGCTACATATTTCTTTGGTTTCACCATTACTGATACTGGAAAAAGATTAATCAGTTTTCTGTAACCCCGCATATTTTCAAATTATATATGTTGAGTACACGATTTGTTATGATACAAATATTGCATTTAATCAATTAAATTAAGACACAATATATATTGTTACAAACACATTTTTTATTAAAATGATTGAACTAAAAATTATAGAGAGTACTTGATATATGCGGCTATACAATGTAATTAATCAAACGTATTTTGCAAACTATATATAGAAATTACCCGATTGTTATGATCGCAGATATGAAGCATTAATTTGATTATATTACAAAACTTTGATTGCTCTAGTGACCAACAGCACTAATTACTTCAGCCCACTACCAAAACTAATCACTTCTGCCTGCATACTTCACGACCAAACACCTGTCTTCCTCCTCTTATCACCCGCAACCTGAAACCCTCAATCGCCAAATCGCAACCCAAATCCCCTCTGCAACACACAATTCAACCTAAGTATCTCTTCCATCAACCCGCGAACCCAATTCCAGACCTCCCCTGAAATCGCGACACATCTACAATCATCCGCGACCACTTGAACGACCTCACAAGTCGAGCAAACCCGCCTCCATTCCCAAAATCGTGACACGACTCCACGCAACCTCAAAATCTATGCGACGACAGCTACAAGAGTCAGGCATCGCAAAGTCAAATAACCAAAGTCAATTATTCCTAAAGCCCTAGATGGCGGCTTCAATTTTTCCCAAAGCCCTAATTTGGAGCAAAGATGAACGAGCAAAGGCACAAGCCAACATTTTTACGGAGTGAAGGAGGGGAGGAAATAAAAGGGCCGGCCTTGTTTTGTTAATAAAGGGTGTAGTATAATTGAAAATTAGGGTAATTTGTGACCGTTGTAATTTGGCACCTTTTACAACGGGCATTTTGTGACCGTTGTAAAGTTGGCATCTATTACAACGGGCCTGAATGGACCGTTGTAATAGCCTTCTATTACAACAGGCAATCAATGCCCATTATAAAAAAGGCGTTATATATGACATCTTTTACAACGGGCCTGAATGGACCGTTGTAATAGCCTTCTATTACAACGGGCAACCAATGCCCGAGTAAAAAGGGCGTTGTAATAGGGTATTTTTGTTGTAGTGCATGTACATTAGTATACTTATTTTTGTTGTAAGATGAAGTAGTATAAGTTGCATTGGTATATGTCTGAAATTCAACTTGGATACAAGTGATGCATAATGCTGAAATTATCATTCGCATTGTTGCTCATTCATGAAATAACGGAAGCTATTGCCACTGATATGAAAAAACTGTACAAAATTGCAGGTTCTTTTGGAATCAAAAAAAATTTGGATAAAGTTATTGTATGGCATCTATGTAAAGTATGACGAAAGCCTGGACTACTCATATTCATGTTGATAAGAAAGCAAGACTTAAACATTTTAAGCTTCAAAATTAATGAGATGAACTTATGCTTAACATATATGTGAAAAGAGGTCTATTGGTATATTTATGCTTTCCATTTAAAGCTATTTGTTAGAAAATTTTCATATACGGGAGAAAAAGGTTAGCTGTTATATATATTATTTTCATTTAAAACTATTTGATAAATAATAAAAGGTGTTTTGCATAGAAGGTTCCTATTTCTAATGTTGTTACAAGAAAAGTCCATATAGTATGTAATTTAGATCTCTGTTTTTTCTAAATCAGAAAGCGCAAACTAGCTTGGAGTTTCCTGATAGAAAGTGCAAACTAACTTGCGCTCTTTAAAAATTTCAAAAAAAAAATTAAAATCAGAAAACCGCAAGGTACCTTGTATTTTCTGTCAGAAAAGTGCAAGGAACCTTGCACTTTTCTATTTTTCAAAAATAGGGACCAAATTTACATTTTTGCAGGGACTTTTTTTATAACAACATAAAAGGAAGGGCCCTATTGCTCTTTTCTTGATAATAAAATGTGAGGAAGAGGGAAGTTGTGGTGAAAAGATCAGGCCCATTTGAGGTTAACTACATTATGGGTGCCATGTTAAAGTTCCATAAACTAAAAACAATTTACTAACCGGAGCATGCATTATTAATTACTACAAGTATAGATAATGAATATTTTATAAAGCTCTTCATTACTAATTTTAGTTATGGCATTTGAATAAAGGATCTTAAGTGGAAATTGACCAAAGCACATAAATGTATTCTAAATTATACTGATGTGGATGTTCTCTTTTTTTATGTACTGTGAATGTACTTTTAGATTCAAGCATCAGAAATCGCTTTCAAGCTTAAGGCATTGCATCTTCTGAAGTGTGGATGGCACTGTGTCCACCTTATGTAAAAAAACAAAAATGATCTCATGGCTCATTTTCACCATCAGCTAAATTTCACTTTACAAGGTTACATAACCAAAATGAAACAATTGACTGTATAGCATAAGAATTTTTAAATGGGAAAGTACCTAAATATAAATAAGTGGAAGTTAGGGTGGCATCCCTATTTTGAAACGTTATATAAGTTTCCCCCATCCAAAGTTTCTCCTACTTTTTATGTCTTTATTTCTTCATTTCTTCTTTCTCTGTTAAAATCGATTTCAAAATTTCGATCGGAGTCGTCAAAGTCGTCTCTATAACTAAGATCGTCTTCATAGTCAATCAAGATCGACATCGCAAAATCATACTAACAAGATTGTGTTTGATTCGATTTATTAAATTTTCAATATCGTCTTCATCAAATTATGTACGAGTGTCTTTTTGTGTTTACCAAATTTATTGTGATAAAATAATTATTTCAATGTTCGTTGCTTTTACTTCTATATTTTGTTGTTGATTTTTTATAACATCTTGCTGAATTAAATCATGTAATCTTTCTTCATAGATGGCGCCATCTCTTTTGACAATAGCTGTGCAAATAAATATTTCTAAACTGAATATAGCATCTTGGTGAATTGTTATTCATTATTGTGCAAACAAGCAATTCTGAATTGATGGTGCTAGGTTTATTGTTCATTGTTGTAATTTGTATATAGCATCTTGCTGAATTGAATTCTGAAAAAGGATAGAATGCTATGTATTTATTTTAGCGAACTTTTATGCAATTTTGAATTTTACAGTCAAATACATATCAGCCGACATATATTTGCTTGATATATACTCAGCTGTCAAATATTTTAGTTTTGTTTGCTTTTTTTATCCTTTTCTTTTAATATATTGTATTTGTATTTCTCTAGGTTTTCTTCTATTGGTGTTCTTGTTATTTTTATGTTGGGCATCGATACTTACAGCAAAAGGCTTGGTTTTAGTGATTCTATGTTGAGATTGAGAGAAGATATATGTGAACATTTGCCTGAATTAACACCTAGTTCTATTGAATTGGTTTACGAAAGAGATAGTATGAAAAGAGTGATTGAAACTAATTTTGATTTGTATAGTATATTATTGGTTGTTAGTCAGAGTCGTGAAGATTATCTACTTATTTATATTATATCAAAGGATATCTATATGTAAGAGGTCTGATAGCAGTACGGTTGATGTTAGTTTTTCATCAGCTGTTAGTTCTTTTATTGAAGAGGGTGGTTGTTTCTTCATTTGATTCTAATTTTTTTGAACCAGTTGTTAAAAAATGATTCTAGCAAACCAGTGTTTACTAGAGTTGGCCAAAGATTTCCTATTGGTGTTGAGAGAGTTGCGGTTGTATCTTATGATATTTGTATTAAGAATGGATACAAAGTTAATGTTGTTAAGCATGATAGGGGTCGTGTTACAGCTATTTGTTCACATGAAGGTTGCACATTTCCTGTTCATGCTTCTCGTAATTTCAATCTTATAGGTTTTTTTGTTATTAAAACTATGCAATATTCATTCTTGAGTAGCTGGCATTGTTGATGTTAACCATTCACCTGTTTTTAGAAATTTGGTTAAGAAGTTGGTTGTTGATTTTATTCGATCGAATTCATTCATGAAAACAAAAGATAATGTTTATTTATTCAAGACTGAGTACAATATTGTTTTAAGTTACTACTATGCATACACCGGAAGAGTTAGCTCTTAAAGAAATCCATGGAAATGATTTTCTTTCCTACCACTATTTGAAATCTTTTTGTGAAGCTATTTTTGATTGCAATCCTGGAAGTATAGTTGAACTTTAAGGTCATCCTACCAGTCTTGAATTTGAGAGAGTTTTTATTTGGTATAAAGCATGCAAATATGGGTTTTGCTATTGTCGTCCTTTGATTTTTCTTGATGGGACTTTCTTGAAAGGTAGTGAGCAAGATTGTATTATGTTTGATACTGCTAAGAATGGTAATCAAGGCATGATACGGTCTTAATTTTTTTTTTAAATCTTTTTACTTGTTTTGATATTTGAAAATTTGAGCATGTATTTGCAAATATTCGATATTTTTGCGTTGTTGTAATTTTGATATGTTCAGCAATTTTTATTTTATAAATATGACATATCTATTTTTGTTTATATTAGGGGTTTTTCAACTAGCTGTTGGTATTGTATCTGGTGAAGATGAACCAAATTGACATTTGTTTTTGACAAAGCTTAGTGAAATGTTAGATGATGAAGATTATGTTTTCACCTTTGTATCCGATCGGCATCCTGGTCTTTTGCTTTTTGTTCCTCAAGTTTTCCCATATTCAGCTCATGGTTATTATTGCTATCATTTAAAGAATAATTTGAAGAGTTTTTTCACAAAAAGGTGTCCTAAAAAAAGGAAATGGATCATTTCTTATTTTTTTAAAGTTTCCCATGCTACTACATTAGATGTATTTAATCAAGCTTTGTCTGAGTTTAGACTTGCTGGTGGGGCGGTGTAGCAAGTTTTTTGAATGGTTTGTCTTTTGAAAAGTTTGCAAATGTTTTTTTGTTGGAAATCATTATGGGGCAATGATTTCCAGCTGTGCTGAAAGCTTTAGTCATTGGATTTTGGAGAAAAGACCTTTACCTATCACTAGATGTTTGGATAGAATTCATTTGAAGCTTATGAAACTTATGTCGGATCGACGTGAAATAAGTAACACTTGGAATAGTTATATGTATCTTGTTATGGAATAATGTATAAGGGATTTATACCTCGAGGGTATTCAATGGAAAGTTGCTAGATCTACCATTGATGTTTACAAAGTTCAATCAACTCAAACTTATCATGTATATTTGAGTGTTTGACGATGTAGTTGTAACTTGTGGCGCATTGTGGGGTTTCCATATGCTCATTCTATTAGAAGTATACTTGCTTTTGATTTGGATGTTTATTCTTGTATAAAGTACTATATCAAAGTATCCTTTTTCGAGCATCTTATTTTCATCTGATTCATCCACTTGTTCATTTTCGAATGGAAGATGTTTTACCGGAAGATGTTGAAGTTCATCCACCTAAGGGAAGACATGATGCAGGAAGGCCTCCATCTTTAGACTAGATTAAGTCGGTTAGTGAGGTGAATAAGTCTAATCGCTTTAGTTTATGTAAGAAACTAGGACATAACAAAAGATCTTGTTTGTTAAGAAATCAAATGTAATTTTTGTACATTATATGCTTTATGTTTTGAAAATTATTAATGTACTATCGTATTTTATTTTACTGAATTAAATATGTGTTCTTTTTTGTCTTATTAATTTATTTATTTCTCTCTTTTCGACTATAAGTTATTCTAGTAAATTTGTAGGAATGGGAAGTATTAGAGGGAAAATATTTGCCCTGCTAATATTTGCCATTCAAATTTTAAGTAGCTCTGAGTTAGATGCAGTTGGCTAATTTTCTCATTGGCTTTAAATGTTGGTTAAAACTATCAGCCATTGAATCATAAAATGCAGTAATATTTTGACATGTTCCTTATATAATGAAGTGAGTGAGCCCAATAGAGATATTCTTCTAGCTGATATTATGGTCATAATGGAATGTGATGAAAAAAGGAAGATAGTGTTGTGGGTGATACATTGATAGAGTTTTAGAGCAGGTATTACTTATGGCATTTGGGTAAAAATTAAAGAATATAACAAAATGATGTGATTGGAAAAGACTCATTAGATGCTATCGAATCGGTATTTTGATATTTTGTAGAATAGCAAATATCAGAGGGCAAATATTTGCCCGTCAAATACTTGTCATATGAATAATTATTAGCTTTGAGCTTAACATCAAGTTTCAGCAGTTAGTTAGTTTGTTTTTCTTTGTAAATCTCACATAATCAGTTATGCATCATTTCAAACAAAACATTTCAATATTGATGTTGTTGAATCAGTATTCTGATATTTTTAGAATAACAAATATCAGAAGGAAAATATTTGCCCGCCTTATGATTATTATATAAATATTTAGTAGATTTGAGTTTGATTTCAAGTATTAGCAATTAGTCTGTTTGTTTTTCTTTCTATCTCAAAAATATATTTAGTAAGCTATTTTAATATTAACTAAGCTGTTTAATATTTAGCAAGTTGTTTCAATATTTATGCAACATTTATGCATTAGTCATATGCGGTTGGTTAATTTTCCTATTAGCTAAAAATGTTGGTGAAAAGTGTTTGTCATTGAATCATAAAAAGCTGTTATATTTTGACATGTTCCTAATATAGAAACAAAACAGTCTAGCATTTAATGTCATTGAATTAGTTTCTGTTCCTATCCCTTGACCAGAGTTCTAAGGCTTGGATTGGTTAGCTAATCTGTAGATCCATGGCTGAGATTTTTTTGTGTGTCTATATCTTTTTTTTTCTTCTTTAGTGAAAAATTATATCTTTAAGCTTTCTCTTATGGCTGACTACTGTTAGCTCCTATTTTTCCTTGTCTTGTTGGCAATCCTTTTTAGTTTGAGTACTGATGGTGTTTTCTGTTTATTATTCTATCGGTACTTAAACTAAAATGAGTGTCGACTCGATAGCCACTGTAGTTGTTCGCTCTCTGTAATCTGCTTCTTCTCGGAGTAAAAAGATGAAGAGGACGAGTTATAAGAAGAAAGTGAAATTCAGACGGTGATTGCGATATTGATGTTGCCCAAACATCTAGTTGAGAAACAGAGATACATTCTTCTATGGTCAGAGTTAGAATATCGAAATTAATTGCATCTAAACATCAATATTTAGACAAAATGAATGCATGAGTCTCAAAGAGAAAATGAAGACCTTAGAAAATAGGAGCAATCTGCCCAAGCAAAAGGAACCGAATAATGTATTTACACACAGTCCGAAACTAGAATGAGAGAAAAGTGATTTGCGATATTCATGTTGCTATAAACTCATGGCTACTTGAATATTGTTTTATTAAAGTTTATTTTTGTATGAGAAAAATAACGATATGTCAATGCATTAATATATTGTGTAATAGGTTGTGTATTTACACATAGTCCGAAATTGAAAATATTGTAAAGGCATCTCTAGTTGATATGAATTTTGTATTTATGTTAGTAGTTGTTGTTTTATTGAAATTTATTTCTGTACGAAAATTATAGCAACATGTCAATGTAGTTATAAGAAAATGCAGTAATTTTTTACAAATATTATACAATCAATTCTGCATCACTTCAAACTAAATGGTATTTTTAATGTTTTGATGAATACTTTTATAAATTTGTATGACCGGCAAATATTTACCTAACATATGTTTCTAGCTTTGTTCATGCTATTCTACTATTAATGATGCTAGTGTAAGATTATAAATTAGTTCAAGTATGTTCTTGTTGGCCTATGCAAGTGAGTTAGAGGAATGGTGATGCACACAATATGCACCTAGTTGTAAATATTGATATGATTTGTTCAAATGGGTGTGTTGTAATAGTTGCTACTGTGGAGGTAGAGACTGTTTTCTCGATGAGTTTGAAGTGAGTGAGGCCAACAGAGATATTCTTCTAGTTGATATTATAGACATAACAGAATGTGATTAAAAAAAGATAATGTTGTGGGTGATACATTGATAGAGTTTTAGAGCAGATATTATTTATGGTGTTTGTGTAAAAATTAAAGAATATAAGAAAATGATTTAATTGGAAAAGACTCATTAGAAGTTATTGAATTGGTATTCTGATATTTTGTAGAATAGCAAATATCAGAGGGAAAATATTTTACCGGCAAATACTTGTTATATGAATATTTAGTAGCTTTGAGATTGATATCAAGTTTTAGCAGTTAGTTTGCTTTTCTTTGTAAATGTAACGACCCACTTTTCCGTACAGTTTAAGCTGACAATAAAACCACATATGTCCAACCCAAATTGAACGGGAAAGCGGATAGATAGGGAAAAAGAAAGAAGACAAGAAGAACTAAAAAACATAGAATCTCACAACGGAATGAATAATTTATAATAGATAACAAATCATTACACAAAGACGAAACTATAATATATGTATATACAAACATTAATCAGAGTATACTAACCTATTTTAGCTCGGACAGTTATAACAACATATCCTTACAATTGCTAATTGTTTGCACAAAAAATGGACAAACACCTCAAAGTTGTATGATTTAGTAGATCTTATGTTATTCTTAGTAATTTGAGCGATTTATGCAAATACGTAAAAAACAGGGGCTAAACTGTAAAAAGACACGCAGATTTATAGTGGTTCAGCCAGAATGTGCCTACGTCCACTTTATATGTTATTTCTCTTCTTTTTTTTATGATTACAAGTACAAAGCTTTGATACAAGTAAAAGAAAGTTGTTTGAAGAGTTCCTTCCGTGCTTGAGCTCTCAAACTTGTCCCCCATTGTTGTACCCCTACCCCTCTATTTATAGAGTGAGGCTGGAGGTAGAGGTCTTGGATGTATACAGCTGCTGATGGGCCCGGGCTGATACAATCTGGCCTGGCAAATCTGGTTCTGCATCGTCTTGGTTCGGTGGGAAGTTTGGTTCGGTGGGAAGTTTGGTTCGGTGGGAAGTGTGGTTCGGTGGGAAGTGTGGTTCGGTGGGAAGTGTGGTTCGGTGGGAAGTGTGGTTCGGTGGGAAGTGTGGTTCGGTGGGAAGTGGTGGTTCGGTAGGAGGCGAGGATGCCGAATGAACTTTAGCTTTCCATGGTCTTGAGATCTTCTGGGTGAGAAATTTACCCAACATTTGCCCCCCAAAGTAGGATGTGCGTGCGCGCATGTCCTGCTTTGTTTGAGTTTGAGCAATCTCATTCGGCTCCAGAAACGAACCACGTGGTTCGGTGATTCAACCTCCTCCTATAAATGGGAGGCTTAGGCCATTGCATTTCTTCACCGAATATTGCTTGTTAGCCGAATCAACGTGCGCCGAATCATTGTAACCGAATCACTTGCAGCCGAATCAACGTGCGCCGAATCATTGTAACCGAATCAATTTGCAGCCGAATCAACGTGCGCCGAATCATTGTAACCGAATCAATTTGCAGCCGAATCAACGTGCGCCGAATCACTTGTAGCCGAATCACTCGTAGCCGAATCACGTGAGTTGCTTTACCACCGAATGAAAGCTTATACTACATATTACCGAATGGGCTACTGATGTTTCTTTGTTTACATCCTCTGTTCTAACAGCATGTTTTTCTGGTGTTGCAGATAATGTCTCGCAAAGCAGAGACTCGATCGGACAAGAAGAAATCTGCGGGTGAAGGAAGTTCTTCCGCCGTGGCCCCAGCTCAGCCGAATCCCGAACGTCACGGTCCAATCCCGAGATCATTAGTGGACGGGTACGGCCCTCAGGAACTTCTGAACTCCCCGCCCGATTGCTTTCCTAGCTCCCTTAAGGAGGAGCAGCTCGACGTCATTTCCCGGTCTTTCGGAATTGATAGGGCGCATTTGCTGTTGCCGGGGAGAGAAGTTATGCCGTACGATCCTCCTGAAGGGTACTTCGCCTACAGTAGATACCACTGCATGTGTGGTGCCATTCCTCCTCTCAACGCTTGGATAGCCAGCTTCCTCACATATCTAAAGGTGGCCCCATTCCAACTTCAACCCAATTCTTACGCTATACTGGTGAGCCTCTTTGTCATCTTCCAGAGAAAGTATGGTCACGCTCCTTCCAATCGGGAGATTCGATATCTATATAATCTGAGGGGCTATAAGAAAGGGTCCCCATACATTAGCTTGGAGTCGGCTGTGACCTTCAAGCCGGTTTTGGATCTGTACTCCAAATTCAGCATGTTCAAGAAGGAGTGGTTTTTTGTCAAGGACGACTCAGTTTCTTTTAGGCGTTTCACCTTTGGATGTAAGTTGAGTTTTCGCTTATAATTTCTATTCCGATTGCGATGCTTCTTCTCATACTTTCTCATTTTTGCCAACAACAGGTGGCTTTCCGGTTGTGGAGACTGACCGCCTGGTTCAGACGGCGGCTGAGATAGAAGCCATTCTTGGGAAATATAGATCATCTGCCTTCTTGATCAGAAATGCGATTCTTCTGGAATATAACTTAATCCTTCCGCAGCAGTCTGTAGTTAAGCTGAGGGAAACGGCGGAGGAGAGGGCGGCTGCTCAGACCAAGGAAGGTGTTACGGCAGAGAGCAGCAAGAGGAAACCTTTCACAAAACCTCCAGCTGTCGGAGGTAAGAAACTCAAGAAGTCGGACGGTCCCTCCCCCAGCAATTGTCCACTTACCCGGGAGGAGGAAGACATAGAGGAAGAAAAAGGCGAGGGTGGAGATGGTCGGGATGGTGACAAAGGTGGCGATGGCATCGGGGCCTTGCTTCCTGGGCAAGCGTGCGAGATTCAGGAGTGGACGGATGATGCGTTCCACCAGGCTTTCGAGGGGTTGGATGAGGATCCGGCTTTGGTAGAGAAGACCGGGAAGGCGGACAAAGCCGGGACTGGTGCAAGTGAGTCTTCTCCGACCATTCCAGCCAAGGTGGCTCCGACGACTCAAGGTGAACTCTTGATTCCTGCATGCTTCATTAATGATAGGGACTTAGGAATATTTTATGACCCGCTCCCGTCCTGGAATGAAATCCAGGACTTATTGCAGTATCCCACTCCTCCCCAGGGTTTGTACAACCACAGCTGTGTTTCTTTTCCTTTTTTAACTTGTAATTTACCGCGTTTCTCGAATCATATAGTGATGTAAGTTTGTGACACTTGTTCTTTATATCAGGAGCAGGCAAGACGTCCAAAGCCTCAGACCTTCGACACAGGCTTGAGCAATATAAGCTTTCCAAAACTTCTGCTAAGCCGAAGCCCTCGACCCAACGCTCCGGGGATGTAGTCGGCTACCGTCCTCTTCTTGGGGTTATCGAAGAGGGTATTCAGCAGAGGAAGAGGAGTCATCCTTTATCCGAACCTTTGCCCGGTCCTCAGCTTCCGGCTCAGCCTCTTCATGATATCACTGAGGAGGGTAGCGAGTTTGCACCTTCTCCGCACCCGTTCGGAAACCCTTCTGTTATTCATATCGACCGTCCCGACTTGGCTCGTAATCCATTTGCGGGTCATCCTGATCTGGATCCAAGATCTCATGATATTACTTTTGACGAAGTCACTGGTGAACACCTTCTCCCCCGTAACCCCATGGTACGAGTACTTGATGAAGCCAAGTCCTTATATCTCGATTTACTCACTACTCGTATAGTCACTATGGGAGACGAGGCCAAGGCTAATATTGATCGGGTGGCGGAGGAGACCAAGAAGCTGATGGGGCATCATGCTCGGCTGGTTAAGGCCGGAGAGGAGATTGGGAGCGCCAATATCCGACTTCGATTGGTGGTTTCGGATCAGGCCAAACAGCTTGCGGATCAGGCTATTCAGATTTCTCAGCATGAGGCTGCTACTGGGCGACTAAGGAAAACCATGGAAGAGGCCAGTCGGGCCGAATTGCGGAAAATGGAAGCTACTTGCAAAGAACGGATTGACATGGCTATTGCCACGGTGGACGAGGTTCGGAAAGCGGATCTCGAGCAGGTGGAGGAATTGTCCGGGAAACTTGAGGCTGCAGAGCTTGCTCAAGCCAAGTTGAGGGAGGAGATGGAGGCAATGCGGGGATCCCTTCTGGTTGACTGCTCGAGATACCGATCGGAGAGAGATGCCGCCGTTGGGAGGTTGTCGGCTTCCGAGGCCCGGATGAGGGAGTTTGAGGAGAATGAGGGGATGATGGACGAAATGCTCCAGGATATGTATTTCTGTACCTGGAAGCAGGGCAACCTGTCCTGGATGGATGATTATCCCAGGGTCATGGCTAAGATTTATCTCCGGGCTCTGGAGGAGGCTAAGGCTGATGCAGATAAAGAGGGTGGAACGGTCTTCAGTATGGATGTGGTCACTGCCCAGTTTACCAAGGAGGAGAAAGTGGTGGTAAAGGAGGGTATGCGGCTGCTTGCTGCTGAGGAGGCAGGTGTGCAGGTAGAGGATGACGACCAGGATGGTCAAGAAGCAGGTGCTGGTAAGTCTTCCTTTCTAGTCTTTCCGTTAACTTGGTTACTTATCGCTAATGAATTCTTTTTATGACCGGACAGGTGGGCAACAGAGCAAGGACAAGACTCCGACGCAACCGGCTCCCTGATTAGACCTGGAAAATTCTTTTTGTAGACTTGACATGGTTGTATACGTTAGTCTTAAGACAGTAGAGTAACTTCTAAGTTGTAATTCTTGCTACTTGTAATAATCAACATTATTCTTGACGTGTAATTTTTTAACTTAAGCTGATTTTGTCGTTTCTTGAATATTTGATGCTATTTCGACATATCGTATGAGAAATGTAGCTATGTATATTCTTGTAATTAAATTGTGTTTGATGTCAGACTCTGGTTCTAAACCATAATTTTATGACTTGCAATATTAGCATGTGGTGTGAACAAATTATAGTCATGTATTTGTACATAAAAGAAGAAAATACCGCCTTTCATGTTTTAATCGTAGATGGCAGTCTTGAATATCTTGTAGGACCGAGCATGGAATGTAGTTGAATGTCCTGCCACTGTGAGTCCCTACACCCATTGGCGAGTATCTCCTACTCTGTATCATGTACTTTAGGGATTGTTATAGGGGATAGGAAAAAAGCTTTTTAAGTAAAATTGAAATACGTAAAAAAGGTAAAACTTCCAATCACGGAAGGCCTTCGATGTGCTTAAGTTCGTGGCAAACGGGTTTTGTAGTCACTTTCCCTAGCCGTGGGTCTTGGAGACATTCGTCACCCATCTTACGCCTCCGCGGGGAGTTAATTCTTTTTTACCACAGCCGCACTTAAGACACATCGGAGCCGAGATCGCGCACAGCAACTACCCGGGCCATTATGGCCCGTAATCGTGGGTATTATTCGATTTACTGTGGCCGGCTAGTGTGGGTGCCGATCGTCAACTGTGAACTGCCCCTGGCTGGCCACACCTTATGTTGGGGCTTATAGTCGGTTCACAGTTGCCGGCGAGCCTAACGCCGTAATGAGCTGCCTCGGCTATAGTCGGCCTTCTCGATGGCTTATAATCGGCTCATTACAGTTGGCTTTCAGGGTCGTCGCGAGCAATGAGTTAACCCGCAGCAGAGGGATGCTGGAGCAAAAGTGTCTCATTGGCGAGGGCATAGATTCGCATAGTACCTGTTGGGTCTTGTCCAGGTGAAGTTGCGTTGTGGAGTGCTTTGAATAGAAATGCTATATACTCAGGATTTTGTTCAACAGAAAAGGATAAAGTTAACAAGCAGCCAAGATACAAAGGAACAAGTTAAAAAAGAGACAGGGTTTTTTAAAGTGGTTCGGCACGAAAATGCCTACGTCCACTGATTCTCTTTGTTAATTCACTTCATATGGGCAATACAAGTTAAGAAAAGTATCGACGGAGGTGTTGGATGTTCCATGCCCTCTGGAACACCTCTCCGTCCACTGTTGACAAAATATAGGCTCCGTTGTGGAGATCTTTATGAATTACATATGGTCCATCCCAGATTGGGTCTAATGCTCCGGGGCGAGGGAAGATTCGCTTGAGGACAAGATCCCCTTCCTGTAAGGTACGATGCTTGACTTTGGAGTTGTATTGTGTTGCCACTTTTTGCTTGTGGGCTGCTGTTTTGAGGACTGCATCGTTTCTTCTCTCCTCGATTAGATCCAAAGACATGTGAAGGAGTTCTTCGTTCTCTTCTGGGTTATAGTGGATCCGACGGTGGGAAGGCAAAATAGTTTCAACTGGGAGCATAGCCTCCGATCCGTACGCCAAAGAGAAAGGAGTGTGCCCTGTCGATGTTCTGAAAGATGTGCGATAGGCCCATAGTGCCGTAGGAAGTTCATCCACCCAAGCGCCCTTTGATTTTTCGAGCTTCTTTTTTATTAGAGTTTTCAGAATTTTGTTGACTGCTTCGACTTGTCCGTTTGCCTGGGGATATGCTACGGATGAGAAGCTTTTATGAATTCGGTGTTCTTGGCACCAGTTGGCGAATTCCTCGCTGTCAAATTGAAGTCCATTGTCTGATATGATTTTGAGAGGGACTCCATACCTGCACAGAACATTTTTGATCAAGAAGTTAATAACTTTTGCTGAAGATACTTTATTCAGAGGTTCTGCTTCCACCCATTTGGTGAAATAATCAACTGCCACTATAGCATATTTGGCCCCGCCTCGGCCCATCGGTAGCTCGCCGATTAAGTCAATCCCCCATATTGCGAAGGGCCAAGGGCTGGTCATTTGAGTAATCTCAGTTGTTGGTAGCCGTGGAATCTTAGCAAATTTTTGGCATCTGTCACATCTTTTGACGAAATCTGAGGCGTCCTTGCTTAGGGTGGGCCAGAAATATCCGTATCGGAGTATCTTTTTTGCTAATGTTTGCCCCCCGGTGTGATCTCCACAGCTCCCCTGATGGATGTTGGATAAGATTTCCTTGGCTTCCCTTCCGGCGACACACCTTAATAATGGGTTAGAGAAACCGCGCCGATAGAGGATGTCTTCTTGTATTGTATAGCGGGACGCTTTCCTCAAGACTTTCTTGACTTCATTACGCCCATTGGGTAGTGTGCCACTTTGTAGGTAGTCTTGGATTGGAGTCATCCAAGTTGCTTCTTCGGCTGCGGCTATCAGATTCACTTGCTCAAAACTTGGGACCGTTTGCTTTGAGATGGTTACTGCCCCGAAGATGGCGATGTCTCTCATACTCGCTTGCTTTGCCAATTCGTCGGCCTCTTGGTTCTCCTCCCGAGGGATGTGTTTGACTAAGTACTGATCCAATCGGCTGAGAAGCAACTTGGTCTTCTTTAGATATGCTATGAGTCGTTCCTCTCGAGCTTGGAATTCTCCTAGTATTTGATTAACAATAAGTTGAGAATCGCTGTGAAGACACAAAGAATTGGCTCCGATTTCTATGGCGATTTCTAGTCCAGCTATCACTGCTTCATATTCTGCATCGTTGTTGGTGGCAGCGAACTCCAACCTTATAGCATAGTGCAGTTTATTTCCCCTGGGAGTGATTATTACCACACCTGCCCCCGAGCCTTGTTCGTTAGATGCACCGTCCACAAAGAGATTCCACTTGATATCTTCTGTTATTTCCAGTTGCTCCTTATCCTCGTTGGTAGTGAACTCTGCAATGAAATCAGCCATGGCTTGCCCCTTGATGGCGGTGCGAGGGTGATAGGTGATATCATATTGACTCAGCTCAATACACCATTTAAGTAGTCGCCCGGAAGTGTCGGGACGATGGAGTACCTGCCTCAGTGGTTGATCGGTCAGAACTTTGATGGAATGGGATTGGAAGTAGTGACGCAGTTTTCGTGAGGTGATTAGTAAACAGTATGCTAACTTTTCAAGTTTAGGATATCTGACTTCTGCCTCAGTAAACCTTTTATTGACGAAGTAAACTGGTCGTTGCGTGCGGTTGTCTTCCCTTACCAAGGCAGCGCTTAAAGCGTGAGATGACACAGCAAGGTATAGGTATAATTCTTCGCCTTCGCTTGGGGTCGAGAGTACCGGTGGTTTCTGGAGGTGTTCGATTAGGTTAAGGAAAGCGGTTAAGCATTCGTCCGTCCATTCGAACTTTCCTTTATCTTTCTTTAGAGCTTCGAAAAAGGGGACGCACTTGCCCGTTGCTTTGGAGATGAATCGGCTTAGGGCGGCCACTTTTCCATTTAGGCTTTGCATTTCCTTTCGGGTGGAAGGTATCTTGATGTCCCTTAATGCTCGGACTTGTTCAGGGTTTGCTTCAATCCCTCGGGCATGGACGATGAACCCTAAGAATTTTCCCGATGACACTCCGAAGGAGCACTTTAGTGGATTCAACTTCATTCCATACTGTCGAAGTACCTGGAACATTTCGCCTAGGTGGCTTACGTGATCTTTGGCTTTCCGTGATTTCACCAGCATGTCGTCTACATATACTTCCATAGTTTGTCCTATTAGCCCTGCAAACATCTTGTTGACGAGGCGCTGGTAGGTGGCTCCTGCATTTTTAAGTCCGAAGGGCATCACTTTGTAGCAGTATAAACCCCGGTCGGTGATGAAACTAGTGTGGTCTTGGTCGGGAGCATGCATAAGAATTTGGTTATATCCTGAGTATGCATCCATAAAAGATAGGAGTTCGTGCCCGGCTGTGCTGTCTACAAGTTGGTCGATTCTGGGAAGCGGGAAGCAATCCTTTGGGCAGGCGTCGTTTAGGTTGGAGAAGTCAATGCAGGTCCGCCACTTCCCATTAGCCTTCTTTACTAGTACCGGGTTGGCGATCCATTCTGGGTAAACAGCTTCTCGTATGAAGTCATTGGCGAGTAGATTCTTTACTTCTTCATCGAGGGCTGCTGATCGCTCTGCCCCCATACTTCTCTTTTTTTGTTTTACAGGCGCCTTGGTAGGATCAATGTTTAATACGTGGCATGCTATGTCGGGGGAGATTCCGGTCATGTCAGCGTGTGACCAAGCGAATACATCCAAGTTGTGGTGGAGAAAATCAATGAGTTGTTCCTTCAATTCAGCTTTCAGCTGGGACCCAATTTTCAGTAGCCTACTTGAGTCGTGCTTGTCCACAGATATAAACTCCATAGCTTCTGCAGGCTCAGCGGTGGCCTCCTCCTCTTTGTCCCTAGGGTCTAATTCATTGAAAGGGTCGCTGGTGTATCGAAGAGGAGGGGCTTTCTTTAGTTGCTATGCTTCAAGGCTTTTTGTGCAGAGGGCAATCTCTACACCTTTCCCTTTATCTTTCATGTGGTTGTTGCGAAGTTCGGTTACATAGCAGTCTCGTGCAATATCCTGGTCTCCTTCCACTTCCCCTACCCCATTGTCTGTTGGAAATTTCATTTTCAGGCACCATGGGGCTAGGACAATCTGGAAGTCAGATAAGGCTGGTCTTCCTAAGAAGGCGTTGTAGGCCGAATGGTTTTCTATCAGCACAAACGTTTGTTTCCTTACAACGGAGCGGGGATGGCTTCCAATCTCAACGAAGAGGTCCAGCTGCCCGAGGGGCATCTTCGCATCTCCAGTGAAACCGTGTAGTGGTTTATCGCAGGGAGATACATCCTTCATTGATAGCTTCATTTTGTCGAATGCGTGTTTGAACAGGATATTTACAGAGCTTCCAGTGTCTACCAGGATTCGGTAAACTTCGGCGGGACCGAGTCGGGCAGAGATAACCATGGGATCCATGTGAGGGTACTATCTTCCTTCTAGGTCGCGTTTACTGAATATGATGTCATCGCTTTCTTTCCGCTTTGGGTGGCGCTCTTCTATAACCGTATTGACACAGTCTTTATTGTCTCTAAGCGACTTCCCATATCTTTCCATCTCTCTCCAACTTCTGTCCGCGATGTGCGGACCTCCTGAGATGATATGGACCACTATCTTCTCTTGACTAGAGCTGCTAGCGTTGCGGTTTCCTCTGTCGGTCCCTGGTGAGGGTAGCCTCGGGTTTTCATTGGCAGGGGCTGGAGTCCTGTCTTGACTTTTTACATAACGTTCCAGTTTCTTCCTTCTGATGTGTTCCTCAATCAGATCTCGGAGATGATGGCATTCATTGGTATCATGTCCGTGAGATTCGTGGAAGCGGCAGAATTTTCCAGACTTCTGTGCGTTATCTGATTCCTTCTTGTATGGTGGGCGTTTGTATCTAACTTCGCCTTGGGTGGCAAGGAAGATATTTTCGACGGTCTCGTTCAAAGGGGTGTAAGTGTCGAATCTTGGTCCTGGCCGATATAGGCGCTTTTCTACCTTCTTGCCCCCAGCATTGTCTCTGGAATCATTTCTTCGAACGTCCCTCGCCACAGCAGGGGCGTTGCCATGGGTCGTCTTACTTTGCTGTCCTGACTGCCCCTCAATGGCAGCATCCTCAAGCCTCATGTATTTCCCGGCTTCATGGAAGAAATCGGGTAAAGTAGCTGGTTTTTCTTTTGTCAATCTTCTAGCAAATTTAGTGTCTGGATGCACCCCACTGCAGAGGGCCATTAGGATAAGCTTCTCATCGGCATCTTGAACTGCGGCTGCTGCGGCGTTGAATCTGGTTAGGTATTGCTCCAGCTTTTCTCCAGGTTTCTGTTTGACGCTGGATAAGGAATAAGCGTCCTTAGGTTGCTCCACATGAATGCGGAACTGACTGATAAATTTTTCTTTCAACATTTCCCATGAGCTGATGGATCCTTGGGGTAGATGACAGAACCAGGAGGTAGCAAGATCTGCTAAGAAGAGCGGAAAGCATTTGCACAGTACTCCCTCTGTTGCTCCACTCATGAGCATATGCTGCGTGTACCTCTATAAGTGTACAATGGGATCGGAGGTTCCTTTGTAGGGTTCCATTGTTGGCATCTTCCATTCTCGGGGGGTGATAGCAATTTCGATATTGCGGGCGAAAGGGCTGGTTACCCTAGCGCATATCCCTCGATCTCTTTGCTCCCGTTGGACACACTCTCTGAATAAGCGTGCCATCCTTTCATCAGAACTTAGAGCAGATAGAAATGAGTTTGGTTCTGTTCTGTGGGATTGATTCCGTCCAGACGACCTGTAGGGATGGTATCGTCTATCATTCCTCATATTTTCCAGTGGCTGCCTTTGATCTTCTGGGAGCATGCTTGGGTCAGCTACAGTTGGCCCTTGCCTTGATCTTCCCCTGTTGGGTTCTGATCTAAGCACTTCCTCGGGTCCAACTTCGGGCTGAACTCTAGCTCGGCCCCGTTCACTGGTGTTTTTGTAGTTAGGCAGCATGACAGGCTCAGCTACAGTTGACCTTCGCCCGGTACCTTCCCCGTTGGGTTCGGTACCAAACGTTTCCTCAGGCCTAACTTCGGGCTGTGCTCGGTCTCGGCTCCTACCACGGCTACTTCTGCCGTTAGCTCCTTCGAAGAAGGAAGACCTTTGCTGTCTCTGAGATCCTCCAGACTGGGACTCGCCCCATGATTCAGTGTTGCGGTTGGATTCTTCAGCGTCCCTCAAGCGTGACATGAGATGGTCCACCAAGGCTTCCTGCTGGGACGTGAAGCGGTTAGTTACTTCAACAACAACTCTGTCCAAATCTGCCCTAGTAATTGCTGCAGGCTGTTCTATGGCAGGAGTGGTTGGGTTAGCCTGTCCTTCATTAGTTACCGTTGCTGGAGGAGGACGATTTACTTGATTCGTGACAGCTGGATCTGGAAGACTGCTGGATGCGATGTTTTTTCCTTTGTTAACATCTTTTCTCTGTTTGGGAGGCATGTTTTCCAAGTGGCGGACGATGCTGTTAGGAAAACTTGTTAAGTAGATGAAGCTGAAGCTTCGAGCTTCTAGCTCTCAATGAAAGCACCAAAAATGTTTGCACAAAAAATGGACAAACACCTCAAAGTTGTATGATTTAGTAGATCTTATGTTATTCTTAGTAATTTGAGCGATTTATGCAAATACGTAAAAAACAGGGGCTAAACTGTAAAAAGACACGCAGATTTATAGTGGTTCAGCCAGAATGTGCCTACGTCCACTTTATATGTTATTTCTCTTCTTTTTTTTATGATTACAAGTACAAAGCATTGATACAAGTAAAAGAAAGTTGTTTGAAGAGTTCCTTCCGTGCTTGAGCTCTCAAACTTGTCCCCCATTGTTGTACCCCTACCCCTCTATTTATAGAGTGAGGCTGGAGGTAGAGGTCTTGGATGTATACAGCTGCTGATGGGCCCGGGCTGATACAATCTGGCCTGGCAAATCTGGTTCTGCATTGTCTTGGTTCGGTGGGAAGTGTGGTTCGGTGGGAAGTGTGGTTCGGTGGGAAGTGTGGTTCGGTGGGAAGTGTGGTTCGGTGGGAAGTGTGGTTCGGTGGGAAGTGGTGGTTCGGTAGGAGGCGAGGATGCCGAATGAACTTTAGCTTTCCATGGTCTTGAGATCTTCTGGGTGAGAAATTTACCCAACACTAATAAATATAACCATGAATGCAATGGAAAAATAACCATGTACGTGAATACGTCTCTGGGCCTCCAGCTCATCTCCTAAAGCTCCAAATATCCAAGTAAACCTGGAAATATGCTCGGTCTGACCCGAGCATTATAGGAAAACAACACCCAGGTCAGTCTGGTAAAACAAGCATTAGAAACACAATCAAATGGATTCTTAAAGTCTAAATAACTTTTAAAAACAAAAGTATCTCATAAGATCACACCGCACATAAACACGGATGGGTTTATATCTTACAATAACCAAAACCTTTTATATCATAAATCCAGTGATATTATAATAATGTCTAAGGGCGAAAATAATAATAATCAAGTAGTTGTGATACTCGTGGGTATACATCACAACAATACTAGGTATACAATCGAAAATCGATAAGGCACGTTCGTTAATTGTGTAGGATTTCCATGGAGATGTCCTTGGTAATTCGAAGGACGGTCCTCCTGCACAAGGATCAGAGATATCCTTCTGAAGGAGCATACATCCCTAGTGATGTACCATAGGAAAAACATAGCAGGTCTCGCTAAGACCGAGTGCATCGCCCCATGGATGGATAACAACTGTAGGTGACGTTTATATGGAGCCGACTACACCCTATGGGTTTGCCAACCCTACTGGCAATGCCTCCTATCTCTGGTTTTAGTCATTCCCACTGATGAGGCTACGTCCAGCATTCCAGCTTACACACCACCACCAAATAGATCATGAATTCCCACATGGATTCCAATACCCCAACGGGTCTCGGAATCACATATGGATCCCAACATCTCAAAATATCATGAACCTCCTTCGTAGAACCATATATGGTTTTCGGAGTGGTCACAGGTTTAAGTCATCTCTTACGAGTACACTCTTTCATTTCTCGAGTGCTCCATAAAACCAAACGCCGATTTTTGGAATGCTCAATACCGGTTCTTTAGGAAATAATCAGACAATACATAAGAGCAGGGATCACTCCCTAACCGTTTAAGTGGACGGATCTCCTTATCATTTGTCCTAGAAGAACGAAACGAGTTTATACGTACAGTATAGCACCTCTGACGATAATTGTACCATATAATCCCTATGTTTGTCCTAGATATTTCCAGAGTTAAAATCCTTCGGTGTTAAGTAGGGAATATTTCCCTACCACCAAAATTAAGAAGGATTACATATTAAGGCCAAGATTTGATAGTTGGTTATTTAACTATCAAATAACAAACATTCAAAAAAAGATTAAAATTTCCCACGGAAGTCAGTAAGCCTCTTAAATTAATCTTTTATTAATTTAAAATCACATTTCAAATACTTGGAAATAACTTCCATATACTTATCTCAACAAGATAAGTATATTCACAAACCACTATATTTCCGATACTTAGAAGATATAACCATATACTTATCTCAATAGCATAAGTGTATTCACAAACCATTTCACTTAGAAAGATTTTCTATTTTGAAATCATATTTAAATGATCAAACCCAAATGTCATCTAAAATGGAGAAACCCAAAACACCAATCCCTTTATAATACATTCTTAATAAATTCCAAACCCCGTTTATAAAACTTCTCCTTCTCGGATTCTTTAAAACTCATTTATAATTTCTTTTATAATTATCCAAAGCTATTTATAAACTCTCCCATATTTAACAAACTTATTTGATGGACTCTTTAAGTCCATAAGGTTCCTTTGATAAATCATAAATTATTTAAACTTAAAATAATAGGTTATTATTTAACATCCTTCTTTCCATTTAAATTAAATATCATTTTGAAATAATAACCTTAAAATCTCATTAATAATATATTAAATTAATTTTAAACACTATTTTTATTATAATAATAAATTAACTTCAAACAGTCCTAGGATAATAATTTATTAATTTTAAACATTATTAAATAATAGTTAATTAACTTTAAACCAATATTAATATGATAATTAATTAACTTATTAAATTTAATTAATTAACTTATAAATTTAATTAGTTAACTTAAATCAAGATAATTAAATAACTTTAATTAAAAATTAAAGTATAGTTAAATCCTTTTAAATAAATAATTAAATTAAAACATTTTAAAATAATAATTAAATAACCTTTAAAATGATAATTAAATATTCTTGAATAACTTTAAGAAATAAACTTTAAGAACCATATTAATAAAATAATTTACTTTAAAACATTGTTTAAAACAACTATTAATTATTTTTAAAACATTATAAATAATTATTACTTTTTAAATCTTATTCCTAAATGAAAATTCTTAAATTTGTTAGTCCTTGAGATGATGGTTTTGATGACAACAACCTTAGAATAAGATTATAAAATGTAAATACTAATATTATAGTTTAGATATATATGTATATGTAGGATTTAACCATGCAGGTATCAAGAATGAAGACTGTACAGTATAGAGATTCAAGATATCAAGATTGAAGACTCATGAGTATCAAGAATATCAAGAATAGCAAGATTATCAATGGTTCGAGATTTCAAGAATAAGTAACTTTACTAGGAATTTTGTTAAAACTCCTAGAAAAGCACTGGCATCTTAAAATCCAATTTAGTCGTGGAATGGAATCCACTTCGAGCCCATTAATGGGATGGAACCCTAAGTAGGATGGAACCTACGAAAAATCTAGTGGAACATTGTTTTGTATCCGCTAACTTTTATTCAAATGATTTTACAAAATTATCTTGTTTTCAAAATGATTTCAAAACCTTCCTTTTCATAAGAATCAAAAACATCTATCCTGATTTTAAATACTTTTAGCCTCAAAATAATCTTTATTTTCAAAATCAAATTATCCTTAGTTTTAAACTATCTTTAATAATAAATTTAATATTTATACTTAGATTTAAATATAAAATTATAGCAAAATTTTATATATATATTATTCTCTATATTTACTTATGTATTATAACTATAGTTAAGTATATTTATAAAGTTTAAAATAGTTTTAATATAAGATAGAAGTAATTTTCAAAGAAAAACAAATCACCAAAATTTCCTTTGGGATGTCGACATACCCAAGATACCCATGTCGACATAGTGGCAGTTAGTTTCAAAAATTTGAATTTCAAAAGAAGTGTCTATTCGCCATAACCTTTCACGAATGGACATGGCCGTTGTTCTTCTATAAATAGGGGATGTTTTCAACGAATTTTAAATAATATTTTTCTGGTTTTCACTCCTCTTCTTCTTCCACATTTCTTTATATATATTCTTACCATTACTCTGCCGAAATCACCATTGAATTTAACTAGATCAAATCTGGTTTGATTCTCTATCACTATCTCAACAAGACCTCAGTGCTATTCAGAGTTATAGGCTTCTTTGTAATCAATCAAGCGAGAAAAGGTGTGATTGTAGCCTTGGAAATCAACCAAGTGAGAAAAGGTGTGATTGTAGCCTAGGAAATCAATTGGGTGAACTTGTTGCCCGGGAAATCAAGTATCTCTACCCAGAGGATTGTGAATCTGGAGTGGTGTACCTCGTGGCCTTCAAATCGAGGGTTGTAATTGTAAAGATTGCTTTTGAAAGGAAATCCGTACTTGTGTGCAGGACTGGATGTAGAGTAACTCTGAACCAGTATAAAATCTGGTGTTTTCTTTCCTTTACTGCTTTTACTTTATATTTGCATCTGTGTTTGAATCTGTGATCATATCTGTGTCTGAATATTGCATACATTTGTGTTCAAATTAATATAAACTTGAAAAGAATTAGTAATTCCTTAAAACACTATTCACCCTCCTCTAGTGTTTATACTAGCCTTAAGATCCGTAATCCGCATTTCTCACAAAATTAACTTTCAAATAAATTTAACTTTATTAAAATTTGAGGAGGCTTAACGATCACCCTGGTACTTAAATAAGCTACCATATTACTCAATTTAACTTTTCAAGTTAATAACAGATATTTACATAATCCACAACTATGTAAATAAACCCAACACTTAACCATCACTGGTTAATATATCACTGTTTAAAGTGGCATTTCAATTTTATATATATAATCAAATGTCCAAAATCTATAAAATAGCAGAACGGGGATTATTTCTGCTAATTAATTGTCAAATTAATTTAATTAGCAGAATGGTAACAGATGTCCAGTTACCATATTCGATCCAGTTTAACTCAATAGTAATTTATTTGGCCAAATAAACAACAATATTTAAGGTATATAAATTTTAATCGACGTTATTATTAATATAACATGAATTAAATCTTGTCCGTTTAAATATATCATAAATTTTTACATATTCAAAGCTATCAATAAATTACACTATAATGTTGTATTCGTTCATACGAACCAAACGCAAAAATTTGCTGGTCAAACGGATGTAATATGAACGAGATATGAAATTTCAAAGGTTGACATGTTTAATATAGATAATTAAAACTGACCAATATAATTTACTCACCATACACTCAAACGGGGCAAGCCCATTCCAACATCTTGCAACCCGACCCGAAACCAAGCTACAGGCTTCTTCCCTAACCTTCAGTTCATCTTGCAATGCCAGGAACACATTGTCCACGTGTGCACACAGATACGTGCACATGCACCCACTTCCGAAGCCACCAACAACCAAGCTAAGACCACTGGCACGTCCCTTTCATTGAGCGCGTCACACCGCCACCTTCATCTCCCACTCCAGCAACTTGGGTCAAATTTCGACCATCATCCGAGAATTCGAAAATGTACAGGCGACGAACGTAAGGCCATCACCACCCCTACACTCCACGCTTCGCCTTGCCACCACTTCCCAAAGAACCGCCACCCCCTACTCTACCACCAGGCAACTTGAGGCCCAACCCGATGCTTCCCACTGCCAGCACCACGTCGATAACCAAGCGCAACGAAACCCATGAACTTAAACCCTAATTCGAACCATCCATGACAAACCAAAGCTCAAATAAAAATCGGCCACGGTCACGACCTCCGCCTCGTTCCCAAGCTTCTCCCCAACACCACCGATCATCCTCTCGACAACCGGCTCGCCAGAAATTAATTTTCAAACGATTTCCGATCAGCTCCTTCCCTACAACAACCCAAGCTACTAAAAAACATATGAATGCTTCTAAAAATCTCCAAATGCTGCTACAAACCCATCCGTACCCTCCGTTCGCCAATCCGTGATCGTCAAAAACGATCATTTTCTCGACCACTTTCTGTTATTTAAAGATATCTCTCCAATTACTTGACGCAAATTCCAAAAACTATTTTTAATGTAAACTATGAATCGAGACAAACACTTTTCATGTTGGAACATTTGATTGAAAGTGTATAGATTTGGAAGAAATGATTTTTGAAGTAGAAGGGTTGGTTTAAATTTCTTGAATTTGAATTGTACAGATAACTAAAGTGAAGAAGAAGATGTCCATGAATAAGGTGTGTGTGTATATAGGCAGAGCCCATCACCACTCAACTCAACTTCATAAATGAAATTCAAATCAAGGGGAACAATGGTGGCTATGGCTGCTGATGTGAAGGGAAATCAGGGGAGAACAGTGGCGGATGCATGGAAAAAGAAAAAAAAACAAAACGGCTATGGAAAAATTATGTACTGTGTGTACATATATATGTTTTGAAATTGAATAGGTTACAGCGTCCGGCTACCTTACATCGCATTTGCGTTCGAGGTATGAATGACAGAAATAGTGTACTGTTGCATATAACAACGTTACACAATCACAAAATAAAAATAAAACAGACAAGTTATTAAATTCTGTGAAGTTTCAAAATGCCAACATTTTGCCGTAAAATACGTTAAACGAGAATTAAATTATTTTCCCAAATTAAAAATTATGGAAAAATTCTAAAAACTAAATTAAAAATACGTCATAAAAAATTGAGTCAAGATTTGAAACATAGATTTTACTATAATTTAATTCAAATCCAAATATTTAAATAAATTAAATATTCAAATTTGAAGACCCAAAAATACGGGTCGTTACACTCTCCCCCCTTAAAAAGAATTTCGTCCTTGAAATTCCGGCACACGAACACTCAATGCTATTCATAAGCTCGCATTATGTTCATAGATCATTCATATACTAATTCTGATTCGATCGCTACTTGAATACATAACCTCACTTCCAAACTAGCATCGCTCACCCGATTTTCTAGTGCGGACTATGATCAGGCTTCCTGATTAGGAACCTCTGCTTTCCTTACATAGTTGTTGCTATGATAGAAAACTTTGCTCCCATACAAAAAACTCTCATCAAGTGCTCGTCGTCAAAAATCGAATAATAGATCCATATTTGGAACGGCGTGAAACACCTCAAAGCCTTGTACTCGAATATTAGATCAAACTATATGGAGAGAAAAATGATCAACATCCATTCTACGTACTTATTTAATTGGTTACTCCAATACCAATCCTATTACCACATTTGTGCAAACATTTATAAATCCATTTTAAACTCCCAAATTTATGTAATATCCTATCACACCCAGAGGCATACACAACCATCTAATTCAAACTTTTATTTTAGGAATTCACTTAAGAATTTTAAAACACCCGTTTTTTATTCAAAACACTTTTTGAAATTACAACATATACTTTGGAAACTTAAGGGTCAAATACTTGGATATTTATTTCAAAAACTTTTGAAATGATATTATATATATATATATATATATATTTTTAATTCGTATATATACATATGTTGTCTGAGTAACCCCAAAATTATACCAAGGAATTGGGTACTACCAAACAGTATCATATATTTCCTTACTAGAAGGATAATACTCAAGAGAAACATTTACCATTCGAATATGTCTCTTACCATTTTTTATTATTTTCCAACCACTCGAACTAGTTAGCTAAAAAAACAATTTTTCAATTTTCAAAATCCCCTTTTTGAAACCATACCAAATGTATTTCCAAATAAATAATTTTTATTAACTATCAATTTCCAACTTACTTTGGATTCGTCCAGATTCGAACTCATCACAACCATACAATGACAAAATGAATAATTTACTAAGTGCACAATACCGTTTTCCTAAGCAAACATCCGATCGTCACTTAGAAGATTATTCTGATCATCGCAAAAAGAATCGGGACTTATTCTCCGAACCAAATCCTAAGGAATACACATTTATTTTTAAATTCTCTTTTCAAAGAATTTATATTTTAAATATATTTTAGTAAACTATTATTACCATTTCCAACATCATTAATACTCTAAAACTATCTCAAATAAATCTATTATTTCTTTTCTCCAAAATCATTTGAAAAAGTAATATACCCATTTACTTCATAGTAAATTGAACCATACTTTTAGAATAAAATCAAAACTTATTTTATCAAAACAATTATATAGCGAGATCCTAATGGTATCAATCCCCTACTTAGAAATATTTTTATCCCACAAACATTTTCAATTACTATTATTAACCTGTAAATCATGAAAACCATTTTCCAAAATCACCGGAATTTAACTCTTGAATTCCTTTTATTTATACACACATTTTAATAAATCAAATTTATAAAATATTTCCATTTAAAGGAAATCACTTCTCAAATATTCATTGCTAAAAATATTCTAGCTTCCTTAAATAAATCATTTTCCAAGTATTTATTTCAGAAATATTTAAGTTTCTTTTAATAAACTTCTTTTATTAAACCAAAATTTAATATAACCAACTTATATCTTTAATTATTTCCAAAATATTTATTTCAAAGATATTCTAATTTCCTTTTAATAAAAAAAACATTTATTAAAACTTAATTTTACCAAATAAACCTTTATAGAATCGTTTCTAAAATATTCAAATTTTTTATTACATAAACAATCTTTAGAAATCCAATTTTAACCCACTATTATCAGCGAACGCCTTATATTCAAATTGTGAAACTTAATGCACAAGGTATTCATTTCAATATTCCCAAAATTCCTATCTACCCAATCCAGACTTCAAAAAGAAGATTCTAGATAGATTAACTGATAATAGTCAATGCTTAGAAATAGGGAGCATGAACGATCAAATCCTAAATGATAATGATGGAATATTATCCTTCCTAACAACCAAGCACTACCAAGAATAACTATCTCGAATTCTTTAAAAAAATATATTGTTTTATATATATAATATATTTCTAGGTGAAATTATTTCATTTGCCCATTTTAAAACAATACTATGTCGGTTGGTCTTGCTCGGGCGGAAATCCTTTTTGATAACATTGGCTAAACGCATCGACAAGAATTCTTAAGCCACTCAACAGATCAAATAACATAATATAAAACATTTTTATATCACTAACAAATACGCGCTCTTATATATACACCCTCAAACTCATCCTAGGGTCTCACTTACCCTATCTCAAATGAGTCCACCCCACCAAAGCCTAGGTGTTTGCTCAACCTAAGCTCTAATACCAACTGTAACGACCCACTTTTCCATATAGTTTAAGCTGACAATAAAACCACACATGTCCAACCCAAATTGAACGGGAAAGCGGATAGTTAGGGAAAAAGAAAGAAGAAAGAAGATAAGAAGAACTAAAAAACACAGAATCTCATAGCGGAACGAATAATTTACAATAGATAACAAATCATTACACAAAGATGAAATTGTAATATATGTATATACAACTTCTATCAGAGTGTACTAACATATTTCAGCTAGGACGGTTATAACAACCTGTCCTTACAGTTGGTGGTAAATACAACCATGAATGAAAAGGAAAAATAACCATGTATGTGAATACGTCTCTGGGCCTCCAGCTCATCTCCTAAAGCTCCAAATATCCAAGTAAACCTGGAAACATGGTCGGTCTGACCCAAGCACTATAGGAAAATAACACCCGGGCCAGTCTGGTAAAACTAGCGTGAGAAATACAATCAAATGGATTCTTAAAGTTTGAATAACTTTTCAAAACAAAAGCATCTCGTAAGACCACACCCCACATAAACACGGACGGGGTTTTATCTTACGATAACCAAAACCTTTTATATCATAAATCCAGTGATATTATAATAATGTCTAAGGGCAAAAATAATAATGATCAAGTAGTTGTGATACTCGTGGGCATACATCAGAACAATATTAGGTATATAATCGAAAATCGATAAGGCACATTTGTTAATTGTGTAGGATTTCCATGGAGGTGTCCTTAGTACTTTGAAGGACAGTCCTCCTGCACAAGGATCGGAGATATCCTTCCGAAGCAGCATACATCTCTAGTGATGTACCATAGGATAAACATAGCTGGTCTCGCTAAGACCAAGTGCATCGCCCCATGCATGCATAACAACTGTAGGTAATGTCTATGTGGAGTCGACTACACCCTATGGGTTTGCCAACCCTACTGGCCATGCCTCCTATCTTTGGCTTAAGTCATTCTCGCTGATGAGACTATGTCTAGCGTTCCATCTTACGCACCGCCACCAAATAGATCATGGAATCACACATGGATTCCAATACCGCAACGGGTCTCGGAATCACATATGGATCCCAACATCTCAAAATATCACGAATCTCCTTAATAGAACCGTATATGGTTCTCGGAGTAGTCACGGGTTCGAGTCATCTCTTATGAGTATACTCTTCCGTTTCTCGGGTGCTCCACAAAACTAAACGCCGATTTTCGGAATGCTCAATACCGGTTCTTTTGGAAATAATCAGGCAATACAAAAGAGCGAGGACCACCCCTTAACCGTTTGAGTGGACGGATCTCCTTATCATTTGTCCTAGAAGAACGAAACGAGTTTATACATATAGTATAACACCACTGATGGTAACTGTACCATATAATCCCCGTGTTTCCGCTAGATATTTCCATAGTTAAAATCCTTCGGTGTAAAGTAGGGAATATTTCCCTACCACCAAAATTAAGAAGGATTACATATTAAGGCCAAGATTTGATAGTCGGTTATTTAACTATCAAATAACAAACATTCAAACAAAGATTAAAATTTCCTATGGAGTCACTAAGCCTCTTAAATTAATCTTTCATTAATTTAAAATCACATTTCAAATACTTGGAAATCAATTTCATATACTTATCTCAATAGGATAAGTATATTCACAAACCACTATATTTCCGATACTTAGAAGATATAACCATATACTTATCTTTATGCATCATAAGTTTATTCACAAACCATTTCACTTATAAAGATTTTCTATTTTGAAATCATATTTAAATGATCAAACCCAAATGTCATCTAAAATGGAGAAACCCAAAACACCAATCCTTTTATAAAACATTCTTAATAAATTCCAAACCCCGTTTATAAAACTTCTCCTTCTCAGATTCTTTAAAACTCATTTATAAATTCTTTTATAATTATCTACAACTATTTATAAACTCTCCCATATTTAACAAACTTATTTAATCGACTCTTTAAGTCAGTAAGGTTCCTTAGATAAATCATAAATTATTTAAAGTAACTTAAAATAATAAGTTATTATTAACATCCTTCTTTCCATTTAAATTAAATCTCATTTTGAAATAATAACCTTAAAATCTTATTAATAATATATTAACTTAATTTTAAACACTAATTAAATTATAATGATAAATTAACTTCAAACAATATAAGGATAATAATTTATTAATTTTAAACATTATTAAACAATAGTTAATTAACTTTCAACCAATATTAATATGATAATTAATTAACCTATAAATTTAATTAAATAACTTAAATCAATATAATTAAATAACTTTAATTAAAAATTAAAGTATAATTAAATCCTTTTAAATAAATAAGTAAATTAAAACATTTTAAAATAATAATTAAATAACCTTTAAAATGATAATTAAATATTCTTGAATAACTTTAAGAAATAAACTTTAAGAATCATATTAATAAAATAATTAACTTTAAAACATTGTTTAAAACAATTATTAATTATTTTTAAAACGTTATAAATAATTATTACTTTTTAAATCTTATTGCTAAATGAAAATTCTTAAATTAACTTTTAAATAAAATTTAACTTTATTAAAATTTGAGGAGGCTTAACGATCACCCTGGTACTTAAATAAGCTATCATATTACTCAATTTAACTTTTCAAGTTAATAACAAATATTTACATAATCCACGACTATGTAAATAAACCCAACACTTAACCATCACTGGTTAATATATCACTATTTAAAGTGGCATATCAATTTACAATATATATTATTAAATGTCCAAAATCTATAAAATAGCAGAACGTGGATTATTTCTGCTAATTAATTGTCAAACTAATTTAATTAGCGGGACGGTGTTTTTATTCCGCTAATAGATGTCCAATTACCATATTCGATTCAGTTTAGCTCAACAGCAATTTATTTGGCTAAATAAACATCAATATTTAAGGTATATAAATTTTAATCAACGTTATTATTAAAATAATGTGATCTAAATCCTGTCCATTTAAATATATCATAAAGTTTTACATGTCCAAAGCTATCAATAAATTACACTATAATGTTGTACTCATTCATACGAACACAACGCAAAAATCCAACGGTCAAACGGATTTAATTTGAATGAGATATGAAATTTCAAAGATTGACATGTTTACTATAGATAATTAAAACTAACCAATATAATTTACTCACCATACACTCAAACGGGCCGAGCCCATTCCACAATCTTGCAACCGGACCAGGAACTAAGCTATAGGCTTCTTCCCTAACCTTCAATTCATCTTGCAATGCCTGGAACCCATCGTTCACACGGATATGTGCACGTGCACCCACTTACGAAGCCACCAACAACCAACCTAAGACCATTGGCACGTCCCTTTCCTTGAGCGCGTCTCACCGCCACCTTCGTCTCCTACTCCGGCACCTTGGGTTAAATTTCGACCATCAACCGAGAAGACGAAAATGTACAGGCGACGAACGCGAGGCCAGCACCACCCCTACACTCCACGCTTCGCCTTGCCACCACTTCCGAAAGAACCGCCACCCCCTACTCTACCACCAGGCAACTCCCAGCCCACCCTAATGCTTCCCACTACCAACACCACGTCGATAACCGAGCGCAACCAAACCCATGGCCTTAAACCCAAATTCGAACCATCCACGACAAACCAAAGCTCAAATCAACAATCAGCCACGGTCACAACCTCCGCCTCATTCCCAGGCTCCTCCCTGACACCTTCAATCATCCTCTCCACCACCGGTTCGCCGGAAATTAATTTTCAAACGATTTTCGATCAACTCCTTCCCTACGACAACCCAAGCTACTAAAAAACATACGAATGCTTCTAAAAGTCTCCAATTGCTGCTACAAACCCATCAGTACCCTTCGTTCGCCAATCCATGTTCATCGAAAACGATCGCTTTCTCGACCACTTGTTGTTATTTAAAGATATCTCTCCAATTACTCGACGAAAATTCCCGAAACTATTTTTAATGTAAACTATGAATCAAGACAAACAATTTTCATGTTGGAACATTTGATTGAAAGTGTATAGATTTGGAGGAAATGATTTTTGAAGTAGAAGGGTTGGTATAATTTTATTGAATTTGAATTGTACAGATAACTAAGGTGAAGAAGAAGATGTCCACGAATAAGGTGTATGTATATATAGGCAAAGCCCATCACCACTCAACCCAACTTCATAAATGAAGTTCAAATCAAGGGGAACAATGGTGGCTATGGCTGCTGATGTGAAGGGAAAGTAGGGGAGAACAGTGGCAGATGTAGGGAAAAAGAAAATGAAAAACAAAACGGCCGTGGAAAAATTATGTACTGTGTGTACGTATATATGTTTTGAAATAGAATAGGTTATGGCGTCCGGCTACCCTATATCGCATCTGCGTTCGAAATATGAATGACAGAAAATAATGTGCTATTGCGTAAAACAACGTTACATGATCACAAAATAAAAATAAAACAGACAAGTTATTAAATTCTACAAAGTTTCAAAATGCCAACGTTTTGCCGTAAAATACGTCAAACGAGAATTTAATTATTTTCCCAAATTAAAAATTATGGAAATTTTCTAAAAATTAAATTAAAAATACGTCATAAAAAAATCGAGTCTACATTAGAAACATTGATTTTATTATAATTTAGTTCAAATCTGAATATTTAAATAAATTAAATATTCAAATTCGAAGACCCAAAAATATGGGTCGGTACAGTAAATCCCACACAGTCAGTTCTGCATCATTTCAAATAAAACATTTGTAAAATCCCCTATCTTGGGCCCAAAGTTAAGTGCTACGGATGTTGCAGTCATCCATAGTATTAAATTCCGATGACAAAATACGGGAATGTTAATGGTTTCCATAATATCAGAAGTACATGAATATGAAATAAATTCAGCACAGGTTAAAACAACTTTTCCGATTACATACCGAATCCATATTTCATATTCAATTACATAATCCCATAATCGATTCCCAGGTTTCGATCAAATATAATTATTACAAATTACGCCAAGAGCGGCATATGAAGATGCCCCCTTGGATGATCAGAGTACTAAATAGACAATCAGTCTTAATACAACACAACGGAAATAAAAATAACAACTCCTAAATAACTAACCTTGCCTCTTGCACGTCTTCGGAAGCTTTATTTGTCCAACCTACTAAACCTGTAAAATCTCAACTCTTAATCTACTCAAATTATATTTTGAGCACCTAAGAGTTTAAGGGGAAACATAAACTTCGAGTCATACATAAAGCCTAGTGTGAATAATACTATACATCTCAGTTATCTAATTTTAAATGAGACCACGCCGCTTAGCGGAACGGGTTTCCCCTCACTAATATCCCTTTATAACATACCTTTTAGCAAATCAAAATCCTGCAATCAAACTGATTAAAACAATAATAGAATATCATATATGCTCATAAATAAGGTAACAAATGGACTATCTGTCTAAATAATATAGTTTTGTTTGCTAACTACTAACCATTGGCTGACTCGGGTCTACCAGACACAACCAATTATCTAACATCTATTAGACACACTTTTGGACTAACTGCCGTTTACTATCTTCCTTTAGGGTCAACTGAACCTAATGGTTTTACGGGCTCATCAATAACCTACCTTCTCTTTGTATATTCCTTTCTGTGTGTAACCTCATTTTAGCCTTACATGTGACAAAGCCCTACACATTGGAATTTTAGACTTATATTAGCTAGGGTTTATTACCTAAAGTATAGGGTGCGACCCTATACTAGTCCCATATGGTATTCAATTATCTAAGTCATTTAATTAGGGCTAACTACCTCTCAAATTTTCCTTGAAAACATTTCTTGCAAATTGATTTAACCCTTTAAATTATACTTAAACAAGGAAAATATACTCTTTGTTTTACTCAAATCTCTTTGTCATGTTATATATATATACTTTACACAAAACAACGTTGATGAAATATAATGGGATTACCCATCCCTTAAAAATAAGTTAAAACCCTTTTTAACTTAATGGCTCTTAGGCCATAAAATCAAGGTGAACCATTCGAAACCTTTGTCTAAAACTTTAAACAGTACCTTTCATTTCCACTAAAAGTACCCCCTTAAAAATATGTTAACTACTATACCTTGAAACATTAGGCTGAAAGGCCAAAACATACCTTTCGAAACCTTTATAACAATCTTTCAAAATCAATGAAGGTATCCCTTCGAAATCTTTATAAATCTTAGACATCCTCTTTTCAAAACACTTTAAACTTGCCTTTTGAAAGTGTTAGAAACCTTCGATTCAAATACTTAAAGTACCTTTTGAAAAAATTGGGGAACCTCCCCTTCGAAACCTTTCTTATATGCCTTTTGAAATCAATAAGGTCCTTTACTTATAGCAAACCTTCCAAAAGTACCAGTTCAAGTAAAAGCTTGTGGAACATAGTTTCAAAATCATTTAAAGCCATTCCATTCGAAACCTATGGGTTTATCTTTTAATAAAACAAAGGGTCTTTAAAGAACTAGGTGGAAAGCAGCTCATTCGAAAGCAATTTCCTAAGTAAAAGAAAGTAGATGGCTTTGAAACCATCCCCTTCGAAAGCATGGAGAAGCGGCTCCTTATTTAAAAGCAAAAGCACCCTTTCGAAACCAATGTTTAAAGGCACATGCGGCCTCAACTGGGTCGAAAGGTACAATGCGTAGCTAATGTTTCGACCGTATCAAAAGCTTGTTTAAAACAAAACGCGACAACCTATTTTGAAAACCCTTTAAAAAACAATTGACCAAGTCAAAAGTTAGTTCTTTCGAAAGCTTCATTTGTAACCAAAATAGTTCTAAGTTTTAAAGAGCTACTTCTACCCCTTTGAAAGCCTGTTTCGATGTCATACCCTTCGCCTAACTCCAACCCACTACGTACCGAAGTTGATACCATGTGTATTGGTTTCTACCTGGTTGGATGCTGTAGTATAGGGTCGAAATGTAGCTGCTATAAGTGGCGAAAAAGTGAATCTGTATAAAAATGAATTTTAACCTTTTAAAGTAATTTCTTTCCAACTAATTTGCCTTATTTGTCAACATATAATTGGTTGCCAATACTTTTACAAAATCTTTTCTAAAAGTGCTGCCGAATTTCAGAAATTAACAAATCAAAACATTTCTAACCCATAGCTAACATTTATGACCCATAAATCACTTTTGATATGTTTTCTAACATATTTAAATTTCTGACCCATAGCTAACATATAATAGCCGTAATTAATTTTAAACCTAATTAACTATTTTCTTTACTAGAAAATTCATAATAAATCCACATTAATTCTGAAAATTATGAAGCATGAAACCCATCTCTAAAATACTATTTCTGATCTTATATCAAACATGCAAGGCATTTGGATGTCATTTGATAGGTTTTTCAAATCAATCCTTATCATAAAATCTATATGAAATAACACAAATCATCAACACGCATATATTTCCATTTAAACAATCAAAACATGGTAAATCATTTGCAAAATAAATTTGAAAATAAAAAAAATGAGATGTGATCTATTATTCACTTTTGGCTTGTTGTTAAGAAGGTTGAGATTTGCTCTTGAATTAATTTGATTAAGCTTCTTTCTTAAAATCTTGCTTATCTTCCCTTTATCTTCTTCTAATGGTGGCCGACATTGTTCTTATTTTAGTTTATTTTGTGAATGTGGTAAAATGAGAATGATTTAATGGGTTTAGGGTATAAGAATATAACCTTATTCTATTTTGCCCATTTCTTTCTTATTTCATTTGTTTACCCATTCTTAAGGCACGGCTACCTTATAGTTTTACAAACCTCAATCTCTTAACCACTTAATCATTACATTATTCTACTTAATTTAGCAAATTAAATCTCCTGAATAATGTTATTTAAAATTAGGGGTGTTACAGACCCCCCTCCTTGAAGAATTTCGTCCTCTAAATTGTGATAAGGTACACATCAAAATCAATCATAAAGGTAAAAGATACCATGAAACAAGTAAGGATAAGTATCTTTAATCCTACTCTCAGTTTTCCAAGTACAGTCTCTCTCATTGTCACCCGACTGGACTTTGACTAATCTAACTGTCCTATTCCTTAGTCTCTTCTCATCTATCATGACTATACGAACTGGCTTTCTAACTATAGACAAATTCAGTTCCACTACTAAGTCATCTAACACAGTCGGCTTTATAGTAGTCTCTGGATCTCGAATACCTTTCCTTAGATGAGAAACATGAAATACATTATGGACTCCTGCCAAACTGCTCGATAACTCCACTCTATATGCGAGTTTCCCAATTCTTTCTACAATAGAAATGGTCCAACGAATCTCAGTACCAATTTTCCTAATTTCTAGAATTTGATTACACCTTTCATCGGTGATACCTTGATGAAGACATGATCTCCAACTGAGAACTCTAAGTCTTTCCGTCTTTTATCAGCATAACTCTTCTACCTAGACTGAGCTTTCTTCATTCTAGCTCGAATTAACTCAATCTTTTCTGCAGCTTCCTTAACCAAATTTGGACCAAGTACGAACCTATCCCCGATCTCTAACCAACAAACGGGAGATTTTCATGGCCTTCCATACAAAGCTTCAAAGGTGTCATTCCTATACTAGCCTGATAACTGTTGTTATACGAAAACTCGACTAAGTGTAGATGGTCTTCCCATGATCCTCCAAAAACTAGTACATAGGCTCCTAACAAATCCTTTAAGACATTGTTAATTCTTTCCGTTTTCCCATCTGTCTACGGATGGTAAGCGGTACTCATCTTAAGTCTAGTACCCAAAATCTCCTGTAGACTCTTTCAGAACTTGCTAGTGAATAAGGAACCTTTATCACTTACTATACTACTAGGAATTCCATGTAGTTTAACTGCATTATTCATAAATAACTTAGCTAAAACAGGTGCTGTTCTGGTTGACTTAACTGGAATGAAATGGGCACTTTTGGTCAACATGTCCACTATGACCTATATGCTTTCATTTCCTCTAGTTGACCTTAGCAACCCGTCTTTATAATCCATTGGGATAGAATCTCATTTCCGCATTGGAATATCTAAACATTGAAGTAACCCACTTGGTTTCTGATGTTCGGCTTTTACCCGTTGACAGTTCAAACACTGCTTCGCCCATAGGACTACATTCCTCTTAACACCTTCCCAGAAGAGACTTCTCTTCATGTCCTGATACATCTTCGTTCTTCCCGGACGAATAGTAAACTTCGAACGATGGTATTATTCAAGAACTTTCTTCCTAATGTTTCCCACATTCGGAACACATAGTGTTCCTTTCTTACTTAACCACCCATTTTGGTCAAGACTGAAATCCTTCAAGTCATCGCTCTCTGTTCCATCCCTTAACTTTCTGATCCGTTCAACTAATAATGGATCCGCCTTCTGCTTAGAAGAAATCTTTTCGATCATCACCGGTCGAACTTCTAAACATGGCAACAAGGCAGTTTCTGTACTAGAACCACTCTTAGATCTCCATTGTACCCCGCATGTAGTAAATGCTTCTATATCTTTCCACTCAGCTATCATAGCCAATACTACATTTTGATGTTTTCTGCTAAGTGCATCCGTAACCTTGTTGCCTTTTCCTGGTGTGTACTCAATACCAAAGTCATATGCGGCTAAAAAATCTAACCACCTCTGCTGTCTCATATTCAACTCCTTTTGAGAGAATAAATACCTCAGAGACTTATGATCCGTATACAACTCGAATCTTTCTCCCAACAGGTAATGTCTCCACACCTTTAATGCAAAAATAACCGCAGTTAATTCCAAATCGTGAGTTGGATACTTAACCTCATGCGGTCTAAGCTGTCAAGAAGCATAGGCAATCACTTTACCTCTTTGCATTAACACAGCTCCTAATCTTGTTCTGCATGCATCCGTGTACACCACTAAGTCCTGATTCCCCTCTGGAACAACTAACACAGGTGCATTCGTCAATAAGTGTTTCAGCTTTTGGAATGCTCCCTCACACTTATCAGTCCAGACAAACTTCACATTTTTCCACGTTAGCTTGGTCATCGATGCTGCTATCTATGAAAAATCCTTAATGAATCTCCGATAATACCCAGCTAATCCAAGAAAACTCTTTATCTCAGTCATTGTCTCAGGTCTCTTCCAATTATTCACCACCTCGATCTTAGTCGGATCTACAGACAACCCTTTCTCTGAGACTACATGACCAAGAAACTTCACTTTCTTCATCCAGAAATGACACTTCGAAAATTTTGCTTTTAGTTAATGCTTCCTCAACATCTCAAGCACCACACTAAGATAAACCTCATGCTCTCTTTCATCTTTAGAGTATATCAAAATATCATCTATGAAAACCAACACGAACCTATCCAAGTGTTCTCGGAAAACTCGATTCATCAAATCTACAAAGAATGCTGGCGCATGAATTAGTCCAAACGACATTACTAACCATTCGTGCGATCCATATCTGGTTCTAAACACCATAAAAGGAATGCTATCCTCTACCACTCTAAGCTGATGGAACCCTATTGCTAAATCCAACTGGAAAAATACTTTAGCCCTGCTCAACTGGTCAAACAAATCATCAATTCTAGGTAACGGATATAGATTCTTTATCATCTTCTCATTCAACTTACGATAATCGATACATAACCTTAACGATCCATTCGGTTTCTTGGCAAGCACTGAGGTTGCTCCCCAAGGCGAACTACTTGGTCTAGTAAAATTCTTGCCTTTCAAATCCACCAACTGCACCTTTAGCTCCCTCATCTCGGTAGGTGTCATTCTGCTTGGCGGTCTACTCACCGGTTCTGCTCCTGGTACTAAATCTATCCGAAACTCAATGGGTCGTTTCGGCGGGAATCCTACTGCGGGTTCAAAAACATCTGCGAATTCTCTAACAACGAAAACTCGATTCAACTCGTCTTCTGCCTCCACAATACCCAACAAAGCATTAACCTCAAAACTAGAGTTTTCTACGGAGTATATTATCCGGTTACTATAGTCAGGGTGTCTAAGTGATATTTTCCTATCATGGCAAAATATCCTAGCATCGTATTTACTTAACCAATCCATACCCAAAATAACTTTGAACCCACGAAATCAAACACATGTAAACTGCAAACAAATGTATGACCTAACAATTCAAACTCTAGGTGGTCGCATCTCATCCCAAGAGTCGCATACCCTCTTATCAAATTTGCAACCCTTAAGGAAGTAACTAGGTATGAGGGTTATAGGTTTAGCTTATCTACCAAACAATGAGATATAAAAGAATGTGATGCACCAGTATAAAATAGAATGCTAACTGATACACCATGAATCAAAAGTGTACCTCCCAACACAGCTTTTCCCTTTTCTTCTGCTGTTGTTCTTGAGGTAGCTGGCTCCAATGCAAACACTTTGCGTTTTCCATCCTTGGCTGGCTCCTTACACTGGTTCTTATAATGTCCAATTTGATCGCAGTTGAAACATCTCACTCCTTTCTTCTCAGCAGCTTTCTTTCCTTTGCCTATCCGACATTCATGAGCATAGTGTCCTTTCTTATCACACTTATAACAAACAACTTCTGCCTTTCCTTCTTAGCAGCTCCACTCTTCTAAGCTCCTTTCTTATGGAAAAACTTCCTTTTCTAGTTTTGCCCTCCTTGAACCTCCTTTGCCTTGTTTCCTTTAAAAATGCAAGCATTTCTCCCTGCCTTAAAGCCATCTCAACAACTACATCGCACAGATCTCTAATATGCGATAATGTGGCCTTAACAAGCTTAGGCTTCAATATGCGATAATGTGGCCTTAACAAGCTTAGGCTTCAATATGCGAATGAACTTCTCATTCCTTTTGATTCCAGTATCAACCGCGTTGCTAGCTCCTCAAATTGGTTGGATACTCAAGCATTGTCATATCTCCCTACTCCAATTCAGCAAACTTCCTGAGCAGAGTGCACTATTCATAGTCTCCTCATTGATTCCTACAATGACACTATTCCACCAAAACAGTGTTGCACCTTGTAACTGTCTAGAATCAAGCCTTCTCTTTTGCTCATCATTAAGCCTCAAATCAGCAAAAATCCTCTCGCAATGAAGTAACCAATTCTCCACTTCAATTGCGTCCTCATTCCCGACAAACGGTTTTCCTCCCAACCTAGCATAATCTCTACTCAATATAGCATAGTTATTGACCACTAAAGCTTCTTGAGTCCCTCCTTCAGCATTTTGTCCAACTAAACCCGCGGAAACTTCTGCATGTATCATGTTGACAAAGAACTAGTACATAGCTCCCATATCAGCTTGTGGTATTCCAGCACCTACATTAGCAGCTTGAGCCTGAACGGGGTTCCTTCTTGTGTTTGGTCTGGCATTTCAATAGTTGTGGTGCTTCCTCCACCAATGTTAACTCTTCCTCCTATAGCATCCATATCTTACATCCTTAAAATCTGCATTCGAGTCTTTGTAAGATAAGGAAGAATATCCTGAGAAAGATGGGAGAACAGAGAAAAAACGTATACTTATATATATGACAAATACAAGTACGTTACTATATCGTTATCCCATACCCTCAATCTTTTCTCTAATTCCTTAGGACTATGTTTTTAAAATAATTCTAAGTTTAAAGTTTCTTTTTATATTTTCATAAACCTAGGCTCTGATACCAAGTAGTAACATCCCCTATCTTGAGGCCCGAAGCTAAGCGCTATAGATGCTGCAGTCGTCCATAGTATTATCTTTCGGTGACAAAACATGGTAATGTTAATGGTATCCATAATATCATAAGCACATGAATATGAAATAAAATCAGCACAGGTTAAAACAACTTTTCTAATTACATTCCAAACAATATTTCGTATTCAATTACATAATCCCATAATCGATTCCCAGGTTTCGATCAAATATAATTATTACAAATTACGCCAAGAGTGGCATATGAAGATGCCCCTTGGATGATCAGAGTACTAAATAGTCGATTAGTTTTAATACAACACAACGGAAATAAAAATAACAACTCCTAAATAACTGGCCTTGTGTCCTGCACATCTTCGGAAGCTTTATTCATCCAACCTACTAACATGTAAAACCTCAACTCTCAATCTACTGAAATTATATTTTGAGCACCCAAGAGTTTAAGGGGAAACATAAACTTCGAGTGAGATATAAAGCCTGGTGTGAATAATACTATACATCTCAGTTATCAGATATTAAGTGAGACCAGGCCGCTTAGCAGAATGGGTTTCCCCTCACTAATATCCCTTTATAACAGATCTTTTTGCAAATCAGAATCCTACAATCAAACTGATTAAAACAATAATAGAAATATCATATATGCGCATAAATTTGATAACAAATGGACTATCTATCCGAACAATATAGTTTTGTTTGGCTGACTACTAACCATTGGCTAACTCGGGCCTACCATACACATTCAATTATCTGACATCTGTTAGACACACTTCTGGGCTGACCGCCCTTTATTATCTTCCTCTAGGGTCAACTGAACCTAATGGTTTTGCGGGCTCACCAATAACCTACCTTCTCTCTATATATTCCTTTCTGTGTGTAACCTCATTTTAGTCTTACATGTGACAAAGCCCTACGCACTAGAATTTTGGACATATATTAACTTGGGGCTTATTAGCTAAAGTATAGGGCGCAACTTTATAAAGTCCCATCTGGTATTCAATTATCTGAGTCATTTACTTAGGGTTAACTACCCCTCAAATTTTCCTTGAAAACATTTCTTGCAAATTGATTTAACCCTTTAAATCATACTTAAACAAGGAAAGTATACTCTTTGTTTTACTCAAATCTCTTTGCCATGTTATATATATACTTTACAATGTTGATGAAATATAATGGGATTACCTATCCCTCAAAAATAAGTTAAAACTCTTTTTAACTTAAAGGCTCTTAGCGCATAAAATCAATATGAACCATTCGAAACCTTTGTCTAAAACTTTAAACAATACCTTTCGATTCCATTGAAAGTACCCCTTTAAAAATATGTTAACTACTATACCTAGAAACACTAAGCCAAAACATACCTTTCGAAACCTTTATAATAATATTTCGAAATCATTAAAGGTATCCCTTCGAAAGCTTTATAAATCTTAGACATCCTCTTTTCAAAACACTTTAAACTTGCCTTTCGAAAGTGTTAGAAACCTTTCATTCAAATACTTAAAGTACCTTTTGAAAACATTAGGGAACCTCCCCTTCAAAACCTTTCTTATATGCCTTTCGAAATCAATAAGGTCCTTTACTTATAGCAAACCTTTCAAAAGTACCAACTCAAGTAAAAGCTTGTGGAACATAGTTTTGGAATCATTTAAAGACATTCCATTTGAAGCCTATGGGTTTATCTTTCAATAAAACAAAAGGTCTTAAAAGAACTGGGTCGAAAGCTACTCTTTTGAAAGCAATTTCCTAAGTAAAAGAAAGTAGATGGCTTCGAAACAATCCCCTTCGAAAGCAGGGAGAAGTCCTTATTTAAAAGCAAAAGCACCCTTTCGAAACCAATGTTTAAAGGCATATACGACCTCAACTGGGTCGAAAGGTAGAATGAGGCAGCTAGTGTTTCGACCTTGTCAAAAGCTTGTTTAAAACAAAAGGCGGCAACCTCTTTCGAAAACTCTTTTCAAAAACAATTGACCAAGTCAAAAGCTAGTTCCTTCGAAAGCTTCATTTGTAACTAAAATAGTTCTAAGTATTAAGGAGCTACTTCTACCCCTTTGAAAGCCTGTTTCGACTCCATACCCATCGCCTAAACCCAATCCACTATGTACCGAAGCTGATACCATGTGTATTTGTTTCGACCTGGTTGGAGGTGGTAGTATAGGGTCGAATGATAGCTGCTATAAGTGGTGAAGCAGTAAATCTTTATAAAAATGAATTTTAACTTTTTAAAGCAATTTCTTTCCAACTAATTTGCCTTATTTGTCAACATATAATTGGTTGCCAATACTTTTACAAAATCTTTTCTAAAGTTCCATCGAATTTCAGAAATTAGCAAATAGCCCCTTCTCCTTTTATAAACATATAAAACATTTAAGTCTCATACCTTGAATAATTTTGTATCTTTAATAAAATACTCAGGAAAATTCTACAAAAATTCCCATAAATCACTTTTGATATGTTTTCTAACAAATTTCTGACCCATAGCTAACATATAATAGCCGTAATTAATTTTAAATCCAATTTAACCATTTTCTTTCTTGGAAAATCATAATAAATCCACATTAATTCAAAAAATTATGAAACTTGAAACCCATCTCTAAAATGTTACTTCTGACCTCATATCAAAGACGCAAGGCATTTGAATGTCATTTGATAAGTTTTTCAAATCAATAATCATAAAATCTATATGAAATAACACAAATCAACAACGAGCATATATATATATATATATATATATATATATATCCATTTAAACAATCAAAACATGGCAAATCATTTGCAAAATAAATTCGAAACTCAATAAGAAATCGAAAATAAAAAAATGAGATGTAATATATTATTCACCTTTGGCTTGTTGTTAAGAAGGTTGAGATTTGCTCTTGAATTAATTTGATTAAGCTTCATTCTAGAAATCTTGCTTATCTTCCCATTATCTTCTTCTAATGGTGGTCGGCCTTGTTCTTATTTTAGTTTTAGTTTGTGAATGTGGTAAAATGAGAATGATTTAAGGGTTTAGGGTATAAGAATATAACTTATTCCTAATTTGCCCTTATCTTATCACTTCTTTCATTTGTTTACCCATTCTTAAGGCACGGCTACCTTATAGTTTTACAAACCTCAATCTCTTAACCACTTAATCTTTACATTATTCTATTTAATTTAGCTAATTAAATCTCCTCAATAATGTTATTTAAAATTAGGGGTGTTACAACATTTTGGTATTGATGTCGTTGAATCAGTATTATGATATTTTGTAAAATAACAAATATCAGAAGGCAAATATTGCCCACCTTATAATTATTATATAAATATTTAGTAGCTTTGAGTTTGATTTCAAGTATTAGCAGTTATTCTGTTTTTTTCTTTCTATCTCAAAAATATATTTAGTAAGCTGTTTTAATATTTACTAAGTTTTTTTAATATTTAGTAAGTTGTTTCAATATTTATGCAACATGTATGCATTAGTCAGATGCAGTTGGTTAATTTTCCTATCAGCTAAAAATGTTGGTTAAAACTGTCTGTCATTGAATCATAAAAGCAGTTATATTCTGATATGTTCCTATTATTGAAACAAAACAGTCCAGTATTGATGTCATTGAATCAGTTTTCGGTCATATCCCTTGACCAAAGTTCTAAGGCTGGGATTAATTGGCTAATCTGTAGATCTATGGTTGAGATTTTTTTTGTGTGTCTATATCTTTTTTCTTCTTCTTTGCTTTTCATCTTCTTCTTTAGTAAAAATCATATCTTTAAGCTTTCTCCTATGGCTGACTACTGCTATCTTATATTTTTCCTTGTTTGGTCGGCAATGCTTTTTAGTTTGCATACTGATGGTGTTTTTTGTGTATTATTCTATCAGTACTCAAACTAAAATGAGTGCCAGCTCTATAATCACTGTACTTGCTAGCTCTCTGCAATATGCTTCTTTCTCTTCAAGGCAGTAACCTCTTCCCATCTTTCTCTGCTTTCTGAGCCCCCTGGCTATCCTCCATTAATGCCCTCACGTTCAGGTCTACTTGAATAAATATGGAGGATTCAGAGGAAGGAGATGAAGACGAAGAGTTAGAAGAGTAAGAAAGATCAGATAACGTCCTCTGCTAATCGATTTTGGGAAGGAAAATACGAGTCGTCTCTACCTTCCTCCATCTTGATATAAAAATATAGGCATTCAATTTTGTATGTTTTAGTGAAATAATAAATCATTGCTTGAAGGAACTGAAAAATGTATCTACACACAGTCTAGAATTGGAATCTGCTTCTTGTAAGTTAGGCAAAGTATTCTTTATAGAATGGAATGTTAGTGAATGAGAAGAGAACTTTGTATTTGTATTTAACTTCATTATTTTTTCTCTTTTGCTTTGATATGAACTTTGTATTTGTGTTGGTAGTTGATATTATATTGAAAAAAAAATTGTATGAAAATTGTAGCAATACGTCAATGTAGTTATAAGAAAATGCAGTAATCTTTCTAATTTTTAAAACTTTTTGGCCGTCAACATTTGCTAAGAAAATATTTGCCCGACAAATATTTTCCTGGTAAATTTTCGCTGGTCAAAAGTATATGGCCATATATTGAACTGGATATACAATGTTTTATAATTTTATGTTGTATAAAGACAACATTTTCCTTGAATATTTCATAATACATTTCAGTTAAAAACCATATGCAACTTTCAAAATCTAATACCAAACAATGTATATAAACATACAACAGTCATAATCTAACATCAAACATGTGTTTTTAAAACAATCAATGTCTAACAACTAATACATACATCTAAAATCTAATAACCAACATCCAAAATCAAGAAGTTTATTATTGCATTCATTATCCAAAATTGTCTATAGCCAGCAAATCTTTAAGACATTTATGTGTATCAGGATTTGATTTCTATCCATTTTTTCCCTCTGCAACTATATCATGCACCATCAAAGCTTTAATAACCTATATGGAATCAAAATTATACAACTCAAGGTTCTCTTTAGTGTCTTTGTCTTAGAAAAAATCTTCCATGAATCTCATGTCCAATATCGCACAAACAATTTTGCACCATTTCAAAAAAATTGATATTTATAATGTTTTGAAAAATACTTTTGTAAACAATAAGTTTTACATACGAACGAGACTCCTGTTGTGGGCAAGTTATGAATTTGACTGGATTGTTTTTAATTATGTTGGTTTCTTGCCATTTCATGAATAAATTATTCTAAGCGGGTTCATCAAATTATATCTTTGAAAATTATGAACAAATAAATAAAGTTGTTTGGTAATTTTGGTTAAATATCAGTTTGCAAATATTTGCGAGGCAAATATTTTCTGAAACACCCCACACCTCTTAGTATTCCCAAAAAGGGCACACCAAAGGATATGGTGCGTTATAGGTATAGCTAAAGCATCACAGAGACTAAGATTCACAAGACAAATAAGTAAAAGCAGCGGAAAACACATAACTTATCATCCACAATTAAACTTCATCTCAAAATAAGTCATAAAAACATAACATGCCTCAAAAACTCAAAACCTCTCATGTCTCCTGAAAATACATCCAAGTCTCACATAATCAGAGTACAAAAATAACAATAATAATCCCTCTCACAAGTGCCAATCCATCATAAGCCAAATGAAAACGATGAAAAGCAGAAGAATACATCTGAAATGAGAAAACTCTTGAAATGAATCTCCAAGAAACCTGAATCAACTATCCTCAACTCTGCTGGCCTATTGGAGAAAAAGGAAAGATAGAAGAGTGGTTTAGACAATAAGTCTAGTGGGTGAAAGTAATTACTAGCATTTCTAAGCAAGATAAAGATAATAGACTAAGCAATAGTTCTAGCATGAAAGGAAGATACAGAAAAGATAAAACTTGCATAAAATACTGTATCTAATTCTGTTTGACTGTTTTCTTAGATTGTTTGCACTTGTCTTAAACTGCAGTGATTAGGCTGAAACCCTAATTCTGTCTCAACTGCTAACTTAAATAGGCTGAAATCCTAATCCTACCCGTTGATCAGCCTTTCCTATCTCTGTTGTGCCATTGTGAGCCAATCTTGTTGGTCCCACAACAAAAGACATCTCTTAGTGCTTAGGATGCAGTAGCGAATTATTTACCCTAATCGATGCCCACCGCTCGGTCATCGCCGGTACACACTAACTATCGCCCCCTACTTGACCCTTTATTTACCCTAATCAGCATAAGCGTGCACAGCCTCACCCACGTGTGAGACCATCAGTCCTCGACCTAAAAGGGAATGCAGCCGGTACTGGTCCTAACAAACAAATCTTCTAACTTTGCGCCCCTTGCACAAATCCCCAAATTTGAGCCTCTATCTATTGGCTACTTATTTACCCTAATCAGCATAAGCGTGCCCAGCCTCACCCACGTGTGAGACCATCGGTCCTAGACCTGAAAGGGAATGTTGCCAGTATGGGCCACTACTGCTATATTTGCTTATTAACTTAATCCAAAATCTAAGTTTTAAAATAAGCCTCTTATGTTATTTCTTTCTTTCTAATTATAACCTACGTGTTATAATTGTTCTTGCAACTGTTACTCTTCTATTTTCTCTTTTTTTTGGCAAAGCCAGCGGGGTTAAATGGACCCCTACCATTAATATTAAAAACCAAAAGTTGCTACAAAATATTAAAACATGCAGAACTCCAAAGAAAAAAAGTCAGCACAAAGGGGAGATAGGAGTTACATGGATCTAATAATAGAGAGGACCATTACATGTTTAGAGGAGGATTGCCCTTTAAACACCCTAATGTTCCTCTCCATCCAAATGAAATACAAAGTCTTCTTTAGGAGTCTTAGAGGAGGATTGCCCTTTAAACACCCTATTTTCTCTTTTTAGTTATAACCACTTGTTATAATCATGCTTGTAAATATCTCAAATTTGCCTATTTCAGTCCATCTCCATTTTATTTTAGTTTTTCTCATTTTACATCTGATTTCTGTAAATTTAATGTTTTTTTTATTTTAATCCATATTTGCGACTTTTTAATATTTTATTCGCGTCAAAAAGGATTAAATCTCTATAAAAAGAAACTAACATTTACAGGCTAAATTCCAACTTAAAACATATGTAAATGACTGCAAATAATTGAATAAAATAGTTGAATAAAAATAGACTGAAAAGAACTTCCGAAATTTACTTAAAAACAGAGTGTAAATAAACTTACATAAAAACTGTCTCAAAATTGTAGAAAAACTACAACTATTGAGAAACCTATTATTTTAAATTTCTTACAAATCTAAAACAATTACAAAACACTAACCTGTGGTCCTTAGCTCTAATCTGAGGCCTTCCTAGATCCACTTCTAGGGTGTAAAATATTTTTATCAAAAATATTTCCTCCCTAGAATTTTTTTCCATTTAGGGTCATTCTTAAGCAATGAACCCAATTGGGAGAAAATCTGAATGAGAAAAATAGCTAGGCCTAGGGTTCTATTTATATTGTGGCTTAGGGATCTTAGGCCGTTGGATTTGAAGATTTACACTGGTGCAACCACGTCATAGGCTCACTAGGAACCATCGATGCAGCTACTAACGCATAGGATTTCATCAAAAATCAGATTTACAGTCTTCGGCTCGCACCTAGACGAAAAATCGTCCAGGGAAGATGCGGGTCGACCTGGCCGATAGGCGGGTTGACCTATGGGTTGACCCGACTCAGGCGCGGGTCGACCCGTAATGGATCTTTTTTTTCATTTTTGTATAATTATATATATAATTTTGATTTTCTTTGTTTCTCTCATAACTTCTCCATACTGACTCGAATTTCAACAAGTTATATATGAAAACTGCTCAGAAAATTACCATGGACCCAATGGTGCAACTCCCATGGCTCAATTTTGACAATTTCCCAACCATATTTTATTATTCAATTAATTTGTTAATTAATTATTATTACTCTAATTTTTCGGGTTGTTACATTCCCCCCCTCCTTAAAGGATTTCGCCCACGAAATCTCCAAGGACAGAAGAATGAAATAAATATTTTCATCCAACTTCCACAACCACATATTCAACCATTATCCATTACATCCATTGTCCTTAAGCTTTTTTTAATGCAATTTATGATATATGCAATAGTGTAGTGTCAATGTCCCTAACTAATGCAAAAGATTAGATGGTCTACTGATTCAGTCGACCTCCTTTTTATGCACTTATGTCTGTGCCATGTATCCAAATGAATGCAAATTCCCTAATGTCAACTGACAGTTCTATATGCGTGCTACAATCATCATCCAAATGCAACAATCATATGATAATTACCCATTCATAGCAACCATGAAATAAAAATGCAAGTGCACACACATCCATATGCATTTGCTTTAGTGACCTAGTTAGGTCGATCTCTAAGAGATAATAGTGCCTAGTGTGTGTATATGCGTCCATTAGCATCCACTAGCAAACACTTGCAACCACTTGCGTCCAACGTACATTACATGTTCTAGTAACATGTTTACATTCAGTCCTACCATCCATAGGTTAAATCCTAAGATCTACCGTCCTAAAGGATACTAAAGGAAAGAACCTATTCAAAACTAAATATGGAAATAGAAAATTCAAGACGTACCATCGAAGAGATGCGGAAAAGAGATACGTATTTTCTCCTCAGCCTCCCATGTAGCATCCTCAATACTATCTCCCCACTGCACCTAAACAAAGGGACTTCCTTATTCCTAAGCTTCTTAATATCATGTCCAACGATCTTGGTAGGAATGCGACGAACCAATGCTTCTCTCTCCACTTCAACTTTCTAAAGTTGGCTAGGTTCCACTACCTTTGCTGAATCATGTAAGCACTTTCTCAAGTGCAAAACATGAAAAACATCATGAACTCCCGCGAGCCTCTCCGGTAGCTTTATCCAATACGCCTACTTCCCTATCTTTTCCATAATGGGGAATGGTCCTACGATTCTGGGAGCAAGTTTCCCACTTGATCCAAACCTCACTACCTTTCTTAGCGGAGACACCTTAATAAAAACCAAATCTCTTACCTCGAACTCAATCTTTCTATAGAATCCAACCAACACGAAGGCGACTTGCAAGGTCTTCCATAAAGGGATCAAAAGGAGCCATCCCAATGCTAGCCTGAAATCTATTGTTATAAGCGAATTCCACTAAAGGAAGGTGCACCTCCTAAGTCCCTCCAAAATCAAGAATGCACATCCTCAACAAATCTTCAAGAACTCTATCAACTCTCTCCGTTTGGCCATCCGTTTGAGGGTGATAGGCTATGTTTGCACCAAAAATGGTCACAAACCCCAAGTGTAGTGAAAGCACCAGCGTATGAATACGAATCAACAGTATTCACACACAAATCACAGATCTAAGCAAGTAACAAGCAGCAATCAAGAAATAATGAACAGTGACACACAATTTATAGTGGTTCGGCTATCTCCGGCCTACGTCCACTTCAAGGTTTTTATGATTTTATTGCTCGATGCTTGAAGATTACAATTTCGTATGTTGTATTACAATTGATTTGCTGAACTAAGTCTGAATCTAAGGCAGCAATGGTGATCTGGAGTAAATCTGGCAGAATCTGGGCGCTCTTTAGCTCTCAAGATTATCCGACCTCTTTTCTGAATGACCAGGGGCTCTATTTATAGGTGTAGGAGGCTGATATTTCGCCTAAAATGAGGGGAGACCAGTTCTGGTACGTCAGGGGGCCCACATGCCCGCTTTATGGAAATCCGGGCCCACACCGGGATCGATTCGACCCTAGGTTCGAATCGATCAAGAAATTGTCCAATCAAGCTGAAATTTGGTGTAAATATTCTTCAACATGTGCTCAAGCTTCTGTGAAAATTTCATAGCATTTGGATGTGTAGATCTCAAGTTAAGATCGATTCAAGTTGAAGATTTTCGCTTCCTGGAGTCGTTCGAATCGATACCTTCGAATCCATAGGGTCGACTCCATCTCCTAGCACGTGAAGGTAATGACGTGGTGCGCGTGCTTCGGGTTAATCCCCCTTTTTCTCTGAGTTTTACTGAGTCAAACTCGTGGTTTTAGTCGTGTTTACTTGGTGGATTCGAAGAGAAGGATCTGAAGGTATACTCCTTCGATTCGATCAAATGTGTGTTCCTTCGTATCGATCGAGGGACAAGTAGCTCGAATCGATCACTTGTGCAAGTCCTCGAATCGATGGTTTCAAGTGATGTTGATCGATTCGAAGCTATGCATTGCTCACGGATTCGAATCAAGGTTGGGTTTATGGTTTCGAACGTGAGGCTAGCTTGTGGATTCGAAGGCGGGAATACTCTGATGGATTCGAAGCAGGGAGAAACCGATGGATTCAAATCGACTAAAACCTCATCGATTCGAAGTAGATCACGTGAGCTTGATGCGTTGGATACGAAGACGATGAAGTCGAAGGCTAAAGCATTTCTCATGGATTCGAAGCCATCAGGGGAACTTTGTTGGAGTCGAGTTTGATGGATTCGACCCTAGGGGATTCGAACCATAGGGAGACGAAACCAAGGCTATGTCCTCCACTTGCGTCGATGATATCTTGGGCGTATGAACTCGGATTGACTCGAGATTTGGAATGTTGCTTCATCTGACCTTGCTTGACATGTCTTATCAGTTGCAGCCCGATCCGGACTCGGACAAAATTCATCGATATCCGTGGTGAACCTGCGATGCACAATCGATGTTCATGACTAATAATCATTGATTTTCAGTTAATCTTTGGGTATCTCGACTTTGCCAAAAGTTGGGATAACATTTTGCCCCCCAAAACATGCCTTTTTGGTAAAAAGGCGTGTTTTGATCAGTCTTAAGTTGGATGCAGTGAGTTCATGTTTTACTCATAGCTTATAGCATTTTCAATCAAGTCCATGGTTGTTCGAAGCCGAATTGTTATCAATTTTTTCCAGTGGAAGTTAAGAATGAAATTCTACGGTCTCTCCGTACTATTGATGGTCACTCCGGACCCTTGTCAAACCCATTCTAGATTTATCGATTGAATAGAAAGATCCTATTGCACTCCGGCGTTGCTTTCTATCCCTTGCACTCTGGCCCCAGCTAGGGCGTATAGCGATGTCTTGGTCGTTCTCGGCCGATTATAGCCTCTCCGGGCTCATGCTGGATCCCATCCTGTCACTCTACGGTGAAGGGGAAACAACGTTAAGTGAGTCAATCCTGTCGCTCTCCGGCGAAGCGACTCACCTCCTGCACTCCGGTTCAGTGTATCCGAACATTAAGCGATGTCATGACCTAAATCGTCGGTCGATCACAGCCTCTCCGGGCTCATGCTGGATCCCATCCTGTCACTCTCCGGTGAAGGGGAAACAACGTTAAGTGAGTCAATCCTGTCGCTCTCCGGCGAAGCAACTCACCTCCTGCACTCCGGTTCAGTGTATCTGAACATTAAGCGATGTCATGGCCTAAATCGTGGGCCGATCATAGCCTCTCCGGGCTCTTATCGAATCCTGATCCTATCACTCTCCGGTGAATAGGAAACGATGCTTAAGTGAGTTGATCCTGTCGCTCTCCGGCGAAGCAACTCACTTCTTGCACTCCGGACCCTGCCTCTCCGGGTAGGATCATAAAGTGATCATGTTTATATTGATATTTAATGTTTATCTTTTAACTCTCCGGTCAAAGATTTATTTTAATAAGTGTTTCTTTATTAAATTCAAATCCTAGATGTTCAATCTCAAACACCAGGAAAAACAAGATAATGCCTCTCCAGGCGGAGCGGTCTATTTCCATCTCAGAGCATGCCTAGGGATCTCTCCGGTTCCCGTACATGAGTAAGTGGGATAGCCGTTTTATTTTGGAAATCAAATCTAAGAAAACTAATCGAACAGAGTCCAAATCTTGAACTTGGCCCTTGCCATCACAATCAGTTGATGACGAGTCGTGATCCCGATCCAGGATCATTCCTGTTTGGTTGAGGCGGTAGTTGTTCGGGTCTAACCGCCGTCGTACGTTCTCTGACATACTGCGGCAATCTACCACTCCTGGCATGTTCTTCCACCTCATCCTTCAGGTGGCGGCATTCATCGGTAGTGTGCCCATCCAGCTCATGGAATAGGCAGTACTTTCCAGTCTTACGTTCCCACTCCGTGGGATCTCTCCTGGGTGGTTTTCGATAGGGGAGTTGCCCCCGAGTTTCGGTGTAAATTCGTTCCAGTCCTGCCACCAAGTCTGTGTATTGCCTGAATCTGGGCTCTCAGAATTTCTTCCGTTTGTCAGGACCATCATGCGCGTCATCCTGCTTCCTCTTTCCTTTGTCTGCCCTGGACTGTTCCCTGGCGGTTCCTTCGCCTTGTGCAACATTTATTTCCTGCCTCTCGGCTCGAGATTCCTCTAATCGAATGAATTTTTCAGCTTCATGGAAAAACTCTCCAAGATCTTGCGGTGGATCTTTAGTCAAAGAGTCTTTGAATTTGGTGCCTTCTCCAACTCCTGCCACTGCCGCCATCAAAATCATCGATGGATCCGGGCGATCTACAGAAGTCACCGTTGCATTAAATCGTAACAAAAAATCTTTTATGGACTCTCCGGTCCTTTGTTTTATTGATGCCAAAGTCATCACACTCTTAGGTCGCGTCACGTGAACCCTAAACTGCTTCATGAAGCAATCCACAAGCTCGCCCCATGTCCTGATTGATCCGGTTTCTAGCTGCCTAAACCAAAGCGCAGCCAAATCTGATAAGAATAAGGGGAAACATCGTGCCATCACTTCCTCGGATGCTCCCAGCACTTCCATGTGTCTGATATATCTGGTGATATGCATGGTCGGGTCTGACTTTCCGTCATAAGGATTCAGCGTTGGTAGTTTGAACTTCGGAGGGTTCCTTGCATTCCTGATATTCGGAGCGAACGGACTCCGACTAACTTCTTCCAATCCTCCTCCTGAAAACCCTCCTTTCATGAGTCGTCTCACTAGGCCGATCATTCTTTCATCTCCATCTAGGGGTTGCCCCCTTGTCATGTCTCTGTCTTGCCCTCTGAGTCTTGTAGGGAATTCTGGTACGTACTCTTCGGGTGGCTCGTTAGCATTTGTGTTGGCCCTAGCCGGTTGAGCTCCTTCCAAAGGTACTTCTGCGTTGGATCCTGCGGGCCTGCCTCCAAGCCCTTGTTGATTGCCTTCTGGTTCTGCATTCTGTCCTCCGTTGGGTTCCATAGCCCTAGCTCCTTGTTCCACATTCACAGCCGCTGTAGCTGGTCCAGGGTTCTGCGTCCCTGCAGGTCTCATCTGCTCGAAGAAATTCTGCAGCATCTCTTGTTGGCTTTTCATCATTCTCTCCTGCATTAAGTTATTCATCGCTTCCATCTCATCTCTAGTAATGTAGATCGAAGCTTGTCCTTCTCCAGCGCCAGAGGATGCCTCTTGACTTCCTGCCTGTTGGCTCTTCTCAGTTCTTTGTCTAGTTTGTCGAGTCATTGTAGAGTCAGATTTGAATCCTTAAAATTCCAAATCTAAATTTTGAATTTGGTGTAGCGGGTGCTAGTTCTTCTCAGTGAAAGCACCAAAGTGTTTGCACCAAAAATGGTCACAAACCCCAAGTGTAGTGAAAGCAGCAGCGTATGAATACGAATCAACAGTATTCACACACAAATCACAAATCTAAGCAAGTAACAAGCAGCAATCAAGAAATAATGAACAGTGACACACAATTTATAGTGGTTCGGCTATCTCCGGCCTACGTCCACTTCAAGGTTTTTATGATTTTATTGCTCGATGCTTCAAGATTACAATTTCGTATGTTGTATTACAATTGATTTGCTGAACTAAGTCTGAATCTAAGGCAGCAATGGTGATCTGGAGTAAATCTGGCAGAATCTGGGCGCTCTTTAGCTCTCAAGATTATCCGACCTCTTTTCTGAATGACCAGGGGCTCTATTTATAGGTGTAGGAGGCTGATATTTCGCCTAAAATGAGGGGAGACCAGTTCTGGTACGTCAGGGGGCCTACATGCCCGCTTTATGGAAATCCGGGCCCACATCGGGATCGATTCGACCCTAGGTTCGAATCGATCAAGAAATTGTCCAATCAAGCTGAAATTTGGTGTGAACATTCTTCAACATGTGCTCAAGCTTCTGTGAAAATTTCGTAGCATTTGGATGTGTAGATCTCAAGTTAAGATCGATTCAAGTTGAAGATTTTCGCTTCCTGGAGTCGTTCGAATCGATACCTTCGAATCCATAGGGTCGACTCCATCTCCTAGTATGTGAAGGTAATGACGTGGTGCGCGTGCTTCGGGTTAATCCCCCTTTTTCTCCGAGTTTTACTGAGTCAAATCCGTGGTTTTAGTCGTGTTTACTTGGTGGATTCGAAGAGAAGGATCTGAAGGTATACTCCTTCGATTCGATCAAATGTGTGTTCCTTCGTATCGATCGAGGGACAAGTAGCTCGAATCGATCTCTTGTGCAAGTCCTCGAATCGATGGTTTCGAGTGATGTTGATCGATTCGAAGCTATGCATTGCTCACGGATTCGAACCAAGGTTGGGTTTATGGTTTCGAACGTGAGGCTAGCTTGTGGATTCGAAGGCGGGAATACTCTGATGGATTCGAAGCAGGGAGAAACCGATGGATTCGAATCGACTAAAACCTCATCGATTCGAAGTAGATCACGTGAGCTTGATGCGTTGGATACAAAGACGATGAAGTCGAAGGCTAAAGCATTTCTCATGGATTCGAAGCCATCAGGGGAACTTTGTTGGAGTCGAGTTTGATGGATTCGACCCTAGGGGATTCGAACCATAGGGAGACGAAACCAAGGCTATGTCCTCCACTTGCGTCGATGATATCTTGGGCGTATGAACTCGGATTGACTCGAGATTTGGAATGTTGCTTCATCTGACCTTGCTTGACATGTCTTATCAGTTGCAGCCCGATCCGGACTCGGACAAAATTCATCGATATCCGTGGTGAACCTGCGATGCACAATCGATGTTCATGACTAATAATCATTGATTTTCAGTTAATCTTTGGGTATCTCGACTTTGCCAAAAGTTGGGATAATAGGCTATACTCAATCTAAGCTGTGTCCCTAAAGCCTCTTGCAAGCTCCTCCAAAACTCACTAGTAAAGATAGGGTCTCTATCGCTCACTATGCTAGAGGGAACTCCATGAAGTCGGACTATCTCACGAACGTATATGGATGCCAAATAAGGTGATGTCCTCTTATTCTTGTCCGGAATGAAGTGGGCACTCTTAGTCAAACGATCTACAATCACCCAAATACTGATATTCCCCTTCCTAGATCGGGGTAAATCATCTATGAAGTCCATCGAAACAGTATCCCACTTCCATTCAGGTACATCCAATGGTTGAAGCAATCCGCCGGGCCTTTGCTGCTCCGCCTTAACCCTTTGGCACACAAGACACTTAGCCACAAACTGCTACATCCTTCTTCATGCCACTTCAATAAAACACACTCTTCATGTCCCTATACATCTTATCACCACCCGGATGAATAGTCATCCGAGAATGGTGTGCTTCTGCTAGAACTGCACTCATCAAATCACTAGTGTGGGGGACACAAAGTCTTCCATCTCTCCTTAGCCACCCTTTATATCGATGGAATAGCGTTGGAGATGTCTAGAGACCTCTCCTCTGCTAATCCTATCCAGAATATCCACAAGCTCTGAATCCTCTCGCTGCCTTGAGCCAATCTGATCTATGAGGGTAGGCTTAACCTCAAGTGCTGCCAATAATCCAGGAGTAATGTCCGTAGAGGGCTTAAAATCAAAGGTGGAAATAAACTCTAAGATTTTCCACTCCACGAACATTAGGCTAAGGATTGTTCTCTTCTTACTTAACGCATCCGCAACCACGTTCCCCTTGCCAGGTGTGTAAGCTATCTCAAAGTCATATGATGCCAAAAACTCCATCCAACGTTGCTGCCTCAAGTTTAAATCCTTTTGTGAGAACAGGTACTTCAATGATTTATGGTCAGTGAAAAGCTCGAACCTCTCTCCTAGCAAGTAATATCTCCAAGACTTGAGCGCGAAAACAATAGCAGCCAGCTCCAAATCATGGGTGGGGTAGTTCTTCTCATGAGTTCTCAACTCTTTACTCCCATAGCATACTACCCTCCCCTCCTGCATCAATACTGCCCCAAGGCTAGTCCCACGTGCATCAGTGTATACTGTAAAAGGCTTAGCTCCGTTGGGTAGAACTAACAATGGTCCACTAGTAAGGGCCCTCTTTAGCATCGTGAAGGAATCCTCACAATCCATGTCCCACACGAATGCCGCATTCTTCTTAGTATGGCCAAACCTAAGAAGCTTCTAATTTCGGCAGCATTTTTGGGGGCCTTCCAATCCTACGCTACTACCTTAGCAGGATCCACAGCAAGACCCTCTCTTGAGACTACATGCCCCAAGAAACGCACCTCCTCACGCCAAAAGTGACACTTCGAGAATTTTGTTTTCAACTGATGAACATGAAGTGTACGAATAATCTCCTTAAGATGAATAGCATGCTCTTCTATACTCTTGGAAAACACCTGAATGTCGTCCACAAACACTACAACAAACTTATTCAGAGCATCTCGAAAAAACACGGCTCATCGGATCTACAAAATAGGCTGGGACATTGGTCAGCCCAAACGGCATAACCAACCACTCAAAGAATCCATCGGGTGTCCTAAATGATGTCTTATCGATGCTATCATCAGCGACCCTAAGCTGATGAAATCCAGTGGCTAAGTCAAGCTGAGAAAATACTAAAGATCCAACCAACTGATCGAAAAGATCGTCTATCCTAGGAAGTGGGTAACGGTTCTTCTTCGTGAGCTTATTCAACTCTTTATAGTCTACACAAAGTCTAAGGGAACCATCCACCTTTGTAGCGAAGACGACTAGCGCCCCCCACTCAGATATGCCCCGTCTGATAAAGCCTTTCTCTAATAGCTCACAGATCTGCTTACTTAACTCCTTCCTCTCACAGGCAATGCCACTGGCTTAGCATTGTCATTCAGATAGATCCTAAAGTCGATCTCTCTCTTAGGGGTTAGCCCCTAACCTCCTCAAAAACGTCTGGGAAATCTCTAACGGCTGGAACTGAATCTAACTCTCCTAGTGATGAATCAAGGGAATAAAGGAAGCTCAACATGACTGACCCCTGCGGGTCGCAAGAAACCTCGAGGGTTCGTTCACTGCATGTCCCTAGCCTGACGACTCTCCACTCGCAGTCCAATATCGCACCATAAGTGGATAACCGGTCCATTCCTAAAACCATCCCATATCCCAAAAATCCCAGTACATAGGCGTCACAATCAAACTCTACGCCTAGTATAAAAATTTTCAAACCCCTACAAATCATGGATAAATGTTCTGATCCTCCTATGGGGTTTGAAACAACTATACAGTCTACAAATAGAGAAATATCTAAGTACAAACAATCAACCAAGGAACTAGAAATGAAAGAACGGAGTTAAAAAGAGTTCGAATAGGAAAATCCGAAATAGAGATCAAACAGTCTACGGAGAATTTCCTACCTCGGTCCGGTCCAGTATTAGAAGTGCTACATCCAAAGCCTATACTTGCGCCGTAGATGCGCCTGCTCTTTGCCATGTCCTCTAAGGACAAGCTCTACTAAGACGTCCAAGATGCCCAGAGCTGTAACACCTCCCCTTCATCGTGTCCTTCTTATAGTCATTTGAGTAATGCCCAACCAATCCACAATTATGACATTTCTCGCCCTTTTTGATCTGTCCCTTTTTAGGTCCTCCTCCCTTCTTCTTGTCCTTATCCTTCTTATTCTTCCACCATTGCTTCTTAGATTTTTCTGATTTAGGAACCCCCTTAACCTCTTCTTCCTTAGCAACATATGATATGAGAGCCATTTCCACAAGTGACTCATACATCGCTCCCATAGGTACATGTGTCAATGCCAACCCTTGGAGGGGCTGGTTCAAACCCTTAGCAAACTTGGTGGCCTTCTTATGCGGTGTATTAACAGCTCCATCCCGAACCTCAATAACTCATTAAACTGATTTATATACTCTTTCACTAAAAGACTCCCCTGCTTCAGACTAATGAACTTCTCCAACTGCATGCTTTCCTCGGCTTGCGAAAAGAACTCTCTCTCAAACCTTTCCCGAAATCCAACCCAACCAATGTCTCTACCTTCCATCTCTACAATCTCCCACTAAATAAGCCTCTCCCTTCAACTGCCAAGATGTAAGCTGAACTCTCTATCGGTCCTCCAATCGTAACAGCCCAAATATCCGCTCTGTATTCCTCAACTAAGTTCGCGCCTCTACGAAATCCTCCATGCCAGAAAATGTCATGCCTTCTAGATTAGCGAAGTCCTTGTATAGCTTAGAAAAATTGGCTGCTGCAGGTGGATTAACGAGACCTCCACCCGCCGGTGCTGCATTGGGCGCTTGCCCTTGCACCTCTGGTGTCGTAGCTTGGAGGTATCTACGGAACCAACCAGAGACTTGGAAACCCTCTGGAAGATTTGGGGCATCCACCATTCTATGCAAAGAAAAGAAAATTTAGGCTCGAAAGAGTCGAAAAAAGGTTGAACTGGACTTTAAGGGGATTTTTATAAAAACTCTCTTATACTTGAAAACTATTTCTACAATAAGAGTTTCTTTATGAAAAATACTTTTAGTTTGAAGATATGTTACCTTTGAAAAATACTTTACTTTTAAAACAAGTTTTTAGGAATCTTGTAACCTTTGCTCTGATACCAAATGTAACACCTCACACCCCTTAGTATTCCCAAAATGGACACACCAAAAGATGTGGTGGGTTATAGGTATAGCTAAAGCATCACAGAGACTAAGATTCACAAGACAAATAAGTAAAAGTAGCAGAAAAATCATCTAGAATTATCATCTCAAAATAAGTCATAAAAACATAACATGTCTCAAAATCTCTCACGTCTCATGAAAATACACCTCAGTCTCACATAATCAAAGTACAAAAATAACAATAATAATCCATCTCACAAGTGCCAATCCATCATAAGCCAAATGAAAAAGATGAAAAGCAGAAGAATACATTTGAAATGAGAAAACTTCAGAATGAATCTCCAAGCAACCTGAATCAACTATCCTCAACTCTGCTGGCCTATTGGGGAAAATGAAAGATAGAGGAGTAGGTCAGACAATAAGTCTGGTGAGTGAAAGTAACTACTAGCATTTCTAAGCAAGATAAAGATAATAGACTAAGCAATAGTTCTAGCATGAAAGGAAGATACAGAAAAGATAAAACTTGCATCAAATACCGTTTCTAATTCTGTTTGGCTGTTTGCTTTGATTGTTTGCACTTTTCTTAATCTGCAGTGATTAGGCTGAAACCCTAATCCTATCTCAACTGCTAACTTAATTAGGCTAAAATCCTAATCCTACCCATTGATCGGCATTTCCTATCTTTGTTGTGCCACTGTGAACCAATCCTATTGGTCCCACAGCAAAAGACACCTCCTAGTGCTTAGGACGCAGTAGCGAATTATTTACCTTAATCGATGCCGCACGCTCGGTCATCGCCCATACACACTAACTGTCACCCCCTACTTGACCCTTTATTTACCCTAATCAACATAAGCATGCCCAGCCTCACCCACGTGTGAGACCATCAGTCCTTGACCTGAAAGGGAATGCCGCTGGTACTGGTCCTAACAAACAAATCTTCTAACTTTGCACCCCTTGCCTAAATCCCCAAATTTGAGCCTCTATCTATTGGCCACTTATTTACCCTAATCAGCATAAGCGTACACAGCCTGACCCACGTGTGAGACCATCAGTCCTAGACCTGAAAGGGAATACAGCCGGTACGAGCCACTACTGCTATATTTGCTTATTTTCTTAATCCAAGATCTAAGTTTAAAAATAAGCGCCTTCTGATGTTTCTTTCTTTCTAATTATAACCTACGTGTTATAATTGTTCTTGTAACTGTTACTCTTCTATTTTCTCGTTTTAGTTATAACCACTTGTTATAATCATGCTTGTAAATATCTCAAATTTGCCTTTTTTAGTCCATCTCCATTTTATTTCAGTTTTTCTCATTTTACATCTGATTTCTGTAAATTTCATGTTTTTCTATTTTAATCCACATTTGCGAATTCTTCTCTTTTTAATATTTTATTCGCGTCAAAAAGGATTAAATCTCTATAAAAAGAAACTAACATTTACAGGCTAAATTCCAACTTAAAACATATGTAAATAACTGTAAATAACTGTACATGACTGTAAATAACTGCAAATAACTAAATAAAATAGCTGAATAAAAATAGACTGAAAAGAACTTCTAAAAATTTACTTCAAAACTGACTGTAAATAAACTTACATAAAAACTGTCTCAAAATTGTAGAATAACTACAACTATTGAGAACCCTATTATTTTAAATTGGTTACAATAAAATAATTACAAAACACTCACCTGTGGTCCTTAGCTCTAATTTTAGTCCTTCCTGGATCCACTTCTAGGGTGTAAAATATTTTTATCAAAAATATTTCCTCCCTAGAAATTTTTTCTATTTAGGGTTCAGCCTCAGGCAATGAACCCAATTGGGAAAAAATCTGAATGAGAAAAATAGCAAGGCCTAAGGTTATATTTATATTGTGGCTTAGGGATCTCAGGCCGTCGGATTTGAAGATTTACTTTGGTGCAACCACGTCATAGGCTCACTAGGAACCATCGGATGCAGCTACGAACGCATAGGATTTCACTAAAAATCAGATATACAGTCTTCGGCTCGCACCTGGACGAAAAATCATCTAGGGAAGAATGCGGGTCGACCCGACTCGGATGTGGGTTGACCCGTAATGGGTCTTTTTTCATTCTTTTTTAATTATATATATAATTTTGATTTTCTTTGTTTCTCTCGTAACTTCTCCATACTGACTCGGATTTCAACAAGTTATATATGAAAATTGCTCAAAAAATTACCACGGACCCAATGGTGAAACTCCTGTGGCTCAATTATGACAATTATCCAACCCTATTTTATTATTCAATTAATTTGTTAATTAATTATTATTACTCTAATTTTTTGAGTTGTTACATTTTCCAAGCAAATATTTGCCCTGTATATATTTGTCAACATCAATTGTAAACATATTTATAACTTACAATTTTAACAGCTCGTTGTTTGTGTGCGCAGTTGCATTTTTTGACCTTGGTCTTTGGGAATCATAGCACTTCCATGTTTTTTCAACTGCCTTATACTCTAACAATGTATAGTGGTTGACATGATGCAGCGGTATAAATATTATTTTGCAAGTCATTGCCCTTTCTTCCAGCACTTTAACGAGCAAAGATTCATATGTGGGTTTGTAGTCATCAATAATAGATACATGTGTTTATAGTATAATTATTTTTAAAGTGATGTATTTTTTTTATCTTAAGTATTTCATACCGCTACATAGGAATGTAAGCAAACCATATCTTTATGTTTTGGCTCAAGTTTGATTTTCGTGAACCAATCTATAACCTGCATCGACATTAAATTTCATATATTAATTATCTTTTTTTTAATCTATATTTATCATATTATATTGAAAATGTGAGAAAGGAGAATAGGGATCTTAAGGCTAAATTAACGCTAGAGGGGGGTGAATAGTGTTTAATGGATTATATGAATATTTTTCAAATTCTTTAAGGTTTTACTCGGAATGATGTAATTAACAATCACAGAATCAAAGAGTAGCTAAAAGTAAATGTAGTAAAAGTAAAAAAGGAAAGAACACATCAGGATTTTATACTGGTTCGGAGTTACCCTACGTCCAGTCCTGCACAATTCCTTGTACTGATTCCTTTCAACTAGTAAATGTAAATACAATCTCGATTTAGAGGCTACGAGACACACCCTCTAGAATCCCGACCTCTAGTTAGAGTCACTTGATTTTTGAGCTACAAGCACATCCACTAGATTTACGGGCTACTAAGCAAACCCAATCGATTATATAGGCTATAATAGGACCCACAAATATGGCAATTTGATTTGATAAAGTTTTATAAACACGGATCTTTGATCTTGATTACAATTGATCCAATAACACTTAAATAGCACTTTGATCTTGATTTGAGTGAGAGAAATGAGAGAGATCAGGGAGTAAATAATGGAGAATCAAATTAGTAGTGTTTGAATTTGAATATGGTTAAATTTGAGAAGAATTGGAGTAGAAATTGATTTAGAAATCAAGAGAGTGAAAAGAGGAGAGAAGAATAAGAAAGTAGGTGTTTAAAATTTGTTTGGAAGTCTGGTATATATAAGGAAACAATGGTCATGTCTATTTACGAAGAGATACGATGAAAATACACTTCCATTCAAATTTGAATTTTGAAAATTATGGCCACTATGTCGACATACATAGATAGAGTATGTCAACATACTCTTCACAAAATTGAAAGACACTTTAAAAATATTATTTTGAAAATACGTTGCTTTGTAAAATAATTTGGTACTTTGCATAATCATTTAAATATAGTTTATACACATTTAATTCAAAATATAACTTAATAAAACTTTATAACATAATTTTGAAAGATTTAATAAGAGTATCCAATATAATGTAAATAATATATACAAAATTAATATAGTTATAAATTATAAGTAAATATCTAAAATCAAAATATAAATATCAAAAATAAACATAAGGGAGATATAAAATATAATACCAAAAAATATAATGGATTAAATAATACTTAAAAACTTAATATAATATCTTTGTAAATATAAAAGGTTAAAAAATTATTTAGAGAAATATTTTGGAAAGATGTTTGAAAAGATTATTTTGAAAACCAGGATATTTAAAAAATACTTAAAACTTATTTGAAATAGAGAGAGAGAGAGATCAAGAAAGTGCTATCAGGGTTTTAACAAAAATTCTACGACTCTATAATTTATCTGGAACACTTGAAACCTTGAAGTCTTCAATACTCATGAGACTTTATTCTCCAATTGTTAAAACTCTATATCAGCATCTTGAATCTACTCTTGATACTGTATAGTCTTCTTAATCAACACCTGTTTAATATCCTGCACTAATACTATATATAACTTGATAAAAAATTAGTATTTATATTTTATATGAAGTCAATAGTTGTTATCATCAAAACCAATACATAAGGTACTAATAATCTCCCCATTTTTGATGATGACAACTCTGTATATAATATATAATATAACTCCCTCTGGGTTACAAAACTCCGCCATAATCTATGCCTAGATTTTATATATTTCTCCCCCTTTGTCATCAACCATCTAAAACTATAACTCTAACACTAACTCTGATTCTAATTCTAACTTAACTCCCCATAAATAAAATATTAATTGATATATATATATATATAAGAATTATATATAATGATGATGAGAGTGATTGTATAAAAGCAATAAGTGATATGTAAGATGAAATAATCATAATCAATCTAAATATTCATCCAATCCAACAAAATTAATGTCACACACCATTCAAACAATTCCACACAAACCAAACCAATCAAATCCAAACAAAATCAAGTATTATTATTTATATACAATCAAACCTATTTAAACCAGACATTTCGAGGAACTTTAACCTATCTATAGCGCCAAAAATTGGATCTGCTTTGATAGCATCCCAATCTTCATCATCTTCGTTGATGGTACACTCTGATTGATGGTTGGTTCTTCTTTGTTCAAGGTAGAAATCATCCATCGAATTGCATCAAAATGCCTTTCTCGCTCCTTGATAATCTGCATTTGACTCAATTCAAAGTGCCTCTGGTTTCTTAGGATGAAAGAAAGAATGTTCCTAAATGATTTAAGAGTTTATTCGAGGTTTTGCAAAGTTTTTGATGTGGGGAAGCCATTATTGAAGAGATAAGTTTATATATGAAAAAGAGTGAAGATAAGGACTGAAAATAATGATTTTCTGGAGTGAATAGGTATATATAGGGATAAGAAGTCATTTGAAATCAATTGGTGTTTGGTATTTATTATTTTTTTAATTTTTTTGAAAACTGGCCATTATATGTCGACATACATGATTTGCATATGTCAACATATGCAATATATTTTTCAAAACTACTTTATTTTAAAATTCTATTGTTTTAGCTTATACTATTATATTTGTATGACTTTCAAGAGATAACTGACAATGTGTAACAGTAAGAAATAGAATGTTCATTGATAATAAGGATGAGTACAAGGAATAAAAGAAAGATACATGAAATTCAACATAAACTTAAAACTAGAAAATCCAAATACAAAGATAGCATAAACAAACAACTAGAAAGATATAGATGAAGTTGAAGAAGAACCACCAAGCTTGCGGATGATCTTTCCAAAGAATTTATCCATTTTGTTGGAAATATAGATAATTCTCTTTGAGTATGATTTCGTAGGCTCTCTTTGGTTGTGAATGATCTTCTCTTGATTTTTGAGAAGATCTTTGTTAGATGGATTAGGTGGCATATTGATACTTTCCACGGAATTATCCTCCCCTCTTCTTGTTCTTCCCCCTCGACTTCCATTTCCTCTCCTTCCTTTTCCTCTTCCTCTTCTTCTCTTATTTCTTGCTCCTCTTCCCAAGCCAACTTTTGTTCCTTTTCCGCAATCATTTCATAAGACTTGAAAAAGGGTGAAATATGCATAAGTGAAATGTTAGCCATGTCAAATATTTTTCGAGGAATTGTTTCCTCTCCTTTTAGGTCAACACTAAAATAATTGAAAATATGAGTAAGATACACAACGTGAAATAGTGTGTTTTCATGTTTAAAAAGATTTTTAGGAAAAAGTTCATCCAAAATGACTTGAGACCAAATTATGTCGTGACCATAAATGCCGAAAAGAGCTTTGAAAACTTTTTGTGTCAAGTTATTATAATTACCTGTTCTAGGAGTGATATTTTGTTGCAAAAGAAGGCTTGAAATTCTTTCTTTTGGACACAAGTTTTTGTTTTTAAATTCAAAATCATCATTAGTCTCAAAAATGTCATGGATTAATTCACCATTTTGAAAATCAATTTGAAAAGTTGGAAGGTCCATTCCACTAGATTTGCATCCAAGAATGTGATCCAAAAGTTCACAATTTAAAACAATTTGTATCCCCTTAACACTAATCCAAACTTCTTGTAACAACCCGAATTCTAGTGGGTTCGGATTTTTTGCAAAAATGCTAAAATCCAAGCCCACTGAAGCCCGAGTTGGGTATCTGGTATCCTGCAAATAGGCAAAGATAAATATATTAGAGCTTAAGTAGATATCTCACAGCGGAACTGACTAAAATATAATAGTAAATACTCACCAAGGTAATAACACTTTCTAAACAAGTGTCTCAAAGCTGGAAAATCTTTACCATCTATCTAACCTGCGGGATGATATGAGGAGAGGGTCAGAACTAAATTTCTGGTGAATGGACAAATTATACACTTCTAAGCATAATTCTACATATACCGTTCTATTTCCATTTTCTATTATATTAGGTTTATTGGGTTTATAATACTCTCGCCTCTGTGCGTGAATCATACCCATCTACTCCCTAGTAGATTAAGACCTAATAACCAATATATATGTATCTACATGCCCAAAGACCGCATCGATCCTAGGTACTACCCATAGTACATTCCGTATCCTCTTCGAAAAGGACTCCATCGTCTCGCTACTAGAGCGTACTGTAACTACATCTGTAAAGGACAGCTTCGTTAGGCCTACAATACAGATGTTTCGTCGTCTACTATGAAAACGTGAAACTGCATCACCACTAGCTTATACTAGTACTCGGACATCCACAATGTACCACCTAGTGCATACCTTGAGGACTACACGTAATCGTTATGTCTACTCCCTGAATTCCGCCAACAAGGTCTACCTTGTACGGAACTTAGTCGGGGATTTTCTATAGATGTAAAGGTCCGCTTCGTTAGGCCTATAATACAGGTGTTCTACTTGGTCTGTCTCTTTTCTCATCGTGGCTATGGCCCCACGCAGCCCCCCCTCAACTAATCGAAAGACCTTTTAGGAGCTAAGTGGTTGTGCCCTACTGCAAACAATCTAAACATCCAATTGACTGTGCCTCTCATCCAATGTCTCGATAGTGAAAGAATCATTGGCATGTTGGTTTAACTCTAGCCTTTCCCAAACTCGCTCTGACTGATGATTGCTGATCTCCGCATGCGACTATCCTTTTGGGTCATGCCCACTATAACCTACTCGCAAACTAGAGTATGGTGTCGTACGAATATCATACTCCATCATCAACCTTTTGACTGCCTACAAAGGTCTGCTTCGATAGGCCTGCAATGCAAAAGCAGTCAAGGCATACTCTCTTGATGGAACACCTACAGACCTGCCTCTGGGGGTGCAGCTTCGTTAGGCCTACCCTAGAGGGCCATCCTAGAGTATCCACACATCCCGTTGAAGTCTCGTACTTCCTTCTAGCCCAAACTAACTAAGTTGGACGTGCTCTTTCTGTACTAAAAATCTACGATGAACTGCTTCGTTGGGCTCTTTATCCAGAATATCTTTGGGCTACTCCAAATGCACCTTACCATTTTATTAGACCCTACATCTAATCTTTTACTATGCGTTTAGTTTACTTTTCTTATTCTGTTGGCTACTTATTTACCCTAATCAGCATGCCCAGCCCCACCCATGTGTGAGACCATCAGTCCTAGACCTGAAAGGGAATGCTGCCGGTACGGGCCACTTCTATTATTCTGCTTATTAACTTAGTCCAAGATCTAAGTTTGAAAAAATAAGCCTCTTCTATTTCTTTCTTTTTAATTATAACCTACGTGTTACAATTATACTTGCAATTGTCACTTTTATATTCTTTTCTTTCTTTTATAACCTACATGTTATAAATGTAATTGCAAGTGTCTCTTTTCTATTCTAGTCTGTCTTCTTTTATTATGATACTAAATTCTCTTTAGTTCTCTTATATTATATGATAGTCTTAGCTCGGGACTACGTCCAACTGCCACAATTTACTTATCATAATAACCGCTTTACTTTTTACTCTATTATCTGCGCAATAAATGCAGATCTAGTCACATTTTCTGTTTATTGTTTCTAGTCTTGTCAAATAACTAACTTAATTATTTCCTCTTCTTTTATTTCTTTAACGCTTCACGTTATTCTCTTTTATTCTAAGAAGTAGTTCTATTCTATTTGGTTGGTTACAAAAACTGTGCTAAAAATCCATTTCCATATTTTAATACTAAATAATGCTATAAACAATAACTCGTAACTGCAAGATATTTCTTTTATTGTTTCTTTAATTATTGGGTAATGCAAAATACAGTAATGTCTCTATTTTGCACTAATTCCTTTTTTCTTGCTTTTAATTTAGCAATTACGTTTATCATTATTCTTACAATATTAAACTATGGAAATGTATTTCCTTTTCTAAACCAACCAACTAATCTATCACTAGCTTCCAAATCAAGTTATTAGATTTTCCCCTTTTTAATTCATTTCTCCCGTTTAAACATAATTTATTGTAAATTTCTCACTTTTAGGCTTATGCCTTTCTATACAACTTTTAAGCCTAATATTACTTATATTTAATTGGATTCCTTTCTTTTTCCATATAAATAACATTTAAATATAAGTACACTTCTCTTATAGAATTTATAGTTTCAACATAACAGACTAGTAGAACTATTACTGAATTAAATGCTGAAATAAATATTTAATGGGAATTTAACGATATTATATATCATAAACATAAAAGAGAAATAATTTAGATCCACTCACCTGTCGTCCTTAGCTTTACTCCATGGCCTTCCTGGATCCCCTTCTAAGGCGTCTAATATTTTTATTAAAAAGATATTCTCCCTAGAAATATTTTCTATTTAGGATTCAACATCAGGAAATGAACCCAATTGGGAGAAAATCTGATTATGAGAAAATAGCTAGGCTCAGGGTTCTATTTATAGTGGAGTTTGGGGATCTCAGACCATTAGATTTTTGGATTGAATCTGGTGCCACCACGTGATAGGCTAGCTGCGAATCGTTGGATCCAAAAAACAACGCCTCAGATCGCACAAAAATCAGATTACAAGACTTCGACACGTCCCTCGACGATTTCTCATCTAGGGAAAAAGATGGGTCGACCCCTAACCTTTGTGGGTCGACCTATTGGTCGACCCGTAGGGTCTTTCTCTCTCTCTTTTTTCGTTTAATTCCAATTTCTTGTCTCTCTCGTAACTCCTTCATATTAACTCAGATTTTGAGAAATTATATATTGAAATTGATCAGAAAATCGCCACGAACACAATGAAATAAGTTTCGAGGCCACATTCTGAAAATTCCAAAAATGCTTATTTTCACTGTTTAATAAATTTGGTTATTTAATTATCTAAAAATGTGGGGTGTTACACTTCTCCTTCTCTTCCATCATAAAACTTTCCTTTTAAATTTGCATAAAACAACTTCACCAATTTTGAATAAAAAATGCCAAGAGTTTCATTTTGCAAACAAACACTACGCCATAGATTGCATACTGCAACACCAAAGAAGTGATGCAGGATGTGCCAAAAAATGTTGCTGAAGGCTAAAAAAGGGCAAAGGCAACACTTTCTCGGTGATGCATTTTGTCGCGTTGCCGCAGACCTCAAAGGCAACATTTTGACTATCTAAGGCAACATAAGAAATATTATTGCAATAGAACCCTATTTGGGTCTATAGCAACATCCATAGGTGTTTGTACCAACATTCCAAAATGTTGCTATAGATATTAACTTTCTGAATTTGTGGGGCCCACAATGTAGAGCATATTTGATTTTTTAATAGAAATAAATATTTATTTAATAAAATGCTATTGCACAGAATTTGATATTCAAACAGTAATTTATTTAAATAAATATTTTATTTCAACATTTAAAATAGTACAAATTCCTGACTCCACTATTTTACAATTCAATGATAAATAACACTGATATTCACATATACAGATATTCCTCACTACATTACTCAGTTCACTCATTACATATGCAGTTTCAATTTATACAGACACCGACACTGACAAATATATGATGAGCCGAGTGCCGAGCCGAAGGCGAGGCGAGAAGTGGGTCCGGGCGCAGCGCCGGCGGGGGTCCGGGGCACCGCAGTCCCGGCACCGCCCGATTCATCCGATTTCGGAAGATCGAGCCTTCTTTGAAACCTGCCTTCAACTCCATTTCAGATTGAATCCAACATCTGAGCAATCTGCAAAAATACACACTGACGCGGTAAAATTGAAAAGGAAATATTTTTGCAGTATAAAATAAAATGTAATTTTGAAAATATTATTTGCCTCAGTTATTTGGGTTGTTCGTCATCATTTAATTTTGAATTCATCACACACGAACAACTTGTGACATGCACAGTGTATCATTGTACATGCCACAAGGCCGTGCACACCGATATACACTTGATAAAGTTACAGGGACATGTGAGCACAAAGTCAAACCCAAATCAAAAGACGGGTTCAACTCAAGTGAAATACAAATAAAATCACGATATCAGCACAAGGTCAAACCCGAGCTATTAGCTGGATTCAATGCAGGTGAAAGTTCAAGAAAATTGTCAAGACAACATATACAATGAACAAAACTTTCTGGAATGAACCAGATTCAAGTATACAAGCAAATGCATACAAAATGAAACAATGTACCAGACTACAAGATGAACCAAACAAAGGACAGAGCTAAATGAACTCAAGTGGACAGTGCAACCAAGATTCAAGTAAAACACTACAACATGCAACAGTAATAAACCAAATGCACAAGAACAAAAATGAAACAGAAGTATGCACAATAAGGTCCAAGCAGTTGACAATGCACAAGAACAAAAATGAAACAGAAGCATGCTACAGAAATAAACAACATGCTCAATGAATTGGTCAGAGCAAACTATACCAGACTTGTATGCCAGACATAAAACAACAGTGGACAGAGCTCAACAAAAGAACTCAAACTCACAATTAAACCAAAACTCCAACCATATTCAAAAATACAGACCAACAGAAGTGTCAAGTGAATGAGCTGCAGCAATTTCAAAAATGACCGAAGTCAGATAATATAAGAAATATGAACTCGAGCAAGTCCAGCTACCATATGAAAGCAACCATACATATATACATGTGTGAAACAGCATGTATATATATAGGCAGTGCAAATAGGCTCAAAGGACCAGTGCATAGATATACAATGACCAATGCAAAGTGGTGAATACAAAAACATGCATCAATGAAACAAGCAGCCTTAACAAGTGAATGGCCAAGACCAAAACAAAGCAAGACTGGCACAAGGGAAAGAAACTTATATGACTCGAAGGCAACTAAATACAAGAGAAGGCCTCAACATCAAATAAAAAACAAACCCAGTGCAACATATATACATGTTCAAGTGCAACAACAAACACATATATACATACATGAATGCATATATATATACATGATAATGGAAAACAGAAGTGATACAAATTCAAGTGGCCGAGATAAATTAGTTGACAAATTCAAACAGATATATACGAACGTAAATCTAGGGGTTCGAACCCTATATAAACACATTAACATCATCGGCAGATAGTATCGAGTTCAAGCAAGCAATACAGTAAAGTAAAAGCAACAAATTACATACCCGAATACACAGTTGAACTCAAGCAAAATCGAAGGAGCTGTATTCGAAGCAAGGAGACGATCGATTGCCAAAGCAAATCAGAAGAACAGCAATTGTAATCGATCGACAATCAATCGGGTCCTTCGATATTAGCCGAAGCCCTAATCGCACAAGGCTGAAGCCCTAGCTAATCTCACAGGAGCGAAGACAAGGCCAAAGCCCTAGCTAATCTCATAGGAGCGAACACGAGGCCAAAGCCCTAATTTCAGAGCAAAAGAGGAACAAGATAGGAGCAGCCATTATCACATACGAGAAAAGGAGGGTGACAATTTGGTGGCGGAGGCGAATGAGGAAGCAGAAGAAGAGGAGGGTGACAATTTGGTGGCGGAGGCGAATGGGAGGAAGCGAATTGAAATGAAAACCAAAAGGGGATCTACTCTAAACTAGTTCAGGTGGTAAAACGAAATTTTGGGGCAAATTGCAGTGGTGATCCATTTTAACAACCATATTAAATGTAGACCGTTGGATCGTATTCACGCGGATTGCTAATTTTATTAATTTTTTAATTTGAATACATCTATAGCTACTGCAACATCTTGTTGATACTTATGCTAACACCTTGAAGCGAGTGTTGTAATAGACAAAAATCAGCATACCTATCGTTACATTATAGCTAGCAACACCATGTAATTTCGTTGCAGTAGGCCATCTATGGCGTAGTGAAAGATTAAAAATATCATAAGTAGGAGAATCTTCAAAAATAGCAAATCTTCCAGGAAAGACTTTTCCAAAACATATATACTCAATATAGGCTTGCATGGCTTCTTGATCATTAAAAAGATATTCTTTTATTTTCTTGCAAAGCCTCATGGTTGCCTTAGTATTGCTTGAGGATGCCATTGAACAGTACTTTGAAGTGATAAGAGAGTTTATGATTTTTGAATTTGAAAATGAAAGTGAAAAATGAATGGATGGAGATAGAGTAAATAAGCAGAGAATCAAAGGACATGTTCTCTGGTCAAGAGATATCTTTTCAGAACATAGGAGTTGGTGAAAAGGTGGACGGAAATCCAAATTTTGAATTTGAAAATGAAATTCAAAATCTATCTACATATGTTGACATATGCATGTGGGGTATGTCAACATATAGATCGAAATTTTCAAAAATGATTTTTGTTTAACTATATCCTATTTTATTATATATATCTATTTATAGTTATTCTATTTGCAGAAAAATAATTTTAAATATATTTTATATTATTATTATATTATTAAAATATATAAATTATTTAAATTTAAAATATAATCACACAATATCCAACTAATATTATTATTAATCTATAAGATATTCCTAACAACAAATAAAGAAACCAAAAAAATTCATTCAAGAAATTATAACTTTTGATATATTAAAAGCTTACCTTTTTCTGATCCATTTCACCATTTTGTTCTGAATTATGTACTACCGTGAAGCACATGTTAGTAATTTCTGTATCTGATTCATTATCACTTAAGGATGTGTCTAAATCATTTAATGTTGCAATATAGGCTCTTCTCTGTTTACTGGAAGAATCGGTGTTAGGTGTAGTTTTCAATTTATCGAGATGTGGACAGTCTCCTTTTAAATGGCCAAGTTCATCGTAGTTATAACTTCTAATGCCATTTCTGCTTACTGGATTTTTTTTGTCATTTACTTTGAAATTGTTCATCTACCTTTATTTTAGAAATTTTCTAAAATTACTTGTCATGAAAGCAATTTCTTCATCGTCGTTGCTGGCTAAATCCAGATTATCTGTCATTGCATTAAAAGTAATAGATTTTTTCTCTATTGCTTTGCTTTCTCTCCTGCCCTGCATTTGTGCTTCAAAAGGCATTAAATTGCCAATTAACTCTTCAATTTTTAGAGTGCTAATGTCATTAGCCTCTTCGATTGCAAGAGTCTTTTGATCCCATTCAGGAGTTAGTGCATTGAAGATTTTTCTAACTTGATCCTCCTCGGAAATTTTTTTACCCAGTGCAATAAGTGAGTGTAGTATATCTTAGAATCTACTATACATATTAGATATGGACTCATTTGGAGTCATTTTGAATTATTGAAATTGGTTAATCAACATGGAAGTTTTGGTCTGTTTAACTTTACTTGTGCCTTCATGTGTAACTTGCAAAGTTCTCCAAATTTCAAATGAAGACTTACATATAATTACTCTATTAAATTCATTTCTGTCTAGTGAACAAAATAATATATTCATAGCCTTAGAGTTACTTTATGCAACTGCTTTTTGGTCAGTAGTCCACTATGCAAAATTAGTTTCGGGTTCAGTGTATTCAGTTTGTGTGATATTCCAAGTGTCTAAACCAATTGACTATAAATAAATTTTCATTCTACATGATCAATATGTGCAATTACTGCCAATAGAAAGTAGAGGTCTAGCAATAGATTGTCCTTCGATAAATGAGTTACTAACAAGTGTATTAACAGTGTTACTAACAATACTATTACCAGTGTTGGTAGCCATTTAAAAAATTTCAAAAATCATATGATGAATATTTTGAAAACCAATGCTCTGATACCAAATGTGAGTAAGTGGAATAGGGATCTTAAGGCTAAATTAACACAAGAGCGGGGGGTGAGTAGTGTTTAATAAATTATATGAATATTTTTCAAATTCTTTAAGATTCTACTTGGAATGATGTAATTAACAATCACAGAAAAAATCACAGAATCAAAGAGCAGATAAAAGTAAATGTGGTAAAAGTAAAAAGGAAAGAACACACTAGGATTTTATACTAGTTCGAAGTTACCCTACATCTAGTCCCGTACAATTCCTTATACGGATTTCTTTTCAACTAGTGAATGCAAATACAATCTTGATTTCAAGGCTATGAGAAACACCCTCCCGAATTCCAACCTCTGGGTAGAGTCACTTGATTTCCAAGCTACAAGCATATCCACTAGATTTACAGGCTACTAAGCACACCCAATTGATTTTATGGGCTAAAATCACATCCACTAGTATAGCAGTTTTATTTGATAAAGTTTTATAGACTCAGATCTTCGATCTTGATTATAATTGATCCTATAACTCTTAAATAGCATTTTGATCTTGATTTGAGTGAGCGAGACGAGAGAGATCAGAGAGTAAATAATGGAGAATCAAATTAATTGTGTTTGAATTTGATTCTGGTTGAGAAGAATTTGAGTAGAAATTGATTTAGAAATCAAGGGAGTGAAAAGAGGAGAGAATAATAAGAAAGTAGATGTTTAAATTTCATTTGGAAGTCTAGTATATATAGGGAAACAATGGTCATGTCCATTCGCGAAGAGATATGATGAAAAGACACTACCATTCAAATTTGAATTTTGAAAATTACAGTCACTATGTCGACATACATAGATAGAGTATGTCGACATATATGTATGTCGACATAACGTTCACAAAATTGAAAAATAATTTAAAAATAGTATTTTGAAAATCCGTTGCTTTGTAAAATAATTTGATACTTTGTAGAATCATTTAAATACAGTTTATATACATTTTAATCAAAATTTAACTTAATAAAACTTTATAAAATAATTTTGAAAGATTTAATAAGAGTATTCAATATAATGTAAATAATATATACAAAATTAATATAGTAATAAATTATAAGTAAATATCTAAAATCAAAATATAAATATCAAAAATAAACATAAGGGAGATATAAACGAAAATACCAAAAAATACAATAGATTAAAAAATACTTAAAAACTTAATATGATATCTTTGGAAATATAAAAGGTTAAGAAATTATTTTGAGAAATATTTTGGATAGATGTTTGAAAAGATTATTTTGAAAACCAAGATATTTGAAAAATATTTAAAACTTATTTGAAACAGAGAAAGAGAGAGAGAGAGAGATCAAGAATGTGCCATCAGGATTTCAACATAAATTCCATGACTCTATAACTTATTTGGAATATCTTGAACTCCTCAATGCTCACGAGTCTTCATTCTCCAATTCTTGAAACTCTATATCAGCAGCTTGAATCTACTCTTGATACTGTATAGTCTTCTTAATCAACACCTGTTTAATATCTTGCACTATATACTATATATAACTTGATAAAACATTAGTATTTATATTTATATAATGTCTATAGTTGTTATCATCAAAACCAATACCTAAGGTGCTAACAAAAAATATGTTGTAAAGTTACATATGTTTGAATCAATGAATTTGTTGAACAACGCATCTGAAATATTTACTCCTCTTATTTCAATGTCTTTTTCTGCATCATAGAATGTTGTTTTCCTATTTTAATAATATCAAAATTATATTAGTATGTATTATTGTAAGTTGGTGAGCATGTGTAGATGGAAAATATCGGCCGGGAAAATATTTACCTGGCAAATATTTGCTATGTATACATTTATGTATGTATGTATGTATGTTTTATTTAAACAACTTACTTATTTCCTTCATGTTGATAAAAATCTTTTAGTTCACTGATTTGATTGTTTGAAAGCCATCTTTTTCCAAGCTTGCTTTTTTCAACATTTATCACAGCATCTTCTTTTGTTTCCAGATCTGTCATGATCAGATTCATCTTCTTCAAGCATGTCAACAATATTACCTTTTCTAACTTTTTTGTCGGCATTATCCTTCTTCGATTGTTTGTTTATTTTCTTTTTTTGGTGGCTCGTATTGGAAATTTAGATCTTCTGTTTTTCATTTTCTATTTTCAGTTTAAATTCTCTTAGACAGTGAAGATGGAGAAACTTCTCTTTTATTTTTTTTAATTTTTACTCTCCTCTTTTCCTTCTTTATTTCGTATTCTGCAGCCACTTTTTTTTGGATCTCCATTTGATGTTGAGTCGATTTTTGGTTGGTTTCTTGTCTTTTGCTTGAAGGCAATAGTTTGAATGTTGGGAAGTCTTTCCCTAGCATGCCAAAATTTTCAGCATCGGTTTAAATTGTATATTTAGTATATGTCAAATATTTTGAGAGACTTATTTTATATGAAAAAAATAAAATTTGTTTTAAAACATATACCAGTTGTTTTTTGAACTATTTTTTTGCAATTTCTTTCTGCAATCGGATATTTTTCTTTATCACCTTGTTTATTCAAAAAAATTAGTTGTTAATTATTTTGTTTACTACCATATAGATGGAAAATATTTGCCGCAAGTATTTGCCTGACAAATATATGCACGCCTTAATTTTCAACAATAATTTGTAAATATTTACATATTCCTGCGCTTTCTTTTTTTGTTCTGTAGCTTCTTTTTGTTCATTGTTTTTTACTTCTTTTGATATGGCAGCTATTTCAAATTGGCTTGCTATTCAATCAGTGTCATCATCGTTTTCTTTTGCAGCAGTATCATCCTTATTTTGATCAGCACCATCAATACCGCCAACATCACTATCACCAATATTATCATCAACACCACCATCTTTGTCACCAGCACCACCATTACCACCAATACCATCACCATTACCAGCACTAGCATTATGATCACCAACATCTTTGTCATCGACATTTTGGTCATTATCATTACCACCACCAATAGCATCACTATCACCATCAGTACCACCAACAACATAAGCACCATCACTACTATTATTAATATCTTTGTCACCATCAACTTTAGTTTCATCATTAGTATTTTATTGTCTTTATCGTTAATACCATCTTCTCTGTCATCATCTAATTAGCAGCATTATCGTCATCAACTTCTTTCTTGTCTTTGTCAGCACCATCAGCTTCAAAAGTTTTTTCTTCACTAAGACCATCAATGTCTGCATCTAAAACTACATCATCACCATCATCCTCTTTATTAATACTAACATATTTACCTTTGTCATCACAATATTTATTTCAGTTTTCTGCTTTATCTTTTTCATAATCATCATCATCATTTATTTGATCATTATCAACTTTGTCATCATTATGATCTTCATTTTCTTTCCTTTTTCTCAAATCTTCAATTTCTTTTTTCAGGAGCTCGTTCTCTTCTTTTTAAGGATCGTTATCCTCTTTCAATTTCTTCGTTTCCAATTTTAGTTCTTTTAGTTGTTTTTTGATTTTTTTCATATTTTTTGTCAACAGCTGAAGCTTTTCTTTAGAAGAATTTGCTTTGGTAGTTTTTAGCTCCTTTTCCTTTTTTTTTCTTCTTTTCTCCACGAATTACAAAATAGAAAGTATAACTTTCATATTTTCTTAGAAAATATTAGGCAGGCAAATATTAAGCTGACAAATATTTTCCTACAAATTTTTGCCAGGCAAATATTCGCCTCCCATATATTTAAGTGGCATTTTTTGCTTGAAAGTTACTGGAATAAATGTACTAGAGTTAAATATACTACTAAAATATATGTAATGGTAAATATTTGACTAAAATTTATTATAAAGAAGAAATATTACCTTTCTATTGATGAGTTTCTGAATAATATTTGAAGTAACCTCTTGTAATTTCCATTTTGTGAATATAGGTTCGCTTTTTTGTAACCTTTTTTTGGTTATTTTATTTTTGTCACGTCACAGAACCAGTACTGCAAAACAATATCGGATTATATTTTAGTTTATAATATAATCTAAAAGCATAGAATGCGTTATTAGTATTTACCAACACAATAGTTACAATTGCTCTGATTTTTCTGGGAGTATCTTTATGTTTCCTGATTTGGTCCACCAAATGATTCAAAAAATTTGTTGGTGGTGAAATTTTTTCCATTTCACTTACTGTATAAATATACGGCAGCAGCACTAAGGGAAATGATCGGTTTGCATTAGAAAGCAAATACGTTAATAGTAGATGAATTATCATCAAACTTGCAACATCAGTTTGATCTTGTTTTGTCTTTCCTTTTAAACCTAACATTAATTTTAATTCTATACCATTGGCTTTGATCATTTTGCAATTAGTAAAATACTGATCCTTGAAGCGTTTTACAACAAGTTCAATTCAGCTTCTTTTAAATTAGTACTTGTATAAATTATTATACCATTGATATCCCATCCAAATATTTTAGCAACATCGATTCTTTCATTGTTACTTTCATGTCTCCAAAACGAAAAGCTATTTTCTTTTGCTAAATATGACTGTATTATTAATTCAACAAAAGCTGATTCTTTGCTTATGTCTTCAATTGTTATATTCTTATTTTAGAAAGCTTGGAATATCTATTGAAACGGAGTCATCGACAGTCGATTGATGTGTGTATTTTCCAGAAGATTGGTTTTTCAATTTTTGGAACAGGGAGTGGAAAGCTTTGAAGCTACTTCGGTAGGTTTCTAAAATTGTATGCTTTGATTGTTTTAAAATTTCCATCTTTGGTTTCTTTGTAGTTGCTTATTTAGAGGACATGATTGTCATCTTTTGTTGCTTCCTTTTTTTTCAATGTTGGAAGAACTAAATCTGTTGTTTCTATATCAGGTGAAGATGATTTAGTTTTTTCAACTAATGGATCAAAATCATCGGTCTCAGTTTCTAATGTGGATTCAGATTCAGAATGTTTTTATTCAAGAAGATTCTTAGCAGATTTTCTTTGTTGTGGATTTGGCTTTTGTGCTAATTGTTTCCTTGGTGCTGGTATGACATTTTTTGTTGCCATTGTTACTAGTGTTGAATCTGTGAACTGAAATAACTTTAAATTAAGTTAGTTAATGTGTTTGGTAATATTTGTATTCTAAACATTATTGCTAGTGTTGAATCTGTGAAGTGAAATAACTATAAATTAAGTGAGTTAATGTGTTCCATATGGTACATTTTAATGCATATTCAGTAAATCTAATCTATGGTGGGAAAATATTAACCAGGCATATATTAGTCAGACAAATATTTGCCTGGCTAATATTTTCTACGCAAATATTTACTTGTCTAATATTTCTTTTGATATAGATTTTCCTATTATGTTTTGTAGAATGATCTATGTTATATACAAAGCAACAAATGGTACATTTTAATGCATGTTCAGTAAATCTAATCTTTGCTGGGAAAATATTGATTAGGCGAATATTAGGCAGGCGAATATTTACCTGGCTAATATTGCGTGGCTAATATTTGTCAGGCAAATTTTCACCTTCCTAATATTTCTTCTGGCATAGGTTTGCCTATTATGTTTTGCAAAATTATCTATGTTATATACAAAGCAACATATGGTACATTTTAATGCATTTTTAATAAATCTAATCTATGCTGGGAAAATATTGACCAGGCATATATTAGTCAGGCAATTATTTGCTTGTTAATATTTGTCAAGCAAATATTTGCCTGCCTAATATATCTCCCGACATAGATTTTCCTATTATGTTTTGCAACATAATAATTATCTACTAATAATGAACTATTATATACAAAGCAATATAATATTTGCCATCATCAATTTTATATGTAAACAAATCTACTAATTTCAACTAATCAACATTCAAAATTGCATATGTCCGATATTTTCTTTGACAATTTTACATGTAAATGAACTTTTAAATTCAAACAACCAACATACATAATTGAATATGTCAAAATTTTGATTTATTTACATGTTTTTTGCTTTTCAATGCCTCCATTTGATGTACTTTTAGTTGTAGTTCAATATTATCAGTCTCTTCATGTTGTAATCTCACATGTTCTTCACAGTAGTCATTTGTTGTGGCGATTTTAGTGCAAGCTACTTCTCCTTCTATAATTATGCAATTCACAACCATGTTTTTTGCGATTCTAGGGTTTTGAATTTGATTTGATTTCGATTGGTTTTAATTCACGTAGATGATTAGAAATTGAGCAAACAAGGTTTTGATTGAACAAATTGAAGTCGATTAATGTTAGATGAGTTTTTTTAATCTCGGTTAAATGAGACGATTGAGTTTCGCGGGCGGATTTGTACTTTGTTTGAAAACAGGGATGTAATTTAGATTTTAAACTTTGGAGGGATGTGGGCCTAATTTATTTTAAAAAGAGGGATGTGGGCCAAAATTTCCTTATAAATAATCCCCTCTAAATAACAACTTAAGAGTTGGGTAAATTGTAAGTATGTGTTATAATATAAGTAATCAGTTCTTTATGACATGGACATGTGGCTATTTACAAATATAAGTTGTCGGTTGTTAATTACTTCTCAAGTACTATGTAATATTTTGTCTATTTAGCATAATTTACATAGTTTCTACCTACTATAATTTATGTTATGCAAACAATATTGTCATACCGAGATAGACATGTTGAGTGCATATACTCGAGATGGACCATTTGAAATGGTGGTCTAAATTAAATCATTCAGAGTGATTGATCAATCAGTGCTTGACCAATGTTGATGTAATTATGTATGTGTAACGACCCGTAAATTTCAACCGTTTTAATAACGTAATTAGTTGAAATTTTGTGAAAATTTTAACGATAAAATTTTGAAATATAAATTTGATATTTGGAATGCGTTTAGTTAAACATAGCAACTGGTAAATTTTCGTCCGAAAATATTAAAGTTTATTTCGCGCGTAAATTCACTTCAATTTAATCAGTTAAAAAGCAATGAAAATAAAATGTTTTCGGAACCTAAATATTTTTACATAGAAAAATTATAAACCATCTTCTGAGCAAAATGTCAGTTTGTCGTTTTTCCAAATTCGGACATCTTTGGCTCCGTTGATCTTATTTTTCAGTGTTTTTCTTGCATTTTCTACTGGTAGAAAATTTCGAATTTTTATAATTCAATCGTACCACTGATATCTATATACCGTTTCGATCGTCTCCTCACACTCATCTTCACGGTATATTTGTTTGTGTATTTCGAAGTCCGGACGACGACGAAATCTGTAAAACGATTTCCGTATCGGTACCGTTTTAAAAAGCTTTTGATTTTCCCGTCCCTTCGTCTATCTACAGTCGAATCAAACAGCCATTTGTAATTAATGTTTTTGAATTATTGTGCTTGCCTTTTCTTCTCTGATTATAACTTATGACTTTTACTATATCTCGTATTCATTTCCTTATACATCTATTCGTTTGTTTCAAAACAAATAAAAAAATAATCAATCTTGTTCGCCCTCTCCACGAAGCCTCCCCATTCCATTCTCCCATCACTCCCCTCCGCCCTCCGAACACCGACAACCCAGCCACACGGCCTACCTGCCACGAAAACCACCCTTTAACCCAGGCCGAGAACCGCCCTTGCCTCCACTGCTTCCACAACTTCGCCACCAACTAGCTTCGCCCAACCCACCTCCCGACTTGATCCAAACACCTCTCTGCCGCATCCTCCCATTACTTGCCACCGCGCCGCCATGGCCACACTGCCGAGCTTCGCGTCAAGACGAACCCGACCCCGCAAGCAGTCCGCCACCCTCACCATCACTTATAGCTTAGCCGAACACCATGTGCCGCTTGCCTCTCGCCCCACCAACCCCGGCCTCCGCTAAATCTCCACCACTACCCCGCTCTGTGCTTCCTTCGCCCAGATCTGACCGAACACATCACCCATGCTTGCAAACACCACCATGGCCGCAAGCCTTCTCTATTTCATTGTGGTAGGTGTATATATATTATACGGTTGTTATATTATTTATGTTATATATGTTTATATAAAAAATGTTTATAGAGTTATTGTGTCGTAGTGTCTGTTACATGCCTATAGCTTTAACTTAACAGCCAGATCTAGTTATAGATATACTTTATATATATAGTCTGTTAGTTGGAATAAGTTATGTATGGTTTACCTCTGGGTTGTATATTTGAGTACATATATAGCAATTTAGTCAATATCTATATGATGGTCTTTGAAATCTCATATGTTTCAAATTATATATTGATTTTATTTGTACTCTTATAGTATGCAAGCTATGCAAGTTGGATATTTTCTGCCGAGTTTACATATATATAGTTTTACGTTTGAAACATACAAGTATATATATATATATAAATGTTTTGTTATACTTTTCAATTGTGGGTAAATTTGTAGTTTACTGTAAGTCTATTTACCAGTTTACATATTTGTTATACATGTTGGATTTTATAAAGCATATTTTGTTAGTTATAAAATTTATACAGTAAGTATGTATATTTGAGGTGTAAAAGTTACAATATATATACACGAAAAGAGTATATGAGCTATAATAGTTCTTATTTTTCATGTTTGACTTATATCCTAATTTATATATCTGCATATACGATTGTTTATATATTAATTATATATATGTATAGTGTTGATTTCAAAGGACATATATTGTTTATATAAAGCCTGTTATATACGTATGCATTTTATTTGTAGAGTTTGAAAGTTGGTTGTAATTAGGATGTATAAAGTGTATATAGTTATATAAATAGAATTGCAATGTTGCATAGTAGCCGGTTGAAAAGAAAAAAATAAAATCAGTTAAATATAACGTATGCATTCATAGAGTAGCCTACATTATAATAGTAGTCTGCATACAACTGTACACATCATATCAATGTTAGGTGATATTTGCTGTTGCTGGGGGGTAGTTTATTTTTTTTAGATTTGAAATTAATGTATAATATGTATCCTATATTAGTGAGTTTTGGACAGCCTGTCCAACATTGTTATATTTGGAAGGGTGAATATAACATACTGTTTATACAATAGTGGTGTTTAAAAGGTATGTACATATAGAATCAAAGTCTTTCATATGTTAACATTTTATATAAGTATGTATATTTTATACGTGTACTTTTAAGGTACAGTATTATATATGCTTTGGCTGATATGTATATTTTTATAAAAAGTCGTACTACTCTATTGCTTAAAAAAAAAGTGGGTAAGCTTTATATACTAGTATTTATATGGTTAAATGTTATAATATGTTTAATCCATAGTAAGTTTTACATTAGTTTTCACTTTGGAAGGATATGTTTTATTTGTTTTTTACATGGGGTATGTGTATGTCATTTTAAAATATGTAATTCAAATTGAATATTGGATTCTGGAAAAATAATTATAATAATAACATTTTATATATATATTCCATCTACATCGAGCTTATTTGACTCATTCTCATCGATTCATATCTTATCAGCTTTGATCGCGAAATCGTGCAACTCTAGCTTTGCTTTGGAAGTCGTGCTTGCACCCCGTAACCCAATTTCATTGTTTATTTCTCTAGCCTCGAAAGGTGAGCACTCACTCACGATTAACGTTCTTTTATTTATTAAATTTGATTTCAATTGAAACAACAATTGAAATATGCTGCTGTTAGTTAACTACACTGTTATATATGCTACCGCCTGTATCAGTTCACCTGTGACATTTGACACCATTATCTGTTAATTATTTATGCGATGATAATATAGTTTGGCTGATAATTGATTGATTGTTGATGTTTATATTGGACGTAAGATTGTTAATGTTAAAATGATAAATAGTGTGAAATTGAACTTGATACATGATAGTTAAATGTTAAATTTGATTAACTGACATTTGTATAATATGACCCCTTATATGTTAAATTTATTGACACGTAGGATTTGTTTAATTACATTTTGAACCACTGAATGTATGTTGTTAAATTGATGATGGATGAAATTGTAAATAGATGACAAGTGAAAAACCGTAATGTAATAATCTTTAATCTACGTGAAATGATAGTGTAGATTCTAGAAATAATTATATTAATTCGTACAAATAACAATGCGAATTAATACGGTTATTTCAGGATTATTTGAATTGATTATTGGATTGATATTGATTGTTGTTATTGCTTGTTTATTTACTTTGACACCATCCCAGTTATCACACTGCAAGTTCCCTTTATTATGTTTTGATTTTTGAATTGAATTGGAATCGGGTTGAAATGATAAATACCCAAATTGAACTTTGACCTAGGATAGAGAATTAAATAAAAACCCGATTGGTCAACAATTTGATTTAAAAATAAATGAAGATTTTATTTGAATAAATAATATGGTTTTGAAATGAAGTTGAAAGTTGAATTTTAATGAAAGGAAAATGTTAATATTTAATAATCTGAAACAAAATATTAATAATGTAATTGATGAAAGAATGTTGTTTAATTTGAGAAATGATCGAATTAAGTTTGAAATGATTTAATAATTAAGTTGAAATTATAATTAAGTTTGAAATTATAATTAAGTTTGAAATTATTCGACTTTGAAATTATTTAATAATTAAGTTTTGAATTATTTAATAATTAAATAAGATTGAATTATTAAATGAAATTGAACTTTTAATAAGTGAATTTTCTTCGTAAATAATTGAAATTGAGTTTCTTTATGAATTAAGTTTTGGGAAATTATTTAAGAAAGTAAATAAGTGAGAATGGATTTTCTTTAACAAGAAATGAAAATGTGAGATTTTGGAATTAATGTAAGACTTGTAATTGAAAGAATTGATTTGATGAATTTAGTTTAATTCAAAATTGTAAGTTTTGATTTAATGAAGTTGAACTTAAGAATTGATTTAATGAATTGAAGATTTAATTGAAATTGTTTTGAATGATAAAGTAACTTAACGAATATTGAATGAAATCGATAAATGAGTTTAAATTGATTTGGAAGCTAAGATTAAATTTATTTAAAAGATTTTCGGAATGAAACTTATATTCGAAGTTGAATCAATATTTGAATTGTTTTAAATAAAATTGAAATTGAATTATAAGATTTTGAAATGGTAATGTGGAAGTTTTGAAACGAAAATTTTGGAAATTGGTTTAGAAAGACAAATGAAATGTTGGTTTACGAATTGAAATTGAAATTGAAATTGATTTGGTTTTGAAATATATTAAATGACCAATCGGTGTAATAATTACGAAAGTTATTAAAGAGACCGGAATTCGGTTATGGATATACTCTCTATCTAAACCGAAAACCACTTTAATAACTATGCGCGGAGTGATGATCCAGAATGAAGTGGTTGGATTGATGTACGTGATGACTGAAGAAAGAGAACGATGATGGATAGCCTTGACACTTGTGTCAAATTGGAAATGACTAAAACAGGAGCTGTGCCGGGCCAATGGAGGATTAGCTACCTCAAGTGGACACACTTCTTCGAACTACTTATACTTGTTGTCGATTGGTGCACCCTTGATTTTGGGAGTGTTGTTTCACGGTGTTGCGGGCGCTGCGGCGTTGCGTTCTCACCAGTCCGGATCAGGCGAACGGTAGTATCACTACCTTGGGTATTGCCTCATGTGCCTTGTCATACTTGTATTCCATTTATGCGCGACCACTACGATTTTGATTTGTACCTTTAGTATATGGATTGCCCTCTGGTGACTTCCGGTTTTGGGGAAACTACGGTCTTGTATATGCTTTTGGGAATAAAAATGTGTTAAGGGTGGAATGGGCCATGACTTAACACTATTTTGATATCTTTATTATTACTGATAGACATTATCTACTTATCGTACACTACTACATAGTAGATAGTTTAACGGATCCTTAAAGGATGGTTAGTCCAAACATCCTTTGAGTTACTTGTATTTCAATTGCTATTTCACTTGAGTTGGATTTATTAATATAAGAATGTTAATCCTGACACGAGTGTCTTGTGTTTTTGCTTTACGCTCGGGTCAGACTGAGTGTACCAGTATTCGAGACTCACCTTTGGAGTTGGAGCTTTGCTTGAAGATCCAGCCATCTATTCTGCTTTCAGTATTCGAAGTTTTCAGTGATGTATTCTGATTTGTATCTGATGTATCGTATTACTCTTCCGTTGTATCTGTTTTAACTCTGATGTAACTTATACATTTTTATAGTAGCTTCATGAACTACTATCTCTTTTATTTCCGTTGCAACTTATTACTCTGTGTCTGCGATCTGTGATTATTTATTTACTGTATATGTTCAGTTTTGCCAAATTTAAATTAACAACGCGGTATTTTGAGAAATTCAACTCCGGCATGGGTGTCTACCTATACACTTATAATGGATGCGAATGGTCCAAAATGGTGGGTCGTTACAGTTGGTATCAGAGCTTTGGTAGCTCTAGGCAAAACTTAACATATAGGGTAAATGTATTTACAGAATCACTCTCATTCGAGTTTCGATCTCTTCCTTTTGACTCAATTCCTTTGAATTTTGGAACGTTCCCTTCGGTTCCGAAATTCATTCGTGTCCTTCACTATCCGTCTTCTTTCAATCATGGAGCACCCCATAACTCCATTCTGAATGTTATCTATAATAGATCGGCGGTCTCGCCAATCTTAGAATGATTGGTAAAGGATTAAACTCCTTTATAATAGGCATCGATTTACCGGAGATTTCGGTATCCTCGGTTTACGATGCTATCTATCTCCTGCTATACCTGAATTCTATTCTTGAGATTGAATGTAGATTTGCCTCGAAATTCTGCATCGATCTTATTCTTATAGTTACGGATGACCCGGTTAAGGTTGCCCGTGAATTAAATAAACTCATCCATCTCACGATTGTGGTAATTGAATTATCTTATCTTCTGTTTCAAACTTATTTTCGAATCAAAATTCTCTTTGATTTGAGTCCATCAAATTTGGATCTCTGTCTTTGCTTTGAAATCTATTCTTATATAGTCGAGCGAGGAAGTGTATTTGTAAATTTATATCGTTTTCAAATTTGGTAAATGGAATAAATTTGTATGATTATATTATAAATATTTATAAGTAAAATTTTCTAAAAATTTAATAGGTTAATTAAATTGTTTGTTTGAAATGATAAATTTTGATTTTCATTTATTGTTCTGAATAAATTTATAAATACGGTTTATAAATTTATTGGAATTTGAAATGAATTTAATTCAGAAATTTGAGAATTTAGTTTCCAGTGATTTCGAACTTTGGTTTTAAAATTTTAAAGTATATATTATTGGAAGTATTTTCGAATAGAAATCGTTTTCAAAGAATTTTTAAAATATTGAAATCAGTGCTCTTCTCTTTGTCGCTGGAAAATAATTTCGGTGATGGCGGCCGCATCATCGACATTCATTTTCGAGTTTCGAAGTGGAGAAACCATTCTGTAGCTTTGCTACGGTTTTGTTTTGAAGGAAAAAAATATTTTGATTTAAATTTCTTCAGTATAATTTGATTTATATATATATATATATAAGTATCTTATTTTAAAATTTAATTTGATTTGATATTATATATATATCTAAATTGTTTAAAGTTAATCGGAAATCTAATTCTTAAATTTTGTTAAGGGATGATTTTAATTATAAATAAAACCAAAATTTGGAATAAATATTTAAACTTGAATAATTGAATTGGGAAAATTTTATTTGTATATTGTTCAACTGCATTCTAATACAACTTACTTAAATCGTTCAGAAGTTGAATATGTAATTGGATAATATATAAGATAAATTGAATTTATAAATAAAATTTGAGTGTTTATAATAAATGTTATACACTAAATTTTGATTATAAAGATTTTAATAGAGTTAGATAGGATAATAAGTAAACTCAGTTAATAATGAAATAAATTTGTTTGAAAGAATTAATAAATTGAAATTTGATCAACATATGAAAATACCTTGAATTTAAAAGAAATTAATAGATGTAAATTAATTTAAATCTAAACTTTTATGTTTTAAATTAATTTATATGGGTTAAATATATGTGAGTAGATATATTAAGTAGAATAAATTTAACAGTAATTTAGAATAAAGAAGAATTTAAAATTTGTTGAAGAAAATATGATTATAATAAAAGATTATTCGAATTTATGGTTTTAGAAATTGTAAATTTAAGATAATTGGATAATAAGATAATGAATTTAGAAATAGTTGAGATTGATTTTAGTGGAATCAAATGGATTAAATCAATTATTGAATATCAATTAATTTAAATTTAAATTTATATGGTTTAAATTAATTGTTATTTTGTTTTTCAAATCTGTTTTTCTTTCTGGTTGTTTCTATTCTCCTACCTCGTTCCTTTTCGGGGACGAAAAGTTTTGAGTGGGGGAGAGTGTAACGACCCGTAAATTTCAACCGTTTTAATAACGTAATTAGTTGAAATTTTGTGAAAATTTTAACGATAAAATTTTGAAATATAAATTTGATATTTGGAATGCGTTTAGTTAAACATAGCAACTGGTAAATTTTCGTCCGAAAATATTAAAGTTTATTTCGCGCGTAAATTCACTTCAATTTAATCAGTTAAAAAGCAATGAAAATAAAATGTTTTCGGAACCTAAATATTTTTACATAGAAAAATTCTAAACCATCTTCTGAGAAAAATGTCAGTTTGTCGTTTTTCCAAATTCGGACATCTTTGGCTCCGTTGATCTTATTTTTCAGTGTTTTTCTTGCATTTTCTGTTGGTAGAAAATTTAGAATTTTTATAATTCAATCATACCACTGATATCTATATACCGTTTCGATCGTCTCGTCACACTGATCTTCACGGTATATTTGTTTGTGTATTTCGAAGTCCGGACGACGACGAAATCTGTAAAACGATTTCCGTATCGGTACCGTTTTAAAAAGCTTTTGATTTTCCCGTCCCTTCGTCTATCTACAGTCGAATCAAACAGCCATTTGTAATTAATGTTTTTGAATTATTGTGCTTGCCTTTTCTTCTCTGATTATAACTTATGACTTTTACTATATCTCGTATTCATTTCCTTATACATCTATTCGTTTGTTTCAAAACAAATAAAAAAATAATCAATCTTGTTCGCCCTCTCCACGAAGCCTCCCCATTCCATTCTCCCATCACTCCCCTCCGCCCTCCGAACACCGACAACCCAGCCACACGGCCTACCTGCCACGAAAACCACCCTTTAACCCAGGCCGAGAACCGCCCTTGCCTCCACTGCTTCCACAACTTCGCCACCAACTAGCTTCGCCCAACCCACCTCCCGACTTGATCCAAACACCTCTCTGCCGCATCCTCCCATTACTTGCCACCGCGCCGCCATGGCCACACTGCCGAGCTCCGCGTCAAGACGAACCCGACCCCGCAAGCAGTCCGCCACCCTCACCATCACTTATAGCTTAGCCGAACACCATGTGCCGCTTGCCTCTCGCCCCACCAACCCCGGCCTCCGCTAAATCTCCACCACTACCCCGCTCCGTGCTTCCTTCGCCCAGATCTGACCGAACACATCACCCATGCTTGCAAACACCACCATGGCCGCAAGCCTTCTCTATTTCATTGTGGTAGGTGTATATATATTATACGGTTGTTATATTATTTATGTTATATATGTTTATATAAAAAATGTTTATAGAGTTATTGTGTCGTAGTGTCTGTTACATGCCTATAGCTTTAACTTAACAGCCAGATCTAGTTATAGATATACTTTATATATATAGTCTGTTAGTTGGAATAAGTTATGTATGGTTTACCTCTGGGTTGTATATTTGAGTACATATATAGCAATTTAGTCAATATCTATATGATGGTCTTTGAAATCTCATATGTGTCAAAGTATATATTGATTTTATTTGTACTCTTATAGTATGCAAGCAATGCAAGTTGGATATTTTCTGCCGAGTTTACATATATATAGTTTTACGTTTGAAACATACAAGTATATATATATAATTGTTTTGTTATACTTTTCAATTGTGGGTAAATTTGTAGTTTACTGTAAGTCTATTTACCAGTTTACATATTTGTTATACATGTTGGATTTTATAAAGCATATTTTGTTAGTTATAAAATTTATACAGTAAGTATGTATATTTGAGGTGTAAAAGTTACAATATATATACACGAAAAGAGTATATGAGCTATAATAGTTCTTATTTTGCATGTTGGACTTATATCCTAATTTATATATCTGCATATACGATTGTTTATATATTAATTATATATATGTATAGTGTTGATTTCAAAGGACATATATTGTTTATATAAAGCCTGTTATATACGTATGCATTTTATTTGTAGAGTTCGAAAGTTGGTTGTAATTAGGATGTATAAAGTGTATATAGTTATATAAATAGAATTGCAATGTTGCATAGTAGCCGGTTGAAAAGAAAAAAATAAAATCAGTTAAATATAACGTATGCATTCATAGAGTAGCCTACATTATAATAGTAGTCTGCATACAACTGTACACATCATATCAATGTTAGGTGATATTTGATGTTGCTGGGGGGTAGTTTATTTTTTTTAGATTTGAAATTAATGTATAATATGTATCCTATATTAGTGAGTTTTGGACAGCCTGTCCAACATTGTTATATTTGGAAGGGTGAATATAACATACTGTTTATACAATAGTGGTGTTTAAAAGGTATTTACATATAGAATCAAAGTCTTTCATATGTTAACATTTTATATAAGTATGTATATTTTATACGTGTACTTTTAAGGTACAGTATTATATATGCTTTGGCTGATATGTATATTTTTATAAAAAGTCGTACTACTCTATTGCTTAAAAAAAAAGTGGGTAAGCTTTATATACTAGTATTTATATGGTTAAATGTTATAATATGTTTAATCCATAGTAAGTTTTACATTAGTTTTCACTTTGGAAGGATATGTTTTATTTGTTTTTACATGGGGTATGTGTATGTCATTTTAAAATATGTAATTCAAATTGAATATTGGATTCTGGAAAAATAATTATAATAATAACATTTTATATATATATTCCATCTACATCGAGCTTATTTGACTCATTCTCATCGATTCATATCTTATCAGCTTTGATCGCGAAATCGTGCAACTCTAGCTTTGCTTTGGAAGTCGTGCTTGCACCCCGTAACCCAATTTCATTGTTTATTTCTCTAGCCTCGAAAGGTGAGCACTCACTCACGATTAACGTTCTTTTATTTATTAAATTTGATTTCAATTGAAACGACAATTGAAATATGCTGCTGTTAGTTAACTACACTGTTATATATGCTATTGCCTGTATCAGTTCACCTGTGACATTTGACACCATTATCTGTTAATTATTTATGCAATGATAATACAGTTTGGCTGATAATTGATTGATTGTTGATGTTTATATTGGACGTAAGATTATTAATGTTAAAATGATAAATAGTGTGAAATTGAACTTGATACAGGATAGTTAAATGTTAAATTTGATTAACTGACATTTGTATAATATGACCCCTTATATGTTAAATTTATTGACACGTAGGATTTGTTTAATTACATTTTGAACCACTGAATGTATGTTGTTAAATTGATGATGGATGAAATTGTAAATAGATGACAAGTGAAAAACCGTAATGTAATAATCTTTAATCTACGTGAAATGATAGTGTAGATTCTAGAAATAATTATATTAATTCGTACAAATAACAATGCGAATTAATACGGTTATTTCGGGATTATTTGAATTGATTATTGGATTGATATTGATTGGTGTTATTGCTTGTTTATTTACTTTGACACCATCCCAGTTATCACACTGCAAGTTCCCTTTATTATGTTTTGATTTTTGAATTGAATTGGAATCGGGTTGAAATGATAAATACCCAAATTGAACTTTGACCTAGGATAGAGAATTAAATAAAAACCCGATTGGTCAACAATTTGATTTAAAAATAAATGAAGATTTTATTTGAATAAATAATATGGTTTTGAAATGAAGTTGAAAGTTGAATTTTAATGAAAGGAAAATGTTAATATTTAATAATCTGAAACAAAATATTAATAATGTAATTGATGAAAGAATGTTGTTTAATTTGAGAAATGATCGAATTAAGTTTGAAATGATTTAATAATTAAGTTGAAATTATAATTAAGTTTGAAATTATAATTAAGTTTGAAATTATTCGACTTTGAAATTATTTAATAATTAAGTTTTGAATTATTTAATAATTAAATAAGATTGAATTATTAAATGAAATTGAACTTTTAATAAGTGAATTTTCTTCGTAAATAATTGAAATTGAGTTTCTTTATGAATTAAGTTTTGGGAAATTATTTAAGAAAGTAAATAAGTGAGAATGGATTTTCTTTAACAAGAAATGAAAATGTGAGATTTTGGAATTAATGTAAGACTTGTAATTGAAAGAATTGATTTGACGAATTTAGTTTAATTCAAAATTGTAAGTTTTGATTTAATGAAGTTGAACTTAAGAATTGATTTAATGAATTGAAGATTTAATTGAAATTGTTTTGAATGATAAAGTAACTTAACGAATATTGAATGAAATCGATAAATGAGTTTAAATTGATTTGGAAGCTAAGATTAAATTTATTTAAAAGATTTTCGGAATGAAACTTATATTCGAAGTTGAATCAATATTTGAATTGTTTTAAATAAAATTGAAATTGAATTATAAGATTTTGAAATGGTAATGTGGAAGTTTTGAAACGAAAATTTTGGAAATTGGTTTAGAAAGACAAATGAAATGTTGGTTTACTAATTGAAATTGAAATTGATTTGGTTTTGAAATATATTAAATGACCAATCGGTGTAATAATTACGAAAGTTATTAAAGAGACCGGAATTCGGTTATGGATATACTCTCTATCTAAACCGAAAACCACTTTAATAACTATGCGCGGAGTGATGATCCAGAATGAAGTGGTTGGATTGATGTACGTGATGACTGAAGAAAGAGAACGATGATGGATAGCCTTGACACTTGTGTCAAATTGGAAATGACTAAAACAGGAGCTGTGCCGGGCCAATGGTGGATTAGCTACCTCAAGTGGACACACTTCTTCGAACTACTTATACTTGTTGTCGATTGGTGCACCCTTGATTTTGGGAGTGTTGTTTCACGGTGTTGCGGGCGCTGCGGCGTTGCGTTCTCACCAGTCCGGATCAGGCGAACGGTAGTATCACTACCTTGGGTATTGCCTCATGTGCCTTGTCATACTTGTATTCCATTTATGCGCGACCACTACGATTTTGATTTGTACCTTTAGTATATGGATTGCCCTCTGGTGACTTCCGGTTTTGGGGAAACTACGGTCTTGTATATGCTTTTGGGAATAAAAATGTGTTAAGGGTGGAATGGGCCATGACTTAACACTATTTTGATATCTTTATTATTACTGATAGACATTATCTACTTATCATACACTACTACATAGTAGATAGTTTAACGGATCCTTAAAGGATGGTTAGTCCAAACAACCTTTGAGTTACTTGTATTTCAATTGCTATTTCACTTGAGTTGGATTTATTAATATAAGAATGTTAATCCTGACACGAGTGTCTTGTGTTTTTGCTTTACGCTCGGGTCAGACTGAGTGTACCAGTATTCGAGACTCACCTTTGGAGTTGGAGCTTTGCTTGAAGATCCAGCCATCTATTCTGCTTTCAGTATTCGAAGTTTTCAGTGATGTATTCTGATTTGTATCTGATGTATCGTATTACTCTTCCGTTGTATCTGTTTTAACTCTGATGTAACTTATACATTTTTATAGTAGCTTCATGAACTACTATCTCTTTTATTTCCGCTGCAACTTATTACTCTGTGTCTGTGATCTGTGATTATTTATTTACTGTATATGTTCAGTTTTGCCAAATTTAAATTAACAACGCGGTATTTTGAGCAATTCAACTCCGGCATGGGTGTCTACCTATACACTTATAATGGATGCGAATGGTCCAAAATGGCGGGTCGTTACAGTATGAGAATGGTGAATTCACATATAGAGGTTTTAACATGGATTGTAGTTAGAAGTTGTTGGTTTTATTGAGAATGTTACTGTGATTTTTTTAATCAAGAGGGAGATTCATCTTTGATGGTTAATATAAGATTGTAACTATGATAATGTTTTATGTATTTTCTACTAATAAATTTTTATTTATGTGTTTATATGTCTAATAAAATAAATTAACTATGATTTACATTGTGCTCTTGCTTTTGTTGTTGTTTAACTAAAATTTTATCATGGTTAGTATCTGGATTATGTTGCCATGGTATTGTTAGTGCAAAATTTTGTCTACACCAATACCCCACGGTCCAAGGTATAATTCCGAAAGCTGGTTGGATTATTAAACTCGATGAAGAGATTACTGAGAGTGATGCAATCAAGTGTAGGTTACGAGATGTTGAACCGTAGAGTCGCAATAGTCAATGCAGAGAAGGTAAAGTACGGAAAGTAAATAACACTGAGATTTTTATAGTGGTTTAGGCTGAAAGTCCCTACATCCACTATCTTTTCATTATTTAGTCACACTTACCTAGCCGAGAGGCTTATTACATTGAGTCTATACATTTCCGCCATTAATGAGTTTGTAAAGAGGGCTCTAATATAGGAAAGTACAATATGATTTTATATTTCAATTCTTCTTTTTAGTGCCATTCCTATTACTATAGCAAGTGGTCCATTATTTATAGTAAATTTAGGGTTCTTCCATTGGCGCAAGTACTTCTCTTGGATTGATGACCTGGCTTGCTATGTGCAGCTTAGATATGAACGCTTTCCATCATCTGGTCGAGTGCATTTTGAGAGAATTGTTGATGTGATGCTTTTATATATAGCTTCTTTGATATCTCCTATTTTTCCTAACCGTTGGTCTCGGTCGAGGCTATTTGAGTCGTTGATTGTTGATACTTGCTGAAATGTTTTTGGCTCAGGCAACTGCTGCCCTCGGCTAAGCTTTTTGTCTTAGCTGGATAATGATCTTGCTCTCGGTTGATGCTTTGACTCATGCTCTCGGACTACATGTTCTCGGATACTGAGTCCAGTGCTTAAGCTCTCGTTTGAAGCCAAACAATGGGTCTCGAAATTACAAGTCAAAGAACTATCCTTTCGAATATTCGTAATTTGTACTTTGTAGGAATTATGGTATAACACATACCCTCCAAAGTTCACTTTATATATTTCATATGAAGTGGATTTTGGTATAGGTGAGTCTAATTTATTTTCCTTAATTATCATTCAAGTTTGGTCTGTATTATGTGTATAAAGGGGATGTATGATATTGATTCCTAGTAGAGTGACTTTAATGTCGAAAGGAGAAATCTCAACTTAGGTTAGAAAATTGGACTATCTTGCTCGAAATTAAATTTTAATTTTGGGCTGGAAGGCATAGTCTTAATCGTATCATAAGGTCTAAAATTTTGCAATCGTGCTTGTCACTTGAAGACATCTAGGCTAAGTGATAAGCGAAACTGTTAGAAAGGCAAGAGGTGAAAACTATTTTAAGACTGTGAGGTCAAAGTTTTTAAAATCGTGCTTATCACTTAGAGCCATCTAGACTAAGTGATAAGCAAAATTGTTTGTGTGTCGAGAGATGAAATCTATTTTGGAACCGTGAGGTCAAAGTTTTCTAAATCGTGTTTGTCACTTGGAGCCATCTAGGCTAAGTGATAAGCAAAATTGTTTAAACACCGAGAGGCAAAATATATTTTGGGACCGTGAGGTCAAAGTTTTTGAAATCGTGCTTGTCACTTGAAACCATCTAGGCTAAGTGATAAGTGAAGTTATTTGAGCTTCGAAAGGAGAAATCTATGGGATCGTGAGGTCAAAGTTTTTGAAACCATGCTTGTCACTTGATGCCATGTAGGCTAAGTGGTAAGCCAAACTATTTGGTTGCCAAGAGGTAAATATTAATCTGAGACCATGGGGTCAAGATGGTACTTGCAGTATGGAATTTGTAAGTGATCATTTGGGACTGGGCCTTTGAAGGAAAGATTCTGAACTTTCATTAAATGTGAGTCCATATGTTGGTAGTTTATTGGTTATCTTTAAAAAGCGTCCCTCTTTTCCCATGCAAGGATGATTTGGCATCCGACGACAAAATCTCTTGATATTTCTCTTATGGATAGCTGTTAAACGAGATCCATGGTGAAAAACTTTTCTCTCTTCAATATGTGCCGTTCCTTCTTAATATAAACAATCTTTCCTCTTTCTCTCCTCTTTTCACCTATTAAAACTATAAAACCACCATTGATATTTTCAAGTTCTCTTCAATCCTTCCTTTGATATTCATTCTTGAACCAGTAAGTTCTTTTCAATTTTATTGTTCTTATTATGATTGCCAATATCATCATCGATACTCTTCCTCTTCTCGCTTAAAGTTAGATTTAGATTCTTAGTAGCTTTAACGTGCTCAATCCTTGTTTTAGGGATAATGCTAACTTTCCTTTTAATAATTAGATATCTTGCCTCCTTTTTCTTAGGCTGCAAATGGATGCTCCTATCAAAATTCAGCAAGATCTCGATGAAGTTTTGTCTTCCTATGGGATCATAGGAGTCGAGACGATCGCTCGTGGCTCCGGGATGCATTTTAGTGAACCTCTAGCGAGATATTTTATATGGTCTATAGAACATTTAGAACATGGAATCTTCATGCCTCTGGCCTCTTTATTTGTTGAGGTATTGGAATTTTATCGCATATCCCCTTTTAACCCTTGGCTACTTCTTATTCAACTTATATACTATGACGATTCTATACTATGAAAAAGGAATCAGGATATACCCGTAACTGAGATCAATTATATGTTCAACCTGCTAGAGTCTAATTCCATTGGGGAATTTCCCATGTATTTCCTTAAAATTTTAAGACCATCCCCTCTAAAGGATCCATTCTGCAAAATAATGCCACGTCAGTGATGCTTTGTTAAGGCCCCTTCCGACCGAATAGCCACCTTTTTCAATAATGCTGGTATGTCCTCGGATATTTTGCCTTCTTTTAATCCTATCCATCTTCTAGGTCATATTTATATTATTAAATCTCAAACAATGAGACCCGAGAAGAGTAATGACCTGTCTATCACCAATCAATTTTAGGATAGGTATAAGGAAGTCATGAAGATTCCATCTTTACAGTAATTCCGACACTCAATTCTTACCCAAAAAAACTGAAAGTTCAAGGTTTGCTACTTTCTTCCGCTAAATTTTCTATCCTTAAACCCTTTAGGAAGAGAAAGCTTTTGTCATAATCAGTGATAGTAGAGAAGAAACTGAATCAAATTCGGGGGAAAACAAGACTGATGGTTTAATTCTTTATCCATTAGACTATCTTGTTTTATGCTCTTATTACAACTTAGTCTTTATTTTGATTTCAACCTTTTCACTTTCTCCTTGTTGTAGTGACTTCCTCTTATAAGAAGGTTGAATCCCTAGATAAGGGAAATGGGGCCAAGAAAAGGTCCAAGTTATTGGTTCCTGACAAAGATACTCTTGGCTTGAAGAAGCAAAAGGTCTCCAGATCCTCTAAAGTTGAAAGTTCCAAGAGAAAGGATTCAAATCTTGTTACTGAGAAAAAATAAGCAAGCAATAGAAACCATAAGGGCTGCCTTTGAAGGTGACTATTTCTATGTCGTCACCGAAGCACACACTAGACCTCTAACCTCTAGCCCGAGAATTTGGAGAGCAATCGAATATAGCCTTCGGGAGAGCACAAGGTAGGAATGAATTTTTTCATGTATAGGTTTATGATTCCAATATTTGTTCTTACTATGTCGCCTCTTTCTAGAATGTAGCGAAAATCTTCGCCCTTTAATATGGGTGGTTGAAAATGAAGGAGACGATGGCCACCACCGAAGAAACTAAAAAGGTGTTTGCGGAATTCAAAACTAATGTTTAGGATATGAATACTGAAGTAGAGGAATTAGGTTGGAATACTGGAGAGAGGGATCGTAAGATCGAGACTCTTGAGAAAGCATTAAATGAAAAAGAAGAGAGGTTGGAGAAAGCCGAGGCTGGGGTGGTTGATAAAAATTATTATATTTCTAGAGAAGAGCATGAGAAGGAGGCTAGCAGATGAGCCTTCTAAGTCTTATTTGATGCTTACACTCACCATCGAAACCAAAATATAGCTTTTTCTCTAACCTAACTTGGGAAAAATGCTACCACAATAGAAGATAACTTTGCTAAAAGGTACGAGGAAAATAAGAAGGAAAGGGAAACCAAGGCCATTATGGATGATGAAGCCGAGTTCCAGGTGGAGGAGGAGGAAGAAGCTGCTTCTACTGACGAGGAGGTATAAGATGATACTCCTGATAATACGATTGATAAAGAAAACACACTGTGACTTATCCTTGTAACAATATGACCTCTATAACTTTTGAATCGTATAATTTTCATAATGAAACTTTCTTGATGACTTTATAATATTTGGACTACCATTCGTCCATAGACGATGCGATTGTCACATAATATCTCAAACTAGAGTAGCTGATGTAGAGTTCTTCTTTATTTCCCACCTTTTTTCTTTACTAATCTTAAGTTGAAGTTCCTTAGGAAGTACCCTGCCTGAACTGCTTAAAATCTCAGCAAGACTATGCTTCTCTTTACCTATCTTATGGGGACAAGTTAGCCAAACATCGAAAGCTAAATGTAACCCTTAATGCCTTTAAGGTTAAGAGCAATTTCCTTGAGTCAAAGATAGGTCTAAAAATTTACAACTGCTTTACCTCGGAGAAGAGTGGGTCCTAAATCAATATCTGACCTCCGGGAATGACATCGCAATCCTTTTAGACGAAAGGAGGAAAGGAGGCTAAGGATGATGTTGGTAATAAATTCCTTCCAAGGTTATGAAACAAAGATTGTTTCAAAGATCTTTGACTTGCCACCCTAGCTTGCTCGTTTGGAAGGATCTCCTCCCTTCGTTCTTATACTTTAAACTATGATGCTCTTGATTTTGTAATCCAGTTTTTGTAATATTGTTTCTTCACTGAATTAGGCGTTCTTCTCGGCATATTCCTCGTAACACTTTCTTTGCCAAACTATCAAAACTATAAATTGCAAAAAAAAATTATATCCATATAGATGTAAAGGAACTTCACTCTATTCAATTTTATTTCTTATGTCGTCACTTTGCTTGTATGTGCTTTAGAATCTTCTCTTTGTGGGTATCTCTTACCCCTGGTATACTCTTGTTAGAAAAATATCTCGAACCCAATCGATTTCTATTACTAGATCATTGTACGGAACCAGCCTAGTGGCACACAGTTTCATCTTGTTTTGATTCTATTCCCAGTTTTACCTCTTCTCTGTCTATCGAGAATTTATTTGATATCTTAACTTAGGAACTTTTCCCTAGCATTCTTTCCTTATTGGGAATCCACTCAATTCTAGTCTTATGCACGGTACTACTTGATCACGACTCACTATTATTGGGAATCTACTGACCATTCTAATCTAATGCATTGTACTACTCGACCATGGCTCACTATTATTAGGAATCTACTCAATATTCTAATCTAATTGGGAATCTACCAAATGCATGGTAATACTTGACCATAGCACACCATCATTGGGAATCTATCCAATATTCTAGTCTGATTGGGAGTCAACCCAATGCATGGCACTATTTGACCATAGCTCACTATTATTGGGAATCGACCCATAATTCTAATCTAATTAGGAATCTACCAAATGCATGGCACTACTTGACCATGGATCACTACCAGAATGCATTCTACTTTTCGACATCTTTTTAAACCCACGTGATATAGACTTACACTTTGTAGTGCATCACTATAGGGGTACTCTTATGGAGAGGTCTACCAACTTAACATTGGGTCCAAATATATAGCCACTTTTGGTGGGCGTCGGCCATCTGGAATCACTTTTGGTGGGTGTCGACCGTCAAAAACTATTTTAAGTTATTAGTCATATGGAACGCTAGTTGTAACTTAGTAAAGGGAAATATTTGAAAAGAGTGCTTTTAGGCTATTTTGTAAAAGACTTTTGAAATCACACAGTTTATAAATCACATTGTTCGATAGAAGGTTTAATCCAAGTTTGAGAAGGAAAACTATTGATAGAATTAATATTTTTAGAAAATGTGAAACTCTCAATTGATCTCATCAGTCCAATGGAAGAGTTTCAATCCTTAAATTCTAAATGCAAGTATGATATGCAAAAGTTCGTATGGAGAGAGGTCATACCAAAAGGGATAATAGATGCCAAGACTTGAATGCACCCTCCGAGTAAAGACTCGGTACATAAGGTTATGCCGAAGAAGAATGCACTGGAAACAAGTGGAGACTTTATGGTTAAACTTCAAGGAATCTGAGACCATAAGGTGCCCCTTAAAGTTGAAACTTTTACGTAAGAGGTTATAATTGAAAAGAGCATATTAATAAAACTGGTATCTTCTGTTTGATGTGGGAATTCGATTTGTGAAAAGGATTCTTCTTGCAACTTTATCTTTGTAGAAAAGCGCCATATGCATTAATTTGGCAAGGGTTACATGGAATTCTCCCGACGTCATAGAAACAGAACAAAGTAAATAATTATGAAACAAGATATTAAAACTAACATTTAATAAATTTGGATAACTGCCCTTTCTGTATGAATTTCTCGACTGTGTAAGAAAGCTTTCGACATCCATCCGTCTTGTACCTGTTTGTCAAATGATAGATACAATACTTCTCACTCTTCGGGTCTTTTTTTTATGAATGGTAATCCAGGTAAGAGAAGTCTTCATGATTTTCTAGGAATATCCGAGACAAACTTTGGTTGAGTGGAGTAAGAACCCAATCCCGCTTCAATTTCTTTCAAGACTCGGCATCTTGAGTGATTGGGAGAGCTCTCTTATCGAAAGAAACAAAACCCTTATATTTCAACAATTTGGTGGAAAGATTCCACACTTTTCTTTCAGTGTCTTAACCATCTTTCGGAATTGGGTCAATTCCTGGAGGGATCCTTAAAGATATTCTGAAAGCTGCCTGATCCGAGAAGCTTAAAGCTCATAGACAGGATCATATTCTTTGTCGTTCTTTTTCTCCGAAATGAGAGTGACCAATATCTCATTGTTATCTTCTTTAATGAGCTAAATGTGATGGTTGAGGGATAGCTTCGAGATGACTTCTTCATTTTCAGAACAAGACATAATTCAATGGAATGTTATGTTGAATTTCTGAGAGAAAACAAGGTGCGGAGGTTCAGGCCCTCCTTCAAGCACCAAAAATGTTAATGCAAAATTTCGTCTATACCAACACCCCAAGGTCTGAAGGTATAGTTCTAGAAGCTGGTTGGATTATTGAACACGACGAAGAGATTACCAAGACGTGATGCAATCAAGCTTAAGTTATAAGATGTTGAACCGTAGAGTCGCAATAGCCAATGCAGAGAAGGCAACGTGCATAAAGTAAATAACACCGAGACTTTTAAAGTGGTTTGGGTTGAAAGTCCCTAAATCCACTATCCTTTCCTTATTTAGTCATGCTTACCTAGCCGAGAGGCTTATTACATTGAGTCTATACATTTCCATCATTAATGAGTTTGTAAAGAGAGCTCTAATATAGGAAAGTACAATATATTTTATATTTCAACTTTTTTTAGTGTCAGTGCTTTTACTATAGCAGGTGGTCCTATATATATGGAAAATTTAAGGTTCTCCCATTGGTGCAAGTGCTCTCTCTTGGATTGATGACCTGGCTTGCTATGTGCGACTTAGAATTGAACACTTGTCATCATCTGGTTGAGTGTATATTGACATGGATTGTTGACATGATGCTTCTATATGTAGCTTCTTGGATATCTTCTGTTTGTCCTTACCATTGGTCTCGACTAGGGCTATTTGAGCCATTGATTGTTCATACTTGCTGAAATTCTTTTGGCTTATGCAACTGCTGCCCTTGGCTAAGCTTCTTGTCTTAGCTAGAAAATGATCTTGATATCGGTTAACGCTTTGACTCATGCTATCGGACTACATGCTCTCTGATACTGATTCCATTGCTTAAGCTCTCGTTGGAAGCTAAACAATGGGTCTCAGAATTACAACTCAAAGAACATTCCTTTCGAATATTCATAATTTGTACTTTGTAGAAATTATGGTGTAACAGCTATATACATCTTTTAATTTCTTTTAACAATCATTGTGAGTTATTTAAATAGTTCAATGTACCATGAACTGAAAATGTACCTAAGTAGTTGAGGCAAACACGATGTCATGTGATGTTATTACTGTAAATGTTGTAAATTAATACTTGGTTGTTTTATGATACTAATATTCGACCATGGTAAAAAGTATAATTCAAAAGTCATTATGGTAATAAATTAACACGAAAATTTGATTCTGTCCCTTATTTTTAGATTTGATAGGTAAAAACCTTTTCTAAAATCATGTTTTAAATCACATTTCTATTTTTAGTTTAAATAAAATAAATTCGTTTTTTTGTCGGAAATGAAATCTAAACATTTATCGCAATCTTCTATGATCAAAAGAATATTTTAAAAAAATACAAATATCTGTAGATAACTCTGCAAATATATATATAGCACGAAAATTTCAAATATCTCCAAATATTTGCTGATTGGTTCTCTAATAATCTTTGCAAAGTTTTCCATAAATATCATGAAACTTAGAAATTAGGGTTTTTTAAATCTGTTTATGAGGGAGCCGACTATGTATTTTGAAATTTGAGGAGTGTATTTTCACGAAAGTTCCCAAAATTTAAACCACTTTATCATTTTAAAAAATATTTATGCATATAACATAAGGTATATAGTTACAAACAACAATAGGAATGTAATACCAATATAAACCTGTACATAAGGTGATTTATAGATATTTTACAATATTAACCGTCGGCTTTGGTTCATATTCAAAACAAAAGGTAAAAGTAATTATGCTCATATAGTCAGCACTATCCAACTTAAAAGCAGAGATGAAGTAACAAAACAAAGAAGAAAGTTCAATTTTACTCTATGTATAAAAGCAACTGGGACAAAGAATACAATTTCATTACAACATCGCATCTTATGACATCTGCACTTATGACCTCATCTAGGCATGTAAATGGATACTTCTATATACAGACAGTGCCATATCCATATCTGCATCTGAAACCATTTTCGGATATTAGGTATCTATACCCACGGATACGAACGAATATTGGATAATTAACCTATCCACTAACCATCAATAAATCGAGAAATATAAATCGAAATTTCGATTTAGCATTTTTTTTTCAATCTCATTGATTATAAAAGTGTGAAAAATAATCAAATAGAATGATAATAAATAGTTTTGAGAAATTAAAATGCATTAAATCCATATAATACAAACTTAGTTAATAAATATTAAACACATGTCTATCGTTGTACTAAAATACACAAAATATTAACTATAATCTTAACAAAAACCGAACGGATAATTGTTCGATGTTCCTTCCGTACTCTTTTTCCAAATATCTGATATTTATTCACTTTTCGAATACGGATGCGGACGGATTTTGAATATTTATGTATCCATTGACAGGCCTAATCTCATCAACTTCCCATGTGCATAGGAAGAGTCATATACATATATATACATACATACATATACACGCAAAAATACACACATGGATATGTGTGTGTGTAGGGTAAGGATCAGCTACACCACATTTTGCTACACCTTCATCTTGATTTCAACCATAGGTTTTGATTTAAATAATAGAGTGAAGTGACAAGAGAGAGAAAGTACATTATTTAACTTAGAACTGTGGTTGAAATCAAGGGTAATTAGAGTTGTAGCAAAAATAAGGTGTAGTTGATCCATGCCTATACATGCACACATACATATATATGCATACATACATACTACACACATAATTATATGCACACACCACATAATTAAAATTTACTAAACAAATAGCAATGAAAATTATGTTGAGTTGCATCATATACACAAGAGGCAAGGGGTTCGGTCTTCAATCTACAGGTTTGAAGTTAGATTAGACGATTTCTATGAAAAGATTTATTTTTGATGATTTGTGGTCTACTCCATTACATGTTCGAAACCAGAATATATAATGAAAACGCAGACCATATTCACCAATGCATGTACTCAACAATTTTGGAAAAAATATTAAAACAAGCAACAAAGTAATAAAATATATAACTACAAACACCAAACAAAAACTTCAATGGACCATCTTTAAAACTCTATTGGTCGTGTGTATCTTAGGTTACAAACTAGTTATAGAATGTAAATGTTAATCGATTTTTAAGCGAGCAAATTTCAACCAAAAATAGAAAGCCAAAACAAAGACGAAATGACTCACGAACTTGGAAACACATTTAGAAGGACTAGAAGATGGAACTCAAGAAGTTTCACTCAAATTGGAGCAAAGGAAAGCTCTCGGTATCGTGAGGTGTTTCCTCCAGTTTGAATGACCCAAACTTCATACATCTCAAGTGCTACTTCGAGCAATTATCATCAAGTGCTTTTTCCCAAAGAATAGACAAGCAAATCAAAGGATCGATGAGAGCTTAATCGTCGAGTGCTACTTCGGTTAGGATAGGTTTTATAGAAAGATTTTACTCGGTTTGGTTTAGAAAACTTGTTTAATCTTCCTTTCTCTTTAAAGTTGAAAGCTTAATCTTCTAGCTTTGAAACCTTCTTCTTCTTTGAGAATAATGGTCAGCCTTGGTTCTTGAGTTTAAGTTGTTTGTTTTTTTAAATGAAATGAAGTGGAAATAATGAGGGATTAGGGCTAAAGAAAGTGGGCTAGTGCTTTTATCTTGGGTTAATATCCCATTCTAGCCTAATCTCACTGTTATTACCAAAATTAGGTCAAGATAATTTGGAATACTTGAGTAGGATTGTATACCTAGTCAAGTATGTTGATCACAAGTTCATGGATGTTAGCTTTGCGTTCTTGAGATGTCATTATGCAATTTCTTTATTGTGTAAGTCCTTTCATGCAAAATTACAAATCATGGACGGCATTCTCGGCCATTAAATCTCTTTACCCAAGCTTTCTTTCTATAAGATAGAAAAATGAAAAAGAAAAAGAAAATCAAATCATAGAAAATCTCCTTCTTGTGGGGGGTACCCCTGTATTGATAGAGGATTCTAGTTGCTGGATTGGCGACACGTGTCTCCTAGAGTGAGTGAACGGTGGATGATTTTCATAAGAAAAAGCTGGCGTCATAGGGAGATTGATATATGATGGCTCCAAGAAACATTTACAATAACCTCCTTTTCTTATTTCTACTTGCAGGTTTACCTTGCGACAGCTCAAATATACAAAGAAGGCTTCACTTAGTTAGTTCATGATGGTTTCCTAATGATTGGTTTAGTGATTCATCGCGACGACCCTGTAATTTTGCTTTATGGGAACACCTCGCAACAACTCTTTATAATGGCTTTATGGAACTCTTAGCGATGGCTCTGCCTTAATGCTTGAGAATAACACACAGCTACCTTTAGAGACTTTTGGTGATGGTTTTGTCTTTGAGGATAGCACGTGATGACTTTTAAAGACTCTTAGTGACGGCCTTGTCATTGAAAATAACACGCGATGACTATTCACGATGGTCTATCATATCACTTTTCCATATCTATTAATTCTTCTTATCATTATGGCCTTATGGAAACATTTTGCAATGACTCTTAATGGCGGCTTTTTTTCCATTTAAAGATTGCGGGTGATGGCTGTGTTTAACTCTTCGCAATAGCTCATCCATATTGCCTTATTATACTCTTCGCAACAGCTGTATAGGACTTATCACAACAACTTTTAGGAACTTATTTCGATGGACCCACTAAACTCTTCACGATGGCTTCAAAAGAACACTTCATAGTGTTTTTGAAACTCTTCGCGATCTTCCTATCAAAATCTCCCACGATAGCATTTATTTATGTAATTAGTTTGTGTTACTTTATTCGCACGTGACGGCATGGTTGCTTCGTTTTGTTACTTGGATATGGATCATGGGGGCCTTACGGGACTACTCATGATAGCTTGTTATCTTATCAAGTGATCGCTTCAAGATATATCGCGGTGGCTCTTTCTGCTAGTAATGGTTCAATTTATTCACGATAATCATGTGTATGTACAAGTCTTTCTTCTACGTGATGGCTTCAATTATATGCGATGACTTAGATTAGGTGTGACGACTTTCGTTAACATATGAAGGCCCCTCAAAACATAACGCAATGACTTCCAATTGCACCCAATAGCAATTCGCCTATTAACTTATTCTTAGAATTTCGAATGCAACACTTGCCCCCTCCTTGTATAAGAAGTTTCTTATGCTTTAGCTTAAGTGAACTTTTGCTTTTGCATTGTTCCTTTCTCAAGTTATCATCCATTGGTGCTTTACTCTTTGTTGCTGATTGTTTGTGCTACTCCATCTTACTCTAACTTTCACCCTTTAACATTGTGAATTTCTATGAAAAGTTTTTTCCAAATGCCTAGGTTTTGCAATCCCTTAAAAATATTTTTAATTTGTAATGATCATTTTTATTGAAGATATTCTTTATGGTGAAGAATTTCCCACGAATCTGGTCGAAGATACCCTTATAAAATATTTCATAACCATGTTTGGAAGCCATTTAATACGAAAATAGAATATACATGCTTAGTAAAGTAGGATTATATGAAAAATGAATTTTAGAAAGTGAGGAAGTCTACTTGAAATCTTTACAAAGTAGCTTTTATTAGAATAAATAGGTGCTATGGTAAGATAGAAATTTCTGAAGTTTTGGGGAAATGCATTTTGTCCTATGCCTATTCTGAGTTTGTTCGTTCATTAAAGCAAGAGTTCGGTTGATTGTCCTCCTTTGGATGGTTGTTTTCGTAGTCCTTGTTTGATCATTAGAGTTTTCACTGACCATCCCTTAAAAGAGTGCTTTGGCCAAGCCCGGCGGTGGGATCAAAGGCTTAACCAAACATCACTCTTTAGATGGTTGCTTTGGTCGGGCCTGAATGCGGGACGATAGGCTTTTCCTCGATCTTCCTTAGATGAGTGCTTTGGCCAGGCCCAACGACAGAATCAAAGGCTTAACTGACCATCACCCTTTGGATTGTTGCTTTGGCCAGGCCCGAAGGCAGGACCAAAGGCTTTTCGTCTATCTCCCTTGGATGGGCGCTTTGGCTAGGCCCAGTGATGGGATCAAAGGCTCAACTAACCAACACTCTTTGGATGGTTGATCTGGCTAGGCCCGAAGGTGGGACCAAAGGCTTTTCATCCATCTCCCTTGGATGGGTGTTTTGACCAGGCCCGACGGTGGGACCAAAGGCTTAATTGACCATCACTCTTTGGATGGTTGATTTGGTCAGGCCCGAAGGTGGGACCAAAGGCTTTTCGTCTATCTCCCTTGGATGGGTGCTTTGACTAGGCCCAATAGTGGGATCAAAGGCTTAATTAACCATCACTCTTTGGATGGTTGTTTCAGCCAGGCCCAAAGGCAAGACCAAAGGATTTTCATCTATCTCACTTGGATGGGTGCTTTGAGTAAGCCCAACGGTAGGATCAAAGGCTTAATTGACCATCACTCTTTGAATGATTACTTTGGCCAGGCCTGAAGGTAGGACCAAAGGCTTTTCGCCCATCTCCTATAGATGGGTGCTTTGACTAGGCCCGAGGCAGAATCAAAGGCTTAATTGACCATCACTTTTTCGATGGCTGCATTGGCCAGGCCTAAAGGCAGGACCAAAGGCTTTTTGTCCTTTTCTGGATGTAGAAGATGCCTTTGTTCAGCAAATCTTACCAACCTCTTCTAGTCGGAAGTTAAGTTTGAATGCGTGCACTGCACCTTTGGGGGCCATAACTTAGGCGAGATCCCTTTTTCATCCAATAAGTCAATCTAGGTAATTTTCTTTATTCATTCAATGTCGTGAAATATGGCCTTAAGTGTTCGGCATTTCAAGTCCTTCGTATCACATTTCTATCGGGTTTACTTAATTGGTATGTCCCTGGCAGGATTACTTTGTGAATAATAAGCAAACCTTCCCAATTTGGTCCAAAGGAGCCATCTGTAGAGTCCTTCATGTTTTCCATTATTTTCCTTAAGACTAAGTCTCCTTTTTTGAATGTCCTTTCCTTTACTTTTGAATAATAAATATTTTGTGATCTTACATTGATATTCTGCAGTTCAAATAGCAACTTGATCCCTCAATTCGCTAAGTAAGTCAAGTGATTCCTTTTTCAATTCTTGATTCGTTTCATAGGCACAAGAAATTCTCTAACATGATCGGACTTCGACTTTAACCGGTAACATTGCCTCAAATCCATAGGTTAAGGAGTATAGAGTGTGTCCAGTAGCATCCCTTGTGGATATTTGGTACGACCATAAGAGGAAGTTCATCTACTCAATTCCCTTTTTCTCTTCCCAATCATTTCTTCAAAATGTTCTTTATGGTTTTGTTTACCGCCTCTATTACTCCGTTGGCTTTCAAGTGAGCTACTGATGAAAAAATTCTTATGATTCCATTCTTTTCACAAAAGCAAGTAAACTCCTCGCTTTCGAATTTGGTTCCAGTATCATAAATAAACTTGTTTGGGAGCCCAAATCTTATCACTATATTCTTGATTACAAACTTTATAATTTTTCGGCAGTTATTTTAGGCAGGGGTTCGGCTTCCACCCATTTGGTAAAATAATCGATTACTACCACAATAAATTTCGCTTCCCCTCTTGATACCAGGAGAGGACCAATTAGATTGATTCCCCATACGTCAAAGGGCTATGGACTAGAAATGGTGGTTAGGTTGCTTGGACGGAGTCATGGGATTTTAGAGAATTTTTGGCATTTGTCACACTGTAACACCCCTATTTTTATTGACATTATTAAAGAGATTTAATTAGAATAAATTAAATAGAATAATGTAGATAAGAAGATTGAGGTTAATTAATAAAAATATAGTGGCCGTGCTTATTAAACTTAATGAACTTAAAAATGGTTAAGTGCTTAAAAATAAGGGCATAAGAGTAATTGCCACCCATGTTTCCCACTCTTATACTATCCCCCAAATCATACACATTTATTTTTATTCTCAAAACAAAAATACATATAACCGTAAGAAGCAACTAGGTCGGCCATAGGAAGATAGAAGAGAAGAAGAAAATCTAAGAAAAGCTTAGGATTCAAGCTAAAGGGAAATCAATCTCAAACAATCTCTAATCTCCTTATCTCAAGAAAGGTGAATAATAGTTTCTACATCTCTATTTTGATTTTTACATCAAATGGTTACGAATTTACGGATAAATCAGTTTTATGATATGTGAAAGATGATATGCTTGATTTTGATTTATAAAAGTTTAAACAAGGTTGTTTAAAAAAGGATATATACACGGTTTTAGGGTAAAACCGAGATGAAATGATGTTCAAATGCCATGGGAAAATTTTATGTTATAGAAAACATGATTTTGGAGTTGGGTTTCAATTTTTATAATATTCCAAGTCGTGGAGAAATTATTATGAATTTTCAAAGGAAAATACGATTATTTGGGTTTATAAATTATTTTGGCAAAATATATTAAGAATTTGGGTCTAAAATTTTATTATGTTAGTTAACATGACTAAAGCGAATTTCTGGAATTTTTGGGGACTTTTACTAAGTGATTTAGTATGGAAATTAAATTATTTTGAAAGAAGGACCTAAATGATTTAATTGTTTTAGAGAGGAAGGGCTTATTTGTTAAATGATTAATTGGTTTATGTAACGACCCACTATTTTGGACCATTCAAATCGACAATAAATCCACACATGCCGGACTTGAATAATTTAAAACAATGGATTGTAAATAAAATTTGGCAAAACTCAGCATATATAGTAAATAAAATAATCACAGACACAGAGTAATATAACAATAATGCAACGGAAACAAAAGAATAGTAGTTCATGAAGCTACTACATATATATAACAGAGTTAAACAAGATACAACAAAAGTCACGAGTACAAAGATGTCTCAATACAATAATCAAATACAAGATCTGAATGCATCGCTGGGATCGACTGAACAAATGAAAGCAGGATAGATAAATAGCTGGGTCTCCAAGCGAAGCTCCAACTCCAAAGGTGAGTCTCAAATGCTGTATCACTCAGTCTGACCCGAGCGTAAAGCAATACACAAAACACTCGAGTCAGGATTAACATTCTTATATCAATAAATCCAACTCAAGTGAAATATCAACTAAAATACAAGTAACTTAAAGAATGTTTGGGATAACCATCCCCTAAGGATCCGTTAAACTATCTACTATGTAGTAATATTCGCTATTATAATAATGTCTAATTATAAAATAAACATACTTTTAAATAGAATTAAGGCTTTACATTTTCCACCTTAACACGTAATAGTCCCAGTAGTCTATCCAGTATTAGCATACTCCCAAAATGGGGGCTACCCTCGATACTCCATAGGCTACGGGAGAAATCACAACTCGTAGTAAAGCTCGATATGGTAGGTGACACGGCACACAAGGCAATGCCAGGGTAGATATACCAATTACGCATCCGGACTGGTGGTGACGCATAGCAGCCACTACCGCCACCTCGAACAACACTCCCAAATCAAGGGGTGCACCCAATCAATCACAAAGAAATAGAATGGTATCGAAGAAGTGTGTCCGCTCAGAGGTGCTACCTCCTTGGCCCGTCAATCGCTCCTGTTTTAGCCACCTTATGCCAACTCACGGGAGTTGGGTCCACGCATATACCTTAGGATCGTCGCCACCATCCTACTTCATTCTGGAAACTCCACCGCGTACATAGTTGTTAAAGTGGTTTTCGGTATCGACAGAGAGTATGTCCATATCTGATCCCGGTCTCTTTAACAACCCATCGTTATTATAACACCGTGGTCATTTCAAAATAGTTTATACTTCAAAACCAAAATATCATTTCCATTTCAAAACCCAAATCAATACGATATCATTTCCATTTCAAAAATATCCATTTTTCAAAATCATATCACTTTCCAAAGTTATAACGCTTTCGAAATCATAGTCTTTTAAAAATCAAAACGCTTTGGAAATCACAGCTTTGAAATCATAGCATTTTGAAAATCATAACACTTTGAAATTATAGCATTTTGGAAATCATAACACTTTCCTTTTAAACAGTTTAGATATTAAAATTAGTATATATAATAAAATAGTTTATATAAATAGTTATAAGTTAAATTAGTTTAAAATAAAATAATTTATATTAAAAATGATTTATATTAAAATAGTTTATATTAAAATAATTTATAAAGTAAAATATCAATAGTTTTAAATATAACTTCAAATTACTTTATAAAATAAAATAGTTATAAGTTAAAATAGTTTAAAATAAAATAATTTATATTAAAAATGATTTATATTTAAAATAGTTTATATTAAAATAATTTATAAAGTAAAATATCAATAGTTTTAAATATAATTTAAAATTACTTTATAAAATAAAATAGTTTCCTCAAATTTCACAAATCGATTCAAATCAACTCGAATTCCAAAATTTTAATTTAATCAAATCTCAAATCATCAATTTCAACTCGATTCAGCTTCTCAATAAACCATTTCAAATTATCGATTTCAAATACATATTTGAACCATAAAATAAGCCATTTCAATTCCAATATATTTCAAAGCTTTAAATATTCAACATTTCAAAACTAATTTCGATAATTTCATATATATATCAAATTCACTTTACAATTATTTAGTTTTGAAATATTAACTTAAATCATTTCAATAACATCTAATACAACTTCAATTTTCAAATTTAAATACACAAAATATCCCATTTAAATTTATATAAGTTTGAAATATTCATTTAAATCACTTTTAATCAAATTCAAGTTATAAAACATATCTTTAAAATTTCAAATTTAATAAATTTCAAATCAAACTTATTTAAGTAAAATTCTTAAATAAATATAATTTCAAATCAAATTTCAAATTTAACTTTCCAACATGAATCATAACAAACTCTATATTTAAAATATATATATTCAGTAAATACTTAAACATATTATATATCAACTTTATTAAATCAACTTTAATAAATCTTTAAAATCACTATTTATGAAAACCATATATTTCTTTTCAAAACCATAGAAATTATTTTCAAAATATTTATATATAGACCAACGGTGTCTGTATATAAATTTCTATCCTATGGTCAAGTGATACGGATATTTATCATTTCAATCTGCAATTTAAATACATATACGGGTATATATCTTTTCAACCCGCAATCCTAAAATCAATTCAATGAAAATCGCTTGGGTTTATCATTTCTACCCATAACGATTTTCTCATATTCTACAAATCGTTCGGGTATGTATCATTTCAACCCATAGTGAATTCTATACTAACAGGGAACTTGCAGTGTGATAACAGATATAATAATAATATAATAGGCATATATCATCAATATAAATAATAGATAGTGGGGTCAGATGTCACAAGTGAACAGATATAGATAATGGCATATATATAACAACGTAAATAACTAGCAACAGCATATTTCAATTGACGTTTCAATTGAAATCAAATTTAATAAATATAAGAACATTAATCGTGAGTGATTGCTCACCTTTCGAGGCTAGAGAATACAGAAGATGACATAGATACGCACACTGATACGAACACGAGCAAATCAAAAGATGTTGCGACCAATTTGGACATTGGTGAGACAAGAGCAAGGCACGATGACTGGATTGATGAAGATAGATGATATAAGTGAACACATATATAACTATATAAAAATCAAATTCTAAATTCAAACATATATTAAATTAAATATACATGCATTTTAAAATCCATTGTTTTAACTAAACTCAAATATTAAAGTAATATATATATATAAAGGAAAAAAAATTTGAATCAATACATTTAAAACTTAACAGTTTAACATATATATTTATATAACTTATGAAACCAACCGACAAACCAAAAGTTTAAGACTGAGATAGAAAAAAATAGTATTTATAAAAATCAACTTAAAACCAAATAGTGTATATATATATATATAAACAAATATATGTAAGCTATTTATATGTACAAACCACTACATGCATGTTACTCAAATGTATGCAGACACAATATATAAATATATGTATGTGCAGACCCATTATATATATGCATACAATAGTCTAAGATCTATGTCTCTTTTCTTCTTCCTTTTTTTATTTCTATGAAAGGGTAAATCGGACCCAGCCCACTAATACAATCTAAGATCTTTATTAACAACAGTATCTTATATAAATGAACAGGTCTGTAAACTAATATATACAACAAAATATGTGACATATGTGTACCCTGTAGATACCAGACATATGTTTAACAAATATATAGCAGACCCAAGAAATGTGTGCAGACCAAATATACATATACAGACACACTATAATTAAATAAATGTATAATATATATATACACACTATAAACAACATGCAAATTCAAAAGCTTATGTAAACTCGCATGCATATACTAACAACAGGGTGCATATATATATTCTTTTATATAAAATTTATGTCATAACAAAATATATCAAAAAAAAAGTAAATAAGCCTTTAATGTATATATACACATATGCCTTTACATATAAAGATTGTTATAAAATGCTTGCTTAGGAGCAAAACCTCCAAATCAGTTTGCGTGAAAGAACACTAATAAAAAATCCTATAGCAACAAAAGTTTCATCCTTCATGCCTAATCAGTTATAAAGCATAGAAATATCAAATTGTAACATTTAACAGCCCTCTGTGATACTTACAAAACTCACTTACCAACAAAGAGAGATGACATCATATTGCTGCTCATATGAAAGTGGGAAGAGCAGGCTGTAGGGTTAAGCAACAAATGATTTTGTTTGGTCAGAGGATGAGGCTGCATGATTTGGTCAGAGGACGCATGGGTAGAGGGCTTGCATCACTGGAAGCTTGGGGATGGTGAAGAGGGGCACGTTGCAAATGTTCTACATTTTGCTAATAAGGGGAAGAAAAGAAAGATGTGCTATAGGAGAAATCAAAAGGTGGAAGACAGAGGAAGTGAGCAGGCTAAAGAAGGAACGCCATATCTCTTTATATATTTTAATATTCATTTTTAACAATGAAATAAAGATAGGGAGGTGGACGAACAAAAGTTAAAGCAAAGAAACAGCAAACGAACAGTTTTTATTATGTATGGACTTATTTTTTTTTTCAAATGAAACAGAGAGTAAGCAACGAATTAAACAAAAATAAGAACCGACAAATATAATTGAAACCGCTAGGAAAATAAAAAGTCACGGGTTGGATTTTGTCATAAATAGAAATGCTAGTGACTGGTATAATACTGGTATAGTATGGTGGACAAACGAACAGACATGGGAAGCTAAAAGGTCCAAATGCGGAACTGATATGGTTAACTGTTTTAAAGGGTTTCACTGTATACCGGACGTCAAACACAGAATTGAATATACCGTAGAGATCAGCACGATGAGACGATCAAAACGGTATACATATATTGGTGGTACGATCATCCTATAAAAAAGTCGATATCGGTACCGGAAATGCTGCTAAAATGTCAGAAATGAGATAAACGGAGCAATAACAGTCCAAATTTCACAAAATGAAGGATGACGTCTTACTCAGAAGATGATTTACAAATTTTTTGTATAAAAATATTCAGGTTTGGAAAATATTTTATTATTATCAAATTTTAACTGATATAAATTGAAACAAAATTACACTGGAAAATAAACGTCCAAATTATCTGATGAAAATTTACCAGTTGCTATGTTTAATTAGACGTATTCCAAATATCAAATTTACATTTCTAAATTTTATTGTTTAAAATTTCACAAAATTCCAATTAATTACGTTATTGAAACAGTTCAAATTTACGGGTCGTTACAGTTTAGATCTGAGAAAATTGCGGCAAATATTATCAAAATATTTAAAAAGTTATGAAAGCCAATCAAACGTTTACAAGTAGGCAAGTTAGTTGCAAAAAGTTTACTTATTTTGGAAAAATCAGCTTTTACCCAGAAAAAGTTGGTTCCGCCTTCTTTGGCAAACCTTTCGCCTCAGTCCTCTCGAATAAGACCTTTCAACTTCAATGACCAACAAGGTTGAAAGAAATGCACATGATATCATTCAGTTGGTATGTAGTGAATTGATCTAAGTCGAAAGGTATGGTGTCGAAGGGTTGCATTCGAAGGGTTGCTTCCGAAGGAGACGGATCCTTAGTTTATTTTGATTTGAGAAATCAATTGCATGTTTTCTAAAGACCTTTCGACACAGTCGAAAGGTTTGGTTTTCAAAAGGTTGTTTTAAAAAGACTTTTCAACAAAGTCGAAAGGTATGATTTTTATAAGTTGTTTTATAAGACCTTTCGTCTTAATCAAAAGGTTAGGTTTTGAAAGAATTTAAGATACCTTTCGACAAGGCCGAAAGGTTTTGTTTTGAAGGTTGTTTTAAAGGTATTTTTGAAAAGAACTACCATCTTTATTTTATTCAACCTTTTGAGGGGATCGAAAGCAGGAGCTTTTGACTTAGTCGAAAGGTTTACTGGTTTTATAAATACAAGCCGCTTCCCAACCTTCCGAAGGGGTCGAAAGCAGGAGCTCTCGACACAATCGAATGGTTTAAATGTTTTCCCCAATGTTTTATAAAGTAGAGGGTGGTTTTGAAAACTTTCACCAATGACCCAAAGTAATATCTTTAAGTGTAAACCCAATGCTTTCGAAAGGTTTGATTTTCATTGGTTTCGAAAGGTTTGGTTTTCAAGGGATTTGAAGGGGTAACCTTCAATGCTTTTGAAGGGGATACTTTCAAGTGATTTTGAAGCAACGCTTCTACCTTTATGTAATAATACTTTAACATGGTCGAAAGGTTTCGAGGGAGGGGTTTTAAAGTATTATAAAGGCTGGAGCCTATTATTTTAAAATTTATGGTTTGCGCTTTTGAAGGGGTCGAAAGGTTGCTTTCGAAAGGGTCGAAAGCAATGCTTTTGAAAGCAAAGCTTTCGAAGGGGATACTTTCGAAGTGGTTGGAAAATTGTTTCTTTTAAACTTATAAAATGTTGTTTAACCTTGGGGATACCGGGGTGAGCTTAATGAGTACAACGCAATAGTTGGGGATAAATGGGATATAACCTAAATTAGGGATACTAATGGAAATAGGTTAATCACGTGGATAGCATGAGATAATTATATTCATGGGGATAGCATGAGTTAAGTGGCCAAGTGAAGGGTTCATAGTTATCCTAGGAAAACTATGGGATTTTTGATGGATAGACAACACCAAGTTGGAGATGGATAGTCTCCATATGATTGAAGAAGGGTTCATAGTTATCCTAGGAAAACTATGGGATGATTGATGGATAGTCAACATCGTGTTGGGGATGGATAGTCTCCATATGTTTAATGAAGGGTTTATAGTCATCCTAGGAAAACTATGAGATGTGAGATGGACAGTCCACGTCCTCTTAAGTAAAATAAATATAGGATGGATAGTCCCTCTTTGAGGCAAATTAAAATCTAATAGGGGATGAGGAAATCCTAAATGTTTGCAAGCATGCATATCATCATAACATTTTGAAAATGTTTGTTTTAACCATTGTGGATGTAGGAGCACATAATATGGTTTTATAAAGGTTTTAGGATACTAGTGAGGGGAAAACCTATTTCGCTAAGCGGCGTGGTCTCACTAGATATCTAAAAGGATTGAGATGTTAGATTATTATTCATACCAGGCTTTATGTCTGACTCGAAGTTTTTGTTTTCCCCTTAAACTCTCGGGTACTCAACTGATTTTGAGTAGTTTGAGATTTAAGGTTCTCAGATTTCTTCTCTGACGAATAAAGCTTCCGGAGACATGCAAGAGGTAGATAGATATTTAGAGTTTTTCTTTCCGCTGTGTGTTTGTTTGTAAAGGCCAACTTATTAGCCTTTCTATATTCTCTGATCAACTAAGGGGGCATCTTCATATGTCGCTCTTGGCATAGTTGTAATAATTATATTTTGCAGAACGTGGTTAACGTAATTTGGGGTTATGTAATTAACAAGAAATGTTTTGTCATGAATGTGGAATTATGTTTTTGAATTGTTATAATTTTTTCATATTTTTATGATCTATGTATCAATGTATCTAACACCGCCGTATTTGGTCGCCGAAGATTGATATCTATGGATGACTGCAGCATCCGTAGCCGCTAGTTTTGGGCTTCCAAGTAGGGGGTGTTACAAGTTGGTATCAGTACATAGGTTTATGAAACTTTAAAAGAAAAGTAAAACCTAAAAGCTTTTTCGAACATAATCCAATGAATTTGAAAATATGATCGGGGATTGGGTTAATGCTATAGTAACGTATTTGTACTTGATATATAGGTATATATCTAAGTACGTATTCCCCTCTCTCTTAGACCGTTCTTCTGTATCTTACTAAGGCTCGTATGTAGATATATGAGAAAGAAGATATGGAGGCAGGAAATGGAAGAGGAAATCTAGGTGGAGGAAACACCACTACCAATGGTAATGTTCGACCTAATACTCGGAGGAACCAATGTCGACAGGCTAATGCTAATCAAAATGCTGAGGCCAACATAGGTGCTGGAAATCTGCCAATAGATGCGGGGATGGTGTATCAGTTGTTGGCTAATCTTTTGCAAGTAGGAGCTGCTGGGAATGTTGGCGGAGCTAATCCTATAGTTCCAGCTGGTTATAACTATGCGAAGCTAAGTAGAGACTATGTCAGTCTGGGAGGAAAGCCGTTTGTTGGAACAGAAGATGTTGTAGATGTAGAGAATTGGATGTTGAACTGTGAAAGGATCTTTACAGACTTAGGCTTGAATGATGGAGAGAAGAGAAGGCTAGCCTCTAGACAGTTGCAAGGGTTAGCGCTTCATTAGTGGAACAGTGTGACGGTAGGAGTGTCGGAGGAAGAGTTGACATGGGCTGACTTCAGGAGGAGGTTTGAGTAGAGGTTCTTGTCTGAGGTTTCCAAATCGGCATTGATGAGGAAGTTTATGGATCTTGTCAAAGGAGATATGTCTGTGATCGAGTATGCAGCTAAGTTTGATGAGCTATCTCGATATGGTTATGCTTTGGTTGACACTGATGTTAGAAGGAATGAGAGATTCATTAGAGGGCTGAGACCAGATTTAGGCAGAATAACTATGGCCCATATCCGATATCCTTCTAATGTGGTGGTGGAGATGGCCATCCGCCATGAGGAGATGATTGCTATTTCAACTAGAGAGAAGCCAGTTGAATTCCATGGTCCTCAAGGGAAGAAGAGGAAGTTCTTCAAGAAGAAGGGCGCTTAGAAAGGAGGAGCAGCCAAGAAAAGGAAAGCAGATATAGTTTGCTACAAGTGTGATAAGAAGGGGCACTATGCTAATGAGTGCCGTTAGGGAGATGGAAGGTTGGTTGTGGGGAAGAAGAATGTGCAATGCTTTGGAACCATCATCCTCTAAATCATCTGCTGCTGAGAAAGGTAAGTTTGTGATGGAAGGTATGCTTTTGATTCAGAGTATACCAGTTAGGGTACTTTTTGATACTGGTGCATCACACTCATTTATATTACAGTATTTGGTTAATAGGTTGTGTATAGAAGCCACATAACTTGTTACTTCCTCAAGGGTTGCAAATCCAATAGGAGGGCATGCAACTCTTAGGATGAGATGTGACCAGCTAGAACTCGATTTGTTAGGTCATAAGTTTGCATGCATTTTGTATGTTTTTTATTTCGTAGATTTTAGGATCATTTTGGGCATGGATTGGTTGGGTAAGTATGAGGCTAGGATATTTTGCCAGGATCGAGAAATATCATTGAGGCACCCAGATAGTCATAACCGAATCATTTTCTCAGTGGAGAATTCCGGTAAGAGTGTTTCTGCTTTGTTGAGTGCCATGGAAGCTGGAGAAGAGCTTAGTTAGGTTCGTGTGGCTAGAGAGTTTGCAGCTGTCTTTGAGCCGGTTACTGGATTACCACCGAAATGTGCCGTTGAGTTTCAGATAGACCTTATACCAGGAGTCGAACCTGTCAGTAGACCACCTAGCAGAATGACACTAGCAGAGATGAAGGAATTGAAGGTGCAGCTAGTGGATCTTGAGGGAAGGAATTTTATTAGACCAAGCAATTCGCCTTGGGGAGCGGCCGCGGTGTTTGTAAAGAAACCAGATGGATCGTTAAGGATGTGCATCGACTATCGTAAGTTAAACGAAAGGACGATCAAGAATAGGTACCCTCTGCCGAGGATAGATGATCTGTTTGATCAATTGAGCCAAGCCAGAGTATTTTCCCAATTGGATTTGGCAATGGGGTTCCATCAGTTGAGAGTGGCGGAGGATAGTATTCCTTTGACGGCATTCTGAACTAGGTATGGTTCATATGAGTGGTTGGTGATGCCATTCGGATTGACGAATGTGCATGCTTTCTTGGTTGATTTGATGAACCAAGTTTCCAGAAAGCACTTCGGTAGGTTTGTTTTGGTGTTCATAGATGACATTTTGGTGTACTCTAAAGATGAAAAAGAGCATGAGGTTCATCTTAGAGTGGTGTTGGAGACACTGAGGCAGAATCAGCTAAAGGCGGAATTTTCCAAATGTCATTTTTGGAAGAAAGAGGTTAAGTTTCTTGGTCATGTAGTTTCAGAGAATGGATTGTCAGTCGATCCAGATAAGATCGAAGCTGTGAATAATTGAAAGAGACCAGAAACGGTGACCGAGATCAGAAGTTTTCTTGGACTTGCTGGCTATTACCGGAGATTCATCAAGGATTTCTCGCGGATATCAACATCTTTAACTAAGCTTACCAGGAAGGAAGTGAAGTTTGTTTGGTCCGACAAATGTGAAGAAGCATTCCTTAAGTTAAAGCATTTGTTGACCAATGTTCTAGTATCAAGGATTGGTAGTATACACAGATGCGTGTGGGACTAGATTGGGAGCAGTATTAATGCAGAAGGGAAAAGTTATTGCTTACACATCTAGGCAACTTAGACCGCACGAAGTAAGATATCATACTCATGACTTGGAGTTGGCAGCGGTAATTTTTTCCTTAAAGATTTGGAGACATTATCTCTTAGGGGAGAGATTTGAGTTATATACCGATCATAAGTCATTAAAGTATTTATTCTCTCAGAAGGAGTTGAATATGAGGCAACAGAGATGGCTGGAGTTTTTGGCTACTTATGATTTCGGTATAGAATATACCCCAGGGAAAGGTATTAAAGTAACGGATGCCCTCAATAGAAGACATCAGAATGTGGTGTTGGCTATGTTGGCAAAGTGGAAAGATCTGAAAGCTTTGACCAGTTGTGGTGTGCAGTTAAGATCGACTGCTAGTTCTAGTCAAAGTACTATCATATTGTCCTGTTTGGAATTTTGACCAGTATTGATCGAGATAATTGCTTCTAAACAGAAGGAGGGTCCATTATTAGCTGAGAGGATTAGAAGGCTTGAGGGAGGATCAGTGGTTGATGACCTAAAGGATTTTAATCTTAACCAAAGAGGATGGTTGAGAAAGAAGGGACGGTTATGTATTTCAGATATGGAGAACTTAAGGAGAGAAGTTTTAGAGGAATGTCATCGATCAAAGTTTACGATTCATCCTAGAGGGACCAAGATGTATCAAGACATGAAGAGGAGCTTTTATTGGGAAGGCATGAAGAAGGATGTTGACTTGTGGGTTAGGCAGTGTATTAACTGTCAACAAGTGAAAGCTGAACATCGGAAGCCAAGTGGGTTACTTCAGCCTTTAGATATTCCAGTTTGGAAATGGGATTCGATATCCATGGATTTTATATATGGGTTACCAAAGTTAAGGAGAGGAAATGAAAATATATGGGTTATAGTGGATAGGTTGACCAAGAGTGCTCATTTCATTCCGGTAAAGTCAACCAGGATGGCACCTGTTTTGGCTAAGTTGTTCATGAAGAACATAGTTAGATTTCATGGGATTCCTATTAGCATAGTCAGCAACCGAGATGCATTATTCACTAGTGAATTTTGGAGGAGTCTATAAGAGGTATTAGGCACCAAGCTCAAGATGAGTACAGCTTATCACCCATAGACGGACGGGCAGACAGAGATAGTCAACAAGGTACTTGAGGATTTATTGAGAGCTTGTGTGTTATATTTTGGTGGGTCTTGGGAAGATCACCTACATCTGATTGAGTTTTCATATAATAATAGTTATCAAACTAGTATAGGAATGGAGCCTTTTGAAGCTTTGTATGGAACGCCATACAGATCGCCGACATGTTGGTTAGAGATTGGAGACAGATTGGTCTTAGGTCCAGATTTGGTAAGAGAGGCATCGGAAAAGATTGAGTTAATCCAAGGACGGATGAAGGAAGCTCAGTATAGGCAGAATAGTTACGCAAATGAAAGGTGTAAAGACCTAGAGTTCTCAGTATGAGACAGGATTTTTGTTAAAGTATCACGGATGAAGGGTGTGGTATGATTTGGAAAGTCGGGAAAGTTAGCCCCGAGGTATGTTGGTCCATTTCAGAATATAGAAAGGATTGGAAAGCTCGCATACAGAGTAGAATTGCCGAGCAGTTTGGTAGGTGTCCATAATGTGTTTCATGTGTCTCATCTTCGTAAGTATGTGCATGATCCAGAGTCTACTATTCCCCAAACAGAGTTGGAGGACTTAGTAGTGGAGCCTGATTTGACTTTTGTTAGACAACCAGTTCGGGTTGTAGCAAGAGATGAGAAGAGACTAAGGACCAAGACAGTTAAATTGGTGAAGGTTCAGTGGAGCAACAATGAGGAAGACTGTACTTGGGAGACAAAGGACGGGATTTGAGAAGCTTATCCTAATTCGCTTTAAGGGTATGTCTATAATAGATTTATATAGATTGGTTGCTAGTCATATAGGCTAGTATGGTTGTTGGGAGATGTTACAGATGATTACTATGTTCGCTAGTAGTCCTTACTGAATTTCAAGGAAGATATTCTATAAGGATGGGAGCCTGTAACACCCCTATTTTTATTGACATTATTTAGGAGATTTAGAATAAATTAAATAGAATAATGTAGGTAAGGAGATTGAGGTTGATTAATAAAAATATAGCGACCGTGCTTATTAAACTTAATGAACTTATAAATGGTTAAGTACTTAAAAATAAGGGCATGAGAGTAATTGCCACCCATGTTTCCCACTCTAATACTATCCCCCAAATCATACACGTTTATTTTCATTCTCAAAACAAAAATACATATAACCTTAAGAAGCAACAAGGCAGGTTATAGGAAAATAGAAGAGAAGAAGAAAATCTAAGAAAAACTTAAGATTCAACCTAGAGGAAAATCAATCAAACAATCTCTAATCTCCTTATCTCAAGCAAGGTGAATAATAGTTTCTACATCTCTATTTTGATTTTTACATCAAATGGTTTCGGATTTATGGATAAAACTGTTTTATGATATGTGAATGATGATATGCTTGATTTTGATTTATAAAAGTTTAAACAGGGTTGTTTAAAAAAGGATATATACACGATTTTAGGGTAAAACCAAGATGAAATGATGCTCAAATGCCATGGGAAAATTTTATGTTATAGAAAACGTGATTTTGGAGTTGGGTTTCAATTTCTATAATTTTCCAAGCCGTGGAGAATTTATTATGAATTTTTAAAGGAAAATATGATTATTTGGGTTTATAAATTATTTTGGGAAAATATATTAAGAATTTGGATCTGAAATTTTAAATACGATTACTTGGGTTTATAAATTATTTTGGGAAAATATATTAAGAATTTTGGTCTGCAATTTTATTATGTTAGTTAACATGATTAAAGCGAATTTCTGGAATTTTTGGGGATTTTTACTAAGTGATTTAGTATGGAAATTAAATTATTTTGAAAAGAGGACCTAAATGATTTAATTGTTTTATGAGAGGAAGGGCTTATTTGTTAAATTATTAATTGGTTTAGATCTGAGAAAATTGCGGAAAATATTATCAAAAATATTTAAAAAATTATGAAAGCCAATCAAACGTTTACAAGTAGGCAAGTTAGTTGCAAAAAGTTTACTGATTTTGGAAAAATCAACTTTTACCCAGAAAAAGTTGGTTCCGCCTTCTTTGGCAAACCTTTCGCCTCAGACCTCTCGAACAAGACCTTTCGACTTTAATGACCAACAAGGTTGAAAGCAATGCACATGATATCATTCAGGTGGTATGTAGTGAATTGATCTAAGTCGAAAGGTATGGTGTCGAAGGGTTGCATTCAAAGGGTTGCTTTCGAAGGAGATGGATCCTTAGTTTATTTTGATTTGAGAAATCACTTGCCTGTTTTCTAAAGACCTTTCGACATAGTCGAAAGTTTTGGTTTTCAAAAGGTTGTTTTAAAAAGGCCTTTCGACAAGGTCGAAAGGTATGGTTTTTATAAGTTGTTTTATAAGACCTTTCGTCTTAATCGAAAGGTTAGGTTTTGAAAGGATTTAAGATACCTTTCGACAAGTTCGAAAGGTTTGGTTTCGAAAGGTATTTTTGAAAAGAACTGCCGCCTTTATTTTATTCAACCTTCCATGGGGATCGAAAGCAGGAGCTTTCAACTTAGTCGAAAGGTTTGCTGGTTTTATAAATGCAAGTCGCTTCCCAACCTTCCGAAAGGGTCAAAAGCAAGAGCTCTCGACACAGTCGAAAGGTTTAAATATTTCCCTAATGTTTTATAAAGTAGAGGGTGGTTTTGAAAACTTTTACCTATGACCCAAAGTAATATCTTTAAGTGTAAACCCAATGCTTTCGAAAGGTTTGATTTTCTTTGGTTTCGAAAGGTTTGGTTTTCAAGGGATTTGAAGGGGTAATCTTCAATGCTTTTGAAAGGGATACTTTCAAGTGATTTTGAAGCTATGCTTCTACCCTTATATAATAATACTTTAACATGGTCGAAAGGTTTCGAAGGAGGGATTTTAAAGTATTATAAAGGCTGGAGCCTATTGTTTTAAATTTTATGGTTTATGCTTTCGAAGGGTTCGAAAGCAAACCTTTTGAAGGGGTTGAAAGGTTGCTTTCGAAAGGGTCGAAAGCAAAGATTTTGAAGGGGATACTTTCGAAGGGGTTGGAAAATTGTTTCTTTTAAACTTATAAAATGTTGTTTAACCTTGGGGATACCGGGGTGAGCTTAATGAGTACAGCACAATAGTTGGGGATAAATGGGATATAACCTAAATTAGGGATACTAATGGAAATAGGTTAATCATGTGGATAGATGAGATAATTATATTAATGGGGAAAACATGACTTAAGTGGCCAAGTGAAGGGTTCATAGTTATCCTAGGAAAACTATGGGGTGTTTGATGGATAGACAACACCAAGTTGGAGATGGATAGTCTCCATATGATTGAAGTAGGGTTCATAGTTATCCTAGGAAAACTATGGGATGATTGATGGATAGTCAACATCATGTTGGGAATGGGTAGTCTCTATATGTTTAATGAAGGGTTTATAGTCATCCTAGGAAAACTATGAGATGTGAGATGGACAGTCCACATTCGCTTAAGTAAAATGATATGGGATGGATAGTCCCTCTTTGAGGAAAATTAAAATCTAATAGGGATGGGGACATCCTAAATGTTTGCAAGCATGCATATCATCATAACATTTTGAAAATGTTTGCTTTAACCATTGTAGATGTAGGAGCACAAAATATGGTTTTATAAAGGTTTTAGGATACTAGTGAGGGGAAAACCCGTTCCGCTAAGCAGCATGGTCTCATTAGATATCTAAAAGGATTGAGATGTTAGATTATTATTCATACCAGGCTTTATGTCTGCCTCGAAGTTTTTTATTCCTCTTAAACTCTCGGGTACTCAATTGAGTTTGAGTAGTTTGAGATTTAAGGTTCTCAGGTTTCTTCTCGGACACATAAAGCTTCCAGAGAGGTGCAGGAGGCAGATAGATATTTAGAGTTTTTCTTTCCGTTGTGTGTTTGTTTGTAAGGGCCGACTTATTAGCCTTACTATTTTCTCTGATCAACCAAGGGGGCATCTTCATATGTCGCTCTTGGCGTAATTGTAATAATTATATTTTGCAGAACGTGGTTAACGTAATTTGGGGATTATGTAATGAACATGAAATGTTTTGTCATGAATGTGGAATTATGTTTTTGAATTGTTAAAATTTTTCCATATTTCTGTGATCTGTGTATCAATATATCTAACACCGCCGTATTTGGTCGCTGGAGATTAATATCTATGGATGACTGCAGCATCCGTAGACGTTAGTTTTGGGCCTCCAAGTAGGGAGATGTTACACACACCCGTTGATATGTTTTATGAACTCCTCTGTCATTTGGTGCCAGTAATACCCTTATCTCGTTACTTTCTTGGCCAGATTTATCCCATTGGAATGATCTTCGCAATCCTTCATGTGCTTCTGTTAGCAATCTCATGCGCATTTTGGGAGTAACACGTTTTAAATAAGGCATTTAATATCCCTTTCTATATAATTTTCTGTCAACTACAGTGTACGAGAGATCTTGATATCTTAGTTTCCATGCCACTTTCATTTCTTTTGGTAGGATACCCTTTTTCAATATATTCAACCAAAGGCATCATTCAACTATTGTTGTGTGGGTTTTCATAAGCATCTATCCCTCTCGAACCTTTTCTGACATCACTATTTTCTTGGGGATTTTTCTCATTGTTTTATTGTAAACGGACATGAGATTTAGTTAGAAAAAAGGCTTCCTTACCCAATTCTTCTTTCTCTTATCTAATACTTGGGATTGGTTGAAATCCAACCAGTATGATTTTGACCTCCGGTGCACCTCGTGAACCTGCTAGTTTGGCCAAAGAGTCTACTTGCGCGTTTTTTTCCCTTGGTATTTGGTGTACGGAAAAAATCCTCAAAATCAACCAACATCTCATGGATTCTTTTGATGTATTGAGATGATCATGTGTCTTTAGTTTGGAATGTCTTATTCAATTGGTTTACCATTAATTGTGAATTGTTAAATATTTTGGTTCTAGGAATTTTTAGTTGTTGCGCTAGGGTTAATCCCGCAATCATTGATTCATATTCCACTACATTGTTGGTTTCTTGAAAAACCTAATTTCATGGCATAATTAGCATGTGCCCATCAATGGTAATTACCACATATTCTGCTCCTGCACCCTATTCATTTGATGCTCCGTCAACATAAAACTGCCACTTTGTTTCAAGTTCTTTTCTTTCTCTAACTGTTCCTTGATGAATCCTGTGCACTCTGCGACAAATTCTGCTAAAGCTTGTCCTTTTATTGATGTCCTGTATAGGTATTCAATATCATACTACCTCAACTCTATTCCCCACTTTGTCAACCTTTCTGATACTTTGGGTTTACTCGGAATTTGCCTCAGTGGATAGTTGATTAGAACCTTGATTGGAAGAGCTTGGATATAAGACCTCCGCTTTCATGCTGATAACAATAAATAATATGCTAACTTTTATATAACTGGGTACCTAATCTTAGCATCTTTTAATCTTTTTCCCATGTAGTAAATTGGGAATTGGATTCCATTCTCCTCTCTTACCAAAACTAAGCTGATTGCATGTTCCGATACAGCCAAGTATAGAAATAAATCTTCTCCTTTATCAAAGCTCGAAAGTATCAGTGGTGATTCTAAGTGATTTTTTAACTCTTGAAAGACTTTCTGACATTCCTTCGTCCATTCGAAGGTCTTATTTTTCTTAATTATATTGAAAAAAGGGATACACCTATCCATTGCTTTGGACATGAACTGATTAAGGGCTACGACTCGTCCATTTAATCCCATCGCTTCCTTGCATGTTTTAGATGGTACCATATCTCTAATAGCTTTTATCTGGTCTGGGTTGATTTTGATTCCCCTATCACTTATAATATATCCTAAGAATTTTCCAAATTGGATTCCGAAGGAGCACTTTTGTTTATTTAATTTCATCTTATTCTTCCTTAATACCTCAAACATCTCGCTCAAGTCTTCTACATGATCCTCCACTTTGTTAGATTTCACTAGCATATCATCAACATAAACTTCCATGTTTTTCCCTACTTGAACTTTGAACATTCTGTTCAAAAGTCGTCGATATGTCGCCCCTGCATTTTTCAGTTCGAATGGCATTACTTTGTAACAGTACATTCCCCAGTCTATAACAAAGCTTGTATCTTCCTCAGTGGGCTTAAAATCATAAGATGACTGCATCGTAAATAAGCATTCATAAAAGATAGTAGTTCATGGCCACTAGTTACATCCACTACTTGGTCGATTCTAGGTAGTGGGTAATCTTTCGAGCATGCTTTATTGAGATCTGTATAATCAACGTACGTCCTCCACTTCCCATTGGATTTCTTCACAACACTAGATTTTCCAACCATTTCGAGTGGAACACTGCTCTTATAAATTTATTTTTCAGCAACTTTTCCACCTCTATTTTTAGTGATGCAGTGCACTTCTTGTTAAACAACCTTTTCTTCTACCTTGTTGGAACAACTTTGGGTCGATGCTGAGCACGGACACATTATAAATGGCTCAATTCCTTCCATATCTGCGTGGATCCATGCAAATACATCAATGCTTGACTGCAAAAATGAGATCCACTTCTCTTTGGTTTCATTTTCATTCCATTACCTATTTTCACTACTTTGGTAGAGTCTTGAGGTCTAATCTTACTTCTTCTCAGCTTTCCATTTGTTGTGTATTCTCTCGGTCATTTATCGAATCTATGTCTGGGACTATTTTCTCCAAAACCTAGTTCTCATCACTACTTGGTTTAATTCAACATACTTTCTCTTTCTGGCTTTGAATCCACCATTTTTGATCACCTGACATACCGCTAAAGGGAATTTTAGTTATTTGCTATAGATACAAGTTCCCGTGGACTGATATGGAAGGGCTTTTGGTTTTGATTACATTTACTTGACTCGGGTCCATAAAAAGATCCCCTCAATTTATTAAACTGCTTAAGTGTAGCAAAATAAATTTCACAAGAGTTAAAATGATCACCACAAACAATTCCTCATCCCATTTTGCAGAGAAACTTAACCAACAGATGTTTCAATGATACGAAAGCATCAATCTCGTGTTAAGAGCCGGCCTTCAGAAAGCAGTAGTTATGATGATTCAAAATTAAGTTAAAATTTTCTTTTTAATTTGGAAAGGAGGAAGAAGTGTAAATGAAGAGATAAAGAGGAGAGGGTTATTTCAAAAATGATACAGGGGTGACGGCCAAAAGACTATTTTGCCCATTCTTCCTCTTTTCTTCTCATTTTGTAAACTTCACCCAATTTTAACAAACTTTATATGTATTTCATATGTAAATGACATTACAAACTCAATGAAATATGTATCAAGTCCTAATTTATTCATATTTAAAATTCTTGTTTTAAGTCATTAGTTTGTCTAATCTTTAATTAAGCGGGCAATTAAAATTACGGATTGTTACATTCGCACAAACACTCACATGTGCTCGTCATACTTGCCTAACATCAAAACAACCAAAACTAGCAAAACAATATTAGCTATACCAAGAAAATTTTACATTAGCATGCAATTCTAATCATCTAAATAAAATAAAATATTTAGAGTAAATGAAGTTATACCGGTAAAAAGTTTCGGATTTGAAGAATGCATCTTTTTTTGGCTTTCAAGTACTGTTTCTAGAAGCTACAACCCATTGGACTCAAACAAGCTTCACAACCTTGTTTCGAAGTATCTTGATACTACTCTCTAATATCTGAATAGGTCATCTAGGCATAGAAACTTCTGATTCCACCTCATCTAGTTGACTTAGCTCAATAATCACACTTGTGTCATGCACACTTTAGCAAGTGCGAAACATGGAACAAGTTATGCATCCCAAACATCTTTTCGGGTAGATTCACACGGTATGCACGTTTTGTGACCTGTTCCAACATAGGGAATGGCCCAACGAATCTAGGTGCGAGCTTTCTAGAATCGCCTTACACAACTCTCTTCAACTGGGATGCTTTCGCAAAGACCATGTCATCTACCTCAAACTTGAGGTCTATACGTCTCTTATCGTCATAAGACTTCTACTGATCTTGACTAAGCTAACTCGGAAAGATGTGAGGTTTCTCTGGACTGATAAGTGTGAGGAGGCATTCCAAAAGCTGAAACACTTATTAACAAATGCACATGTGCTAGTTGTTCCAGAGAGGAATCAGGACTTAGTGGTGTACACGGATGCATGTGGAACATGATTAGGAGATGTGTTAAAGAAAAAGGATAAAGTGATTGTCTATGCTTCCCGACAGCTCTAACCGTCTGGGATTGGATATCCAACTCATGATTTGGAGCTAGGTGTAGTAATTTTCGCATTGAAGGGGTGGAGACATTACCTTTTGGGAGAAAGATTTGAATTGTATATGGATCATAAGTCATTGAGATATTTATTCTCTCAGAAGGAGTTGAATATGAGGCAGTAGAGATGGTTAGAGTTTTTAGCCGCTTATGACTTTGGTATTGAATACACACCAGGAAAAAGGAATAAGCTTGCAGATGCAGAATGCAGTATTGGCAATGATAGCTGAGTGGAAAATTTTAGAAGCATTGATTACATGCGGAGTATAATGGAGATCTAAGAGTAGTTCTAGTCAAGAAACTACTATGTTGTCATGTTTAGAAGTTCGACCGGTGATGATCGAAAGGATTTCTTCTAAGCAAGGGGAGGATCCATTATTAACTGAATGGATTAGAAAGTTAAGGAATGGAACAGAGAGTGATGACTTGAAAGATTTCAGTCTTGACCAGAATGGGTGGTTGAGGAAGAAAAAAAGACTATGTGTTCTAAATGTAGGAAACATTAGGAAGGAAATTCTTGGAGAATGCCATCGTTCAAAATTCACCATTCATCCGGGAGGAATTAAGATGTATCGGGACATGAAAAGGAGTTCCTTCTGGGAAGGTATGAAGAGAGATGTAGGCTTATGGGTGAAGCGGTGTTTGAACTGTTAATAGGTAAAAGTTGAATACGGAAACTAAGTGGGTTACTTTAGCCTTTGGATGTTCAAGTTTGGAAATAGGATTCAATCTCAATGGATTTCATAGATGGATTGCCAAGGTTAAATCGAGGAAATGAAAGTATATGGGTTATAGTGGACAGGTTAACCAAGAGTGCCCATTTCATTCCAGTTAAGTCGACCAGGACAACAACGGATTTAGCTAAGTTATTCATGAATATTATAGTTAGATTGCATGGAAGTCCTAGTAGTATAGTAAGTGACAGAGATTCCTTATTTATTAGCAAGTTCTGGAAGAGTCTATAGGAAATTTAAGGTACCAAGCACAATGAGTACCGCTTACCATCCGCAGACAGATGGACAAATGGAAAGAGTTAACAAGTCTTAGAAGATTTATTAAGAGCTTGTGCACTAGACTTTGGGGGATCATGGGAAGACCATCTACACTTATTTTCGTATAACAACAGCTATCAGACTAGTATAGGGATGGCACTATTTAAATCTTTGTATGGAAGGCCATGAAAATCTCTCGTTTGTTGGTTAGAGACTGGGGATTGTTAATTATTGGTCCAAATTTGGTTAGGGAAGCTGTAGAAAAGATTGAGTGAATTCAAGCTAGGATGAAGAAAGTTCAATCTTGGCAGAAGAGCTATGCTGGTAAAACATAGAAAGACTATGAGTTCTCAGTTGGAGATCATGTTTTTGTCAAGGTATCACCGATGAAAGGTGTAATCGGATTTGGAAAATCAAGAAAGTTGGCACCAAGATTTGTTGGACCATTTCCTATTATTGAAAGGATCGATAAACTCACATATAGGGTAGAGTTACCGAATATTTTGGCAGGAGTCCACAATGTTTTTCATATTTCTCATCTAAGGAAGTGTATTCGAGATCCAGAAACTACTATTACACCGATTGTGTTAAATGATCTAGTAGTGGAACCAAACATGACAATAGTTAGAAAACCAATTTGTATACTTGCGAGAGATGAGAAGAGACTAAGGAATAAGACAGTTAGATTAGTTAAAGTCCAGTGGAGTAACGACGAGAGAGACTGTACTTAGGAAACTGAGAGCATGATTAAAGATACTTATCCTGACTTGTTTCTGGTACGTTTTAACTTTATGTTTGATTGTTGTGGGTACCTTATCGTAATTTCGAGAACAAAATTCTTTAAGGAGGGAAGCCTGTAATGACCCTAATTTTGACTGATGTTATTTAGGACATTTAATTAGATAAATAAAATAATGTAGATGGTTAAGGGATTGAGATTTGTAAATTTATAAAGGAGTCGTGCCTTAATGAATGAATAAATAAAAGAGAATTAAAGATAATTAAGTAGGAGGAATATGATAAAGGAAAAATAGGAATAGTCTTCATTCTTATACCCTAAACCCTTCTTACCTTCATTCCTTATTCATTTCATTGTTCACAAACAAAACCAATACACTTATAAGCTTGGTCGGCCACCATTAAGAGAAATCAAAGGAAGAAAAGCTAGGATTCAAGTAGAAAGCTTGATGGAATTAAGCAAAGAGCAAACCTCAACCTTCTTAACACCAAGCTAAGATAAATGATGATCTTACTCTCATTTTTTATTGATTTCGGTTTCTAGTTAGATCCAAATTGATTTTGCAAATAATATGCCATGATTTGACTTTTTAAATGGATATATATGCTTATTGATGATTTATGTTGCTTCATATAGATTTTATGATAAGTTTAGATTTGAAAAACTATTAAATGACATCTAAATGACTTGCGATTTGATATATGATCGAAAACACTATTTATAAAACGGGTTTCTAGTTTCATAATTTTCCAAGCTAGTGTGGATTTTTTATGAATTCTCTATGAAAGAAAATAGCTAAAATTGGGTTTAAATTAATTACGGCTAAAATATGTTGATTTTGGGTCAGAAATTGGAATATGTTAGAAAACATATTAGAAGTGAATCATGCTAATTTTTGGGGAATTTTGGTAAGTATTTTACTATATAAAATTATTTAAGGTATGAGACTTAAATATTTTATATGCTTTATCAATGAGAAGGGCTTATCTATTAAATGTTTTAATTACTAATTTCTGAATTCAGTAGCACTTTTAGAAAAGAAGATTTTAAAAAGAATTGGCAACCAATTACATGTTTACAAATAAGGCAAGTTAGGTGAAAAAAAAATTCTTTTAAAGACTAAAAATCAATTCTGCTTGGAATTACTACTTCGCCACTTCCGTCAATAGCTTTCGACACCATACCATCACCCATGAACCTATTCAAAACCAATGCACATGGTAGCAAGCAATTGATACATAGTGCATCCGAGAAAGGCGGAAGGCACAGCATCGAAACCTAGCTTTTGAAGTGGTAGAAGCTACTCTTATTAACTTTGAAATACTTCTATTTAAAAAGGATGCTTTCGAAGGGGTTATATGAGATTTCGACTTAATCAAACTTGCCTTTGTTTATATAAAAGAGCTTTCGAATGAGTTGTTGTCTTTTGTTTTAAAAGAAGCTTTTGAAAGGATAGTTTTGAACCTATTCGAAACCATGCTGCCGCATTCTTACCTTTCAAACAAGTTAAGGCCGCTTTTCTTTATAGCCTTTAAACAACGTATTTGAAAGGGTGCTTTCGCCTTTTTACTTTGAAGCCGCTTCTCAATGCTTTCGATTGGTTTTGAAACCATCCTCTTTCTTTTACTTATGGCCAATGCTTTCGCCCCAGTTCTATACAACCCTTAGTTTTATTAAAAGTTAAACCCAAAGGTTTCGAAAGGAATGATTTTAAATGGTTTCGAAGCAATGTTTTCACAATCTTTTACTTGAACCCAATATTTTCAAAAGGTACGTTTTCGGTGAGGCTCAATGCTTTCAAAAGGTATATAATATAGGTTTCGAAGGGGAGATCCACAATGTTTTCGAATGGCTTATTTTGAGTATTTGAATGGAGGTTTCCCAATGCTTTCGAAAGGCAAGTTTAAAATGATTTTAAAAGAGGATGTCTAAGGTTTTAAGTTATGCTTTCGAAAGGGTTATTTTCAATGATTTCGAAAGGTTTTGTTTAAGGCTTTAAACAAGGGTTTCGAAGGTGATGTTTTGGCTTTAAAACCTAATGTTTCTAAGTTAAAGAAGGGCTTTAACTCATTTTAAAGGGATAGACAACACTATTGATTTAGCTTTTCATCAACATAGTTTTGTGTAAAGCATATATCATGGCAAAGGTATTTGAGTAAAGAAAATGGTATATTTTCCTTGATTTAGTATGATGTAAAAGGGTTAAATCAATTTGAAAGAAATGTTTTCAAGGAAAATTGAATGGAGTAGTTAACCATAAGTAAATGACTCGGATATTAGAAAACCAGATGGGACTGGTGTAGGGTCGCGCCCTATACTTTAGCTAGTAGCCCTAGCTAATATAAGTCCAAAATTCCAGTTTGTAGGGCTTTGTCATAGGTAAGACTAAAATGATGTTACACACAAAAAGGAATACACAAAGTAGAGGTAGGTTATTGGTGAGCCCACAAAACCATTGGGATCAGTTGACCCTTGGACAAGTAAATTAAGGAAAGACCATCCAGTATTTGTCTAGCACTCCGATTCGAACAGGAGGAGTACGCCATGCTAATGTGCCTTGGATGATCCACATCTCCGGGTCAGGCGCTGATGAGCACATTGAACTATCCATGTGGCTGAGAGCCCTCACAGCCCAGGCACAATGATGCAATTATCAGGGGCGCGCTCTACCACTGAGCTAATAGATAGTTGATTATGTCTGGTAGGCCCGAGTCGGCCAATGGTTAATAGTTAGCATAATAAAACTATATTGTTTGGACAGATTGTCTATTGATTACCTGATTTATATGCATATATGATATTTCCATTGTTGTTTAATCAGTTTGATTGTAGGTTTTTGATTTGCAAAAGATATGCTTTTAAAAAAGGATATTAGTGAGGGGAAATCCGTTTCGCTAAGCGGTGTGGTCTCACTTAATATCAGTAAACCGAGATGTAACAGTATTCACCAGGCTTTCTGTTTGACTCGAAGTTTATGTTTTCCCCTTAAACTCTCGAGTGCTCAAAATATAATTTGAGTAGACTGAGAGTTAAGATTTTTCAGGCTTAGTAGGTTGGACGAATAAGCTTCCAAAGACGTGCTGGAGGCAAAGTAAGGAGCTATATAGTTTTATTTCCACTGTGATGTATTATGACTGACATGTCTATTTAGTACTTTGATCATCCAAGCGGGCATCTTCATATGTCGGTCTTGGCGTAATTTGTAATAATTATATTTGATCAAAACCTGGGAATCGTTTGGGATAATGTATCTGAATATGAAATATTGAAATGTAATCAGAAAAGCTGTTTTGAAATCTATGTTGATTTTATTTCATATTCACGTGCTTATGATATTATGGATACCATTAACATTACCATATTTTGTCACCGGAAGTTGAAATTATGGATGACTACAACGTCTATAACACTTAGCTTCGGGCCTCAAGATAGGGGATGTTACATAATTATTATCACACAACATATTATTTAAGGATTTTCTATTTAATATACTTATATTAAATAATTAATTAACATATCAAAATATGACATGTATATAATAGAAAGAAAAACACTTGTTATTTCGAACAAGATTTTATACTGATTTACTAATTTAAAGAATTACATAATTGCCCCTAGGGTATACCTCTTATATTATTTGGTATTAATAGCCCCTGCATCGTATCACAGAAATGGCCCATGGAGGGCACTTCATCATCCAAGCCTAGTCGATCCAAACCCACACCCTCTAATCCAGTACAGTAGAGCTTGTTTGTTTAGACTGTTGATCATTGTATGGCATCGAGGGAACCTGACGATATTTATACGAGCTGAGAAACTTTGTATATTTTCACCCACTAAAAGACTGATTACACGCTTGTCCGTAATATACTTGTTCATAATATATTCCTTGCTAAAGAAATTAGGGAGTTATTGAACTTCCTAGTGGAAAATTTGTGCGTTGTCGTATCCGTCATTAGGTCTGTTATGAATTTTTTAATTGCACCGATTTTTCTTTAAATTGCAACGTACTGGTTTCTTTAATTCGGTGTTCTTTGTATTAGGTTTTAATTATTTATCGAGTACTAGAAACTATTCTACAATACTTAAAAATAAAAATAAAAAACAAACACATATATAAAATGTAATAAACATTTCCCTTCCATGCTGCCCCTTTCGTAACTAAAAAACACATTTCCCGTTTAGAATACCCTTTTCGCTAAACAAAAAACCCACGCATGAAGAAGGTCAACCGTTGTACTTCAAAACTGGTCAAAATATATGGTGACAATTAATTTGATTTTAATATGCGTTGAGAAGCCTATACGCAAACCATTCCTTTCAAGATAATGGTGTTGTGTTTTAAATATAGGCATATATAGTCGATTTTAATTTGAGATAATGATGCCCCATTTAAAATATGGAAGATTTGACAGAAAGGCATGTATATGTATTAATAAAGTAAAAGACACCTTTCAAACAAGCAATTATATGAAATGATGAATAGATTATATCTTTTGTTTGTGAACCTGATGTTCACGGACATATTTTAACCGACTAATATTGTTCAAGCTTAGTACATTTTTTAGTTAGACGTTAAATGGTCGAACCATTCTCCAAACCGGACACAGACAAACAATGGACAGTCTGGTTCTGAAACGACCCGACCTTCTATCACCAGAAAGTCGCATCATCTAAAGAAAGAAAGGGATAGAAAAGAGAAAAGATAGAGAAGAAAGAACTAAACAACATCAGAATCTCACAGCGAAACGAATAAATTATATTAATCACATAAGTATTACATAGTATACAACATCTATCAGAGTTACACAACTTATTCAAACACAAACTAGACAGTTATAAACATCTGTCTAGTTATTATAATTCAATACAACACAGAGATACAGATAAACACTAACACAGTGGAACCACTATATATCTATACGCTGAAGCCTCCTGCTTCATTGCTCCTCCAGAATTCGCCAAAGCTAACCTGAATCCCTTGGCTACTCGTAAAAATTTGAGTACCCGAGAGTTTAAGAAAAACAGAAATAAACTCCGGGTCAGACATGGGTCTGGTATGAGTAAACGGTTAAAGTTGCTTAACTTTAAAAACCTTTTGAAATCAAAGGTATCACGTAAGACTCCCCACACATAAACATGGGTAAGTTTTTACCTTACGCTAACCAAACATTTGATAGGAAATCCAATGATATTATAATAGGGTCTAGGGTTTTCAAGTAAATAAGAAATAGCTGAAATTGTTACATCTATTAAATTCCAGTATACTAGCCACAAAGTGGGTAATACAATCAAGTCTGCGATCACTTATTGGAGTTTGGATTCGATACAATGGCAGGGCTACTGGGTACCGCCCGTCATAGTACGTGGCCTAGATCACCGTACCGAGGATCACTCCCGACCCCCTGCAACACAAAGCTGGAACCATCCCTTACTGGACAGTCCCGAACAAGACAACCCCGCGGTTGTAGCTAGCAAACGCCCACACAGCCGAAATAAAAAGGGACATCTAGACAGGGGTATATCTCGCTCTCAAGTCGGTGCTACCCACGAAGCCTTGCTGCACCTCCCCTGTTTTGGCCATTCCTGGTTGATGAGGCTTGAGGCTACGATTACCTTAAATAGAACACATCACTTAGAATGCTCATCGTCCACCTGACGATGTGCTGAAAGCATTCAATCCATACAAGTTCGTTCAGGGTTCGAACGAACTTGAAGGCATTATCTCGTTACACTCATTTTGGAATCGCCCTCAGAGTTAACGACAATAACCCTTGCATTCTGAATCTTCATCTTCACTTGAGATTCACGACCTATCGTTAATTTGGATCGATGTGGTTTTCATATATCCAAAATTGGAAACCCGATCCCGGTCTCATCGAAATCCAAATTGCCATCTTTTAGGTCCAAGTTGTTTTAAAGTTAAAACAATTCAATTCCATTATCTATATATACACAGATAGATAATTCATAACATCATCACAACAGATAATTCACATTATCATAATAAACAGATAATTCACATTATCATCACATTTCAACCAAAACATCCACATCATACAACATCATTTATCTCATATCTGAGATCTCAAACCATTCAAGGAAATCAATATCATTCAACATCCATAAGAAATGATTTATTAATCACCATCTATAATTAATTTAAAGTGAATTAAATTAATTACTTCCATCTCTAATTAATTTAAAATAAATTAAATTAATTACTTTAATCACATAAATCTTGCTTACTTAATTATTAATTAATTACAAATCAATTAATTGATCATCCTCTAATTATCCATCTTAATTAATCATCCTGATTAGTTATTCTTATTTACTTTAAGTAATTAACCTTTAATTAATTACACAAATTAATTATCCTTAACCATTCATAGTAATTTACCATTAGTTTCCTCATTAATTACATTAGTTAATGATCCTTAATTAATTACTTCTATTAATTATTTATTTATAATTAATTACATTAATCCTTAATCATAACAGTAATTTCCATCCTGTAATTATTTACCTTAATTAATTAACTTCTTAATTAATTATATAAATCCTTTGATTAATTACACTAAGTAATAAATCCTTAATTACTTCTACTAAGTAAATTTTCCTTTAATTACTTCCCATTAAGTAATTCCCTTTAATTAATTACATCCAGTAATTATACATTAATTTCTTACACTAAGTAATTATACTTATCAATCTTATTAAGTATTCATACTTAATTCCTTCCCAAGTGATTATCTTTAATTAATTTACAAATTAATTAACTTAAATTAATCACATTCATTTTATTAATTATAATTGAGTAATTCATCCCTTAATTACCTTTGAACAAATCAATAAATCTTTAATTGTAGATTAATTATCCTTTAATTATTAATTAATAAACCTTAATTATCAATTAATAAAACTTAATAACAAATTAATTAATCCTTAATTGATTAATTAAATCAATCCTTACTTACAATTAATTAATCCTTAATAATAGTTAAATAAATTCTTAATTAACCTTAATTATAGATTAATTATTTCTTAATTATTAATTAATAAAGCTTAATTATTAATTAATAAACTTAATTACAATTTAAGTACTTCTAATTATAAGTTAATTAATCTTCTAATTACTAATTAATCAACCTTAACTACTTAATTAATCAATCTCAAATTAATTAACTTATAACACTTAATTATTAATTAATAAATTAATTAAATCAATTAATTACTCTTAATTAATTCCTTAATTAATCCCTAATCATTATTAACTAAATTAACTAATTACTCTTAATTACTCTTAATTACATCATTTTATTAATTAGGCATTAATTATCAAAATCTTAATTAACTTTTAAGATAAATCTTTATCTTTATTTAATGACTCACTTATCATTAACATAATTTAGATACATTTAAAACATTCCACTTTTAATTTAACTTTTAAATTTAAGATAAAGAAATAAATTACAATTTAACTTAACAAATTTTAAGTAAAACAAATTATAAAACTTCTAAATCTAATGTTAAAAGAAACATTTTGTTTACACAATAGTTTAGAATTAGATTAAATTTAAACTTAAAACTTGTTTTTAAAAAACTATTAAAATCTACATTTTAAAGCCCCTTCGGGTTCTACCCGAGACTAGCTCGAGTTCAGACTCGAGTTCTCCACTTCTTCCATTTTGAAAAAAACTTAGAAAAATTTTAAGTTAAAAACTTTACAGGCTATCAAACACAAATCTACTCGAGTATAAACTCGAGTCTCCAACCCAAAAACCCGAGAACGTCTTCGAGAAATCTCGCATCCCACAACACTGACATAAACGTTCCACCATGCACATGCACCACCACCTGAAGCGACTCTGACCATCGCCGCACCCTCCGACACATCACCATACGTCGCAGCAACCCTCTCCGATCCTTAAAACACCATCACCAGTCTCGAATCAAAATCGAGCTACCCAGAAGGCCTGGAACCCAAAACCACTGCCTGAAACTACCCCGCATCCACGTCGCCAACCACCAGACCCTCCCAAACTCCGGCCACATCTCCGTGAATCTTCCACGCAGCCATCCTCCAAACCCAACGCGACTCGATGCCTCATAGATGCCACAGCAACCCAGACTGCATTCTCAACCCATTTTAGGGCTTAAACCCTAAATCGACCCATCATCGCCACCACGCTGGATGATAAATACACCTGGCATTTTTGCCAAGCTCTCCTACACCCCAACCTCCTCCAGTCAAAGCTCTGACCTCCCTGAGTACATTGATCACCAGATAAACCTCAAAAACCATTTCTGGTTAACCAAGAATTTCTCACATTATTCCAAACTAAAAATCATGATTTTTGTTTTAAAAATCCTAACTTTTAAAATGGATTCAAGTTATAATCTTAAAATAGTAAACTAAGATGATTAATTTTTACATGTTATAAGATTTTTACTGTAAATCTTGATTTCTAGACTTTGTATAAATATAAACATGTTTAAACTATTTCTAGATCCAAGTTCAAGTTTAAACAAACTAAATTTGTTTGAAACTAAGGCCTATCATAGATCAGAGGAGAAGAAAGTGGAATTTGAATTAAATTTAAACTCTGTAATATAAAACAGAGAAGAACATGAATATAACATACATGTACACATGAATACAATCATATATCAGAATTCTACACTTATTCATACACATGCGGGCATCATTATCATAGAGATTTCATAGCAACCTTTATTTACCTACTTAACTTTTAGATTAAAAAGTCTACTCACCTTTTAAAAAGACAGAGACCCTTAAAACTGGAGGGAACTTTGAAACTTGAATTTGCAGTAGAGAGTGTTTAGATCTTTTGAAACTGAAATACTTAGTTGAACTAGACTTGATGATGAGATGATTCAAGACTTGATTTCAGGCTTGCAGTTGTTACAGGCTTGAGAAAAAAGATTACAGGACTTTGATTCTTTTCTGGTTTCAAGTTTGAGTTTTGAGGAAAAAGGTTTCAGGTTTTACATTTTCCAGGTTTCATTGCTTTATGAACGAAAAGAAAAGGAAGCTTGATAAATAGAACAAGTACACAGGGCTGATATTTGCATTTGTACAAAAAAATGGGTCAGAGATCTTTTTTTATAAAGAGGCTGAAATGATATTTCCTTGTGCTAGAGATGATGGCATTAAATGCCTTATTCCTTATCATGTTTACAATACTATTTCTTTATTTTATTTTGTACATCTTGTATGTATTTTTGTCTTGGTTTTGACTTATTTCTTTGCATATACATATGGTTATAGTATATATATATATATATATACAATTCTAGAATTATCTTAAGTTCATTTCAAAACTTTACATAACCATTTCTTTGAAATATTTAGTTCTATTTTTAAACTTAATGTATTTAACTAATGTATTTGTTTCTATTTTTAAACTTAAACTACCAAACTCTTCTTTTAATAATTATTTATTTATTTATTTTCACTTATGTTTTAATATCATAGTTTCTTATGTTTATATGTCTATTACCATATATTTGTTTACTTATATTTAATATTGATAAGATTTATTTTATTTCTATTTTAAACATTTTTATCTAGATTACATCAATATTTATATATTTAGATCAAATGTAAATGAGGTAAAGCTTACTTTAATTTAAGATAGATTTTCCTTTAAATATATTTGAAAGACTTTATTTTAAATTTTTAAATCATAGCTTCCTTCTAAAATACACACATATATATACACACTTATTAAATTTGAAAACAATAAGTATATTAAAAATCTATTTTTAAAATAACACAAATTAAATAATTATTCTTATTTAAAATCAATCTATAATCATAATTTAAAACATCACATTATTAATTAATTGGTTATTTATATCTGAAAATAACAATTTTATCAATTTTAAATAATTAAATTAAGAGATTATCACATTTTAAATTCCTTGAAATTCTGGGATATCACATTCCTCCCCCCTTAAAAGAATTTCGTCCTCGAAATTTAAAACAAAAGATAATCCAAAGTTTTATTTTATTTCAACCAATTCAAGCATACATATCAGCCATACACAACCAAACAAACAATTCCATTCAAAAAACAATTCAATCAAACAAACAACACTAGCTATTAGGACATAGATCCGGATAAGCTTCCTAAAAATTTCCCGAGTTTTCCAAGTACTAATACTGGAATACTCGCTCTACTAAGTCCAAACTAGTTATACTACTGAGCTACTGAGCTCCTACTCATCTAGATCTACAATCTATACAAGAGATCTGACCACACTCAAGACCTGATCAACAACCAAACCCTTCTGAACTACTGGTTCCAAAACCAGTGATGGACCAAACACGTACTCCCTCAGAGATACGTGAAATACATTAAATCCCAGTCTTCCAAACTGGCAATTTAACCCTGTAATCCAAAAAACTTATCCTTACAAGAATACAGAAAGATCCAATATACTTCGAAGCTAACCTCACAGTCTTACCCAATCTTATTGCTCCCTTTACTGGAGAAAATCTCAACAACAACGAAGTCTCCAACTTCGAAATCCAAATTCTTCCGTTTCTTATCCACCAAACTCCTTTGACGATCCTGGACTGCCTACATCCTTACTTGATCAGCTCAATCTTCGCTGATGCTTCAATAAACAAACTGGACCAAAATAACTCAACAAAAAGATCCTCTCCAGATTTACCCAATATCCAGAATACAACTCTACTCCACCATTATCAGTAGATTACAACTTACTTCTCCTATCCGAAAAAGACAAAACAAAAACACTTGCCAATCTGGCCTCAAATCCAGAAAAATTTCCTGTAGAAATTTTCTAATCCCAAAACACTGCAACTTCCGGTTGCTTTCACTCTAGAACAGCTGCCACCTTGCTTCCGTTGCACAACTCTGATCTGGAGTAGATGAGCATGTCGATGAATTCGAGCAAAATCTTAACCAATACCTTCTGGACACACAGTACATCAGATCCACCACAATCAAAAACAAACTGCTTAAAGAAACAGATGAGTCCTCAGTCAAGGGTATTGTCTTCAGCTACCCTTAGCTGGAAGAAACTCGAAACTAGATACAGAAGAGAAAACACAAATGCTCCACCAAATCTTCTTTAGAAACCATTCATCTCCTTAGCTGAACCACCGGTATCTCTTCCAGACCCAGGTCAATGGAAATTAAACTTCCTAATGTGGACAAACTGCTGGCTTCCTTGAAAACTTCTGGACAAATCTTTGACAACTCTATAACTCATACGTCCTCTAGGGATGCCACAAATCCATGCAAAAGATTATCCAAGAGAATCACTCAAACTATCGCAAGTCGCTTTTGCGATCCCATTCAGACCAATATCCACAGATACTATTCTCTCTTTACAAATCAGAACAACTTGTCCTTGACTAACTAATCCACCGAAGAAATGGATCCACTCTGCTGCTTCTGCATTCCACCACTAGGGTACCTATTATGCCAAAAGATCTTCCTGCTGGCACAAAACATCTCCCAGCTGCACTGCTGCCACGAATACCAAACACTTCCTAATCCAAAGCTCCTTTGAGAAACTCGGACCTCAAACCAAACACAACATCCAGCTGAAACTCGGTCTCACCATCGATGCAGACACACTCCCTCAAACTTGTTCCAAAGAAAACATCTTCGGAAACATCCAAAGTCACTGCGTCTCACCATGCAACTACTACTTCCTAAGTTGCCAACATACCATCACTTGTTTCTGCCAAACCGACAAATCCAAACTCTTAAAAATCCGCTCACAGGAGCGCGATCAAACTTGTACTTCAATGATGAACTCCGAATCTTAACAGATTTCCTTCAGAGATCAATAAAATCCTTACACCAAGCAAAGCTCACTTGAGACGATATTAGGCCTACAGTCTCGACAAATACACTTCCAACCTCAAACATTCAAACTCCAACCATTGGTAGTCGTGTTACACACACCACTACCCTATCTACCTTTATAACTTATATTGGAAAACCCGAACATGTAACCCAACAGATAGGTAAAAATATAGATATATGTATATATATAAAAATTACAAGTACGCTCTCTCAAGATAGACACCACTCCAGAGCTTAGGTATTCGCTCAACCTATGTTCTGATACCAACTGAAACGACCCGACCTTCTATCACCAGAAAGTCGCATCATCTAAAGAAAGAAAGGGATAGAAAAGAGAAAAGATAGAGAAGAAAGAACTAAACAACATCATAATCTCACAGCAGAACGAATAAATTATATTAATCACATAAGTATTACATAGTATACAACATCTATCAGAGTTACACAACTTATTCAAACACAAACTAGACAGTTATAAACACCCATCTAGTTATTACAATTCAATACAACACAGAGATACAGATAAACACTAACACAGCGGAACCAATATATATCTATACGCTGAAGCCTCCTGCTCCATTGCTCCTCCAGAATTCACCAAAGCTAACCTGAATCCTTTGGCTACTCGTAAAAATTTGAGTACCCGAGAGTTTAAGAAAAACAGAAATAAACTCCGGGTCAGACATGGGTTTGGTATGAGTAAACAGTTAAAGTTGCTTAACTTTAAAAACCTTTTGAAATCAAAGGTATCACGTAAGACTCCCCACACATAAACATGGGTAAGTTTTTACCTTACGCTAACCAAACATTTGATAGGAAATCCAGTGACATTATAATAAGGTCTAGGGTTTTCAAGTAAATAAGAAATAGCTGAAATTGTTACATCTATTAAATTCCAGCATACTAGCCACAAAGTGGGTAATACAATCAAGTCCGCGATCACTTATTGGAGTTTGGATTCCATATAATGGCAGGGCTACTGGGGTACCGCCCGTCACAGTACGTGGCCTAGATCACCGTACTGAGGATCACTCCCGACCCTCTGCAACACAAAGCCGAAACCATCCCTTACTGGACAGTCCCGAACAAGACAACCCCGCGGTTGTAGCTAGCAACCACCCACACAGCCGAAATAAAAAGGGACATCTAGATAGGGGTATATCTCGCTCTCAAGTGGGTGCTACCCATGAAGCCTTGCTGCACCTCCCCTGTTTTAGCCACTCCCGGTTGATGAGGCTTGAGGCTACGATTACCTTAAATAGAACACATCACTTAGAATGCTCATCGTCCACCTGACGATGTGCTGAAAGCATTCAATCCATACAAGTTCGTTCCGGGTTCGAACGAAACCGAAGGCATTATCTCGTTACACTCATTTTGGAATCGCCCTCAGAGCTAATGACAATAAACCTTGCATTCTGAATCTTCATCTTCACTTGAGATTCACGACCTATCGTTAATTTGGATCGATGTGGTTTTCGGATATCCAAATCTGGAAACCCGATCCCGGTCTCATCGAAATCCAAATCGCCATCTTTTAGGTCCAAGTTGTTTTAAAGTTAAAACAATTCAATTCCATTATCTATATATACACAGATAGATAATTCATAACATCATCACAATAGATAATTCACATTATCATAATAAACAGATAATTCATATTATCATCACATTTCAACCAAAACATCCATATCATACAACATCATTTATCTCATATCTGAGATCTCAAACCATTCAAGGAAATCAATATCATTCAACATCCATAAGAAAGGATTTATTAATCACCATCTATAATTAATTTAAAGTGAATTAAATTAATTACTTCCATCTCTAATTAATTTAAAATAAATTAAATTAATTACTTTCATCACATAAATCTTGCTTACTTAATTATTAATTAATTACAAATCAATTAATTGATCATCCTCTAATTATCCATCTTAATTAATCATCATGATTAGTTATTCTTATTTACTTTAAGTAATTAACCTTTAATTAGTTACACAAATTAATTATCCTTAACCATTCACAGTAATTTACCATTAGTTACCTCATTAATTAATGATCCTTAATTAATTACTTCTATTAATTATTTATTTATAATTAATTACATTAATCCTTAATCATAACAGTGATTTCCATCCTGTAATTATTTACCTTAATTAATTAACTTCTTAATTAATTATATAAATCCTTTGATTAATTACACTAAGTAATAAGTCCTTAATTACTTCTACTAAGTAATTTTTCCTTTAATTACTTCCCATTAAGTAATTCCCTTTAATTAATTACATCCAGCAATTATACATTAATTTCTTACACTAAGTAATTATACTTATCAATCTTATTAAGTATTCATACTTAATTCCTTCCCAAGTGATTATCTTTAATTAATTTACAAATTAATTAACTTAAATTAATCACACTCATTTTATTAATTATAATTGAGTAATTCATCCCTTAATTACCTTTAAGCAAATTAATAAATCTTTAATTGTAGATTAATTATCCTTTAATTATTAATTAATAAACCTTAATTATCAATTAATAAAACTTAATAACAAATTAATTAATCCTTAATTGATTAATTAAATCAATCCTTACTTACAATTAATTAATCCTTAATAATAGTTAAATAAATTCTTAATTAACCTTAATTATAGATTAATTATTTCTTAATTATTAATTAATAAAGCTTAATTATTAATTAATAAACTTATTTACAATTTAAGTACTTCTAATTATAAGTTAATTAATCTTCTAATTACTAATTAATCAACCTTAACTACTTAATTAATCAATCTCAAATTAATTAACTTATAACACTTAATTATTAATTAATAAATTAATTAAATCAATTAATTACTCTTAATTAATTCCTTAATTAATCCCTAATCATTATTAATTAAATTAACTAATTACTCTTAATTACACTTAATTACATCATTTTATTAATTAGGCATTAATTATCAAAATCTTAATTAACTTTTAAGATAAATCTTTATCTTTATTTAATGACTCACTTATCATTAACATAATTTAAATACATTTAAAACATTCCACTTTTAATTTAACTTTTAAATTTAAGATAAAGAAATAACTTACAATTTAACTGAACAAATTTTAAGTAAAACAAATTATAAAACTTCTAAATCAAATGTTAAAAGAAACATTTTGTTTACATAATAGTTTAGAATTAGATTAAATTTAAACTTAAAACTTGTTTTAAAAAAACTGTTAAAATCTGCATTTTAAAGCCCCTTCGGGTTCTACCCGAGACTAGCTCGAGTTCAGACTCGAGTTTTCCACTTCTTCCATTTTGAAAAAAACTTAGAAAATTTAAAGTTAAAACCTTTATAGGCTATCAAACACAAATCTACTCGAGTATAAACTCGAGTCCCCAACCCAAAAACCCGAGAACGTCTTCGAGAAATCTCGCATCCCACAACACTGAAACGAACGCTCCACCGTGCACATGCACCACCACCTGAAGCGACTCTGACCATCGCCGCACCCTCCGACAAATCACCATACGTCACAGCAACCCTCTCCGATCCTTAAAACACCATCACCAGTCTCGAATCAAAATCGAGCTACCCAGAAGGCCTGGAACCCAAAACCACTGCCTGAAACTACCCCGCATCCACGTCGCCGACCACCAGACCCTCCCAAACTCCGGCCACATCTCCGCGAATCTTCCACGCAGCCATCCTCCAAACCCAATGCGACTCGATGCCTCATAGATGCCGCAACAACCCAGAATGCATTCTCAACCCATTTTAGGGCTTAAACCCTAAATCGACCCATCATCGCCACCACGCTGGATGATAAATACACCTGTCATTTTTGCCAAGCTCTCCTACACCCCGACCTCCTCTAGTCGAAGCTCTGACCTCCCCGAGTACATTGATCACCAGATAAACCTCAAAAACCATTTTCTGGTTGACCAAGAATTTCTCACAGTATTCCAAACTAAAAATCATGATTTTTGTTTTTAAAATCCTAACTTTTAAAATGGATTCAAGTTATAATATTAAAATAGTAAACTAAGATGATTGATTTTTACATGTTTTAAGATTTTTACTGTAAATCTTGATTTCCAGACTCTGTATAAATATAAACATGTTTAAACTATTTCTAGATCCAAGTTCAAGTTTAAACAAACTAAATTTGTTTGAAACTAAGGCCTATCACAGATCAGAGGAGAAGAAAGTGGAATTTGAATTAAATTTAAACTCTGTAATATAAAACAGAGAAGAACATGAATATAACAGACATGTACACATGAATACAATCATATATCAGAATTCTACAATTATTCATACACATGCAGGCATCATTATCATAGAGATTTCATAGCAACCTTTATTTACCTACTTAACGTTTAGATTAAAAAGTTTACTCACCTTTTAAAAAGACAGAGACCCTGAAAACTGGAGGGGACTTTGAAACTTGAATTTGCAGTAGAAAGTGTTTAGATCTTTTGAAACTGAAATACTTAGTTGAACTAGACTTGATGATGAGATGATTCAAGACTTGATTTCAGGCTTGCAGTTGTTACAGGCTTGAAAAAAAGATTACAGGACTTTGATTCTTTTCTGGTTTAAAGTTTGAGTTTTGAGGAAAAAGGTTTCAGGTTTTACATTTTCCAGGTTTCATTGCTTTATGAACTAAAAGAAAAGGAAGCTTGATAAATAGAACAAGTACACAGGGCTGATATTTGCATTTGTACAAAAAAAATGGGTCAGAGATCTTTTTTTTATAAAGAGGCTGAAATGATATTTCCTTGTGCTAGAGATGATGGCATTAAATGCCTTGTTCCTTATCATGTTTACAATACTATTTCTTTATTTTATTTTGTACATCTTGTATGTATTTTTGTCTTGGTTTTGACTTATTTCTTTGCATATACATATGGTTATAATATATATATATATATATATATATATACAATTCTAGAATTATCTTAAGTTCATTTCAAAACTTTACATAACCATTTCTTTGAAATATTTAGTTCTATTTTTAAACTTAATGTATTTAACTAATGTATTTGTTTCTATTTTTAAACTTAAACTACCAAACTCTTCTTTTAATAATTATTTATTTATTTATTTTCACTTATGTTTTAATATCATAGTTTCTTATGTTTATATGTCTATAACCATATATTTGTTTACTTATATTTAATATTGATAAGATTTATTTTATTTCTATTTTAAACATTTTTATCTAGATTACATCAATATTTATATATTTAGATCAAATGTAAATAAGGTAAAGCTTACTTTAATTTAAGATAGATTTTCCTTTAAATATATTTGAAAGACTATATTTTAAATTTTTAAATCATAGCTTCCTTCTAAAATACACACACATATATACACACTTATTAAATTTGAAAACAATAATTATATTAAAAATCTATTTTTAAAATAACACAAATTAAATAATTATTCTTGTTTAAAATCAATCTATAATCATAATTTAAAACATCACATTATTAATTAATTGGTTATTTATATCTGAAAATAACAATTTTATCAATTTTAAATAATTAAATTAAGAGATTATCACATTTTAAATTCCTTGAAATTCCGGGATATCACAGGTTCGGTTTGCAGCCCTACAGGCTCACATAGTTAATGACCATCATACAAACTCTACTTACATGCTTACTTATACCATGCATTTTTTTAATCAAATAGACATTTAGACACTGTTCGGTCGTTTATCACTTACCGTAGTGAACGACCGTTGAAAATTAAAGACACACTACCGTTTATCATCGTACGACATTGAATGACCCTTAAAATCAAAGGCACACGGTTGTTTAAGACCGAATGAAAACATTGAATTTTGCGGTAAGTAGGAAAAAAATAAAAAGCACAATGCAAAGAACCCTTGTTTTTTTGGTGATAATTAGGGATATTTACCTCTTTCTAAAACTTTTTTTGTTTTATAGCTCTTCTTTTTATAAACTTTTATACACCTATACTTTTTGAATTTCTTTCTTTTTATTTCTTTCATTTCAATCTAAGAATCATCGTCGGGACGTGTAATGCAAGCTTATGAGTTATGAACATATATCTTAAAAGCACATGTTAAGATTAGTAAAATTGTCCAAATACCCTCTTGAGTTTCATCTATATATCTTTAATAATGGTTGTAATACCTTTTATGTCACACTTTTTTGTGTAAGCGTGAACTACCAAAAATGCCTCTCTATGTATATTACCAAATCTTAATATCACTTAAAAATAGGATCTAATAAATAAACCTCTTTACCAATTCAAAAAGCTTTTTTATAAATATTATCAAATCTTACTCACTTAAAAATAGGAGTAAATAAACTTTCTTTACAAATTCAAAATCCTCATCCATAAGCATTACCAAACCTTAAAATCGCTTAAAAATTAGGATTTAACAAATAAACTTGTTTTACAAACTTGATATTTACTAGTTCATAATAGAAATAAAAATTCAAACTAACAAAAATTAGATGTTGCAGTATTGGAAAAAAAATTCAAACTAACTTCACATGATTTCATCGCAAAAATATGGTTGTATATTTGAATAAATCAATCATCTTGAATATGTTAAACCTATATAATTTGTAGAAAAATAATTCACACGCAAAGCGCATGCCACCATTACGTGCGAAGCGCATGCCATGACGCTCGTGTATTGTAAAATAAGGATCTATTTTATAATAAAAAATTGGAATGCTAAGGCATCCCCAACCATTTGAAATCAATGTGGTTTCTTTTGCATTATTTAGAGCATCCCCAACAGGGTTCTTGGTGACTGACTCTTTACAGCGGGTCAGTGAGCCCAATAATGGACTCACCACTGACTAGGTCGTTTTGGCGACCTTAGCAGTCAATGGTTTACCCTGCATTTTAAAATAATCTACATTAATAATGCTGGGTAAACTAAGGCAACATTAATAGTAATATTACCATTTCCATGTTATCCGGCATTTTTAATGCCCGATAAGGCTATAACACCTCGTATTAACATGAAATAAATAACGTAAAATAAATTAATTAAATAAGATAAGCCTAAAAATGGAAATTTTGCAAAAGTCTGAATTTGACCACAGAAGTTATGTCGTTGCGTTCTTGGCGATTTTCTAATTAATTTTCATATATAATATGTTGAAAACGGATCTCAAACGGAAAGGGTATGGATGTTCGAAGTTTTTAGATTCAAAATAATTTAAATAGAATTCAAATTCAAATAATTTGAAAGTTGAAAGTTAACAGCAATTAGACTTGGGGGTTAAGTAATATTTAAAGATTAACGTTAACATTAAGAGATAATTAAGGAATATAATAAATAAAAAACAACGGTAAGTAAACAGTTCCCAAAAACAAACGAACTGGTCGACCGCCTACCCTTGGTCGACAGGTAGTGTAGGGTCGGTTGACCGATGGAAGCTAGTGGCGGCTAGGGTTTTAAAACTTTGAACGTTCGAATTTTATTACTTTAAAATAACCTAAGTCCGACAGTTCTGGTGCATTCTAACGAGCCTAGCCTCCTTACATTCATTCACAAGTAATAATGAAAACCTAGCAAAGATATGTCACTCTCTATTCAGATTCAAAAAAAGGTTCTTTAGGGTTTCAGATAACAAAATTCTAGATGTTTATTACTTTATTTCTAATTATATTCTCTTACAATCCCTCAATTGTTGAATCTAATCTATATATACAAATTCCTTATTGTATATATCTAAAACGGGGGATCTGAAAGAGATTGTTGAAGGCATGAAAAATCCAAAAAGAAAAGCTAAGGACTTGTTGTGAGTGGAAATCTTAGTCTTTTTATTTTAGTAATTGAATAGTGTAGTTTGGATTTGATATATGTCTTGGGGAATTTTGGTTTACGAAAACAACACATTAAAACCCTAAAAATTCCCCCCAAAGCGAAATGTCAATTCTTAGGTGAGATCTCAATTGTTTTATATTAAAATAATGGAATTTGTGTATATTGTGCAATTTCAATGTTTTACCTTCTATTCCACTTCTTATCTTTTTCTTTGGATCTGATTAATGGTTTTGATTAGGAAATGGTGTATAAGGTACGAATTCTTATTCGTAGTTTGCACCGTCTATTTCCATAATTTGAATAGAAATTCCCTTTATCTAATTTCATGTAAAAAAAGTTGAATAAAGTGTAAAAGTATGTAAATCATAAGTTTCTACTGTTAATTTATTCCATTGTTTTAATGTAAAATAAGTGGGTTTGGATTCTATTTTTATATATAAGTCTGTTGATTTGGTTTTGGATATCTGATTTATGATATCTGTGATAATATGGAAATGGGACTTGTATAATTTTGAAGATTTAACATTTAAACGTTAGTTTAGGGCGCAATCTTCGCACGTTTATGTTAAGCGTGTGTACACGCATGCGCGCGCGCGCACACACACACACATGTGTGTGTGTGTGTGTAAATGACATACAGTTATAACGTATTAATTACACGGTTAATATAATATTAATTATCATTAATTCACTTTAGGAAAGTAATTAATTGTAAAGGCAAAATAAGAGTTTTTCTCATAAGGCCTTGATATGGAATGTGGTAAGATGTGGGATAATATATTACGAGTGTGTTTTAGATTATGACTAAGTTATAGGGATGCGAGGTCAGTCAAAAGCACACAGAAGTTTGTCCAGCTAATCTAGCTACCAGCAGTGTGACTTTGGGGCTTATGTGAGACATCTCCTATAATAAGTAACCACGAAGGACACGAGGTTAGTCCTAATTCTATAGGGTAAACCTGTCCAGTTAATCTGTCTACTAGTACCTACGTATAGTCGGGCTAATGTGAGATATCACGATTTGGTTTCGGGTAATAATACAAGGACCTGCTTCGAGCATTGAAGGTAGTAAAAGCCTGGTTGAGGGCCCGCCTCTTCCCTATACAAAGTAATAAATGGTCAGGATTAATGCATGGGCCCGGTAGAGGATATCTCGAGAAGGGTCCGCTATAGGGTTGAAGTGCTAAGTGGCTTGAAGAGATTCCGTGCAATGTCAACTGGATAGAACCGAAGAGGAGTCTGCCTTGGGATAGGTAGTAAATGGTCGGAGTCTGCCTAATTTCCATTAAAAAGGTATTTAGTGGCTTAGGTACTATCTTTTACATTGTTATGACATTATTGACGGTGGATATGGGTTATTGGATTGGACTAGGAATGTAACGACCTGCAAATTTATCACTTTGATAAATTATATTTATATTTGAAATATTCAAATACAAGATTTTTTAACACAAATTATAAGGTTTTGAATGATAAATAACGATGGTAAACTTGTTTTAAAGGTATATTAACAAATATGGATATTTTGTGGTTTTCATCAAAAAAACGACGAAAATTAGTTTTCGGGAAAATTAGGATTTTCTCAATTTTGACGTCAACAGAACTTGATACATACACTTATTTATCTGTTTAAACAAGAATATAAAAAAAAAATTATTTTATTTTTGGAAATAAAATATGTATGACATCATCAGGGATATCATCACTTTTATATATTTTTTGAAAATTTAAATTAAGTTTAAATAATCAAATAATTGTTTAAAATGATAATAGTTCATTTTAATTAGTTATATAGTGATAATAAATCATTTATAATAATTTTATAAAAATATATACTTGATTTGAAGATATAAGAAAATTAATAACGCTTTGTCGATACAACAGCACTTTTTGTAAACACTTGTTTAATATTGGTTTATATGGTTTTATAATTCAAATGTGATCGTTTAAATTTATTTAAAATGATATAAAATTAGTTTTCAAATTTTGTTTACATTTATATGTAATTTGATTAAGAAGTAAAAAATAAGACTGGAAATCGGATTCCGGAATTGTAATAGTTTGACAAGAGGAAGTTGTGCAACGTTATATGTTATATGTGACATACATATGCATATATACATATACACACATCCATAAACACATAAATACACATAAGAATTACCATTTACATTTCATATTTACTAATGGTAAATTAAACAAAATATCATGATACTTATTTACAAATATCTAGATATTTTCCTAAAGAAAATAAAACAAAACTTCACATCACCATACACCTTACACAAATGCACATGGAGGGGCATGGGGGGTGATGCATGTGTGATGGAAGAGGGGTGAGATGTGCATGGGTGATGTAAAAAAACACATGTCATGTGTAAGAGATATGTTCCTAAGGTTGCTTAAGAGTTAAGGTCCCTCTTCTATAAATACACACCCACCCCTTCACATTTCTATCATTCAAAACTCAAGCTTCTTCTTCTTCTTTAGCTTTTATTTAATGGCTTCTTCCTTAGAAAATTATGAAGAAATAATAGCAAAATGAAAATAAATTATATTCACATAAACACAAAGTAGATCCACCTCCAAAACAAGTCCAAACACCTCCCTACCTTCTCATGTACCCTCGGCCACCCCTCTTCCAAACACCATGGCCGAGCTCCACCACTCAAAGAAGCATGGCCGAACCTACATGGAGTAAAGGTGGAGATCTAGAAGCTCCGGAGTGAAGAAAAGAGAAGGAAGTGCTACCGGAGTGCCGTCGGAATAAAATGGAGAAGCTTCGAAAAAGTTTGGGGTGGAGAAGGAAGTGATGGTGTGAAGTGAGTTGATATGTGCTTGAATGTTGGTAGGAAGATAATAGAGTTTGGTTTAGTAAAAGTGAGTTAATCTCACTTTGAATCACTTATTAATATTTCTTATTAACCGCTTAAATATTGCTTACTATTAGTGATAATAATAGACATTAACTACTTAAAGTTATACCCTTGATAATATGCTAAAATGATTGTTTATATGGTTGTCTAATATGTTTGAATGATGATCGGTTGATTATATGCTTGCTTGATGTGGAAATAATTCATGTTACATACACGTCGAATTTACACAAAGGAAATCACTTTTCTATATGAATTATAAAAGTGCTACGGAATAGTTAAACCTCTTTAAACATGAATAAAATGGTTTAAAATGATTTATAAATGTTTTATAAACATTAAAACTCATTTTGGTAAAGTTTGGAAAAGATTTGAAAATAGAGTCAAAATAAGCGGACGTGTAACGACAGTTCACGATTTCGCACCGTAAAAGTTAAATCAACGTGTAGAATGGAATATAGCTCGAAATTATTCAAAAGAAGAATTTTCCAAACTCTTATAACTATAGTTTTCAAATGAAGAAGAAAATCAATATTTCATTGAATAGAATTTGAGTTATGTCCAAATCAAGTTTTTAAAACATCGCGGTTTGGCAGTTTTGGGAACCAAAGTGGTAAATGCTTTAAAATTGATATTTTTAAATCTTTAAAAATATGAAGTAAATTTTATAAATATGTTAAAATGTTTTAAAAGGGATTTGAGTTATAAAAATGGACATATATGAAATGGAATTAGTGTTTTGAACAAAGAAGCTTTAAAAATAGTATCTGTAGCAGTTTCGGTAACTTTTGCAAATTATGGTTTTAGCTTAATTATTCTTTCCCAATCTTTTTAGTAATCTTTTCAAATGAATAATTAATTATGTCGAAGATGATTTGGAAGTTTTATAATTATTATAAAGGGGTTTAAATAATGGTTAAAGGAAAATTGTTTTAAACAATATTTGGAATTGTGTTAAGTTAATGAAAATCATCTCTAAAAAATAATATAAAAGGATTTTGAGTTGATCAAATAACTTGACCACCTTATCGGTGACAGAGAGATAGTCTTTAGACCCGAGCTTGGGCAACCAGTGTTTGGGTTCCGCTCTAGCTATCCGGACTGGCCCAACGGAGGGGATAGTAAATTTGATTTACTCTGACTACAATTTCCTAAGATAAAAAGAGATTTGGAGCTTTCTAAAAGTTAAACAAGATTTAAAATAGGATTTTGGTAGTTAAAGAAAACATTCTAGTTAAACTCCATATTAAATTCCGAGGAGGGAACTCGTAATATCCGTATGAATTTAAAAGGTGATTTCACCGTTATTCGATGAATAGTACAGGTTGAATACGGAAATTAATATTGGATATAATTAGTCTAAAATTTATGGAACCTTTTTTATTCAATACTAACTGGTTTGGGTTTACAGTAAACGATGTCTTAAATAACATTGTTTTCAACCCACTAAAGATATATTTTGGAAATGTGAATCTTCATTAAGATTTGAATTGTATTTTTCCTAAGTAATTAAAGATGAAATGTTTTGGTATTTTCAAAGTTAAAAAGGGGTTTTAATTAACCAAAGGATTTGATAAAAGAGGTTTAATTATCCCGTATATACTACAACAGAATATGATTTAAAAATGTATATCTCTAAAGAGATATTTTACTTGGATAAAAAATATTGATTAATTGAATAATAATCACCTATATACTTAACATCTTTTATCGATGATTTGGTTCGGAGAAACTAGGGTCGAATTTAGGCGATTCCTATTCGAAAACCACTTTGAACCAATATACTTTCGAAAGTGAAAACATGTTGATGATGATGATTTTGAAGACGGAGACCTTCATAATGTAGGGCTTCTTGTCACGAACCTCTGAGGTAATTCCCTTATCATATATATGGTGGCGGTGGTTCCTTCAATTTGAAATCTTTGATGCAAGGACTACTCGCTACTAATCCTAAGTGTAATTCCCAAACAGGATGCAGTAGAAGAAGTGCCTTCGGTTTGTCCTTTTCTTGGACAAATGTCCGACATTGCATTCTAAAACCACATACATTGATCTCTACAAACGTACATATGTTGGTAGTGTAGGAGGCAACCCCTCTTATCTTAACACCCTTCTCTACGACGTACGCGCTTAAAGGTTGTACTTTTATGGAAATCAATTAATGTGTCGTCGAAAATGGCAATGTGGCGGTCAAAGTGGGATTTTTCATGTGAAAGGTAAAACGTTACCTTAATCCTCACACATTAGTAATGGCAAAAACAGGGTAGATGCAGCAGGGCTAAATGGATCGCGCCTATTAGGATATAGTCATCACCTTTCTAGGTTATCCTCTATATAGGGTTTGTTGTGTATGCTATGAGACGTCTCGTATAGGTCGGGAACGACCGGGGTGACGGCGTATTCGTTACTATCTACAGTAGAGGTAGGTCGGCTCTGTGTTGGTAGAGGTTAGAGCCTAAGGTGCATCCCTCTAAAGATGTACTATCGGAAGGTAGTCCCTTACCTTGTCATTGTATGGAATCCATTCTCCAATACAAGCCTTTACGGTTTTGATTGTAGAAGCTAGTATGCTGGAATTTAATTAATGTAACAATTTCGGCTAAGATTAATATTTATTTATAATATAGATACTATTATAATATCATGGATTTTATGTAGTAATGTTTTGGTTATCATAAGGTAAAAACTCGTCCGTGTTTATGTACATCGTGGTCTTATGAGATACTCTTTGTTTTCAAAAACTCGTGTTTTGAGTTTTCTCACACCAGTCCCATGACTGACCCAGAGTTTATTTTCTTTTTCCCTTAAACTCTGCGTGCCCCCATTTTTTTAGGCAGCCAAGTAGTCAGGTCTAGCTTGGAGCATTTTGAAGGAGCTTGGAGTAGGAGCTGGAGATTTCTCTGTTGGTGTTATCCATTTCCATTTCCGCTGCATTTGTTTACTATTGTATTCAGAATTTATAAGGAAATAGATTTATAACTGTCCAGGCTGAGATTAGAATGGACTCTGATGTATGTATTTAAAATTTCCACTGTAAAGATTGTATATTAAAATAATATATGTTATTCCATTTGTGTAAGATCATGTTTTGTCTTTAATTATCTTTTTACCCTTGATCAATCTGTCTTTCCGGCACTTGGGTATTCGGCACATGAATACTGTGGATGCATTACTGTCGATTTCTAAGGATCGAAAAGGCAGGTCGTCATAAGAAAAGCCTTATGGCTTATTGTTGAAAAACTTATAATACAGTTAGATATATAATACATATTCCTATTTAAATTATACTGCCCAAGTACTATAATAGTAAGGCTTGAGATTTTTTTATCATCAGACCTGGTTGCATGTAGATGCATTTTGATAAGGGTTCTCGCATTGTGTACTATAGCAAAGCTTTGTCTCTTACCTCTGCACGTCCCGATAATGTCGGTTGGTCAGGACGTTAGATGAATGGCCTATGCAGTCGAGAGGTTGGGTCATAAAACCAGTGTGTCTGGGATTATCATTTGTAGCCACCACCATTTTAGGGTGACTGTTACATTTGGTATCAAAGCTTAGGTTTCCCGATCAACATGGATAAGTCGAGAGGAATGGCGGCGTACTTGTTATTTTTGAAAATGTTTTTCAAAATTTCTACTATATATTAATTATATACATATACAGATATATATATATACTTATTTTAAATATATGCAAAAACACTAGGCAAATCTTTACTTTAGCATATAATACTATCTTAGAAAATGTAGAAGGAAAAGATTGTAACTCCAAAGTTGATAAAGCAATAAATGTGCAATAAATAGGGAGTTGGAAGAATTTAATAGGGATATAAATGGAGTAATTAAAGAGATTATTAGGGTAATTATGGAAAGATAAGGAAGGCGTAATAGGAAGAAAAAAATAGAATGAATAAGTAAATACCATTAAAAATTGTCCGTTAGAATAATAATCATTTACAGAAAATTAATATTTATAGAAATAGCAAATAAACAAGTTAGATAGTAATTAAATATTATAAGGCAATATAATTGTCATTAGGGTAAATTATATAGCCTTAATTATACAAACAAAGATTAGTGGGCCTAGCCTGATACATAAAAATAAAGGGGAGGTAAGAACTTATGTGTTGTAAACATTCGGATGTAAGGAATGATAGGAGTAAAGCAAGATGTAGTGGAGCAAATTCCTGCAAGAAGGTGTACATTAATCACCACAAGGAGATAATCGAATTTGTATAAAGATTGACTAGGAAAGAACGATTGTAACAATTCGCCTTTTCCACTCATAGAAATCGACACTAATACATCCACGATATTCACATGTCGAATATCCAAGTGCCGGAAAGAAAAACTGTTGGGGGTGAAAGAAAAAGAAGATAGAACAGAATCTCATATCATGACGGGAAGATATATAATATATACAAAAATTTTACAAAAAGAAAACATCTTTATTATACACAATATCAGAGTATACTAACCTATTTTTAGCTTAGACGGTTATAAAAACCTATCCTTACAATTGCTGATAAATACAAACATAAATCAAGAACAAAAACAGCGGAAGAATATAAGATACGTAAATACATCTTGGAGTATCCAGCTCGTCTCCTGAAAGCTCCAAAGCATCCAGCTAAATCTGGAAAATATGCTCGGGCTGACCCGAGCATTATAGCAAAACAACGCCTGGGTCAGTTTGGTAAAACCAGCATGAGAAACACAATCTAATGTATTATTAATGTTCAAATAAACCTTTCAAAATAAAGGTACCTCATAAGACCAAGTCACACATAAACATGGATGGGTTTTTACCTTACGATAACCAAAACATTTATATCAGAAAATCCAGTGATATTATAATAATGTCTACGGGAGAAAATAATAATAATCAAGTAGCTATGATGCTCGTGAGTGTACATCACAACAATAATAGGTATATAATCAAAAACCGATAAGGCGCATTCGCTAACTGTGTAGGATTCCACGAGGTGCCCTAAGTACTTCAAGAACGGTCATGCTGCACAAGGATCAGAGTTATCCTTCCAAAGGCGCAACAATACATCCATAATGATGTACAATAGAAAAAACATAGCTGGTCTCGCTAAGACCGAGTGCATCTCTCCATGAATGCATAGCAACTGTAGGTAACTCTAGGAGGAGATGACTACACCCTATGGATTTGCCAACCCTACTGGCTATGCCTCCTATCTCTGGCTTTAGTCATTACCACTGGTGAGGCTACGTCCAGCGTTCTAGCTCACACACCTTCACCTGAACAGATCATGGAATCCCATATGGATTCCCATACCCATAACGGGTCTCGGAATCACACATGGATTCCCACATCTCAAATAGATCTTGGAATCACACAAAAATTCCCATACCCCTAACAGGTCTCGGAATCACACATGGATTCCAATATTTTAATATATCATGAAACTCCTCCATAGAACCGTATATGGTTTTTGGAGTGGTTACGGTATGAGTCATCTCTTACGAGTACACTCCCCCGCTTACCGGGCACTCCAAAAACCAATCGCCGATTTTCTGGAATGCTCGATACCGGTTCTTTAGGAAATAATCAAACAATACATAAGAGCGGGGATCACCCCTAACTGTTTAAGTGAACGGATTTCCTCATCATTTGTCCTAGAAGAACAAAACGAATTTATACGTACCATATAGCATCACCGACGGTAACTGTACCATATAATCCCCATGTTTCTCCTAGATATTTCCAAATTTAAAACCCTTTGGTTTTAAGTAGGAAATATTTTTGTACCACCAAATTAAGAAAGATTACATATTTAGGGCAAGATTTGATAGTTGGTTATTTAACTATCAAAAAAACAAACATTCAAAACAGAGATTACATTTCCCATAGAAATCATTAAGCAACTTAAATTAATTTTTCATTAATTTAAAATTACCTTTCAAATATTTTTTAAAATATTCATATGCTTATCCTACCGGTATAAGTATATTCACAAAACCATTCACTTTCAAACTTGGAAAACTATCCTAAATACTTATACAAGCATATCCACAAATCCTTTTGAAAATTCCTTATTTAAAAATCACATTAAAATGATCAAAACAAATGTTATTTAAAAAATGGAGATGAGAATAACCCCAAACACTATTCCTTCGGTGTTAAGTGTGGAACGAATGTCCCATGCCACCATAATTAAGAAGGTCAATTAAGAAAATCCAATCTCACTTTCTTTTACAAATTTCTTATATACATCCTTTTAACAAATCTTCTTCATTTATGAAATCTCCTTTACTTAAATCCCAAATCTATTTATAAAAAATTCTTTCATAAATTTCCAAGTTTATTTATAAAATCTTTTATAAATCTCTAAACCAATTATAAAACTACTTTTATAATCTCTAAACCATTAAAAACCAACTTCTTTTCAACTTCCAAAATCCCTTCCCACATTTATAAATTCCTTTAATAAAATCTTTTATTAAATAAAATCTTTTATTAAATAAAACCCTTTATATAAACTTTTTCTTTTAAAAATAATTTCTTTTTAAATGAACAGTTAATTATTTCTAAACATTTTTTCTGTAAAACAATTTATTATTTGAAAATACTTTTAAACAAACAGTTAATTCTCTTTAAACAGCATTAGGGAAATAATGACTCTAAACAATCATTAATAACAAACTTTAAAGAAAATAATATTATAATAATAATCTTAGAACACTTAATATAGTATAAAAATAATAAAACACGGTTATTAAAATATAATTCGATAACTTAAAACAGTATTAGTATTATTACTCCATTTATTCACCTTTCGACCAAGTCGAAACCTCTTTAAGCAAAGAGCAAGAGAGAAGAGCTCCAGCTAAACCTTTCGAAGGAGTCGAAGGGATGCTGCCATCAAAGTTTGGAAGCTTCAAGATCTTTCGAAGGCATCGAAAGGTTTCTCCTATCAATATCCAAAGAGTTCTTACCTTTTGAAGAATATGAAGGAGTCGAAAGCACCCTTCTGCCCTCGTAAACAACCTTTCGACTAGTTAAAGACCTTTCGATTAAGGTGAAGCCACACCTTCCGAAGACAATGAAGAATAGCTCTTTTAGCATACGACAAACCATTCGAAACCAATGGTTTCACCTTCATTCAAACTGCTAGAAAGTAAGTATTATCTGGAGCAACCCCTTCGAAAGCTATAGTAAGCCTTTCAAATCGGTCGAAACCAGTGTGGTACGGGAAGGGTTCCGCATCAGATCAGAAACAAGAGCATGGGCGTAACCAACATCATCGAAACCAATGAACAAAGGCTAACGACAGAGTCGGAAATAATCACAAGTCAACTCAAAGAAGAGGAGCGCCACCATACCTTTCGAAAAATGCGGCAACATGCTCAAGTCTCTCAGCAGCCATCTCCAATCTAGTCAAAAGCATCAGGGTCGAAAGGTGCCAAACCGCATCTATAAATAAGACCCATGGGGTCACGTTTGAGGAATCTGATTCCTCTCATTCTCAACATTGTATACTCTTAAGTAAATCACTGTAACTCTAATTACTAGATTGTTGATTTTGGGATTTAGTAAAATAAAGTTTCCTTAGCTGGATAAAGGGAAGTCTTAAGCACTTTTGAATACTTACTATTTCATTAAAGTTCTTATTGGATTCACCTTTATGTTGTAGGTTTCACTTTCATCGAAAGGCTACTATCGACATAGTCTAAACCCCTTCAAGCTCTGACAACTTCAGTAAACGATTCTAAGCTATCTTCCCTCTAAGCCATAGCCTTCGACAAGGTCATAGTCCATCTTCTAAACACTGAAGCATGAAATAACTGATTCAAACCCAAGGAGGTTATATCCACAGCTTTCGACTAGATCGAAACCCCTACCTAAGATCCCAATCCAAAGCCTAAACTACTGTAAATCTCAAAGTTCTTGACAAGGTCGGAGCCCACACCAATTTTATTGATTCAAGTTTTATCATCAAGGTTACTACTCTTCCGACAGGGTCGGAGCCTTAATATCAGATTCTTGGGAAAAGTCTTAATTACACAACCCGCAAGGCTTCCGACAGGGTCAAAACCTTTCAAGGAAAAACTTTCTAGGGTACTTTTACCAATCCGAGAGGAAGGCCTTCAAAAGGAGGATCAATCCATCCCAACTGATTCGAAAGGTCACTAAACACGGAATCTAACCCTTTTGACACAGTCAAAAGTTCTGTCTGGATAATTCCTACCTATTAAGGCTTAATCGAAAGGCAATTCTAAGAGGATTCACACTTTCTTTCCTGCATTACTTGAATAAAGGATAATTCACTTTTCTTAACCTAATTTCGGGGTGTGGACAAGAAATCTTGTTAACATTTTTGGCGCTAGAATGAGGGATTGAACCTCCAACTTGGTTAAACCCCTAACGTTGCTGCTCTCTAACCCTGCTTAGTTCAATCCTACTTCAAGTTTATCTACTTTGGTTTGATCATGACCAGAAGGATAAAAAGATGTGAACAAGGGTCATCTGAAACCCATTTGGAAAGATTACCCCCAATGGACATCAAGGATTCCGACCAAGACGAAGAGCAAAGATTAAGGCTAGAAACTCTTGGAATTATAAACAAGAAAAAAGCAGAGTCTTATGATCCTGAAAAATGGAGTCTAAATCCTTTTCATGTTGGCCCCACCCCCATCTTTACACTAGGAAAGAAAACAAATGGAAGTGACAATATCTTCAATCAAATGAGAAGAACAACCCAACATTAATCCAAAGGCACCATATTTGAAAAAGAGATAATGGATGGTTACAATGCCTTTGCACATAAGTGGCAACCAACTACAACAAAAGCACTTCCAACTCAAGAAATTCAAAGAGTGGTAAAAAGAAAAGCAATCGAAGAGTGTGAAATAATAAGGCCAAGAAATAAAAAGTCGAAACGCCATCTGCAATAATCAAGTTTCAAGTCTAGACTTCCAAAAAAGCGCAATTTGACAACTTCCATAGAGAATGTCTACTTGCTTACAAAGGATGAGCTTAACTACTGGACATCACAGAAAAGGAGGCCAAAACATGAAAGAAACCAGGGAGGATCCTATTGTCATTACCGCATGATGAATGGTCATGAAACTAACCATTACAGAGGCTTGGAGGGGATGATTATAAATTTCTTTCGACAAGGAAAGATTAAAGAATATGTAAAGAAAACTTGAGAAAGAATCAATAAAGAGTTGCTTTTCAAAGAAAAATCTACATGGTTGGAAGTGAAATGCTCCATATATTTGGATACTACCTAAGATGGTAGTCTACCTAAGATGGTAGAAAAACCACTGTTCGCACCGAGATGGCTAGGACAGAGCACCTCTTGGAGGGAGGGCGGGTAAGCCTTTAGCCGCGCCATAAGATGGCCAGGTTAAAGCACTAGACAAGCCCTTGGTCGTGCCTATAGTCAGGTCAAGTCACCTTTTGGAGGGAGGATGGAGTAAGCCTTTATCCGCGCCATAAGATGGCCAGGGTAAAGCACCGAACAAGCCCTTATCCACACTGCAAAAGGGCCAGGGTAAGGCACCTCCAGAAGGGAGGACGGAGTAAGCCTTTATCCACGCCATAAGATGGCTAGGGTAGAGCAACGAACAAGCCCATGTCCACGCCGCAAAAGGGCCAGGGCAGGGCGCCTCCTGGAGGGAAGTCGGGTAAGTCCTTGGTTCCAGTCTCTAAGATGAGCTAACCAAGAGCACCGGACAACAATGGACTAAGATGTCCAAGCCCAAGAAGAGGCCCTCTAAACAATGAACTAAGATGTCCAAGCCCAAGAAGAGGCACATTCTATAATGGACTGGGATGTCCAAGCCCAAGAGGAGGCACATTCAGTAATAGACTAAAATGTCTAAGCCCGAGAAGAGGCTCATTAGATGATGGACTAAGACATCCAAACTCAAAAGGCAACTAGACAAATTACTTCTCTACAAGACCTGATGGGTTCACACGTCAAAGGAGTAGAACAGAGCTCCACTTATAAATACCCGAATCTGGGTTTCGGGATTTTTATTTATAAACATCATCTGCTAATACCCAAATCTAGGTCTCGGGTTTCTTATACTGGAAGTTCATCTAATAATACCTGAACCTGGGTTTCGGGTCTTTCGTTTCTAAATGTCATTTAATAATACCCAAATCTGGGTTTCGGGTCCCTATCGATCATTGATTATCTTAATATACCTGAATCTGGGTATCGGGGCAATTATTTATTTGACCCTAATCTGGGTGTGAAATTTCAATAATGGAATTCTATATTTCTATCACAAATGCCCGAATCTGGGTCAAGGAATATTATCATGAAGATCACTATAAGTGTTTTTGAATCTAAGTTTTGGATTTCTAATTTACCAAATCCCATTAATGTCAAGGAATGAGTCGAAGGATTTCTACTTCCGAAAATCAGATGGCGGTTTCTGAATTTAGTTCTTTATTAAATATATCTTAAAGGTTACATTCCAACATTTATGCCTTTGTGATAAGGCAAGATTTTTTTATCAGCAAATTTTGGATATTCCAGCCAAATGGTTAAAGTTAAATTCTCAAACATTTCTCGTCACAGTTGAAGATGGGATTTAAATGTCTGATATAGATTATCTCTCATGCAATTAACAAGATGATTTGTTAATTTAAGCAAATAATATACATAGACCGGTCTGATAATTTCAAGCTAACGATGATAAATATTGTTTGCTTCATACTTTTCAGGTAAATCAGCACAACAAAGGGAAATGAATGATTCGGCAAATTCGTAAAATAATGAAGGAGCTATCAAAAAGCATTTTAGAAGTGACATCACATAAAAGGATCACAAATCAGGTGATATTTACCAAATTTATATAATTTACATAGTCTTGAGATGATTTACAAAACTATCAAGATAATCACATCTTTATACAAAACAAGTTTATTCAAATCAAATATACAAATAAATTACAAGTCTTTGGCAGCCTTATCGAGGGTCTCAACGACTGAAGGATCCACTACATGACGAATCACAGTGCTGAGAACCTCTTTAAGTTTCTTTTCTTTCTTCCTAGCTCTGTTTTCGTCATCGATCACATCAATTTTAGTCTTCAAAGCACGGTTGAAAGCCCTGTTCACTGCCCTAAAATTTTTGTTATCCCTCTCTAGCTCTGAGGCGTGCTTCTGAAGGAAGTAATAATCGTGTTCGAGTTTTTGGTTCTTAGAGGCATACTTATTGATAAAGAATATTTCACTTTCTGTTGCTCATCAAAATACTTGGCTATTTCGAATTTAACTTTTCGGCACCAATTCCCCACAACGTTCTCGTCTAAGCCCGGAGGAATAGAAGGGAATTTCTGGGCCGCAAGAAGTTTCGACCTTGTAGGTTTCATAGCCGAAGGAGTAGCGTGAGGGACCGAGAAATCAATACTTGAAATTTTTTCCCCCGTAATGAATTCCAAATGAGCACGCTGTGCCTGACTATCCTTTAATTTCAACTCCAAGTCACTTATTTGTTGAATAAGCTCAGACATCTTGTGATCAAAGTCAATTGAGGGTTTGTCTTCACTTGTCACTTAAGCACAGTAATCGTTTCATCTTTACTTTTAGTTTCAGCCTCGAGATGGGTGATGTGATCTTTTTGGCCGCTGACGATGGTTTTCCTGAATAACATATCTTTTGTGCCATTTCATAGCCTCGATATTACCACCAACGCGTTCTAATAAGATGTCGTCGCTGAATCCCTCGACTTCTTTGCAACAACTTCTTTCTAAGAGCATCAACGCATGACGATAATTTATAAGGAAGAGAAGTTGAAGATAACTGTAGCTCCTATTTAAGCAAAAGAAATAAAACAGAGTCAAAACCAGAATGAGAAATTTCTTTATTATTACAACAAAGAATTACAATTCAAACAACAACAAAGTCGGGCAAAAAAATACAATGGACAATTGATCGACATCTAAAGTTTAGAAACTACATTTTTAACTTTGTTTAATGAATTAGCAGAAAGATTAACTGTAGAATCAAAAGGAATATTTATTCCCTCCGGGACTAACACTGGGGGACATTTGTTGTAGTCCCTCTTCCCAGGTGGAGGACTATCACAGCCACAAATTAATTTTGTGTGAAATGTCCTGATTTTTTTAAGGAAAGTCTCTTTCTCATCACTAAGAAAATAAAATCGGAGTCGAGGATACTCCAAGTAAAGTTTTCATAAATCTCTGAGGAAGCAGTATCTTGCTAATTTTGAAGATTTAAAAATCGACGCCTTTTCGAGATAAAATCGTCTCACTTTGACATATTGGCTTAAATGGTCTCCAGAGACAAGGCGACCTAATGAACAGTCACTCTGAAATAATATAATAAAGTGAAGCTAAGCATAGAAATTAAGGCCATAACATATATTTATAAATCAATAAACTATTACATATTTACAATTATTCATCTGGTTCATACAAAATAGACTTAGAGAACAATGCGGAGACAAATTTATCTTTGTAGTACTTAAGCTTTTCAGCGGGAAGATTCTGAGGAATCGACCTGACCCGTGGTAAATTCCAACAAGCTCCAGGATGCGGGTCAGATCCGAATTCACCTAAGTACCTTTCGTGGAAACGTCTAGGTAGACCCCCACTGAATTCGCCTAAGTATGAAAAGTCAATAATCGAATGTCTACAATAAGCTTTATACAAAAAGTTAACTAAGATGTCTCTCTCTTCAATCAGCATCCAAAATAAAGTAACTCTCGGTTCTCCTTTAAGAGAGCGTCGTATTGGAGGTGCGCTCTCTTTAATAAGTGGGCGACCCTCTGATGTTTAAAAGACGCCAGTATCAAGGCACTCCTATCGAGATTATGATACTTTTTGGAGAGTACATTGTGCTCCCTTATCTGTTTGTCTAATTCCCTATATAACTTGTTAATTTCGACTTGTTTTCTTTCAATTTTTGTCCTATAGGGAAGGGTGGACTTCTTCATCATCTAAATAAATGATTTGCACTAATTATTATTTTCTAAGTGAAAGATATTTAAATAGAGAATCCCATACCTGATAAACTGGGATAGAAGCTTGGGAGGCCTGCTCTTTCCCTTTTGGATCTTCAGTGTGAACAGGAGTAGGCTCATCCTCTAGAGCAGCAGAAGGCCTGGGGATGCGGGTGGAACATCCTTCTGGAGAGATGGCTCTTTTTCAGGAAATTCAGTGTGGTCGCCACCATCCTTCTCAGAAGGACCCCCTTTATCTCCATCAAAACCTTGGCCGTCAGCAAGGTCATCATTATCATTACCATCATCATCATCACCATCATTGCTTTCCTCCCAGGCGGCATCTTCTTTGTCACCCCATCCTCGGAGTCTGACTCGATTTCAAAGGAGAGGACATCAAAAGAAAGAACTTCAGAAGCATTAATTTCCTCCTCGTCTGCAGGTTCAATCCCCTGCTTCATCAGACTAAATTTTCCCATCACTCTATTAACTAAGGCAGAATCAAGCGAAGGAAAGCCAAAGTCTGGGCACTTCTTGTAGTTGTCGGCATATGCAAGCATAAGAGCATCCTCATAAGTCTTCAGCATCATTTGCCCTAGAGTGGCACAGACAAACTAGGACACTTGCTGCTTGGCATCGGTAATGGTATGGATAGCAAGTTTTAACGAAGCTTTGGTCTTCTTGAATTTTCCTTCAGAGAGATGTTCGTTGCAACCAAGCGGGCCTTCTCATCTTTAGAATCTTTTGAAGTTTACTCCACGGCAAGTTTCTCATCGGTAAGGAGTTGACGAACCTGCCTTTCTGCTTCTAGATCGGTTTTGGCCCGGGCAAAAGAAGCTTTTACTCGTTCCAACTCTGTGGAAGCATCATTTTTAGCAGCACATAGAGAAGACACTTGATTTTTGAGCTCAAAATTTTCCTCCTGAAGTTTGGAGGATTCAGCAGAGGACATTGAAATATGTTCATTCAAAGCTAACCAACTCTTAGAAATATGAAAGGAGAAATGTAACACAAGTTAGTGATTTAGGTAAAACCAACGATGATAAAATCAATCGAAATAGGACTCACCAGAAGTTGCTGCTCAATTAAAGAGTGGCAGTGCCCTACCAAATCAGAGGCAGTTGAAGGTGGATGGATAGACGTGAATGATTCAGAATGTAGGATGGACTCAACTAAGTCTTCAAAATTAGCGGAAGGAGGAGTATAAGATGATGGTTTTGAAGGAATTTGTTTTCTAGAAGGGGACGCCTCCAAAGCCAGTTGCATTTGATGAAGTGTAGCTGGAGAATCAGAAATAGAAATCCGAAAAAGAGGGTCGATCGCAGTTGGTGTCTGCTTTGGTTGTTCCTTATGGGCTTATGTGATGGGACTTTTCGAAGCTTTATTGAGTGATGAATCCTCCTCTTCCTCTACATCAATATTTTTGCCACTTTCTTTGGAGACTCCATTTCAGATGATTCCATCAACTTCCTCTTAAAAGTTCTCTTGGATTTGGCAAGTGATTCTATAATTCACGACGCTCCGGAAGTTGAAGGAAGAGGAACAGCACTACTAACGGGCGATGTGACTTGAGAAGAAGATGAAACAAGTTCAAGCATATTAAATGTCAGCCAAATAATTCAAAGAACACCAAGGATGGAAAATAAATACTTAACCTAAGACATACCAGAGCGATCAGCGCAAATGGGTGACATGGGAGAAAAAGTCGAAGAGTCTCCTAGGGAGAGAAAGCGTTTGCCACGATAAGTGTGTTGGATAGATGGAGGAGTTCCAAAAATCTTCTGGCCTGCTGGCAGAAGAGAATGTTTTCGTAGAATGGTGGGAGTCAATAGCGTCAATTTACTCCCGACTTGTCTTGAAGCTGCAATTAGAGAGTCGATTGTTTTCTTGTCGTCATCCGTAAGTTCTTTAGTAGGCACACTTGATAAAAGCAAAGATTAGGCGACAAAAAACATCGAGTGAGGAAAAAGCAACAAAAATCAAGACTTACAGGGAGAAGCAAAAGTCCTGCAGATGTCAGAAGAGCACTTGACGAAGAAGAACTGGTTTTCCCAGTCCCTGAATTTATTAACCCCATCCGAAATCAACTTTTTCTGGGGATTAGCTCTGTATATCTGATTATTAAGATTGCTCAACTTGACCAGCTGGGTCAAGTAATTCAATACTTCAGCATTGAGAGGTAGGAGGCCGGATTCTAATGCCATCATTTCCAAAATTAAGAGATAAGTATAGACATTCGGTCGCAACTGAATCAGAGCAATTCCAACATAAAAGAGGAATGTAGATAAGAATTCTTGGAAGGGAAAGAATCCACCATGCCATATATGGATGGCAGTATAGGCAAAAAACCCTTAAGGAGGGTTGTTGATGGTGTCAGTCTCTTTTGGGGGAATGGCTTCGATACCGGTATTGCCAAAGTCGTTAAGGATGGCATCGACTTCATCCTAAGTTGATATTAGGGAGTGCTTGGAGATAGCTTGAGCTTTCTTTGGGGAACTCATGGCTCTACCAGGTGAAAGCGTATCGGTTAAACTTTTTGATTAATTATGAATTTAGCATATCTTCAAGAATAAGTCAAAGAAACCTACTTAGATAATCCAAGCATAAACAAACACAAAAATTCAAATTGGAGTAAAAGTTTAAGTTAAAAATCAAAGTCATTGGGCTTTCGATAAAGTCGAAAGGAAAAAGAACGTCAACACTTAACAAAGTACATCTTGACATTGTCGAAAGCCTAAATAAAAGTCTCCTTGAGCTATCGATAAGGTCAAAAGAATAAAACAAAATATTTGTTTAATTAACACTTTTTGACAGTGTCGAAAGCTTCAAAGGAATCAAATTGTTAAAGGGAGATATAAGATCAACTCAAAAACTTAGACAAAAATATACACTACAAACATTCAATAAACCAAGTTACAAGACCCTTCGACACTATCAAAACCAATCACTTAGGGTTCTTGAGGAAAATATTAATGTTGTTGAAACCTAACATATTAATCAAAGTTGAAAGGTTCTAAGTTAAACTCATATGCATTTAGGACGTTTCAACAAAGCTGGACAAGAACGGTTCTAGGGGGTTTCGACCTAGTAAGTAAAGGTGGTGTCGAAGGGGTCTAACAATTCAAAAAATTAATTAAGGAAACTGAATTGCAATTAAGACAAAGGGTTTCGACTAAGTCGAAATGTTTTGCTATCAAAGGAGTTTCTACTCTCAACTTAACAGCAGAACCTTTCGATAAAGGTTGATCAAATTGGCACTACAACACCTTTCGACCCCATCGAAAGGGGCTAAGGAAGAAAAATCAATGTTGTCGCCTCAATCCCTTTCGAAGGGGTAGAAAGGTCATTTTGTGGCGCCAATTTTTCATCCATTCATGTGAAACTTCTGGGTAAAGGAATTAGGTTCTACTATCCCCCGGACCCGATTGCAAATCCAAGTTTTCAAAGATTTCTTAAAGAACAAGAAAATCCAATCTGTTAAGGAAATGAATTCAAACAGGAATCGATCTATCTCGATTTCAAAAGTATTAAAATAGTTATCAAATTGAAAACCCAGATTTACTAACGATGAACAAAAATAGAAAATTTTGAAATGAAAATCCAAACCTGTTAAAGGGATGGATTTCAATGTTGTCCACTATCAATTTCAAAATCATAAACAAAAAATAAACTCAAAAAATTCCTAAAATTGGATTAGAAAAGGCTTCTCGGTAATTCAAATGAAATCTACCTTCAGAAAATTGAGATTTGAATATTCCAAAAAATCGAGTTTCAATTTTGAAATCTAGAAAGGTAGAATTCGATTGAGACAAGAAAAAATAAAGTTAAATCTAAACTTACAGATTGAATTTGTTGATTGCTTTGATATCTAGAAACAAGCTGGAAATTTGAGAATCTGTAGAATTCTGTTACTCGTGTTTAAAATTTTGATTGCAGAGAAAGTAAAGGGGGAAGAAGAAGAAAGGCGTATTTTATAAGAAAAGTCGCCCATATTGGCAGCCGCTAGAAAAGATATGAATGAACGGCCCAGATTCACACGGGAAGGCCAAGAGGCGAGAAGCATCTAGGTTTCGACAAAGTTGACTTGAAAAGTCAAGTGCATCCCTTCGTGTAATAACCCATAATCTTAATAAATATTTTAAATAAATTTTTATTTTGAAACTTTGATTTTTACATAATTTTAAATTGAAGTTTGGAATTTTTCCAGGGTATTTTGGATTTTGTCTCTATTTTATTTTTCCAAATACAATTAAATATTGATTTCTGGAAATGTTATATTTTGTCAAACCTTTATTGTTTATTGAAAATTTTGAAAGTTGAATTTTTAAATTTTTTTTCTTTGAAACAGTAATTGGTTCCGATATCCGCTCTGTTTTTCGTTTCGTCGAATTCCGTTTTAAACTCTTTTTAAAATTTGATAAATTCAGCATTTTTTCACACAGAATTTTATCTGCACTTTATTTTTCATTTTCTATTTTATTTGCCATCTTTTATTTTGTTTTGGGCTTTGAATTAAATTGTGTGAATTTTGTTGTGTTTGGAATTTTCCTATATTAGTTGTATTTTGTTTACAATTTTAATTCTAGTTTCAATATAATAAGCTATTTTCTTTATTTATTTTCTTATTTTTCCTAAGACAAATTATTTATTTTCATTCCTACTTTATTTTGTTTTAACTTTTATTTTGTTTAATTGATTTTCTATTTTTTTATATTGAATAAAAAATGAATTGGAAATTCAAAGAGACAAAGCTTTTATAACCTATGACTTTTCATTGCCTAGTCCTTTCCTTTTCTTTGGCCGTTCAAAACTCTATTGTAGCCGTATATTTTTTTACTTCATTTTCACATGAAAACTCCTTCTCAACATCACAAATTTCGGCCATAGCAATTTCTGAAATTTTGGTAAGCAATGGCCTCTTTTTCTCTTCACTTTTCTTCTTCTTTTTACATTGTTTTGCCTAGATCATCTCATGTTTGTTCAGCCACAACCCCTCCATCATCTCCACCGACCATCACCATCCCCATCATTCACGGCAACAACATCTCCCCCTCCTTTGACCAAACCAAGCCGTGACCACCCCATGGACCAAACACCACAAAACAATGCATAAAACTCCAAATTATTGCATAGCCGGGCCTAGTCTTCATCACACCCTTCTTTGTAGCCATGGCCACCACCTTTAGCCACCACCACCAGCATGACATCACCTCTGGCCATCACCACCAGCCTCTGACCTGACCTGTAGTAGCATGGCCGAGCCCCACTTGACACAGGCCGAGCCTAAAATGGTGAACAAAACCCCTTCTTGCCTTGCCTTTTGACCTTCCATGCATTTGTAACTCAAACACTCTTCCCATTCCCTTGTAGCCATGCACTTATGTCCCAAACCAGATCCTTTTCCACCTGAAACCATGTTGTGGCCGAGCCAATATAGTGTTGTGGCCGAGCATATTTGAGTTATGGTCAAGCAAATTTGAATTGGAAGCTTGGTGATGTCATTTGTTGATTCTATTTCCACTTTGTTTCAATTTATCTTTGTATTTTAAATGTATATTTATAATTGCTTTGCTTATTTGTTGTATACAAGATTTAAATCTTGGCTCTCTCTCCACTTGAATCCAAAGTCGTGCTATATCGTGCTTTCTGAATTCATCTGTGCGTTTTGATTTGCGAAATCCAGCTTTAAAAGGTGAGTATTCACACACGACATTTATACTTATATATTTGTGAAGTGACAACAAGTGAATGTGTATAAACTATTATATCATGTTATACCTGCCTGTGATGTAAATTATATGATGTTAAACCCTGTTATAAACTTGTCACATCATCTGTTATGTTATATTTTATTATACCGTTTATTTATTTCTGTTAATCACACTGCAAGTTCCCTGTAGAATAGAATCACTATGGGTTGAAATGATACACACCCGAACGGACTTTAGAATAGGAAAAGATCGTTATGGGCTGAAATGATAAGCCTGAGCGATTTTTATTTATTTTTATTTACTTGGGATTGCGGGTTTGAAATGATAGAACCTGGATTTTTCTTTGTAAATTACGGATTGAAATGATACATTATCTGTATCACTTGACAGGTTAGAAAATAGTATACAGACCCGTGGTTATTTTATATATTTTTTTCTGGATATTTTTAAGTATTTTCAAAATGTAAATTATGACATTTTGATTAAATTTGAATTAAAAATGATTTATTAAAGTATTATTGATTTTTCTATGAATATAAAATGTTAAACAAATGAATGCTTAAAATGGTAATTTGGAATTTAACTTGACTTAGAATTATGAGATTTGGTTTTAAAAATGGAAATTTAAGTAAAAGAAAATAAAATGGAAATTAAGTTTTATTTGTGAAATGATAAATTAAATTAAAGTGTTAAGTGAATGCAAAGAATAGGAAAATTGTACACTTGGATTTAATAAGTGAAGTAATGGAAAATTTGATATTTATTTGTGAAACGTACTTTATAAAATCGCAAGTTAAAGGGTATTTAAATGACCATTTTAAAGTGGAAAAATATGATTTTTATACAATTAAAAAGGTTTAAATTGAAGATTTATTGTTTCTGAAATTCTAGTGTAAATCTGGAAATTCTTTTAGTAGCACTTCAGGAATGCTATCGTTTCTGAATAATAACTAAAATCTGAACTAAAGTGAATCTGTAGCACTTTGTAAGTGCTGTAGTTGCAGAAATGAACTAAAAGACTAAAATGAACTAAGGGCTATTACAGCACTTTGTAAGTGCTGTAGTCGCAGAAACTAAAGTTAAGCCCTGAAACTAATAACAGAGCTATTGTAGCACTTGTTAAGTGTTGCGGTTGGCTGAAATGTAATTTTTAATGTAATTGAACTAGTACAGCAGTTTGTAAAAGCTGTCTTTGCTGAATTGAATTGTTTTCAAATATAACTCACCGCAGCATTTTCTAAGTGTTGCGAAAAGCTGAAATTTCAATATTTAATGTATTTAAGTGAATAAATGAGTTCAGAAAAGGTTAAAATTTTGGGAATTTAATATTTGATTTGAAGGTATAATGACTTCACTTTTAATAATTCAAATGAATGGTTTTAATTCGTAATTTTAAACCATTTTTGAAATCTATAACCATGGGTACACTTCTCTATATGCCATTTTATTTCCTTGTGATTTATTTGGATGCACACCTTTAATTTGAGAGTGTGGCTAGTGGTGAGAGATTACTGCAGCTCTACGCTACCCTAGTCACATTAACACTGTTATTTGCATTGGTTTACTTTAATATGGATATTTCTATGATAGTGTTTATTACTGTTCAGTTTATGGTTTGACTGATCCTTAAAGGATGGGCGATCCCAAGCATCCTTTAAGTTATTGTGCATTGCTATTACAGTTCACTTGAGTTGGTTTACATTGTATAAGTATGTATGTCCTGACTCGAGTGTTTGTGTTTACTTCACGCTCGGGTCGGCCTGAGAATCACAGCTTTGGATTCACCTTCTGGAGCTAGAGATTTGTTGGAGCTTATTTGTCTATCGGATCATCGACTTCTATTCCAGTTATTTCCTATTCATTATTGTCTCTATATTACTGACTTATGTATCCTGACTTCTATTGTATCTGTTTTGTCTATGAGATTTTGTATATTAGAGTATGTTTATAGTAGCTTCATGAACTACTATGGTATTTTATTTCCAATGCGAGTTATTCTGATTTTCTGTGTCTGTGATTCTGTATTTGATTTTATTTGCTCCAAATTTTCTTGACAATCCACTGTTTTGAAGTATTCAAGTCTGACATGTGTGGATTTATTGTCGATTTGAATGGTCCAAAATAGTGGGATGTTACAGCAAGGGAGTGCAAATGTTACTTCATATATTCACCTTTCGACCAAGTCGAAGCCTAAGAGCAAGAGAAAAGAGCTCCAGCTAAACCTTTCGAAGGAGTCGAAGGGATGTTGCCATCAAAGTTTGGAAGCTTCAAGATCTTTCGAAGGCATCGAAAGGTTTCTCCTATCAATATCCAGAGAGCTCTTACCTTTCGAAGAAAATGAAGGAGTCAAAAGCACCCTTCTGCCCTCGTAAACAACCTTTCGACTAGTTAAAGACCTTTCGATTATGGTGAAGCCACACCTTCCGAAGACAATGAAGAATAGCTCTTTTAGCATACGCCAAACCATTCGAAACCAATGGTTTCGCCTTCATTCAAACTGCTAGAAAGTAAGTATTATCTGGAGCAACCCCTTCGAAAGCTATAGTAAGCCTTTCGAATCGGTCGAAACCAGTGTGGTCCAGGAAGGGTTCGCATCAGATAAGAAACAAGAGCATGGGCATAACCAACATCATCGAAACCAATGAATAAAGGCTAACGACAAAGTCGGAAGCACACACAATTATAAGGAGCATATATATGTATATATATATATATTAACTTTTGACGGCAAGAGACAAGGGGGCAAGGAAACAAGGTTGCTGCTATTGGTGAAAGGGAACAAGAGTAGGGGGAGACAGTGGTAGAAGGTAGGTAGAAAGGAAAAAATAAAAGTTGGCCGCTCTGTACTTGTATTGATTTTCGAATAGATTACGGCATCCCGCCCCACAATATCGCATCCGCATACAAGTCGAGAACAACAGAAAACAAAATACGATCGCGCACAACAATGTGACATGATCACAAAACAAGAATAAAACACACTAGTAACCAAGTTTTGTTGAATTTCAAAAATGCCAACGTTTGGCTTAAAATATATCAAACAAAAATTCGATTATTTTCCAAATTAAAAATAATGGAAATTTTTATAAATTGGGTTAAAAATACATCATCAAAAATCATACATTATTTGAGACACATATTTTATTATAAAAACCCCAAATCGAATATTTAAAACTAATTAAATATTCTAAAAATCAAAGTGATAAAATTCCGGGTTTTTGCAATAAACGTTTAAAAGAAAGGACAATTAAATTCAATTTTGTAAATCCAACCCCATGGGAAAAAATTCGATAAAATATTTTTGGAAAATTCCTTGAATTGTTTTGAATAAATTTTTCAAAGGACTTATTGGGAAGTTGTTGTTTTGAAAAAGTAAGAAAATTTGGAAAGTCATAATTAAAAATTAAAAATATTGAGTGTAAAGTTTCTGATTAAAATGGTTTTTGGTAAAAAGGATTTTTCATTTTTGAAATACTAGTTTAATATTGGTTGAGTCCAAAAGTTTTCGATTTTTAGGAAAAGGGATTCTTCATTTTAAAATAAATATAAAATAGAACGTAGGTTGGACTTGATGATTTTTCTTTTAATTCATAAATTTGGATATTCCTTTTTTTAAATTCTTTCTAAAAAGGGGAATAAATGGAAATGGAACTTAATTAAATTAAGGAATAGAGAATATAATGATAAGAATAACTAGGACAGGAGAAACATTTCCGTATAAGGAAAATACGGAGAATAATAGCTGAAGTAGGTGCCAATTAGTTAGGAGAAATATAAATAGAGGTAATATTTGGATATTTAGATAGAAATAGGATCAGTAATCTAGTTAGAAATTAATAGGATAGAAGTTATCCTTGTATACTCCACTTTTCATTATTTAAAGTTATAGAAGATGTCTTTCAAAAAAAATTTAACAATTAGATGGAATTAAACGGTGATAATTAATAAATGAGTTGGATAATTTTGTGAATGTTATAGGAAAAATCATTTCTGTGAGGATGAATTTTATGTATACATTTTTCTGTTTAGAACTTGTTTGAATAAGAATAAAACCCTATTGAATTTAAAATGGCAATGAAAGAGAAATAAATTGGGATTGATAAGAAAAGGATTGCGGAAGATTATAGGAGTTTAAATAAGACTTAAAAAAGTTATAAAAAGTATTTAGTTAAGTGACAATACATTTTGAGTAATAAAGCAATAGATGTTGATGTATATTTTGGGATAATATAACAACTCGAATTAAAATTTTGGCATGCATGTGGTCTACTAAAATAACTGTTTTGTAACTAGAAATATCTTTGAAATAATTAATGTCCAGAAAAGGAAAACCTGTTATTTTGAAATTCTATTGAAGTTATAATCTTTGTAATGGATTTAAATGGAGCTAAATTTGAAAAATAATAATAATATAACCTTGAAATGGTAGTCAATGAACTTTTCATAAGTATAGGCTATAATTTCATGGAGTAATAAATGCTGATTTTGAATTTAATGTAATAAGTTTATTTGTATAAAAACAATTATTGAAAATTATTTTGTATGTCGTAGAAGGTTTTTGAGAAATGAATTTATTTTGTTCCTTTATGGAACTAAGCAATTTTTGATTATAACAGTTGGTTTAATAATTGAGTTTTAAATGTTTTGAATTAAAAGTCCAGATTTAAAGAAATAAATCTCCGCTGTAGAAAATCCTTAAAAAGGAAAAGTTGGTTAGAAAAAGAAAAAAAATTCATGGCTTCTTTTTGAAACTATGCAATTTTTGAAATTTGACAAAAAGAGTTTTCAAGTTTATATTTTTAAAGATAAAGGTTTCGGATAAAGTACTTTATAATTGTGAAATTTTAGTTTTAAGAATGCCGACGACTAAACCAAAAAAAATTATGGACTAAATAGGGATCACTACCTAGGTAAGGTAGTGTAAAAGTTTTAAGATATGAATAAAATAGGAATAGTATGTACAGTCCAACCTGAAAGTTTTAAATTGGTCCCAAATATTTAACTATAGAATATTGGTAAAATTGTAAAGATATTCTAAATTTATAATTGGGTTGTAAGTTAGGTTACCCTAATTAACTTGAAATGTGAATTTCTATGTTTTGATTTATTTGGATCGGTTTCCATGTAATTTCCATAAATCTTCCTATTTCAAAATATGTTCAAAAGTGAGGCGTTTGAAATAATAAAGAATATACCAAAAAGGGAAAGAGAGGTATAAGGTATGGATACTCTTTTCTGTAGTTTACACTGTCTATTTCGTAAAAGAAAGGAATAATTCCTTGTAATTTCAAACGAAGCAAAAGTCTCACTTTGGTTAATTTATGGAAGTTATAACGAAAATCCATTTTAGAAGGATAGCTTTGGTAAATTAAAATATCAAAAGGAATGTTCTAGTTTAGAAATTATAAATAAGAAATTTATACACATGTATAACCGTGCTTAACCTATAAAAATAGAAATATATAAATAGTGTAATTTACGACTATATATGTATTAGTTAGTAATTGACGGATTAGGATTTATGAACATTAACTATAAATTTAACAGGCAATGAATTTGTGATTAATGGAAGAAATTAAATGGGGACAAATTTGGGAATTTAATATGGCAATTATGGAGGAATTAAATCGATATAACAAAGGGATTTTGAGAATGGTAAAAAGAAAAGGGATTAAATGAGGATTTATTAGGAATAGTCCAATTTTGACAATAATGATCAATTATTAAGGGTATATTAACTAAAGTAATGAATGGATCACATTTATTAGAAACCAAGAAGGAAAATTAAGGAAGATGAAGAATTAAGTGGAATGACATACTAAGAATGTTCATCTTGATTTAGTAATTGTGTATTAGGGCCCCAACATCGTTAATACTGGTTAATGATAAATGATAACTTCCAGCAAAATTTTCTTTTAGAGTTTTTAGGATTGTTATCGCTAGTTGTCTCATTTATGTTATAGGAAAAGCATATGATACGGTATAAGATGCAGATGGGATTAGACCGCCGGATAAATATATATATAGAGGAACAACATAAATAAGGAAATTTTATAAGGACACTTAACTAGCGATAAACTATTGGTAAGAGCGGAAGTTAATGAGGAAATTAGGTCGGTAACTAGAAATAAAGGATACTTTAATCCCAAAAAAATTAGGATTTTGGGGAAATAAAATTTAGGTTATAAAGAGACCATTCAAGGATGACACTTCACTCCGGAGGGGATAAGATAAATAGGAATATGAAGAAAATTTTCTATTGGACAGGGATGAAGAAGAAGGTGGCAGAATTTGCCACTACACGTTTGATGTGCCAAAAAGAAAATTGTAGAATTGATTAGGCAGCGAATGAATGCCACATAAGATCGCCCAAAATCCTATGCGGATAAGCGAAGAAAAGAGTTAGAATTTAAAGTAGAGGACATGGTTCCTCTCTTAAAAAGGTCGTGAGATTTGGAAAGTCGAGAAAGTTAGCACCAAAATTTGTTGGGCCTTTCCTAATTTTAGAAAGAATAGAAAGACTAGAAAGACTTTCTTATCGTGTTGAGCTACCAGATAAATTGGCAGGAGTCCATGACATTTTTTACGTTTCGCACTTAAGGAAATGCCTTCATAGCACAGCCACCATGGTAGAGCCTGATCAATTTAGGGACATTGAGATGGAGCTAATAGCATCTCGTGCCACCACATGCAGTGTGGAGCACGGAACTAGGAAACTCTACAATAAAGAAATTTGGCTGGTTCGAGTAGGGGAAAATTGGGTGGTAAGCACGAGGACTTCTCATACTAAGCTTTTCACTGGTGAACTTTTCTCTCCAAAATTAGGTTTTGGTTGCATCGTGGTTGCTAAATTGAATGGCGGGAGATGTTTGCTACACCTTACTATCACTTTTGCACTCATATAGAACACTTTTTGCATGATTAGGATGTTTGCATACATTTCTATATGTAACGACACTTGCACTCCCATTAGGGTTGAGCTCACCTATAATATGTCTACATACATAATCACATTGCACATTTGGTTGAGTAAATGATTGTGTAGATAACTTGGTTGTATAACATAGATGTTCATTGTGCATTACGCTGTCCTCCCCTTGAAAAGATTTCAAGGACGAAATCCATTTAATGGGGAGAATGTAACACCTCGTAAAAACTAATAAGAAATTAATTAAATAAGATAAAGCCAAAAATAGAAAATTTTCAAAATTTAGAATTTGATGATGGAAGTTATGTTGTTGCATTCGTGGTGGTTTTCTGATCAGTTTCCATTTATAATATATTGAAAACGGAGCTCAAACAGAAAAGTTATGGACGTTTAAAGTTTTTAGATTCAAAATAATTATGAATATAATTAAAATTCAAATAATTAAATAATTCCTAAATTTGGAATTTGACTGTTAACAGCAATTATACTTGGGTGTTAAGTAATCATTAAAAATTAACGTTAACGGTAATAGATTAATTAAGGAATATAATAAATAAAAAACTCCGGCAAGTAAATGGTTCCCAAAAACAAACGAATCGGTCCACCGGTGGAAGCTAGTGGCAGCTAGGGTTTTAACACTTTGAACGTCTGAATTTATATTATTTTAAAGTAACCTAAATCTGATGGTTCTGGTGCATTCTAACCACTATAAATAAGAGCCTAGCCCCTTCACTTTTATTCACAAATTATTTTGGAAACCCAGCGAAGCTCTATAACAACCCATCCCAGAAGAGGCCTAAATTTCGACCAAGAAAAGGCCCATCGAAACTTATATCCAATCTAAGGCAAGCTGTTGGTAGTAAAAAGAAATAACATTCCAAAGCCATAACTAAAATTTCAAAACTTACAGCGGATGGAACAAAGTATAATAGTAAAGTGTACCCATTTATTTCAAAACCATAAAAATGTCATAATACAAAATTCCATAAAAACCATAACATAGTATCTGTTACATAGGTACACATAAAGTATGTAATAAAAACAAATACTGCCACAAACCAAGCTTCTCTGTCTCTAAGCATCGTCATCGCAATCACTCCAACCTTAACCTGTGTTGTAATGAGGAGAAAGTTAGAACAATAAGTGTCTGGTGAATAAAAACCTCGAGTCTTATCTTTTTAGTACTTGGGCAGTATATTTCAAAATAAGAATATATCTACGAACATAAAACCATTAAAATAATTTAATACATCTTCATAAGGAAAGGAGGCGGGTCCAACCACTTAATATCTTCCATTCCAGAAGTAGATCCCATATCCCAATCATACGTCATAAATAGCTAATAATGTGAGAGACGGTACCTAAGCCACTTAATACTTCCTAGTGGAAAAAATACAGACCCCATCATTTAAGACCTATTTTCAGAAGCGTGCTCTTCAATGGTACTATCTAGTTGACATCATATGGAATTTCATAGGACACTTAATACTTCCAAGTGGAAAAAAAGCAGACCCCATCATTGAAGACCAATTTCCAAAAGCGGACCCCTATAGAGATACCACCTAACGTAACCCCTTGGTCAATTAATACGTCATCAGAGGAAAAAGGCGGGTCCAACCACTTAATACCTTAAACCCCGAAGAAGGCTCTTCGTCTTATGGCCCATACACATAATGACGTCTCACATTAGTCCGCTATTCATAAGAACTGGTTGCTAGATTAGTTGGGCAAATGTCCCCTACATAATTTGGAACTAACCTCGCGTTATTACAAATATTTATCATAAGGATATCTCACATCAATAAATGTGTACACAACTGCTAGTAGCCTCAAAGTGAAGGGCAGACTTCCGTCATGTAACTCTATTGACCTCGCATCCCTATGACTTAGCCATAAATTAATTACTACACACACACTCATCTCACCATTTCATAAATGAGGCCTTACAAGGAATCTTTCTTATTACGCCTCAAAATAATAATTAGGCTATATAAGAGTTTCCTCTTATTTTCACCTCAAAATCAATTACCTTCCTAATGGGGGAAATAAATGTTAATAAATTCCTAATTAATTACGTCATCTACGCAATAATTATAGGTTAATTACATAAAGAGAGATAAATAAATATTCAAGCCTAATAAGTTTTAAACGCAAGGATTTTACGCCCTAAACTAGCATTAAATGACAATTCTCTAACCAATTGTTATTACAAGTCTTTTTTCTTCAATTTCCCAAGATTTCATGGAATTCTAATGTCCAAAACAGGGAATAGATATTCATAATCAAAACTGCAATAACATACTTGTAAACAAAATAGAAACTCAATTTGTTACACCAATTCAATGGAATATCTTAAACAATAAGAATTGCAATCTAAACCCCATATTCCATTCAACTTCTCTTTTACAAAGAAATAGATAAGAATAAGTGGTGTGAACTATGAATAGAATTCATAATTTAAACCCCTTATTTTATTGAAGGATCACAATTTAAACCAAAAAAGGAGAGTGGAAAAGACTATGAAATTATCAAAGATTGCATAATCGAAACAAATTCCATCAAACTAATGTAAATAATTGGGAATCTCATCAAAGAATTGATGTAACAACCGGGATTTTTGTAATTTCAATTATCGTCAAAATGACGATTTAATTCAGTTGATAATTGTTATTGGAATTCGAATCGGATTTGAAATGTGAAAATTGTTTGATTGCAATTGAGATTTATTCGGGTAAAAATTCTTTAATAAAAATTGTTATTCGTGGTTAGAGCTGATATTGGGCTTCCCATTTTGTCTTGGCCTTCTCTATGGTAGCCGTGAAAATTTACTAAGGCTAAAACCCGTCCACCCTTTTCATTTTCCTCATTCGAGAAAACCTAAGCAAACAGTCGAAAGAAAGAAAAATGGTGGCGGCTCTCATCTTTCGTTCGCTCCTCTCCCCATTCACTGTCAAAAACCCTAATCTAAGCAATAGAGAAGAATGGAAGCCACGATTTCTTCGTTCGTTCGTTTTTCCAATTTAGGGCTTCGCAAAATCAAAGGCGTTGGCTTCTCTGCTCGATCAAATTCTAAGGGCTTCTGCCGATGGTTTCGTTCGCTTTCGTAATGCTACGACGTCGACTCCGCTAGGTTGCTCGCGGCTGCTTCTTCGAATAAGGTGAGTGAATCACCACTCACATCTAATTCAGAGTTACAGTTTTTGTTGTTTCTTAGTTTTCATGAGTTTTTTATTTCGGTTGGAAATTGTTGAAATTGAATTCGTTGGTGTTATCTGCCTTTGATTTTGACCGTGTTCGATTTCGTCGCTATGTCGATTTAAATGGTTGTAGATTCATATGTTCACCTCGGTCCATTACTGTTTTCGTGAACTTCAAATCCACTGTGAATTAAAGCTTTAGTTAGCCGGCCCCTGTGAGCTTCGTCTCTGGCCATCTTTTTGCCATTCCTTATCTGACTCATCAAGCATCGTTGTTTACTTACTTGTAGTTGCTGCACTGCCGTTTGTAGTTAATTGCTTTGAGTTGGTCCTGTCTGATTCGAGTCTTGATATACTTGTTTCACAGTATATTTAGTTGCCACATTATCTCGACTTTGTAAACACCTTGCTTGTGCTTGTCATTGATTCTGTCTGGTTGCACTTTGACGTTGTTTAAGTGTTCATCCTTGTAGTAGCATGCACTGTTCTCTGTTGTTGTCTGGACACTGCATTTTTGCAGTGCTTCATCCTGCACACCGCTACCTGTCTGCACTCAATTGTGAGATTTGTTCATCTGAACATGTTTGCATTTCATTTCCTGTAGTTATTCTGTAGCCACTGCAGTTTGATCTTCACCATTTATAATATTGCTGCATCATGTTGTATTGAACTTGATACTATTCCTGTTGAACTTCTTTCCAGTTTTCTCATCCTTGTTCATGTGCACTTGCGGTTGCATTTGTTGTAGATATTGGTGTTGCTTGAAATCTTCATACGAGTGATCTTTTGTAGCATTGAGTCGCACTGTTCTTTTGTTGGAATGACTTCGACATTGTCTATGCCTCTGTGCATTTTGTTATTGTTGAGTTTGTGATGTTGTCGACCTCACTGTGAATTCTGTGACTTCCCTGCAGTTTTCTCCATGTTGACTTCACTGTGAATTATGGTTTTGATTTTCTGTTTTTCCTTGGTCCATATTGTCGAACTCTGTTAAACTTGACCATTTCCATTCATTCTGACATCACCTCTGTTTCACTTGAACCTGTTCACTGTGTTGTACATGTATTTGAATCGTGTAGCTTGTATTCTCTGCTGCATATCAACTTGCTCATGTGCATTTTGATTCATGTAGATGATTCTGCATTATGTAGCTACTGTAGTACATTGGTTTAGGTTGCTGTGTTCATCACTGTTACATTGTTGTATTTTTGTCTTTAACTTGTGATGATCATCTGTCCATCACTGTAGTCTTTGTAGTTACTCTCTGTATACTTGAAACTGGACATGTGCATTTCTTTGTTGTTGCTGCTTGTTGCATGTGAGTTTGTTATCTTCCAATCTTTGCCATTTCAGTAGTTTGTGATGTTGGCATTTCACTGTGTCACTGTCCATATTTGTTTGTGACAGTCTCTGCATCCATGTTGATGTTTCGTATGTTGAAGCTTTGCATTGATATGCTTGTCATCTCTGAGTTCTTCCATGTTGATCTGTTGTGATATTGTTCTCTAGATCACTTCTAGTTGTACTGCTATTTGAAATGCAGTGCTTCATGTTGTAGCTTCTCTTGAGTTTCGTTCATCCCCACGGCATTGATATTGACTTCAAAATGTTGACATTAGTTACTTGAACTTTGGTAGTATTGCAGTGTTGTTTATATGCCACTGTGTACATCTTTGTTGAGTCTGGGCATTTTTGTTTTCCAGACTTGATACTTTTGCCCACTTCACTGCTTTCCTGTGTGTACTTGCTATCATGTTTACAATTTGTACATTCATGTTTTGAGGCTGTTTGCATGCAGTTGCTTTTCAAACATTTGTGTTGTTCTCACCCTTGAGTCGAACCCGATTTCGGGGGTTTGACCTTATGATCACTTATGACTTTCACTGTGCTTTTGTGTATCTCCTACGATAGTGGCGAGGCAGTACACGCGTGCGTGTACTGCAGCCCTATCAGATTTGACAGTTTTAAATTGAGGATTCGATCTGCTGAATTCTTTCGTTGGTTAAATTCAATATTTGATTTGTATTCTGATTTGGATTTGATGATTTATCGCTTAACACTATTTAGTGTTACATCTGCTGTTATCCAATTCTCGTATCGAGAGTTGGATATACGAGGTTTCTGTGACTGTCGTCTATTTGACTATCTGATTATTATCGCTACTATGCACTAATAACTGAGTTTGAATTAGACTGACCCGTGTATTATTTTCTTCTGAATGTAATACTCGGGTCAGACCCGAGTTATTCCAGGTTGTAGATTTTCTTCTTTGAGTTGCTGTTCAGGATATGAAGACTTTTCACATCTTCTGAAGTTGTCGGTGTCTTTTTGTAATAGTCGTGTCATTGTATAGAAAGATATGTATTCATGTATATTAGTCGATAATGTACTTGTATATATAACTTCTAGAGTCGACAGTTGTAGTTGTATCATATGTATTGTGTCAACTATGTATTAACTGACATCAGTTATATATATATGAGACTTTTGTTTTTATCTGTGTTCCGCATTTATATTATCTGTGTTATTGTTATATCTAATGTCCTAAACTATTATGAACCATCGTAGTTCGTTTTATACTAGTATTGGGTGTGTCGATGGGAGTAAATAAATAATATATGAAAAATAAAAAGTATATACCACTCCTATCGAGATAACTAATATTAGTGCAAGGTCAATTACGGATGGTCGCTCTTATCCAGCCTTATTCTTCGTAATAATAGACAGTATTCCTTTTAATACTCTTTGTTATTATGAGCATAGAGGTGGGGCGTCACAATTGACATATCAAATTAAAAGGAATTTTGAGGGCTTTATCTATCATATTTTTGAAATCCCAAAATCCCAAGGGCATACTCAAATCCAAAAGAAATACACTAAACAATTGCTGAAAAGAAATACTAAGGTTTCCACTCATAGATTAGCCTTAGCTTTCCTCAGTGGATTTGTAGCCTTTTGATTTCTTCCAGAATCTCTCTCTTTTGATATACACACACACAATAGGGAAGAGGTATATATATTCATTAGATTCAGAATAATTGGAGAAGAATAGGATAAGAATAGATTGCAGTAAGAAGAAACAAATATAAAATAAGTTGAATCCTTACCTAAATTCTCTACGGAGTTTCGTCATATTCCCTAAAATAATATGAATATAAAGGGGAGAGGATATGATTCTATTATAGGAGTTGAAACGCACCAGAACCGTAGGATGAAAGTAGGTAGGAAACGGGTAAATCTGTAGCGTACTACCGAATAAAACATTGCTTCAAACCCTAGTCGCCACTGGCAACTTTTGTTGCCAAGCAGTAGACCACCCTTGGGAGACCGCTCGACCACTACGGTCGACCGGTTGACCTATTCAGGTCACCTCTCCTTTTATTCAGGGGACGTTTATTTATTTCGGTTCTGTATTTTTTTATTCCATAATTAACTTTTTAACGTTAAATGTTTACTTAGCCCCCAAGCTAGTTTTTGAAATTTAAACCCTAAATCTGATTTCTCATTTGAATTTGAACTCAGACTAAATTAATTTAAATCTAAGAACTTCAAATGCTCATAACGTCTTTGTTTGAGCCCCAATTTCATCATATTATATATGGAAACGGATCAGAATTTCACCACGAACACAAAGGAATAACTTTCATGGTCAAATTCCAACTTTTATAAAATTCCATATTCAACCCTTATCTTATTTAATTCAACTTACTTTATATATTTATGGTTCATTTTACGGGGTGTTACATTCTTCCTCCTTAAAAAGGATTTCATCCTAAAATCTTCCAAGCGGCGAATAGCGTAACGTGCAATAACATCCATGTTATACAACCAAGTAATCTACACAACCATCTATTCAACCAACAGTGCAATGTGATTATGTACTGCAGACACAATAAAAAGAGCTCAATCCTAGCATGAGTGTGTAATCGTGTCAAGAAAGTATGTATGCAAATACCTTAAACTTGCATAAAAATTTCTACATGAGTGTAAAGTGGTTGTGAAAAAGTGTAGCAACCATCTCCTATCATCCAATCTAGCAATCACAATGCAACTAAAATCCTAATTTTTGAGAGAAAATTTTCCAGAGAAAGATTTTGGACGAAGAGTCCTCATGCCTCAAATCATATTTTCTCGCCATCATACTCAAACTAATCTAATTCTTTGTTGCAGAGCCTCCGAGTTCCATGCTCTACGATGCACGTAGTGGCATGGAATGCTATTGGCTCCGTCTTAAAATCCCCTGATTGATAGGCTCTATAACAATTGTTATGCTACGAAGGTATTTTCTAAAATGCAAAAGTGTCATGGACCACGTCCAACATAAAAGTTTTCTTGTTTTTCCCACATTAGGAAAAGGCCCAATAAATCTAGTGCCTACTTTCCAACTGTCCAAATCGTACGCTGCCCAATCAATTCTTGTTTCCCAACGTCTCATAATACAAATCTGGTCCGAGTAGAATTTGTCGGTGGTTTCCCACCCACAATTTGACGATTTGCATGGCCTTCCAAAAAAATACTTCAAGGATGCCATACTAATTTTCCATTGATGATTACAATTCTACTGAATTCTAATAAGGGTAAGTGCTACTCCTAATGTCCTCCAAACTCCAAGATGCAAGCTCTCAACAAATTCTCCAAGTTCCAGTCCATTCCTTCAGTTTGTCCATCGGTCTTCAGTCGGTAAGCAATGCTCTGATTTAAAGAAGTTCCTAAAGCTACTAGCAAACCCCTCCAAATTTGCTAGTAAACTGAGGGTTACTAAAACACCTCACACCCCTTAGTATACCCAAGAAGGGCACATCAAAGGATATGGTGCGTTATAGGTATAGCTAAAGCACCATGGAGACTAAGATTCACAAGACAAATAAGTAAAACCAGTGGAAACATTTAAATAATAACTCGTCATTTAAAATTAAACTTCATTTCGAAATAAATCATAAAAACATGACATGTCTCAAAATAGCTTAAATTCATGTCTCATGAAAAATACACCTTAGTCTTACATACTCAGAGTGCAAAAATAACAACAATAATAATCATAATAATCATAACCCCTCTCACAAGTGCCAAATCCATCATAAGCAAAATGAAAAAGATGAAAAGCAGAAGAATACATCTGAAACGAGAAAGCCTCGGAAATGAATCTCCAAGCAACCTGAATCAACCCAACTCTGCTGGCCTATTAAGGGGGAAAAAGGGAAATAGAGGAGTGGGTCAAAGAATAAGTCTGGTGAGTGAAAGTAATTACTAATATTTCTAAGCAAGATAAAGATAATAGATTAAACAATAGTTCTAGCATGAAAGGAAAATACAGAAAAGATAAAACTAGGGTGAAATACTGTTTCTGATTCTGTTTGACCGTTTGCTTAGATTGTTTGATTTGATTGTTTGCACTTGTCTTAAACTGTTGTGATTAGGCTAAAAACCCTAATTCTATCTCATCTGCAACTTGATTAGGCTGAAATCCTAATTCTACCCGTTGATCGGCCTATTCTATCTCTGTTGTGCCACCGTGAACCAATCCTGTTGGTCATAGAAAAAGACACCTCTTTAGCGCTTAGGACGCAGTAGTGAATTATTTACCCTAATCGATGTCGCACGCTCGGTCATCGTCGGTACACACTAACTGTCGCCCCCTATTCGTCCCCGAAATCTCCAAGGATAGAAGAATGAAATAAATATTTTCATCCAAATTCCACAACCATGTATTCAACCATCATCCATAATATCCATTGTCTTTAAGCTTTCTAATGCAATTTATGATATATGCAATAGTGTAGTGTTAATGTCCCTAACTAATACAAAAAATTAGGCGGTCTACTGATTCAGTCGACCTCCTTTTTACGCAATCATGTATGTTCCATGTATCCAAATGAATGCAAATTTCCTAATGATAACTGATAGTTCTATATGCGTGCTACAATCATCATCCAAATGCAAGAATCATATGATAATCACTCATTATAGCAACCATGGAAATAAAAATGCAAGTGCACACACATCCATATGCATATGCTTTAGTGACCTTGTTAGGCCGATCCCTAAGAGATAATAGTGCCTAGTGTGTATATGCGTCCATTAGCATCCACTAGCAAAGACTTGCAACCACTAACGTCCAACATACATAACATGTTCTAGTAACATGTTTACATTCAGTCCTACCATCCATAGGTTAAACCCTAAGATCTACCCTCCTAAAGGATACTAAAGGAAAGAACCTATTCAAAACTAAAGATGGAAATAGGAAATTCATGACGTACCATTGAAAAGATGCGGATCAGAGGTACGTATTTTCTCCTCAGCCTCCTACGTAGCGTCCTCAATTCTATCTCCCTACTGCACCTTAACCAAAGGGATTTCTTTATTCCTAAACTTCTTGATATCATGTCCTACGATCTTGGTAGGAATGCGACGAACCGATGCTTCTCTCTCCACTTCAACTTCCTCAAGTTGGCTAGGTTCCACAACCTCTGTTGAATCATGTAAGAACTTTCTCGAGTGCGAAACATGAAAAACATCATGAACTCCCGCGAGCCTCCATGGCAGCTTTATTCGATACACCATCTTCCTTACCCTTTCCATAATGGGGAACGGTCCTACGTATCTGGAAGCAAGTTTCCCATTTGATCCAAACCTCACTACCTTTCTTAGCCGAGACACCTTAATGAAAACCAAATCTCCTACCTCGAACTCAATATCCCTTCTCCACTTATCTGTATAGGATTTCAGTCTATCTTATGTAGAATATGCTAGTGTATGATTTTTGTTTGATGATAATAAACATGTATATATATTCGTTTAAATGTATTTGTTGTTGTACTATTTTATTTTTCACATAATTAAATAAATATTTATTGAATAAAATAAATAACATGGAATTCATATTTAAACAAATATTTTATTCAAACAACAAATATTTTATTACAAATTCAAATAGTACAAATTTGAGCTCTCACTACATTTACACATTTTCAATTACAATACAATTTCAATTACAACACAATTTTCAATTTACAATTTTCACCTCACTACATATTCACTCTCACTCGTATTTGATCTTCAACTCTATTCCAGCTTGTATCCAGCATCCGAGCTATTTGTAAAATAAACACCGACGCAGTAAAATTGAAAGAGAAATATTTTGCAGTTCACAATGAAGTGTGTGTTTTGAAAATATTATTTGCCTCGGTTATTTGGGTTGTTCGTCGTCATTTTTGTTAATTCATCTTACACGAACAACTTGTGACATGCACAGTGTATCACTGTACATGCCACAAGGTCGTGCACACCGATATACACTTGCTTGTTAAAATCGCAGGGAAAGGTGAGCACAAGGTCAAACCCAAGCAAAAGCTGGATTCAACTCGGGTGCAATATAAAAACAAAACATCACGGAATGCACAAGTACAAGAATGCAAACCATGGAACAAAAAGCAAATGAACAGTATAGACTCATATACAAAGTGCAGACCAACCATGTGCAACCATAGCAACCAGCACAATGCAGATCAGAGCATGTGGAACCACACATAAAGCAACGACCAACATACATAAAGATACACATGTATGCATATATACATACACATGTCAGTTCAGTACACATGAAGTCTCAAATCAAGACATTTACAAAGGATAATGCATGTATGAGCAAGCAGTTCACATATGTTTATAGTGAATGCAACCAGAGCACTTGAAGTTCAGTGGCAACCAAACAAGAATGAAGCAAACAGCAATACAAAGCAATCAAACAAGGTCACGCACCAGCATGAATGGTCAAAGCAGTGTGAACATACATATATACATAAAGACCAAACCAGTTCATAAAATGTACAAGTTCAATGCATATGGTCAGGAGCAATGAATCAAGCTACAGGCAAGACTACAACAACACAGTTGTGAACACAAAGAAGCAGATCATTGGAGATCAATATGAATGCAAGCACTCAAGTAAATAGATCAGTGAAAGGCTAAAAGGACATGAACGCATATTAGATCAGAACCAAAGTGTACCAGACCAAAATATACAAGGAACCATAGGCCAGTCAGCATTAACATAAATACAAGGCAACAAACACAGTCAGTCTCAACATATATATGACATTCAAGTGCAAGAAGACACTAAACTGAATTAAGCAAGCAGTTCAAAATAAAGTTCTCTAAATCAATGCAGACCTCAATGAGACCAGAACATGCATATATACATACATATATGTATGTATATACATGGAGAAAACAGTTAAAATGTCTTAAAACAGTGTAGCAGTTTACATGTGTTTATATGTTTGCAGTAAAAACAGTTGCAAGTCGTAGTTCAAAGTAAAGGAGCAGTTTTAAAAAAGAAATGACCAAGCCGTGGATAATTATCAGCTATAAGTTGAATAAAGTCACTGATATTGCAGTGAATTCAATCAGAGGTCACATGTTGATAACGCGATGAACAAGTCATAGCAGAAAGGAACGGAACCAATACAATGCAAGCTGATTTCAAAATGAACAAGTCAAGTTTATCTTAAATATTCAAATGCCGAAGTCATAGGAACCGACTCAAAGCAATTCATTCAAATTCGAATTCATCAGAGCTATCTTCGATCAATGGAATAAGTTAGCAGTCACAAGACCATATGATCAAAAAATCAACGCAAGTGATAAAAACATGAAAAACTCAAACGAAAATATACGGACAAAAATTTAGGGTTTTACTCCCTATAAATCCAACCCAATTCATCATCAGCAAAGACAAGATTTGAGTTTGAGACAAAAATCCAGAGAGCATACTTTAACAAATCGAAAACAAATTTATAACTTGAATCAAAGTCGAGAACTAAAAGGGCAAAACTCACATACCAATTATCAACAGTCAAGCTCGACAAAATTGAAGCAGCCGCAAGCTATCAAAGCCAGGAGTCGATTAACGAAACCAATCAAAGCAAAATAATCTCTTCAATTGATCGATTATCAAGCAGTGGTTTCAATTTAGAAAAAACCCTAATTCCAGAATGAAAAGAAACGAGGCGGCCACAAGAATGAAAGAGGGAAGACTGTCTTCACATTAATTTTAACTTGGGCCGATTTAATTGTATTGGGCTTCAAATATAAAAATAGGGTTTTGTTTAGTTTTTAATTTTCATTTCTAATTTTCCTTTTAAATTGTATAACTTTCTAGTTGTGTAACTAGGTACAAACTACGGGGCGTAGTATGAGAATTCGCAACTTAGTGGCTGAGTTGTTGCAGGGTTTTGAGCTTAGAGTTAGATTAGTCAAGTTAGCGGGTGTCGCAAGTTTATGTGTGTAAGCGTTTGACTACTTAATTTCTAGTAGAAACCTTGGGGGTAGCACGTAGCAGGTTAATGCAGAAGCTGGGTAAATCTGTGTGTGATCTCTACTACATTATTTTCTGTTTATATTATTATTTCCGCATTAATTTTTAGTATCACCCTATTCACCCCCCCTAGGGTGAAATCGATCCTACATCTTGGGCCGTCTTCATTCTTCTTCTAATCAATTCGATCCTTTCAGAAGTCTCTCTAACCATGTCAGGACCAAGTAGCAATCTTTATGTAGACTCCAACGAACAAGAAGGCGTCTTGCAAGGTCTTCCATAAAGGGCTTCAAAAGGAGCCATCCCAATGCTAGCCTAAAAACTATTGTTATAAACGAATTCCACTAAAGGAAGATGCTCCTCCCAAGTCCCTCCAAAATCAAGAATGCACATCCTCAACCGTTTGGCCATCTGTTTGAGAGTGATAGGCCATACTCAATCTAAGCTGTGTACCTAAAGCCCCTTGCAAGCTCCTCCAAAACTTGCTAGTAAAAATAAGGTCTATGTCGCTCATTATGCTAGAGGAAACTACATGAAGTCGGACTATCTCACGAACGTATATGGATGCCAAATAAGGTGTTGTCCTCTTACTCTGGACCGGAATGAAGTGGGCGCTCTTAGTCAAACGATCTACAATCACCCAAATACTGGTATTCCCCTTCCTAGATCGAGGTAAACCATCTATGAAATCCATCGAAACACTATCCTACTTCCATTCGGGTACATCCAATGGTTGAAGCAATCCGCTAGGCCTTTGCTGCTCCGCCTTAACTCTTTGGCACACAAGACACTTAGCCACAAACTTTGCTACATCTTTCTTCATGTCACTATAATAAAACACTCTCTTCATGTCCCTATACATCTTTTCACCGCCTGAATGCATAGTCATCCGAGAATGGTGTGCCTCTGCTAGAACTGCTCTCATCAAATCACCAGTGCGGGGAACACAAAGTCTTCCATCTCTCCTTAGCCACCCTTTACCATCGATGGAATAGCGTTGGAGATGTCTAGAGACCCCTCGTTTGCTAATCCTATCCAGAATATTCACAAGCTCTGAATCTTCTCGCTGCCTCGAGCCAATCTGATCTATAAGGGTGGGCTTAACCTCAAGTGCTGCCAATAATCCAGGGGTAATGTTCGTAGAGGGATTAAAATCAAAGGTGGAAATAAACTCTAGGCACTTCCACTCCACGAACATCGGACTAAGGGTTGCTCTCTTCCTACTTAACGCATCTGCAACCACGTTCCCTTTAACAGAGGTGTAAGATATCTCAAAGTCGTATGATGCCAAAAACTCCATCCAACGTTGCTGCCTCAAGTTTAAATCCTTTTGTGAGAACAGGTACTTCAATGATTTATGGTCAGTGAAAAGCTCGAACCTCTCTCCTAGTAGGTAATTTCTCCAAGACTTGAGCGCGAAAACAATAGCAGCTAGCTCCAAATCATGGGTGGGGTAATTCTTCTCATGAGTTCTCAACTGTCTACTCCCATAGCATACTACCCTCCCCTCTTGCATCAATACTGCTCCAAGGCCAGTCCCACATACATCAGTGTATACTGTAAAAGGCTTAGCTCCGTCGGGTGAAACTAACATTGGCGCACTAGTAAGGGCTCTCTTTAGCATCGTGAAGGAATCCTCACAATCCATGTCCCATACGAATGTCGCATTCTTCTTAGTGAGGCGAGTAAGCGGTGCTAAAATCTTAGCGAAATCTCTGATAAACTTCCTATAATAACCAGCTAAACCTAGGAAGCTTCTAACTTCGGTAGCGTTCTTGGGGGCCTTCCAATCATGTACTGCCACTATCTTAGCGGGATCCACAGCTAAACCCTCTCTTGAGACTACATGCCCCAAGAAACGCACCTCCTTACGTCAAAAGTGACACTTCAAGAATTTTTCTTTCAACTGATGAACACGAAGTGTACGAAGAACCTCCTTGATATGAATAGCATGCTCCTCCATACTCTTGGAAAACACCAGAATGAAGTCAATAAACACTACAATGAACTAAATTAGGACATCTCGAAAAACACGACTCATCAGATCTACAAAATAGGCTGGGGCATTGGTCAGCCCAAACGGCATAACCAACCACTCAAAGAATCCATTGGGTGTCCTATATGTTGTCTTATCGATGCTATCATCAGCGACCCTAAGCTGATGAAATACATTGGCTAAGTCAAGCTGAGAAAATACTGAAGAGCCAACCAACTGATCGAAAAGATCGTCTATCCTAAGAAGTGGGTAACGGTTATTCTTCTTGAGCTTATTCAACTCTCTAAAATCTACGCAAAGTCGAAGGAAATCATCCGCCTTTGTAGCGAAGATGACTGGCGCTCCCCACTCAGATATGCTCCAAATGATGAAGCCTTTCTCTAATAGCTCACCAATCTAGTTACTTAACTCCTTCCTCTCCCTAGGAGTCGTATGTCTCACGGGAAATGCCACTGGCTTAGCATTGTCATTTAGATAGATCCTAAAGTCGATCTCTCTCTTAGGGGGTAGTCCTCTAACCTACTCAGAAACGTCTGGGAAATCTCTAACAACTGGAACTGAATCTAACTCTCCTAATGATGAATCAAGGGAATAAAGGAGCTCAACATGACTGACCCCTGTCGGTCGCAAGAAAGCTCGAGAGTCCTTCTGCTACATGTCTCTAGTATGACGACTCTCCTCTCGCAGTCTAATATCGCACCATAAGTGGACAACTAGTCCATCCCCAAAATCATCACATATCCTAAAAATCCCAGTACGTAGGCGTCACAATCAAACTCTACGCCTAGTATAAAAATTTTCAAACCCCTACAAATCATGGATAAATGTGTCGATCCTCCTACGGGGTTTGAAACAACTATAGGGTCTACTACTAGAGAAATATCTAAGTGCAAACAATCAACCAAGGAACTAGAAATGAAAGAATGCGATGCTCCGGAGTCAAAAAAAGTCCAAATAGGAAAATCCAAAATAGAGATCAAACCTTCTATAGAGACTTTTCTACCTCGATCTGATCCACTACTATAAGGTGTTGCATCCAAAGCCTGTACTTGCGCCGTAGGTGCGCCTGCTCTCTACCCGGTCTTCTGAGGACAAGCTCTACTAAAGTGTCCAGGCTGCCCACAGTTGTAACACCTCCCCTTCATCGTGTGCTTCTTACAGTCCTTTGTGAAATGCCCAACCAATCCACAACTATGACATTTTTTCGCCTTTCTTGATCTGTCCCTTTTGAGGTCCTCCTCCTTTCTTCTTGTCCTTCTTATTCTTCCACCACTGCTTCTTAGAGTTTTTTGATTTAGGAACCTCCTTAACCTCTACTTTCTTAGCAATATCTGATATGAGAGCCATTTCCACAAGTGATTCGTACATCACTCCCATAGGTACATGTGTCAACGCCAACCCTTGGAGGGGCTGGTTCAAACCCTTAGCAAACTTGGTGGCCTTCTTATGCGGTGTATTAACAAGCTCCATCTCGAACCGCGATAACTCATTAAACTGATTTATATACTCTTTCACCGAAAGACTCCCTTACTTCAGACTAATGAACTTCTCCAACTACATGCTTTCCCCGGCTTGCGACAAGAACTTTCTCTCAAACCTTTCCCAAAATCCAAACCAACCAATGTCTATACCCTCCATCTCTAAAATCTCCCACCAGTAAGAAGCCTCTCCTTTCCGCTGCCAAGATGCAAGCTGAACTCTCTGTCGGTCCTCCAATCCTAACAGCCCAAATATCCGCTCTGTATTCCTCAACCAAGCTCGTGCCTCTATGAAATCCTCCATGCCAGAAAACGTCTTGCCTCCTAGACTAGCGAAGTCCTTGCATAGCTTAGAAAAATTGGTTGTTGCAGGTGGATTAATGGGATCTCCACCCGCCGGTGCTGCATTGAGAGCTTGCCCTTGCACCTCTGGTGCCGTCGCTTAGAGGTATCTACGGAACCAGCCAGGGACTTGGACACCCTTTGGAAGATTTGGAGCGTCCTCCATTCTATGCAAAGAAAAGAAAATTTAGGCTCGAAGAATCAAAAGATGGTTGAACTGGACTTTGAGGGGATTTTTATAAAACACTATCTTATACTTGAAAACTATTTCTAAGAGTTTCTTTCTGAAAAATAGTTTGAAAATATGTTACCATTGAAAAATACTTTACTTTTAAAACAAGTTTTTTTTAGGAATCCTGTAACCTTAGACTCAAGTACCAAATGAAACACCCCCACACCCCTTAGTATACCCAAGAAGGGCACACCAAAGGATATGGTGCTTTATAGGTATAGCTAAAGCATCACAGAGACTAAGATTCACAAGAAAATTAAGTGAAAATAGCGGAAACATTTAAATAATAACTTGTCATTCAATATTAAACTTCATTTCAAAATAAATCATAAAAACATGATATGTCTCAAAATAGCTCAAATTCATGTCTCATGAAAAATACATCTTAGTCTTACATAATCAGAGTGCAAAAGTAACAATAATAATAATCATAATCCCTCTCACAAGTGCCAAATCCATCATAAGCAAAACAAAAATGATGAAAAGAAGAAGAATACATCTGAAATGAGAAAGCTCCGAAAATGAATCTCCAAGCAACCTAAATCAACTCAACTCTACTGGCCTATTAGGGGGAAAGGGGAAATAGAGGAGAGGGTCAGACAATAAGTCTGGTGAGTGAAAGTAATTACTAGCATTTCTAAGCAAGATAAAGATAATAGACTAAGAAATAGTTCTAGCATGAAAGGAAAATACAGAAAAGATAAAACTGGGGTAAAATACCTTTTTTGATTCTGTTTGACCGTTTTCTTAGATTGTTTGATTTGATTGTTTGCACTTGTCATAAACTGCTGTAATTAGGCTGAAAACCCTAATCATATCTCATCTGCTAACTTAATTAGGCTGAAATCCTAATTCTACCATTTGATCGGCTTATTCTATCTCTGTTGTGCCACTATGAACCAATCATGTTAGTTATAGCAAAAGACACCTCTTTAGCGCTTATGATGCAGTAGCGAATTATTTACCCTAATCGATGCCGCACGCTCGGTCATTGCCGGTACACACTAACTATCGCCCCCTATTTGACCCTTTATTTACCGTAATCAGCATAAGCGTGCCCAACCTCACCTAACTGTTGTGAGACCATCAGTCCTAAACTTGAAAGGGAATGCTGCCCAGCCTCACCTAACTGTTGTGAGACCATCAGTCCTAGACCTAAAAGGGAATGCTGCCAGTACTGGTCCTAACAAATAATCTTCTAGTTTTGCACCCTTGCCCAAATCCCCAGATTTGAGCCTCTATCTATTGGCCACTTATTTACCCTAATCAGCATAAGCATGTCCCAGCCTCACCTACTATTGTGAGACCATCAATCCTAGATCTAAAAGGGAATGATGCCGGTACGTGCCCTACTTCTATATTTGCTTATTAACTTAATCTGAGTTTTAAAATAAGCCTTTTCTATTATTTCTTTCTTTGTTATATTTGCTTATTAACTTAATCCAAGATCTAAGTTTTAAAATAAGCCTCTTTTGTTATTTTTTTTCTAATTATAACCTACGTGTTATATTTGTTCTTACAACTGTTACTCTTCTATTTTCTCTTTTTAGTTATAACTACTAGTTATAATCATACTTGCAAATATCTTAAATTAGCCTATTTCAGATTGTCTCTATTTTATTTCAGTTTTTCTTATTTTATATCTGATTTATTTAAATTTAGTGTTTTTCTATTTTAATCCATATTAGCGAATTCTTCTCTTTTTAAGTTATTCGTGTAAAAAAGGATTAAATCTCTAGAAAAATAAACTAACATTTACAGGCTAAATTTCAGTTTAAAACAGATGTAAATAACTGTAAATAGTTGCGAATAACTGTAAATAATTGCAAATAGCTGAATAAAATAGACTGGAAAGAACTTATGAAATTTACTTAAAAATAGACTGTAAATAAACTTACATAAAAATTGTCTCAAAATTGTAGAAAAACTACAACTATTGAGAACCCTATTATTTTAAATTACTTAAAAATCTAAAATAATTACAAAACACTCACTTGTGGTCCTTAACTCTATTCCTTGGCCTTCCCGGATCCACTTCTAGGGCGTAGAATATTTTTATTAAAAAGATCTTCTCCCTAGAAAAAATTTCTATTTAGGGTTCAGCCTCAGGCAATGAACCCAATTGGAAAAAATCTGAATGAGAAAAATAGCTAGGTCTAGGGTCTTATTTATAGTGTGACTTAGGGATCTTAGACTGTCGGATTTGAAGATTAAATCTGGTGCAACCACATCATAGGCTCGCTTGGAACCGTCGGATGCAGCTAATAACGCACGAGATTTGACGGAAATTGCAAAATAGGTTGTTCAGCTCGTACTTGGAAGAAATAACATCCAGCTGTTTTGGTGGGTCGACCTAGCTTCATTGGGGATCGACCTATAAGTCAACCCAACCTTTGCATGGGTCGACCCCTATGGGGTATATTATTATTTTTTTCGTTTTTGTCTGATTCTTATTTCTCTCGTAACTTCTTCATACTAGCTCGGATTTCGACAAGTTATATATGGAAATTGATCAGAAAATTGCCACGTACTCAATGATGCAACTTTCGTAACTCGATTCTAACAATTTCACAAACTTATTTTATTATTAATTTGATTCGTTACTTAATTATTATAGCTTAAATTTTGGGTTGTTATAGTTACTAACGATGCAAAGCGCAACTCCATAAAGATGTGTTGGAGTGCTATAGTTCCACTGCTTCTAACAGAAAATTTCTTCCACCCTCTTCTTAATCCTTGATCAATAGGAAATTCCATTCTCATTCCTATACATTTTTTCATTTCCTTGCATGGTGGCATTTTGTGAGCTAAATCCTTTATGTTTCCCAAAATCTAAAGTTTTGAGATTGAAACATTTACTCACTTTAGGTTGATAACCTAATTTCCACATTAACTTCCAGTTTTACCTATGGTCTATCGCTAGTTAAGTGTTCCCATAAAATTTCCTTATTTACTTTGCTTTCCAACATATATCAAGTGGTTTAAATCCCATTCATAAAGTCTACACAGGAATAAAATGGGAATATATCTTTTACCGCATCATCCACTTTTCTAATAACTAAGACAGCTACCTAGCGACTATAACCCAAGGACTCCAAAAGAAAATTTTACTTGAAGTTGCCATTTATTGTTAGTTAATATAAATGGTGTTGAGGTCCTAACATTCCTTTCAAAATTAAGATGGGCTATCTTTAACATTTCATTCTGTTGCCACCCATTTTCCTAATTTCCCATTTTTCCGTCTTCCATAAATGTGGTCGATTTATTGCTTCAATTAATATCCATAACAACTGATCATTACTGTCAGAATTGGATCATTTCCAATTAATCCTTCTTCAATCTTTTTAACCTTCTTCAGGTTTCCAAAATCCTTCATTACTCAAATTTCTTTCTTCCACAAATGCAATATCAAATTTCCTTAATCAGTCCTCCTCAAGATTACTTTTCCTCTCATTGATTACAAATTTGTTGCCCGTTAAATTTGTAATTAACAACCATAAATCCTAGTCCATCAATTACTAACTAATACGCATATAGTCGTAATCTATGCTATATATATATATATATATATATATTCTTGTCGTTTAGCATAGCTGTACGATATCTATATCTAACTACTAATTCTACAACTAGAATACTCATTTCTGTATTTTAATTCATCGAAGCTATCCTTCCAAATTAGATTATTGTCATAAATTTACCACAATTAAGATTTTTGCTTTGTTTGAAATTACAAGGAATCATTTCTTTTCTTATTATTGAAACAGACGGTGTAAGCTATGAAAAGGAATATCCATCTCTTACACATCTCTTTCCTTTTTAGTGTATTCCTTGTTACTTCAAACAATGCACTTTTTCATGTATTTTTGAATTGGATAATTTATTAAAATTACATGAAAATCGCCCCAAAATTAAAATATAGAAATTCATATTCTATGGGCAACCTAATTCACAACCTAATTACAGATCTTTTGAATACCTTTACACTTTACCAACTTCTTCAAATAGAGGTTTGGGACTGACTTCAACTTTCCAGATCATGTTGTACATTCTATTTCTATTTTACTCGTATCCTAAAAAACTTTAGTCTATCCTACCTAGGTCATGATCCGTATCTACTCCATAAAATTTTATAAAATCATAACTTATGCATACAAAATGAAATATCTTCACACAAATAAACTTATTTAAAAAAAAGTATTTATTATTTCATTTATTACAATACTCAAAACATAAAGTATCAAATTCAATATCTCCATCTTTGAAAATGAAAACTTTATTAAAAACTTTTATCAAAGATTCAAAATTCCTTTGTTCTCAAATAGGAATAAAATTATCTTCCTTTTTAAAACTTTCTTTTTCAAAACTTTTTCTTAAAAGTTAGACTTTCTAATTTATGACATTCAAAATTCTCTTGGTTTTTCGAAAAGGAACTTATGAAAAACTTTCCTTTTCAATGGCTTACTAAAATAAGGATTACTCCTTTTTGAAAATAGGAATTTTAACAGAAAAGATTCAAAACGTAATTATCTTTCCAAAATAATATGTTAAACCATTTTTGTTTCAAAGAGCTTCATAGCTACAAGAATTATCAATTACAAAATAGTAAATTTTCACAACCATCATTTCAAAATAACAGTTATTTCCTTCTAAAGCATACAATAATATTTATTACCTTATTACTCAAACAATACTATTATTTGATGAAATATATCTCGTAACTTTGCTAAAAAACTCTTAAAATCTCTTGCAACACTTTTCCTTATCAAATCCAATATTATTATTCAAATAACTTTTTTATTCAAATTAGGAAAACATATAAAATTCTCATCTTTACATAAATGCTTCTCCTTATACAAAAACATTTAACTTATTTATCAATTATCATTTATGTCCAATCAATAGTCAATGATTCCTTTTATAACTTTATACGATAACAAAAAATAGATGCAGTAAACAAAGGTAACTTCTACCTTACTCTATTCTCCTTTCAATATCTTATCTACCGGAATCAATAATTCTATTATTACTTAAATTTCGGCCATCATTCTCTTCATTGCCTTATATGGGAATGCTCTCCTTCCAATACTATCAGACATTCCTTTCTTTCTATATTATATTCCCCTATCCTAAAATAAGTGTTATTTCTATCTATAAACCCCTAAAAAGAGTTCTAAAAAAGAACTTTTAGGTTTATAAATAGGGAAAAATAGAAGGAACAAAGAACCAAAAATTGAAATCTTTTCAATCAAATTAAAAAGGTTAACGATGAAAACTTTTCAAGGCATTAATTTACAATTCCACCATTTCGTCTTAAAGAAACTCACCGCTTTTAAAAATTGCATTACCTTTCCAAACTTTTCCAAAACTAATGCTGGTATATTTTCAAAGTTATTTAGAACCATAATTATATTTCTAAAAATTTCCAGCCCTCTAAGAAGTTATAGAGGAAAGAACTTTCAAATTTATTACATAGGAAATATAACATAGAAAAATAGAAGAATACAAAATCCAATGAAATTTTAAATTGAGAAGTTAATAAACGGAAACTTTTTTTTAGCTTTTCGAATCACTAAATTTTTAAATTAAAATCACCTACCAAAAATGTTTCACCGCCCTTTTTAAATATACAACCTCTTTTCAAACTTTTTACAAAACAAATGGTGGCATTAAAAGTCATCTAAAATCGCTTTTTATCAAAAATTTCTCACTTATGAGATTTTCATTTCAAAATATTTGGAAAGGCTCTTTCAAAATTTTCAAGGGGTTTTCATAGAAACTTTTTTATCAAATTATGTCCCAAAAGGTAAAAGTAAAATTTGTTCTTTCTTTTAAATCTTTGTACTCTATTCTTTAAAATTTTAATTTCCTCCTTGTGGTGATAAATGTATTCCTTCTTACGGAAGTTTGCTCCTTTCCTTACTTCCATGTTTTATTAATACATAAAACCTTCTTTTGTTACCTCCATAAATGTTAATTTGTTCATATTAATTGTCAACCTAACGGACGTTTCCTTAAGGTCATTTATTTCCTATCAACCTTTCCATCTATGGTCACCCCTATTATTAAATATGTCTATAGGGTCCACAATGATAAGGAAGACTAGGTCCTATCAAGGAGTTAATTATCTAGCTTCTAGGGTGCTTCCATAAGTTGAGGTTATGCTCTCCCTATTTTGCTCCTAAAGATATGATCTCTGCTCCACGAGTTACCAGAGTTAGAGTATAAATTATCTCTATTTATTCTTCTAACTCATAGCCGCCTTGCCTATCCCTTCGGAATATGGTCGCAACTTATTTTTAGTTGGAATCTATAGAGTTAGGCATAAATTCAAAAATAAGTATATATATAGTATGAGCTTTAGAAAAATATTTTGAAAAACATTTTCAAAAATAAAAAATACGTCACTCATACATATAATATACTTTCCTCGTTGATTGGAACCTAGGCTCTAATACCAAATGGAACAACCCACCCTGGAGAAGGTCTAAATTTCGACCTAAAAAAGGTCCATCGAAACTTAGATCCATTCTAAGGCAAGCTGTTGGTAGTAAAAAAAAGAACATTGCAGAGCCATAACTAAACTTTCAGAACTCACACGGATGGAACAAAATATAATAGTAAAGTATACCCATTTATTTCAAAATCATAAAAATTTCATAATACAAAATTCCATAAAAATCATAGCATGATATCCATTACATGGGTACACATAAAAGCAAGTAATGATAACAAATACTGCCGTAAGTCAAGCTTTCTATCTCTAAGCATCGTCTTCGCCATCATTCCATCCTTAACCTGTGTTGTAATGAAGAGGGAGTTAGAACAACAAATGTCTGGTGAATAAAAACCTCTAGTCTTACCTTTTCAATACTTGGGCAATATATTTCAAAATAAGAATATGTCTACGAAGAATACAAAAGAAAATTGCATCTGTATACTCTAATGGCGTCCTTGACGCATCTTCCTTCCCTCCTCTTTCTCACGTGACAAATCACTCCAGTTATAAAGAAATTTTGCTTAAAAATTTGAATAAGAAACCCACTCCGTTTTGTATTCAATGAATCATCATTATAAAGATTTTATGGAGAAAGTTAAATCAAACAACAGGTGTTTTTAGTGCGGTTCGAAAGATCATTGGGCAAAAAATTGTAGAGATCCGATAATTTGCTTCATGTGCAACCATAAAGGATTTGCATGTAATTCTTGATTTTGGAAAAAATCATCTATGGAGGCGGAAAAGGGAAACAAAGTTTTTCTTTCCTCTATTGCTATGGACAGAGAAGTTAATAAAGCAAGTTCTTGGGTTGTAGTATTAATTATAAGAGGGGCTTTCTCTATTCAAGACATTGAACACCAGATTAGCAAGAAATACATAAAGCTTACTCATCGAAACTGGAAATGGGAGGTAAGAAGCTAGATAAAAAATTTATGGTAAAATTTCCTCAAAATTTTCTCAACAGTGATAATGTTGGATCGATTATATGCGAGAATGGAATTCTTGGGTTACATAGATGGAATTTGCAGTTGGGGAGTACTTGGGTTGGAAGAAGAGTAAGGATTTGGGTTGTTCTCAAGAACGTTCCTCTGGCTTGTAGAAGCTTTGATATGGTAAGTTGCATCCTGGCTAAAGTTGGTGAAGTTAAGAGTCTCCAAAAAGAACTAATGAATTCAACTGATTTTACTACTTTAAAGGAAGAAATTGAAGTAACAGACCCTTGTTAGATTCCTTCGCTTATAAAGCTTTTTGTTAATGAATATTACTATGAAATTCCCCTTAGAAGGTATATGGGTGACCTAAAATTTGTACTGGATTCAAAAAGCTTTAAGAAGATTGTTTTTGAGAAGGATGCTGATGGTGGTCTTAAAATTTGGAGGAAGAAAATGATTAATCAAATGCAAGTAGGTGATATTGGTAATCCTATTGACCAAACTTCAAGCAGCGAAGATAAAACTATCTTTAATTCTGAATCTGGTAGTAACAAGGTAGAGGAGAATTTGGGATGTTACCATAACTTGGATATGAAAGTTGAAGGTGTAGTCAAAGAATATGATAAAGGCAAACAAATAGTGGTATTTCGGATTCCAATTGAAAATGCTCATGAGATTCCAAAATTGGCATGCAGAAAGGAGGATACTGGCAAGGAGCGGGTGGGATTTACTCTCTTAAGAAGAAGTCCAAGACGAATGGAAGCTGATCATCCCTGGAATGTTGTGTTTTCATTCCTACTATTCTTAATAGCTTAACTCATGATCAATATTATGAAATTGCGAAATGCTCGGATTTTATTCTAAAGAATAATGAGGATGATATTTTTGAATTTAAAGATAAAGAAGCTGAGAGGGTCTTATCTTTAAAATGATAATATGTTCATGGAATGTTAGAGGTTTGGGTAATGATATAAAATGCTCTAGAGTTAGAAATGTTATCAAAATTATTAAACCTGATATTGTTTTGCTTCAAGAAACAAAAATCAGTAGTCTTGACAATAAAAAAATTTATGTTTAGGAGGTGTTCTGTTGGATGGTTGGAGTTTCATTGAGGCTAACGGTAGTGCTGGAGGAATTTTCATTGGATGGAATAGTGGAAAATGGACTTTAATGCAAGAAGTGAAGGATAAATTTTGCTTACATTTGGTGTTGAAGTGTAACCTGACTGGAATTTTATATTTTGTCACAAGTGTCTATGGTCCTAACACTAGAATTGAGAGGAAGAAGCTGTGGGAAGATTGTACTGCTTTTAAAATTTTAATTCAAGGTCCTTAGATAATAGGAGGTGATTTCAATACAACTAGATTCATTGATGAGAGAAACAAGAGAATGGAGGATTATGTAGATGATGTTGAAGATTTTGGAGAGTTTGTTAGAGAGTGTAATCTGATTGATCTTCCTCTTACTAACAGAAAATACACTTGGAGTAGTGGTAGAGAAAATCCAACTCGAGTGAAAATTGATAGATTTTTTATCAATCCTAAATTTGAAGATATACATCCTTTATCATATCAAAGAGGTTTATCATTTATAATTTTAGATCATTGTCCTATTGTATTTGATTCTGGTGAGAATACTTCTAGGAAACCTTTTTTTAAATTTTAGAAAATGTGGTGTGTTGAAGAGGGTTTTGATGAAATGGTGGAGAGGAAATGGAACGAATATTGGAAAGCAGGAGAAGCCACTAATATCTTTAGCAAGAAATTGAAATATTTGAGGAAATTTCTTAAGAGATGGAATAAAGAAGTCTTTGGTGATATAAAGTTGAAGAAGGAGAAATTGATGAATGAAATTCTTGAGCTTAACATTAAGGCTGAAAAGGGAAGTGTTTGTACCAAAAATGGGCACAATACTCTTCGGAAGTTTTTGAAGAGATAAAAGTGAAGAATGAAAATTAAAACTGTGGATTATCTAACAAAAACTCCAAATAACAGAAAGTAAATTGCAAAGACAAGCGATTTAGAGTGGTTCGGCATTTTGCCTACGTCCACTGTGAAGTTTGATGATTTTATTGCTCGATACTTGAAGGTTACGATAGTTTATAATGTAATACAACTGAATTTAAATGCTAAGTGTCAATCTAAAGCAGCGGCGGTGTTCTGGAGTAGATCTGGCAGAATCTGGGCGCTCTTCAGTACTTAGAATTATCCGACCCCTTTTCTGAATGACCAGGGGCTCTATTTATAGGTGTAGAAGGCTGATATTTCGCCTAAAATGAGGGGAGACCAGTTTTGGTACGTCAGGGGGCCCACATGGCCGAAATCTGGAGATCCGGGCCCACTTTGGGATCGATTCGACCCTTGGTTCGAATCGATCAAGAAATCATCCAATCGAGCTGAAATTTGGTGTGGACATTCTTTGATGTGTACGCAAGCTTCTGTGAAAATTTCGTAGCATTTGGACTTGTAGATCTTGAGTTATGAGCGATTCAAGTTGGAGTTCATCGCCTTATGGATTCGTTCGAATCGATGTGCTTCGAATCCATAGGTTCGAATCGATGGTGTTGCACGTGAAGATAGTGACGTGTTGCGTGTGCTTCGGGTCAATCCAGCTTTCGCTCCGAGTTTTACTGAGTCAGCTCCGTGTATCTCGCTACTTTGACTCGATAGATCCGAGGGGATGGACTTGAAGATAGGTGTCTTCGAATCGATCAAGGCATATTACGTTCGATCGATTCGAAGCTGCCTCATGAGATGGAGTCGAGGTCCTTATGACTGCATGGATTCGAAAGGAACTTCCTTGATGGACTCGAAGTCCTTGTGACTGCATGGATTCGAAGGAACTTCCTTGATGGAGTCGAAGATGGGGAATGCTCCAATAGTTTCGAAGCTTAAGGCACGCGCGGATGGGTTCGAAGCATGGTTGCTTCTGATGGATACGAACCAATGCCCGATAGATGGAGTCGAAGCAAATGTGTTCTTCATGGATTCGACGTAATGCTCCTCTGATCGATTCGAACCAGTCTTTCCTCATAGATTCGACCCTTGCCTATTTCTGAGGGATTCGAACCTATACTATCTAACCCATCTTCCATCGGCGATAACTTGAGCATATGAACTCGGATTGCCCCGAAATTTGGAATGTTGGTTTCTACTACTCTGCTTGACGCGCCTTATCGATTGTCGCCCGATCCGGACTCGGACAAATTTCATCGATATCCATAGCAATCCTTGTGCATAGCTGGTCTACGAGACGATCTGTCGCCGGTTTCTAGTTAAGTCCTTGGTGTCACGGCCTTGCCAAAAGGCGGGATAACATTTGCCCCCCAAAGTACGTCTTGTGTAAACATGACGTGCTTTGATAAGTTGTAATCTCTCACTGGATGGTTATGACATGATTTACCGAAAGTTGCATTCTGTATCGCAGTAATCGACCGTCGAATAATTGTGACTGGCTGCTAGGTTCTTTGAGTTATGACGAGATGAACATTTGATTCCTGTAAATGACAAAGATCGAACTCTAGTCAGAGATATGTGCATATGTGTATTATCTTAACTTTGGTTAACGTCGCATGATCGCAAGTCGTTGTTAGTTTGGCCTGTTATCGAATTCTGCATCGGTCCTCTCCTGGACCGGTTTGAGATTCGAGCTAAAATATTGCTTTTATGATTGTTTATGTTCATCTTCTCGTATCGATCCTCTCCTGAATCGGTATAGAGAGTAGGCAAGCAATTTTTCATATCGAAACGATTCGTCCCTTTTCATCTGCGGTCTTTGATGGATTCGAAGCTATGTTGGTTCGAATCGATGGCTGTCGAATTGATGGCCCTAAGAACTTCGTGCTTCGAATCGATAAGACCTTCAATCTATCGGATATTCAATGGTTTCTTCGAATCGATGACGCTTTGTATCGATACTTGCATAAATGGGATCGACGTCGCAAAAAGGTTCGAAACCGGGTGGATTTGCACTTAGGAATGGATTCGTAGCAGTGGAACGACTCCGTGTTGTGATGGATTCGAAGCAGCGGGTCACAATGGATTCGAATTCGCTGCAACGAATCGATTAGTTTTGATTTTCTCACCTGTATAAGCCGGTTAAGCGTACCGGGAGGCGAATCGTCCTACTTCCCCTATATATACCGGGGTCCTATTCACTTCTCACTTTTTACTTTTTACCATTGCTTCAGTTGTTTCTTCGAATCAATTTTTCCAAAGTTATAACTGACGTGCCTGCTACCAATCGATCAAGCTCGTTCACGCTTCCACTCGTAATCAAATCAGGTACTCGAGGGATCGATTCGAGATGAGAAAAATAGAACTATCTTCACCTTAGAAAATTCTGGGGAGTGACGAGATCTGAATGAAATGGGTCGACTCGATGGAGTCGAGGAGTGACGCTTTTCGAGTCGAATCGATCAGAGTGTTGTCTTCCGCTGCTTCGCATCGATCCTAGAACGATCGGTTCGAATCGATCTTGTGGGCAAGGCTTCGAATCGACGACTTGGAGGAAACTGGCATTGAGTCGATCGATTCGAAGTGATATCATCCAGGTCGATTCGAAGGAGTTGAATAAAGATCGATTCGAAACAACGTGGGGCTCATGGATTCGAAACGTTCCTCCATTATAAGGCTACATCGAGTCGAACCATATGGATTCGAAACACCTGGAGTCGTACTCCATCGATTCGACCCTCATTGTTCTATGCCGATGGATTCGAAGGTCTTCGTCCTCTGAGACCATTGCTCCTTTGATTTGTTCCATTATCTGAACTACGACCAACTTCAAGTTTGTACTATGACGAACGTAATGAACTTTAGCATACTTGACTCCGACGAGCTTCGGCCTTGCATAATCGATTTTGACTAAAAGATTTAACTTGAATTTCCTTTGAGGCTCGTCGATGGAACTATGACTTAACCAATAATACAACTGAAAGATTTATACTTGAAGTGGGCAGTAGCCTTTGGATGGTGTGGAAGTGACGGTCAGCGATGACGGTCATCTTCGTTCTCAAATTCCCAAGTTACGTTGTACGAACATCTTGCTTTATTCTGTTAAATCTGCTTAAGTGATACACAGCACTTGCACTGCACGACACGTTCACACACACTACACTGGGGCATGCGCGGGCTGTTTATGAACTTAACGTTGCTTTCTGATGAGTTAGCTAATTATGGAATCTTCGAGCTCCCAACAACAAGAGGCACAGAGCTCGACTCCTCCAGTGCTTGAGATTCCCGATATTCCTGCCGATGTAATCGATCCAGCCCCAGATGAATTGCCAGAGGCTATATTTATTGAGGACCCGGTTGATTCAGTTCAATCCAACATCTCTGAATCCTTATTAGGACGAATATGCTTAAAGCATAACATATCTCTGGATGATGTGTTATTACCTAATGCCGATGATAGACCGCACAATCCGCCTGATGGATATACGGCTTTTTATCGCCATGCTTGCGCGGCCGGAACTCTCCCTCCTTTCAATCAATATATCAGAGGGATGCTATCATATTTAGGAATCGCTCCTTCACAACTTCATCCCAACGGGCACGCGTTGCTGAACAGTGCCTTTGTCATATTTATGGACTGTCTCTTTCGCCCGCCAAGGCCCACCGAGATCAGACACATATTTAACTTTAAGAGTAGGGGTGATAGCCCGTCTTTTACATTTCTGGAGGCAGTTAGGAATTGCCAAGTTGTAGTTGGAGCTTGGACCCGACTGAGTTATTTTAAGAACGAGTGGTTCTACGTTCGGTGCCCTCCGGGTTTCGCTAGGCGATGGTTGTCTAGACGTAAGCGCCTTAACCTGTTTTCTTGACCAATAGCTCTTTGGTGTTAAAATTGACATTTCATTTCCTTTATAGCCATTATCTCCAGACCCGACGGAGGGTGTTTCAAAGGTATCGTCCGAAGTCTTCAAGAAGTTCCAAGCGAGTTGAGACATATTGACTCGGTGCTGAACGATTACAACTTAAGAATTCTTGGTTTGATCGACATCAATCAAAGTATAGTCGTTGAGGGATTTGCAAAGCCCGCCTCCAGGAAGGAAGATAAGAAGAAAACCAATAAGAGAAAGGTGAAGAAGTCACTCGGAATCAGAATAATCGAGGCGAGCGACGAAGAAAGAACCCATACGGATTCGGAGCCAATGGCTGACCTTTCGGGAAACTTGGAGGAGTCGGGAGGAAGACGGAAAGGCAAGGCCGCTGTTTCCAAAAAACTTAAGTCTAAGGGGTGGAAATCTGTGGATGTGTCTCCACCCATTTCGGAGTTATGATTTCTGAGGCCGCCCCTTCTCATTCGAGAGACATTTTCAAAGGGCTTGACGATATTCCCATCCCAGATTATATATCGATTTCTCATAATCCTGGGTTGGAGGAATTTCAATATGTCCTAAACATGAACGAGCCCTTTCCTTTAAGTGCGGTCAACACTTCCGGTCGGTTTGGGGGTTTACACATTTACACCCACTTCCACAGCACTTCATGACTTTTGCATAGTAAACATTGCTTTATGGGAGCTTAATCCGTAATTCTTTCTTATCGCAGGTGAGATGTCAGGACGAGGCTCCACTCTGGATAGGCTCCGGAACGTGCGTCAATCTTCTCCATTTTACGATTCCCGCAGGAGAGAGACAGATAGGGATCATGGGCGAAGCTATTCAAGTCAAGAACGTTATGATAGAGACAGAGATTATTCGCGTGGCCGTTCTGGCTAAGATTATTCTGACAGAGACCGGGGATACCAGTACCGACCCCGATCTCCCTCTCCTCTGCCTCCCAGGGCCCCAGTAGACCTCCCAGGGCCATCTCATCAGCAGCAGCTGCCTTCTCAATCTTCTCGGCCTGATGCTCAGCGGCCAAGAATGGAACCGACAGCAGCCGCTATAATTGAACAAGCTCCGGCTGAGTTGACAAGCGAGGGAGCTGCTAAAATCGCCCAAATGAAAAATGACTACCCTGAAATTTGCATGGATGGCTATGTCTTCCCTCCTAACTTTAAAAGAATTCCTCCGGACGCTGAGACCACTGCTCATAGTTATATCCACGACTTCTACGCTCAGTATAAGGAGTGGTACAAGGCAGCCGTGAAGGCTTCTAGAGTAGCTTTTGACCGGGCGAAGATCATTGCTGAACGTGATGCTGACATTGTCAAACAGAAACGCATCATTCAGGTTCTTCAATCTGAAGTGGAGACGTCCCGGAAGTCAGAGCTTGAAACACTTCAGAAACATGAAGATGTCGTGGCTAAACTGGCGAGGATGCAGCAGGAACACTGCGCCACGGTAGAAGAGATGGGCCACCGCAACACCACCACTGCAGCTGAGCGAGACTTAGCCGTTAAAGAGCTGAATGAGCTCAAGGCCAAGTTCGCTGAAATGGTGAAGGAGAAGGACGATGCAAACGCCACTGCTCAAGAGGCTTGCGACCAAGCAGTATCTCTCAGGGCCGAACTTGCTGCGGCGGCGGTCAAGGCTAAGTCTGCGGAAGCAGAAATTCAAGAAAAGATCTTGGAGGAGAGGTCTAGGCTAGATGCTGAGTTTGATGATCTCTTAGTCACGTACAACGCTAATGTGCTGGAACACAGAAATTTAGCGTGGCTGGGAGATGACCCCATGATCTTGTACAATGCCTGGACCCGGCTGGTGAATGAGAAAAAAGCAGCGCATCCAGATGAAACGCTTGACGACTTTGAGCTGGAGATGCGTTTGCTTACCGAGGATGAGAGGAAGGTCCTTCATGAGGCGGTGATCTCTATGGCGAAAGAAAAGCTTGGCGTTCAATCTCTAGAGACAGGCGAAGGCTCGGGGATCGCGCATCACGAGACAAGTGTTGGAGCTGTAATTCCAACATTGCCCGAAACCACTGGTGCAGTAGATCCTCAGTCTGTTCCTGCATATAATCCTGACCAACCATTATTATCTTCCGCCGAGGATTCTGCCCACATTTCGGTCCAGACCAAGGAAGGTATTTGAACGCTTCTCGTAGTTTAGTTGTGAAGAACCTTAAGCAACACACTTGGCTAACAATCTTCGTTTTGTCGCATTTCAGTGACTGAAGTCGTTGTTTCTACGCCCCTTGCTCTATCAGTTCCTCATCAAACACAAGGGGTTGTTTTTACTGAAGCCATCACGACTTCTACTTTGATTGGCGAGGAGGGAGATGCAAATATGTTTTCTTTCAGCGCTCAAATGATTGAGGAGCTTCTCAATGAACCCATCGATCCCTCTGTCAACCCGTCCGATGCTGTGAGTGGGGCTGCTCCGGCCGTTAGTTCATCTATGCCAGCTATTGGCACATCCGATGCGGCCCAAGTATCTCATGAGGACGACATTATTGCTGAGATTGATGCCGAGATGGCGGCAGGGAATGCTGGTATGAATCCGCCCGGGCCTGCCCCGTTAATGGTGATTTCACCGGGCGGTACTGTAGTGATTGAAACTGCTCCTGTCCCTCCTCCTGCTACTACTCCTATGCCTCCAGCTTGACCTCCTAGAAGAATTTCCATCGCCTCCAGTTCTGAGGAAGATGTTGACATTATATCGCTGCCGGAGGGCAAGCCTGAAAAGAGCAAGCGGTCGAGGAGAAAGTCAGGCAGCGGATCTGGTGGAGCTACCCCGAAGAAGAAGATAAGGAAGAAGAAAGATTGAATTCTTTCTTTAAATCTCTGTTGCATAGGGTAGCATTTTGTTGATTTTTCTGTAGTCGTGTACAGATGTGGATTCGGCTCCCACTAGCAGAATTTTCTTTAAACACTTTGTAATCAGATTCTTTTTTGTTGATAGTGGAAATGAAAATTTATTCCCTTTCTGTCTTCAACTTGTTATGTGTTATGATTCTGCCCCTAGTATTGGGGATAAGTGTGGAGTTGACGTATGTTTATACTCCGTCTCGCGCTCTGGGAGTACGGAGTTGAATGAATGTTTATACTCCGCCTCGCGCTCTGAGAGTACGGAGTTAGGAAAATGTTTATACCCAGCTCGCGCTCTCGGAGTACTTTGGGATTTAGGAAAATGTTTATACTCCGCCTCGCACTCTGGGAGTACGGAGTTTAAGAAAATGTTTATACTCCGCCTCGCGCTCTGGGAGTACGGAGTTGAATGAATGTTTATACTCCGCCTCGCGCTCTGGGAGCACGGAGTTTAGTAAAATGTTTATACTCCGCCTCGCGCTCTGGGAGTACGGAGTTAAGAAAAATGTTTGTACCCAGCTCGCGCTCTCGGAGTACTCTGGGTTTTTGTAAATGTTTATACTCCGCCTCGCACTCTGGGAGTACGGAGTTAAGTTAAATGTTTATACTCCGCCTCGCACTCTGGGAGTACGGAGTTAAGAAAATGTTTATGCTCCGCCTCGCACTCTGGGATTACGGAGTTAAGTGAAGGGTTGTCGTGTATCAACCCATTTCTTGGCCTGATGTGATGGCTTGCCCCCGAGCTCGGGTTTCATTTAGTGAGTGGTTGATTGCTTCACAGCCACTCCCTACTTGAATAAATTCCACTGTGTGATGGAATTTAGCTCTTCGTGCATCGTGATGTTGTACATTGTATTTAATGAATCACAGCTCTGGCTCGAAGAGATGGCATTTTATTGCTGAAATAAGAAAATATGGCAAATCAGTTGCCTTATTACAAATTCTAATTTCGAAATGCAAAAGTAAATTGCTGAATAAAAAACATAATGAAATAAATAAAGCCTGTCATATGTAGTAGCGACGGAGACTCTCGCTGTTCCAGGCTCTTGGTAAAACTAGACCGTCCACGGTTGATAGTTTGAATGTTCCATCCCCAAGTCTTTGTGTAATCACGTACGGTCCTTCCCAATTTGGTTTCATGTGTGAAGGAACCGGGTAGATTCTCTTGAGGACAAGATCACCGAGTTCAAAGATTCGGGGGCGAACTTTGGTGTTATATAACCGGGTGACCCGACTTCGGTAGGCGGCCGCTCTTAAATCAGCTTCTTCCCGTTTCTCGTCCAACAGATCCAAAGATTCAGCGAGTAATATAGCATTTGTTTTTGGATCGTAATAAGTTACGCGGTGAGAAAATACTTCTGTCTCAACTGGAATAACGGCCTCCGAGCCATAGGATAAGGAAAATAGGGTGTGTCCAGTTGCGGTCTTGTGAGTTGTTCGATAAGCCCATAATTCCATAGGAAGTTCATCGACCCATTTGCCCCCAGCCTTTTCCAGTCGTTTCTTTAAGATGGATTTGATAACTTTGTTAACAGCTTCGACCTAACCGTTTGCTTGTGGATGTGCGACTGCAGAGAACTTTTTATGAATATGAAATCGTTGGCAGAAATTCTTGAACTCCGAACTCTCGAATTGGGTCCCATTATCGGTGATGATGGTATGCGGGAGTCCAAATCGACAAATGATATTGCGGACTACAAAGTTTATTACTTTCTTCGACGTAATCGTTGCGAGAGCTTCGGCCTCGGCCCATTTCGTGAAGTAGTCAACTGCGACGATGGCATACTTCGCACCACCTCTTGCCAGAGGTAAAGCGCCGATGATATCGATACCCCACATAGCGAACGGCCAGGGACTGACCATTTGAGTTATCTCGGTAGGTGGGGCTCTTGGAATTCGAGCGTGTTTCTGGCACTTGTCGCACTTTCTGGCATAATTGGCTGCATCTCGGTTCACTGTCGACCAGTAATATCCATATCTGAGTATTTTCTTAGCAAGCGCTTGTCCACCGGTGTGATCGCCACATTCTCCTTCGTGCACATCATGTAACACTCGTTTGACCTCGTCGTGAGCGATACACCGGAGGAGTGGAACAGAGTAACCTTTTCTATACATGAACCCGTCCAGAATGATGAACCGCGAAGTTTTTCGTAGAACTTGCCTTTTCTCATTTCGGTGCTCAGGCAATATCCCATTCTCAATATAATTTCGATACGGAGTCATCCATGATTCTCTGCTGGGAGAGGTTTCCAACACATCATTCGTTTTTATTTGATCGATGCTTGGGAGAGACAAAGTTTCGACCGGGACAAGTCCCATTTGCTGTGCTTCACCTGTGCTGGCCAACTTTGCCAATGAATCGGTCTTTTGATTGCGATCTCGCGGTATATAGTAAATGGCATAATAATCAAACTGATTCAGTGCTTCCTGAACTCGGGCTAGATAAGCAGCTAACCTTCGATCTCTTGCTTGATATTCTCCCCGTACCTGGCACACAACCAACTGTGAATCACAATAAATTTCTATAGCGATAATTCTCATATCTCTGGCAAGCTTTAACCCAATCAATAGAGCTTCATATTCGGCTTCATTGTTGGTTGCGTGAAAATCAAACTTCAAAGCATAGCATATGGATCGACCTTCGGGGGTTTCTAGTACAACACCAGCGCCCGAACACCGATCGTTTGATGCACCGTCTGTATAAAGTTTCCAGACATATTCAGGAGACTCGCTGGTTTCGGGTAAGTCGTCTGGAACAGTAAATTCAGCTATGAAGTCAGCTAGGACTTGCCCTTGAATGGCTCTCCGCGGAGCATAAGTAATGTCAAATTGACTCAGTTCGATATTCCACTTGAGTAACCTTCCAGATGTCTCAGGCCGCGTGAGGACCTGTCGTAACGGCTGATCGGTATACACAGTAAGCGGATGAGCTTGGAAATAAGGATGAAGCTTTCTCGAGGCAATGACCAAGCAATAAGCCAGTTTCTCCAACCTGGGGTAATTTCTTTCAGCTCCGGTCAATCGTTTACTAACATAATAGACCGGTTTCTGCACTCGATCCTCTTCTCGGACCAGAGCAGCACTGATCGCATGCTCTGATACCGCCAGATAAAGGTATAATTGTTCGTGATCAATCGGTTTTGACAAGATCGGTGGCGTAGAGAGATGCTGAACCAGCGATCGGAAAGCGCCTTCACATTCCATGGTCCATTCAAAGTTTCGTTTTCCTTTCCGGATTAGATCAAAGAAAGGAATGCATTTATCAGTGGATTTTGAAATGAACCTGCTTAGCGCTGCTACCTTCCCGTTGAGACTCTGGACTTGCTTTATGGTCCTTGGAGTTTGCAAATTCCTTATTGCCCAAATCTTTTCGGGGTTTGCCTCTATCCCACGAGCGTTGACGATGAAACAGAGAAACTTTCCGGATGCGACGCCAAAGTGGCACTTTAACGGGTTAAGCTTCATTCCATATTCACGTAGGATGCGGAACATTGAATCTAAATCCCTGACGTGATCTGTGGAAAATCGGGACTTAACTAACATGTCATCCACATAAACTTCCATGGTCTTTCCGATCTGATCAGCGAACATTCGATTAACCAAGCGTTGGTAAGTTGCTCCGGCGTTCTTTAAACCAAAAGGCATGACTCTGTAACAGTAGAGTCCCAGATCGGTCATGAAACTGGTATGTTCTTGATCGGGTAGATGCATGGGTATTTTATTATAACTGGAATAAGCATCCATAAAGGATAACAATTCATGGCCTGCAGTTGAGTCTACGAGTTGGTCAATTCGGGGAAGTGGAAAACTGTCTTTTGGACAAGCTTTGTTTAAGTCGGAGTAGTCGACACAAGTTCTCCATTTCCCATTCGGTTTTCGAACCATTACCGGATTTGACACCCACTCTAGATATAGAGCATCTCAGATGAAACCATTTGATTGCAACTTGTCAATTTCTTCTTTAAGGGCGGCAGATCTCTCTGGATCCATACCACGCCTCTTTTGCTTGACCGGAACATGTCGCGGATCAATATTCAAGGAGTGACTTGCAATGTTCGGTGATATCCCGCACATGTCAGAGTGCGTCCAGGCAAAGACATCGAGATTTGCTTGAAGGAATTCAACCAATTCCTGTTGTATCTGTTTTCCCAGTTGAGATCCAACTTTTAGTACTTTTGAGTCGTCATCCTTACTGACTGGGACGTCCACAGTCAGTTCGGCTGGAGATGCTTGATTCTCTTTGACTTCATCTTTATCTTCGTTATCTCTAGGGTCAAGGTCTTTAAGGAATTGGTAGTGGTGCCCGGGCCGGGGCCCGGGCGCTAGTTGTCAATTATCAGTAAAACGGACGCAGAGAGATTCCTTTACGCCCTTTCCTTTCTCCTTCTTCTGTGCTTCACGCAACTCAGCAACATAACAGGCTCTTCCTGCTGCCTGGTCTCCTTGAACGATTCCTATACCATGGTCAGTTGGGAATTTTAAAGTCAAACACCACGGGGCAATGGCTGCCCTGAATTCAGCAAGGGCTGGTCGACCCAGGAATGCATTGTACGGTGAAGCGATGTCAAGAACAACGAATTGCAGCAGTCAGACTCTCCTGCGTTCTCCAATCCCCAGTTCCACTGGTAGTTCCACTATCCCAGTAGGTATTGTTGCACTCCCATTGAAGCCATGAACTCGAGATTGGCAGGGTTTCAAGTCTTTTGCTTCCATCTTCATTAAATCGTAAGCTCGTTTGAATAGAATGTTTACAGAACTCCCACTATCAACCAGGATCCTCTTCATCCAAGCAGGACCAACTTGGGCAGATATGACCAGTGGGTCAATTGTTGGAGCTTCGATTTTGTCAGCATCTCTGCTTCTAAATATGATATCGTCAGACATCGTTTTTTGTTGCTTAGCCGGGGTTCCATCCTCACAATTACTGCAGCATTCGAAGCTCGCATGCCTGATAGAACTAGCATACGACTCCATTTCCCTCCAGCTCCTGTCCGCTGGATGAGGACCACCACTTATGGTATTGATAACTAGCCTCCCGCCTGTACGAGCGGGTTCCTCTTGTCTTTCTTGGTCTTGCGCACGGTTTGGGTTCGATGGGCCCGCACCACCAGACTGCGGTGCCCGCACGAATTGATCTAGCTTTCTCTCCCTGATCAACTTTTCTATGAGATCCTGCAAATGGCGACAGTCATTAGTATTGTGGCCATAACTCTCATGAAACCTACAGAACTTTCCTGTCTGAATCTGCCTCTCTGATGACCGCTTCGGAGCGGGTTTCTTATACTGTTCAGTGTTGCAAGTTTGTAGGTACACATTTTCCAGCGATGTGTTTAATGGTGTATAACTTTCGAACATCGGAGCCCTACGCCGTGGGCCTGGATTCGGATCTCTCTTCTTATTTTGACCATTGCTACCTCTTGGCTGAGTTTGTTTGTTCTGTATGTTTAACTGAACCTTTCCGGAATTGTCACCGGACTGTTTAACTGCTACATTGCTTTGTATTCCCTCATTTCCAGGTTTCGCATCGTCCTGCTTCCTAGACTGTTTCGCGTCCTCTTGCCGTAAGAATTGAGCGGCTTTGGAGTAGAAACGGTCCAACGATGCGGGTGGTTTTTCGGCTAACCAGTTTCCAAATTCAGAATCGGGATCAATTCCCTTTGTCAATGCCATTAAAATTGAGTTGTCGTTGGGATTACTAATTTCCACACATGCCGCATGGAATCTCTCCAAGTAACGCCTTAGTGTTTCCCCACGAGCTTGGGTAACATTGGACTGGGTGTTAACATCTTTGGGTCTAGCGACATGCATACGGAATTGTTCAACAAATTTCTTAGCCAATTGGTCAAACGAAGAGATAGATCTTGGAGGTAATCTTGTAAACCACATTGTTGCGATTCCTCCCAGTGAGATGGGGAAGCTTCGGCATTTCACTGCATCGTCGGCCCTTGCGGCGCTCATTGACTATTCATATTTCAATATGTGCTGATTGGGATCAGAATTTCCTTCGTACATAGGGAGAGTTGGCATTCTGAATCGCCGAGGAGGTTCAGCGTATAGTATCTCGTCCGTGAAAGGAGTATGACTTCGAGAAATCCCCCAATCGTCGTTGGTAAGACCTTGGCTTTCGCGGATCATCTGACGTATCATAGTCGAGATGTCTGGCATTGCTACATTTTGAGCATGCTGAGCTAAGGTGTGGTCGGGTTCCACAGTGCGAGTCTGGACCGGGCGCTGTCGACGGTCCAAGTTTCGCCTCCTTGGCTCAGCATCTTCCGGGCCGTATGGTTCAGAAGTACGTCCCTGCTGTTGATTGCTTGAATCTGGAAGATGTCGGGTATCAACCCTTGTTTCTACTGTGGCAGCTGTGGCATGATTGTCCATAGTATATTGTGGAGTACGACCACCGCGCGCTGATGGCCCAACTTGGAAGCTGGTTGACGGTCCTACCCTCAACTGTCTGACAGTTAGGGCGGGTTGATATCCAGCAGCTTGAGCCTGACTTCAGTCCAATCGAGGACGGGTAGATCTATGATGATAGTCAGATGAGGCAGAACTTTCAGTGGATGAACGGGAAACATCATCCCTTCTTGACCTCCTACGGCCTTGGCGGTTCAGTTGGTTCGTCAATTCAATATTAGCACGCAACTGTTCGGCCAATTGTTGCCGACTCTGAGTCAACTCTTGAAGCAACACCTGAAATTCTTGTCTAGTGACTGCCCCAGACGGATCTGAGTGGGCAGTGTTGTCTTGGTTGGGTGGCTGCTGTTGAGCAGGATTCTGTCCATCCCTACCTTCTGGTCCAGCAGCTGTAGAAGTGGTTCTCGTGCTAACCATTTTGAATGATGAATCCTTTTCCTAGATTTTATGCAAATCTGAATAGAATGGAAGGATTATGAATTAGAGATCTGGATCTTCCTCTTGGATTTGTGCAATCCGGTATCGATGGTAGATCCAAGGAGCAGGAGAAAAAAAAAGCTGGTTTTTCTCAGTGAAAGCACCAAAGTGTTTGTACCAAAAATGGGCACAACACTCTTCGGAAGTTTTTGAAGAGATAAAAGTGAAGAATGAAAATTAAAACTGTGGATTATCTAACAAAAACTCCAAATAACAGAAAGTAAATTGCAAAGACAAGCGATTTAGAGTGGTTCGGCGTTTTGCCTACGTCCACTGTGAAGTTTGATGATTTTATTGCTCGATACTTGAAGGTTACAGTAGTTTATAATGTAATACAACTGAATTTAAATGCTAAGTGTCAATCTAAAGCAGCGGCGGTGTTCTTGAGTAGATCTGGCAGAATCTGGGCGCTCTTCAGTACTTAGAATTATCCGACCCCTTTTCTGAATGACCAGGGGCTCTATTTATAGGTGTAGGAGGCTGATATTTCGCCTAAAATGAGGGGAGACCAGTTCTGGTACGTCAGGGGGCCCACATGGCCGAAATCTGGAGATCCGGGCCCATTTGGGATCGATTCGACCCTTGGTTCAAATCGATCAAGAAATCATCCAATCGAGCTGAAATTTGGTGTGGACATTCTTTGATGTGTACGCAAGCTTCTGTGAAAATTTCGTAGCATTTGGACTTGTAGATCTTGAGTTATGAGCGATTCAAGTTGGAGTTCATCGCCTTATGGATTCGTTCGAATCGATGTGCTTCGAATCCATAGGTTCGAGTTTGTACCAAAAATGGGCACAACACTCTTCGGAAGTTTTTGAAGAGATAAAAGTGAAGAATGAAAATTAAAACTGTGGATTATCTAACAAAAACTCCAAATAACAGAAAGTAAATTGCAAAGACAAGCGATTTAGAGTGGTTCGGCGTTTTGCCTACGTCCACTGTGAAGTTTGATGATTTTATTGCTCGATACTTGAAGGTTATAGTAGTTTATAATGTAATACAACTGAATTTAAATGCTAAGTGTCAATCTAAAGCAGCGGCGGTGTTCTGGAGTAGATCTGGCAGAATCTGGGCGCTCTTCAGTACTTAGAATTATCCGACCCCTTTTCTGAATGACCAGGGGCTCTATTTATAGGTGTAGGAGGCTGATATTTCGCCTAAAATGAGGGGAGACCAGTTCTGGTACGTCAGGGGGCCCACATGGCCGAAATCTGGAGATCCGGGCCCACTTTGGGATCGATTCGACCCTTGGTTCGAATCGATCAAGAAATCATCCAATCGAGCTGAAATTTGGTGTGGACATTCTTTGATGTGTACGCAAGCTTCTGTGAAAATTTCGTAGCATTTGGACTTGTAGATCTTGAGTTATGAGCGATTCAAGTTGGAGTTCATCACCTTATGGATTCGTTCGAATCGATGTGCTTCGAATCCATAGGTTCGAATCGATGGTGTTGCACGTGAAGATAGTGACGTGTTGCGTGTGCTTCGGGTCAATCCAGCTTTCACTCCGAGTTTTACTGAGTCAGCTCCGTGTATCTCGCTACTTTGACTCGATAGATCCGAGGGGATGGACTTGAAGATAGGTGTCTTCGAATTGATCAAGGCATATTACGTTCGATCGATTCGAAGCTGCCTCATGAGATGGAGTCGAGGTCCTTATGACTGCATGGATTCGAAGGAACTTCCTTGATGGAGTCGAAGTCCTTGTGACTGCATGGATTCGAAGGAACTTCCTTAATGGAGTCGAAGATGGGGAATGCTCCAATAGTTTCGAAGCTTAAGGCACGCGCGGATGGGTTCGAAGCATGGTTGCTTCTGATGGATACGAACCAATGCCCGATAGATGGATTCGAAGCAAATGTGTTCTTCATGGATTCGACGTAATGCTCCTCTGATCGATTCGAACCAGTCTTTCCTCATCGATTCGACCCTTGCCTATTTCTGAGGGATTCGAACCTATACTATCTAACCCATCTTCCATCGGCGATAACTTGAGCATATGAACTCGGATTGCCCCGAAATTTGGAATGTTGGTTTCTACTACTCTGCTTGACGCGCCTTATCGATTGTAGCCCGATCCGGACTCGGACAAATTTCATCGATATCCATAGCAATCCTTGTGCGTAGCTGGTCTACGAGACGATCTATCGCCGGTTTCTAGTTAAGTCCTTGGTGTCACGGCCTTGCCAAAAGGCGGGATAACAGGAAGTCTATGTGAGAATGAGAACTTTTTGCTTAAGATGAAGGAAGATGAGCTGATAAAGGTAATTGATCAGAAGGAAATTTTTTGGAGACAAAGATCGAGAATTCTGTGGTTGAAGGAAGGGGATAAAATACAAGGTATTTTCATAGAGTTGCAAATGGGAGAAGGAGATCTAATATGATTTGTAGTGTTATGTGTGGTGATACTGAGATTAGTAAGCAAGACGATTTGAACAGAACTTTTACTGACTATTATAAGAGAATTTTTGGGAGATGTAGAGATAAAAGAGTTGATGTTGATTGGAAATTGCTCTACCCTAATAATGTTGATCTTTCAAATTTCGATGGTAAGTTTACAGAAGAAGAAGGTTTTTATGCTTTGAATGAAATGCCTTGTGACAAAGCTCCCGAGGCAGATGGGTTCCCAAAAATTTTCTTTAAAAAATACTGGAGTTGGATGAAGAGAGATATTATGAGTCTTTTTGAAAGTTTTGAAGCAGGAATTCAAGATTTGGAAAAACCGAGCTATGCGAATGTGGTTCTTATCCTAAAAAAAGAAGGTGATTTAAGTCTTGCTGATTTTAGACCTATTAGTCTATTAAATAGTACTTTTAAGTTGATTACTAAAGTACTTGCTAATAGATTAAAGAATAAGGTGAATTTGTTAACTGATAAAGCACGGACTGCTTTTATAAAAGGTAGATCAATATTGGAGGGAGCTGCACTAGTTCAGGAAGTTGTTTCTTTCTGTACCAGGAATTCTACTTCATGTACTCTACTTAAGCTTGATTTTGCTAAGGCCTTTGATACAGTAGATTGGAGATTTGTAATTGACTTATTGAGAGCTAGAGAATTTAGTGAGATCTAGATTTCGAAAATTCTTTACTCAAGTAAGTCTAATATTTTTGTTAAGGGTGTAGCTGGCAAAACTATTAGCTCTAAAAGAGGGTTGAGACAAGGAGATCCTCTTTCTCCTTTGTTGTTTGATTTAGCTGCTGATGTATTTACACAAATATTAAAAGTTAGCTGTAATAAAGAATTGATTAAAAGCTTTAGGGAGGAGTTCGTGATGGGAGGTATCAGTCTTTGCACTATGCAGATGACACAATTATTTTCAGTGATTCCAGTTGTAAGTATATTGTAGCTTTGAAATTCATTTTGTATGCTTTTGAAAGCCTTTCTAGACTACAAATAAACTTTCATAAGAGCTCCGTTATGGTTTTAGGGAAGGAAAGTGATGATGCAAAGTTAGTTGCTAATATGCTTAACTGTAAAGTTGGAGAATTTCCTCTTTCTTATTTGGGGTTCAACATCAGACCAGGTGGATTGCACAAAGATGATTGGTATATGTTAATTAATAAAGTTGATACAACACTTGCTAGATGGAAAGGTAGTTCTTTATCAAAAGCCGGTAGACTTGTCTTGGTTAATTCAGTACTATCTTCTATTCCTTTGTATTGGCTTTCATTTTATAAATGTCCTTCCTGGGTTATTAAGAAGATTGATTCAATTAGAAGAAATTTCTTTTGGACTGGGAAGAAGGAGACTAAAACTTTATGTCGTGATTGTCTGGGATCAAGTGTGCAAATCAGTAAGTCAGGGAGGTTTGGGGGTGATAAATTTATGTGATATGAATACTTCATTACTTTGTAAGTGGTTATGGGAAATGGTTAGTTCAAAATCTTCTCTCTGGAAAGATAGGATATTAGCTACGCAATATGATAATATTTTCTCATGGTATGCTGATGGCAGAAGATGTTCCAGATTTTGGAAGGATATTTTGAGTTTTTCTCGGTTGTTTAAAATTGGCTTGAAGTTGGTGGTTAATGATGGATGTAGAATCTCTTTTTGGCATGATAGGTGGATGATTTCAATTTCATTGGCAGTTGAATTTGATGCTCTGTATGAATTAGCTGTTGACAAATACAGTTCTGTTGCTAAAATGTATGATTGGAATGCTTATGGTTTCAGGTGGAAATTGTCTTTTAATCGAATAATAGAAGGAAGGGCTCTTTTCAACTTACGAATCTTATTCAACTTCTGGACGGGTATTATTTGAAAGATGGTAGGGATGAGTTTATCTGGCAGTCTGATAATGAGAAGGAGTATAAAGTTAGTAATATGTATCAGTTTATTAATTTCTTGGGCAGAAAATTTGTTGATTTCAAAAATATGTGGAAAGTTAAAAATGTGCCAACAAAAGTGAAGATTCTCATGTGGTCTATTATTCATGGCAAGCTTAATACAATGGATATGCTGAAGAAGAAAGAACTGATGGTGTTGGAGAAATGTTTGTTTTGTGGTGAAAATGTTGAAAGTTATATTCATCTCTTTTGTAATTGTGATGTAGCTTTTTATATATGGACTAAATGTCCAGTGAATCTGCATATTGATCTCGATCGAAAAAACATATTAGAGATCAGTTTTATTTTTGGGATAAGTTGGTTGAAGAGCTTCCTAATGATGACTCAAATACAAATTCACTTTAGCTAATTTTGCTTTTTGCTGGATTCTATGGAACGAGAGGAACAAAAGATGTTTTAATGGCATTACAAACAGTTCAAATAGCATTCTTTTTCAAGTTCTAAAGTTTGTATACATTTGGGCAGGAACTGAAAAGCGCAAGGATGTTGATTGCATTGAAGGTTCAGTTGCTAGCAGGGTGAGCAAGAGAAGGAAAGACGTTTGAGGAAGTGCTGGTGATTATGTTGCAGCAGTGTCTTCTTTTTGTTGTATATTTTTGATCACCTGCGTGTGATTGTACATATTGTTTTTTGGGACTCTGCTGCTTCATGTATGTTAATATTTGTGTTGTTTACTGTCTTGTATGTGGAATGGTTTGTATGGTCTGTATGGTTTTGTGTCGATTGTGGTGGTGTAAAAGTATTTTGTACTTTTATTTTAATATAGTAGTAAATATGGCATGGTATATCCACTACCATTTTTATCAAAAAAAGAATATGTCTACGAACATAAAACCATTAAAATTATTTAATACTTCTTTATAAGGAAAGGAGGTGGGTCCAACCACTTAATACCTTCGATTCTAAAAGTAGATCCCATGTCCCAATCATACGTCATAAATAGTTAATAATGTGAGAGACGGTACCCAAGCCACTTAACACTTCCCAATGGAAAATAGGTAGACCCCGTCATTTAAAACCTATTTCTAGAAGCATGCTTCTCAATGGTACTATCTAGCTGACATCATATGGAATCTCATAAGCCACTTAATACTTCCAAGTGGAAAATAGGCAGACCCCGTAATTTAAGACCTATTTCCAGAAGCAGACACCTGTAGAAATACCACCTAACATAACCTCTTGGTCATTTAATACTTCATCTAGGGAAAAAGGTGGGTCCAACCACTTAATACCTCAAACCCCGAAGCAGACTCTTCGTCTTATGGCCCATACCCATAATGACATCTCACATCAGTCCATTTTCGTAGGAACTGGTAGCTAGATTAGCTGGGCATATCTTCCCTACATAATTTGGAACTAACCTCGCATCATTACAAATATTTATCATAAGGATATCTCATATCAATAAAAGTGTTCACAACTGCCGGTAGCTTCAAAGTGAAGGGCATACTTTTGTCATGTAACTCTATTGACCTCGCATCCCTATGACTTAGCCATAAATTAATTACTCTATATATATACACTCATCTCACCATTTCATAAATGAGGCCTTATAAGGAATCTTCCTTATTGCGCCTTAAAATAATAATTAGGCTATATAAGAGTTTCCACCCCAAAAGCAATTACCTTCCTAATCGGGAAAATAAATGTCTAATTAACTACGCCATATACACAATAATTATACGTTAATTACGTAAATAGAGATAAATAAATATTCAGCCCTAATAAGTTTTAAACGCACGTATTTTACACCCTAAACTAGCGTTAAATGTCAATTCTCTAACCAATTGTTATTACAAGTCTTTTTTCTTCAATTTCCCAAGATTTCATGGAATTCTAATGTCCAAAATAGAGAATAAATATTCATAATCAAAACTGCAATAACATACTTGTAAATAAAATAGAAACTCAATTTATTACACCAATTTAATGGAATATCTTAAACAATAAGAATTGCAATCTAAACCCCATATTCTATTCAACTTCTCTTTTACAAAGAAAAAGATAAGAATAAGTGGTGTGAACTACAAATAAAATTCATAATTTAAACCCCTTATTTTATTGAAGGATCACAATTTAAACCAAAGAAGAAGGAGAAGTGGAATAGACTATGAAATTATCAAAAATTGCATAAACGAAAAATTCCATCAAATTAATGTAAATAATTGGGAATCTAAGTATAGAATGACATATCAGATTAAAAAGAATTTTGAGGGATTTTATCTATTATATTTTCAAAATCCTAAAATCTCGAAGGCTTATTCAAATCCAAAAGAAATACACTAAGCAAATGCTGAAAAGAAATACTAAGGTTTCCACTCATAGATTAGTCTTAGCTTTCCTCAAATGGATTTGTAGCCTTCTAATTTCTTCCATAATCTCTCTCTTTTGATATATACACACACACACACAATAGGGAAGAGGTGTATATATTCATTAGATTCAGAATAATTGGAGAAGAATATGATAAGAATAGATTGCAGGAAGAAGAAACAAATAGGAAATAAGTTGAATCCTTGCCTGAATTCTCTACAGAGTTTCTGAATCTTATTAAAGAGATAGCAATGGTAGAGTTTCGTCATATTCTCCAAAATAATATGAATAAAAGTGGAGAGGATAGGGTTCTATTTATAGGAGTTGAAACGCACCAGAACCATAGGATGGAAGTAGGTAGGAAACGGGTAAATTTGGAGCGTACAACCGAATAAAACATTGCTTCAAACCTTAGCCACCACTGGCAACTTTTGTTGCCGAGCGGTCGACCACCCTTGGGCGACCGATCGACTGTTATGGACGACCGGTCGACTTATTCGGGACCGCTCCTTTTATTCAGGAGACGTTTATTTGTTTCTGTTGCCCTATTATTTTATTCTCTAATTAACTTTTTAACGTTAAACGTTAATTAAACATTTACTTAGCCCCCGAGCTAATTTTTGAAATTTAAACCCTAAATTTGATTTCTCATTTGAATTTGAATTTAGACTAAATTAATTTAAATCTGAGAACTTCAACTGCTCACAACTTCTTTGTCTGAGCTTCGATTTCAGCATATTATATATGGAAACAGATAAGAATTTCACTACGAACGCAACGGAATAACTTTTGTGGTCAAATTCCAACTTTTATAAAATTTCCATATCCAATCCTTATCGTATTTAATTCAATTCACTTTATTTATTTATGGTTCATTTTACGGGGTGTTACAAGCTTTGTCGGTCTCACTTTTCAAATTCAGAAAAAGGTTCTTTAGGTTTTTAGGTAATAAATTCTAGATCGTATTACTTTTTTCTTATTCTATTAACCTCCAATCCCTTAATTTTTGAATCTAATCTATATACAAATCCCTTGTTGTATATATCTAAAAGTGACGATCTAAAAGAGATTATCGAAGGCGTGACAAATCCAAAAGGAGGAAGAACTAAGGACCTATTTGTGAGTGCAAATCCTAGTCTTTTTATCTAGTAATTAAATAGTGTAGTTTGGATTTGATATATGCTTTGGGGAATTTTGGTATACGAAAACATCACATTAAAACCTGGCAAATTTCTGCCAAAGCGAAATGACAATTCTTACGTTGGAATCTTAATTTTTTATATTAAAATAATGGAATTTGTTTATAATTTGCAATTTCATTGTTTTACCTTCTATTCCACTTCTTATCTTTTTCATTGGAACTTATTAAGGGTTTTGATTAGAAAATGATGTGTAAGATACTAATTCTTATTCGTTGTTTGCAGCGTCTATTTCCACAATTTGAATAGAAATTCCCTTTGTCTAATTTCATGTAAAAAGAAGTTGAATAGTAAAAATATGTAAATTTTAAGTTTCTTTTATTGATTTATATTCCGTTGTTTTAATGAAAAATAAGTAGGTTTGGATTTTGTTTTCTTATATAAGTCTGTTGATTTGATTTTGGATATCTAATTTATGATATATGTGTTAATATGGAAATGGGACTTGTATAATTTTGAAGACTTGACATTTAAACGTTAGTTTATAGTGTAATCTTTGCACGATTATGTTGAGCGTGTACGTATGTATGTATATGTATATATGTATGTATGTGTGTGTATGCATAAATGACGAATGGCTAAAACTTATTAATTACACAGTTAATATAATATTAATTTTCATTAATTCCCCCTTAGGAAAGTAATTAATTGTAGAGGCAAAATAAGATTTCGTTTTGTTTTCTTTTAAGGCATTGATATGGAATGCGGTGAGATGTGGGATAATATATTAAGAGAGTGTTTTAGATTATGACTAAATTATAGGGATGCGAGGTCGGTTAAAAGCACACAAAAGTCTGCCCAGTTAATCTGGCTACCAGCAATGAGACTTTGGAGCTGATGTGAGACATCTTCTATAATAAGTAACCACGGAGGACACGAGGACAGTCGCAATTCTGTTGGGTAAACATGCCCAGTTAATCTGTCTACCGGTACCTACGAATTGTCGAGCTAATGTGAGATATCATGGTTGGGTTGCGAGTCATAATACGAGGACCTGCTTCGAGGATTGAAGGTAGTAAGTGGCTGGTTGATGGCTTGCCTCTTCTCTATATAAAGTATTAAATGGTTGGGATTAATGGGTGGGCACGATAGAGGATATCTCGGGGAGGGTCTATTTTAGCGTTGAAGTAGTAAGTGGCTTGAAGAGATTCTGTACAATGTCAGCTAAATAGAATTGGAGAGGAGTCTGCCTTAGGATAGATAATAAATGATGGGGACCTGCCTTAAATAAGGTAGTAAACGGTCGGAGTCAACCTAGTTTCTATTAAAAAGGTATTAAGTGGCTTGGGTACTATCTCTTACATTGTTATGACATTATTGTCGATGGATATGTGTTATTGGGTTGGACTGAGAAAGCTTTAGGGCTTATTGTTGAAAAACTTATAATATGGTAAGATATGTAAGACATATTCTTATTTAAATTATACTGCCCAAGTACTACAACAGTAAGTCTTGAGATTTTTATTCATCGGCCATATACTGTTCCGACTCTTCCCTGTTACAACATAGGTTAGGAAAGATGATGCTGAAGGTTGAGGCGAAGAGGAAACTTATGGCAGTTATCTATTTATCTATTCCTGTTATTTTTGATGTACCCATTGAAAACAATGTTATATTTTGAAATTGTTGTACTACGGATATGTGACAGTTGTTATTGGTTTTTTGTTATGAATTTTAAGATATTTGGATTTTAAATAAAATGGGTACTGTTTCCTTTATTATATTTTATCCTTCCGCTATGAGTTCTGCATGTGTAGATAAATAGCTTTGTATTGTTCTTTATACCAACCAACATCCATCTTTGGAATGGGTCTAAGTTTCGAAGGGTCTTTTCTGGGTCGGAATTTAGGTCCATTTCAGGGCGAGTTGTTACAAAAGCAATGGTAATATTATTTTTAACCATTGCATTATGTTTATAAATAGGCCAACTTCATTTTCTCAACATACAAACTTTCTATCTACTTTCTTCTTCTTTCTCTCTTAAACCAAAAAAACTGGACTCGTTATTAGCCGCAAAATATGTCAAATAATAAAAGAGGAAAAAACCCGATATCCTCCTCATTCCAGGGATTTCAAGAATATAATCAAAATTTCGATGTTACGAAAAATCACTAACAAATCGACAAAGCAATCAGTATTATTAGAAAAAATCTCAATATGCATCCTAATATCATTCGCAATATATGAGTCAAGGCTACAACGATCAGTTTAGCAACCACCACTCGAATAGTGGTCCACGATATCGATCGCCAAATTTTAGAGGCGGCTTGTGAGGTAATTTCACACAAACCAACAACTCTAGCGAAAATGTAACTTCTAATTTTAAAGCAGTTGACGGTGGTTTCAATCAAAATTGAAATGAGTATGAAGAATTTATGGAAGAGGAAATCTTATGGGATGGAAACAACGATTTCAATCAACAATCCCAATAGAATCAAAGAAGGAAAAATCCAGGAGGAATCAACATAAATGAATCCCCAATTCCAGAAGAAAATGAAATTCCATCTAAAAGTGCTGCTTCTACTCAACGGAAATAATCAAAAGATGAATAAGAGGAACTTGCTATTTGTTGGCTACAGTATTCTGTTGATGAAAAGAAAGGTACGTCGCAAATCGAGTTTGCTTTTAGGGCATCTATTTCAAACCTTTTCTATGCTCATCTACTTAATAGTATTCCTAGATCAGTTGAATCTTTAGAAACTCAATGGATACGTATGAACATGGCTTGCCAAAAATGGAATGAGATCATGGCAGCTACGGAGACGAGAAAACAAAGTGGGGCTAGAGATGTTAACTTGGTAGGTTTTGTCTATAGATAATCCTTGGAGTAAATTATTTATTATTACAATTCACTAATGTTTTATGTTAATTTTCAACTCGAACAGACTCATGAGGCATGTGTACAACAAAACAAGGGAGCTGCTTCCAATCTATTACACGTTTACAATCTCCTTAATGATGAAGACAAATAGAGCACAATAAAAAAAGAAGCACGTTGGATTTCAGTTTCACCAAGAAGAATGAATCTTGATTCTAGTATGGGAGATTCCAATGTCCCAAATGTGGAAGAAGAACAAGAGCCCCACCATTCCGTAGTAACAATGCAAGGAGGGCTGAAGGAAAACAGAGACTGAAGAATAAAATTGATTATAGTGTCTATTACGATAAAATTGTTGAAACAATGTCTGCAGTACATAACGATACAAGACTGTTGGAGGAAGAAAAGAAACATAGGAGAATGTAGAAATACTATAAGCGCAAGGCTGATAAAGAAGAACAAAGAAGAGTGGATCTTCATTTGCAAGAAGAGTATTTGGAACTGAGAAAAGAGAAAATGAGGCAACGGAAAGAGGACTCTATTTTAGCTATGATGACTCATGACCTCTCTAAGCTCCAACCTGAGTAGAGTGAGGTAATGCGGAGAAAAATAACATAATATCGTGCTAGTTTTGGGGTTCATCCAATTATTGGTCATATGTTGTATGTTTATGAGTAAGCGTAACATTGTTTATGTTGTATTAATTAATTTCGAATTTAATTCCGACTAGAACTTATGTATGCAGTAATGAGGATTAGTTTGGATTCCATTATTCGTCATTGAAGTAATCTACTCGGATATTTATTGAAGTTTGTAGTGTATATTTATATATTTACTATAGCTTGTCCCATCTAATTAGATATTTATTAAAGTTGGAAGTATACGGTCAAATATTTATATGACAGTACTGTAATATCAATCGTAGATAAACGACGGAGTATAATCTCAGATAACATACTCATAAATAATCAAAGTACAACATGAATAACACAAGATATACTCCATAACAAGTGCAATAGTGTCCAATACGATACAACATAGTCCAATAAAAATATATAAAAAAATATAGTCTCGTGCATGGAACAAAGGAAATAATCCTCAAATACAACTGCATAAATGAAACAAACTAACAAACCAAATAAATCAACTACTCATCATCGTCATAATCATCCTCATCATCTTCATCATCATTGTCATAATATGGAATCTCGCTATTAGGGTCATCCTCACTAACTCCAGCATGCCTGAAATATGAAACACCGCCCAAATCAACTGCCGTATCTGGGCGAGGAATGTGTCTTGGTCGATGTTGGTATCTGGCCTCATCCTCAACGGTCATCCCCTAAGCATGTCTCTCCAGATCTAGAACACTCTACCCGTACTCATCTATACTGCGTCTGTGCTCTCTATATGTAACATCCCTAAGTCCAACCCGCATTTGAAATAAATCCTTGCATGGAAACATTGCTAGATTTGGATAATCAGTGATCGACAAATGTCGTATGTCAACAAATCGATCCTGGCCGAATGAAGTGGGTATAGCAACAGACCATCCATATGCTCCACCTGGAATCTCAGGTCATAGGGCAACAAACCTCTGAGTAGGCTGAGATAAGTCATGCAAAACTGGGGTGCAACATCGCGATGGATGACAGATGGCCCGACTAAATCGACAGCTCCTCCATGTGTAAAATCTTGAAATGGGCGGTGCAGTGCAAAATCTATGCCAAAACTGAAGATAATCCAAATAGGGAATAATGAAGTAACTCGCTTCCCACCAGTCGTTCGCCGCTGCAAGCTGTAAGGAGGCCATGGAATACACTTTGATAAAAGGTGTATAAGGATGAGGATCATCAGGAGCCATGTCTCCTCCATATATCTAGCACCAACATCGGTCACCATGATATCATATACAACCAACCGTAAGAGGAGATGATACCAACAGAAATCGTCTACCTGATAAAAATAATGCATGTGAAGTACTAGGATATGTCATATATGGAGATCCATCAAACAGTTGTCAAACAATGTCAGAGCATGTACGATGTAAATCTATCCAGTAGCATGCAATAACAGAAACATGACTAGCCTCACAGCCACGTACTCTCTGCATATTCTACGGTGACCATGCACAAATCTCGGAAAGAATAATGATAACTAGTGATCTCTAGTCGGGTGAGCCAGATTGTGGCTATACTTATGCCGCCAATACTGTAAAAGCTCCCAAAACCACATAATGATGTATCATGACTAGTCACCACACACTGTACGTCCAATGACTATACAAGTAGGCCATGATAGTCACTTACCAATCCTAAAGGACGGGAGAAGAAAGATCAAAGTTCACAACCGCTGTAACATGTCCTAATGGCAGCGTACTGGATAGAGTGGAAAAGAAAAGGTTTCACATCATGTACAGGACAAATAGTGTAACACCCCGTAAAAATTAATACGAAATAAATGAATTAATTAAATAAGATAAGGCTAAAAATGGAAATTTTGTAAAATTCAGAATCTGACCAGGGAATTTATGCCATTGCGTTTATGGCAATTTTTCCATCAATTTCCATATATAATGTTTTAAAAATGGAGCTCAAACAAAAAGGTTATGGACGTTTGAATTTTCGGACTGAAAATAATTTAAATAGAATTCAAATTCAAATAAATAATTAATTCTTAAATTAATTTTTTTTAAAGTAACAGTAATTAGACTTGGGGGTTATGTATATGTTAAAATAAACGTTAACGTTAAAATTAATTAAGGTGTTAAGTAAATAAATCAATGGCAAGAAAATAATGTTCCCAAAATAGACCAACTAGTCAACCACCGCCTAGGTCCAGTCGATGTTGGTGGTGGCTAGGATTTTGTGCATTTGAACAGTTTGAATTTTATTATTTTTAACCGACATCAATCTGACGGTTTTGGTGTTTTCAAATCACTATAAACAAGAGCCTAGCGCTCTCACTTTTATTCATAAATTATTTTAGGTACCAAGCGAAGCTTTGTTAGTCTCTCTCTTCGAAAATTCAGAAAAAATCTTTAGGGTTTCAAGTAAAAAAAATTAGATGCTTTTTATTTAAATTCTATTTTCCTCAAATTCCTAAATTTATGAATCTAATCTATATACAATTTCCTTGTTGCATATTCCTAAACAGGGAGATCTGTAGTGGTTAAAGCAGGCGTAACAAATCCAAAAAGAGAAGAGCTAAGGACTTGTTATGAGTGGAAATCTTAGTATTTCTTATTTTAGTAATTGTATAGTATAACTTGGATTTGAAATATGCCTTTGGGGAATTCTATTTATGAAAACATCATAATAAAACGCCAAAATTCCCCTAATGCGAAATGTCAATTCGTAAGTTAGAATCTCAATTATTCTATATTAAAATAATGGAATTGTGTAGATACTGCAATTTTTATGTTTTATATTCTATTCCACTTCTTATCTTTTTCTTTGAATCTAATTAAGAGTTTTGAAAAGAATAAATTAGGAAATGGTGTGTAAGGTATGTATTCTTTTATTCTAGTTTGCACTACCTATTTCCACAATTTAAATAGAAATTCCCTTTTTCAATTTTATATAAAGAAGTTGAATAGCATGTAAAAGTATTTGAATTATAGGTTTCTATTAATGTTGAATCTGCTATTTTAGTATAAAATAAGTTTGGTATAGATTCTATTTTATACAAGTCAGTTGGTTGAATTGTGGATATTGGATAGATGGTATATTCTGTTGATATGGAATTGGACTTGTATAAATTTGAAGTTTTGACATTTAAATGGTAGTTTAGGGTGCAATCTTCGCACTCATAGAAATATTTTAGGCGCGTGCGTGCATGTGTGTGTGTGTGAATAATATATAATTATAACGTATTAATTAAGTAGTTAATAGGCTATTAATTATCATTAAACCCTCCTTAGGCAAGAATTTAATTGTAAGGGGGAAATAAGAGTTTTCTTATAAGGCCTTGATATGGAATGCGGTGAGATGTGTGATAATATGTTAAGAGAGTTTGTAAATTTTGACTAAGTTATAGGGATGCAGGGTCAGTTAATAGCACACGGAAGTCTGCCCAGCTAATCTGGAGACCTACAGTGTGACTTTGGGGCTGAAGTAAGACATCGTCTATAATAAGTATCCATGGAGGACGCAAGGTTAGTCCCAAATTCTGTAGGGTAAACCTGCCCAGCTGATCTGGCTACCAATACCTACGAATAGTTGGACTAATATGAGACGTCACAATTGAATTACGGGTCATAATATGAAGGACCTGCTTCAGGTTTAAAGGTATTAAGTGGCTGATTGAGGGTCTGCCTCTTCCTTATGAAGAGAGTATTCATTGGTCAGTTTTAGAGGTTAAGCATGGTATCTCGGGGAGGGTCCTCTTTGGGTTTAGGTATTAAATGGCTATTGTGGGGTCCGCCTCTCCCATAAAAAGAAGTATTAAGTGGCTCGAAGAGATTCCGGGCAATGGCAGCTAGATGGTACCGGAGAGGAATCAGTCTTAGGATAGGTGTTAAATGACGGAGACCAGCCTTGAATGAGGTATTAAATGGATAGAGTCTGCCTAGTTTCCATTAAAAATGTATTAAGTGGCTTGGGTGTTATCTCTTACATTGTTAGGACATTATTGACGATAAATATGGGTTATTGGATTGAAAAAGTAATGATTATTGAATTGGACTGGGAAAGCCATAGGGCTTATTGTTTGAAGACTTATAATATAGTTAGGATACGTAAGACATATTCTTATTTAAATTATACTACCCAAGTACCATTATAGAAAGACTCAAGATTTTTATTCAATAAACATTGTTGTTCTGACGCCCTCCTCATTACAATATAGGTTAGAGATGATGATGCAGGTTTTCGGAGATGCAGACTTGTGGCAATTATTTAGCTATCTATGTTATTTTAATATTTCTGATGTACCCATTGAGACATGATGTATTTTGAGATATTGTACCAAGAATATTTGGCGTTGTTATGTGGGATTATATTTTTGTTTTTGACATTTGAATTTTTAAATAAATGTTTGATACTATATATTATGCTTCCCCTGTGAGATTCTGAATGTGTTGATAGATAGTTCTTGTGTATTATTCTTTAAATAAATTTTACCAACCAACATCAAGCTTTGGAATGGGTCTATGGTTCGATGAGCCTTTTCTGGGTCAAATATTAGGCCCATTTCAAGGCGGGTTGTTATATTTGGTATCGGAGCTTTGGTTACCCGATCAACAGGGATATACGAGTGGTGTACTCGTCCTTTTCGAAAGTATTTTTCAAAAACCTTACTATATATATTTATTTATTTTAAACATATTCCTAACTCTATAAATTCCGACTATTGAAGTAATTGCGACCATATTTCGAAAGAATGGACAAGGCGACTATGAGTTGGAAAATAAACAGAGTTAAATCTATACACCTACCCTGATTACTATATAGGACGGAGGTCGTATCATAAGGAGTGGACTAAGAAGAGCATGACCGCGACATATAGAAGAACACAACACAGCAGAAAATAAAAGCTCCTAATAATATCTAGCCTGCCTCCTACACGTCTTCGAAAGCTTATACGTCTAACCTAAAAATCCCTACTCCCGACCTACTCAGATGAGCAACTGAGAGTTTAAGGGGAAAAAAACTTCTGGTCAGACAAACAGTCTAGTGTGAATAATAACCTACCATCTCAAATCAAATAGATATCTAGTGAGACCACGCCACTGAGCGGAACGGGTTTCCCCCTCACTAGTATCTTAACCAACATATTAACCATATATTGTGCTCCTACATCCATAATGGTTAAACATAATAACATAATCATATGCAAGTATGCAATGGGGTAAGTCTGACTCATCTGTCAACATAGGGTTATATCTACCCTAAGTTCACCCATTCTCGCAAAACCGACTATCTGTCTCAACTCGAAGTTTTCCTAGGGTCACTATGGACCTATTAGTTTTCATGGGCTAACTAATAACCTATCAAAATTCCTAGGGATAAGGTGTCCAAAATCATAGTTTTCATGGGATCACTAAGAATCTATTGGCTTCCACCAATAACACTTTCAATTTAGTTTTCATAGGATCACTATGAACCTATTGGAATTCTCTAATAACATCTCTCAAATCATAGTTTTAATGGGATGACTATGAACCTATTGGATCCTTCCACTACCATACTTTCAAATCATAGTTTTCATGGGGTCACTAGGAACCTAATAGATATCTCCAATAACATTACTCAAGCCACAGTTTTCATGTGATGACTACGAACCTATTAGACCCTTTCAATACCCTATCTCAAATCATACTCTTTTGATCAGTTCTGAGCATCCTAACACTTATGATCTTCCAGATCTCTTGGATGTAATTCTACTCACTCAGGAGTTAATTCTGATTATACTCACTGATGGGTCAACCTAACCGGTTATTCTGCCCTTAAATATCCCAAATATCGGTTATGGGTCACAATGATGTGAGTATGAAAATAATTATTATGCAAAATAACTGATCAAATAATAACCATAACATATAACATCCATCATTCAAATATGTTCAATCAATTGGCATCTTATAATTACTTAACCTTAAGTAATAACTCTTTATGGTAATTTCATATCAAAACTTGGGCTAACAATAATTTATTTCTAGGAAACATTTATTATTATATATGATTAATCCCCTTAATTCATATTTAAAATGAGAAAAATATAGCCCATTACTTTACCAATTTCTCATGCCAATTTATAATCCATTTTAATACTGCCACGTATACTTTTGGTATTGATACGAGGACGTCGAACCTCTCCATTATACGGCATAACTCTATAAATTAGAATATATTCATCATTGAAAACTTAAGGCATTAATATGGCCGACATGGGATGCCACATCCCTTCACATCAAAGCTTTTAAATATAATTCTGATTTTATAAAAATATAAGGCTATAATGCCGAAATCATTGTTGTCGTAACATAAAAATTTATAGGTTACCGAACTTATTAGATATAGCCTTTTATACATAAATTACATAGAAGCCGACACTAATGACATGCAGCATCAATATCATAAAACCATTGATATCGGGTGCTTTAAAATGGTAAGGTCAACATTGATGACTTCCGACATCAATGCCTTAAAACAATTGACATTGAATTCATAAAACTAGGCTACTATGCTGCTATAATAAGAATGTAGAGATTAATAACAGGCGGCATCATTGCCATTTTATTTCAAGGTCGAAAGTGTGTAGGTATAAGCGACATTATTGTCATAGTACTTATATCTCGTAAGTAATACTAGCGGCGTCACCGCCTAAAGTAATTAATGTCGGAAATAATACTTGCGGCATTACTTCCTTAGACTATGGCATCAAATAGGAAGCATGCGGCATTGTTTAAAACCATGGTGAAAACTTGCGGCATCAATGTCGTATGTTATAGATTTCAAAACAAAGAAACAAGGGAGGTCGGCATAGTATGTTACGAGTTTACAAATGTCGACATTGATTCAATGCCACAGGCCTTCTAAGAATCCAATCGTAATGGATTCATTCCTTACCAACCATGTTGATATTATAGACATCCATTCATGTTAATGTCATTGGGGTTCGGCATAAACGTTGGCAATATGACAATATCGTAATTATTATAAAAACTGTTTTATTTCTATTAGAAGCAATTTACTTTTCACTAACATCTAACCTTTGTCAACTTTCTATTAGTTAAAACAATCTTTATCAAATTTCTTTTCAAAAAAACTACCGCAACTTATTTATCTTCTCAAAAATTTATTGCGCGTCCCTTAATCAATATTAGTTATTTAATAGTAACTATAAGCTTTTCTAGCTTATTAAATTCATAATAAATCATAATTACATGGGTAAAATCCTCAAAATTCACCAAAACTCAAATTAACATATGAAAATTTCAGGGTGAAAATCTTTATTTGATTATTTTTAATAATTAAAACCCAAAATAAATTCCCTTTCTTTCTTTGGAAATTCATAAAATATTCCAATTAAATTAAAAAATTATGAAAATAAAAATCCATCTCCAAAATTATGTTTTACACAACACACCTAGAAATTAATTTGTTTGGAGATCATAAACTAAGGTTTTGACCATAAACCTATCATAATAATTTCATAGAAATTCCAATAATTCATTATTTAACCAAACAATGGTAAAAATTTAACATGGCACATCATAACATCATCAACTAATCAAAACCAATCAGATCTGAAACCAAACAAGCATAAAAATGAGATAGTTTACTATTATTCACCTTAATTTAGATAATGGAGTTGAAGAGAATGATTTTCCTAGCTTTCCTTTTGAAATTCCTTAACTTTCTTCTTCTAATCCTTTTTAGTTATGGCTGACCTATATGATTTGCAATTGGATTGTTGTGAAAATGAGAATGAAATGGGAGAAGGAGGGTTTACGAGATAAAAGACTATTCCTAATTTGCCTTTCTCATATATTATTTTATATGTCAAGTTTTAAAACAATCTTAATAGTTGATTAGTTAAGGCCAGACCTTGTTAATTATCAAATCTCATGCTCCTTATCACTTCACACATTATTCTATTTAATATATTAATTAATCTTTTGTATAATGTTAATCAAAATTAGAGGTGTTATAGGCTCCCCTCCTTAAATAATTTCGTCCCCGAAATTTCATTGAGGATAATAACAAGCATATCAATCATGCAAATATCTATGACATTACATAACAACAATACTAGCCTACCTGACTAGCAAAAAGTCTATATACAACAAATATAGAACATACCATCATAATAGCTCAGGATAAGTATCTCTAATCATGTCCTCTATTTTCCAAGTACAGTATTTCTCATTGTCACTCCACTGGTATTCACCTTAACTTGGATAATGGAGTTGAAGAGAATGATTTTCCTAGCTTTCCTTTTGAAATTCCTTAACTTTCTTCTTCTAATCCTTTTTAGTTATGGCTGACCTCTATGATTTCCAATTTGATTGTTGTGAAAATGAGAATGAAATGGGAGAAGGAGGTTTACGGGATAAAAGACTATTCCTAATTTTCCTTTCGCATATATTCTTTTTTTTAGAAAGACGGATGTGTAGTGATATACTACACAGCCGATTAATAATAGTAGGATAATAGGTAATAAGGTCCGGTTGACAAGCCCAACCGGTGGCCCAAAAAAAATAGGCTTAACTAGATAGCATAATAATGTACATAAGAGCAATGGATTACAGGATGGAACACAAGCACCATATTCGATGTTTCAACTGACAAAATGGGGCTAATCTATTTCGCTTTGGAGCTGCTACCGAGGGTTGGCGCTGGTGCTGGCCATTGATTCCGCAGAGTTAGCAGGGGCGGTCCTCAGTCGAAATCTGAACGCGACAGAGTTGGTACCTGTCCAGTAATTGAAAAGATGTGAGATTCGACTACAAATGGCCGCAAAAGAAGATCTTGGTTTGTTGAAGACGTGGGCATTTCTTTCTTTCCAGATGCACCAACAGAAAATGGTGATAAAGATGTCGAGTTTGTGATTTCCGAGATCTTGCTGCCAGTATTCAAAAAATGAAGTGAACTCCGGTATGTAACCAAGGAGATGCGCGCTGGCTGGGGCCCAAATTGCGAAAGAGAAATCACATTCTATGAAAAGGTGAGTGGTGGTTTCGACATGGGAGGAGCAAAGTATGCAAAGTGGATCTGTGGGGATGTTTAAACGAATAAGTCTATCCTTGGTGTTAATGCGGTTATGGATGAGGCACCATTGGAAGAAGAGGAATCTTGGGTGTGAATGGCAATTCCAAATCCTGCTAAAGGGGAATAAGCGGCCAGGGTGGATGAGGAAGGAGTAGCAAGAGGATATAGAGAAGCCTTTAGATGGATTGAGTGCCCAGATGAAGCGGTCCGGTGAGTGGGATAGGCGAAGTGATTGGAGGTTTTTAGTAGCTTCGAGAAGTTCATTATAAGTTTCGATGGAAAAAAGGGAGGGGGGATGAAGGCTACCGGGGCCCAAGTGATAGAGGGTATTGATGGTGGCGAGTTGGAGGTTTAAGGAGGAGAAAAGGTTTGGAAGTGATTTGGCCAGAGGGGAAGGGTCCACCCACGTGTCATGCCAGAATAGGCAGTTGTTGCCATTGCCTATTATGACATGAAAGAGGGATTTGACTCGGGGGATGGTATGGAGGACACCGGACCAGAATGGAGATGGTCTGCAACTGGGGGGGTGATGCAGGGCTAGGTGTGGATTGGAGTAGTGATATGTATGTAGGATCCAGTCTTTCCAGAGGAAATTGTCGGGGGAGAGAAAACGCCAGAGCCATTTTGTTAATAGAGCAGTGTTGAGCGAGGAGAGATCGGGGACACCAAGGCCACCATGGGGTTTTGGGAGGCAGATTGAGCGCCAGTTGATTAGGCACTTTGCTTTGGAGCCATTCCATAAGAAGGCCCTACGAGATTTGTCAATTTTATTGGATACCCAAGAGGGGAGTTTGTGGAAGGAGATCCAGTAGGAGGGGATGGCAGAGAGGACCGATTTAACTAAGATTAATCTAACCAGCAGACGAGAGGGAAGCAGCTTTCCAGGATGAGAGGCGGGATTCAATTTTGTTAATGAGGGGTAGCCAGTCATGGCGTGTGAGTCTAGTGGGACGAATAGGTAGGCCAAGGTAGGAGATTGGAAACTGGGAGAGTTTGCAGTTGAGGACGGCAGCGGTTGCAGGGCCAAGGTGGTTGGTATTGCCTAGCATGATTAGGGAGCTCTTGTGGAAGTTGATGGAGAGGCCAGAGATGAGTTCGAAGACATAGAGAAGAACTTTGAGGCAGTGGAGGTGGTTAGGTTCAGGTGAGGCAAAGAGGATGGTGTCGTCAGCAAATTGGAGGTTGGATATTTGAAGGTTAGATGTAGGGATACTAATTCCGGCCAAGTGGTTATTGGAGATGGACAGTTTAATCATGCGGTTGAAGACATCTGCAATTAGAACAAAGATTAAGGGGGAAAGAAGGTCTCCTTGTCGTAGGCCTCTCGTAGACTTGATGAGACCACCAAGTTCACCATTGACTGATACGGAAGACATGCTGGAGTTTAGGATAAAGGATATCCAGGAGCACCATCTCGGTGGGAAGCCTCTATGTCGCAATAGTTCGAGGATGAAGTTCCAGTTGACTGAGTCAAAGGCCTTAGAGAAATCAAGTTTAAGTAGGATTCCTGGGGTGTTGGTTCTGTGGCAGAAAGACACAACTTCTTGAGTGGCGGCCACACAATCTAGGATATTGCGCCCGAGGATGAAGGCCGATTGCTCCATGCCCACTAGGGGGGATATTACAGATTGAAGTCGGTTTGCAAGGATCTTGGTAATGATTTTGAAAGTGGTGTTGAGGAGGCTGATAGGTCGAAAGGAATCAAGGGAGGTAGGGTCATCAGTTTTTGGGATGAGTATGATGTTGGCATAGTTAATTCGCGCAATCGAGCTGGGATCATTTTGAAATTCAAGGCACATGTCTATTATGTCGGACTTCACTGTACTCCAGAAGTGTTTGAAAAATAGGGGCCAAAACCGTCTGGTCCAGGGGCTTTATTGTCGGACATATCTTTGACTGCAGCCCAGATTTCTTCTTCCGTGAAGGGATGATCGACTTGCAAATTCTGTGGGTCAGGGTAAAGGAGATTCCAGTCTATGTCGGGTAGAGGGGAGGAAGGTTTGCCTAGGATGTTGCCGTGGTGGTTGGTGAAGAGGCGGAGGAGATCTGATTGGTCAGAGTAGGTGACGTTGTTGTGTTGTATGTTAGAGATAATCGAGGATCTGCGGCGCCCATTTGCTAACCTATGGAAGTAGGCCGTGTTTCTATCTCCTTCTTCAAGCCACTTTGCTCTGGAGCGTTGTTTCCAACCAATTTCTTTCTGTTTAAGGAGCCTTTCCAATTCCTTTTCAAGGAGGATCAACTGTTGCAATTCTGGTTCGACTAGGGGTTGAGACTCGGCAAGGATATTAAGATTGAGGATTTCGTCTTGGGTTTGAGAGATGCGAAATCTTAGGGTACCCTAGATGTATTTGGCCCAAGGTCTTATCAACTTTCTGAGCGAACAGAGCTTGGCCACAATACGAGCAGTATGAGATTCTAGATTGGTGGGTTGAGACCAGGCTAACTTAATGAAATCATCAAAGGAGGGCTCTAGTAACCAGAGCTGTTCAAATCGAAACGGTTTGTGAGTGATGTTCAGTGAACCAGAGTCAAGCAGGAGGGGGTAGTGGTCGGAGATCATGGTTGCCAACCCCGAGACAGTTGAGAGGGGATGTTGGTCTTCCCAGGCTGTGTTAAAGAGGAACCTATCTAATTTGGCTAGGGATGGGTGATCACTACGGTTAGTCCAGGTGAAGAGGCGGTTACTGATGGGGGGGTCAATCAGCACGCAAGTGTTAATGAAATTATTGAAGGCAGTAGAATCTTGGGATAGGTTTCCAGAGTTTCTTTCAGTGAGGTGTCTAGTGGTGTTGAAGTCTCCGGCAATAATCCATGGGCCATTTATTCGGGCTGCGAAGTCCATACAATGTTCCCATAGGACAGCCCTGCCCTGTGTGTCAGTAGGACCATAAACGTTCGAGAAGAAGTAGATAATGCCTGATTCAGAGTTGCGGAGTGCGACATTAAGGATTGAAGGGAATTTGATAATTTGATGTAGAAACCATATATTTTCATTCCATGCTGTGATGATCCCTCCTCTGGATCCAATAGCATCAATGTGGGCCCACCCAGATAAATGTGTACCAACAGTTTATGTCAAGTGTGATTGTGTGGGGTCAGATAGCTTAATTTCTTGAAGCATTAGAATATCAATTTTGTGGGGGGACAGAATAGTGTTAACAGCATAACGCTTAGATGGGTCCCCCAACCCATGAACATTCCATGTGATAAGTTTCATTGGGATTGGGAAATACGCTCATGTTCTAGAGTTTGCATGCATGTGTAGTGTTCATCATGCAAACTCACACCCACGCAACGTGATAAGGTTTTATTAAGCCTATTATTAGCAGAGGAAAAAACAACAGACATTAAAAAACTACCAGTTTCACCAGGATCGGATGCTGCCCCAACCAATCTGGAGCTGCGCCTAACCTGTGTCGGGGAGAAGAATTGTGTTGTGTCTATCTGGGTTGTCTGAACTTCCTCGTCATGCACAAATTGTTGCAGATGAGTATCTTCCTCCTGGGCAGTGTTATCTTGATTAAGTTCATGAGGAAGGGCCACGTTGAGGGGGGAAGTGACATTGATGGAGTGGGTGTCATCTTGGGCAGGAGCTGGGATAATGGGGGAGTCAGGGAGGACGGGGATGGAGGGGGCAAATGCGGGGACGAGAGGCTGGTTGGGTTGCAGGTAAAGAGGGGCGGAAAGATCTAGGTCTAGCATTGGGTCCCTTCTATCCGTCACTGGGAACCCCCTTATAGGGCCCGATACTTCAAAAGAGTCGTCTTGGGGTGGCAGAGCTGGAAGGATAGGGGGAGGCAAGGTGGCTTCATGAATCATGGCGTCAAAGAGGTCATCTTGGTCAAGAAGGATTTCGGGGGTAGACCACTGCTGGTCAAGAAAGTTGAAGTTTTGTTCAAGGTTGTAATCGAGGCCAAGGTAGGTGATGTCAGGGGCACGGTTTGGGTGTGAGTGTTCCCAACGGTTAATCGTTAGGAAGAAGTCAGTGTTATTAAGGGAGGCCACGTAGGAGCAGGGGGTGGAGATGCCCGCGAAGAATTGGATTCTGGCATAAAGAAACCGGTGGTCAACGTAGGCCCAGTCACATTCGTCCAAAGCAATGAATCTGCCCATGGGCTTCAAGGCTTCTCTGATAGCATCTGGGTTTTCTTTGAAGAGTTTGGGGAAACCTTCAATTCTCGCCCATGTCTCAGGTTCGAGGGAGGGAGCGGTGAAGTTGTCTTGGTTAGCCCATGGTTTCAGGAATACTGTACCTCCTGGTTTTGTTAAGGAGCCTGTCGTGACGAAGACATTTCTCTCGATCTCTGAATCACAGAAGATGAGAAAGCTATTATCAGTCAACATCCAGATCGGTCGTTCTCGATACCCATGTTGGTTGAGGGCAGCTTGGATGTCTAGCGCACTTCAGAAGCCTTGGGTTATTGTGGCAATGAGGTAACGGGCAGAGTTCTCCATGAGAAATTTTGGGTTTGGAAATTTTTTTGCGGAGAGAGGAGCTAATGGATTGTGTGGGGTGATTTTGGGAGAGGAGGGGTTTAAGTTGGCATTGGAAATTGGATGTTGGGCTGATGATGACGATGGGATATGAGTCGACTTTGTTTCAGTATGGGGGACCCACACTTTTCTGCCAGTGGGGCCTTGAGAAAGATTTGGTCTGGGAATTCGGGTTTGGGATGAAGAATGAGGATTATTAATTGGAGGAGAGTGCTTTTTGGCAGTGTTTGTCTTGGAAGACGAGAGGACGGGCTGCACAGGGAACGAGGCATGTCTCTTTGAGGGGCAGGTGGAGGAAAAATGACCAAAGTATCCGCAATAATAGCAAATCTTTCCATTTCTGCAAGATTTTGCCACGTGTCCATTACCCGCACATTTCAAGCACCACCCTCTGGAACTCAGGAAAATGACCGTTTCCCGCGTAGATTTGAATTTTGGGACAAGTTTGGGACGCTTGGGTTTGGGGAGGAGAGGTGGAGATGGTTGAGATAACACGACCTGAGCGTAGCTACGACCGACCTTATAGAATGTGGGAGGTTTGCTGGCATAGCAATTGGTCACTTCAGGCGAGGCAAGCATCGGGTCAAGTGGTTGGGGATCGGAGGGTGTAGCAAACGATGGTGGTGTAGGCAGGACGGGAGGATAAGCTGAGGCAGGATGACTGAAGTATGGAGCATATCTGGGGGGAACAAAGGAGATTGGAGGAGGAGGAGGAGAGGAGGAAATGGTATGGTTGGTTAGTTTTAAAACAACCTTAATAGTTGATTAGTTAAGGCCAGACCTTGTTAATTATCAAATCTCATCCTCCTTATCACTTCACACATTATTCTATTTAATATATTAATTAAATCTTCTGAATAATATTAATCAAAATTAGAGGTGTTATAAGCTCCCTTCCTTAAATAATTTCGTCCCCGAAATTTCGTTAAGGATAATAACAAGCATATCGATCATGCAAATATCTGTGACATTACATAACAACAATACTAGCCTACCCGACTAGCAAAAAGTCTATATACAACAAATATAGAACATACCATCATAACAGCTCAGGATAAGTATCTCTAATCATGTCCTTTGTTTTCCAAGTACAGTCTTTCTCGTTGTCACTCCACTGGTCTTTCACAAACTTGATTGTCCAATTCCTTAACATCTTCTCATCCCTTGCTACAACACGAACCGATTGTCTAACAAAAGCCATATATTGTTTCACTACTAAATCTTCCAATGCAGTCGAAGTAATATTAGTCTCTGGATCATGCACATACTTTCTAAGATGAGAAACATGAAACACATTATGGATTCCTGCCAAATTGTTCAGTAACTCTATTCTATAAGCAAGTTTCCCGATCCTCTCTATAAGCTCAATCTTTTCTATGGCTTCTCTCACCATATCTGGACCAAGAACTACTCTGTCTTCGATCTCCAACCAACATGCTGGTGATTTGCACAGCCTTCCATACAAAGCTTCGAAAGGCGCCATTGTTATACTAGTCTGATAACTATAATTATAGGAAAACTCAACTAAGTGCAAAATGGTCTTCCCATGACCCACCAAAATATAGTACATAAACTCTCAACAAATCTTCAAGTACCTTATTGACTCTCTCGGTCTGCCCATCCCTCTGTGGGTGATAAGCGGTACTCATCTTCAGCTTGGTACCTAAAACCACTTGTAGACTCTTCCAAAATTCACTAATAAACAAAGTATCTCTATCACTGACTATACTACTAGGAACCCATGCAGTCTAACAATATTCTTCATAAACAATTTAGTCAATATGAGTGTCGTTCTTGTCGTCTTAACGGGAATGAAGTGTGCACTCTTAGTCAGTCTATCCACTATAACCCGAATACTTTCATTTCCCTAATTCGACCTTGGCAGCCCGTCAATAAAATCTATGGATATAGAATCTCATTTCCAAACTGGTATTTCTAAAGGCTAAAGCAATCCACTTGGTTTCTGATGTTCGGCTTTAATTTGCTGGCAATTCAAACATTGCTTTACCCATAAGCATACATCCCTTTTCATACCTTCTCAGAAGAAACTTCTTTTCATATCGTGATACATCTTTTTTCCCCCAAGATGAATAGTAAACTTCGATCGATGACATTCCCTAAGAACTTCTCTCCTCATGTCACCAACATCCGGAACACACAATCGCTCCTTCTTTCTTAATGATCCATTCTGGTCAAGAATAAAATCCTTTAAATCATCAATATCAGTTCCACCTTCCAATCTTCTAATTTTTTTGGCTAGCAATGGATCATCTCTCTGCTTAGAAGCAATCCTTTTGATCAATACTGGTCAAACTTCTAAACATGACAATATGGCGGTTTCCTAACTAGAACTAGCCATTGATCTTAACTGCACACCACAAGTAGTCAATGCTTCTAAATCCCTCCATCCAGCCAATATAACTAACACCACATTCTAACGTTTTCTTTAAAGTACATCAACAACTTTATTTTCTTTCCCTAGCGTATACTCAATACCAAAACCATAAGCTGCAAAAAAACTCCAATCATCTTTGTTGTCTCATATTCAGCTCCTTTTGAGAGAATAAATACCGCAAGGACTTATAATTCATGTACAACTTCGAATCTTTATCCTAAAACACAGTGTCTCCACACCTTCAAAGCACAGATTACAGCTGCCAACTTCAAATCATGAGTTGGATATTTGACTTCATGTGGTCTAAGCTGTCAAAAAGCATAGACAATCACTTTACCTCTTTTCATCACAGTTCTAATCCTGTTCCACATGCAACTGTATACACCACCAAATCCCGATTACCATATGGTACAACTAACATGGGCCATGGGTCAATTAATGCTTTAACTTAAGGAACGCTTCCTCACATTTGTGAGACCAAATGAACTTCACGTCCTTTCTGGTTAGTTTAGTCAGGGGTGCTGCTATCCGAGAAAAATCCTTAATGAATCTCTGGTAATAGCCAACTAATCCAAGAAAACTCCTTATCTCGGTCACCGTCTCGGGTCTCTTCCAAAAATGACACATTGAAAACTTTGCTTTTAGTTGATGTTGCCTCAATGTCTCAAGCACTATTCTAAGATAAATCTCATGATCTATCTCGTCCTTAGAATATATAAAAATGTCATCAATGAACATCAAAATGAACCTATCCAAGTGCTCTCGAAAAATTCAGTTCATCAAGTCCACAAAGAAAGAAGGCGCATTGGTCATCCGAATGGCATTACTAACCACTATACGAATCATATCTTGTTCGAAACGCCGTCAATGGAACACTATCCTTAACCACCCTCAATTAATGGAACCCTGTCGCCAAATACACCTGGGAAAATACTTTGGCTCCATTTAACTGGTCAAATAAATCATCAATTCTCAACAAAGGATATTTTTTATTTATCGGCTTCTCATTCGGTTTATGATAATTGATACATAATCTTAATGACCCGTTTGGTTTCTTTACGAACTCCACGGCCGCTCCCCAAGACGAACTGCTTGGTCTAATAAAATTATTTCCTTCTAGGTCCATCAACTACACCTTCAACTCTTTCATCTCGGTATGTGTCATTCTACCGGGCAGTCTACTTAAGGGTTCATCTCTAGGAACAAGATCTATTCAAAAATCAATGGCTCGTTTTGGTGGTGGTCCTATAACAAGCTCAAACACATTTGCGTACTCTCTTAAAACAAAAACCTGATTTACTTTGTCTTCTACTTCCATTGCACCCAACAAAGCACAAACATCCAAACTTGAATTCTTGACTAAGTATATAATTTGATCACAGTTATTAGGATGTCTTAATGACATCTCCCTATCTAGGCAAAATTCCTAACCTCATATAAGCTCAACCAATCTATACCCAAGATAATCCCAAAGCCATCAAAGTCAAACATATACAAACTACAGGCAAGAGCATGACCTAACAACTCAATCTGTAACTAGTCACATCTCATCCCCAGAGTTGCATACCCTCATATTAGTTTCGCAACCCTTAAGGAAGTAACAAGGTATGATGGTTCTAATTCTAACTTATCTACCAAACACTAAGAGATAAAAGAATATAATGCGCCCGTATCAAACAATACTCTAACCGGTATTCTATGAATCAAAATCGTACCTTCCATCATAGACTCTCCATTCTAAGCAGCAGTCGGTCAAGAAGATGATAGTTCCAAAGCAAAGACCTTTCCTTTGTCAGCTTTGACTGGCTATGGTCACTGATTCTTGTAGTGCCCTATCTGGTCATAGTTGAAACACTTCACACCTTTCTTTTCCGCAACCTTCTTTCCATTACCGGTTCCGCACTCATGAGAAAAATGTCATTTCTTGTCACACTTGAAGCAGGTGGTATTAGTTTTCCCTTTCTTGGCAGCTCCACCCTTCTGAGCTCCCTTCTTCTTGAAGAACTTCCTCTTCTTATTCTGAGAACTCTTGTTTTCCACCGACTTTTCTTTCCCAAATTTTTTAAGCATCTCCTCGTTCCTTATAGTCATTTCCACCACTACATTACTCGGATCTTGGAGATGTGGTATAGTCGCTTTAGCAATCTCCGACCTCAAACCTTGGATAAATTCTCAGTTCGCTTAATCACAATATCGATAGTAGTATACCCTCACCTAGACAGCTCATCAAACGTAGTAGCATATTCCAACATCGACATTTCCTCTTGCTCCAATTCCATAAACTTCCTAAGTAAGGTTGACTTGGCTACTTCAAATAAAAACCACTCCTCGAATCTTATCCTGAATTCAGCCTAAGTCAATTCCTCTTCTGGCATACAACGGTCACTCCGTTCCACTAGTACAGTGCAGCACCTTGTAACTACCTTGAAGCCAATCTTCTCTTATGCTCGTCATTTAGACCCAAATCAGTAAAAAATCCACTCATGGTGCAACAGCCAGTTCTCCACTTCAATAGCATCATCAGTTCCTAGAAAAGGCTTTCCTCCGAGACTAGTATAATCATGGTTCGGTTTGGCATAGTTATTGCCAACTTACACCACGGGATTAGCTCCACCCACATTAGCAACATTCCCTCTAGCCAAACTAGCAACAGCTCCAGCTTGCATCATGTTGACAAAGAATTGATACATAGTCCCCATATCTACTGGTGGGGTTCCAGTACCTACATTGGCATTTGCATTTTGGTTAGCATTTGCATGTCGACCCTGGTTCTTTCTGGTGTTGGGTCGAACATTTCCATTAGTTGTAGTGCTTCTTCCACCTAGATTCACTCTTCTGTTTCCTGCTTCCATATCTTGCTTTCTCGTAATCTGCATATGAGCCTTAATAAGATACAGTAGAACGTTCTAAGAGAGGGGAGAATACATACTTATATATATCAAAGACAAGTACATTCCTATAGTGTTATCCCATACCCTAAATTTTTTCTCTGATGCGTTGGATTATGTTTTCAAAATCTTTTAATCTTTTAAATTTTACATAAACTTATGCTCTGATACCAAACTGTAACATCCCTCATTTTGACGTCCGACACTAAGTACTACGGATGTTGCAGTCATCCATAATATTAAATTCTGGTGATAAAATGCAGGTGTATTAATCGTATATAACATCAGGAGCACATGAATATGATTTTTTTCTCAAAACATGTTGCATTAATAAACTTTAACATTTCATTTCAAAATAAGATTTCATACTCATTACATAATCTCATTCGCAATTCCACATTTAGAGAAATTATAATTATTACAAAATATTCCAAGAGCAACATATAAAGATGCCCCCTTGGTTGATTAGAGTATAGAACTTGGCAATTATACAATTTGCCATTATATCCATTCAAAGAGATAAAATGACATAGCGGAAAATAAAAGATCCAAGTAATAACTAGCCTGCTTCCTACATGTCTCCGAAAGCTTATTCGTTTAATGTGAAAATCCCTACTCTCGACCTACTCAAATGAGTACTTGAGATTTTAAGGGGGAAACAAAAACTTTGGATCAGACAAACAGTCTGGTGTGAATAATAACCTACCATCTCGAATCAAATAGATATCTAGTGAGACCACGCCGCTGAGCGGAACGGGTTTCCCACCCATTGCTATCTTAACCAACATATCAACCATATACTGTGCTCCTGCATCACAATGGTTAAACATAACAACATAATCATATTCAAGTATGCAATGGGGTAAATTTGACTTATCTGTTAACATAGTGTTATATCTACCCTAAGTTCACCAATTCTCACAAAACTTACTATTTTTTTCTCAACCCATAGTTTTCTTAGGGTCACTATGAACCTATATGTTTTCATGGACTGACTAATAACCTGTCAAAATTCTTTGGGACTACCTGTCCTGAATCATAGTTTTTATGAAACCACTAAGAACCTATTGGTTTCCACCAATAACACTTCCCAATCATAGTTTCTATGGGATCACTATGAACTTATTGGAATTCTCCAATAACATCTCTCAAGTCATAGTTTTCATGGGATGACCATGAACCTATTGGATCCTTCCAATACCATACTTTCAAATCATAGTTTTCATGGGGTCACTAGGAACCTATTAGATATCTCCAATAACATTACTCAAGCCATAGTTTTCATGGGATGACTATGAACCTATTAGACCCTTCCAATACCATATCTCAAATTATATTCTTTTGATCAGTTCTGGGCATCCTAACACTTCTGATCTTCCTGATCTTCTGCATGCAATTCTACTCACTCAAGAGTTAATTCTGATTATACTCACTAATGGGACAATCTAACTGGTTATTCTGTCCTTAAATATCCCAAAATGTAGTTATGGATCATGATGATGTGAGTATGACAATAATAATTATGCAAAATAATTGATCCAATAATAACAAGAACATATAACATCCATCATTCAAATATGTTCAATCAATTGGTATATTATAATTACTTAACCTTAAGTAATAACTCTTTTTGTAATTTCATATCAAAACTTGGGCTAACAATAATATATTCCCAGAAGACAATTATTTTTATATATGATTAATCTCCTTAATTCATATTTAAAATGAGGAAAACATAGCCCATTACCTTACCAGTTTTTCATGCCAATTTATAATCCATTTTAATACTACCATGTATACTTTTGGTATTAATGTGAGGACGTCGTACTTCTTCATTATAGGGCATAACTCCATAAATTAGAATATGTTCATCATTGAAAACTGGCTGCATTAATATGCCCGACATGGGATGTCGCATTTCTTTATATCAAAGCTTTTAAAAATAATTATGGTTTTATAAAAATATAAGGCTATAATGCTGAAATCACTATTGTCGTAACATAGAAATTTATAGGTTGTTGAACCTATTAGATATAGCCTTTTATACATAAAATACATAGAAGTCGATATTGATGACATGCGGCATCAATATCATAAAACCATTGGTATTGGATGATTTAAAACAGTAAGGTTGACATTGATGACCTCCGACATCAATGCCTTAAAACAATTAACATGGAATTCATGAAACTGCACTACTATGCCGCTATAATAAGAATGCCAAAATTAATAACAGGCGGCATCATTGCCATTTTATATCAATGTTGAAAGTATGTAGATATAAGCAACATTATTGCCATAATATTTCTACCTCGTAAGTAATAATAGTGGCATCACTGCCTAAAGTAATTAATGTCGATAATAATATTTGCGGCATTATTGCCCTAGACTATGGCGTCAAATAGGAAGCATGCAGCATTGTTTAAAACCATGGAGAAAACTTACGGCATCAATGTCGTATGTTATAGATTTCAAAACAAAGAAACATGGGAGGTCGGCATAGTTCAAGTATGTTACGAGATTACCAATGTTGATATTGATTAAATGTCACGGGCCTTATAAAACTCCAACTAGAACTGATTCATTCCATACCAACTATGTTGATATCGTAGGCATCCATTCAGTTTAATGTCGTTGGGGTTTGGTATAAACTTTGGAAACATGGCAATATCATAATTATTATAAAAACTATCTTATTTCTATTAAAACTAGTTATTTTTCACTAGCTCCTAACCCTTGTCAACTTTCTATTGGTTAAAAACAATCTTTATCAAATTTCTTTTCCGAAAAACTACTTGAACCTATTTATCTTCTCAAAAGTCATTTCACACCCCTTAATCAATATTAATTATTTAATAATAACTATAAGCTTTTCTAGCTTATTAAATTCATAATAAATCATAATTATAGAGAAAAATCTCCAAAATTCATCAAAAATTAGAATTAACATATTCTTTAACATAATTTTCATGGTAAAAATCGTTATTTAATTATTTTTAATAATTAAAATCCGAAATAATTTCCCTTTCTTTCTTAGGAAATTCATAAAATATTCCTATTAATTTGGAAAATTATGAAATTAAAAATCATCTCCAAAATTATGGTTTACACAACATACGAAGAAATCGAATTGTTTGGAGATCATAAACTAAGGTTTCGACAATAAACCTTTCATAAAAATTTCAATAATTCATTATTTAACCAAACAATGATAAAAAACTAATATGCACATCATAACATCACCAATAAATCAAATCCATATCCAAACAAGCAAAAAAATGAGATGATTTATTATTATTCACCTTAATTTGGATAATGGAGTTAATATCTGATGGAGAATGATTTCCCTAGCTTTTCTTTTGAGATTCCTTAGCTTTTTTCTTCTAATCCTTCTTAGTTATGGCCAACCTCTATGGTTGCAATTTGATTGCTGTGAAAATGAGAATGAAATGGGAGAATGTGGGTTTAAGGGATAAAGGACTATTCCTAATTTGCCCTGCTCATATATTCTTGTATATGTTAAGTTTTAAAAATTAGTTAAGGCCCGACATTGTTAATTATCAAATCTCATCCTCTTTACACTCCATACATTATTCTATTTAATCTATTTAATTAAATCTCCTGAATAATGTTAATCAAAATTAGGGGTGTTACATTGGGCCTAGACTGCCTTATGATTTTGGATTTCGATGGACTACCTATTGAAGACTTACATTTCGTCCAAGTAGATGTGAAATAAGAACCTATATGTTGTAAGCATCCAGAAGTAAGGAATGATATGAGTGAAGCAAGATGTGAAGAATGAGAGGAGCAAGTTCCCGCAAGAAGTTATACATTAATCACGACAAGGAGATAATCAGATTTTTATGAAAATTAAGTAGGGAAGAAGAATAGTGTAACAACCCTAAAATTTAATGAGAAATAAATAAGTTAATTAATTAATTAAATATGATAAGACTAAAAATGGAAATTTTGCAAAAAGTTAGAATTTGGCCATTGAAGTTGTGTTGTTGCGTTCGTGGCGATTTTTTGGTCAATTTCCATATATAATATTTTGAAAACAGAGCTCAAACGAAAAGTTATAGACGTTTGAAGTTCCGGGTTAAAATTTATTTAAATAGGATTCAAATTCAAATTAATAGTTAAGTCCAAAATTTGAAAGTCAAAAATTAAGGGTGATTAGACTTGGGAATTATTAAACATTAAAAATAACATTAACGTTAAAAGATTGATTAAGGAATTAAATAAAATAATCAATAGTACACTAAAAACGTTCCCAGAATAGAGTATTGGTCGACTGCATATCCTTGGCTGGTCGACTAGTTCATGGTGACGGTGGCTAGGGGTTTCTGCATTTGAATGATGATTGTTTTATTATTTTAGACCGACTTAAACCCAACGATTCTAGTGCTTTCTGACCACTATAAATAAGAGCCCAGCCCCTCACTTTTATTTACATATTATTTTTGGAACCAAGCAAAGCTCTACTAGTCTCTCTTCTCAAGGATTCAGAAAAATATTTTGGGGTTTCAGGTAAGAATTTTAGGTGTTTATTATTCTATTTCTAATCCTTCTTTCCTCCAACCCCTAAATTTCTGAATTTAATTCATTCTCAAATCCCTTATTGTATATTTCAAAAAGGGGAGATCTAAAGAAAGCTTAACGAGCATATTTTCTGACTACTATGTTAAGAAAATAAACAAGAGGATATGGAAAAAATGGAAGATGGCGTTACTACACATATGCATATCGAGCATCTAAAGAAAGCATATCGAGCTCATAAATGCATTTCGAATTAATAAACCAATAATTACATATTGAGCTTCCAAGACAATAACATAGCAAGCATCTAACATTAGGATATCGAGCCACAAAGGATGCCGAATTTGAAGGCAAGAAGAATGACGAGGCTTTATAGCTGTTACTGCAAGAATTCATATCGAACTTCTAAAGAAAATATGGGATGTCGAGCCTGAAGAAACCAAAAGGTACCAAGCCAGTGTAGGTTTTGAGAGTTCAAGAAATTAACACATAAAGGAGGTGCTGAATTGCTGAGGGGTGCTGAGTACTCAAAGAGTGTTGAGCCTCCACAACAAAAAGTGTTGTAGAGCGTATAACAAGACAAGGATGTCGCTTTACCACGAGATGGCGAGTATACGCAATGTGAAGGATATCGAACATCTAACTACTAAGAGATATCAAATCTTTAAAGGATATTGACCCGATAAAGAGTAAGCATTTAACTACAAGAGGAGGATGGCAAATCTCTTTGGGAAAACAAGCTTTGGATATGATAACTATCATCGAGCCTTTACAACGTTAACTATTGTAAAGCATCTCTAAGAGGTAAAGCTTAACAAGCATTTACTCATGAAGATAGGATGTCGAGTCTTTACAACATTAATTATTGAAAATCAGCTCTAAAAAGATAATGATACCGAGTTTCTACATAAGGAAGGGATGTCAAATGTTGGCAAGATATCGAATATTAGCCATATAGGAGGATGTCAAATATGAACAATATAAGAAGATGCTGAATATCAATGATTCAAATGGGGATATCGAATATCATCAATGCACAGGAGATGTCGAATGTCATCGATGCACGAGGGTGCTGAATGTCATCGATGCACGAGGTTGCCGAATGTCATCAATGCATGGGAGATGTCGAATGTCTAGTTGGATGGACATGTGGCCATAACCTCTATAAATAGACCCCCTTGGCTATTCAAATGGGGCAATTAATTCTTTTCTCACATTCCAAATCTTAAAGTTATAAACCCTAAATTGATTTGGGGATATAGTGTTGATTGTACTCTTGTAACATTTTGCACATAAGACCTTGGACAATAAACTTTGCATAGCATAAAATGCCTTCGATATATGTATCTTTGACTATTATTGAGAGAATGGACTTATATATAACTTACCTTTGGACTTAGACTTGAATTTGGACTTGCATATTGAAACTTTGAATAAGGCCATTTAGGCCCTTGCATAAATTAAAGTTTACTTTGCATAACGACTAAAATGCCCATTGACATATAAATAAAGGATTGAACCATACCTATATAGCCCATCATACGAGCTATGGACTATTGCATAATTATGTGACTTGCCTATTTTACCCATGAATGTATGACATGAATTTCTAATAAACTTATGACTACATTAAAGATCATGAGTGTTATTAGGACCATTCCAAATAATATTACCTTGAACAACATTTTGGAATGTTGAATCGATTTTTGGTCTAACATTTTTGGCACTAAAAGAAGGCCTGAATCTCTGATCCATTAGTTCCTTACTTAGAAACTAATTATATAAAGTTTTGTTGCAGGAAAATGGTACAAGATAAAAAAAAGTCAATGTTTCGAACGAAGAGATTGTGCAATGAACAGACTAGAAGGAAAATATTACTCCAAACTTCAATTTAGACAATGTGGAACCTGAGCAGTCTTCGGCACCAGTGAAGCTAACAAACAACAAGGGTAAGATTAAAGATTTAACACAATGGCTTACCGTGATGCGGGAAATCCTCGAGAAGGTTCTTTCTTAGAAGTCTTCTAAAACAACAAAGCATACTAAAGGAGAAGAAGTGGAATCTCCAAGGAGGAATCTAGACACCTCGCTGCTCAAAAGCAAAGATAAAGGAAAAGACATCATGGATCTGCAAAGAAAGAAACTCAAAATGAAGGGTCAATAGTGTATTCTCTAAACTCGCATGACAACGAAATTAAGATGAATCATCAAAGAGAAAGCCAAGAAAGCAGAATAAGAAGATCTTCCGAGCAGTCAGACAGCTCGATTTTGGACAAAGAATACAAGCCCTCCAGAAGGGATTATCATGACGACAAAGCAAACCTAAAAGACATGGCCGAGAAAAAAGTGAAAGATATGTTTGATCTTAAAGCGAAGAGGACCCTTGATCCAAGAGTAAATAATAATCCTCGTGAAGCTCTATTAACTGTTAGAATTTTGTCGCATATCAAAATCCCATCATTAAAGTATAATGGAACCTAGGGGTGGGCATTTAACCGATTCAACCAACTTAACCAACTGAACCGACCACTACCGAACCGACTTAACCGCTAAAATTGATTAACCGACATCATTGGTTCACCGACCGACCTTAACCGAATATTTTCGGTTCGGTTAACGGTTAACAAAAATTAGGTCGGTCGGTTAACCGTTAATCGACCATATTATTTTTAATAAATATTTGATCATCTCGTGCCCAGCCCAAAGCCTAGCCCACTACCCAATTCCAATTATATACCCAGTAACCCACTAGTACTCCCATGCCCTAGTAGTCTCGAGCCTGCAAAGTAACTTCAGTATTTCAGTTCGAAATAGAAAACAAAAAAACCCTAGATCTGTAAAACTTAGTCGAAGCCTTAGCCTCCCAAATCCTAATTGTTCGGCAACTTCAAGCGCATCTGCCATCTCGTCATCTACGGCCACTACGAGTCTGCGATTGCTGTTCGAGTTCGACTACTGCAGACGACATAATGGCAACGCCAACGATTACGAATCCATCGAGGACGACGAGAAAGAGAAACCATGTGAGTTATTTGTTGTTATTCAGATTGCTAATTTGTTATTATACTTGCTAATTGCTAGTTATTTGCTTTTAGTATAGTCTTATTTTGCTACTTTATTAGATATTTCAGTTTGGAAAGTGCAACTATGACATTATATTAAAAATTACATATACAAACAAACTGTAGAAACTAGAAACATAAGTATATGTTTTTATTTGTACATATAATTGAACTGGAGTTGAGTTCCATGTGATAAGAGGACTGAAACTGTGAAACATATAATTGGTAACGTTTTCAGCTTCTGATTTTGAAATTACTTTTTTTCTTTTGTTAAACATCATTGCAATATATGCACATTCTCTCATGTACGCACTCTATAATCTTTATTTCTGTATTGCATTTGTTTTATCTCTTAGCTGATCAATTTTGCTGAAGTTATGAAACTCTGAAATAGTCTTATGTTAAGATAAGATGGTTTTGTATATACATAATGAAGATATACAAGTCTTGACCTATAAATATTTTTCATAATTACTCTCGACTGTGGGAATTATGATGGTTGTACTTGCATGAGAACTTGATGAATCAGAAAGATCATTATCCAGAAAAGTTTTGTTTCTACTTTTGAATAAGTTTTGTTCCTACTTTTGAAACAAAAAAAAGAAAAAAAATCATTATCTAGAAAAGTTAATTATATAAGTTATGTTAACGTACATTGATTATTTGGTAAATAGTAACGTAAAAAGAAAAAACTCTCTAAATACAGTTAAGTAGAGTTATGAAAGCAATGTTAAAGTAGCCAATGCATATACAAATAAATACAGTGAAACTAAATAAATGAAATGGTGAATGTAGTAATATTATGTTAAAGTATTGCTAATTCAGTTTTTGTAAATAAATAAGTTCAGCTTCTATGTGGTATGAATACAATGTTCTGATCAATGTCTATATTTTTATTTTCAGATGGAAATCGGCACTACTGAGGTGGTCATACGAGCAGCCACTCAGGTTCTTTTTCCATTCATATGTTTTATATGTTTTCAGATTATATGTTTTGAAATATATTTAATATGGTGCCTTCTGTTTTGAGTCTTTTGACAGTTTATATGTTCTAAAATTTATCATAAATATACAATGGGGTAGAGCATGTTATGTTAATGACATGTTATGTGGGTACTAGAGCCTGTAACGTGAATCTTCTTGCATTTTTTTCCAAATTTGCTTGCATGTTTTAAATATTCGTGAATGTACATTAGTTTGTCAACAACTTATTGCACAAGTGTATAAGGAAATAAAGGAAAAATACAATCCAGTGTAATGTCTTACAGTCTAATTTAATAATACATGCCCAAAGTACCTTTGATTAATATTGTACTCATAGTTGCAAGTTATCAAAAAATGCTTGTTACTGAAAAAACAGCCAATATAAATTCTAAATAAGATATCAAAGTTGCAAGTTTTCCTTTAGATTAATACTGTACTCATAGTTGAAAGTTTTCATTTAGATGCACATATATTAAACAACAGTTTCATTTTGATTCACACATCTCACTGTCTCACAGTTTCATTTTAATTCACATATATCAAATAATTGCTTGCATATATGTATATCATTTTAATTCACATATGATTCACATATATCATTTTAGTTCACATACATGTATAGTAACAACTGATATGTTGCTTGCATATAAGGTAAGCTGATGTTTCTTAGTTTCATATCCTTAGACATCTTCTTATTCATATGCATAGGAAACAAATCTATATTGTGACAGTTTATAGGAAATATAGTTTATAATTCATATGCATAGGAGACTGTTCAGTTTATAAGAAACATATATGAATTGTGAAATATGAAGTCTGAACATACATGAAAGTATTGATCAGTTTGTATATGCTACAGTCTATTGCCTCATTTTATCATGTTTTGAGTTTTAACAATTTAACTTACAGAAAGTATTGCTCCACTTCTCACTGCAATAACATGGAGAATCGGGGACTGGTATGGTTTGCTGGAGTCTGGACTATCGGTTTATCATGCAGTCTTGACAACTTCGAGCACATCTGCTAATATGTTTACATCAACTGTTATTGTATGTATGTTATTTATTTTGAACTTTGAAACACTATCTTTGGAACTGGTAATTTGTTGTAATTTGTATCTGATAAGTGATAATCCGTGTTGTATTTGAACTGGGAAAATGAACTTTGGACTTTGTATCATGCTACTATGAACTGTTATGTTAAATTTATTCACTGTATAACAGTTGATCTATGTATATTTATTATCTGATGATGAGAATCTATTTTGTCTAATAAGCTAAGTATATTTAATCATTTTGATAAATTTATATTCCTTCAAAATTGAGTTGCAGTTTACCATTTATATGTTAACGGTTAACTGATAAAATTTGTTTTGTTAACCATCCAACGATTAACCGATTCAATACAATGGTTAACAGCGGTTAATATTGGTCGGTTCGGTCGGTATTGTCAGACTAATATTAACTGACAAACGGTTAACCGAACCGATCATGAAGTACGGTTAACCGAAAATATTAACCGATCGGGTCGGTTAACCGACCACGCCCACCCCTAGCGGAACCACTGACCCCGATGACCATCTTTTGGCCTTTGAGAGCCAAATGGATTTGCACAGTGCTTCTGGAGCGGTACGTTGCAAACACTTTCCTATAACTTTTCAAGGAGCAGCTGCCAATGGTACAGACACTACAGAGAGAAAACTATTTACTCTTGGAGACAAATTTCTTATGAGTTTTCAGCACAATTCTACATATGCAAAGATCCTATTATCGACTCTAGTGTGCTGGAAAATGTCAAACAAAGACCAGGAGAGTTGCTCTGTGAATATCTAAATAGATTCAATATTGAGGCACTAAAAACAAAAAATGTGATTGATAGAGAAAAACTATTGGCAATGCGTTCAGGATTAATTGAACAGACCCCTTTTGGAATGAACTCTACGTCCATGGGTGTAGGGATATGTAAGATTTTCATTTCCAAACTGATAAGTTTATCCATATGGATGAAACGTACCATACTAAGAAAAAATCCCACCTAAAGAAGGAAGGAGAAAATTTTGGATCACCCCAACAAAAAGCAGAGGAAGGTTAAAATAGAAGAGGAAGATGAGAGGATATCCCAAAATACAACTAGGCGACTTTGGATAAACGCATGCCTTATATTTTTGTCATGGCTAAAGATGGAGGAAACTTTCCTACTTTCTACAAGGCAAGGAACAATCCATAACTGTAGAAAGAGGGAGATTGTTGCGCTTACAATAAGGCGAATGGACATAAAACTGATAAATGACGTGTTTTGGCCGAGATAATCAGAAATATGATTAGGTATGGATATTTAAAGGAGTTTGTCAAGGAGGATTAAAAACCCTCCAATCCTAAAAGGAACAATCAAAGGCCTCCAAGCAATACTGCAAAGTTCATAGAGAATGATTCTCGGCTTGACTTCACTTCTCCGATCAACCGCATAGATGTCATCCATGAAGGTCCCCATCTCACTGGAAGCAGTAAAGGAGCCAAGAGTAGATACGTGAGAGAAGCAAGAGGAGTCTTTTCTATTGAGGAGGAGCCACTGCTCAAAAATCATAAATATCAGCTTTAAATGCCCAATTTAACAATAACCTACATGAGTTGAAGGGGCATGTCACTCGCATAATGATCCGCTGATGATAACCTTCACAAATTGGGCTCACTGTGGTAGCAAATATCTTAGCGGATACTGAAAGTGCAGTAAATGTCATCTTCAATCATGCTTTCGATCAAATGGGTATTCCAGAGGATAAGTTGGAGCCAAACTTTGAGCCAATCTTTGGATTCAACAATAAAGGATCTACTCTAATAGGACAGATTAAGCTCCTGGTGCAGATGGGAATTCCTCCACATTCTAGGACTTTTGAAACCCTATTCGTAATAATGGACCAACCTTCCTACTACAATGCTTCCTTAGAAGACCAGTCCTAGATGAAGTGGATGTGTTTGTTTCACTAAAATATCTAATGGTGAAATTTTCGACTAAGAATGGTTGGGGAACAAAGGGAACAATTTGGCTCCTGGGAACTATATTTTTTTACACTTGAGCAATTCAAAAGAGATGGCGTTTCTTGTTATGATTCGAAGAGAAGTGAATTAAGAAAAACAAAAATTGAGAAACCTTTGGACTATAGTCCTTCAAACCGACTATCCAAGGCAAATAAGAAGACGAGAATAGCTGAAAAGCCAGAGAGTGTACTGAGAAGATTCAACATTTCTCAGAGAAAAAAAAATGAAAAGAGGCAAACCAAGTAGAAAACGAAATAGATGGTGAAGAAATTGTTATTAATTTGATTGTAGAAATGAGCAAGAAAGAATAAAGTCTACCGATGACCTAGAAGATGTAACCTTAGATTCAGTTGATTCAACAAAAAAGGTAAAGATTGAAAAAGAGTTGGGCAAGAAGCTCAGAGGAGAACTTATTCAATTTCTCCAGTCAAGCAAGGATGTGTTTGCCTAGACCCACTCTGACATGGTTGGAATAGACCCAATGGTCAAGAGTCGCGCTCTAACTATAGATCCAAATATTGTCCCATTCGGCAAAAGAAAAGGATATTTGATAAAGTTCACGCTAATGCATTGAAAGAAGAAATTAAAAGATTACTTAAGAATGGGTTTATCGGAGAAGTGTTTTACCCTAAATGGCTAGCCAATCCCGCATTAGTTATAAAGTTCAATGGAAAATGGAGAATGTGTGTCGATTAAATCGATTTAAACAAAGCATGCCCTAAGGATTGTTATCCTTTGCCCCGAATAGACCAGTTTGTTGATGCCACAAGCAGACATAAGTTGTTATCTCTTATGGATGCATACTCGAGTTACAATCAAATTCCCATGTTCAAACCAGATGAAGAGCACACGAGTTTTATACAGACTAGGGAATTTTCTGCTGTAAAGTTATGCCTTTCGAGCCAAAGAATGCAGAGGCTACGTTTTAAAGGTTGGTAAAGAGAATGTTTAAAGAACAAATTGGGTGAAACATGGAAGTTAGATGATATGCTAGTGAAATCTCAAGAGGAAACCAAACACTTAAAGGATCTCGAAGAAATGTTTGAGGCACTAAGAAAGTATAAAATGAAACAAAATCCACAAAAGTGCTCCTTTGGAATACGATTTGGGAAGTTTATGGGATACAATATCAGTGCTCGAGGAATCGAGGCCAATCCTGATCAAATCAAAACCAATAGGGATATGGTAGAACCAAAGATAAGCAAAGATATAATGAGCCTAAATGGAAGAGTGGAAGCTCTGAACAGACTTATCTCTAAAGCCATGGATAAGTGCATTTCTTTCTTTGATGTGATCTGGAAAAATAAAATTTTGAATGCGGAGAGAATTTCCAAAGGACCTTCAAAGAATTGAAGGATCACCTTGAAAAACCTCCAATCCTATCTAGCCCTATAAAAGGGGAAATTTTGTATCTCTACCTGGCGATCTCCGAACATGCGGTAAGTTTCGTCTTGGTAAGAGAGGAGAACAAAACTCAACTTCTGGTATACTATACTAGTAAAAGGCTTAAAGATGCAAAGACTAGATATCCAATTATAGAGAATTTGACATGATGTTTAATTCTCACCGCATGAAATTTAAGAGCCTACTATCAAGCACACCCAATCAAGGTCTTAACCAATTTTCCACTTAAACAAGTCTTCAATAAACCTGAAGCATCAGGAAGACTAGTAAAATGAGGGATAAAGCTTAGCCAATATGATATTGAGTTCCAACCCCTAGTGGCGATTGAAGGGCAAGCCCTAGCCGATTTTGTTAACAAATGCGTAGGGTTCATTAAAGAAAAATCGAAAAAGGAGAAGGATTTAAAGCCTAAATGATAATTGTTTGTTGATGGGGCCACAAATGAACAAGAGGTTGACGCGTGTTATGTAATCATTACCCCTAATGGGCACCGACTGCATTACGCAATGAAGTTAGGTTTTCCTACCACCAATAATGTAGCTGAGCATGAATCAACGGTTGCAGGACTTACTTTAGCTCCTCAATTGAAGATTCCAAGGATCAAAAATTTTAGTGATTCTCAATTGATGGTTAACCAGTTGAATCAGACATAGCAAATGAAAGATGCCAAATTGATCCTTTATGTCAAAAAGGTGCTAAAGATGTTAACTAAATTTAAATATTTTTCAATACATTAAGTACCTAGAGGGAAAAATTCCCAAGTCGATTCTTTGGCCAAACTGGCTAGTTCACGAGGAGCACCAGAAACCCGAATTATTCTAGTAGGCTTCTAACAAAGTCCTAGTATTGAAGAAAAAGCCCCCAAGCCAAAAAATGAAGCGATGGTATTAACTAGATCCCAAGCACTCACGCACGTAGAAAAAGAAAAAAAATGGAAGATGATGCCCAGGAAGGAACCGTTCATACGAAAATAAGTACCTAATATGAGAACAATTGGATGGCACCTATTGTTAAGTACCCGATATAAGGAAAACAGGAAGATAAAAAGGAAGCTGGAAGGATAAATCATCAAGCTCCAACCTTTGTTATGGTGGAGGGGATACTTTACAAAAAGGATACTCATTCTCGTACTTAAGATGCGTTAGTTCAGAAAATGGCACAAAGTTGTTGAGAGAAGCCCATGAAGGATTATGTGGAGATCATTTAAATGACATAAATTGGCCAAAAAGGTCACAAGACAAGGTTTTTATTGGCCCTGGATGACCAACAATGCGATGAATTATGTAAAAAGATGTGAAAAATGTCAAAGATTTTCAACAGTTCCACATATGCCGCCAAGTGAAGTGACCCCAATCTCAAGCCCGTGGCCATTCAATGTATGAGAAATCGACTTAATCGGATTGTTACCTATATCTAAAGATGGAGCTAAGTGTGCAGTAGTAGCCATCAATTACTTTACCAAATGGGTAGAAGTAGAGCCTTTACCAAACATAACATCAGGAAAAGTGCTAAAATTTATGATTAGAAACATAATCATTCGGTCTGGAATATCGCATAAGATAATTTCCGATAATGGAACTCCATTTGAAAGTGAGGAGTTCAACAGATTCTACAACATGAATGGAATAATCAAAACTTTTTCGTTTGTAGCTCATACTAAGGCTAATGGAGCCATTGAAGCTGCCAACAAAACTATTAAGACTACCCTTAAGAAGTGACTGGATAAAGCAAAAGGAAAATGGGTAGAAGAATTACCACTTGTGCTTTGGGCATACTGGACTTCTGCAAAAATTGCAATAGAATCCATTCTCTTTGATGTATAGATGTGAGGCAATGATTCTAATTGAAATTGAGATATCATCTCACCAGAGAATTTCATATGCTTTTAACCCTAATCAAGAGCTAAGAAAGGAATCCTTGGACCTAATTAATGAATTAAGGGATGAAGCGGCCATACGGACGGCAGAATATCACCGAAGGATATCGAAATACTATAATTCCAAGATTAAGGAAAGATCATTCGAAAAAGGAGACTTAGTACTCCGAAACGTCATGGAAAATTCCAAAAATCCAATGGATGGGCCGCTTGTACCAAAACTGGAAAGGACCCCTCATTATCCACAAAGTAATCCCGCTAAGGACCTACTGACTATGCCGATCTGATGGCAATGTAATAGCAAGAACATGGAATGCCGAACATTTGAGATTATAACAAGGATATTTACAAGCGTCGATAATCGAATGAAGGAAAGGAACTATAAGGAAAAGCCTAAATCATTACCTATAAGGTAACATGCGACGAAAGAAAAACCTTTGATCACGCCACAAGGGCTTGGTCAAAGCACCTCCTAAAGGGAGGTCAGAGCAAGCCTTTAGTCCCATCTAAGATGGCCTGGACAAAGCACTGCAAGCCTTCGGCCCCGCCTATGTGACCTGGTTGGAGCGCCTCCTAGAGGGAGGACGGAGTAAGCCTTTGGTCCCGCCTAAGATGCCTGGCCAAAGCATCGAACCAGCCTTCTGTTCTACCTTTAAGGCCTGACCGGGGAGCTTTTTAGAGGGAGGACGAGTAAGACTTTGATTCTACTTAAGATGGCTAACCAAATGCACCGACCAACCTAAATCATTACCTATAAGGTAATAAGGGGCTCAAGCCTAAATATTCACATAAAGAGTGATAAGGAGCAAAATAATCAAAGGCTAAATCATCACCCAAAGAGTTATAAGGGGCGAAAAGAATCAAAGCCTAAGTCATCACCGAAAGAGCGATAATGAGCGAAAGGAATCAAAGCCAAATCATCACCCAAAGAGTAATAATGGGCAAAGGAAATCAATCAACAAGTATGACTTCGTCCTAAGAATGGATCAAAGCAACCTCCTAAAAGGAAGAGGAAGTGTAATGAAGCATGACCAATCTTACATACTACGCTAAGAATAAGGCAACCTTCAAAGGTAGGAACAAGAACTATCTATTACTAAGAACAAGGAATCTCAACATCAAATATAGACATCGAAGATGTTATGAATCTCTTTGTTAGTAAATAACGGGAATCCCCGTTATCGCTTAAATTTCCAGTCTTCTATTAGTTGGGACGTATTATTGCCAGATGAATTTCTGGTCTTCTATTCAAATGAAACTATGGTATTATTGCAAGATGGATTTCTGATCTTCTATTTGAATGAAACTATGGTATTATTGCCAGATGGTTTCCTAGTTTTCTATTCAAATGAACTATGGTATTATTGCTAGATGGATTTCTGGTATTCTATTCAAATGAAACTATGGTACTATTGCTAGATGGATTTATGGTCTTCTATTCAAGTGAAACTATGATATTATTACTAGATGGATTTCCGATCTTCTTAACTAATGAATTTATGATCTCCTTGCCAAATGGATTTATGGCCTTCTTATTAAACTGGAATTTATGGACTTCTTGCTAGACAGATTTCTAACCAGATGGGTTTCTAATCTTCTTAGTAATTGAATCTCTGGACATCTTATCAAACAAATCTATGAGATTCTTATTGGATGAATTTATGATCTTCTTTCTAATGGTCTTCATGTTGAGCAGATTTCTAGTCTTATTAATTAAAACTTGGCTTTACACTGAAACATGAAAGCTCCTTTATATGAAGAAGAAGACGGATTTATCCACGTCTTTTCTAAATTTGAAAGGGTTTGTTTAAAATTCAATTTAAAGTAAATAATGAAATTATCACCATTTATTTTATGATTTTCAGGAAAAATAGGATTGAAGAGAAAATCTCAAAGAAAATTGGAAAGATACTTGGTTTTACCTAAAGTGTAAAAAGTTTATTTTATACAAGGCCGGGGGAAAATGTTATCCGTATATTTTCCAACAACCATGTTAAGAAAATAAACATAAGGATATGAAAGCAATGGAAGATGGTGTTACTACACATACGTATATCGAGCATCTAAAGAAAGCATATCGAGCTCATAAATGCATGTCAAATTAATAAACCCATGATTAAATATTGAGCTTCCAAGACAATAACATAGCAAGCATCTAACATGAGGATATCAAGCCACAAAGGATTTCGAATTTGAAGGCGGGAAGAATGACAAGACTTTGTAGCTATTACTGCAAGAATTCATATCGATCTTCTAAAGAAAATATGGGATGTCGAGCCTAAAGAAACCAAAAGGTACCAAGCCAGCATAGGTATTGAGAGTTCAAGAAATTAACATGTAAAGGAGGTGCTGAATTGCTAAAGGAAACCGAGTACTCAATGTGCGTCGAGCCACTACAACACAAAGTGTTGTAGTGCGTATAACAAAATAAGGATGTTGCTTTACCATGAGATGGAGAGTATATGCAATGTGAAGGATATCAAATATTTACGAGGTGAAGGATGCAGAATTTTTACAAGATGAAGGGTGGGGGATATCTATTATGAAAGGTATATTGATTATATAAGCAAGAAGTGAGCCAAGCATTGAACTTATGTCTAAAGGAGGGTAACATCTAATTACTAAGAGATATCGAATATCTAAAGGATACCGCCCCGTTAAAGAGTATCGAGCATTTAACTACAAAAGGAGGACGACAAATCTCTCTGGGAAAACAAGCTTTGGATATGATAACTATCAACGAGCCTTTATAACGTTAACTGTTGTAAAGCATCTCTAAGCGGTAAAGCTTGTTAAGCATTTACTCATGAAGACAAGATATCAAGTTTTTACAACATTAATTGTTGCAAAGCAGCTCTAAAAAGATAATGATACTGAGTTTCTACATAGGAAGGGATGTCAAATGTTGGCAAGATATCAAATATTAGCCATATAAGAGGATGTCGAATATGAACAATATAAAAAGATGTCGAATATTAATGATACAAAGGAGGATGTCGGATATCATCAATACAAGGAAGATGTTGAATGTCATCAATGCACATGGTGTGATGAATATCATCAATGCATAGGGCGTTGAATGTCATCAATGCATGGGATATGTCAAATGTCTAGCTAAATGGACGTGTGGCCACCACGCCACTTGCCACAACCTCTATAAATAGATCCCCTTGGCCATTCAAATAGGGGCGATTAATTCTTTTCTCACTTCTCAAATCTCAAAGTTATAAACCCTAAATTGATTTGAGGATTTAGTGCCTATTGCACTCTTATAACATTTGCACATAAGACACTTTGCATAGCATAGTGCCTTCGATATATGTATCTCTGACTATTATTGAGAGAATGGACTACATATAACTTACCTTTGGACTTGAATTTGGACTTGCAAATTGACTCTTTGAACAAGGCCATTTTAACCCTTTCCTAAATTAATGTTTACGTTGCATAACGACAAGAATGTCCATTGACATATAAACAAAGGATTGAACCATATGTAAATCGCCTATTTAGCCCATCACACAAAGTTATGGACCATTGCACAATCATGTGACTTATCTATTTTACCCTTAAACATATGACATGAACTTCTAATAACCTTTTGACTATATTCAATATCATGAGTGTTATTAGGACCATCTAAATAATATTACTTTGAACAACATTTCAGAATGTTGAACCAATTTTTGGTCTAGCAATTATTCTATTTCTAATCCTTCTCTTCTCTAACCCCTAAAATTTTTAATCTAATCCATTTACAAATCTCATACTGTATATTTCAAAAGGGAAGACCTGAAATAGATTATAGAAGGCGTGACAAATCCAAAAAGGAATAGCAAAGGAACTTTTGTGGGTAGAAATCTTGTTTTTCTTATTTTAGTAATAGTGTAGTATAGTTTGGATTTAATATATGCCTTAGAGAATTTTGGTTTACGAAAACATTATATTAAATCCTCTAAAATTCCTTCAAATCTCAATTCTTATGTTAGAATCTCAGATGTTGTATATATATTAAAATAATGGAATTTGTGTAGATGTTGTAGTTTTAATGTTTTACATTCTATAACACTTCTTATCTTTTTCTTTGGATCTGATTAAAGGTTTTGAAAAGAAGATTAGGAAATGATGTGTAAGGTACAAATTCTTTATTTGTAGTTTGCACTGCCTATTTTCCGCAATGTAAATAGAAATTCTCTTTTTCTAATTTTATACAATCAGAAGTTGAATAGAGCGTAAAAATATTTGAATTGCAAGTTTCTATTATTGATTGATTTTGTTATTTTAGTATAAAATAAATTGGGTATGAATTCTATTTTACACAAGTCCGTTGATTAAATTATGGATATTAGAATATGGTATGTTTGTTGACATGGAATTGAACTTGTATAAATTTGAAGTTTTGACATTTAAACGTTAGTATAGGGTGCAATCTTTATACACTTAGAAATGTATTAGGTGCGTATTTATATACATAAATATTATAGTAAATAACATATAATTATAAGTATTAATCACGCAGTTAATAAGGTATTAATTATTATTAAATCCCCCTTAAAAAAGAAGCTAAATTGTAAAGGTGAAATAAGAGTTTTCTTATAAGGCCTTAATATGGAATGCGGTAAGATGTGTGATAATATGCTAAGAGAGTGTTGTTGATTATGACTACTAAGTTATAGGGATGTGAGGTCAGTTAAAAGCACACATAAGTCTGCCCAGCTAATCTAACTACCAACATTATTACTTTGGAGCTTGTAATAACCCGTCCCGAAACAGATCTGAATTTTGACCCAGAAAAGGCCCATCGAAACTTAAGGCCATTCCAAAGCTCGTTGTTGGTTGGTAAAAAGAACAATATAGAGCTATATATCTACACATACAGATCTCACAGCGGAAGGATAAAATAAAATAATAATAATACCCATTTTATTATAATTTCAAAATGTCATAAAACCATAATACAAAACCAATAATAACCGTTACAAATCCATGGTACATCATATTTAAAAAACAATAGTTTCCAATGGGTACATCTGAAATAACACGAATAGATAAATGGATAAACCGCCACAAGCTTTCTCCACGCCTTCGCCTTCAACATCGTCATCTTTCTTAACCTGTGTTGTAATGAGAAGGGAGTAAGAACAATATATGTCTAGTGAATAAAAATATTGAGCCTTACTATAATAGTACTTAGGCAGTATTTAAATAGGAATATGCCTTTAGCATTTTGTCTACATCCTACGTCTTTCCAAATATAAGTCAAAACCAAATATAAGCCCATAACCATCTCGCTTTCAACCTAATAACCATATTTATTGTCAATAATGTCCTATCAATGTACGAGATAGTACCAAGTCACTTAATACCTTTTACTGGAAATTAGGCAGACTTTGACCATTTAATACTTTTTTTAAGGCATGTCCTCATCCATTAACACCTATCCCAAGGCAGACTCCTTTCCAGTAAATATCTAGCTGACATCACATATAATCTCTTCAGCCACTTAATACTTCACATCAAAGTGGGCCCTTTCCGGAGATATCCTATACCGTACCTAACCCATAACCCCGACCATTTACTACTTCCTACTTAAATAAGAGGTGGGCCCTCACACAACCACTTATACCTTCAATCCTGAAGCAGGTCTTTCATATTATGACCCGTACCCCACAGTGACGTCTCACATTAGTCTGACTATTTATAGGTACTGGTAGCCAAATTAGCTGGGCAAATTTACCCTATGGAATTTGGGACTAACCTCGTGTCTTCCATTGTTACTTATCATAGGCGATGTCTCACGTCAGTCCTAAAGTCACACTGTTGGTAGCTAGATTAGCTGGGCAAATTTACCTTATAGAATTTGGGACTAACCTAATTTCTTCATTAACTTCCAGTCTTACCTATAGTTTATTGCTAGTTAAGTGTCCTTATGAAAATTTCTTATTTATGTTGTTCCTTTATATATATTTATCTGGCGGTCTAATCTCATACATCAACCCAATGATAAAACATGAACATATCTTATACTATATCATACGCTCTTCCCATAACATAAGGGAGACAACTAGCGATAACAATCCCAAAAACTCTAAAGAAAATTTCGTTAGAATTTGTCATTTATCATTAACTGGTGTAAATGATGTTGGCGTGAATGTAGCACCCATTAAAATTTATAATAAATTAATTAGATAAATTAATTAAATAAGAAGCTTTGTCACTTACCTCTACATGTCCCGACAATGTGGGTTGGTCAGGCAGTCAGAGGACTGGCCTAGGCAATCGAGGGGCTGGGCCGTAAAGCTAGTATGTTTGGGATTACCATTTGTAGCCACCACCGTTTTAGGGTGATTGTTACAGGGCTGACGTGGGACATCGCCTATAACAAGTAACCATGGAGGACGCGAGGTTATTTCTAGATTCTATAAGGTAAATCTGCCCAGCTAATCTGGCTACCAATACCTATGAATAGTTGGACTAATGTGAGACATCACTGTGGCATACAAGTCATAATACGAAGGACCTGCTTCAGGGATTGAAGTTATTAAATGGTTGTGTGAGGGCACACCTCTTCCCTATATAAGAAGTAGTAAATGGTCAGGGTTAATGGTTAGGCACGGTAGAGGGTATCTCAGGGAGGGTCCGCTTCAGATTTAAAGTAGTAAATGGCTTGAAGAGATTCTGTGCAATGTCGCTAGATAGTAACAGAGAGGAGTCCGCCTTGGGATAGGCATTAAATGATGGGCACCTGCCTTAAATGGGGTATTAAATGGGCAGCGTCTGCCTAATTTCCATTAAAATGGTATTAAGTGGCTTGGGTACTGTCTCTTACATTGTTAAGACATTATTGACGATGGATATGTGTTATTGGTTTGAAAGAATAGTGGATGGGGAAACCTTAGGGCTTATCATCGGGAAACTTATAATATGGTTAAATACATAAGAAATATAGTTAAGTACTACTATAGAAAGACTTAAGATTTTATTTACTAGATCCGGTTGCATGTAGATGTAGCGTGATAGGGGGTTCTCGCATTGTGAACAGTGTCAATGCTTTGTCTCTTACCCCCACATGTTCCGATAATGTGGGTTGGCCAGGCAAGTTGGGCCTAGGCAATCGAGAGGCTGGCTATAAAACCCGTTATTGATGATACTATTTGTAGCCGCAACCATTTAGGGTAACTGTGACATTTAATATCAGAGCTTAGGTTACCCGATCAACGAGGATAATCATATGTATGAGTGGCGTACTTGTTATTTTTGAAGTACTTTCAAAAACCCTACTATATATATGTACTATTTTTGAACATATGCAAACACACTAGGAAACCTTTATTTCAGATTTTAATACTATATTAGGAAATTATAACTAAAATTTTAACCTGCAGATAGTAGACTATGGCTGAAAATCCTTCTTCTGAGATTAGGAAACCCTCCCAAGAGATAACGACTATCTGAGGGATGCCTGAATGGCTCCGACAATACCTCAAACATGTAGGACCAGTTCCCACTCCTCAACCTACTGTACTAGCGACACCCACAGCCCCGCCTGGATAAGTAGCACCCCACCTCATAGACTTTCCCAAGATGTGCAAGGATTTTCTAAATATGGAATGAAGGGTGTATTCAGGAACGGAGGGTTTCGTGGAGACGAAAGCATGGATAAATGATTGTGAGAGAATATTTTAGGAGTTTGGTTGGGAGGACCGGATTAAGCGAAGAATGGCAGCTTGACACCTTAAAGGAGAGGCCTTAGATTGGTGGACGGTTGTGGTTGAAGAGAATGAGGGGAGAATTATTACGTGGGACGAGTTCAGAAACAGATTTGAGGTGCGGTTTATGTCGAAGGCTGAGGTAAGCTTATAGTTGGAGAGATTTATATAGATTAGGCAGGGATACTCCACTCTAAATGAGTATATTAGTAAAATCACAGAGCTGGCTAAGTTCGGAATGAGTTTGATTGATACCCCATGAGGAATGCCATGAAGTTCATCAAGGGCCTAAACACCCCTCTTAAAGAGTTGTTATTGACCCAACTTCCCACTAGAGCTACGCATGAGACGCTGGTTGAGATGGCTTTGATGCAAACAACTAGTGCGGAGGAGAAGGAGAATGAGAAAGAGAAAGCATGACTTACTCAAAATCAAGAAGGACCCAAGAAGGGAGGCGTTTGGTAAAATAAGAAGGCGAAAGGGAAGTTTAAGAAGGAGGTAAAAGTATATAAGAGATGCCATAAGAATGGACATACCGCGAAGGATTGTAGAGTGAGCCTATTGAAGAAAGATTTTAAGGGGAAGTGCTACCACTGCCACGAAGAGGGGAACTTCAAGAATCAGTGCCTAATGCTGGCGAAGGAAGGATAGAGTGGGTAAGCCTATGCCATTGAGGCCACCCCTATCTCAGGTAGACTGCCTCTAGAGACCAAGGAAAGGCAAATATAGAAGGTATAACTTTTATTTTTGGGAACACAATTCGTACCCTATTCAACTTTAGGGCATCACATTCATTTATAGCTAGAAATGTCATTAACTCCATGAGTCTTCAAACCTAATTTGACACCAACCAAATAGTCTCAAATCCTATTGGGGAATCGACACATCTTTCTTCAATTTGCAAAGACCCAGTTGTGGACATATATAATGTGGATTTCATATGTAACGTGTACGTTCTTAATTTTAACGGGTATAGACTTATCTTAGGAATGGATTGGTTGTCATACTATGGGGTTGTCTTAGATTGCGATAAGAGGGTTGAACTGTAAAATAGTAGGAAATGGCAAGATATAGATGTTCGTTGAACACCCTAAAATTCAATCGAGCAAAGCTATCTATACTCGATGAACCTATTATAAAATGAACTCTCATCCATACATACAGTTTGAGAATTCCCGGATGTCTTTGAAGAAGTCTTAGGTCTTCCACCCTGCAGGGAGATCGAATTTAGGATTGATTTGGAGAAGAACGCTAGACCTGTCACTTTGCTATTAAGGCATATGACCCCCCCCCCAAAAGGTGAAAGTTAGATAAAAAATCTTGAAGCTTTTGCAGAAAAAATTCGTCCGTCGGAGTACTTCGAAATGGGAAGCCCCTGTTGTCTTCACCATAAGGCAGACGGCTCATTAAGGCTATGCGTCGACTATAGGGAACTCAATAAGTTGCAAAAGAATAGGCATCCCTTACCTAGGATAGATGATTTGTTCAATCAGCTTGTGGGAGCCAAAATCTTCTCCCAATTGAACTTGGGGAATGTATTCATCAGTTGAGGATAACAGATGATAGCAAACTAAAAATCGCATTTCGCACACTGGATGTGCTTTATGAATGGGAAGTAATTCCTTTTGGATTGATGAATGCCCCAACATACTTTGTAGATTTGATGAATAGAGTAATTAGGGGACAACCAAATAAATTTTTCATATCGTTTGTTGATGACATCTTAGTATTCTCTAAAAGTGAAGGAGAGCATGAAAATCACTTAAGGGAGATCTAGGGACTTTGAGAAGACACAAACTTATAGCCAAATTCTCAAAGTGTCACTTTCGGAAGAAGGAGGTGAGATTTCTTGGGCATATTGTTTCCGAGCATGGACTGGCTATGGACCCGCAACAGTGGAAGCTATTCAAGGGTGGAGGGTTCCAAAGAGCGCCACAGAAGTTAGGAGCTTTCTCGGGTTGGCAGGTTACTACAAGAAATTCATAAGGGACTTTGAAAAGATAACAGTCCCTTTGACTCGTTTAATCAAGAAGAATCTAGTTTTTGCATAGGATGAAAAATGCACGGAAGCATTCGAGAAGCTAAAGGAATTATTAACAAGTGCACTGGCACATACCATTCCCGATGGAACGAAACCTTTTACAGTTTATATGGATGCATGTGGCACATGATTGGGAGCGGTTCTTATACAAGAAGGAATGGTGATAGATTATGCCAATAGGCAATTGAAGGACCATAAGAAGAGATACCAAACTCATAACTTAGAGTTAGCGGCTATTGTTTTTGCCTTGAAAATGTGGAGGCACTACCTTTTAGGGGAAAGGTTTGAGTTGTTCACCGATCACAAATCACTCAAATACCTATTTTCCCAAAAAGATTTAAACTTAGGCAGTAGAGGTGGATGGAGTTTATAGCATTCTATGAATTTGAAATACAGTATACCCTCGGAGAAGGGAATTTTGTCGTCGACGCCCTTAACCGAAGGCATGCTACCTTAGACGCTATATTTAAGTGGAGGCAGTTGGAGTTCCTATCGAAATTCAACTTCCAACCGCCTGCAGAACACACTCAAAGCTATTTGGCAGCAATGGAGGTTAGGCCACAATTATGGACTACATTGGATTTTAACAAAAGAAGGACGAGGAGATAATAGATATTTTGGGTAAGCTTAATAAAGGAGAACATTTCCCTATGTCAATAGATATGCAGTTGACCAGAAGGGATGTTTGAGGAGAGATGTATGCCTTTTTGTTCCAAAGATTGATAGTGTGTTGGAGGAAGTATTTGTAGAGTGTCACCATTCAAGGATGGCCATTCACTCCGGAGAAGATGAGATGTATAGGGATATGAAGCGAATCTTCTATTGGTCCAGAATGAAGAAGAGGATAACCCAATTTTTCGCTAAATGTTTAACATGCCAAAGGATAAAGGCCGAACAGGGAAGCCCGGAGGATTGTCATTGCCTCTGGAGATTCCGACGTGGAAATGGGTGCATATATCGATGAACTTCATAGATGGGTTGTCTGGAAACCAAAGAGGAAAAATAATAATTTGGGTCATAGTGGATAGACTCACTAAAAGCGCCCATTTTATTCCCATTAGGAGCAATAGGACCGCAGCATTGCTAGCATAGATTTATATCAAGGAAGTGGTTCGACTTCATGGAATTCTAGTTATCATCGTTAGTGATAGGACCCCTTATTTACTAGCGAATTTTGGAGGAGCTTGCAAGCAGCTTTGGGAACCTCATTAAATCTTAGCACTGCTTACCAACTGTAGGCCGATGGTCAAACCAAAAGGGTGAATATGATCATGGAGGATTTATTGAGAGCTTGCATCATGAATTTTGGAAGACATTGGGAGCAGCACACGCCTTTAGTAGAATTCACTTATAATAATAGTCACCAAGCGTCGATTGGTATGGCACCATACGAAGCACTCTATGGGAGGCCATGCAAAACGCCAAATTATTGGTGGGAAACCACTGACAAAATCCTACTCGGACCAGATTTAATTTGCAAAACTTCGAAAAAAGTAGAGTTGATTAGGTAGCATATGAAGGCCACACAAGATTAACGGAAATCCTATGTGGACAAAAGAAGAAAGGAGTTGGAGTTTGAGGTTGGGATGTTTATCAAAGTTTCCCATCTTAGGAAAGTCGTGAGATTTGGGAAATTGGGAAAGTTGGCACCTAGATTTGTTGGGCCTTTTTGAGTTTTAGAAAGAATATGAAAACTTGCTTACCATGTGGAGCTACCAGATAAATTGGCGAGAGTCAATGATGACTTTCACATTTCGCACTTGAGAAAATGCCTTCATAGCGCAACTGCTGTGCGAGAGCCTGATCAATTAGGGAATATTGAGACGGAGCCAATAACACTCTGTGCCACCGCACACATTGTGGAGCACGGAACTAGGAATCTCTGCAATAAAGAAATTAGGTTGGTTCGAGTACAATGGGAAGACAACTCGATGGAAAGCACATGAGAAACCGAAGAGAAAATGAGGACTTCTCATCTCGAGCTTTTCACTGCTAAACTTTTCTCTCCAAAATTTGGTTTTGGTTGCATTGTGGTTGCTAGATTGGATGGTAGAAGATGGTTGCCATACTTTTCACTGTCATTTTGCACACATATAGAAATTATTATGTATATTTAAGATACTTGCATACATGTCACTACAAGAAAATTAGCTTTTAGTTGCATTAATTAGTGGCATGTGACACCTAAGTGCAACTAAAAATACTTTACCTTATATTATTAACGCAACAAAAGTTGTCGTCCATCCCGCCTAAGTAAAAAAATTTCAAGAAACTTTTCATTTTTATTGTCACGTTTCCCTTCATCTTCGTTACTTCGAAAATTTTGTTCTTCCATTTTCCTTTTCGCTCTAGCAAAATCCACCTTACCCTCCAGCAAAATCCATCTCGCTTCATTATCATCGTCGTGGGAGCCCTCCTTCATTCTACTCCGCTCAACATCGTCGCGTAGCCCTTCAGTCAACGTGTTCTCCTCGCGGTACCCTTATCAAGTATATTTAGGTATGAATTTTATAAACCGATTTTGTGATTCTATATAGGTTTTATACGATTCTATATGCGTATTCTATTCGAATTTCTGCATAAATCCCAATTGGAATAGTTGATTTACGCCTAATTGGAATAAACCCTAACAGGAATAGTTGATTTTATATGGTTTGTACAAGACAAGAGATTTTATATGGTTTGTCGACAGCTAAAGAGAGCAGTAAGCTACTTATTCAAATTTGGGATTAGGACCTTTGGCTATAGAATTTGCTTTATACAAACGGTAGCATAAAGAATAGGCATAAGTGCATGGGAAGTGATTGTTGAAGTGTATTCTGAGTTTAGGGGTTGTGCATATAGGTAGGACTTTTTTTTCCTTTTCTTTGAGGGGTTTTTGAATAATTTGTTGGATGGAGCAAGGGAAAAATATGTTTCTTGTTTTATAAAAAGAAAATATTATAATTTGTGCTCAAAAGCCTTTCTGAATTTACATTGTTAGAAGTATGTTTTTCTTATGTTCAATTATTCTTTTATTTCCAATGTTCAAGTCCATTGTGATAAATTTGATGTATTATATTGATCTCTAATGGAACATGTGGTTTTGCTGTTACTTTAATGTTTAAGACATAATCATTTCTACTGATAAATTTGCATCAAACTCTTTTGAAAATTCATGAAATTAATAGATTTTTCGTAAAGAAAGTTCAGTTTTTTCTAGTTAGAAGGTTGCTCCATAGAAATTTTAAATATTTAATATATATATATATATATATTTATCCAACTTTTTTGTACTCTACTATTTATAGGCCACAATTGGTAGTTGTAGCAATCCAAATTTTATCTTAGCATGTGTTCTTCGTTTGCTTTGAATAAAATTCGTTGATGCATCAGTTTCATACCTTATCTTAATTACATGAACTACAGTTATACATTTCTGTTTTGTTTCTGAGTTGTTTCCTACTGCATTATTAAATAGGTTATTTTGATTAGTCGTTAACCCAAACTAAGTTGATTTAGTTGAGTTTCTTGAATTGCTGACTTAGTTAAGGATACTTTAACCGTTCTGGTTGCTCACATTTCTGGAATAAGAGATCTCTAGTCCAGTAATAAGAGTTTTCCTGTTTCCAAAGAGTGGATAAAGGTTAACTTTCAACAATTTGAAATTTTCGTAGCAAAGAAGAGAAGTTAATTGACTACCTTTCTGCCTACTAACCTTCCTATATTGATTGCTTGAGTATAACTTTTCCCAAGAAACATGATTAATAAATTGATAACTAACTGATTACACCTGATATTTACATATTCAAGCAAATGCATGTGTCATTAAGGATTGTGATGTTGCATTCTCCTTATTTTTCAGCTATTTACAACTTGTAACAACTTTATTTGCAACTGATGTTGAGTGCTTGTTGTTTCTTAAGCTTGTTTCCCTTCAATAGATAACAGAGGTAGCTAAGAAGTCATTTTCTCTAAGCTGCCCGCTAATGTTTTCTTATCAAACTAGCAGCAAATATCTTCCTCATAAATATTTGTAATCATATTTATCTGTTTTGTGTTATTGTTAAATCTAATACTGTGTTATTGTTATCTGGAGAACTATGGACTGATGGTATTCTGTCTGTTTTGTACAGTTATTTTGAATAAATTCCTTAGAAAAAATGTTTGTAGATTATCTTTCATTTTTATTTTATATAGACCTTTTTTTATATATTATAACAACACTTAAGCAGAGCTCCATGATCAACTGTATATTCAGTTTAAGAACAACTGCCGACTTCTTGTGATCTAATATTTATATTTTATAGTTTGTTGGTGACTACTAATTCTTGTAAGCACACATATACATAAATATATATAGTATTTTTTTTTATTTGTTATGTTTGCATCGATAAAATACTTAGGTAGCATTTGATTTAAAAACATGTTTTGTGTTTTGCAATTTCAATGTATAATTTTGTAATTCGCCTGACAGACAGAACCAGCGGTCTATATTCATGTACAATGTTAAAAATAGGACAAACTTAGATATATTTTGTGAACTTTTACTAAGTTTTTCTCTCTCTTTCTATATAATCATACCATGATTTTGCAAACTACATACCTGATGATTTCTACAAATTTTCTTGTGGTATGAGTCATATGACAATCATATATATTATAATGGGTTAAGTTAAAAGTATATGAGATAGTGGGTGCCAAGTGTTTGATTCAAGTTGTACAAAAGTAACTTAAATGTTAAATTATCCTACCAAAACAGAAAAATGTGTCCTTATAATAATGTTTTACTACCAAAATACTATTAATATTATAAGTATTGGAGTGTATTAATCAACCACTTCTCCTTTTCTTCTAGTTGCACAAATCTTGAACTTAAGGCAATGAACCAAAACTTGAAAGGAAATAAGACTAATTTGTTAAGAATGTTGCCAATGAATTAAGTTTTAGTTTTTGGGCTCTCAGTAGGTAGATATCATTTTAATAATATTAGGTGATCCCACATTCCCACTATCTGCATTGTTCTGAAACAAGTAGTTAGAGACTTAGAAACTTGAAGTATAAAGCATGCATGCAAATCAAACTCCACATTGAATCATACAAGTAAAGATGAATACTTCATCTTAGTTTCTGTAGTTCATAATATTAGATTGGGTGTAACTTGGGTTTTCAATAGTTCTTTGTTTGATTATAACAACTAATCAATTTCCACGTCAAAGTTTGGAAACTTATTTGCCTTCTTATATCGATGATGGAAAAAGATTGGGTTTTTTTAAACAGGTGACAATACAATTCTTAACTTAATATGTATTTTGAGAATCAAAACATGTCTTCTAATATTAAAACTCAAACATTTTTGTTTTTATTTTTTGTCATAGAACTAGTATAGAGTACCAACAAGGAGCATTGAATTTCATGCATGCTGCAAAGAGGAAGATAAGAAATGTAGAAAAAAATTTATGTCCTTGCACAAATTTTCGGAATCTTAGCCGTCATGATGACCACATCATCGTTGAACATTTAATTATGAAAGGAATGGATCCTAGATACAAGAGCAGTATATGGTATAACCATGGCGAAGATAAATGAAGAGAAGAAAGCAAAGTCGTTTGACGTATATGACCTATTTAAGATGATTCACTATAAAGATGAAGATTTTTCGAATCATGAATTTTTTGATGATGATAAAGATAATGATGATTTTCAGAGAAGGGAGGATGAGTTACTTAAGAATTTAAAAGATGCAGAAACTCCATTATATCCTGGTTGCACAGATCACACAAAATTATCTGCAATCACCGTCTTGTATAATCTTAAATGTGAGACTGGTTTGTCCGATAGTGGGTTTGATAAGCTTTTAACTGTGCAACATTTATTTTTGCCGAAGGATAATGTCCTTCCCAAAACTTTATATGACGTAAAGAAATTTCTTAAAGCATTTGATATGGGTTTTGAAAAGATACATGCTTGTGAGAATGACTGTTGCCTTTTTAGAAAAGAATACAAAGATTTAGATACCTGTCCAAAATGTGGTTCTTCGGGATGGAAGAAAAATCAAGACATTCTCATTTCTTCATATAGAATTTTTTCTATCCAATATCCAAATTAAATTTTCAATTTGATTTGGATAGAAAGGAACGATCCATTTTTTTTTTCAAGATTTTCCTATTCAGGAAAGAGATTATACATGGTATTCCAGTTAAAGTGTTGAGATATTTTCCAATAATACCAAGATTTAAAAGAATGTATAGATCTCAAAAGATGGCAGAAGATTTAAGATGGCATTTTAATAATAGAAGCAATGATTGAAAAATGCGTCATCCCGTGGATTCCATGGCATGGAAAATGGTGGATAAAAGGTGGAAATCATTTTCATCCGATCCACGCAATCTTAGACTTGGTCTTGTTACAGATGGATTTAATCCATTTTCCATGTTGAGTTCAAAATATAGTTGCTGGCCAGTAATGCTTGTGACATACAATTTCTCGCCTATGTTGTGTATGAAGAAGGAAAATATTATGTTAACTTTACTTATTCCGGGCCCAAAGCAACCCGGGAATGATATTGATGTATATTCGGCGCCTTTGGTGGAAGACTTGCATCATTTGTGGTGTAATGGAGTTGATGCTTATGATGCATTTAGTAAAACATTGTTTAAACTGAATGTAATTTTTCTTTGGACGATTAATGATTTTCCAGCTTATGGAAATCTTGCTGGATGTCATGTGAAAGGGGAAAAAGCTTGCCCATTATGTGGTGTCAATACCCATAGTCGTTGGTTGAATCAAAGTCGAAAGAACATCTACATGGGCCATAGAAGATTTCTACCTATTATAGATTCACGGAGGAAACAAAAGGCTTGGTTTGATAACACCATAGAGAAAGGTAGTGCTCCTAGAATTCTAACTGGGAGAAACATTTATGCATTGTTGAAGGATTTTCCAAATGATTTTGGAAAAGGAAAGGAAAAGAAAGAGAGGGAAAAGAAAAGTAAGAAGAGGAAGTGTGCTCATGATACAGAAGATGAATATGATATGGCAAACGATCCTACAAAAAAGGAGTTATCAAGATGGAAAAAAGATCAGTTTTCTTTGATTTGCCATATTGGGAGGTTAGTAGTAAATTTATTTACTTTTCATTATTTTAACAGAATAAAAATATATTAACGTGTTATAGTTTTGATTTTCGTAGGAACTTCCCTTACGTCACAATTTAGATGTGATGCATGTGGAGAAAAATATTGGTGAAAGCATATTGGGCACGATGTTGCATGGTAATAAATCAAAAGATAGAATCAACTCTAGAAAGGATTAAGAGGATTGGGGAATTCTAAATGAGCTTCATGTACAACCTCGTGGGAATAAAACATATCTTCCACCGGCTCCATATCTATTGTCAAATTCTGAGAAAAAGTTATTTTGTAAAAGATTGTACGATTTCAAAGGGCCTGATGGCTATTGTTCAAATTTGAAGAATCGGATTTCGTTGCAGGATTACAAAATTAATGGATTGAAGTCACATGATTACCACGTATTAATGCAACACTTATTGCCAATAGCATCAAGAGGATTAATAGCAAAGAAGGCCAGAAAAGCAAAAATTCGCTTATGTTCTTTTTTCAACAAATTATGTCAACGTGTTCTTGATAGAGAGAAGTTGGAACAAATCAATATTGAGATTATTGAAGTTTTATGTGAGCTTGAAAAAATTTTCCCACCATCTTTTTTTGATATAATGGTACATTTGTCGATTCATCTTGGAAAAGAAGCACTAATGTGTGGACCAGTTCATTTTTGTTGGATGTACCCATTCGAAAGATATATGAAGACTGTAACGACCCGGTATTTTGGACCATTCAAATCGACAATAAATCCACACATGTCGGACTTGAATAATTCAAAACAATAGATTGTTAATTTAAATTGGCAAACCTCAACATATACAGTAAATAAATAATCACAGATCACAGACACAAGCACAGAGTAATATAACAATAATGCAGCGGAAACGAAAGAATAGTAGTTCATGAAGCTACTATATACATAACAGAGTTAAACAAGATACAACAGAAGTCTCGAATACAATAGTCAAATACAATATCAGAATACATCACTGGAATCAACTGAATATCTGAAAGCTGGATATATAGCTGGATCTCCAAGCGAAGCTCCAACTCCAAAGGTGAGTCTCGAATACTGGTATACTCAGTCTGACCCGAGCATAAAGAAACACAAAACACTCGAGTCAGGATTAACATTCTTATATCATTAAATCCAACTCAAGTGAAATAACGACTGAAATACAAGTGACTCAAAGGATGTTTGGGATAACCATCCTCTAAGGATCCATTAAACTATCTATATATACAGTAGAATACGCTAAGTAGATAATGTCTAACCAGTAAAGTACGATATCAAAATAGCGTTAAGTCATGGCCCATTCCACCCTTAACACATTTTTATTCCCAAGAGCATATACAAGACCGTAGTTTCCCCAAAACCGGAAGTCACCAGAGGGCAATCCATATACTAAAGGTACAAACCAAAATCGTAGTGGTCGCGAATAGGATAATCAGTATGACAAGGTACGTGAGGCAATACCAACTAGGATACTAGTAGTTGCGTGATCCGGACTGATGTTGGGCATAGCAGCTACTACCCCAACACCGCGAAACAACACTCCCATAATCGAGGGGTGCACCCAAATCGAATCACAAAAGTAATAGATATGGTAACGAAGAAGTGTGTCCGCTAGAGGTGGCGAACCTCAATGGCCCGGCGCGGCTCCTGTTTTAGTCATGTCAGGGGTCATCCAAAATCGTTCTCTTTCTTCAGTCAACGCGTTCATCAAAACCATCCACTTCGTTCTGGATCAACACTCCGCGTATATTAGTTATTAAAGTGGTTTCGGTATCGACAGAGAGTATGTCCATATCCGATCCCGGTCTCTTTAATAACTACGTATTATTACACCGATGGTCATTTAATAAATTTTCAAAATAGTTATATTTCAAAACCGACATATCATTGCCATTTCAAAACCATACCAATACGATATCACTTTTCCTTTAAATAAATCCATTTCCAAAATAATATCACTTTCCAAAGTTATATCGCTTTCAAAATCATAAGTCTTTTAAAAATCAAAACACTTTGGAAATCACAGCTTTGAAATCATAGCACTTTGGAAATCATAACACTTTTCTTTTAAACAGTTTAGATATTAAAATTAGTATATATAATAAAATAGTTTATAAATAAAATAATTTATATTAAAAATGATTTATATTAAAATAGTTTATATTAAAATAATTTATAAAGTAAAATATCAATAGTTTAAATATAATTTAAAATTACTTTATAAAATAAAGTAGTTTCCTCAAATTTCACAAATCGATTCAAATTAACTCGAATTCCAAAATTTTAATTTAAATCAAATCTCAAATCATCAATTTCAATTCGATTCAGTTTCTAAATAACCATTTCAATCTATCGATTTCAAATTCATATTTAAACCATAAAATAAGCCATTTCAATTTCAATATATTTCAAAACTTTAAATATTCAACATTTCAATAACATCTAATACAACTTCTATTCACAAATTTTAAATAAACAAAATATCCCATTTAAATTTATATAAATTTGAAATATTCATTAAAGTCACCTTTTATCAAATTCAAGAAAAACATATCTTTAGAATTTCAAATTTAATAAATTTCAAATCAAACTTATTTAAGTATAATTCTTAAATAAATATAATTTCAAATCAATTTCAAAACATTATAACTCTTTATTTGAAAATATAGATATTAAATAAATACTTAAACATATTATTTATCAACTTTATCAAATCAACTTTAATGAATCTTTAAAATCAATATTTATCAAAACCATATAATTCTTTTCAAAACCATAGAAATCATGTTCAAATTATTTATATATAGACTAACGGTGTCTGTATATAATTTTCTACCCTATGGTCAAGTGGTATGGATATTTATCATTTCAATCCGCAATTTAAATATATACGGGTATATATCCTTTCAACCCGCAATCCCAAATTCAAATAAATTGAAAATCGTTTGGGTTTATCATTTCAACCCATAACGATTTTCTCCTATTCTACAGATCGTTCGGGTATGTATCATTTCAACCCATAGTGAATTCTATACTAACAGGGAACTTGCAGAGTGATAACAGATATGATAATAATATACAACGGTAACAGGCATATATCATTAGTATAAATAACAGATAAGGTGTCAGGTGTCACAGGTGAACAGATACAGATGATGGCATATATATATCAATTTATATAACAGATAATGGTATCAGGTGTCACAGGTGAACAGATACAGATGATGACATAGATATAGCAATATAAATAACTAATAGCAGCATATTTCAATTGTCGTTTCAATTGAAATCAAATTTAATAAATATAAGAACGTTAATCGTGAGTGATTGCTCACCTTTCGAGGCTAGAGATGCACGAGAAGATGACACAGATACGCACACTGATACGGACATAGAGATTGAGTTACGAATCCAAGCAAAACAAATCGGCACGAATTCAACGATCAAAGCTGATAACAGAAATCGATGAAATCAAATCAAAACATTCAACATAGCAACAAATAAAACATGTCATGTGTCAAAGTTTAACATATAATTCTATGTGCTACCGAGATCGAAATGGTCTGAAATTTGGTATGAATAAAGATCAAAACTTGTATTTTAAACTGCAAAAGAATCACTTGATTTGGACAAGAGACGAGAAAAGTTACGATGTCACGAACATAGACTCAGGCCATGTTTGTAGCAGTGTAAAATAATTTCTAAGTACAGAAGAACAGCTGCTTGGGTCTAACTTACAAATCCTCGACCACTAATCAAACGATGTCGGATTTTAATGGAATTTGACAGACATAAACTAGGTAACTTCGACTCCTTTTTAAAAATAAAATCAACCCATTCCGATAAAACATGAGTGAGATATGATATCGTGAACATGAAGTCTAACTGCTGTTCAGAAAATAATAATAATAATAATAATTCATGTTATACTTCCCAATCAAATACCAGTACACGCATATATCAAATCGACTTATTTATATAAACAAATAGGTCATATAGCTTTTGGAAGAATAGAAATCACAAAGCACAACAAATCAATACATATATGTACGCGGGTTAAAAACCACCTACTTATTTCGACTTAACCACTGACCGCATGAATACTAAACAGACAAATACAGTTAAATAAGCAATTTACTTGTGTGCAAACTTAAATACAACTTAGTATGAACTTACATATCAACTAGCAGATATAGTACCCATATGCAAAAATTAATATAAAACTTGTTATATAAAAGACACAGCAACACAAAACCCTTTGTACAACTTCACGTGTCTCTCCATACATAAGTACTAAATGCGGGAGCAGACTTAATAAACATATAATTCATATAACTTAACCTATATACCAAGCAGACCTAATACATGATAAGGTAGGAATCCATAATACTTAAATCAAAATGTCTGTGTATGGGTTATATTTTATAATCATGATTTTTATATATAGTACCGTGACTAGTAGGCTATAAACAAAATTATGACACTGTCACCTATATATATAGCCTATATTATTCAACAACTACAACTTATATGGCTTTTAGAAATATAACAATCTTTTAAATTTTTACTTTTATACTTATACGAGCAGACTACCCATTGAAATCTTAGCAGTTCAAATATGTGAGTCAAAATATACAAACAGTTCACATTGATCATTGCAAATAAATCATAATGTAATTATACTGACAAATATATAAACGTATATAACTAATTGCCTATAGCCTTGTATATACATATAATTTTATTCATAAGCCAACCTAAATAACTATACTAACAGAGCATAACCACTTCCCTAAACCCTACATGAACGTCAACATATTATATTTCTGTACTAGTACACACAAACCACTTTCCTATATAAATACTCACAGATATAAATAATGTATATATTACCTTACATATACACGCAGATGGAAGCTTGAGGGGGACGCGCGAGAGGAAGATGAAGGAAGGCGAACGGCTTCAGGTCGAAAGTTTCAAGAAGGGCAGAGCTAATCGGAGGGTTGACTGTTGACAAGGCAGAGAGAGGCCAAGCTGTGATGCGGTGACAAAGCGTTGATGTCTAGTGGGGCCGAGACAGTGGGCGCGGCCGTGGGTTTGTTGTCGGGGCGGCTGCGGAGATGTGGTCGGTCTTGAACGGACGTGGGTTGTGGTGGCTTGGACACTGCTGATGGTGGTTATCTTGTGGTGGGTCGGTAATGACAAGGGCTGCTGGAGGAGAGGGGAAAGTTGCTATGGAGGGGAGGCTAAATTATTCTCAGGCAAAGAAGAGAAAAAAATGAACATAGTAGCGTGTGAATTTTATTATAAATGGAACGGCAGACAAACAGTGAAAGCCAGCAACCAAAAGTCCAACGCGAATATCAAGGATAATAAATATTAATGGCTGACAGCTTTGCACGCTGGATAATGAGTAGACAGAGAAAACGAAAGGACTCCGAAACGAAAGGACTCAAACGGGTACCGGTACGGTTACCGTTTCGCGGATTCCGCTACGAACGGGCTTCAAAACACAAAAATAAATATACCGTAGAGATCAGCACGATGAAACGATCAAAATAGTATACAGATATTAGTAGTACGATTTAATTATAAAAATTCGAATTTTCTAATAGTGGAAAATGCAAGAAAAACGCTGAAAAATAAGATTGACGGAGCCAAAGATGTCCGAATTTGGAAAAACGACAAACTGAAATCTTGCTTAGAAGATGGTTTAGAATTTTTCTATGTAAAAATATTTAGGTTTCGGAAACATTTTATTTTCAACGCTTTTTAACTGATTAAATTGAAGTGAATTTACGCGCGAAATAAACTTTCATATTTTCGGACGAAAATTTACCAGTCGCTATGTTTAACTAGACGTATTCCAAATATTAAATTTTTATTTCAAAATTTTATCGTTTAAAATTTCACAAAATTTCAACTAATTACGTTATTAAAAATTTGAAATTTACGGGTCGTTACACTCTCCCCCACTCAAAACTTTTCGTCCCCGAAAAGGAACAAGGTAGGAGAATAGAAACAACCAGAAAGAAAAACAGATTTGAAATACAAAATAACAATTAATTTAAACCATATAAATTCAAATTTAAATTAATTGATATTCAATAATTGATTTAATCAATTTGATTTCACTAAGATCAATCTCAACTATTTCTAAATTCATTATCTTATTATCCAATTATCCTCAATTTACAATTTCTAAAACCATAAATTTGAATAATCTTTTATTATAATCATATTTTATTTTCAACAGATTAAATTCTTTAATTCCAAATTATTATAAATTTTATTTCACTTAATATATCATATCACATATATTTAACCCATATAAATTAATTTAAACCATAAAAGTTTCGATTTAAATTAATTTATATTCACTAACTGCTTTTAAATTCAAGGTATTTTCATAAGTTGATCAAATTCCAATTTATTAATTCTTTCAAACAAATTTATTTCATTATTAACTGAGTTTTACTTATTATCCTATCTAACTCTATTAACATCTTATAATCAAAATTTAGTGTATAACATTTATTATAAACACTCAAATTTTATTTATAAAGACATTTTTATTGTACATTATCCAGTTACATTTTAACTTTAAATAATTTAGGTAAGTTATTTTGAGATGCAATTTAGTACTATACAAATAAGATTTTCAAATTCAATTATTTCAAGTTAAAATACTTATTCAAAATTTAGCTTCATTTATAATTGAAACATCCCTTAACATAATTTTAAGAATTAAATTTCCGTTTAATTTCAAACCCTTTAAAGATAATTATGTATGTACTATATATATTAAATCAAATTAAATTTAAAATAATATACCCATATATATATATATATATAAATCAAGTCATACTTAAGAAATTCAAATCAAAATATTCTCCAAAACAAAACCGTAGCAAAGCTACAGAATGGTCTCTCCACTCCGAAACTCGAAAATGAATGTCGATGATGCGGCCGCCATCACTGAAATTATTTTCCAGCGACAAAGAGAAGAGCACTGACAAAGAGAAGAGCACTAATTTAATCATTTAAAATTCTTTGATAAACATTTATATTCGAAAATATTTTAAATACTATACACTTTAAAACTTCCAAATCAAAGTTTGAAATCACCAGAAATTTAATTCTCACATTCTAATTTAAATTCATTTCAAATTCAAAATCAAATTATAACTAGGTTTTATAAATTCATTTATTTAAATTATGCAATAGCCAATGGTTTATAAAACAATAAATGAAAATTAAATATCATCATTTCAGACAAAATTCATTCACATCGTAATTTCAGAGAGATTTATAATATAATCATACAAACTATTTTGTTTACCATATTTTGAAAACAATATTGTGTCGGTTTGTTCTGTTCAAATGTTTTGGAAATCCTATCGATAACGTTGATCAGACGAATCGATCGAAAACCCAAATCAACATCAACAACTCAAACAACACAATACATAAAACTTTTTTAATATTAACTTACAAATACACTTCCTCGCTTGACGATACAAGAATAGGTTTCAAAACAAGAATAGAGATTTCGAATTTGATGGACTCGAATCGAAGAGAATTTTTGATTCGAAGATAGGTTTGAACAAAATAAGATAACTTAAATAACAAATAGGAATATGGATAAGTTTATATAAATCGCGGGCAACCTTAACCGGGTCGACCGTGACTTCAAGAATAAGATCGATGCAGAATTTCGAGACAAATCTACATTCGATCTCAAGAAATAGAATTCAAGTATAGCAGGAGATAGATAGCATCGTAAACCGAGGATATAGAAATCTCCGGTATATCAATGTCTATTGTAAAGGAGTTTCACCCCTTTTATAAATCGATTTGAGATTGGCCAGACCGCCGACTCATTATAAAGATCATTCGATGTGGAGTAATGTGATGCTCCAGAATTGAAAGAAGACGAATGGTGAGGGACACGAATGAATTTTTGGAACCGCAGGGAACGTTCCAAAATTCAAAGGAATCGAGTCAAAAGGAAGAGATTGGAACTCGAATGACAGCGATTCTGTAAATACATTTACCATATATGTTGAGTTTTGCCTAGAGCTACCAAAGCTCTGATACCAACGGTAACGACCCGGTATTTTGGACCATTCAAATCGACAATAAATCCACACATGTCGGACTTGAATAATTCAAAACAATAGATTGTTAATTTAAATTGGCAAACCTCAACATATACAGTAAATAAATAATCACAGATCACAGACACAAGCACAGAGTAATATAACAATAATGCAGCGGAAACGAAAGAATAGTAGTTCATGAAGCTACTATATACATAACAGAGTTAAACAAGATACAACAGAAGTCTCGAATACAATAGTCAAATACAATATCAGAATACATCACTGGAATCAACTGAATATCTGAAAGCTGGATATATAGCTGGATCTCCAAGCGAAGCTCCAACTCCAAAGGTGAGTCTCGAATACTGGTATACTCAGTCTGACCCGAGCATAAAGAAACACAAAACACTCGAGTCAGGATTAACATTCTTATATCATTAAATCCAACTCAAGTGAAATAACGACTGAAATACAAGTGACTCAAAGGATGTTTGGGATAACCATCCTCTAAGGATCCATTAAACTATCTATATATACAGTAGAATACGCTAAGTAGATAATGTCTAACCAGTAAAGTACGATATCAAAATAGCGTTAAGTCATGGCCCATTCCACCCTTAACACATTTTTATTCCCAAGAGCATATACAAGACCGTAGTTTCCCCAAAACCGGAAGTCACCAGAGGGCAATCCATAAACTAAAGGTACAAACCAAAATCGTAGTGGTCGCGAATAGGATAATCAGTATGACAAGGTACGTGAGGCAATACCAACTAGGATACTAGTAGTTGCGTGATCCGGACTGATGTTGGGCATAGCAGCTACTACCCCAACACCGCGAAACAACACTCCCATAATCGAGGGGTGCACCCAAATCGAATCACAAAAGTAATAGATATGGTAACGAAGAAGTGTGTCCGCTAGAGGTGGCGAACCTCAATGGCCCGGCGCGGCTCCTGTTTTAGTCATGTCAGGGGTCATCCAAAATCGTTCTCTTTCTTCAGTCAACGCGTTCATCAAAACCATCCACTTCGTTCTGGATCAACACTCCGCGTATATTAGTTATTAAAGTGGTTTCGGTATCGACAGAGAGTATGTCCATATCCGATCCCGGTCTCTTTAATAACTACGTATTATTACACCGATGGTCATTTAATAAATTTTCAAAATAGTTATATTTCAAAACCGACATATCATTGCCATTTCAAAACCATACCAATACGATATCACTTTTCCTTTAAATAAATCCATTTCCAAAATAATATCACTTTCCAAAGTTATATCGCTTTCAAAATCATAAGTCTTTTAAAAATCAAAACACTTTGGAAATCACAGCTTTGAAATCATAGCACTTTGGAAATCATAACACTTTTCTTTTAAACAGTTTAGATATTAAAATTAGTATATATAATAAAATAGTTTATAAATAAAATAATTTATATTAAAAATGATTTATATTAAAATAGTTTATATTAAAATAATTTATAAAGTAAAACATCAATAGTTTAAATATAATTTAAAATTACTTTATAAAATAAAGTAGTTTCCTCAAATTTCACAAATCGATTCAAATTAACTCGAATTCCAAAATTTTAATTTAAATCAAATCTCAAATCATCAATTTCAATTCGATTCAGTTTCTAAATAACCATTTCAATCTATCGATTTCAAATTCATATTTAAACCATAAAATAAGCCATTTCAATTTCAATATATTTCAAAACTTTAAATATTCAACATTTCAATAACATCTAATACAACTTCTATTCACAAATTTTAAATAAACAAAATATCCCATTTAAATTTATATAAATTTGAAATATTCATTAAAGTCACCTTTTATCAAATTCAAGAAAAACATATCTTTAGAATTTCAAATTTAATAAATTTCAAATCAAACTTATTTAAGTATAATTCTTAAATAAATATAATTTCAAATCAATTTCAAAACATTATAACTCTTTATTTGAAAATATAGATATTAAATAAATACTTAAACATATTATTTATCAACTTTATCAAATCAACTTTAATGAATCTTTAAAATCAATATTTATCAAAACCATATAATTCTTTTCAAAACCATAGAAATCATGTTCAAATTATTTATATATAGACTAACGGTGTCTGTATATAATTTTCTACCCTATGGTCAAATGGTACGGATATTTATCATTTCAATCCGCAATTTAAATATATACGGTTATATATCCTTTCAACCCGCAATCCCAAATTCAAATAAATTGAAAATCGTTTGGGTTTATCATTTCAACCCATAACGATTTTCTCTTATTCTACAGATCGTTCGGGTATGTATCATTTCAACCCATAGTGAATTCTATACTAACAGGGAACTTGCAGAGTGATAACAGATATGATAATAATATACAACGATAACAGGCATATATCATTAGTATAAATAACAGATAAGGTGTCAGGTGTCACAGGTGAACAGATACAGATGATGGCATATATATATATCAATTTATATAACAGATAATGGTGTCAGGTGTCACAGGTGAACAGATACAGATGATGACATAGATATAGCAATATAAATAACTAATAGCAGCATATTTCAATTGTTGTTTCAATTGAAATCAAATTTAATAAATATAAGAACGTTAATCGTGAGTGATTGCTCACCTTTCGAGGCTAGAGATGCACGAGAAGATGACACAGATACGCACACTGATACGGACATAGAGATTGAGTTACGAATCCAAGCAAAACAAATCGGCACGAATTCAACGATCAAAGCTGATAACAGAAATCGATGAAATCAAATCAAAACATTCAACATAGCAACAAATAAAACATGTCATGCGTCAAAGTTTAACATATAATTCTATGTGCTACCGAGATCGAAATGGTCTGAAATTTGGTATGAATAAAGATCAAAACTTGTATTTTAAACTGCAAAAGAATCACTTGATTTGGACAAGAGACGAGAAAAGTTACGATGTCACGAACATAGACTCAGGCCATGTTTGTAGCAGTGTAAAATAATTTCTAAGTACAGAAGAACAGCTGCTTGGGTCTAACTTATAAATCCTCGACCACTAATCAAACGATGTCGGATTTTAATGGAATTTGACAGACATAAACTAGGTAACTTCGACTCCTTTTTAAAAATAAAATCAACCCATTCCGATAAAACATGAGTGAGATATGATATCGTGAACATGAAGTCTAACTGCTGTTCAGAAAATAATAATAATAATAATAATTCATGTTATACTTCCCAATCAAATACCAGTACACGCATATATCAAATCGACTTATTTATATAAACAAATAGGTCATATAGCTTTTGGAAGAATAGAAATCACAAAGCACAACAAATCAATACATATATGTACGCGGGTTAAAAACCACCTACTTATTTCGACTTAACCACTGACCGCATGAATACTAAACAGACAAATACAGTTAAATAAGCAATTTACTTGTGTGCAAACTTAAATACAACTTAGTATGAACTTACATATCAACTAGCAGATATAGTACCCATATGCAAAAATTAATATAAAACTTGTTATATAAAAGACACAGCAACACAAAACCCTTTGTACAACTTCACGTGTCTCTCCATACATAAGTACTAAATGTGGGAGCAGACTTAATAAACATATAATTCATATAACTTAACCTATATACCAAGCAGACCTAATACATGATAAGGTAGGAATCCATAATACTTAAATCAAAATGTCTGTGTATGGGTTATATTTTATAATCATGATTTTTATATATAGTACCGTGACTAGTAGGCTATAAACAAAATTATGACACTGTCACCTATATATATAGCCTATATTATTCAACAACTACAACTTATATGGCTTTTAGAAATATAACAATCTTTTAAATTTTTACTTTTATACTTATACGAGCAGACTACCCATTGAAATCTTAGCAGTTCAAATATGTGAGTCAAAATATACAAACAGTTCACATTGATCATTGCAAATAAATCATAATGTAATTATACTGACAAATATATAAACGTATATAACTAATTGCCTATAGCCTTGTATATACATATAATTTTATTCATAAGCCAACCTAAATAACTATACTAACAGAGCATAACCACTTCCCTAAACCCTACATGAACGTCAACATATTATATTTCTGTACTAGTACACACAAACCACTTTCCTATATAAATACTCACAGATATAAATAATGTATATATTACCTTACATATACACGCAGATGGAAGCTTGAGGGGGACGCGCGAGAGGAAGATGAAGGAAGGCGAACGGCTTCAGGTCGAAAGTTTCAAGAAGGGCAGAGCTAATCGGAGGGTTGACTGTTGACAAGGCAGAGAGAGGCCAAGCTGTGATGCGGTGACAAAGCGTTGATGTCTAGTGGGGCCGAGACAGTGGGCGCGGCCGTGGGTTTGTTGTCGGGGCGGCTGCGGAGATGTGGTCGGTCTTGAACGGACGTGGGTTGTGGTGGCTTGGACACTGCTGATGGTGGTTATCTTGTGGTGGGTCGGTAATGACAAGGGCTGCTGGAGGAGAGGGGAAAGTTGCTATGGAGGGGAGGCTAAATTATTCTCAGGCAAAGAAGAGAAAAACTGAACATAGTAGCGTGTGAATTTTATTATAAATGGAACGGCAGACAAACAGTGAAAGCCAGCAACCAAAAGTCCAACGCGAATATCAAGGATAATAAATATTAATGGCTGACAGCTTTGCACGCTGGATAATGAGTAGACAGAGAAAACGAAAGGACTCCGAAACGAAAGGACTCAAACGGGTACCGGTACGGTTACCGTTTCGCGGATTCCGCTGCGAACGGGCTTCAAAACACAAAAATAAATATACCGTAGAGATCAGCACGATGAAACGATCAAAATAGTATACAGATATTAGTAGTATGATTTAATTATAAAAATTCGAATTTTCTAATAGTGGAAAATGCAAGAAAAACGCTGAAAAATAAGATTGACGGAGCCAAAGATGTCCGAATTTGGAAAAACGACAAACTGAAATCTTGCTTAGAAGATGGTTTAGAATTTTTCTATGTAAAAATATTTAGGTTTCGGAAACATTTTATTTTCAACGCTTTTTAACTGATTAAATTGAAGTGAATTTACGCGCGAAATAAACTTTCATATTTTCGGACGAAAATTTACCAGTCGCTATGTTTAACTAGACGTATTCCAAATATTAAATTTTTATTTCAAAATTTTATCGTTTAAAATTTCACAAAATTTCAACTAATTACGTTATTAAAAATTTGAAATTTACGGGTCGTTACAAAGACACTTAAAGATTATGTAAGAAACTATGCACGACCAGAAGGATGCATTGCAGAATCCTATCTTGCAGAAGAATGCATGAGGTTTTTCGATAAATTTTTGAAAAAAATCAGGACAAATTGAGGAGAAAGAAGCTCGGAATGAAGATTATGAAAGCAATGTAATACTCGAGGGACGTCCGATTTCAATGTCCAAGACAGTTACATTGTCAGTCAATGAGAAAGAAATTGCTCATTTAGTCGTGTTAATGAATATGGTTGTGGTGGAACCATTTATAGAGTAAGTTTATGTTACATTATTTTAATGTGATTGTAATGCTAAATATAACTTATAATCACTTGTTCTATACTAGTTTGTGTTTGGAGGAATTAGAAAATTCAGACAAGCGCATGAGAAAAAATGCGACCTTACTTTAGGAAACACATACAAAAAAATTTGCCGATTGGATTAAAAGGAAGGTTAGTTGGATTTTAAATATATTCTCATTTGACTAATAATATTACTCTAAAATATTAGTCTCTATTTGAAATGTACAAATTAGCTGTGAAGTTTATGAGCCGATCTTTAAAAAATGAGAGCAAATACAATATACCATATGAGCCAATCATTATTTGTATAAAATTATCAGTATTGTTTTATCAAGTTTAATCATATCATTGTTTAAATGATGAAAATGTTTCAAAGCTTGTACTCAGATAAACAAAGCTCTATTTGACTCATAATGGCAAAAGTAGCGTGTCTATGAAATATGAACTAGAACACTGTATTTCCTTTAATGATATTCTTTTGTTCAGACAATTTAATCAACTGTAGTTGTATAACTACTATAACCACCAATATGCAGGGAATAATACAGAAGTATTTTCATCTGTAATAAGCTTTAGCAATCTGTTCATACTCATGGAAAACTTCAATTTGTGTGGTTCTTTCCTGAGAAAATCTGTTTATATTTGGATTATTCATATGGTAGCACTATACTTGCTTGAGTTGATGGCTGCAGTGATTTTGGGTCTTTATTTTTCATTGTTTTTGCGGTAATTTAACTCCCTTTGTTCATGACTGTATTTGTGGTCCTCTAAGATGCACAACACTGTATTATATAAACATCATTTAATTTTTCAAAATTTGTGCATTAGTTGTGTAGGATGCACCATAATATTCTAGCATCTGCATGCAGTTTACTTCTTTTACGTGATGTACATCTAAACAATATTGTATTATGTTTCATTTGCAGAAAAGTGATGTTTCCAAGCTCTGTACGTACACGCAACCAGAGAAAGACCGAAGAGGAATCCCGAAAGTATAATTCAAAGCGGAAGTATAATTCAAATGTCAAATTTAAGAAGCCAACCGGTGTTTGCAATGAATGGCAAGAACAAACAACCAATGCTAAGAAGTGAAGAAATGATTGCAATGAAGGCCAAGAACAAGTAGTCAATGCTAACAAGCCAGTTGGTGCTTGCAATGAAGACGAAGAACAAGCAATCGATGATTTCAATGTAGACCAAGACCAAGCAATCGATGATTTAAATGTAGACCAAGAAAGACTCTGCTCAGAAAATGAAAGGCCTTCTGACCTAAATGCTGATGCTGAGATGGAATTTGAAAGACCAAGTGAAGCTGAAACTGCAAATATTTCTCGGAAAAGAGTTGGTGTAGGTCCAACAAAAGCAAAAAGACTCCCGTTAACCTATCAAAGTAGAATTGAAGTTGAGTTCAATGATATAGCCGTACCCATAGGACCAAGGTCGGTATATTTATCTTCTTTTCTTAGGCCGCTTGTGCGGGAGCACGTTCCATACACGCTTGATGATTGGAGGCTTCTAAGTGATGAGTTGAAAACTGTTTTATGGGAATCGATTCAGGTATGGAAAAGTAAATAATTGCGGTAGTCAAAAGTTGTTTTGCAGTTTCATCTAGGCACTAGTTAAATAATTGCACTAGTCAAATGTGTGTGTGTGTGTGTATATACCAGGTATTGTAAATGTGAGTGTTGTATGTTTGGTTTTATAAGATTTCAAAGAATAAAGGCTTTGAGCACATAGTGCTTCAACTGCAAATACGAAGTGTTTAGTGCAAATGGTTTGGGATATAAAGGGATTTTGATTAATCCAAATTTCAAAGGTTGTATCTTCATTTGATTTGAATTTCAATTAATCTGATATTCCGGGTTTTAGGACTTCAAGTGTGTTTGGTTCCATATATACATAAATATAGTTTCTTATACAGTTTAACCTCTTTGGAGTTTCAAGATTTGCGGTCTTGAATGTATAAACAGTTATGAGTACACGTATGAATTTATGTATAAAGGAAGTGCAAAAGTTTAAAGAAATTTATGTATAAAGGAAGTGCAAAAGTTTTAAAGAAATTTATGTAAATTTCTTTACATTTCGAGCATATCAAATGCACTTTATTTTCGGACATTTGCGAAATCTTTGAGTATAGGCACCAAGTGTTTATGAAAATCAGGTTTGTGAAGATGAATGAATTTTGAATCTGTAAAAGTTTGAATGTATATATCATAGTATTTCAAAGTAATATAAACTTCGTGTGTAGATAGGTTTTGAATGTGAAAATTTTAAAGTAATGTTAATATGTATAATTTTTAGATACATATCAGGTTCATTTTAGGAAATGTTAGGGATATGAATAAATACCCTATGATGAGTTTTGGAAATGATAATAATTTTGTCTATGTATGAGTCTTAAGTGTATAAGTTACGGTTTTAAATAAATGACAACTCTTAAGTATCAATCAATTTTGAAGTATTTATGACTATGGGCAATGTCAAATTTTAAAAGTATAATAACACGAACTGTGGATGGATACTTAACTTTGGATACAGGGACAGTCCAGTCACATTAAATTTTATAAGTATGAGCTTTTGGATGCGAGAATTTTTATATACAAATGATTTCATATAGACAAGTATCAATTCTGAATGTGCGGGTGATCTTGTATATACTTATTTTTGTGAAAATTTGGTTTTGAATGCATATATATGATGCATGAAATGTCATATATGGCTTTAAACATGTTACCTCTTGAACGTGTAAATTTACACAAAATTTTATAATAACAAAGTGTGAACATGATTTCAAAGTATTTTATTTTCAAGTACACCAGATTCAAAGATGACTGCTTTCAAGTGAATACATCTTAAACTCTGAAATTGCAGGTGTATATACATATAAGCTTTTCAGTGAGTGATAATTTTAACAGCCGCTCTTATATGTGTACACAAACTTTATAATCCATATATAATTCATAAATGTCATGTACAGTTTCAGTCTGTCCTATACATTTATGTGCGAATACTCCGACTACGAGGTTAATTGTGGTCTTTAGCATTAAACTTCAAACTGTATATACATTTACAAGATGTTGTTAGTCCTTGAGATGATGGTTTTAATGACAACAACCTTAGAATAAGATTATAAAATATAAATATTAACATTATAGTTTAGATATATATGTATATGCAAGATTTAACCATGCAGGTACAAAGAATGAAGACTGTACAGTATAGAGATTCAAGATTTCAAGATTGAAGACTCATGAGTATCAAGATTATCAAGAGTTCAATATTTAAAGATAAGTATTGAGTCTAGAATTATGTTAAAACTTTATAATAGCACTAAAATATTCACTCCATTTTTCTTTTGGGATGGAACCCATTTCTACCTTTTTAGTGGCTTACAAACCCACGACAAGTAGCTTACAAACCAACGACAAGTGGCTTACAAACCCACGAACATCCTGGTTTTGTACAAGTTCTCGAGTCCTGATATGATGAGATATTCTGCAGGAAGAAGCTTGCAAAACTACTTCAAAATGATTTTCAAAACTACTTCAGAATGATTTTCAAAATGTTTTAGCCTTAAAAATTATCTTTTCAAATGATTTTCAAAAAAGATGTTTTAGCCTTAAAATATTCTTTGTTTTTTGTTTTTAATAAACTCCTGTTTTAAACTTCGTTTGTTTTAAACTATCTTTTAATTATAATATATTTATACTTAGATTTAAATATAAAATTATAGTAAAATTTTATATATAGTATTCTCTATATTTATCTATGTATTTTATCTATAGTCGAGTATATTTATAAAGTTTAAATAGTTCTTAATATAAGATAAAGGTTATTTTCAAAGAAAATCAAATCTTCAAAAAATGCTTTGGGATGTCGACATGCCCTAGTACCCCATGTCGACATAGTGTCAGTTAGGACCAAAAATTTGAATTTCAAAAGAAGTGTTTATTCGCCATAACCTTTCATGAATAGACATAATTGTTGTTCTTCTATAAATAGGGGTTAGTTTCAAAGAATTTAATATCAGATTTTCTAGTTTTTCACTTCTCTTCTTCTTCCACATTTTCTTATTCAAAATCCTATCATCACTCTGCCGAAATCAACATTGAATCTAACTAGATCATCTCTGGTTTGATTCTCTGTCACTATCACATCAAGATCCTCAATGTTATTCAGAGTTATAGGCTTTCTTTGTAATCAATAGACTAAAAGGTGTGATTGTAGCCTTGGAAATCAATCAAGTGGGAAAAGGTGTGATTGTAGCCTTGAGAAATCAATTGGGTGAACTTGTTGCCCGGAAATCAAGTATCTCTACCCAGAGGATTGTGATTCTGGAGGGTGTACCTCGTGGCCTTGAAATCGAGGGTTGTAATTGTTGAATTGCTTTTGAAAGGAAATCCATACTTAGTTGTGCGGGACTGGATGTAAGGTAACTCCGAACCAGTATAAAATCCGGTGTGTTCTTTCCTTTACTGCATTTACTTTATTTCTGCATCTGTGTTTGATTCTGTAATTATATCTATGTCTGAATATTGCATACATTTGTGTACAAATCAACAATAACTCAAAAAGATTTAGTAATTTCTTATAAACACTATTCACCCCCCTCTAGTGTTCATTCTGGCTTTAAGATCCATATTTCGCATTCCTCACATTTGGTATCGGAGCAAGGTTTTCAAAAGTTTCATAATCTGATTTTTTAAAAAGTTTTTTTTTAAAAAAAAATGGTTATATTTAAGAAATTTGTTAATGCATGTTTCGAAATATTCAGATCATCATTGTCTCTTGAGTCTGCATATAATAAATATTCAAATACAAGTTGTCTACTAAGATTGTTTGATGTGCATGAATCATGCTTTATGGGAGTTGAGGAATTAATCCAGAACAAACAAATTGTGAAGATCAAAAAGAACAAATGGATACTTAATAGTGGATGTTCTAGACACATGACTGGGAATCCAGATATGCTGAATGATATAATATACAAAGACGGAGGACTGGTTAACTTTGGAGACAATTCAAAAGGTTATGTGATCGGCATCGACAAAGTCGGTAACTCTGAAACTCCTATTATTACTAATGTTTTGCTAGTTAAGAATCTGAAACACAATCTGCTAAGTATAAGTCAACTATGCGATAAAGGATATAAAATTAAATTTGAAAAAGATAAGTGTCACATTGAAGATAATAATTCAACCATAATATTAGAGGGAATTAGGAAAAAGAATATTTATATTCTTAGTATGAAAATTTCAAATGATAACTTGTGTCTTTTGGAAAATGCAAGTGACCCTTGGATTTGGCATAAGAGATTTGGGCATTTGAATTTGAAACTCTAATCTAGATTGTCAAAACATGATCTAGTAAGAGGCCTCCCTAAAATGAATTTTAAAGTAGATAGTCTATGTGATGCATGTCAACTAGGAAAACTTAGAAAAAGCTCTTTTAAATTAAAAGATAATGATTTCTACTACGAAACCTCTTGAATTACTTCATATTGATCTATTTGGTCCATCTCAAATTCTATCAATAAATAATAGTAAATATGTTTTTGTAATTGTAGATGATTATTCTAGATTTACATGGACAATATTTTTAAAACATAAAAGTGATACTTTTGAATATTTTAAGAATTTTTCAAAAAGGGTTCAAAATCAACTTTCTCAAAAAACTATAACCATCCGTAGTGATCACGGTGGTGAATTTGAAAATGAAAAGTTTGAAGAATTCTGCAATAAAAAGGGAATAATTCACAATTTTTCATTTCCAAGAACTCCACAACAAAACGGAGTAGTAGAACGTAAAAATAGGACGATTCAAGAGTGTGCGAGAACTATGCTTGCTGATAGTAATTTACCAAAGTACTTTTGGGCAGAAGCAGTTGATACCGCCTGTTATATTTTAAATAGAATTTTAATTAGACCTTTAACTGATAAGACATCTTATGAACTTATTTACTCAAAGAAACCTAAGGTATCTTATTTTATAATTTTTGGAAGTAAATGTTTTATTTTAAATACAAAAGGTAACTTAGATAAATTTGATCCTAAATCCGACAAAGGTATCTTTATCGGATACTCTAATAGAAGTAAAGCATATAGAGTATTTAATTTAAGAACTAATACCATCGAAGAAACAATGCATGTTTCATTTGATGAAAATTTCAAAAATTTGAAGAAATAAATGATGAAGAGGATTTAATCACTCAAAACCAAGAGTCAACTGAAACTAATAATGAATTAAATCATCCTAATAAAAGGATTAAACTTTTAAAAGATCATCCTATAGAAAATATACTTGGAGATATGCAATCTGTTGTTAAAACTAGAAACCAACTAAGTCAAATGAGTAATGTAGCTTTTATATCAACTATTGAACCCAAAAATTCAGAAGAAGCATCAACTGATGATTCATGGATTTTGGCTATGCAAGAAGAATTAAATCAATTCACTAGAAATGATGTTTGGGAACTTGTTCCTAGACCTAAAAATAAAACAATAATTGGAACTAAATGGGTTTATAAAAATAAAATGAATGAACAAGGAGAGGTTGTTAGAAATAAAGCCCGGTTAGTCGCTCAAGGTTATTGTCAAGAAGAAGGAATAGATTTTGATGAAACCTTTGCCCCCTAGCAAGATTAGAAGCCATTAGGATTCTACTTGCTTTCGCAAATCATAATAATTTCAAATTATTTCAAATGGATGTTAAAAGTGCATTTTTAAATGGTTTTGTAAAAGAAGAAGTATTTGTTGATCAACCACAACTTTTTGAAAATGATAAATTTCCAAATCATGTTTACAAACTTAAGAAAGCTCTATATGGTCTAAAGCAAGCTCTTAGAGCCTGGTATGATAGACTAAGATCTTACTTGTTACATCAAATTTTGAAATAGGTAAAGTAGATAATACTCTTTTTATTAAAAGAAATAAAAATGATATTCAACTAGTACAAGTCTACGTAGATGATATCATTTTTGGATCAACTAATTTTGAAATGAATAAAGAATTTTCTGAAATAATGACAAAAGAGTTTGAGATGAGTCATATGGGTGAATTAAAGTTCTTTTTAGGATTACAAATAAAACAATTAGATAATGGTATCTTTATTGGTCAAGAAAAATATGCTAAAGACCTAGTTGGTAAATTTGGTTTGACTACTGCGAGTGGAAAACCCACTCCCATGGCAACCAATGAGTACCTTAGTAAAGAAGATCTCTCGAAAGATGTAGATCAAAAATTATATAGAGGAATGATTGGATCACTACTCTATATCACTGCGAGTAGACCTGATATCATGCATAGTGTCTGTTTATGTGCAAGGTATCAATCCCAACCTAAAGAAACTCACTTAAAAGCTGTAAAACGTATTATAAGATATGTTAAACACACCTTTGATTATGGCTTATTTTATCCTAAAAATGATTCGTTTGACTAAATATCTTACTGTGATGCTGATTATGCTGGTTGTAAATCAGACCGAAAAAGTACAAGTGGAACTTGTCACTTTTTAGGGCATTCTCTGATTTCCTGGTTTAGTAAAAAGCAAAACACAGTTTCTCTATCAACAACTGAAGCAGAGTATATTTCTGCTGCTTTGGCTTGTTCTCAAGTAATATATATGCAACAAACTTTAAAAGATTTTAGTTTAAATATCTCAAAATCACCAATTTATTATGATAATACTAGTGCAATAAATTTATCCAAAAATACTACTCAACATGCTCGAACTAAACATATTGATATCAGACACCATTTTCTCAAAGATAATATAAGTGGAGAAGTAATTACTCTCGACTATATCAATTCTGAAAATCAAATTGCTGATATCTTAACAAAACCCTTAAATGAATCTACATTTACTAAATTAAGAAGAGAATTAGATATTTGTTCATTAACTGAAATATAAAATATAAATAACAAAGTATAATTAAAATTAAATCAAAATAAATCAAATAGTAAAAATATTGAGAACCATGTCGACATCCCTCCTATACCCATGTCGACATATAACGTTTTTTTTTATATTCTAAATTTTTTGTCCCACCAAAATTCAAATAATTAGTTATATATTCTTCTTATTTTCGAAATTTTCTTCATTCCCTCTGTTCTCTTTCTGTTCTATCTTCTGAAATCATTTTATCAATGGCCTCCACTTCCAAATCAAACATAAAATCAACCTTTTCGTTCCCTTCTCCTACCTCTGGTCCGTTCCAACGTACTACGCTCGCCCGAGTGACAAAAATGGAGGATTCTCTGAAGGATGCAATTCAGTTAATGACTGAAATTCAAATAGTGCAACTCCAAAAGGCAAAAGAACTGGAAAGGCAAGGGAAAATCCTTAGAAATTTGCAAAAATTTCTAATGGACAATCATGCTAATCCAATCTTGATTGACGAGGACTCTTCAGGAGATCATGAACAAGAGGGAAGTGAAGAAGAAGAAGAAGAACCAATGGAAGAAGAGCATGTGGAAGACAAAGACAAAGTCATTTGCATTGGCGAAGTATGTTTTGACAAGGACGGAAACTTGGTTGAACAACATGGAAATTTCTGTTTCCATTATCCAAATTGTTCGATCCATAGATCTCCAATTGTCAAAGATACTCAGTAGTTTCTTCTTTTTCGTTTTTCATCGTTATGTGTATATTTGTCACGTTGTACGAAAATGTAAATATAAACATATATATATAAAAATAAATATTATGTGTTCTTATATATAATTCCTATATATGTTATATATAAGTATTATATAGGTACTTGGTTAGGAATGTTAGTAGTTTAGGACTAAGTTTTAGGTTTACAAGTAAGTATTGATTATGTATGATAACACTATCATTATAATCATATAGGATATTAGACTAAGAGTTATATAGTTTGGAGTTAGTTTGTTTTTGTTGATGACAAAGGGGGAGAAATATAAAATAGAAGAGTTAGGCATAGATTAAGGGGGAGTTATCAGTTTTAGGGGGAGTTATTAGGATAGAAGTAATATTTTATAAACAAAGGTTGTCATCATCAAAAAGGGGGAGATTGTTAGTCCTTGAGATGATGGTTTTAATGACAACAACCTTAGAATAAGATTATAAAATATAAACACTAACATTATAGTTTAGATATATATGTATATGCATGATTTAACCATGCAGGTACGAAGAATGAAGACTGTACAGTATAGAGATTCAAAATATCAAGATTGAAGACTCATGAGTATCAAGATTATCAAGAGTTCAAGATTTCAAGATAAGTATTGAGTCTAGAATTATGTTAAAACTTCATAATAGCACTGAAATCTTCACTCCATTTTTCTTTTGGGATGGAACCCATTTCTACCTTTTTAGTGGCTTACAAACCCACGACAAGTAGCTTACAAACCTACGACAAGTGGCTTACAAACCCACGAACATCCTGGTTTTGTACAACTTCTCGAGTCCTGATATGATGAGATATTCTGCAGGAAGAAGCTTGCAAAACTACTTCAAAATGATTTTCAAAACTACTTCAGAATGATTTTCAAAATGTTTTAGCCTTAAAAATTATCTTTTCAAATGATTTTCAAAAAAGATGTTTTAGCCTTAAAATATTCTTTGTTTTTGTTTTTAATAAACTCTTGTTTTAAACTTCATTTGTTTTAAACTATCTTTTAATTATAATATATTTATACTTAGATTTAAATATAAAATTATAGTAAAATTATATATATATATATATATTATTCTCTATATTTATCTATGTATTTTATCTATAGTCAAGTATATTTATAAAGTTTAAATAGTTCTTAATATAAGATAAAGGTTATTTTCAATGAAAATCAAATCTTCAAAAAATGCTTTGGGATGTCGACATGCCCTAGTACCCTATGTCGACATAGTGTCAGTTAGGACCAAAAATTTGAATTTTAAAAGAAGTGTCTATTCGCCATAACCTTTCATGAATAGACATGGCTGTTGTTCTTCTATAAATAGGGGTTAGTTTCAACGAATTTAATATCAGATTTTCTGGTTTTTCACTTCTCTTCTTCTTCCACATTTTCTTATTCAAAATCCTATCATCACTCTGCCGAAATCAACATTGAATCTAACTAGATCATCTCTGGTTTGATTCTCTGTCACTATCTCATCAAGATCCTTAGTGTTTTTCAGAGTTATAGGCTTTCTTTGTAATCAATAGAGTAAAAGTTGTGATTGTAGCCTTGGAAATCAATCAAGTGAGAAAAGGTGTAATTGTAGCCTTGAGAAATCAATTGGGTGAACTTGTTGCCCGGAAATCAAGTATCTCTACCCAGAGGATTGTGATTCTGGAGGGTGTACCTCGTGGCCTTGAAATCGAGGGTTGTAATTGTTGAATTGCTTTTGAAAGGAAATCCGTACTTAGTTGTGCGGGACTGGATGTAGGGTAACTCCGAACCAGTATAAAATCCGGTGTCTTCTTTCCTTTACTGCATTTACTTTATTTCTGCATCTGTGTTTGATTCTGTGATTATATCTGTGTCTGGATATTGCATTCATTTGTGTACAAATCAACAATAACTCAAAAAGATTTAGTAATTTCTTATAAACACTATTCACCCCCCCTCTAGTGTTCATTCTAGCCTTAAAATCCATATTCCGCATTCCTCACTGATGCAACATATAGCAACAACCTCGAAATGGGAATACTTTGGATAAATTCAAATATTTTCATGTATTGTTGCAGGCTAGATTTAAATTGGAAGAGGATTGGCAAAAAAGAGCTGTATTTCAGCAAATGGGAATACTTTGGAGATCCTCGAAAAGCAAATTGGTGCGAAAAATTAATAAAGAAGAGACAGAAGAGGAAAGACTAAATCTGAAATCGGCCAACATCAAAAGCATGATAGAATGGAGAAAGTTTGTAAAGGCAAAAACAAGTATGGAGTTTAAGGTAACATAAAGGAAAACAAGTATAATTACATTCTTTCTTTTATATGTTATTTTCAATATGTTTTTTATACTAGTTACTAAGTTCTAACACCTTCCAATATTTCCAGAAACGAAGTGAGAAATATACGACCCTTAGGAATAAATAACTTCCACATACATCTGGTCGTAGAGGAATGGCTAGATTGACCGAGGACCTGGTTAGTTAATTAACTATAGCATTATTTGCCTAGTTATCAATGGAGTTTATAAATGAAAATCAACACATATCACAGACACAGAATAAGTTACAAAGTTCGCAGCGGAATACAAATAGTACATAAGTAGTTCATGAAGCTACTCAATAAGTTACAACAAAGTTCCAAATCAAAAGAGCTAAAATAGAAATACATAGATGTCTAATAATAGTACATGCAAACTGAAATAGGGAAATAATAGATAGATGGGGTCTTCAAAGTCTTCGGCTCCTCAAAATATGCTCCTCAAAATAGTGCAATCCTCAGGCTGACCCGAGCATACAAAAAGCAAACACTATAGTCAGGACTAATGTTCTTATCAAGTCAAATAACTCAAGTGCAATAAGATACAATGTAACTCAAGGTAATTATGGTATTTCCTCCTTGAGGATCTGTTAAATCATTCACAAAAGTAGAATACGCTATATATGTAATGTCTATCAAGTAAAATAAATATTTTTCATAGTGTTAAGGCTTTACATTGATCCCCCTTAACACATTTTTAAGCACTAGTGTACGGTTTGTATATAACACACCAGTAAACCGTCGGTGGATAGTGACGCGCCGTGATACACTAACACTAAATCAAAATCGTAGTGGTCGCGCATAAGGTTAAAAGTATGACAAGGCACGTGAGGCAATGCCCAAGGTAGGATACTACCGTTTCGCGTCTCCGGCTGGTGGTAACGCATCGCTGCTACGATCGCCCACCGCATCACATCACTCCCAAATCAAGGGTGATCACCAATCGACAACAAAGTAGATATAGTATACGAAGGAGTGTGAATGCTAGAGGTAGCTAACCTCACTGGCACGGGTATGGCTCCTGTATTAGTCATTTCAAATTTGACATGAGTGTCAAGGCATCCATTAACGTTCTCTTACTTCAAATCAGCAACGTACATCAAGTCCAACCACTTCGTTCTGGATCAACTCCACGAATATAGTTATTAAAGTGGTTCCGGTATCGACAGAGAGTATGTCCATATCCGATGTAAAGACCCACAAATCCGTCTTCCGAAAACTCGACACTGATACGTCCACTGTACCAACTGTCGAAAAATCAAATGACGGAAACGCGAAACTTTAGGGTTAAAAAGAAGAGATAGAAGAAGACAGAAGAGAAGAAAGAACAGAAACAGAAACAATATCAGAATCTCACATATCGCAGCGGAATAATATACAATAGATAAATCAATAATCTTTAAAACAAAAGACTATATCAGTTTATACATACATCAATCATCAGAGTTACAACAATACACATCACTGGACAGTTATATAAACTTGTCCACATACAGAATACACAGCGGAATAAATAAGTACGGTAGTACGCTTCGCCATCCAGCTCATCTCTAAAGCTCCAGAATATCCATAATATCCTGATAACATAACTCTAGGCTGCCCGTGTGGAAAATTATGGGCACCCAGAGTTTAGAAAGGGAACAATAAACTCCAAGTCAGTCATGGTGACTGGTGTGAGATCGTAAAACAGTTATTTTCGCAAAGGAAATAAAACAATTTCGCAATGCTTTTGGAAAATGAAACTACCATAAGGCCTCCCGCCACACACACAATGCAAACGCAGAATTGGAGGAGATTTCCCCTTATGATAGTCAAAAATGCTTACTACGCAAAATCAGTTGATATTATTGTTAATGTCTAGTGTGGAAAACATTTCGAAAGTATAATATCAATCTTAGCCAACATACAACCATTGTTGTATGCCTACTATAGCTACTACGTTCAGTAGCAGGTTACCTCCACATCCCATAGCAGGTAATACAATTAAAAACCGTACAGGGTTCGTATTGTTTCTTTGGATTTCCAACAAATGGTCAGGCAAAGGAACTTCCTTACACCGAAATAGAAACGCCTCTGGAAAGACGCCCCGGATCCTAACCGGATCTCTGCAACAAAAGGCCGACGCTACCTCACGCTTTAACCGAGCTGTAACTAGGTAACTAACACACGAGCTATGCCATTCCCCGGTCGTTACCGTCCTTTATCCGAGGATCCTCAATAAAAACGCAACAGCCACAAAATATAATCAACATAGGTAAAATATCTGGGCTCCATACCATTATATCACCTTTTATCCAGAAGGAAATGACATACCCTAAGGGTGCTACCCCTACAAACCTTTGTCGCAACATTCCTGTTTCGACCATTACCGGGTTGTGAGGCTCGACGATGTCTCGTCAACAAAGCAACGCTTTTTCACAAAGCCACGCTTTTTCACAAAGCAACGCTTTGATCCACAAATGATCAACAGCACTTCGTGTGCCACATTACCAAATTGGGAATGTACCACTAGTAACCATCAACTACATAACCTCTGAGCTCGTACGTCTCAGAGAAGGGTATTAAGCTAAGAGAATAAATTCTCCGCCACCAACAGAAATGTATTTGATAGAAACCAGCTTTACATCTCAAAGTGTAATGTCAGACACACATCCATACAAGTCCGTTCCGGGATCGAACGGAACCGAAGGCACTTCCAAAGAAGCCCTTGCAATCCGGATATTCACTAATCACGTCCGGACTTCCCATCACAAAAAGAGTGATATAAATCTCTATACCGGAGCAACCCGGTGCAGAGACATTCGACAGGTTGTCCTTTCATTTTCACAAATATCCGGTCTTCACACCGGTCTTCAAATGCAATCCATTCACGACGTATCATTATTCGGAATAGGTTATATGACACAAAGGTTCTCTCCCGGCTTAACCGAATAATGAGCGTTTGTTTTAAAAACAAATCATGTGTCATTTCAAAGGCAAATATTGATAGTCGGTTATTTAACTATCAATAACATTCTCAACAATCATCCAATTTAAATAATTTTTTCCCAAATTATTTATTTCAAAATATCTTCAAAAGATATATACATTTTCCACACTTCACATTTGAAAATCCATTTCAAATCACAAAATGGTCCATTTAAACCAATTAGATAAATCCTTATCGATTTATTTCAAATTTACATTTCAAATTTGTAAATTTATTTCCACACTTCATCACTTTGAAAACCGATTTCAAATCATATTTTCCACACTTTAAAAATAAATCAATATTTATTTTTAAAACAAATTTCCCTTTCCTTTATAAATTCTATTCGGAATTTACATTCCCAAAAACCCACTTTTACACGATTTTCAAATCGTTTTCCAAATATTCATTTTCAACCCCGAATCAACTTTAAAAATTGATTTCTCTATTTTATTTCAAATCCCAAATCGAATTTCAAATTGATTTCTGAATTTACTTCAACACCGAATCACATTTCAAATTGATTCTAACTTTTAATCCCAATTACCAAATCATTTTACAAATCGATTTCCAAATTTATTCTCAATACCAAAAATCAATTTTCGTTCAAACACCAAATAAATTTTTATATCGATTTCCCAAAGATTTATTTCAAATACCCAATCAATTATCAATTTGATTTCAAACAAATTTATTTCCTTTTAAATAAATTCTTTTATTTTTTCCAAACCATCTAAAATTCAATTTTAATTTCAGAAATCTAATTTCATTTATTTCTGGTATCCAACGATACCAAAAACACATTCGGCTAAATTATAGCCTTCAACAAATTCAATCACAGATATAATCATACACAGATTATAAATAATCAATTAAACAACATATGAAATCAATTCAAATGTTTTGAGAAATCCTGTTGGATCCCTCCAACCTGTTTCCCTGCATCCACAGATGTTAGCACAATACCAATTCCACTTCGAGGTGGAATATCGCGGTATATGGGTTTTATAAAAAAATATCATCCGCTTATTAACGGCGCAATAGGGTCTCATCCGCTATACGAGGCGGGAAATCAATCAATCCAATATATACATATGCCAATATGTATATATTGCTATATATATATAGATATATCCTACTATATCTAATATCACATCCAAACAGTCAATCAAATCAATAACTGAAAATTTCCACTTTTCAATTTGAGTGAGAAGATCTCACCTTTGCTTTTTATTTTGCAATCCACTTTCATTTTGACCATTTCTTCCCGGTTTCAAACCTTGTATAAACAATTTTATACAATTTATTAATATTCGAATAAATCGAACAATTAAATTTCCATTTTAAAATTTGACTTAACTAATAATTAGTTTTAAACAAATTTCTTCCTTTTAAAAAAATCTAGTCTTTATAAACTCTATACGGTTTTAAAATTCCTATACTTTCAAAATCCTATATACACATATATTAACTGTTTCACTTATATGTATATATATTTATTTAATTGAAAACAGATTTATCTTCATTTTACTGTTTACACGTATATATACTGAACCTTATAAAAATAAAAATTGTTTTGCATCCTTCTATAAGTTTAACCCTATATAGACATTGAATTCAAATAAACAAATTTCATTTTCCAAACCTATATACATGTATTAAATTAAAAGGAAACAGATCTGTTTTAAAATTTTCTTTACTACAATGATTATATATATATTTTTCTCTCTGTAAAATAAATATATATGTTATGCAGGTTATAAAATTTTCTTCTTTCAAACGAAGGCAAATTGAAAATTTTACCTCGCTGCCTCACCTACGCGTTGCCAAATCGATCAGAACCCTAGTTTGCAACATCACTACTGCATCCTTGGTGACACCACGCTCGCGCACATGAATGCGAATGCCCTAACCTCCATCGTTGAACCCTATTCCCAATCGCCTGCTTCGAGAACAGTACCGAGCATGCCCATGCCCCAAATCCACCTTCACGACAACACTCAGAGCATCACGAAAGCCTATCGGCTTCGCCCCTGAGCTGACATCGCCCATCGCGGTGACGTGATTTTCCAAGATCGACCAACTTGCCATCATCGATTCGCCAGGCCACTCGACACCCTCGTGACCTCCATTCCCAACAGAACCCATCCCTACGCGAGTGCGCGCGCGAGCCTTCCCTGGCTGCTGCTCGTGCCGCCTTCCAGAACTCCCCAGAAATGCTCGACGAACCACAACCGCGTGCCTTGACGATACCCTTGTCAAGCAGTCCCACGCGAACGAGTCGCGAACCCCCTCTATCATCGCGATTCGAGTACCAGCCCGTGTCCTCCCTTGTTTTAATTTGGAGTGGATCAGGGCATTTGAAACGGGATAGAAGAAATTAGGTTGCGATTTTTTTATTTGGAAGAAAATCTCGATTTGAAAATGTAAGGGCAAGCGGCCATTTAAATTTCATTTGAATCTGAACTCGATTTTTGTTTGAACGAGAGTGTTTTCTATTCGGCCATTATTGTCTTCGTTTGTTTTTGGATTTGAACTGAAAAAAGGGAACGAGATACTCGAGTGTTTTTGAGAATAGAAGAAAAGGTTGCGTGTTTAAAGTTGGAAAGAGGGGACAAGATGTGATGTCGATCAGAAGATGTGAAAGAATACGGCTAAAGGTTTGACAAATGTAAATGTTCAATTTAAATTTAAATTCAAACCGTTCTGATAAAGTCAACTAAAAATTTTGACTTCCTATCGAGGCGTGCCGCTAGGCGTTTGTAATGTTATATGCATATTCCGAACACAATGGAAAAGGTTTCGAGCCCTAACTCGATCGTATGAAGAAAATAGCTTTTTGAACCAGTTATAATATTAAATTTTCGATTTAATTTCAGCGCGTTTGCTTATCATACGGCCAAACGATCACTCCAAACATTACGAAAATTGAAATCCGATAATAATACAATATTACGGATCCAATGGAACTGGTTTCGTCGAATTCTGAGACTGTGCCTCGGACGGTTATTTTTAAATATCGATTCGAACAATAAAATTTCAAAATCGAACAAAGCAGTTTAAAATCCCATTCTGAAGCTTCTATTATCTTCAGTATTATCAATACAAATTTTAAAAGCTTTTGAAATATTTTTCTTCAACTAAAAATTGAAGATTCAAATTTTTATTCAACTCACAATAGATTAAATTTTATAATTTAATCGCCAAATTCATTCTGATAATTTGAAATTCAAGTCAATTATCATTTGAATATTTAAACTCAATTAAATATTCACATTCTAAATGTCAAAAATTCAGGGTCGTTACAATCTTCCCCCCTTAAAAGAATTTCGTCCCGAAATTACAAGTTAGGAAAAATGGTCCTTAACTCGTCTACTATTTTTCACAATTCAAATAGTTTTATCAACTTACTAACCTAAATCTTTTTATTAAAGATCCATCATCATTTCAACTAGTTTTTCCAACTTGAATTATAAGTTTCAAACAACATTGTTTTACTTAACAATTCAAATTTAAATTTAAATTCAAATTTCAAACTTTCAAAATTTTCTCAAAATTTTCTAACACTCGAAATTTTCGAAAAATTTCGCCAGCGTCTCCTTTGCGCGGCTAATACGGTACGGCTACAAAACGTCCCTACGGACTCTCAAATCCCAAAAGAAAACAAAATCCCAAGTGGCAAAATCAGAAACTCATCAAATTTCATATTGAAATTTAAATACATACCTTTTGGTCGAGCAATTTAAATTATCTTCAAAATCGAAAATCCAATTCCAAATACCTTGTATATTTACTTGACAATAATGTCCAAATTCACTTATTGGATTTCCTAATACCAATTTACTTAAGAATTTCATTCATTCATTTCTTAAGTGCAATATAAGTATTACATATTTCTTATATTCATTTTCACTTCACTAACAAAGTTATATATTCATTTCCATTCAACTTTGCATTTCAATTTCATTTGAATTCAATTGACAATTTCAATTCAATTTGAATTCATTTTATCTTCAGATTTTCATTCAGATTTTCATTTCGAATTTTACTTGAATTCGATTCATCTTCTAATTTCGAATATTGAGTTTCATTTACCTTTATCTCAAATTCAATTTGAAATCACTTGTTGTTAAGTGAAAATTTTCAAAAATTCCAAATTTTTCTAACTCCCAGTGAAAACACTTAAAAATCATTTTTAAAATGGATATGGAAAGCACGTTCCCCCACGGATCACAGTTACTCGGCGGTTTCGCTACTATCCCAGTAGAATCACTTATAACTGTAGATTTCACATCTCTTGAATTTCGCCATGGTTGTTGCCATAGATCGTAGTTCACACGGCGGTTACACCACTATCTCAGTGGAATCGCTTGTAACCATAGGCATCTCGCCCCTCGAATTTCGCTGTGGCATCTAGATCGCAGTTTACACGGTGGCTGCGCCACTATCTCAGTGGAATCGCTTGTAACTGTGGGTATCACACCCCTCGAATTACGCTAGCATACATCGTGATCAATCAATATGATCACATCCCGATCAAATGGATACTCATACTGAGTTCCAACACCTTCAAAAATTTTCAATGGAAGGTACTTTTTCATATCCTTAGTTTGGAAAACATATATCATATGTATAGTACTTCATTTCCAATTGATCTTTCATATATAATTATTGAAGTCAATTCATTTCAAACCTTATTCATTTGGTCAATCTTCAATTAGCTTCACTTACTAATTTTAGTTTAATACTTCACTTCGTTTTCCACAAATCAAATTCAATTCCAGTTCTATTTACTTACAAGTTCAAAATGAATTTTAACATTCAATTTCATTTTTTTGCACTTGCAGTTGCAAATTTATTTATTCATTCACAAATTCATTCATTTTCAATTTGAATCTCATTCCAATTAGATTTCAAATATTTTATAAGTTATCAAACTCATTTACATTCCATTAATGAATTTTATTTCAAATACTTCCTTGGAATTCTATTCCAAATTATAAATCACATTTACAATTCACACTTACAAATTTCATTCATATATGAATTTTATTTCCTTATATTCTTAATTCATATTTATAATTTCCATTTGTTAAATGGATTTATCTTCAAGTCTTTGGTTATATCATTTTATTTCTTATTTGTTTTTCATATAACAGTGATAATAATTTAATACTATCACTTCCTAACAACCAAGCATCCATATACTACTATAATTCATAGAAAATCATTTCTTTTCTATACAAAAATAGTTTTGGGCAAAATTATTTCATTTACCCCATTTAAAACAATACTGTGTCGGTTTATCTTGTTTAAGAGTTTAGAAACCCCTATCGATTACAGTTGGCCACCCTGCACCGACCAGAATCTATAAACAATCAACCGATAAGTCAACACAATACAAAACAAATTTTTTATTCACTAACAAATACGCGCTCATATCTATTATTACACTCACACTTATTCTAGAGTACTACTGACTCTATCTCTAATGAGTAACACCCAACAGAGCAGGGTTGTCGCTTAACCGGATGCTCGGATACCACTTGTAAAGACCCGCAAATCCGTCTTCCGAAAACTCGACACTGATATGTCCACTGTACCAACTGTCGAAAAATCAAATGACGGAAACGAGAAACTTTAGGGTTAAAAAGAAGAGAAAGAAGAAGACAGAAGAGAAGAAAGAACAGAAACAGAAACAATATCAGAATCTCACATATCGCAGCGGAATAATATACAATAGATAAATCAATAATCTTTAAAACAAAAGACTATATCAGTTTATACATACATCAATCATCAGAGTTACAACAATACACATCACTGGACAGTTATATAAACTTGTCCACATACAGAATACACAGCGGAATAAATAAGTACGGTAGTACGCTTCGCCATCCAGCTCATCTCCAAAGCTCCAGAATATCCAAAATATCCCGATAACATAACTCTAGGCTGCCCGTGTGGAAAATTATGGGCACCCAGAGTTTAGAAAGGGAACAATAAACTCCAGGTCAGTCATGGTGACTGGTGTGAGATCGTAAAACAGTTATTTTCGCAAAGGAAATAAAACAATTTCGCAATGCTTTTGGAAAATGAAACTACCATAAGGCCTCCCGCCACACACACAATGCAAACGCAAAATTGGAGGAGATTTCCCCTTATGATAGTCAAAAATGCTTACTACGCAAAATCAGTTGATATTATTGTTAATGTCTAGTGTGGAAAACATTTCGAAAGTATAATATCAATCTTAGCCAACATACAACCATTGTTGTATGCCTACTATAGCTACTACGTTCAGTAGCAGGTTACCGCCACATCCCATAGCAGGTAATACAATTAAAAACCGTACAGGGTTCGTATTGTTTCTTTGGATTTCCAACAAATGGTCAGGCAAAGGAACTTCCTTACACCGAAATAGAAACGCCTCTGGAAAGACGCCCCGGATCCTAACCGGATCTCTGCAACAAAAGGCCGACGCTACCTCACGCTCTAACCGAGCTGTAACTAGGTAACTAACACACGAGCTATGCCATCCCCCGGTCGTTACCGACCTTTATCCGAGGATCCTCAATCAAAACGCAACAGCCACAAAATATAATCAACATAGGTAAAATATCTGGGCTCCATACCATGATATCACCTTTTATCCAGAAGGAAATGACATAACCTAAGGGCGCTACCCCTACAAACCTTTGTCGCAACATTCCTGTTTCGACCATTACCGGGTTGTGAGGCTCGATGAAGTCTCGTCAACAAAGCAATGCTTTTTCACAAAGCCACGCTTTTTCACAAAGCAACGCTTTGATCCACAAATGATCAACAGCACTTCGTGTGCCACATTACCAAATTGGGAATGTACCACTAGTAACCATCAACTACATAACCTCTGAGCTCGTACGTCTCAGAGAAGGGTGTTAAGCTAAGAGAATAAATTCTCCGCCACCAACAGAAATGTATTTGATAGAAACCAGCTTTACATCTCAAAGTGTAATGTCAGACACACATCCATACAAGTCCGTTCCGGGATCGAACGGAACCGAAGGCACTTCCAAAGAAGCCCTTGCAATCCGGATATTCACTAATCACGTCCGGACTTCCCATCACAAAAAGAGTGATATAAATCTCTATACCGGAGCAACCCGGTGCAGAGACATTCGACAGGTTGTCCTTTCATTTTCGCAAATATCCGGTCTTCACACCGGTCTTCAAATGCAATCCATTCATGACGTATCATTATTCGGAATGGGTTATATGACACAAAGGTCCTCTCCCGGCTTAACCGAATAATGAGCGTTTGTTTTAAAAACAAATCATGTGTCATTTCAAAGGCAAATATTGATAGTCAGTTATTTAACTATCAATAACATTCTCAACAATCATCCAATTTAAATAATTTTTTCCCAAATTATTTATTTCAAAATATCTTCAAAAGATATATACATTTTCCACACTTCACATTTGAAAATCCATTTCAAATCACAAAATGGTCCATTTAAACCAATTAGATAAATCCTTATCGATTTATTTCAAATTTACATTTCAAATTTGTAAATTTATTTCCACACTTCATCACTTTGAAAACCGATTTCAAATCATATTTTCCACACTTTAAACATAAATCAATATTTATTTTTAAAACAAATTTCCCTTTCCTTTATAAATTCTATTCGGAATTTACATTCCCAAAAACCCACTTTTACACGATTTTCAAATCATTTTCCAAATATTCATTTTCAACCCCGAATCAACTTTAAAAATTGATTTCTCTATTATATTTCAAATCCCAAATCGAATTTCAAATTGATTTCTGAATTTACTTCAACACCGATGTTAGCACCAAAATTGGTCACTAACCACGTAGAAGAAGATTGTGAAGAGATATAAGTGATGAAATCAAATTAAACAGAGAAGATAGTGCTAATCTAAATACAGAAAGTAAGAACACCAAATTTATAGTGGTTCAGCGTAATTGCCTACGTCCACTTTGAGGTTAAACTTTATTGATCTTCTTTATAGTTGATTACAAATACAATTCGTGAATCAAATGCTTGAATGAAGTTGTTAAGTAGAGAAGATGAGTCTTGAAAATGGCAGAGTCTCCCCGGTGTTTTCTCTCCAAAAAAGGATCCATTTCACTGTGACCCTGCCTCTCTATTTATAGGCAAAGATGGGCTGGACTTCCCAAGTGGGCTGATTGCCGAACGCTCCAGCCCGAGTACAGTGGTCGCCGTATGCCGAGCAAGGTTCGCCGAACGCTCTGCGCCGAACCATCCCTTCTATGCCGAACGGTATGTTGGTGTCCTGCCGAATGTCTCCTGGATGTCGAGTATTACGCCGAACACCATGGGATGCCGAGTACTCTTGTATGCCGAGCAGCCTTGATGCCGAGCGACCTTGTACGCCGAGTACTTGTTGGATGTTGGGTGAGCGTTCGGCAATCAGCCCACTTGGGAAGTCCAGCCCATCTTTGCCTATAAATAGAGGGGCAGGGTCACAGTGAAATGGATCCTTTTTTGGAGAGAAAACACCGGGGAGACTCTGCCATTTTCAAGACTCATCTTCTCTACTTAACAACTTCATTCAAGCATTTGATTCACGAATTGTATTTGTAATCAACTATAAAGAAGATCAATAAAGTTTAACCTCAAAGTGGACGTAGGCAATTACGCTGAACCACTATAAATTTGGTGTTCTTACTTTCTGTATTTAGATTAGCACTGTCTTCTCTGTTTAATTTGATTTCATCACTTATATCTCTTCACAATCTTCTTCTACGAGGTTAGTGACCAATTTTGGTGCTAACAACCGAATCACATTTCAAATTGATTCTAACTTTTAATCCCAATTACCAAATCATTTTACAAATCGATTTCCAAATTTATTCTCAATACCAAAAATCAATTTTCGTTCAAACACCAAATAAATTTTTATATCGATTTCCCAAAGATTTATTTCAAATACCCAATCAATTATCAATTTGATTTCAAACAAATTTATTTCCTTTTAAATAAATTCTTTTATTTTTTCCAAACCATCTAAAATTCAATTTTAATTTCAGAAATCTAATTTCATTTATTTTTGGTATCCAACGATACCAAAAACACATTCGGCTAAATTATAGCCTTCAACAAATTCAATCACAGATATAATCATACACAGATTATAAATAATCAATTAAACAACATATGAAATCAATTCAAATGTTTTGAGAAATCCTGTTGGATCCCTCCAACCTGTTTCCCTGCATCCACAAATGTTAGCACAATACCAATTCCACTTCGAGGTGGAATATCGCGATATATGGGTTTTATAAAAAAATATCATCCGCTTACTAACGGCGCAATAGGGTCTCATCCGCTATACGAGGCGGGAAATCAATCAATCCAATATATACATATGCCAATATGTATATATTGCTATATATATATATAGATATATCCTACTATATCTAATATCACATCCAAACAGTCAATCAAATCAATAACTGAAAATTTCCACTTTTCAATTTGAGTGAGAAGATCTCACCTTTGCTTTTTATTTTGCAATCCACTTTCATTTTGACCATTTCTTCCCGGTTTCATACCTTGTATAAACAATTTTATATAATTTATTAATATTCGAATAAATCGAACAATTAAATTTCCATTTTAAAATTTGACTTAACTAATAATTAGTTTTAAACAAATTTCTTCCTTTTAAAAAAAATCTAGTCTTTATAAACTCTATGCGGTTTTAAAATTCCTATACTTTCAAAATCCTATATACACATATATTAACTGTTTCACTTATATGTATATATATTTATTTAATTGAAAACAGATTTATCTTCATTTTACTGTTTACATGTATATATACTGAACCTTATAAAAATAAAAATTGTTTTGCATCCTTCTATAAATTTAACCCTATATAGACATTGAATTCAAATAAACAAATTTCATTTTCCAAACCTATATACATGTATTAAATTAAAAGGAAACAGATCTGTTTTAAAAATTTCTTTACTGCAATGATTATATTTTTTTTCTCTCTCTGTAAAATAAATATATATGTTATGCAGGTTATAAAATTTTCTTCTTTCAAACGAAGGCAAATTGAAAATTTTACCTCACTGCCTCACCTACGCGTTGCCAAATCGATCAGAACCCTAGTTTGAAACATCACTACTGCATCCTTGGTGACACCATGCTCGCGCACATGAATGCGAATGCCCTAACCTCCATCGTTGAACCCTATTCCCAATCGCCTGCTTCGAGAACAGTACCGAGCATGCCCATGCCCCAATACACCTTCACGACAACACTCAGAGCATCACGAAAGCCTATCGGCTTCGCCCCTGAGCTGACATCGCCCATCGCGGTGACGTGATTTTCCAAGATCGACCAACTTGCCATCATCGATTCGCCAGGCCACTCGACACCCTCGCGACCTCCATTCCCAACAGAACCCATCCCTACGCGAGTGCGCGCGCGAGCCTCCCCTGGCTGCTGCTCGTGCCGCCTTCCAGAACTCCCCAGAAATGCTCGACGAACCACAACCGCGTGCCTTGACGATACCCTTGTCAAGCAGTCCCACGCGAACGAGTCGCGAACCCCCTCTATCATCGCGATTCGAGTACCAGCCCGTGTCCTCCCTTGTTTTAATTTGGAGTGGATCAGGGCATTTGAAACGGGATAGAAGAAAGTAGGTTGCGATTTTTTTATTTGGAAGAAAATCTTGATTTGAAAATGTAAGGGCAAGCGGCCATTTAAATTTCATTTGAATCTGAACTCGATTTTTGTTTGAACGAGAGTGTTTTCTATTCGGCTATTATTGTCTTCGTTTGTTTTTGGATTTGAACTGAAAAAAGGGAACGAGATACTCGAGTGTTTTTGAGAATAGAAGAAAAGGTTGCGTGTTTAAAGTTGGAAAGAGGGGACAAGATGTGATGTCGATCAGAAGATGTGAAAGAATACGGCTAAAGGTTTGACAAATGTAAATGTTCAATTTAAATTTAAATTCAAACCGTTCTGATAAAGTCAACTAAAAATTTTGACTTCCTATCGAGGCGTGCCGCTAGGCGTTTGTAATGTTATATGCATATTCCGAACACAATGGAAAAGGTTTCGAGCCCTAACTCGATCGTATGGAGAAAATAGCTTTTTGAACCAGTTATAATATTAAATTTTCGATTTAATTTCAGCGCGTTTGCTTATCATACGGCCAAACGATCACTCCAAACATTACGAAAATTGAAATCCGATAATAATACAATATTACGGATCCAATGGAACAAGTTTCGTCGAATTCCGAGACTGTGCCTCGAACGGTTATTTTTAAATATCGATTCGAACAATAAAATTTCAAAACCGAACAAAGCAGTTTAAAATCCCATTCTGAAGCTTCTATTATCTTCAGTATTATCAATACGAATTTTAAAAGCTTTTGAAATATTTTTCTTCAACTAAAAATTGAAGATTCAAATTTTTATTCAACTCACAATAGATTAAATTTTATAATTTAATCGCCAAATTCATTCTGATAATTTGAAATTCAAGTCAATTATCATTTGAATATTTAAACTCAATTAAATATTCACATTCTAAATGTCAAAAATTCAGGGTCGTTACATCCGACCCCGGTCTCTTTAATAACTAACGTTATTATTTCACCGTTTGGTCATTTAATTTAACAAAATTTGTTTTCATTCTATATAATCTTTCACCCATTCACGAATAAAGAATCCATCATTCACTTTCAAAATATTATTTCATCCGAAATTTAGTTGACAAAATTCGAATTAGTTACAATTTCCAATTAGATTTAGTTTCAATCAATTATTTAATTTTACCAAATTAAATATTTGAACAAAAGCCATTTATCAATTCAACTTAGTTCCAATTCGAATTTATCATTTATTTAATTTTACCGAATTAATATTTTTAATAACCCATTTATCAATTCAACTTAGTTTCAATTTAACTTAGTTTCAAGTCTAGTATCTACATTTCAAAACTCATTTATTTACCAATTTAATTAAATCAAAGTTTAATTAAATTATCAATTTATTAAGTTAGAAAAATTTCAATCTATTCCCTTTTCATTATTTCAATCTACTATTAAATTTCCAATTTAATTTATAACAAGATACAAATGTATTCCTATCACTTAATAATTTACCCACTTGAACAATTTATAAAATTTTATTACGACAAATCTTATAATTTCATTCTAAACAATTTCTTAATAAAATTCCCCTTTAAGCAATTTCACAAACTTAGTTTTACACTAAATTAATTAAGATGAAGTCTTGATATTTAAATTCTTAAATTTTATCTTAACTTTATTATGATTCAAAACATCCTAAATTCCATTTTCCACAACGTTCATTTTTATTTAAATCAATTCAAGTGTTTTTAGAATCTATTCCATTCACTTTATTCCTAATCAATTTAAATAAATTCCAAAACCATTTTTATTTATTTTGATTTTAAGAATACACTTAACAAATTTTCAAAATTTGTTCATTTGTTTTTTATTTCTAAAAATCCATTTACCATAATTTTAAAATCAATTCATTTGTTCGTTTTAAAATAATAGTTTCAAAAATCAATTTATTTGACCAAATCGGTGATTTTATTTTAAATTTTCTAACCTAGGCCAAGTGATTTAAATTTTTGGCTATATATCATTTCAACCCTTATCCAAATTTGGATTTCAAGGTTTTTGGTTCACAATCATATAATATGGGAACTTGCAGTGTTATAACGGGGATGGTGTCAAAGTAAATTACATAAAGTAAATGCATAAATTAAATAAACAATCATCACAATATTCATATTGGTCAATATTATCAATTTATGTAATTTTTCTAACATAAATTAAATCAATATTTACACTATCATTTCGTATAATTTCTAACACATATTACTATGTGAAGATGAGGTAAAATTTATGTACACAAATTTTATTCAAAAATTTTATAGGTCAAAATTTTTATAAGTGTTAACAACTGCTAATATTAACATATTACTCTAGTTGTCACTTCATATAAAATAATTCAAATGTCAAATTTTTCAGTAAAATTTGTTATGCTATGAATTACTCAGAAAAAAAAGTGTCGGGTCAATCCGAGTAATATAGCTCGTCATTTCATGTAATTTACCACTCAATTTCTACAAATTTGAACTTGTTCGAACAGGTCTGGGTTCAACATGGTGACAGTTTTTTAGGTACTGTAATAGTGTCCAAATGTCATGAAATTTTACAGGCATAAATTTCAAGATGTCTACTTTAAACTGCAAAAAGATTTACTTCATTTGGGTAAAAGACCAGAGAGTTATGACGTCTCAAAGTTGGACTCATGCTCTGTTTTTACACTAAAGTTCAGAGTTTAAATTGGTTTCGGGTGCAACTTTCAGATATATTTTGCACAACCAAACGATAGTATTTTTCTGTAAAAATTTGCAGAATTAAACTATGAAACATTGTCCATTTTTCACAATTGGAATCGTCAAATTCTGGTGAGCCATTAGTGAGATACAAGGCCTTAAAGTTGGGGTTTTATCGCCGTTTCAGCACTTGGAAAAATTTACCGTTTTCACAATTTCAGTTATAACTAAATTTAACCAATAATTCACTACAACATCCATATACAAACATATTAACAAGCAAGAACATTAGTCATGAACGATATTCACCTTTCGTGGTTAGTGAAACTAGATCAACGAAGGCGAGAAGAGGCACGAATAGAAGCACGGTGATCCCTACTAGAACTCAACTTGAACACTCCAACTAATTTCGACGAACAAAGCTCGCTGCGATCAAATGGAAATGAACATAAATTTAGTATTATAACCAAATATACATATATTCATATGTATACAATTATGGTTATAGTACTTACACTACAACACGAGCAAGAGGGAGGCTAGTGTGATATAGCACGAGCGATGAGTTGATGGAGTTGTTGTTGAGGTCAAGGCGGAGCAGTGGGAGGCGTTTGCGGGTGTGCTGGAGGGTGGCGAACTGGCAGGAGGGCGCGCACGTTGTTGGCGCTGGGCGGCGGAGGAGTGGGGCGCGTTGCAGTGGGTTGCGGGAGGTGCAACGGAGTGTTGGATGGCTGGGTGCGCGGAGGAGGGGATTGGGCAGAGCAGCAGGCGCGGGTGAAGATGGAAAGGTTGGTGACAGGGCGTGAGTTGGGCAGGGAAAGAGGGAGCTTTACCTGATGAGTTTGAGTTCTTCCCCCTTTTTTTGTTTGTTTTAATTTTTTCTTTTTGAGTTATAATTTTTGTTGTTGAATGAAAAGAGAAGTGAGGGGAGGAAGTATACGGGTGTTGAAGGCAGGTTTATTTTTGAGGAGATGAGTTGTACGTACAGTGTATGGCAGCAGGCACCTCTTCTGCTGGCCAATAGGAGAAGGAGGTGGGTAATCATGTTATGGGGAAGCCCAGGAGGCTTAGATTTTGTTCTGATGGGTGGAGATATTGTCTCAGGTGTGGACGGCTGATGTGGTAGTGACGGGGCAGCTGAGGTTGAAGGTGAGGTGGCTGCTGAGTTGGAAGAAGTGTGCACCGATACGGACGACGTTTTACTCATTTCGTCGCGAACCGGGTGTCAAAATACACAAATGAATATACCGAAAAATTCGCCGCGACGAGACGGTCGCAACGGTATACAGATATTTGCGTTTTGACAGACGGATCAAAATGGCGTTAGGGATGCTGATTTCTCTGATTTGAATTTAACGACGATTTTCAAATCGCGTTAAAATGAGCAAACGGAATCAGAATTGGACGAAACGAATTGCGTTATTTTTATTAGAAAACTTTCTACGACTTTTCTGTGTAAAAAAATTTGGATTTTAAATTTGGACAAATTTCACTAAACGGTTTGCTAGTTGACGTACAAAATTTGTGAACGTACAAATTTTGTATATTTCAAAAATTAAAATTTTATTCAGGCGACTTCATTTAGACGTATTCACTATTTAAATTTTTAATTTCATATTCATGGTTTAAATTTTTAACTCATTAACGTTTATTTATTTCTTTTTTCATGAAAATTCAACTCAACTTTCATTATTAAATTTTTTTAAATTGGCTCCGAAATTCAGGTTGTTACAATCTCCCCTACTCAAAACTTTTCGTCCTCGAAAAGGAACAAGATAGGAGAATAGAATAAAATAGAGCAGAAAGATATAAAAGATTTGAAATAAGGTGTACCTGTCATTGTTTCAAACAATTCGGGATTTACATCGCGAACGCTCTCCTCGGTTTCCCAAGTGCAATCACGATCATCGGTACTCCATTGAACTTTGATTAGATTGACTGTCTTTCTTCTAAGCTGCTTCGTACCTCTATCGACAATACGAAGTGGTGTACGCTCAACAGTGAGATTTGGCTCAATATCTAGATCTTCCAATAGAGCTGGTTGAACAATCATGGATGGGTCTTGCAAGTATTTCCGAAGATTGGAGACATGGAAAACATCGTGCACGCCAGAAAGTTTTTCTGGTAATTCAACTCTATAAGCTAATGTCCCAATCCTTTCAGAGATGCGGAAAGGTCCAATGAATCTAGGAGCTAGTTTTCCCTTCCTCCCAAAGCGGATTACATTTTTCAATGGAGAAATTTTGAGAAACACTTGATCTCCCACCGAAAATTCTAGATCCTTCCTTCTTCTGTCGGCGTATTTCCTTTGCCTATCTTGAGCGATTTTCATATTCCTTCTGATTTCTTCTACTTTCTCAGAGGCTTCCATAATCATATCGGGACCAAGCATGATTCGGTCGCCTGATTCTATCCAACAAGCTGGAGATCTACACGGTCGTCCGTATAGAGCCTCGAATGGATCCATCTTGATGGTAGCCTGAGTTTCAAAGATAAAATTCATTGGCTGACAATTTATTATCATCTTTATTATTTTAAATTCAAATTTATTACCTGGTAGCTGTTGTTATAAGTGAATTCAACAAGATGAAGGTGGTCTTCCCAAGATCCACCGAAGTCTAAGATACACGCTCTAAGAAGGTCTTCGAGAATTTGATTTACCCTCTCGGTTTGCCCATCAGTCTGAGGATGGTAGGCGGTACTCAGATTCTGCCTAGAGCCCAATAAATTTTGGAATGCTTCCCAAAATTTGCTAGTGAATATGGGATCTCTATCGCAAACAATGCTAGTAGGAACACCATGAAGTCGAACAATCTCCTTCATGTAAATCTCAGCTAAACTCGAAGCTGTATGAGTAGCTTTTACTGGGATAAAATGAGCCGACTTGGTCAGTCTGTCTACGATTACCCATATGCTCACATTACCTCTTCTGGTTCTTGGCAAACCATCTATGAAGTCCATAGATATCTATTCCCACTTCCAACTAGGAATCTCAAGTGGTTGTAGCAAACCGGCAGTCTTCTGGTGACTAGCTTTTACTTGTTGGCAAGTAGCACATCTAGTAATGAAAGTAGAAATATCACGCTTCATTCCACTCCACCAGTATAGTTTCTTAATATTCTGAAACATTTTATTGACCCCTGGATGGATAGGGAGTACGGAATGATGATTTTCTTTAAGCACTTCCTGCCTTAGACCATCAACATTTGGAACACAAATTCGATTATTGATTTTCAAAACTCCATCTCTATCGATATGTGCACCTCAGTCCTTATTCTCACCACCTTCTTTGTTAAGAATAACTTCTTTGATACGCTTGAGCAACGTATCCTCATATTGTTTAGCCACAATGCGGTCCATAAGAGTTGGGGAGATAACAAGATGATACATCATCGCTTCAACAAGATTAATAAGCATTGCATTGTTTCTACTCAAAGCGTCGGCTACCACATTAGCCTTGCCCGGAGTATAATTGATGTCAAGGTCATATGAAGCTAGAAATTCGAGCCATCGAACTTGTCTTTGGTTGAGATCTTTTTGGGAGAATATATACTTGAGAGATTTGTGATCGGTGAAGAGTTCGAATTTAGTTCCCAAGAGATGGTGTCTCCATAGCTTTAGAGCAAAGACAACCGCAAGGAGTTCTAGATCATGGGCTGCATAGTTGACCTCGTGGATCTTTAATTGTCGCCCCGCATAGGCAATGACTTTACCATGTTGCATTAGGATGGCTCCTAATCCTTCTCTGCAAGCATCTATGTATACGGTTAATCCTTCGCTCCCATCAATAACAGTGAGGACAGGGGCGGAGGTTAGCTTGCGTTTGAGCTCATTGAAAGCGGCTTCACACTTCTCATTCCAATTGAATTTTTACACCCTTTCGGGTTAATGCAGTGAGAGGTGCAGAAATTCGACCAGTAAATTTTCTATGAATCTTCGATAATACCCCGCAAGACCTAAGAAGCTACAGATATCCGTAGGAGTCTTGGGAGTTTCCCAATCCTGCAAATTCGAGAGAAGTGAATTTCGAATTTAATAAGATATGAAGGTTTGGTTTAAAATAAAGAATAAGATAGAGCTTACATTGATTACGGAGATCTTAGCTGGATCGACCGAAATCCCATTTTCAGAAACAACATGACCAAGGAATCTGACTTCATCTCTCCAAAAGTGGCATTTGAAGAACTTGGCCTTCAACTGATGATTTGGAAGAGTTTCAAGAACGAACTTGAGGTGTTTTTCGTGCTCCTTCTCGGTTTTAGAAAAGACCAATATATCATCAATGAAAACTAGAACAAATTTGTTGAGAACATCTCGGAATACTCGGTTCATGAGGTCCACAAAATAAGCTGGAGCATTAGTTAAGCCGAACGGCATAACTAACCATTCATAGAAGCCATCTTCTGTACGGAAAGCTGCCTTAGGAATGCTTTCCTCAGAAATTCTGAGTTGATGGAAACCGGTTGCAAGATCGAGTTGAGAAAATACTTTGGCTCCATGGAGCTGATCGAACATGTCATTGATACGAGGCATGGGATAGCGGTTCTTGTGGGTAAGCTTGTTCAGCTCTCGGTAATCTACGCACATCCTTAATGAGCCATCAGATTTTGTGACGAAAACGACTGCTGCTCCCCATTCTGATCGGCTTCTCCGAATGAGTCCTTCAGAGAATAGATCTTCAATTTGGACTTTCAATTCAAATTTATCTTTGGGTGCCATTCTTCTTGGAGGGAGAACTACGGGTCTAGCTCCAGGAATTAGATCAATGCGAAACTCAATTTTGCGGTGAGGCGGTAAAGAAGTGACTTCACCGAATACATCTGGGAAGAGTTTGACAACCGGAGTAGAGCCAAGGTCATCAAGATGAGAGTCAAGTGAGAAAATAAAACTTCCCACACATTCTTGAGGTGATTTGCATTTGATTATCAAAGGTGTACCCTTGTCATCGATTAGAGAGACAATATGGTCCTTGCAAGAATAACTGCTTCAAATTTTTTTAGCCAATCCGCACCAAGTAATATATCAAAAGCATCGAAGCCAAGGACATAGAAATTCGCAGTGAATGAATGTCGGCCTGTTGTGAGCCTTACTTCTTCACAAATCATATGAAGATGGGCGGGACCGCCAATTGGATTTGATACACATAAAGATTTGGATGCATATTCGGGTTTTAGAATTTGTTCAAGTTTGTTGCATAAATGTGCAGATACGAAACTATGAGATGCACCAGTATCAAATAAAACACGAACATGGTAAGATGTAAAGAGAAGGTGCCTTCAAGAGTACCTTATTCGTCATCTGGCTTAGGAGCTGAGGTGGAAATAGCAACTGGGGTGGAAATAGCAAAGACTCCAGAAGGTGTGCCCCGCTTCTGAAAAGGACAGTCCTTCTTGATATGGCCCGGTTGCAAACATACGTGGCAAAGGTCTTTCCTAGTCTGCTGTGGTGGTGGAACTGCAGCTCTTGCTGAAACTGGGCAGCTATTGGCATAATGCCCCTTTTGGTGGCAGTTGAAGCAGGTGATGGAAGTAGGCCTGTCAATGGATACCCGAAAAATCCGAAATCCGTCCGGATTCGTATCCGAAAAAACGGATATTATCCGATATCCGAAAAGCGGATGCGGATATCCGATATCCGAAAAGAAAATCGGATGCGAATGCGGATATAGGCATATCCGTATCCGAAAAACATCCGTCCGATCTGAAATTAATTATAATAATAATTATTATTATTATTTAAAGATGACCTTAAAATATATTTAGAAATGAGTTGGCCCAACCCAAATTGCCCAACAATTAACAAAGAAAGTAAAACAAAACCCTAGCCGTTTCCAAATTCCAATACCTCAGCCGTTTCCAATTTCACGTTCCTCTCACTTTCCTTAGCCGTTTACAATTTCAAAGCCTAAATCGCTCTCGCGCTCCGCCTTTTGTCGCAGCTCCGCCTCGTTCAGCTCACCTCGTCATCGTCGCACTCGGCTGTGGGTCGTAAAGCGCTAAGTCGCATCGATTTATGCTTTCGTCGTTTTCGAATTTGCCCTAAGGTACTGAATTTTGTCTTTGATTGCTGAAACAAGGCATATCCCTAGTTAGCTTTATGTAAACTAGTGTAAACTGTATCCATTTTTTCAGTTTTATAAGTGTTTTCCACTGGGTTTGGGCGTTCAAACTCGCTCTGCCTTTATTTCCATTTTAAATCGATTTTGTTTTTCTACGAATGCATTACATGTTGATAAACCCTGGTTGTTTTTATGGATCAGAAAAAAAACGGAAATATTTTGCATACTTTCATAGCTACAGCTGAATTTGTTTTCAAGTTAACTTTGCTCATATGCAACTCATATTCTGTGTGAATTTGGACTTGAAAGTAGGGAAGATATTGCCAACACTTATTGGTTGTATCTGCTTGTTCTTCATATTTAATCTACAGCAATGGAATTTGGGGAGAGATTTTGCATGTGTGGGTGGGTAATAATATTTACAATCAACTCAATGTAAGATAGTTTATAAATTGGTTAATTTAGCAGAATTGTATGGGACTAAGGGCTGTTCTCTGTTTTCTAAATATTTTTTGCATCATCCGAAGTTCACCTAAAAAAGTTTTCTACATAATTATGTTGAGATTATGAATTTTTTTGATAACATCTCTATAGAGAAAGTAGTGGATAAACCCCTTATTCAGTTGTGCTTAGTACGCTTGAACTGTCATTACATCATTTTGATCCATTCTATAGTTCTGCCTCAGTGCACCTTTGGCCTACCATATCAGAGTTCAATCATACACACTTCAGTTCTACTCACATCAGCTTCACATCATATTTTTAGCATATCGAAGCAATGCAACACACCTAAAGCCACTTTATTTGTCTAAATTGGCTCACTTAAAGCACAATTAATGAATTACTGTAGCGCTGCATTCAAATGAAGCGCGTGTGTGTATTAGTTTATCAGTTAATGCTTTTTTTGATGTTTTATTTATTTATTGAGTTACTAAAAATTATATTTATTTTTTTAATCTACGGCCGAGTTAAATTAGGGATCATGCATCAAACATATATAAATATATGAATTAGCTAATTTAACCATTTTAGGAGAAAAAAGCGTGTCAATAATTTAAAGAATAATTATACCTCTTACAGAACATAAGTTGTTGTTCAATGATATCCTACGTCATTCATTATATTAGTAACATATTAGTTTATTCTACTTAGATGGATAGATAGTAGCTATACATGTACTTTTAAATTTTTTACCTTTATACGGTAGAAGGGAGGTATTATTTGAGTAACCCGCTTCTTTTAATAGTTGCCAAAGACTTGCTCTATGATAATAAAGGAAAAATTAGCTCGGTTAAGTGACTTCATACAGATATAAAATCATCATTATAATGCTAGTAGGTGGCACACTAATACTTGTAAAACAAGTGTGTTTTGAATTCTAGACGTATTTCTTTTTTTGAATAATTGAAAATCATACTTATTAAAAAATATCTTAAATCCTATTTTACTCTATTTCTTCTCATATCATTCGTTTTAATTTAAAATTTGATTTATATCCATTCAAATGCTAAATCGTCTTTTGTTTCTTGAAAGGAAATGTTCGTTTTATTTTTGGTTTTATCTAAAAAGAAATTTATTCAGCCTTAACAAATAAGGAAAAATGCACATAAATTTCAGGTGGGAACTATTAGGATATACTTAATAGTGATGAAAATTGCGTTTTGAAAAATCAATCAACAGAGATTAAGTATACATTAATGGGATTCATTCATTACTAAACCATTTAAAAATTATTGCACATATCAGAATCAGTATAAACTATTGGGATATTCTTAATAGTGATGAAAATTGCATTCTGAAAAATCACTTTATAGAGACTAAGTATGCATAAATGGGGATTCATTTATTACTAAACAATTCACAAAATTACTGCACATATTAAAATCAGTCAATTACCGATCTCAAAATCTCTATTGATAAAAAAAGTAAAATATATTAAAGGCGGTAATGATCAAATATAAAAAGGCAAGAAAAGGAGATATAATTTCAAAATTAGTTATGATGTTCTTATAATCAAATAAAGAAGTCAAAAACTAAAAAAAAAAATTGTCAGTACTCTTCATGTTGTAATGTTAAATAAATATTGTCATTCTTATCACATCAAAACTTGTACTGAAAGCAGGGTAGGAAAAGTTCAGTTTGAATGTATATTTGGATATGTATAAACTGCAATGTGCTCAAAATATAAACTTGAAATGTTTAAACCTGAAAATGGAAAACTGTATAGATTATCATTTCCTGGCTATAACTTTCATTTGACCAACTTTTTTAAACTTTTATTTGGACTCAATCAATGGAAACATAATCTAATAGTAAATTAATTTACATATAATTATGCCTTGAAAAGGTATGCAACTTTTCATCAGGTGGGATTCATTTTATAATCTTAAATCTTTAATTAATCGAAATTTTCAATCTGAATTTTTGCAAACTATTTTTTATATGGAAAAACTACTAAGGGAATTATTCCCATTAACGTATAAGAAAGCTATATCATCCAAAAGCATTAATTCATGTATTGCTTCAGTTTAAAAGGTTGTCGGAGTATCTTATTAAAGATTTATGTAAACGCGTGACATAAAGATTCATGTATTGCTTCAGTAATATCTCATCGCTCTTCCATGTTCATCTTTAAGTTTTATTTGTTTGGCTTCCTGTAAAAGCACTAGTATTGATACCTAAACAAGCACTTTTAATACAGCTATAGGCAGTACTGTAATAATGGCTTCTAAACAGCAATTACATCCTCTGGCTCAGTAGGAGCAGCCTGCAAAAGAGCATGTTATGGATCCCACACCGCAAGCTGTAAGCCACAACTACAAGGATGCTAACAAGCTTCAGATTTGCATTTAATTTGTTATTATATGAACTTATACACACACACAATAATATTTTGTATTTTGAGTGATTTTCAAACCTAATTTCAGGGCAAGATTGTTGACAGCTTCATTTTTAGTCTAGTTCTCTCTAATTCTATATCTAAATACTTTTGCAAGCAAATTAGGCTCTCGTTGGCTTCAGAATGCTTTGGGCTTAAGCAGTTCAGTCGACGTCACTCTTCTTCCAGTTTAGCAATACGTCTATCTTCAAACCCATAACTCATTGACCACACTAGTTTTGCTTGCAACAGTTTACTCCACCCTGTTCTTGACTCAGCAGCAGCAGCAAGTTCTTCACGTTAGCACTCTTCAAGTCTCTTCAATTGTTCAGGCACTGATCTTGATCGACAATTCAAGACAGCAACTTAGTTTTAATTTGTTGTGAACTACTATATACCAAATTTACTTGTCGATTGATGGTTATTTGAATGCTATGAATTGTAATTTTTTTGATTAAAATTTTCATTATATTATAATTCTCAATCTAGTTTTCGGATGCGGATTTTCGGATATTTTCGAATATTCGGAAATATCCGCATCCTCTTTTCGGATGCGTATATTTTCGGATATCCGAAAATATCCACGGATGCGGATACGGATGTTAATTTTTGAATATCCACGGATATCGGATGCGGATGCGGATGTAGATTTTAATTTTCGGATACGGATGTGGATATAGCCATATCCACATTCGTTTGCATCCGTTGACAGGCCTAGATGGAAGAGATGTCAATAGGCTTCTTCTGAGAATAGCCAATGCCAGTGGTCCTCTGCCAATTCCTCTTTTGTTGCTCGAAGTTTGGCTTCCTCTTCCCAGTATGGCTGGAAGACGGCTGAGAAATAGGGGCTTTTCCCCCCGGTGTAACCTTCAGATTCTCATATCTGAGGGCCATGTCCATCAAAGCTGTGAAGGTGCCATGGATGTGACTAGTGAGGTAGTTCTGGAATTCTGGACGAGCTCCTGAAATGAACTTCTCATTTTTCTTGAGAGGTGTGTCGATCAAGCTGAGACCGAATCTGGATAGCTCGTTGAACTTGGGCTCATACTCTGAAATAGTCATGTTTCCCTGTCGGAGATCCATGAAAGTCTGGTAAAGTTGGGATTTCTCGGCTTCAGGCATCCACTGAGTGATGAATGAGTCCCTGTACCATGGTATGAGGTTGAGTCAAAATTTGAAGAAATAGAAACAAATGAAAAGGAATTTTCTTATAATATGATTTCACCTAAACTGGACCCAAGTGATGTCTTCCTCGGCGGTCTGGGCGGTAACGGATTCCCACCAATCATGGGCGGCATCCTGAAGTTGCCATGCGGCAAGCTGGCGCTTCTGTGCGTCTATAACCTCAAGCCCGGTAAATATCCTCTCAATGCTCTTAAGCCATTGCTGGGCTTCTACGATGCCCTCGGAACCTGTGAATTTGGTTCCTCCTAGTTGAGAGTACTCCTTACTAAGGATAGTGAAACAGACAGCTGGGGCTGGTGCAACGGGTGCAATGACTGGTGCAACGGGTGTAGGTGCATTTCCACGACCCCTACCACGAACATTCCTACGGTTGCTCATCCTGAAAAGTTAAGAGTGGATTAGAATCAAAGATAGATAAATTTAACTTAAGGAATCTTAAGCAAATTAATTCAAGCTACGGAAGTGGATACAAATGAATAGAATTTGAAAGAGATTTGAAGCTCAAAGCATGTGTTCTCAATGGTGATTTCTACTCATTCTAGGGTATGATTACCCCATCTCTAATGAGTTTAAACTCCACAGGCTAAGGTTTTCGGGAACCAAAGCTCTGATACCAACTGTGACGACCCGTAATTTCGAGTAGTTTAAGATGATAATAATTCACACATGTCAACGTAAATTACTCATAACTACGAATTATCAATGGAGTTTATAAATGAAAATCAACACATATCACAGACACAGAATAAGTTACAAAGTTCGCAGCGGAATATAAATAGTACATAAGTAGTTCATGAAGCTACTCAATAAGTTACAACAAAGTTCCAAATCAAAAGAGCTGAAATAGAAATACATAGATGTCTAATAATAGTACATGCAAACTGAAATAGGGAAATAATAGATAGATGGGGTCTTCAAAGTCTTCGGCTCCTCAAAATATGCTCCTCAAAATAGTGCAATCCTCAGGCTGACCCGAGCATACAAAAAGCAAACACTCGAGTCAGGACTAATGTTCTTATCAAGTCAAATAACTCAAGTGCAATAAGATACAATGTAACTCAAGGTAATTATGGTATTTCCTCCTTGAGGATCCGTTAAATCATTCACAAAAGTAGAATACGCTATATATGTAATGTCTATCAAGTAAAATAAATATTTTTCATAGTGTTAAGGCTTTACATTGATCCCCCTTAACACATTTTTAAGCACTAGTGTACAGTTTGCATATAACACACCAGTAAACCGTCGGTGGATAGTGGGGCGCGCTGCAGTGGGTTGCGGGAGGTGCAGGGGGGGTTGGATGGCTGGGCGCGCGGAGGAGGGGATTGGGCAGAGCAGTAGGCGCGGGTGAAGGTGGAAAGGTTGGTGGCAGGGCGTGAGCTGGGCAGGGAAAGAGGGAGCTTTATCTGATGAGTTTGGGTTCTTCCCTTTTTTTTTAATTTTTTCTTTTTGAGTTATAATTTTTGTTGTTGAATGAAAAGAGAAGTGAGGGGAGGAAGTATACGGGTGTTGAAGGCAGGTTTATTTTTGAGGAGATGAGTTGTACGTACAGTGTACAGTGTATGGCAGCAGGCACCTCTTCTGCTGGCCAATAGGAGAAGGAGGTGGGTAATCATGTTATGGGAAAGCCCAGGAGGCTTAGATTTTGTTCTGATGGGTGGAGATATTGTCTCAGGTGTGGACGGCTGATGTGGCAGTGACAGGGCAGCTGAGGTGGAAGGTGAGGTGGCTGCTGAGTTGGAAGAAGTGTGCACCGATATAGACGACGTTTTACTCATTTCGTCGCGAACCGGGTGTCAAAATACGCAAATGAATATACCGAAAAATTCACCGCGACGAGACGGTCGCAACGGTATATAGATATCTGCGTTTCGACAGACGGATCAAAATGGCGTTAGGGATGCCGATTTCTCTGATTTGAATTTAACGATGATTTTCAAATCGCGTTAAAATGAGCAAACGGAATCAGAATTGGACGAAACGAATTGCGTTATTTTTATTAGAAAACTTTCTACGACTTTTCTGTGTAAAAAAATTTGGATTTTAAATTTGGACAAATTTCACTAAACGGCTTGCTAGTTGACGTACAAAATTTGTGAACGTACAAATTTTGTATATTTCAAAAATTAAAATTTTATTCAGGCGACTTCATTTAGACATATTCACTATTTTAATTTTTAATTTTTTATTTCATATTCATGGTTTAAATTTTTAACTCATTAACGTTTATTTATTTATTTTTTCATGAAAATTCAACTCAACTTTCATTATTAATTTTTTTTAAAATTGGCTCCGAAATTCAGGTTGTTACACTATCAGTTTATTTATTTAATGTTATTCTAAATTTAGAAAGAGCAGAGTTCAGATCCATTGTCCATAACTAGAGTTGATGTTTGGATTAAATCTCATATTAGAAAGAATGGTGAACCAGTGAGCATGGATGCTGCAAATACTATTGTAAGATTTTTTTTATTTTATCGGTATATTAAAAATTGTCTGAAACTATGATAATTTTACCATCGTACATTATTTGTATGTATTTAATTCATGTAGGAGGATTTTAAAAAATTAGATAACCTATCATAGTCCAGTTAGTCATATAATGTCAAAGAAGATGCTATTTGCACAAGTACTGGGGCAAGATAAACTAGGACGGTTAAGGGCAATAGGAAGGGGTTGCACCTTAGCCAAGCTAACTTTGTCACAGTCAAGAGATAAACAAGTATCTCGGTGTCAACAACAAATAGCAGAATTGCAGAGTATGTTAAAAATGCTGATGGACAAGAAGGTAAACTTTTATTGAAAGATGTTAACAAGCATACTACTCAGCTCAGTATACATTAGTATTAGCTTGTAAAATGCATGTGCTTTTAGGTGTATTATTCATCACCTGTTTACCCAGGAAGGCAGTTATAGTTTAAAAGCTCAATTATGGTATGTCTGCAATTGTATTACAGAATGATAAAGTATAACACAGCTCAGTATACATTAGTATTATCTTGTAAATTATTCACACATGTATTAGCTGATGCAAGATGTATGTATTAGCTTGTAAAATATACAAATATGTATGTGTTTTTATATACTAAGGTTTTCTAAATGCTTTGGCACAGGGTAAACAAACTTCAAAAGAAGGGAGCGCACATGAATTGGTAAAAAATAAATATATTACTGAAGAAACAACACTTGGATTTTAGTTTTTGATCCAGTAATTAATATAATTTTTGGTGGAATAATTGTAGGGCAATGCCAACGTATGTGAGCTATTGAATTGGGATGGAACATCTGAAGTTGTTGCCGAAGGGAGAGTGGTGTCTACTGACCCAAATGAGGTTGTCAGTGGCATTCGTATTGGACCAAATGCTATGAGCGTTGTTATAGATTGCGTGGATAAACCAGATGCTTATTTATGGAGACCTACACCTCATATGTCAGTATTAGGAAACGCTGAGAATAAGGTGGTAGCATGGCCAGCCACTTGCATTAAGATGACGCTGCAAGGACACTTGAATAAGTTAGTACGGTAAATTTTCTGTGCATACTATCAACCGACAATTGTAGCTTTACTTTTTTTATTCATTTCAGTCAACATTTTTCAATAAGACATGAAATAATTAACTTTCCTATGCATACTATATGTTTATATTTTTCCTTTTTAGAGTAACAGTAGTGTCCAAGACAATAGATGTAAGATTTATGATTGGAATGAGGGTGATGTGATAGTTGCCGAAGGAAGAATCTGCTCCGGTGATTCAGGACATATTGTGAATGGTATTCCGCTTGGTCCATCTGCCGTTGTGGTTTTGGTCGACAATGTAAAAAAAGAAGATTCTTACTTATGGAGACCCACAACTGATATGTTGTGTATTAGAGATGCAGTTGGTAGGAAAGTAGCATGGCCAAAATCAAAAGTTGAAGCTGAAAAAGGAAATGTTGCGACTTCTTCTTTTGGACTCGGACCCATAATCTCGAAGAAACCACACCAATATGTTAGTATATATTTTGAAGTACATTTATGTATGTATGTATTCTGCATAATAACCTCATTTTTTGCCAGCCAATTGCAAAGTTGATAACAAATAATAAATGCAAGATAATTGATGTGGGTGAAACAAATGAAGTGGTGGCTGAAGGAACTATCGCTTCAACTGATCCAACATCGATGGTCCATTGTCGTCCATTGGGATGTGATGCTGTAAAGTTTGGGTAGACTTCGTAAGAGTTCCAAATGCAGTGCTATGGAGACCTACATCGGAGTTGACATGCATGAAAGATGCTTTTGGTACCACCATAGCTTGGTCGATCTCAAAAGTCATTGGGGAAACAAAATAAAAGGTGTGATTTCTATTATATATGAAAATTTATTATTTTAATAGTTAGCCTCCTACTTTTTGAAAAGTTGTTGATCTATAAAAGGTGTGATTTCTAATATATTTATGTTGAAAAAATATTCGTGAGTGAGTTGATTGCTTAGTAGTGTCGTATATATAAAACAGTACAAATCCAGGAATAAGTTATCGTATGTTTCATCTAGGAACTCTACTGAATATCATATATTTGATTGATAATATCTGCCTAAAATCGACTGTTTGATGCTCTGTCAGCTGGTTGTTTCAAAGTTCAACCACAGCAAAGAAAAAAACATATTTATTGCAATTTTTTAGTAATTTCAATTACACACATAATGATAATAAATTGAACAAAAAATTATTTTCTTTACTAGGAATAAAAAGTAAAAATATTGAAGATAATGTACAACGATGTTGTTAATATCATTATTGGATACTTATCGAGCAAGTACTGATATAAGATATCTGCAATACAGGGAAAATTCGAATTATATTGGTGAAATATCAGAATTATAGTTATAGTCTTTACTACATAATAATAAGCTAAAGATATATGATATTCTAAATACCAAAATGAAACGGTAATTTAGTAAATTATTTATGAAGAAAATAAACATTTGAAAAGACCAATCTAAAATTTGGACAATAGACAAAAACAAAATTAGCACACATGCTTTTATATTTGGAGCCATCCATCGTTTAGAACAATTGAGTATGGGGAGTTTAACTTTTCCATATCAATATTTTTTAATAATTGCATATATTGATGATACAAATGGTATTTTGTTATTTTTTCTGAAAAGTGAACTGTGATTTTAGGAAGAAATTTTAATAAATCTCGGGAAAATTTTAGTAAATCCTGAATTTTTGTTGCCATTTGATTGATGAAACTCTGATTTTCAGTTGTTAAATTTTATGGTCAAGAATCAGTGCATTCTGAATCAGCTTCAGCATCTTCAACTGGGACAAATTCACGTGTGTTTGATGTTTGTACTTTTTCAGGATGATCTGAAACATAATTTAATAGCCTAAAATATGATTTGGTTACTTGAAATAGAAATTGATTGTAGTGTTGTTTCAAAATTTAATGATCCTAAAACATATAGTTTCCGGGTTTATAAATTTTGATATATAGCTGTTGTGTTTATAAATCCTAACATATATGGTTGCTGTGTTTTATAAATACTGAAACTTATGGCAGTCATGTACCTGTGTAAGTAAATAGTATGTGTGTGTCTTCAGGTGTGTGTACAAAGTGAATGTTCTAGCGTGTGTATTTTTAAGTTTGAAGACCCTATAACACATGGACTGTATCATGATATTGGAAATTTCTTTAACTCATAGTTTAACAAAGGCAGGCCAGTCTTGACATTATGACATATATGCAATTGATTGTGGAGTTGATATTCTAAACATATTTGAAGTTGTTTTGATTGAAATAATTTCAAGTTTCGTATAATTATCTAATATATCTGTAATGTTGAAGTTTATAACTGGTAACAAAAGCTATTAACCTTGGGTTGATATTGTTGTCATATTTCATTGCACTAAATATTTGATCTGGCGAGGACATATGTGAGCTTGAATTTAATTAACTATTGAAGTTTATCAATCGAAACAAAGTAGAAGGTAGATGTAGAGTTTACAGTAGGAATGAAAATGAATGCACCTGGGAAACAATTTGTATGGTTATTGGTGCTAGAAAAGTGTTGTAAATTATATTTTGGTAGATATGTAATACATAGATGGAATGTTATTTACAAAAAAATTTACACAGAGCTAGAGGTGCATTTGTTAAAGACTTTTAAATACACAACATTTAACATTGCAAGAATAAATTTTGTCGTCGATAACATTGCTGAACTGAAGACATATATATACATACTATGTATGTATATTTCTCTTTCACAACTTACACAGGGGTTTTTTAGGTAGGAAAGTTAGAAGATTTTCAGAATAAGTTTATTGGAACTATTTGAATTATCACCTCGTACAAATTTAGATAACCATGCAAGCCATTTTGTTCCACATATATATTTAGGTGAATTAAAGTAAGTTGTTACATACCTTTACCTAAACGATTTTCATAAATAGAAAATATTTGTGTATTTTTCACATCAAAAAGTTTGAAGTTCTCATTATACAAGTAGCGCTAATATTATGATATAAGGGAAAAAGGTACCGAGCTCGACATTATGGCATATAATAGTGAAAGTGATAAATAAATGCTTGGAGTGAACTGAGACTGTTTTGAGGGAAGAACCTCTGTAGCTTTTGCACTGTATTTGAATGAGTGTGTTCTGGTCTTGCCTTACCATGTACACAAGTCCCTTTACAAAAATATTCCTGATACTCTAAGTGTATACCTTAAGCAGCATGTTTCTTGCCTGCTTTAAATATATTTTATTGAATTTTGCAGATGAATCTTTGGACTTGCACATAGTTAAATCTGGTCCTTTTTGCAGTGGTTGTACATTTCTAATAAGGTAGCTAAGAACACTAGAAATTTTGGTTATACCTTTTTTATTCCAATAATCAAGTTTTAGATCCTCATTGTTGATTATTACTTGTCTACATGTGGATGAACTTCTCTGAAGAAATTATCAGTTGCTTATGGTATTTGCTTAGCTAGTTGTTATGGTATTTGCTTAGCTAGTCATCTACGTATGGATTTTACGGTAGTTCATTTGTTTATTTCATTTTGTTTCTGGTATTTCAGTTGTATAAACTTCTCTACGTATGGATTTTATGTTAACTTTTGTCTTGAAACTACTGTATTTATGTACTAGTTGTGTGACTATGTACAGTTATGTACTACTTCTGTATCTATGTATGGTAATGTACTACTTGTGTTTATGGTAGTTCATTTGTTCATGTATTTTTTGTTTATTATTGAACTATTTATTATTACTGTTTAATATAAATTATGAATAAAGTGAATTGGAGAGTGAACGAGCTAGCAGAATGTGAGAAATAGACATAGAAAAGCAAAAATATTTAGTGGCGTTTATCAAACGCTACGGAAAAAATATAATGGCAGAAAAAAAACGCAACAAAAAAATATTGCTGCGGTGAAATATACAGCCTTTAAAATGATCAATCTATAACAACGTCTATTTAGTGGCGTTTAGAAAACGCTACGGAAAAAATATGTTGAAAAAAATCGCTGCCAAAAAATATGGTGGCAGAAAAAAAACGCAACGAAAAAAAATATTGTTGCGGCGAAATATATATTGTGGCATATAATAAACGCAGCTATAAGGTTTGGGTTTAAGTTGTAACCCAAACATCACTTTTGATGGCGTTTCAACATGCTACAAAAAAAGATTTACGGTGGCGTTTTTTTGCCGCCGCAATAAGGCACATTATAACGACGTTTACAAAAACGCAACAAAAAATATTGGTTTTTTAGTTGCATGTCGTATGGCGGCGCTCTCTAAAACGCCACCATAAGTTATGGTTGCGTTTTTTGTACGCCACCAAAAGTACTTTTTGGTGTAGTGTGTCTATATGTCATTATCACACACTCTCGCTAGAATTGAGCTCATCTATAGTACGTCTGCACACATAATCACATTACACTTTTGGTTGAGTAGATAGATGCGTAGATAACTTGGTTGTATAGCACAAATGTTTATTACGCGTTATGTTATCCGCCTTTTGGAGGGATTTTGGGTTACTGATCATAATGCGAAGGACCTTGTTGGGGTTGAAGGTATTAAGTGGCTGATTGAGGGCCCGCCTTTTCCGTACGATGGAAGTATTAAATGACCAGGGTTAGAGGTTAAGCATGGTAGATGATATCTCGGGAGGGCCCGCTTCGAGTTTTGAGGTATTAAGTGGCTACTGTGGGGTTCACCTCGTCCATAAAATGAAGTATTAAGTGGCCCAAAGAGATTCCGGGCAATGCCAGCTAGATAGTATCAGAGAGGAGTCCGCCTTAAGATAGGTATTAAATGGCGAAGACCAACCTTGAATGAGGTATTAAATGATCATAGTCTGCCTAGTTTCCATTAAAAAGGTATTAAGTGGCTCAGATGCTGTCTATTATATTGTTAGGACATTATTGACGATAAATACAGGTTATTGGGTTGAAAGAGTAATGATTATTGAATTGGACTAGGAAAGCCTTAGGGCATATAGTTTGAAGACTTACAATGTAGTAAGGGTACGTAAGACATGTTCATATTTAAATTATACCGCCTCAAGTACTATTATAAAAAGGCTCGAGATTTTCATTCACTAGACATTATTGTTCTGACTCCCTCCTCATTACAACACAGGTTAGAGATGATGATGCGGATTTTCGGAGATGGAGACGTAGACTTGTGGCAGTTATTTAGCTATCTATGTTATTTTTATATTTCTCATGTACCTATAGAGACATAATGTAATTTTAGATATTGTATCATGAATATTTGGCATTGTTATGTGGGATTGTATTGTTTGTTTTTTATATTTAATTTTTTAAATAAATGAGTACTGTTTTGATATTATATATTATCCTTTCGTTGTGAGATTCTGAATGTGTAGATAGACAGCTTCGTGTATTGTTTTTTAAATAAATTTTACCAACCAACAGACAGCTTTGAAACGGGTCTAAGGTTCGATGGGTCTTTTCTGGATCAAAAATTAGACCCGTTTAAATGTGGGTTGTTACAAATAGCCTAGCTATCTCCAAGCCTTTGGTAGAGTCGTACGGTCGAAATAGTCTTCTAATAGTGTCCCTAAGGAAACTAACTCTAATCTGTGTACCCCTTGATAAGCATGATCGAATATGAATACTAGGTAAAACACGTAGAAGGTTATCATGTCATTGGTACTACCCATCGTAAGGTAAAGGAAGGTGTAACCCAACAGAAATCTCGGTAAACATAACAAAATCTAACGGACTAATGCCCATCTCTCCAAAAGCAAGTGAAATGTGTGAGCGATCTTCCACAAAAATGAAGCTAATGCACCACACAATCGTGCATAAGAATTTAAAGTCAACTGAATGCCTATAATAAGGAATATGCAGGGTAAGAACAATTCAATGCGGTTTTACATGTAAGTATTCATGATAAAAAGAACATACAAAAAAATATCCTAAAATCATATGTCACCCAAAAATCCAGTAATACGTCGATCTACATCGACTGCTACGATATCTCAATATAGGCAAAAAACAGATGCAAGAGACCCACGAGTTTTCTCTTTCCTCGCCTATTGAGAAAATTATTTTGGCCATTTACTTCGTAAACTAAATATATAACTATACAATTTATAAAGTAAAATGTCAACATTTTACCAAGCCTAAATATAGAGCCATACAATTAGTATAGAACCATACACCATACACCATATTTTTTAAATACGTAAATAATTTATAATAATTGATGCTAATTATTATCGTTGTATTTGAATTTAAAATTTTACTTACAGTGATGTCGACACGAGTAGAAACGTGTATTTGTTCATCGGGCAAAACACAAAAATTAGTCACTCCTTCCCCGATCCTAAGTTTTAATCGATATTCGGAGCCAAAGCAAAGTCTTTGGAAACAACCCCATGCGCCGCCTTCGAGATATCGTTGTTCCATCACCCCCGTGCCTTCTCGAAAAGCTAGAGCTAGGACCTTCACCTTCATTATCTCTGTTGCCCCCACGATTTTGGGAAAGAAGGCTGATTATTCTATATTAGTTTATCCGGCATTTATAACGTCAGATACACTAGAGGTGAAGATTACACTAAAAACCCCACGGATTGTCAGTCTGTTTATTTGTTATTTGGTCGTAAAGCAGTATAAATGCCGAACACCCCCGCATTTTTTTTTGGCCTATTGATTTAAACTGTTAGTGGGTCACTGAAATTTGCCAACGTGCCAACGGCGACAGAAGCACCACTATTAGCGTTGCTCTTACGTGCTGTACTTTTTCATCATCATCTCCGCAATCCCACATTCCAACCGAAAACCCTAATCACTCAGTTAAGCTCGACAATGCTACCCACCAGTTCGTCTCCGTCAGAAATATCCCTCAACGAAATTGAAGGCGAGCGAGACTCAACGGACGACTTCGTCTTCGTCCGAATCGGCTCCTCAGTCCCTCTCTCCTCTTCTTCTTTCTCTTTTGATTTCCAAAGCCCTCCTTCTCAGCCGCTCTCCATTTCTAACCGCCATGGAATTCTCTTCATTTCCCACCCTCAACAAGGTATATTGCAATTATCATTATTATTTGAACGCCACCAAAGATTCAACTTAACTGGTCCATCGTTTATTATTGTAGGGTTTCTCGTGGTGAAGACTAATGATGTTATAGGAGCTTCCAAGGAGATTAAAGAAGATAATAGTAAGGAGTTGAGTGTTGAGGATGTGTGTGTTATGGATGTTAAAATTGGTAGGGTGGAGATTTTGGCTGTATCGGATGACGAGGATGAGTCTTTGCTTGCTGCTGCTGTGGGGGATGAAATATTTTTCTATAAAGTTGCCTCACTTCTTAACAAAATGCAAGAACCAGCTTTCTCATCTTCTCTCAGCAACTCTGCTACTGTCAAAGACTTCAAGTGGCAAAAGAAAATGACAGACACGTCATTTGTTGTTTTATCAACTCATGGGTCGTTATATCATAGTACTTCTGAGGCTAAGCTTAATAAAATTATGGACGGTGTGGATGCCGGTTTGTTTCTTCCTTGGCACATTTTCCATCTTGAAAAACTTAGGGCCCGATTGTTTAGAAAATGAGTTTTGTATTTTGAGTCTTCAATGTGCATTTCAAAATGCATCTGATGTAAAACGATCCACTTGGAAAATGGTTTTAATATATACAACTAAAAATAGTTTTTTCTTCTTTTCCGCTCTTTGAAGAATATAAAAATATATTTTTCCTTCCCCTTCTCCCATTTGTTGTGACGACTAAGATTTGTCAACTTCTCCTGATCTTCCACGCCATTCGAAAAACATGCTGAAAATGCAAAACACAACCCATTTTCTAGGCAAATGGGCCCTCAATTTTCTTGATTGTAAATTAGTTTTCTTAGTTTCTGTGATTATGGACATGGAAATGTGATGCAAAAGACAGTATTGTTGTGCCATGTTTGACTGTTTAAATGCACTGAACTTACACATATATTCATTGTTGTCCACTCTTTAATTGAATGCGAAAGATACACCGTATACAATTGGTTAATGTTTAACATTTTTTTTTTACTTATTGAACATCATCAAATATAGCGTTTTATTTTTGCACAATTGAAGTATTGGCGTACTTTCTTCTTCTTCATATCTACGATCCTTTTCTTTTTGATCAAACGGTTGACATGTTCTAAATATCCAAGATCGTATTAATATTTATTGTAGACTTCCTTAAAAAAATTTCTTTCTTTTTTGCAGTATTTGCCACCACTCGATCACTAATTCTGTCTTCATATTGTGTAAACCATCCTACTTATGAATCACATCCATTTAAAATAACAATTTTACACACGGACCAAATTATGGTTCATAAACAAAACATATTATAATTATTTTTTGGTTTTTTTTCCTCTCGTAAAATTATCCTACAGATTTTGTCATCATAACATCAAAGCATCACTTATTTATGTCTCATACACACAAGTTATATTTGATCAACAAAGAGACTACAAGGTTTATCGTAGAAGTTTAAACTTGTAGGATATGAAAACTAATACCCTATTTAAACCCTGAGGCCTTTTGTGTAGCATAATATAATTTGGTTTCTATCTTCGAATTCAAGACGTTACAATTCCATGTACAAGTATCCATATGCTATTTCCAGTTATTGTACTATATAGGATAAGATGTTATTATCAACTTGATTTAGTCTTATTGCCGGTAATTGTGTGGACATGTCAAAATGTTGGTTGATATTTATTTAGAATGCTTTAATTGATTTCTTGTGAATTTATTGTTTTAAATTGTAAATGACCAAGGTTTTCAAAATGAGATTCAAATCGTAAATCGTAAAATTTGAACGTTTAATCGAAAAAGAATTTAAATTGTAAATCGAAAAAGGATTTAAATTGTAAATCGTAGATTTAAAAAAACCTAAAACCTCTACATCTAAACCTAAAACTTCATTTTCTTTCTTGTTCCAATTTTATTTTGTTTGGAAGCGATTAAATTTTGAATTGTAGATCCAAATAAGTATATTGAATATATCAATTTGGATTGAATGGTTTTTCTACCGCGGTATTAGCTGGGTTTGAATCGGAATATAAATCGAATCATAAAGGGATAAATTTGATTTGAATCGGGATTCAAATCGTAGGATTTTAAGATTTTTGACAACAATGTTAAAATGACTGTCAAATACCGCCTCAATGCTCATACTAAAGTTGTTATCCTTGTCTAATCACTCTTCATACATCATACATATATTTAATGGTAGTGCTGATGGCTTTATTACATTTGTAGTTGACTGGAGTAGGGAAGGTGATTATATTGCTATTGCGAGAAAACATGCTATTAGTATCCTTTCATCTGATTTTAAGGAAATTCTTAACATGTCCCTCAATTTTGAGTCTTGGCAGACTCTTACGGATCCAGGAGGCACAATTATAGGTATGATAATATGATATATTCTTGTTTGCTGTACTATATCATTTTGTTGTTTTCCAACCGTTCCCTGAATAGAATTTCGTGTGTACCTTTTTTTGGGTGCATGTGTGGGTGTTCTAAAACAGTAATGCAGTGGACAGTCAGTTCAGATTTATATGTTGACTAGTTTTCTTTTCCTCAGACGCATTATTAAAAAAATTATTACAAACTTTGATTGTTTTTGAACTATTAACAGTCGATAGAATTTTATATTATATTACCCTTCAAAATTTTGAGTGTCTGAAGCCTGAAGGTTCGGGACTTTGGTGAATTTCTATTCTAATTATATCCTAATGAGAGTTTTAATGTTTTGATTCCTAATTATCTTGATGACTCCATAGATTTACGCATTCTCATCACTTACATAATTTCATACATGTTTACCTCCCTTTGTTACAAATGAACATCTTGATGTTTCTCGGATCCTCATAGCTAACTGTTGCTTTGTAATTTGTGTCATAAATATGTCTTCCATTGTACTGTACTTGACATTTTTTTCAATAAAATTTGATATAAAAATTGTTTGTATATTCGTACGTACATACATATACATATATGTATACGTACATACGTACATGCATACATACATATGCATGCGTGTGTGAGAGTGTGTGCGCGCATGTGTGTATTAAAGCTGGCATATTAGATATTAAACTTTTATTTATTTGATTAATCAGTTGATTCCATCAAGTGGTTGCTTGATGCTAGTATTATTCTGGGTTGCCATCAAGTGGATGAAGATGGTACTGAAGAGGGCTATCTCATTCAAGTCATCAAGAGTCAGAAAAATAAATTTTCAGAAGTTAGTGTATTTTCTTTTTTAACATTTTTCGAGTATTGATTAGTTGAAGTATCTTTATTTCCATACATATTCTAGTAAGTTTGACTTTTTGATTTATTGAAACATTGGTTCTTCCACTTCGTTTTTCCCTCAAAGAATATACTATGTTTGGCCTCTAGTTGATGCAAATAATATAGCCTTACTACCGGTAGACATCTTTTTTATTTTTTGTATCTGTGATATCTTTTCATCTTGTCATTTAGTTGCGGATGAAATTGATTGGAATCTCAACAAGTATTAGTTTGTTGAACCTAGAGGTTTTCAAATTGTTATGAATTCTGTTAATTTCCTAATCCATATATCTTCGCATTTTTTTACAATTAATATCCCTTCTGATGGATGGTGGCAAATGATGCATTTGACCAAAATTCAAATGTGCATTTTCATGTATTCTACATAATGGTATACTGTTGTGCATATCCATCCACAATTACTTCATCTAGTGGAAGTTGCTTAAAACGTATAATGGGTTATATCAGAAGTAAATCTTATTTCTTATGATTTACATATGTATAATGTAAGCATGCTTTTATGACTAGGGTCCGTTTTAACAATCCATGCTCTTGCCTTCATAATATCTAAGGTCCCATGAATTATTTCTACAGATTGATTATTTCAAAGTTTGCATAATAATATATCACCTCCATAATTTGTAAAAGCGATCCATGAATTGGGTAAATTCAACATTTTAGCTCGATAGTCAGCTGTAATTCCTATTATATAGTCATATATGGAGCTAATCAGACTTTGAGAATATTCATACCAATATTAATAGTTTTGTCACCGAAAACGGTTTGGCAAAATTTTCAAGATCTAATATAGTTGTTCTACATTATACTTTTGGTTCCCATAGTTTCCTTATAATCCGTGGTAACTGAAAATTTTGATATTAGTTTTTGCTTAATTATCTTGATGCTCCTTTATTGAATGATACTGAAATTTCTTTTTTGTATGTTGTTCCTATATTAAGGCCCCGTTTGGTTTGCCCTTTTTAGTTTCGGGTTTTCGTCCGAACAAAAAAGCGCATGATGCATGTATATTTTTGTTGTTGGAAAACTACTGATTTTAAAAGTGAAGTTAACATATAAAATGGAAAACAAATTTAGTTTGTTTTCTATATTTTGGGAATTACAAAAACACAAGAAACGATCTATCCCTCCGCTGTCCCTCCGTCCCGTCCGTCGTTCCTCCATCACTGTGCAGTTAAAGCGCTCGGTGGATTCAATGCGGTAGAGGTGCAAAAAGTCATAGCGGGGATATAGCGAAGATATAGCGGGATATATCGGATTACTCTAAAATAACATATAAATCCCATACTTGTTGTTTTTACAAATATATAGATAGTAATTATGTGAAAAATTAACATTCAATTGAATTATAATTAATACAAAAATAATTTTAAATAAAAATATGTGCAAATGTATTGTAAATGAACGTAAAACTGTTATATAACTTAATTTAATTTAGTAGAATATTAGAGTATTATCATTTCTAAACATATATCAAAAATTCAATGAAATTAATTAATTTCATAATTTTTATAGCGTATAAATATCATTTTTCAATCCAATTTTTTATAGAAGATATAGCGGAATATAGCGGAAATAACGGGATATAGCGGAAATAGCAGGGATTAAAGCGGAAAGGCTATATGTTGGGGATATATGGAAAAATCGTAGCGGTAGGAATCCGCTATAAGATATATCAGAGTTATAGCGGGACATTAACTGCACAGCTCCATCATCATCATGACTTGAAATTTCAAATATTTTTCCCGCTCTTCCCATATTTTGTAAAGAATTTGAAAACGCAAAACTCAAAATTAAACCAAACGGACCCTAATATTTTGAAAATTGAATGTAACCTATTGTATTCGTAGTCTTAATGACAGTAGTGTGTACATATCAAAAGATTCTGCGATCCACACATGGTTTCTTACCACGTTATACTTTTATTCAACATCTTAAATTGAAATAAGTGTGCCTATAGTATAGTACTATGTATCAAGTCAAATGTTTCCAACAGTTTTTTGAGTGTTTATTGGTGTTTAGTGACCATATAAAAGGAATCAATTTTTTAATACCTTTTTATTTCTACCTGACATTTTTTAGATACTATGAATTGTTTTGGTTAATTCTGAAAAATAGAATCAGTGTTTGAAAAATAGAAGATTATTTATAAATCCAAGGTTTTAAATTTCTATTTTGTAAAGTTATTCCGAATTTGAAAAACTACATTGACAAAATGGTACTTTTTAGAAGTTATGAATGTTCAAATTTCAAGAAAGCTACATTTTCTTTCAAATTTAGGGAGTTTTGTTTACATTTTTCTTACTAATTAAATCTAACTGGTTTTAGTTGGTTGAGGGATTGTGCGAATTTAGAGCATGGTTCAAGTTGGTTTAGGTTGCAGCTTCAAATTTGACTTGTCAAGAAATATAAAGCAAAACTGCAAGTTTCAAAAAACTTCCTTGAGACAGTTCTGTAGCAAGATTATTTTTATCAGCTATTTTAATTGAACTTTAGAATCTTATATCTAAAATATTAGCCAGTAAATGTACACTCAAAATAAAATAATGAACCACTATTTTTGGATGGTATTCTACATACGCTGAGAATCTTTAATAAAAAGCATCTGAACATATTATTTTATGATAAAATAAACTTCAGCACGACATATCTTTAAGAGAGAGAGAGAGAGAGAGAGAGAGAGAGAGAGAGAGAGAGTGTGTGTGTAAATTAGATTTATACAGGTGTAAAAAGGGGTTAAGAAATGCTTCAACCATGGTTAGGTTTTTCCCCCAAAGGCTCAAACAATGAACTAAAAATGAAGTCTTAAAATTCAATGACGATTGTCCTTTAGCATGGGTTTCCCCATGCACTTGAGTTTGCTAGGCTTTCCCGCTGCCCTTTTTTGGTTGTATAATTTGCACATAGTTAATATTTTTATGCTTGTGTATGCATACATCTATATGCATGCGTGCAAATGTATAATATACGTAGGCTAGGTTCAGTATGTTTAACATAAGTGATTCCGATAAGTTTGCAGAAACTTCTCATTTCATAGTTGTTCGAAAAATTGAAATCATTGTTAAAGGCAGTCCCCCCCCCCCCCCCCTCCAAATAATTTTCACATTCAGTATAACATACCTTGTGGTAACTAACTGAAGGTATGTCTGATTTATTTTATATATGTATTTAATTTAGTTGTGTTATCCAAGCCAAATCTATGAATGTCTGATCATTTTTTTGCCAAATCAATTGAAAGTAGTTTAAATTTGGTCTAACGTCTGATTCTTTTTGTTGCCAATTCATAAGCAACTCCTATTTTTATACATATTTAATTTGGTACGTGTTTTCATTTTAAATTTCAGTTTACATTACATGTTGTAACACATGTTCTAACTTTTATGGTTGATTGTACCAAACATATTATTTTTACTAGTTATTTTCTTTTTAGACAGATATCTTGCAATCCAACCGTTTATAGTTTCTCTGATCTGTTTGATGGTGTTTGGGATATATTGCCAAGTGGATCTGGACCTTACTTGCTTGCAAACTATTTGGATCATTGGTACGTAATTTTTAGTGATATTTTGGTATCTTGTTTGAATGCTATGGATTTTGTGAAGAGTTAAGCTATTCAGATGGATTTGAGTGTTGTACATATACTTAGGATTTTTTTTTTCAAATTTATCGATTCAAATGTGCAGTGCAATATAATGTCAGAAGTCCTTGCACTATAATAAGTTTGTTTGAAAATTATTCGTGTAATAAACAAAATGAACTCTAGATAATGTAGTTTACATATTTATTTTAATTTATAAATCTGCATGATACACATTTGACAGATATGAGTATTCTCATACAAGTTGGGGATGTCCCATCTAAAAGTTATTTTTTAGCCGCTTTAAGTTCCAGGCCTGTAGAAGTAGCTTATTATCTGTGAAGGAAGTTTGGTGCTTTCTTTTCTCATTCCGTTCCCAATTAAGCTTGTTTTGTTCATTGAGCCGTCTCTAGCAGGTAGGAAGGACTCCCCCCAATTGTTATCCACATAAAAGCACATATGTAAATGTAATATGAAATCCTCAAAGACGGTGAAAAGATTGAGATAAGAGGCAAGGGATCGAATTAAACCGTGGTTTCCATTTTTCCTTTTGATTTACTTAGGTCTTCTATGTGTTTTGGGATAGACATTCATTTATTTGAATCTACGAGTGGAGCTTGGTACCTTGTTTGTAAAAAAAAGGTTATAGAAAGTTGACATGGATCTTAAAATCAAAGTTAATCGTAATCATTTCTAGATGTTGAAAGCATCATATTTGTAGTTCCAATTGTGCAACTCCTATGCGAGTAATACAGTTTATCGATGGATAAACACATGCGTGAAAGTTTTGAACGATGCTTTTGGATGAGATAATTTTAATAACACACATGATCGTATCAAAATTTGTATTAACTTCATATGTTTTTCTTTTTGAGAGAAACTTCATATGTTTTTATAAGAAAACATTGCATATAAAAACTCAAATGTGAATTTTCAACATTGGTAAAAAGATATATTCATGTTAACGCGTATGTAACTGGTCATGTATAATGATTCCAAATGCTAATTTGAGTCTTACGAATATTCACTGCGTCATTCTGTTTTTGTTATAACAGGCTTGTTTTTGATATCTTTAATTTTATGTTCTCCAATTTAATTTAAATGTGGAAATGGAACGAGGTTTCTCTATGGCGTGTATATGACAGTGTTGAACTGTTCATTCCTTTTCACATTTTTGTGTGTGTGTGCACATGCTCGTGTGTGCGTGTGTTAATATTGGTTTTACATTGAATAGTTGCTCGAATTGTTAGCAACCACTTTGTGCTAGTTTTGAGTTATATTAAGTTTTACACAAATGCCACTCCCCTTTAGTTTAAAGATAACTATACCATGCCATAGCTATTGTAGTTTGTACCCAAGATGGATCATTTATTTATAATTTTCAAATGGTTAATGATTTTTGTATCTCATTTAACCATAAAAACAAGCATTGCTAGTATAGGGAGAACATATCGGAGAACAAATACTTTTTGAACACTTGTACAATCAAACTATTCAATAATATACCCAATCAGTTATTCAAAAATTATCGTCAAACCAAATTTTTTATATAAAAAACTCATTCACATTTTACAGCGTGATTGTATGACCTTCAGGCTACCTCTTTCTATGTAGTATGTGCGACATATGCATTCTTGAAGTTTTCAGATCCCCCCTTTATCACTATGCTATATCACTCTGTTAAGAGTTGTGTATCTAGCATTTGATCTTTAATCAAATATTGTAAAAATGAGATTCACTAAGGATGCTTTAGTTTTCTGCATGTGCACATGCAATTTGACTTCTCTTTTCTTTACAATTTTATGTTTCAGTATATTAATAATTTTCGTAGTGGAATGGCAACTAAGAAATTTACCAATTTCACCATAATGTTTGTCTACACTGTAATTTGCAAGCACAAGTGTCAAAGGCTATTGATATAAACATGGGTTGTAGAGTTTGTTATATTTTTGTATTTGAAACAAATGTTCAACTACTTCATTCAAAGTTTGCTTTTAGCATATCCGTTATTCAGTTGCTTCATATCTAATAACCGTCTTTGTTTCGATGACTATGTTTTAAATGTATTGTATGCAGGGGAGCTGTTCTTATGTCAAACAAAAAAGCCATTGACCAGCATATCTCATTATTGAAGTGGTCATCGATGAATGATAACAACAAGGTGGTTGCATTGGAACTAATTAGTGACAAATATACTCCAAAGATAGAAGTACCAGGTTCTTATTTGTCTTCTTCTTAGCTTAGTTTCTTTATCAAGTGTTTCAGCTGTTTCATCTTTCATGTCCTTATTGTCTTGTGGAATATGGATAGTTAAATATGTCTCATCTAGAAATTTTGTTTCTATGTTTTTTTAAAGTGCTGCCAGTTTGCTGTTGTAAACTTGTAGTAGTAACAATACAACTTTTTAGTTTATCTTCTTTATTGTTTAGTTATGGATATCCTGTGTAGCATCTAGCATGAGCAATTGGTATATACACCAAGACGATATTGTAGTATGCATCAACTTGACTATGGGGTCTTGCTAAAAATATAATTATTTTTATAGTAGTAAATGATATTATGATTCAAATACTATTTAATGGATTTAAATCTCTATCTTATAACTCATTATTAGTATTTTAAACAAGGAAACCACAACCAAATAAAGTTGACCCTGAAGACCAGGAGCAGTTAAACATTTATCGGATATGTGACCTTTTGTGTGAAGGCCTCTGCTAGTACACATGTAATATAGAAGATAACTTATCATTCTTTTTACTTTAAGTGCCTAAACCATCAAATTTAACTACCACGTATAGCCAAAATTTCTTTTTGATCCCCTAAAGTATTACAACTTTGGTGAAAGTTTAAAGGAAAAGAATTCATTTGTGTAACTGTATATATTTCCATTATTTCTTTAGTACTGACCAAAATGCAAATGAACTGTTGTAAGATATATGGTTTAAATGTAAAGAAATTAGAGATTGGGTTAACAGTTAGGATTATTATAATTTTACACCAGGTGATTTTAGATTTTACACTAGATTTGATGTATAAATATTATTTTTTCATTCTAAGCAGTACCAAACCTTTTGAGTAACAATAATTTTGATTTGATTTATACGGGCAAGACGATCAAGTTTGGATGCAATGCTGCTGCACTGTGTTACAATTAATATTTAAGCAAGTCCGTAGCCAAATTATGGATTAAATTTGTTGTAGCCAATTTGTGTGAGTGAATGTGGATCACAAACTAGTTGATTAAATACCACACATGGTATGCTACATGTGTTTACAAACAGTGTCTAGATAAGCTTATAACTTGGATGTGTAAAAAGCAGTTTCCTTAATTATCCACACTTCCTATCAGTGAAGTCATGTTCATTTGCCTTGTCAACAATGATGTTGGGCATGATGGTAGATATGGTATTCCTGACATTAATTTACTTGTACATTGGTTAACTGAACGAACCATTTGGTATATGAAAAAACACCTTATTGTACATTGGTTAGCTGAACAAATTCCTTATTTCAAGCTACACCCAGGATCTTTAAAGAAAAAATGCCCTCATTGTAGGTGGTTAAGCTGAGTCTAACATGTGGTTTGTTTCAGAAGTGGCAAATATTAAAAACCAATGGCATTGTTTTGTACACTTCTTTATGATCTCTAATTTCAGCTGTCCATCACGTTTTGTCCAACATTTTATTATCATCCACACACACACACACACACACACACACAAAATTTTGTATTCATTACTGTTTTATGGCATTTGCATCTAACAGAGTTTTTTCCATTTTAAAAGTAGTCCGTCCTATGCTTTCATACCCTGTTTGGCCTTGGATGAACATCAGTTGTAATTAACGCATTTGGTTCATCAATCTTATTCTTGCCTTTATTCTATTTTCTCATTTGTTTGTACAAATGTAGTTACTAACCACCAGATTATCTACATTTTTCAGTCAATGGCAATGCCAATTTGGTATTTGGATTTTCCATTGGAACAGTTTCCACATATGAGAAAATTAATATAAAAGTTGATGCGAATGTTCTTGAATTGTCTCCTCCCTATGCTCTCTTTTGTCTTACCAGTGAAGGGAAGCTAATCCTGTTTCATGCTGCAAGGCTTGTTCTTGTCCCTGTGTTTTTTGTTATGTTTCTGCTTTTGTTTTGTTTTTGTTTTTTTGTTTTTTTTCCACAAGTTAGTACTGTAGATGTTTTTATTTGTAATTTCTTTTGACGTTTTTTCTGCTGCGTATAGGGTTTCAGAATCTACCGATCTACGTCAAACATTGCCACATCTTGATGGCAGTGATGTTGTAGGAAGACAATTTAATACTAATGTTCTAAATGAATCTATAGCCATGCCAGTTTTGAATGGTATACCAATACCCACCTCTAAGGACTTGCCAGAGCAAATAAATGTGGAATCTCCCAATTTCCAGAAAGGTATAGTTTCTAATAAATCATTATTAATCAGTCGATCGTTCAAAGATTCAAGTTGTTCTACCATGTTTTCTGAAGCATACAGAAGTAGCTTAGTAGGCTTTTGAACATACCAATGCTATCAATAGAATTTCTTGATCATGTAGGTACATTTGAGCTTCCAGGAAATACAGTCTCCCCTCATACACAGCAAGTAGGAACATTTGCCGGACAAACTGGAAAATTCAATAATCTGTTCTCAAATATTGCAAATTCTGGAGATGTTGAAAGTAGTGTAGTGAGTAAAGGAGCCTTTGCTTCATCCAGCCATGGTGGCACTACAGTTAATTATTTTGGTTCAGAACCCACTAATAAAACTCACCGTGATAATCAAAACGAGGCACATCAACAGAGCAATTCTTCTATTTTTCATCCTAGTAGTCAACTAGCAAGTGGTAAAGACTTCACTGTGAATTTCCAACCATCAACTTTTTCTGAAAAATCCTCTTATAAAAATAATGTAGCGAGTAAAGGAGCCTTTGCTTCATCTACAGTTAGTTATTTTGGTTCAGAATCCACCAATAATAAAACTCACCGCGATAATCAAAACGAGGCACATCAACCGAGCAGTTCCATATTTCACCTTAGCAGTCAACTAGCAAGTGGTAAAGACTTCGCTGTGAATTCTCAACCATTAACTTTTTCTGAAAAATCCTCTCATAAAAATAAAGAGAATCTTGGCAATTCATTATCTATGACTAGAGATGCAAACAGTAGTCATACACTACAAGGTTCTGTTGTAGCAGAACATGAAGATTCTTTGCACGGGAAATTAGTTATGTCAACAGCCCAGTCTCTACTTGAACGTATAAGGGTTTCCAAATCCCAGGATAATACCAAGCAATTTTACAATGTAAGTTACACACACACAAACACAAAAGTTACATGATTACTATAAACGTTCCCTTTACTATTTTTTAGTCTTATGTCAAGCTCTTTATGTTAAAAATGATATATTAACCAGTAAGCTTAATATTTAACAGACAATACTTGTACATAATGTTGTTTCTGTTTTTTTTCCTTTTATTTTATTTTATTTTTTTATTATCATATATAACTGTGGGTATCATTTTGCTTCTCCACTTGGAGCTAGACAGGACCTGCTTCAGAGCTAAATAGTGTCATTTTGTCTTTATAAATACTAATATTTAGCACCAAATCTCCTCAATGTATATAGAACGAATTCATTGCTATTGTCAACAGCTATTGAGGCACATGACATGACCCATTAAGTAGGGTTTTCCCAAACTATAAATGTATATGAAAGCAAAATATATTACTGTGCGTCTGTGTATGTGTGTATATGTAAAACTTGCTACGTTCTTCTGTCCTTGCACCCTTTCTGTAGCAGCACTATTTGAAATGATGTCATTTTTTATACAATATTTGATGTACGCTATATTGTTTATCTTCACAATTGTGATCATTTTTATTAATTTCTAGCTCTGTCAAAACTATAAGTTAATGTAAACCATTTATTCATTCATTGAATAAAAGGGAGCTGTTTATATGTTTAGATCATTCATAAAAAGTCATTAAGTTATGAAATTTGTAAGGTGTGTTATGAATGGCTACTCTTATGTAGAGACATATGCATGCATACACACACACACATACACATACATGGACACACACATTGGGGCCAGAGGGGGTAGTTGCCCACCTCAGATTTTGATGTTTTATATTTAGGGCCCACTTTTTCCCCCTGTTTGACAGAAAGAGAACAAGAGAGATGAATAGTACTTTAAAAAATTAATTGGTTTGAAAATCATTACCTTTTTGTGTATTTATTGTAAGCAGTATGGGTTACAGTGGAAGAAGAGGTCTGGAAAGAAAGAGTGTCCTTTTCCCCAAAAAGTTAACTTTTTAGGTCTTAGTACCTAAGTTTTATCATATTATCTTGAACACATTATAATCATATAAATGTATACCTTCTTTTGCGCTTAATGGAATGAATCTTTCTTTTTATTCAAATTTGTTGACAATTAAGTTTTTTTCTTCTTCCCATTTATTAATTTTATAATTTCAAGTTTATGTTATTTTGGTTTTTTGCTTTTAAAAGTAATGCATATTATGTCGTCAAGAGTTTTACAACTGTTTTCACTCCAGACAAATTGTACAATGTCAAGGCACTTAAGCTATAATTACATTTCTTATCTATTAATCGTGGTTCAAAATTCCAGTGGGATCCTGTTAATTCCGGTTTTGTTCTAAATTCCAGGTTTGCCTTTCAAGTGTACGTAAAATAATAAAAGAAAAAACAACTTGAAATGGAAAAAAAATAATGCAACTAACATGGAAAAGACTTACAAAGACAACAAATCAAAATAAGATAATAAAAAAGGACAAATGTCCAAATAGTTTCAAAAAATGTGATACTTGTCAATTCTGACTCTATTCAGAAGAATTAACTTGCAAAATAATAAAATAAATAATGCAACTAATATGGAAAAGACTTACAAAGACAATAAATCAAAATAAGATATAAAAAGGACAAATGTCCAAATAGTTTCAAAAAATTGCGGTACTTGTCAATTCTGACCCTATTCAGAAGAAATAACTTGCAAAATAAATAATTAAATTAACTTTTTTTACGTATAATACAATTATGTACTATCCAGTGGCATAGCCAAGAATTTAAGCTGGTGGGGTCACGATAGGACCTTTAAAACATTTTTGGTCAATTATCAAAATAACTACATAAAAATTAATGATAAATATTTAAATAATCATAAAACCATTTGAGATGCTAATTTATTGCACAACCTATTAATTATTAGAACTAAAACAGCATACATAGATATTAACAATCATCACACAAATTACAAAATTATGTTCATTCAAAATAATTTCATGTCATTAAGAATAATTTTATTCCATTAACAACCACAGTACTAGCACTAATCAACCATCATTACCACTAACAACCATTAACTTTGTGCCATTATTTACATGAACAATAATATCAATCGTTTTATATTTAAATTGATGTAAATATTCCATGTGCAAGCTTGCCATATTTCGTTGATTTAAATTTATTTCATACCTGTTATTTCCAACAATTTTAGCACTAATTTTATGTCATTAGCAGCCATTACCAGCAACAATTAATAATCATTTCCTAACAGCTCATACCTTTGAAAACACCAATTTTATGTCATCAAGTCCACTTCTCATCAAAATTGTTAAAACTCTGAAGCCTGTAGTAATTATAAGCCAACAACTTGAGCATGTTATACTCATTTTGGGAAAATCATCTAATACCTTTTATCAACAAAGGAGTTCTTTATCAGCCAACAACATTAACCATTAACCCTAATTCAAGTTCAAAAACTAAAGGACTAATTTTGAATTTAATCTAAACCCAAACGAATTCAAATTTAAAAATCGAACTTGCTTAATTCGTGACATTAATAGAAACCTATCCATGTTGGCGAGTTGATAGCATCTACATGGGTTGAAGAGAATGAGGGTTGGCTTTGCTGGGTGCGATTTCCGTGCTTGTGATTCTAAAAATGGGTAGGGTTTTATTCAGGAATAGAACAATGAAGGTTTTTTGTTATTTTTAGAATTCCTGGAGGGTCACGTGACCTGTGCAGTTAAGCGCTTGGCAGATTCAATGCGGTGGAGGTGCAAAAATCATAGCGGGGATAAAGCGAGGAAATAACGGGATATAGCAGATGACTCTAAAATAACATATAAAACTCGTACTTAATGTTTTTACAAATATATAAATGGTAACTAAATGAAAAGTTAACATTCAATTGAATTATAATTATACATAAATAATTTTAAATAAAAACATGTGCGAATATACTGTAAATAAATGTAAAACTTTTATATAACATAATTGAATTTAGTAGAATATTAGAGTATTTTCATTTCTGAAAAAATATATTAAAAATTCAATCAAATAAATTAATTTCATAATTTTTATAATGTATAAATGTCATTTTTCAATTCATTTATTTAAAGAAGATATAGCGGAAACAATGGAATATAGCGAGAATAACGGGATATAGCGGAAATAGCGGGACTTAAAGCGGAAATGCTATATTTGGGGCTATATGGAAAAATTATAGTGGTAGAAATCTGCTATGAGATATAGGAGGGTTATAGCGGGGTAATAGCGGGGCATTAACCTCATAGCACGTGACCTCCCCAGCTCTCACATGGCTCCGCCTCTGGTATTACCTATAATCAGGGGTGGAGCTACCTTATAGCTGGGGTGGGCAAGTGACCCCCCCAGAAAATTATGCTCACTGATGAATGAAAAAAGTATGGTCGAAAGTAGTAGGAGGAAGAAGAGAAAAGGAAAGAGGAACTGATTGTGTAACTATTATTCTTTGTTAAGTGGGACCACATGGTTTAATTCATCTCAATTTACATTAAGGTCCATTTCTTTGTTGTGTATAAAGTATGCAGACTTTCTTTCTTTATTTTGTTCAAGTATGCAAGATTTTAACAGCTTAAAATCTGTTACTTATATAGGAAGCTCTTCATGATTATTTCATCCTTTGCGTTGTATACATTTCTTTTATATCTGTAAATCAACTATGTTCTTAATCAAATATGATAATTTTTTATTTTAAATCTTAAACCACTAAAGCTCTTGAGTAGAAATTTTAAAGTATAATTTTGATAACTATCAAACAATGACCTAACGTTTTTAAATATACTTCCAAAAGGTGACCCCCTCAGCAAAGATTTCTGGCTCCGCCACTGTCTATAATGTGTGTTTATAAGAATAAATACCAAAAATCCAAAATGGAATCATAACTGAAATTACAAAAATCTCGGAAATTAGCTGAAATCATAAAAAATCCAAATGAACGAAACAGAAACTTAAATCTTGAGCCTTGGTATCGATTTGTATATAACATTTTGTGTTAATTACTTTACGCTTCCTTTGATGCAAACCTTTGAATCCGCTATACATTTACAATGCCTATACATTTTGCATCTATGCATTTAAGGCAGAGTAGGGTGCTAGGCATTATGAATGCTCCACGAGCCATGTGGAGACCTGCAACCTGGTCAGAAAACAAGTTGTTTACCACATAAATAAATTTTATAATTACAAATGTGCATCGAAAAACTGCAAAAAAACATGTATTTTTGTTATAGATTCGTACAATAACAGTTAATAGGTTAAAAGGGTCTTCCACTTATTATGATATAAATGAAGTCTCTTTTTTGTAAAGAAGACCAAAATACCTCTAAATTGGGGTTTTTTTTTATTTCGGTTTATTTTAATATTTATCTTACATGAGCAATTTTTTTTGGCAAATATTCAAATTTTGAAAAAAATAAATAAAAAATTACGATTAGAATGAATTTCATTATAATATCCAAACTCATTTGCACAATATCCAAGTTTGCTTGAACTATATTCAAAAATTGGCTTGTGTTGTAGTAAATTGACTTGCATTGTATTTAAAATTGATTTGCAGTATATTCAAAATTAATTGCATTACATTAAAATTCGTTTGAATTAGAGGTGAGCAATATTCGGGTGGAACCGAATTAACCGATTAAACCGGTTCATTTCAGTTAGGAAACCAAATAAGTTTGAATTCAGTTTGCAAATTAATTTTATCTGGTTAGCAGTTTAACCAAATTAACCGAACTTTCATCAAATTATCCAAATCTATGGTATTTTAATGCTTTTAATAGTTGGTTTAGTAATAAAAAATAAAATTTACCTGTTAAAAAAGGTCAAATTTTCTTATAGACATAATAAATACTTAATAAAATCTCACCAAACATAAACTTATATTTTTATTTGAGTAAATAAATCATTTAAATAATAACATACATTTTTAGTTCGGTTAAACCGGTTACCGACCGAATTAACCGAAATTAATTTGGTTCGGGTTTGATTTTTCGGTTTCAATTTGGTTTGACATTTTTTACCTCGGAATCGATTGAACCGACCGAACGCTCACTTCTAGTTTGAATCATATTAAATATTGACCTGCAGTATGTTAAAATTCATTTGCAACCACAATTGACACACAGTTTATTTCACTTAATTTGTTTCCATTCCAATTTGTTTCACCTTTTATTTTCTACAAGATACAAAATTCAAAAAAAGAAGAAGATTTTTTTGATAAACAGACTTGCATTATATTCAAACCCCACTTGCATTTTATTCACAATTGGCTTGCACAACATTCAGAAAATAATCGTCTTACTAGTATATATATTAAACTGTCTACCATTAATATTTGTAAGAGGTTGAACTACTACTATTCATTTGTTTAATTGAAATTATGAGTTTAAGTAAAAAAATTCGTAGCCATAATGTCTTAATATTCCCATTTTATTCTAAAAGACTATCTAATATTAATCTTCAAGTATACTTATCAAAATCATTAGTTTATACTTTATATGACCATTTAATTAATCTTCAAGTATATTTTTCAAAATCATTAAACTATTTATTACTAATCTTTAAGCCTGTTTCACAAAATCATTAATTTATGTATGATTACACAAAAGTATAAAATCTACACATGTTATGGCTGGTGAAAGGTAAGTAAGCATGTGTCATCTTTGCATACTTAGATTACTTAAATTGGGTTGTTCCTTCATCAAATACATTTTTTATCTTTAACTTAGCCTATTCGTTTTGAAATCATAAATCCAAAAGTAGAAAAAATAAAAATAGAACTAGTAGAAAATTGAAGAATCATTACAATCAAATATTAAAATTTTGAAAATTAAACTGTTTTAGTTACTTTACCTTTACTTTGAAGTATTAGGGATGGAGATGAATTATTCTTAATTAATTTCTTATGATTTGAAATGAAATATAAAAGAGAAATTCTATTTAAACATAGAACAATGACACAAAATTTGACACAAGCCATCTCAACCATTAGATCTTCTACAGATTTTCACCTTCCATTTAAAGACAAAAAATCTAATGATCAACATTTGTTTTATTAAATTTTGTATTTTGTGTATTAATAGCCGTTCCCAATATAAAAGATGAATTGAAGTTTTGAAGTAATAAACAAAAGTATGAAAATTTCCATAATTAAAGGGAAGGATTCAGTGTTCTATTGGAAAGTATAATCCATTTTGTCAAAACCAAAAAAAAGAACACTACGGAAAGCGCTTCAGGCTTTTGCCACTTTCAAAGAAGCTCTCCATTTTGATGCCTTTAAAATTGCAAATTAAGGATCAAATTCAAGAAACTGGATATTGAAATTGTGACGTAGTAACTAGAGGACACTGCTCTAGTTGTGGTATAAATGAGCCTATGACCACTAGGCCTATGACTACTAGCTTAAGTGGTATTGTGGTTTTAGATGTCTTGAGTTTGAATCTCGAAAACATCAAATGAGTGCTCTCATTGAATAAATGATCAATTTTATTCTAAAAAAGAATACATGTGAACATATGAGTTATCATAGACATTCCAGATTCTTAAAAAGAAAAAAATACAAAAATAAATGTTGGGTTCCAAAAAACGGTCAAGAGTATTAAAAAGAAAAACCTCATTTTAAACATATGACCAGAACTCACAAGAGCACTAAGTTGGGCCTATTAGCATCCAAAAGCGCTTAGGCAACAACTTGAAAAATAGTTATTGGTTATGTTATGCCACTACACCTCTTTAAAAGATCACCGTATTGAGGGCATCCGGTAGTGCTTGGGAAGTACACCATAAATCTCTCCCTCCCTCCCTCTCTCTCTCTCTGTGTGTAATGAGATAGGTTTGATGACACTCCATAATTTCACATTTGCATCTCGATTTAGTTCGTTGAGTTTATTGGATCAATGACTAATATAACTGTGCAATGAATTTGATCATTATCACTAGCTAATATTTTGTCATCATCATTGCTAATGATTGATTGAATTAATCCCACGGTTATAGTTATTATGGTGCAAATGTTTTGTTGGATTTAAGTAACACTATCGTACCTAACTTTGTATACGATTAGTTAAAATCAAGGTCTTAAATTTTGGTTTTCGGCTCCATTTTGATCACATAAGAATTTTGAATATTTGGTTCCATTCCGGTAATGTCCAAAAATTCCGTTCCAACTTCGATTTTGAAATATGGTACTTTTCATTTTTTTTCTTTGTAAATGAATTAACGAAATTGCAAACAAAATGTATATTGTAATGTACAGAAATTGTAAATGAAATAATTTAATAATAAATTGAGTACTTCTGTTTAAGGTATGATGTAAGCTTCTTAATAATAAATTGAGCGAAAAATAATACGATATATGGAATGTTTTGTTCTCTTGCTTTTGTTTCTCTCTGAATCGCTGTTTTTTTTATAAACATCACAAAGTGGATCCAATCATTTGATTTGAATGTTTGAGCATGTACTTTTGAATAAAGCTAAATTTTAGTTGACTAAATCGAAAAAGAATTTGATTTGCACTTAATTTACATATCTATATGATAAAACACACTTTTATCGTGTCAGATTCAAAGTTATTAACGTTCCTGCTTATTATTTTGAATAAAAATATAATTTTTATCTTCTAATTTAATTGTTGGTATCAAAACAACATTTTGCTCGAATTTTGTCCCAATCATTCCCCAAACCGGGGTGAGATCTCCGGAAGTCCGGTGCATCAAATGGAATTCCGAACCATTGTTAAAACAGGTGTAAACCTAACTTTACTTTCATTCATGTTGGTTGCATGTTTTTGAAAAGCCTGATTGTGACCAAATTTGTTTGTTTTTATATATAAAAATGTTTGAATTACTCTTGCACATGAAATGTTTTATACCAATTTAGTAGTTGTATTTCTTTTACCATTTGTTGAAATGGTATCGTTTCGCTCATTCAAAAATAATTAAATAACTTGTTTTGTAAAGGTCTGATGTGACTAAGCTCTTATTATAAAAAACGTGAATCATTCATGCTCAGTGATATGGTTTTTATTCACTGTTATTGAGAACTGTTACAAATCTAGACAGACAAAATCCCAATGCATAAAATACCTTGTTATTTCAGGATGTTCTCTGGTACAAATACGGGAACGACTTTCGGACATGCAGTTTAAAAATGTCAAACTGAACACAGTTAATGTCACATATTGTCTCTACAGGCATTTGTGCAGACTGCACTTTTCCAAACAGACAACACCGAACATGCTATTATAATCTATAAATTATTGTGGTCTATTCATTTACTTGTATAGCTGGATTGCAAAAAATGACTTCGGAGGCTCTTACATAGTGATACCAATCATACCATAAAAGCCTAGGCAAACCTTATTTAAATGTGTAGCAGTGGTCACCATGGAATGTGTCCTTTCATGGGAATAAAACTGCACTGTGACCGGTGTCAAACCCACAACATCTTACTTTGAACTCAAGTCTTCCCATATATCATTCTGATTATATCATTGTCGAACTACCTTAGTAAGATAAATAACTATCTTTTGGATCTCTTCTTTAGCTATCTTTGTCCGTTTGATTTATTATATCAAAATCTTCATCTGGCTCATAAAATTCCTTTCCTTTTTCCTTTTGTAGAACATATTTTTTTCTCATAATATTTTAAATCTATGAATAGGTGAAAGATATGACTGAGGAACTTGATATCCTTTTGTCATATATTGAAAAGGAAGGTGGATTCAAGGATGCATGCACAAGTTATCAGGAAAATTCCGTACATGCATTGGAGGATGATTTATGGCATCTTTCAGAGATGTCATGCAATTGCCAGGTAACTTATCCATCTATCAGATTCTATGTGGTGCACAATTGGTCGACTTGTCAATGAGTGCCCGAAAAAATTGAATTCGACTACATCCGTATTTAAAATTATCAAAAATATCCAGTATCAGAAAAGCAGATGCATATATCCGATATTTGAATAGTTTTTCGGATTTGGATATTCTTTATTCGAATAATTTTTAGGATATAGATACAGTTATGGTGGTCTACATATCCAAAAAAGATCGTTTGGTGTGAAATTAAATATCATTTTATTAATTTGAAATCGCATTTTGATAATATCACTAAATCGAAATATCTAACTACATTTTCGACTCATCGTCTAACATTAACACATTTATAATTTTCTAACCATTAGATTTTATATTCCAAGATCCTACAACTAATAACACCTAAACTTCCTACAATAAATTGCGTAAACCAGTTATACATGCATTTGTCTATTTCAATATTACGTGTTATGCCCTACTATTTTTTTATTCATCAAAATGCTCTTGAGAACGCTTGTTAGGTTATAACTTTGTTTTCTTAGATACAAAAGTTTTCAAATTTCCAAAATTGTTCACATCTTATTTTCCAAATAGCAACTGTGAATGCAGATACAAATATTTGTTTCAGATATTTTTTCAGATATTCAGAAATATCCGCGTCTTTTCGCTGGATACAAATATTTTGGATGACCAATACGAACTGTGAATGCAGATACAAATATTTGTTTTCAGATATCCACGGATACGGATGTGAAATTTTGTTTTCAAGTATGGATGAGGATACGGATGCAACACTATCTGACTTTGTATCCGTTGTCAAACTAGGTTGCTTGCTTACTTTTTTCCTTTCATTTCAGAAAAGCATGGAAGAACGGCTCATGGATATTCAACAGCTTCAAAATAAGATGTTGCAGGGTATTCTGTTTCTTCTGTTATTTGAATGCATTGTTTTATATTTCAAACTAGCTCTCCTCCATTCTGGGTATCCTGACCACTACTAAAACAAAGTAACGTTTTAACCAAGGTTCGAGATCTCGGTTTCGGTCTTTTATAATTTTAGGAATTTCGATGTAATTCGTAAATTTCGATTCTAGTTTCGGTTTCGGATATCGTTGTTTATTTTTCATATAATTACACATATATTTGTTTAATTTATTGAAACAAAACGTATAAATTATATTTGATTGAAAAATAAGATATAAAAGAACAATACCGATTAATTATAAATATTTATAACACTAAAAAATGTTTATTCATTATTTCATTATCAACTTTTTTAGTTACACCATTCACATATTTTGTGAATTTATATGTTTCTTAAGTTACAATTTTAAATTTGATTATTCATGCAAATCAAATTAATTCTTTTTTAGACTTCCTTTTGTTGTAAAATTTGAAGTTCAATAGTTTTTATTGCATCGGAATTTCGGGTTGGTTTTGATTCGGTCCCTACCGAAACCTAAACGGAACGACCGGAATCTCGGTGTTTCGGTCGAAACCTCAAACCTTGGTTTTAACAATTATGAAGAACTTTACAAAGCATCTGGAGTAGCTCGTGTGTTCATGTATCAGTGGTATAATATTCCAGGATTGTTTAACATTGGTATTTTTATATTTATTAACCTTGGGATTATGATGCTCATATCAGTTATGAAGAATTTCACAAAGCTGCAACTTTTTAAGTGATAAGATATAGCCTGTTGTCAATAAAGGACGCTAACCATAATAATGTTATATGTTATATGGTCCTAATTTTCTACTTTAATTCAAGGAATTTCTTCATGCAAATACTCAGAAGTATATACGATAGCACCCATTTACATTATAAAATCTGTTAATATATTATAATGTGAGCATCTGACATGATAATATAATATTATATGCTACAAAAACACAAAGATTCTTGTATAGGTGTTCCATTGCGAATTTGTAGATGCAAGTATATACTCTTGGCAGTTATTCTGATCATATTCACATGTATATGTGTGTGTATGCGCGCGCACCCGTGTGCGCGTGCGAGCGTATGCCTGTATGCATGCATATATATATATATATATATATAATACATTCACAATGATAGATACACACATTTTTGTGAATATGTAATAGGTTAATATATTAAGTAATGTGTTGTATTAAGAGCATCTGACATGATATCATGCACTACAAGGGCACGCAAATTTCCTTGAGATGGAGCCTTGGTGCAACGGTTAGGTCACCCGCCTGGTGATCTGGGCATCCAGGTTCGAGTTTGGAAACAACCTCTTCGCAATGCAAGGGAAAAGCTGCGTACATTATCGACCTCCACATAGCCCTCTATCGTGCGTGAGCCTCGTGCACTGTGTTTCATTTTTTTGCTCGGTTGCTAATTTAGAAATAGATGTATATACCCTTGATAGTTTTGATCCTTAATAATTTCAAATCATTCGTATTTGTTTACATATACACCGGCGCGTGAATGTAAGTATTAAATTAATTATATTAAATAACGTGTCATTGTATTATAGTTGGACCATCTCCTGATGCTAGAGAGGCACACATATTCTTGTGTAGATGTTCCATTGCTAATTTGGAAATATATGTATATTCTCTTGGTAGTTATTTCAGAGAGATATCTGTATTTCAGAGAGAGATCCGTGTGTTGTGTGCATCTGTAATATGTTAATTGATCTTGCATATTTTGTTCACTCTTGAAAAATGTCAACTGGAATAAAAGCTTTCTTTACGTAACTACTAACTAAGGGACGCATGTTTTAACTTAATAACCGATGAATTCATCTAAATTTCAATAATATTATCCTTTATATTTAAATATTAACATATAGTGTATATATAAAAAAAGAAACTACTTGTACTTTTGAATCTTGACCCAGGAATAGTAAATTTCAAATTTCAAATTAAAACAGAGTTTAAATCGTAAATCGTTGATTGAGAAGTTCCATATTATAAGGATTGTACGCACTTTGAAATTAATTTTGATGTTTGAACTTTCACGTCTAAACCTAAAACTCAAAATTTTTCTCTTGTTACAAATTTATTTTGTTTAGAAAACATTAGAATTAAAAATTGAGATCCAATTTATTTTGTTTAGAAAACATTAGAATTAAAAATTGAGATCCAAATAAGCATATTGAATATATGGATTTTTTCATTTGGCCCACTTTTGCAAACTTATTACAAAAATAGCCCACTTTTCAAACTAATTATAAAAATATGTCACTTTTGGCCAGCTCAGCGTCATTCTGGCAAAAATGTCACTTTTCAAACTATATATATACACACATATATATGTGAGTGTACTATAACCAAGTAGGCGCTATTTGAAATGATGCCTACTTGGTTTTAGCCATAAATCATGATGGCGCTTTTTGAAAAATTGTCCACGGGCAGGCACTATTTGAAAGGCCGTTTCTTTCCTCTCTTCACTATCACTTTATCAAACTTCTATCAAAAAAACCCAATACTCTCCATCTCCTTTTCTTTTAGAAATCTCTATCCATTTGCATAAAAAACAATCAAAACTTGTGTTTTAATAGATCTAGTTCACGAATAACATCTCTTTGTTTGGACCAATCAAGGTTTGATTTTTGAAACCCTAATTTTTTGTTATTTTTTTACATTGGTAGTAAATGATAATTGTGTATTTTTGTGTTCATTGTTATCGTATAATGACCCCTAATTTTGTTTCAACTATTTTTATTTGGATGGGGAGTTGGTTATTGATGATCAAATGTGTGGAAAGTATGTTGGTGGTTTTTATAAACCGGGAAAAGTTTGCAAATGTTGCAATTTGGAACAATTAAAAGAATAAGTTTATAAAACAACGAAGGTTTGAGGAGTTTGATATTGATCTAGTTTGCAATTGGCCTATCGATTCCGGGTCTAAAGTAATAAAAACTATTGATGACGACGAAGTTGAATTAATGTTCTCTACCGTATCAAAATTGATAGAGTTGTTTGTTGGAAAAAATAGAATGTTGCTAGTAGAACAGCCGGTACCACCAACAATAGTTAATTATGGCATTGAAGAGTATTTTAGAATGATTGAGACCCTAAACACTGCACAAGGAATTGTGTGGTCAACAACAAATATTCTTCGGGTATCCTCCTTTCATTAATTATCAACAAAGTGTGCGATATAGCTATTAATATCTGATCCAGAATAACTTTGCACGTATGAGTCAAATGTAATGCATATTTCATAATCTTCTTATATTATATTATATTCATTGTATTGGAGTTGGTACAATATTTGAATTTTAATTTGTAGCTTTATTCCACAACAACATACTACACAAAATAATGTTGGACGATCGAATAGTCGTATGTCTTGTCCAATGTATCTTACATCTTTCGAATTATACCATATGAGCCAACGGTATGTTTTGTTTTATAATGATAATTAATTGACATGCATTTCGTAACTTTATTAACAATTTCATAATTTCATATTGCAACTTTCCAACATAAAATATTGCTACACAGTCGAACATTCAACCAACAAGTGACTTAGTAATTCCAAATGTAGCTGAGGATGATATAGATATAGATATAGATGTGGATGTAGATGTACGTGACGATCCCGCTTTTGATAGCATGTCTGTTGCAACAAAACCGGTAGAACGTGGATCAAACATGCAAGTCAACAATGAATCACTTAACTATGATTTTGGAGTTGAAGATGATGTTCATGGAGATAGTGACGAACTAGATATGGAGGTACCTTTGAATGATGATCTTTGTAATGCACAAATGATGGCTAGATCTGTTGTTGCAAATATGCAATTCAATGATGAATATTCTCATCCTTTAGTGTTCAAAACGGATGCAAAGTTGGCATGGTATTTGAATGCAAAGCTAAATTTCCGCAACAATTAAGTGAATGGTATATTCTACATGCAGTTTCCTTTATTCCAATTAAGTCGAATAGAACAAAATACAATGTCATTTGAAATGTCGATTCAAATTGTCCTTGGAGAATACATGTTGTTTTCAAAAAATCCCAATCGGAATGGTGGGTTATTAAAAAATATCCAAGCGATCATAATTGTGCTAATCCAACAGTTAACTCAAATCACAAGCCAACATCTACTTTTTGATTTCGAAGATCATGTCTTTTGTAAAAGTGGATTTGAGTACAACAACTGGAACAGTGCATGTGTTAATGGAAGAATAGCTGTTTACAAAAATTGGTTATATGAAAGCTTGAAGAGCTCCTCCGAGTAAGGCAACAGAACAGATTTATGGTGATTGGGCAGAATCCTATACCAATCTACGGTAATATTTTGCTGAAATTGCTAGAACGAATCCAGATGATGTAGGACATGTAACAACCGATAAGTATGGAGTGTCTGATCGCGCCTTTTGGGCCTTGTATTGATGGTTTTGTACGTTGTTGGCTTTTGTTTTGCATTGATGGCACACATTTATATGAAAAATACAAAGGTGTCTTATTTGTTGCAACTTTTCAAAATGCGCCGGTGGACGACTTCAGTGATTGTGCCATTGTATTTACTGAATACAACACCATACTCATATGTCGTCGTGTTTACATTGTAATGAAATACGATACCATACACAATATTGAAAATCACATGCACATTCATAAACATTAAATTCAGCACAAATTCACATGCAGTTAAAATCACAACACAAATTTAGCAGTGCACATACAACAAAGTCAACATTCAACATTCGGATACAACCGAAGCTAGTTCGAACTACAATAACGATCAACATACGACAACATCATTGCATAAACATTAAATTTCAACAGCAAAAGCAATATCAACTACTCATCCGGATATCTAGCAGCATATTCATATCGTGCTTCATCGAGGACTTTCGACTGCAAATAAGAATTGTTCTTCAATAATCGAAGATTGTATTTTTTCAACCATAAGTTAGCCTGCATCTCAAGAGCATATTCAATCTCCTGTAACAGATTGGAGGATCTACTCACTGGAAGAAATTACAATGGTCATACATTTTAGGCATCTCTCTATGCCACAAATACCGTGGATATCTGTAGAACCGACGATGTGCAATTTTTTATTTCTACACACGATCACATCACAACTAGCCCCGTAGTGACACCATTTCAGAGAGGGTGCTCTCCAATAGCTAATTCTTTTTTGAGTTTCATCGACCCATCGACACAAGGCTATTCTTCATTACCGTGTTATATCTCACTACCACCTTCTTTGTCGGGTAAACTAATTAATTCGTATCAACGCAAACTTCTTTATCCGTCCTACGCTCAATTGCCTCAACATTCATTTGAGTGTAGGGTGCAACACCATAATTATGGAATGTTGTGATAATTGTGTGTTAGATACAAATTCAACATCATCGACATCGACATTACAATCAAACTCTAAATTACCGCAAATTTAAGTAAAGTCTCATCGTCAATTTCTTAATTATCCATAGCAATTACAAAAAATAATACATTTTTCAACAATAAACGTACAAGAAGTGAAAATCAAAGTTAATTATTGATAATTACCTTAGATAATGAATCAAATTTACTAAAATTATACAATTTAGGTGAAAAAAGAAACGGAATTGTGGATGAGAAGAGTGGTGAGGGTTTTGAGTTTTTTTTGTTTGAAGTTTGGTAAAATAGAAATGCGAAGAGAGAGGAAGGATATATGTTGTTTTGTACAGCAAGCCGAATACATAGGCGACTTTTCAAATAACGCCCATAGGTGCCTTTTCAAAATGCGCCATCATGGTTTATGGCTAAACCAAGTATGCGCTATTTCAAATAGCGCATGTAGAAAATGAAACATACGCTATTTGAAATAACACATATTTGGTTTTAGTAATTTTTTTTATACAGGTGGCATTTTGAATGCCGTCAGTATACTTTTGCTAGCGTGACACCGAGCTGTCAAAAGTTGCCTATTTTTGTAATTAGTTTGAAAAGTGGGCTATTTCTGTAATAAGTTTGCAAAAGTGAGTCAAATCGATTTTTTCCCCTAAAATACATCAATATGGATTGAATGATATTTCTAAATTGCGCTTTAACCGAGCTTTGATCGAATTATAAATCGAATCGTAAAAGGAGAGATCCGAACCATGTACATATCGTAAATGCGCATTTGTAATTTCAATGCTGCTAGTTCTTTGGAAAGTTAATAGTCCACATAATGCTATTGATTTATCATGGCCGACCCAAGTTTAATTTGGGCCTGATATTCGGTTACTAGTAAAATTACAATGAAAGAAAATGCGTGGGAACCGACAACTGATCTCGTGACTTCAATATGTAAAGCTCAGTACCTATCAACTCAACCAGCTACTCATATAATATACCAAGTACCTTATTAATTTTTTCACAATTTAAATATATTGGGCCAGTCAATAATTCAGCCATGGATGATTGTCCACACCTCCTATGGCCAGAGCTGCTGCTGTGACTAATACCTTTCCTTTGTCTGATGCAGTTTCAGCAAGGCAAAGTTACATGAAAGGCATAGTTGAACTAGCATCTAGTAAGACATACTGGGACATTTGGAACCGACAGAAGTTGGATCCTGAGCTTGAGGTCAAGCAGCAGAATATTTTAAATGCTAACCAGGTCTGATTTGTTGGTGCCAAAGATGCAATACAGATTGCTTCACATAATATTTGCTCACTGCTGTTATTTCATTCAGAACTTGACTAGAGTGATCATTGAACTGGAGATGCATTTTAATACTCTTGAGATAAATAAATTTGGTGATATTGGTAGATCTACTTTGGACCATGCGGCTTTTCGGAGGAGTCAAGCGTCCCTGAGGTACGTTATGGTATGGTTTGCAAGTACATCATTTGATTTCATGTTTGCATGTGGATCTGCTGCATAATATAAATTTACATTGAGTTGAATCGTGAAATATTAGAAGTTAATATTGCTATTCGTGTGCTCTGTTTGTGGCTAAGTTTCTCTCTCATGTACGAAGCTTTGATTACTATGTATTACTGATTTGTAATTTATATGCATATTCAAATTTGACGACTTTCTGCCTGAATCCATTTTAATGTTTTATAATTTGTAACATAAACTATTGAAGATTACGATACAATTCAGGCACAAACCCAATTATGAATATCAAAATTTCTAAGACCAAACATGAATTCAAGTTTTTATATGCTTCTTAGACCTTAGTTTATATATTTTTTAAATGGTAAATTTAACTACAAATAAACTTACAAACATTGAGTGCGACAACAATATAGTAATATAGGACAATAATGATGATGCTTGGGTTAGAGCTTCCTTTACCTTAACCTTATAGTTTCTAACAATAAAAATATATTGTATGGTCACAGTCCACAACCCTTTTGATGTGAGCCGTTCTAACCTTTGCTTAATAAAACTCTATGTCAGGCAGAAACCATTACTGCAAAGTTTATACAATACAGTAAACTCCCATTTATCAGCTGCTGAGCAACTTTCAGAATTGCTTTCTAGACAGATGTCTAATCTAAACATTAACTCGGGTTCAGTAGAGAAGAAGAGCATCACCCAAGAGTTTTTTGAGCTGATCGGTCTTTCACAGGAACATAATTCATTCCAGTCACCGCCTGATTGTAAGAGTGTCAGTTTACTTTCAAGTTCAATCAGAAGAAAACCTTTATCCACAACTAATTCCTTAAAGGGTGATAATCAGAGAAACTCGTTAAATTTGATAAACGCTCCTGAACCAGAAACTGCTACGCGGAGGAGGGACTCACTAGATAGAGTAATGCTTTTATTGCTTAAACTTATGCATAATATCTTACCGTGTAACACAGTATATGTTATTATCTAAATTTCATTACCTCAAGCAATTTCACTTCTTTTTGCAGTGTAGTGAATACACTTTCTGTTATCATTTCTACTCTTTTCAAGATTAACATGTACGGTAAACAGTATTCATGACATCCAGTACCACCTATCACTGTGGTTTAGTGGCTGTCCTCTAAATTAAGCCTGTGTTTTTATGCTCATATTCATAGAATACCTTGAACGTTGTTGTTAGAAGGATAGAGAATGTAATTGCATATCAAAAGAGATAATAGAAGACACAAAAGAAACATAAACCGTATAGTGGATTTGGTTCCAAATGGGAAGATAGTTCTTAGGTCATGAATCGTGGAGGTATAGTCTCCACCAAAGCGATCAATTTGATGTCTACTCTTATTTAGTATGACCCATCACAGCGTTTTGAAATCAAGGCTAAGGTGGCAATTATGGTGATGGCACTTTGTTTTCTGTTAGTGATACGAGGTCCAGCAGGAGGAAGTAGTGATACATAGACCTGTCAACGGATACTTTCGGACGTGGGTAGTGTCATATCCGCATCCTCATTCGAAATAATATTCGGTATCCGCAACTTGGATACAGACGGATATTGGGTAATTATCTTAACGATCGATAAGTCAAGAAACATAAATAGAAAATTTTGGTTTCATTTTTTTTTCAATCTCATTGAGTATAGAAGTACGCAAAATCAACAAATACGATGATAATAAATAGTTTTGAGTAATCAATATCCATTAATGCATATAAGCTCCTATTAACTTAATAAAACAATTACTACATATATTTTATTGCATTAAAATACACATACAATAAACTATAATCTTGATAAAAACCGTACGGATAATTTTCGAATGCGGATGCCTTTTTATCCACATTTGTATCCATTTTTCGAATCTAAGATATTTGTCCTTTTTCAAATACGGATGCTGACAGATTTCAGATTTTTCGGATATCCATTGAAAGCGATAGTGACACAGATGTGCAATACTAACTCCTATTCAGACTTTTAGTTATTAAATAAATTTTGAATAATAAAAGAACAGCAAAAACAAAAATTTGCGAGTACTGTCATCTCAGATTTTTGCTGACAATTGTACGTTCATTTTTTTTACAATAAGGTACCATTATTTGGTTGACAAACATATGAAACTTCTACCCACAATTCTACAGAGGCCCTCAACAATAATGTTCATTATATCATGTAAATATCAAATCTTGACTTTTGCTCACTTCAACTGATTGTATCTATGTTGTTAGAGGCGGAGCGAAACGTAGACGCTAATAATGCGCATAGAGTCCAGACGGAGCATGGACTAAAGTAAGCACACACCAGATAATTTGATACAAATTTTATATTAAGTAACTATAAAAATAATTACATATAGTGAGAAACTAAATTTGTGTTGATTAGATCGTCACTGTTTATTGTTGCAACATGGCTGATACACACACAGAACTAAATTTCATCGTCAATAAATTTAATAAATATATTATTATAGTTTACAATTGTAATAAAATTTATACCTAACAAAGTTCATACGTAATGAAATTTATGCCATAACTATAACTAAATATTTGTGTACTTAATAATAACGACCTTATAAAAAAACACAATATCACGAACAATTTAGTATTTTTTTTATTTGTAGTATTTTACTTTAGGTTATATTCCTAAAATATTTAAAATAGAATTTAAGCTAAATAGAATAAGAGAAAAAGGAAGAACCATTAAAACCTAATTTCGAAGAGGTGAAAAATGAATTAGTAATTATTGTTGTATGTTAATTTTTTTTAACCAGAAAGGCAATTAAGTAAATTTTGTGAAACATGAAAATTGTATGTTTATATTTAGTTACAAAAAGATTTATTAAATAATTTTTTATACATTTTGAAATATAAAATATAAAGTATAAATAAATTTTGAAATTATATCAGAAGATGAAGAGCTATAATAAATAAACAAAATAAATGGGTCTGTTTAGTGTAATTATATTTAATTTCGTCAAAAAAAGGTATACCAAAAACGCTTATGTTTTTAGCGCTCTAAGAAAAACTTGACTCTCAGACGGCGTCTCACACAAGATGTTGAATTAAGCGTCGAAGCAAAAAAATGGAGGATCAACGCCTAAATGGTGCCTCGGCGACACCCTTGACAACATAGATTGTTATTGACACTATCGATTATGTAAGAAGGACATTAAGATGAGGGTAAATCAAAGGTTTTAAAGTAATCCATTATTATTTCTTCTTCCTATTTACCGTATTATTCTCTTTTTTGATAACAAGAGTGATACTTAATTTAAGCAGATCACTCATTATGATGTCTTAGGCTCGAACGCATGACCTCTAGAACCTTTGTGTATAATGTCATACTTCTAACCACTTGATGTAGATGTCCTTGATGTAATTTCCTCTTAGATTACCATCAATGTTTTAAAAGCAATAATGCCCCAAGCAAATTGGGAAAAAAGAACAAAGAGTTTATCCTTAGCCAAACCGAAACGGTCAACAATCACCCTCTAACAATATTTTTAAAGTGATTTGGTTCGTATGTTATTATTAACCATAATTCTCATAAATTGATTCGGAATTGGAAATACAAGTAGGAACTATCTATACATAATTTGTTTGTTTCCTAGTTATTTGGCATACACAATCAGCATAATTTGTTCAATATTGTTATGGTTTCTGTTAGTCCTCTTAACGGGTCATTCATTTTACCTTGAATTTTAAGGTGTAATTGGAGTTAAGGTCAGCAGCATGCGAGTAATTGGAGTTAAGGTCAGCAGCATGCGAGTAATTGGAGTTAAGGTCAGCAGTATGCAAGTAATTGTCGGACCAAGCGAGAGGGGAACTAAGTTATTTTCCCTTTATACTAAAGCATAGGTTTAGTTTTGTTTAACTTATTAAAAACCAACATCTATCTCTGAAGAATCCTGTTTATAAGATAGCTAAATGAATTGTGAGGTATCATTACAGCTCAGTTTATAAGAATTCTGTTTATAGGAGTGTTCCCACTCAGTCCAAACGTGCAAAATTTCAATGTAATTTCTAATTTATTACTAATTTTTTTTATTGTGGAAATCAGTTCATTATCACCTTTCTTTCTTTCAGTTTGCTTCTCTTGATTTAAGTTAACACTTAACCGTTTAGTGTCATTTATTTATTTTGCAGAACTGGACAACTTTTAAGCCGCTTAAGACAACAGTTAAAAGGGAAACACCTGAGAAATTCTCCAGAGTTGATAAAGATGTACTTTTCAGAAAAGCAAAGGAATCATTTGATGCGAAGAAGAAAGATTTTGAGACCCATCAGAAACGTAATAACACATTGATTTACTACTGCAGTTACAACATAAACATTTAAATATGAATTTTAAATAAATCAAATGTTGCTTACTTTATATTAACCATCTTTAGGCGTGCAAGATAACCGTTCCAAACAGCTTGAAGTTGGATCAAATGTTATCCCCATGTGGACAAATGACACATCTGGTTCGCCACCAATAGAATCAAACTCTAACCAAGTAGTAGGAATACAAAGAACTTTCACATTGTCTCCATCTCCGTCTCATTCATTCTCGGCAAGTGTTGCCCAAAGCAGCACACAGAATACTTATGGTACACCTATGACTTCAAGCACTGAGACAACTTTGGCTCAAAATCCAGCAAATCCTTTGTTTGTAAATATCAATTCGAACACCAAAAATGATTCTCAGATGCAGAACATATTCGGCCAAGCTCAATCATTTGCTGACTTCTCAAGTAATATTTCTTCTATAAGCAACATAACAATAACTGAGTCAAGTGTTCAAACAAGTAAGAACTTGGAAGATTCATTTTCCTCCAGTGTCAAAGATAGCAATTCCTCATGCTTGTCTTCTACACCTGCTTTTGTTTCAAACTTCAGTAAAAACATTACAGCTGCAAGCCAACCAAATGGTCCAAAATCAACAAGTATATGTTCTCCCTTTAAATCACCCATCTCAACTTCTTTTTCCACTTCAAGTTTAGTAAGTACAACTGCTACCACAGCACCCTTAACTTCTGCCTCTATGACATCCATGTCTTTTGGCAATTCATCATTCAGTGGAAGATTAGGGGACTCAACTTCTTCAACTTCAGCAGCAACATCAGCTTCTCTTTCCGCTCACCCAATTTCATCATCTTCACCATCTTCTTTAACTTTAGCAGCAACATCAGCTTCTCTTTCCGCTCGCCCAATTTCATCGTCTTCATCATCTTCTTCTTCATCTTTATCATCAACTTCAGCTTTGCCTTTATCTACATTTTCATCCTCGTCTTTATTTCCATCTTCATCAAATTTTGGACAACCATTGTTTTCAGCTTTCACATCATTGAGCACAGCACCTGTATCTATGACCATGACTGAACCAAGCCCCTCTTTGGTTTCTACAGATAAGCATAGTTCAGATTCAAAACCAGCTTCACCAAAATCAGTTACATCCGAGAAGGTAGAAACATCACTACCTAATTCTAGCAGCAGTTCGCTACCAACAAATAATACCAACATGTCATCTTCTGTTTCTCAGCCTCCACCCGCGGCATCCTCATCAATCACAATGCCAAGCAGTACCGAAGATAAAAGTAAATCTTCAGATGCTAATTTATCCGATCAAGAAGAGAATGGAATGGAAGAAGAGGCTCCAGACACAACAGGTGGATTCAACTTAGGATCTCTCAGCGGGATTGAGCTTGGTTCAACAATGCCTTTGACTCCACCGAAACAAAACCCATTTGGCGGTTCCTTTCTAACTGCTTCCTCTAGCAATCAGAGTTCAATGTCTTCTCCTTTTGCTTTGCAAACTTCTCCTGGACAAGGAGAGCTGTTCCGTCCTGCATCCTTCACTATTCCATCTGCTCAACCGACACAGCCATCATCATTGTTGCCACAAGGAGCTTCTGTTGGGTTTGGCCAGACCTCTAAAATTGGTGTAGGGCAGCAGGCTCTGGAATCCGTTTTAGGTTCTTTTGGAGTGTCACGGCAGATAGGTGCTGGTATAGTGCAGAACAGTGGATCATCAAGCACTAACAGTGTTATTAATAGCGGCTTTGGGGTTAATGCACCTGCTGCAGCAGGTGGTGGGTTTGCTGCCGCTGCAGTGAAAGGGGGAGGATTTGCTGCTGTTGCTTCAGGCGGTGGTGGTGGTTTTGGTGCGTTCGATTCAGGAGGCGGTTTTAGTGGAGCTGGTTCGGGCGGTGGATTTGCTGGTGCTTGTTCGGGTGGTGGGTTTGGTGGTGCTGGTTCTAATGCAGGCAGCGGTTTTGGTTTTGCTGCGGCTAACAATGCTGGTGGTGGTTTTGGAGCAGCTTCTGGATTTAAATCAGGTATGGTTTTATGATGTTCTGTTATTTGATTGCTAGGGAGCACCTAAGCTAACATGTCATTCGTTTATAATGTATGTTAGAAAAATCTTGAATTGTTGAATATAATGTCACACAGTTCAATCAGGCACTCTTCTCCGCACGCTTTTAAATAAGTTTATTTTGATTTGTTAGAACATAACTAAATTTGATAAGGAAGTTTACCGGTGGCACTGGATAAGCAAGTGCCACCAAAAAAACACATCTCTTGCTATGTTTTTCTGTGCATCACCTTCTTTTACCCCGAATTTATTGTTCTGCTCAGTGCTAGAGACGTCACATTCATCTGTAAACCATAGTCACTGACAATTATTATCAATACTACATTCAGTAGTGAAACCTATATTAGAATCTATGGAAATTGAATGGGAAAGAGAATCTTAAAAAAAAATCTACAGTTGGAAACAGAATATTGATATGCTTTGATAGAAGTGTATCTGTTAACACCGTCTGTCATGATATTTCATGAATGTTTTGATACACACACACCTTTATTTATAGTTGGAATAGAAACACAAACTTTTGGTCCGACCGCGAAGTTCAAAAAAATACCCTTATATGTATACAAGAGGTCAGGAGTTCAAATCCCACAAGAAACAAATATTAACATCTATTTTCAAGTGTAAGTTTTGGTACGTAAATAAGGTTACAAGTTCGAAACTCTCTTCTGAGAAAAAATTACAATTTTTCTTTATATTTTTCAATTTATTTTTATCAAAACTACATAAAAATTTGAATTTTATGATTTTATAACAAGTTTTTATATGCACGTGCGTTGCACGTGCCATAAAATCTCGTCAGAATTGAAAGTGTTAGTGGTTTGTTTACTTGCACATTAAGTTATGTTTATCACAAGAGAAATGTATTACCATGTGCTTTGAAATATGGTTTCGTATACTTCGAAATGTCGTCATGTCTACTTTGAATTGCGTTTCTGTTAAGTTTTAATTTTAAAGTAAGAAGCGTTGAAGCACAATAACCAAAAGGCATCGGCCTATGAAACCTAATTAAGCATGTAATACTTCCAGTGGTACTGTTATGCAATGATGCTATTTTTCCAACTTGCAGTAAAAAGTATTAAATAGGGGAAATAACCGAACAAAAATAAGAAGTTTCATTCCAAAATAATCCAAATGAAATTTTGACCTGTATCAGCAGTAATATTATTACAAAAATTATTAACTGACTTAAATTGTTCCTTGGTCATGGCTTAATCATCATGTGTTTTCCCCGTTTACAACTTGTGCATTTTGTGTATATAAATGTGAAAATTCCAAAACTTTAGGTACTTATTGACGGCACTTGTAATTTTCCTCCAAATTATGAACATACACAAAATCTTAATTAAACGCATGAGCTATGTTGAAATTGATTTTTGTTTTTAACTTTGAATTTTTATTTCATTTTTAATTTACTGTTTGAGGTTTGAGAAAAACAATTTTTTTTCAATACATATTTTACTGCAAATATTTTAGTTTAAATAAATGTATAGAGAAAAACGAATTGAAGAAAATAGTGGTATTGCATGTTGATTTTCAAGGTCTTGTTCATGATTTAGACGAGTTGTAAAAAAAGGTGTAGGTTAAGAAGTTTTATTGAAAGAGAGTTTTAATTTTTAGAGGTGTTTGCCAAATGTCTCCTTTTTAAATTTTCATAAAATAACGTTTTCAATTAAAAATTAATAACATGTTTGGAGTTAAGTTTATTTTGTTTGAAAAATTATTGTCCAAATTCAAATTTAGCAATGTTTTGAATTTTGAGAATTTATTTTGATTTGTTTTCGTCTAGAAATATTGACTCAAAAGTTAAGAACAAAGCGTTTATGGATTTAATTTGTGTTCTGCATTTTTATGTTAAATTTGAACAAACACTGAACGAATTAAAGAAAAACGTCTTCTGAATTTTATATGTTAAACCAATCTAAAAAATAATAATTGTTTTCCAATTGAAAACCTAATCCATGAACCAATTTCTTCCACGTCTAAGTCATGGATGCGTTCAATTTTGGACCGCCTAATGCATGAACATAACCAGCATATATCATTTATGTGCATGCAAATTTACACACCAAAAAAACCATCAATTTAAATAGGGGAGAGGCCATTTTCGGATTGTACACCCCCCTAGTTCCATTTACTAATTATATACATATCCTAGTATTTGGAGGTTTGAAGTATTGTATATGGTTTTATCCGTATCCGTATCTATGGTACATATATCAAAAGTATACATTTGTTGATAATTAGCAGCTCGATCATTATCTGGTGGTCCATTTTTTCCTTCAATATGTTTGTCAAACCTTTGTAGTTACTTTGAATACACAGCGCCTGACGACATAGTTCATCCTCTCAAATCGCAAAGGCCATGATTATAGCTCTGTAAATTGATCGGTTATATCACATTTTAAGATATTTCCAAAACATTTATCTTAAGTTAGGACTAGATCAGAAATCATGGCGGCTGGATAAGGTAGATTAGGGTTCCCCTAATCTCCAATTGCGGTTTTGTCTTTTTTCTTCCCAAATTCGCACGTGCAAATGATCCTCACTGACCTCATGAATCTCATGGCCAGGCGTAAGACAAAGCAAAGATTCAGACCCGTTTCTGACCTAAGTGATTACTTCTTCCATCCTCGGGTACCTAATGAGTGCTCCGATAGTGTTGATGGCTTACTTACTGTTCAGCCGACGGTTAATCAAGGTATCACTAGAAATGGTAATAGCCCAAATCAACCGGGCCCTGTGAATGAGTTTAGAGCGACTGATGCCTCTTTTCCAAATGCTGGCTCTGATGCCCGGACCTTCGTTTGCTCCTTTTTTGTGGTAAATATTAATGATGATGATGAAATACTTGCAAATATAATAATATTAGAGAAAGATTTTATTTAAAAAGAAATTTTATTACAGCAAACTATATCACAGAGGGTGGCTTTCCACCATTACAAATATTTTACAAGCTTTTATTTTATCTAAAACTTATCTCTGGGGCTTTTAAGCCTGAGCAAACCCAACTTCTACCACCACCAGGCTGTGAGAAATGCGGATTACGGATCTTAAGGCTAGAATTAACACTAGAGGGAGGGTGAATAGTGTTTTAAGGAATTACTAATTCTTTTTGAGTTTATATTAATTTGAACACAAATGTATGCAATATTCAGACACAGATATGATCACAGAATCAAACACAGATGCATATATAAAGTAAAAGCAATAAAGGAAAGAATACACCAGATTTTATACTGGTTCGGAGTTACCCTGTATCCAATCCCACAATACAAGTATGAATTTCCTTTCAAAATCAATTCTTACAATTACACCCTCGATTTCAAGGCCACGAGGTACACCGCTTCAGATTCACAATCCTCTGGGTAGAGATACTTCATTTTATGGGCAACAAGTTCACTCAATTGATTTTCCAGGCTACAATCACACCTTTTCTCGCTCGATTGAATACAAAGAAGTCTATAACTCTGAATAGCACTGTGATCTTGTTGAGATAGTGATAGAGAATCAAACCAGAGATGATCTAGTTAGATTCAATGGTGATTTCGGCAGAGTAATGGTAAAAATGTCTATAAAGAAATGTGGAAGAAGAAGAGTGAAATCAGAGAAAATATGATTGTAACTTCGTTTAAAACAACCCCTATTTATAGTAGAACAACAGCCATGTCCATTCGTGAAAGGATATGACGAATAAACACTTTCTTTGAAATTCAAACTTTTGAAATAAACTGTCACCTTATCGACAAGGGGTCCTTGGGGTTGTCGACAAGCCTAAGTTATTTTTGGTAATTTGTTTTTCTTTGAAAATAACTTCTATCTTGTATTAAAACTATTTTAAACTTTATAAATATACTTAACTATAGTTAAAATACATAAATAAGTATAGAGAATAATATTTTGGTATATATAAAATTTTACTATAATTTTATATTTAAATCTAAGTATAAATATTAAAAGTTAAATATATTATAATTAAAAGATAGTTTAAAACCAAGGATAATTTGATATTGAAAATAAAGATTATTTTGAGGCTAAAAGTATTTTAAAACCGGGATATATGTTTTTGATTTAAAAAGGATTATTTTGAAATCATTTTGAAAATAAGATATAATTTTGTAAAACATTTGAATAAAAGTTAGTGGATACAAAACAATGTTCCACTAGATTTTTCGTAGGTTCCATCCTACTTAGGGTTCCATTCCTTTAACGGGCTCGAAGTGGATTCCATTCCACGAATAAAATGGATTTTAAGATGTCAGTGCTTTTCTAGGAGTTTTAACAAAATTCCTAACTAAATTACTTATCTTGAACTCTTGATAATCTTGATACTCATGAGTCTTGAATCTTGATATCTTCGATCTTGAGTTCATCAGTTCTTGAATCTCTATACTGTACAGTCTTCATTCTTTGGTACCTGTATATATATTCTGCATATACATATATATCTAAACAATAATGTTAGTATTTATATTTTATAATCTTATTCTAAGTTGTTGTCATCAAAACCAACTTCTCAAGGACTAACACAGGCTCTCATACCAAACGCCTTCGGACCTTCGTTTGCTCCTTTTTTGTTGTAAATATTAATGATGATGATGAAATACATGCAAATATAATAATACCAGAGAAAGATTTTATTTAAAAGAAATTTTATTACAGCAGACTATATTATAGAGGGTGGTTTTCTGCCATTACAAATATTTTACAACCTTTTATTTTATCTAAAACTTCTCTCAAAAACTTCTCCTTACAATCCTAGAACACACATATATATAGTAGGATATCCGGTTACTCAGGTGATTATAAACCCGCAGGTGCTTTCTTCATACATTCAATAATGCATCTTATCTTCATAGCTGGCATAAATAACGCATCCCATCTTTGTCTTTTTGTCATAATTAAAGTCTTTGTTGCTGTCATGATGTGACTTTTCTGCTTTTACCTTTGAAATAATATGATTTCGGTTGTCTGCATCTTTTAAAGTAGAATTTTTTGCTGGCCCACTTTTTTCATTCATCACCTTATCTTCTGGAGCATTCTGCATTTAAATAATATCGTATATAGTACTATCTATTAGATATTTTGCCTTGAATTTTATCTTGTCCGTGGAGGGACTTCTGAAAGATATGCTAGTAGAGGAAATCCCGGAGGAGGTGATAATGATATTTCATCCATAATGAAAGTTACAATGCCGAGTTGATGAAAATATACGTATACAATCCAAACATCATTAACCTTCTTCTTGAGCATCTAACGTTGTGCCTTTTGTTTTTAGCATATAACCTTCCATTTCTTTTAGGTCTCTTAATGAGCTCTGATCTGTGGACATGCTCCTAAGCTCATCATCGCTGTCTGAATCTAATATAGCTTTAAGCTATATTTTCAAATTTCTTTTTGAAGAACTTGTCATTAGTTCTTTTAATAATTCGGATAATTCCTTTTTAGAAGAAGCCGAATCTGGTATTTTTTGTGGTTCATGGCTGATTAACCATTTTCTAAAAAAATTGAATCCTTAAAAAATTCAAATTTATCTCACCATTTTATTGAAATTCTTCTTCCTAAATGAGGAAGATTTTCAAACTTTATTTCAAGCTTTTGAAGCGTTCTTGAAATAATAACGTCCCATTTCATAATCCAAGACACTTGATAAAGTGCTGCAAATATCAAATTATGATATTTCGTAGAAGTATTTACTCGAACGAATTCGTCATAAATATTTCTTATCTTTTTTGGTAAAATTATTGGATATAATCCAAAATTTGAAAACCAAATTATAAACCAATTTGGAAAATTTGTGGTGTTTTGAGTTTTAAGCTGTATAAACCAACTATGTTTCCTCTACCTATTTTCATGAGAGAAAGCAAGATCCCAAGCTTTGACATAGTCGAAGTAATTGAAATTTAATTTGTTCCTATAAGGATTTTTTGAATTTATAATTAATTTTGTAGGCTTATATACATCGCATTCCTACTGTTCTGGGGTAATTATTTTAATAATAGAGGCTTTGAGAAAGCCCATTCGCTACCTGTCCTCATGGTTGATTCAAATTGCACAGAACCTGTGTAGGTTAGGATTTTTTGATAGAAATTGAAGTCCTTTGGATAAAGGTATGGGTCGGTAAAGTTTTTCAAATAAAAGGTAACCTCTTCAGCGGACAAATGAATATATTTTTTCTCTACAGGAGATACCCATACAGTTGATATTGGAATGTATGGGTATAAGTATTCTCTTGCAGATACGGATTTTACCGCTAACTCATAAGCATCAGCTCTGAGTTGTTCTTCAACTGGAGTAGTCTTTAAGACCTCTTCTCTTAATTTTTTTTCATCCTTCTGAAATGCCGACTTATAAGTCGTTATAGGGCAAGACAGTGCAGTTTTACTGCTTTCTTCCTTTTCTTTACCTTTATTCATCTTTTCCCTGTAGAAATTCTCGAGTTAAGAAATCTGATAAAAAATTATCAGATCCTTTAATAAGCTCAATATCGAAATCAAATACTGATAAAATTGCTTGCCATCTGTCAAATATTTGTTTTGATGCAATGTTTTTAAGATCCTTTTGTAAAATTTCCTTGGCACACTTACAATCTACCCTTAGCAAAAACTTTTAATTTAATAAATCACTTTCAAATTTTTGTATGCATAATACAATAGCTAATACCTCTTTTTTGACGGTAGAGTAATTAGCTCTAGGTCCCTGTCAAATTCCCGAAGTAAATCTGACTAAAGATTTTTATTGTTAATTCTTTGTTTAAGAATGTCACCGTAACCTTTAGCTGATACATCAGTTTTGACTATTTTAAGTGCATTAAGGTTAGGAATCGCAAGACAAGGAATTTCCTTTATTTTCGCTTTTATTTTTATTACTGCCTTGGTATGTTCTCCAGTCCAAGCAGCTGGATTTTTTCTTAGTCTTTCAAACAATGGTTTAACATCATAAGCTAGGTCTTTGTAAAATTCAGAAACATAGTTTAAGCTTCCTAAAAATCTTTGTAATTGATTTTTATCTTATTTGAAATTTTTCTGCAAATATAATTGCTCTATCAATAGGAAATATTATTCCATCTTTTATAATATGTCCAAGAAATCTAATTTCTGTTTGAAAAAGTTTTTTTCTTTTTAGCTGATATAGCTAATCCATCCTTTTTAGTGATATTTTTAAATTTTTTTAAATGCTTAAAATGTTGGTCAATCGATTCTGAAAATACAAGGACATCATCAATATATACTATGGTAAATGTTGTATAAGCACTATAAATATCATTCATAATTTTTTGAAATTCTGAAGGGACATTTTTTAACCCAAACGACATTACATTCCATTCATAATGTCCGAATGGAACAGTGAATACAGTTTTGTATCTATTTTCTTTAATCTGAATTTGCCAGAATCCAGATTTCATATCAAATTTAAACATTATTTTAGCTGAATAAAGCCATGCTAATAAATCATTTTTATTAGGAATTAGATATCTAATCCATTTTAAAGCCTTGTTTAAAGGTTTATTGTTTATAACCAATCTTGGAACCCCGCGTTCCAATTCTGCCGCATTTTCAACATAAAATGCTGAACAACTCCATGGACTTTTAGATGGTCTGATAAGACATTTCTATAATAATTCTTCAATCTCTTTTCTATAAATTTTTAAATGTCTTTGAGACATAGCTATATGCCTAGCTTTAGTTGGAATTTGACTTTCTTTAAAGTCTGGTTCGTAAGGTAAACCTATTTCATGTTTTTTCCTTTGCCAAAAGGCATTAGGAGTATCTGCACAAATAGTTTTTTCAATATAACTTTGTAGGTCTTTAACTTTTTGTTGTAAACTTGGTTGTAATAATTTTTCTTTTATACTTTTATAATTTCTTGAGATAAAGAGTTTAGAAAATTTTCTTTTCTTTTGATACTTTTTTGCATTATATCAATTTTATGATGCTTTGATTGAGATACAAATTTGAATGTTAATTCTTGGTTGTTAATAGTACTAGCAATTCCTTCTTTTGATATTTTTGTTATAGGATATAACAAATGCAAGAAGGGATTTCCTAGTATAACACTATGAGATAAATTTTTAACCATTATAAATGACATTTCTAAACAAATTCCTTTATTACAAATGGGTTTAATCAGCCATGAACCATAAAAAATACCAGATTCATCTTATCCGAATTATTAAAAGAACTAACGACAAGTTCTTCAAAAAGAAATTTGAAAATATAGCTTAAAACTATAATAGATTCAGACAGTGATGATGAGCTTATGAGCATGTCCACAGATCAGAGCTCATGAAGTGACCTAAAAGAAATGGAAGGTTATATGCTAAAAGCAAAAGGCACAACGTTAGATGTTTCAAGAAGAAGGTTAATGGTGTTTGAATTGTATATGTATATTTTCATCAACTCGGCATTGTAACTTTCATTATGGATGAAATACCATTATCACCTCCTCTGGGATTTCCTTCACTAGCATATCTTTTAGAAGTCCCTTCATATACAAGATAAAACTCAAGGCAAAATATCTAATAGATAGTACTATATATACGATATTATTTAAATGCAGAATGCTCCAGAAGATAAGGTGATGAATGAAAAGAGCGGGCCACCAAAAAATTCTATTGTAAAAGATGCAGACAACCGAAATCATATTATTTCAAAGGCAAAAGCAGAAAAGTCACATCATGACAGCAACAAAGACTTTAATTATAACAAAAAGACAAAGATGTGATGCATTATTTATGCTAGCTATGAAGATAAGATGCATTATTGAATGTATGAAGAAAGCACCTGCCGGTTTATAATCACCTGAGTAACCGGATATCCTACTATATATATGTGTGTATTCTAGGATTGTAAGGAGAAGTTTCTGAGAGAAGTTTTAGATAAAATAAAAGCTTGTAAAATATTTATAATGGCGGAAAGCCACCCTCTGTAATATAATCTGCTGGAATAAAATTTCTTTTTAAATAAAATCTTTCTCTAATATTATTATACCGCAAAAAAGGAGCAAAGGAAGGTCCGAAGGTGTTTGAATAGTACAAAATAATACCTTCTCTCTGGGGCTTTTAAGCCTGAGCAAACCTAACTCCTACAGGGTATGCATTGGAAGGAAGCCCTCGCTGGCAACAAGCAAAGTAGTAAAAATTCCCATTTAGAGTATATTGCTCCGCATGAAGACCGAGCTTTTGTCAGTGAAGTAATGTTGCAAAGGGCTATTGATAAATAGGGTAGGGCCAAACCATATTATATTCATTTATGTGCTTATATTCGCCGTGTTTGGAGACTGATAGGTGAGTTTAGTTTATATTCAAGAAAAGATGGTTTTTTGGTGATGTTTGAGAGAGTCGATGATTGTGATAGGGTGTTAAAAGGTGGTCCTTTTCTTTTTGATTCTAGATTGATTATCATTCAAAAGTGGAAACCGAAGATTCGTTTCTCTTATGAGTTGCTATCAACCTTACCGATATGTGTGTGGTTTGACTTGAGATTGAGTTTCGAGATAATGGTATCATTAGTGCTATTCGAGTGTTTTGGGTGCTCCGATAGACGTGGAACGAGAGGGGATAGCCAAAAAAATAAAATAGGCATACACAATTTTTTAACATAGGAGTCATTATATGATGAACTCAATGGTTCCAAGTTAAATGAAAAAGTTGGGCAAAATTACTACTGAATCCTTGTCTAAAAGGGGGATATGGCGAAATTGGTAGACGCTGTAGACTTGATTGATTGGATTGAGCCTTAGTATGGAAACCTGCTAAGTGAAAACTTCCAAATTCAGAGAAACCTTGAAACTAAAAATGGACAATCCTGAGCCAAATCTTTTTTTTTTTGAAAAACAAGAGTTTTAAAAAGGGAATAAAAAAGATAGGTGCAGAGACTCAATGGAAGCTGTTCTAACGAATGGAGTTGACTACGTTGAGATAAATTATATTGATAATGACCCCTTAACCACATTTTCCATTTATTCATCCTATGCTTGTGTATTTTCTTATGCTTTGGTTTTGAACCAAATATTCCTTGTATTGTACAATAATTCTTTATTATATCTGTAAGAAAAAGATAGATATGATATTGAAGTGCATATTTCAAAGCATATTTGTTAAGTAATTGATTTTGCGAGAATTTGTAAAATATATATGCTTGAGACAAAGACGTTGCTAATACTACAATTAGTATTATAAAAAATATTATAAAACGGCTTTTTTATAGTTGAAATAAAGTTCATTATTTTTTGATTTGTCTTTTCAATTCCTTCTTGATTTGTTTTATCATTATAAATGTATTTAGTTAAAATTTTGTTTGTTGATTTAAAACTTGGAACCTTAATGATACATAGTAATAGATTCATGTATATTTTTTCAATGAAAGACTTTATAAAATAATGTGATTTACGTATTAATCGAATATTTTTTCTTTTAAATATTTTCCTGGTATTACCCATCCACCAGGGGAATTTATATACAAATAAAGATCCTTAGTATCATCTTCTATATTGAGATATACCATGAGACCAACAAGTTGATTTGAGATCTCGCTATCAACTTCTTGGCCTAAAAAAAGTGATATTTCTCGATAAAGTCCGTTGATTAGGACAAAATTATATCCCTTTTGAACCGTACGTGCATCTTTCGATGCACACGGTTCACAAAAATTGCAAAAATAAAGAATTAATGCGTCGATTCCAATCCTATCTCTTTCTTTTTAAGAGATTCCTGCTTTTCTAATGAAGGGTTTTTTTCTTCCATTAAAAAAAAGAAAGAGTTTTTACCCCTTCCCCAAAAAAAAATTTTACCGAACTTATTTTATTAACTTCTCATTGAAGTATTGTTTCGTCGAGATTCAAATCACGATGTCATTCTTTGTTCCTGAATGTGCCCTTTGTAGGGTGCGTAACATGTTTGGTCATTCACAAAATCCTAGTTGTGCTTCCCACCATCCTATTTGGGTTCCCAAAGAGATACAGGCTGCCGGTCCGCCTTGTACGCCTGTTGCATCTCCCCATGCACATGGTGTGCAGGATCATAACGCTCTGTCTCAACCTCCTTCTGCTGCGCTTGCTTCTCAGTGCTCACAAGTTGATATGCATGCCCAGCCTAAGTCATCACACGCTGTGCATGTTTCTGAAACTGCCCAATGCTTCCCTTGCAATTGATTCACAGCCTGAACTGTTAGCTCCTCATCCGCAAACTGCGCCTCTCCAAGCTTATTGTCATGCTGCCGCTGACCCTTGCTATGCTGCTGCATTTAATCTTGGTCAAGCTCAGGTCCTATGTGTCCAGTCTGCAGCAGCACTTCCCTTATTCTTTCCAATGCTCCCCATCATCTCTTGAACCTGCCTATGCACAGTTGTGTGCTCATCAAGTTATTCATGCTGTGCATAATTATGATGTTCAGGCTCAGCATGCCCTTGCTCCCTTTATGCTCGAAAACTCCTCATCTTATGCTCTTGCATCTCAAACTCAGTTCACTGCACCTGTTGCTCAAGCTGCAGTTTATGCTTCCCCTACTCCCGTTGCTCCACAGTGTTCCTGTTAATGCTTGTGCTAATCCTCATGTCGAGCTGTGGGTAACTTTACAGTTCCGGAGCCTCTTTAGGTTGATGTTAGTGAGGCATTGTCCTGATTGTGAGGTTTCGAGTTTTGTAAAATTCTTGTCGGCAAACGGAGGCTCAAAAGATACGGTCGTTTGGGATTTATGTTTCCAAGGGCGCCCGAAGTGGAAGAAAGCATGGATGCTGTGTTTCGAATATCGCCAGACTGGTATCAAATCTGATTACTCCAACGTTTGTTGTGTTCCCTTGGAGTGAAGGTCGGTACTTAGTGTAATCATATTAGTGACCTATCATTGTTCTTTTTTCTTGTTTTTTCTCTTTCCTTTTTTTCCCTTATACTACTTGCTTGGGCCGGAAAGCTCAATTTTTGTGCAGTAATGCTATCCTCTCTTTTTTTTAAAGAAAATAAATAAATAAGATATTTCGAAATTGAAGAAGAAAATTTGGTGGAAAGCCATCAGGTTGGTGATTTATCACCGGTTATTTCACATTTCAAAGTTTGTCACCAGTTTCAAAACTTAACAAGTCAAAAATCCTTCAAAAACGAGAATCAACCGTCTTTACTTTCACCAGTCTGCTGTTTTTCTATATTCTGCTTTGTTCATATTTTCTCACTCTACGAAACTGAGGGAATCATCAATATCTTTTCAACTGATGTTTAACAATTTGTCGCAGTAGAAGGTGATCGAATAAAATATACATAGTACGAACACTGTAGTGGTAATCAGTGTTATCAAGGCGTGCCCCTAGGCGCGTCTAGTCTCAAAAAAGACTCAGGCGCACGATGTGCGCCTTTTTGCAGTTTGAAGCGCTTTTTTGCAAAATTCAAATTTTAGTTTACAAAATAGTTAAATAAAAAATTTAAATAGTTAAATGAATTATAAAATATGGTATAAAATTTAAAATTTAGTAAAATATTTAAATAGTTGAATGAATTATAAAATATGGTTTGAAATTTAATTTGTAGTTCGTAAAATAGTATATCAAACTTGTATAAAAGGCACGCAAAAAGGCCTAAGGCTCAAGGCTTGCGTCTTAACTACTTTGGTGATAATGTGTCGTAACGTCGAGTTGTTCATGGTACAAACACTAGTATATTCAATGTACTCGTGAATCCAAAATTCTCATTTCAATGTTTTCTAAACAAAATAAAACTGAAACCAGATAGAAAACTAAGTTTTAGGTTTAGATGTGGAAGTCCAAACGTCAAATCAATTTCGAACCGTGTACAAATCTTAAGATACAGACATATTGAATCTGTGGTTTACGATTTAAACACCGTTTTGATTTAAAACTTGAACTTTACTATGTGAATCCCGATTTGAAAAACATTGTTTATGTGTGTTATGTGTGCAGATGGTTTTGGAGGCTTTGGTAACAACCAAAGCTTTGGCTGCATGTTCTCTTCTTTTGGTGGAAACAATGCATCTTCAGGCGCTGGAAAGAAAACACCCAGCTCCCTTTTAACGCAAATGAGAAAATGAGGTTCTCTTTTTGATCTTTGGTTGTCTCATGCTGTTGGATCAACACACATGTGCGTGTGTATATGTATGTATTCATGCTGTTGGATTAACACACGTGTGTGTATATGTATGTATGTGTACGTACGAATGTGTGTGTCTACATATATGTATGTATGTATATCTGATTTTAATTAATGGAAATTATTATGTAGTAGGACTAAATGTTTTAGCAGTGTGGATTATCCTAGTATTTTCAACAATTACATCTTCTGAATAGAAAATTTCTCAACTTCCAATTGTTTAACCATCCATTTGTAAATATTTGCGTGTCCATTACATTGTTACTGGGAGCCCGAATGGAGAAGATGCGGAAGGGTGCGGAATACAGTCGGACGGGTGGAATTCAAGGGGGCAAAAATAATACGAACACATCTACACGGCAGTAACACATCGCTTACGATTATGTCATAACACACCGCATTTGGTACACCTTATTGATTTGGACGACTGGCCTTCATCCATCACACCTTTCATCCTTGTAGACCGTGGCCTCCTCGGTGGCCGTCTCACAGTCGGAGGCAATATCTGAGAACCGTTATATGCGCCCCAAAATCTCTTATCACGCACGGGATGAAACTCCGGCTTATAAGCGGCTTTGTAGCTGTCAACGGAGTACCAGCTTGACGCTAAGTCATGATGTGCTCTATTAGCACCACCTGCTTGCGCCGAACAAGCTACCATTACATGAGAGCATGGTATCTTCTGCAGTATCGGAATGTTGCATGTGCACGAGCAGTTGGTGCCGTCGATTATAACTTTGTATTCATCACCAAAGTAGTGAATTACCTGCCATTCAGTTTGACTAAATCGTACTAGTCTGCAGCGACGTGCTTCACTGGCTCATTCTGCTATTTTGGCTTCCCACTTTGGAGTCAAGCGTGTCGCTATTTCATCTGCAATTTGGCGACGTTTGTAGAAATATTCAACTGAGCGATAGAATATTCGTACAACCAAAGCCTTTATAGGTAGCGATCTAGCTCCTTTCAATACGCCGTTAAAACTTTCAGAAGCATTAGTTGTCATTACATGAAAGCGTCATCCATCGTCTTTGCACAAAGCTCAGTTTTCTTCAAAATTACCCAGACTCCGCTCAATCCACTCATGCGCACGTCTACTTGTTGCTTTTATCTCTTCTCTGATTTTCAGGTACTCGACTACTTCAGACGCGCACGCTGCCGAATAAAATAATCCTGTCAAACGCTTATCTCTGAATCCTGCCGTTTGAAAGTTGGCTTTAAGATGTCTTGCAAATAACGATGTTTATGCGGTTGTCGCCATTTTCTGTGTAAAGCTTTTGGAATTCCTTTCATCCTATCAGATATGAAAGTAATACAACGACCACGAACACTATGTATGAATTCTAGCATACAAGAAAAAAACCAACCCCAAGAATCACATGACTCCGATTCAACTACTGCGTATGCCAAAGGATAAAGACAATCATCTGCATCTATCGCGGTTGCAACAAGCAATGTGCCTTTGTATTTACCGTACAAGTGTGTCCCGTCAATACATAACAACGGCCGACAACGTGCAAAACCTGTAATGCAAGACCCAAATGCCCAAAAAGCGCGATCGAACACTCCCACTTCATCATGTGTCACGTGACCTATAGAGCCAGGGTTCGTTCTTTTTATCTCGTCAAAATACTGTGGTAAAGTCGAATACGATTCTGCCCAATCACCATAAATTCTCTCTATTGCTTTGCTTAATGCTCGCCACGCTTTCATGTAACTTATGTTGATGAACAACTGATCGTGCACAAGCACTTGGACTGTACCGGCTGAAATATTCAAATCGGCTTTGACAAAAGACATTATTTTTGTCACAAGAAATTTCGAAGTTGCTTGCTTATGGTTGGAATTAACTATTGGGTTGACACAAGTGTGTTCGCTTGGATACTTCCAAATTTCCCACCATCTCGACTCGGATTTTTTCGAAACTATGGCATGTATTCTCCAAGAACAATTACCTTCAACGGTGCATATAGCGGTATATTGTGTTTTGTTCGACTTTATCGGTTTGTATGACACAACATGCAGAATTGACCATTCCGTTAGTTGTTGAAGAAACTTCTCTTTTGTCTCAAAAACCATTCCAACACTGAAACCAGCTTGAACGCAAGAGGTCGAAAATCGTTCGTCGGAAAATTGAAGATTAGCAACAACAGATCTTGCCAACATTTGAGCGGTGCAAAGATCATCATCCAAAGGCACTTCCATCTCTGCTTCATCACTATCTGCATCATTGTCATCTGCTGCAGGGAAGTCATAGTTCAACGGCTCGTTGTTAACTTGCATTCTTTGTATCCAAGAGTCTTCGTTAACATTCATAGAAGCAACGACCATGCTATCTACATGACGTTCTTCATCCACGGCTGCATTCCCACCAACATCCATATCATTGTCAAAATTTGCATACGGAGAATGGGTGGATGGTCCAACACTCCATTGCGCACCAGAATCAGCTGTCATATACCTAATTGATATAAAGTAGTCAACTAACCGACAATAGAGACCAAATGAGACGAAAAATATAGCCCAATCTGTAAACATACCTTTGACTCATATCATATAGTTCGCATGGATTAGGATACATTGACTGCGATAAATTTGCATTAACATGTCCATCGCTTTCGTCATGTTGAATGTCTTGTTGATGGAAGCTGTTTAAATTACGACATAGCTTCAGAAAAATTATCTACATAATAGTACATCTATCAATTCATCAAATTTTTTTTACCTTGCACTCGTATTAGCATCCCTAGGCGGGTTGCAATAAATGTTGCTTTGTTGCGTAAATGACTGCGCGTCTTCGTACGGCATAAATCCGTACTGCATTGCTGGAGGACGGTGTATTCCATCGTTTGAAAAAGGATTGCTATAGCTAGGAGATACGTAATCAGTAGATGGATCCGCAGTCTCCAACATCTGTGTATAATATCCAATTCCACTACTCACAACGGGAGATGACACCTGATGTTCTTGTTGTTGCTTTGCTACTTGCCCTACATATAACTCAATAGATTTTGCAACAGCAGAAAACATTACTTCTACATCGTCATCGTCCGCTAATGCTATTGCTTTAGAACCCGAGTCCGTAGGCCAGTTAACCACCAGCTCAAGTTCAAATTCTTCTTTATTAATCTTCGTCGTTTTGTACACAGCTTCTTTTAATTCCATCAAATTACAACCTTTTCGCACTCTTCCTGGTTTACAAATTCCACCAACATATTTACCGTTTCTTTGATCATGGACAAGTAGTTCGCCGTCGTAGTAGCAAAGCGTAGGCATCATATTTCTCGCCATTTTACAGATCAATATACAATTCGTTCAGTATGTACACATTAAACCAACTTTTTACCTTAACATAACCATTTACTAAGTTCATCAAAATACAGAAATTAGACAAAAAACTAGGGTTTGGTGAATTTACCTTCAACTAGTTGAAATTTGCTAAGCAACATGAACTCGATCTATAGATTTACCACCGAACAAAAGTTTTAAAGAGCATGAAATTTGATTTCAGAACACATCTGCCATTACAGAATTTTGCTTAGGTTTTGAGAAAAAGGTGAAAATGAGAGAGAAAGGTAGGCTGTGTGTGGATATACCCTCCGGGCGATTTTTCAAAAGTCGCACGTTGGCGATTTTTCAAAAAGCACCAACGTTATAGACCAGTTAAACAAAAACTGGTCTATATTTGTAATTACTTCTAGAAGTGGTCTATTCACGTTATATCTTTATAAAACTAGGCCAATATGGTAAAAAATCCTAATATATATAATTAATTTACTCGTAACATCATTAATAAAATAATTACACACTATATACATTATTAATAAAATAATTAATCATCTTTAAACAACTTAAATAATTGATATACTTTTAAACACCATTAATTAAGATAATTAACAAACTTTAAACATTATTCAAATGGAGGCTTAACGACTACAATGATACTAAGACAAGTTACCATTTATTTCAGTTTAACTTTCCAAGTCACATAACAGGTATTATCAATATTTTAAATATTACCAAATCTAAAAATAATTACACTACAATGTTGTACTCAACTATACGAGTCCATAAGAAAGTTATCACAATTTAAACAAACACCCATTTATATATATATAAATTTATTCCTCACCCCAAGCTTCACGGCCTACGCAAGAACACCCAGACTCGAAGCTCCAAACGCCTGCAAATCCACTCCCCCCCTTGCGCAATTGACCATATTAACTAAGACCTTTTTGCAAAATGGCTTGTAATGAATAATAGCAATCCATTATTTTATTATCCAAAGACCAAATGCCTGCTACTTCCCAAATCTTTTCCATTTCTCTCCTGCACACGTGATTGTAATGCCCCAGAAATTCATGGAATCTTATTTTAGTTGAATTTTGAAAATATCTGAATTTATTTGTATAAGAATATATGGAATTAATTGTGTGCAAGTATGTGTGCATGTGTGCACGTGCACACTGATATGGCACAAGGAAGAACTCCAGATTTCTTGAATTTAAAACAAGGATTAAAAAGCATTACAAACATGATTTTGTGATATGGATATTTGATTTCTGGAATTATATGGATCATCCCAGAAAATAAGAAAAGTAAGTTTTATTTTAAATCAGTAAATAGATTTTATTTAAAACCCAGGAAAAAATATATATATATATGTTATAAGGATTTGAAAACCTATATACATATAGGTGCATATGTTTCTGAAATTAAAGAGGAATTAAATAAGCCTAGATAAGATATGTATACAAATATACATTTGTAAGTACTGAAAAGTATATATATATATATAAGCAAGTGAAACTATAACATTAAAATGACATGAAATGTAATACAAGTCAATATGCTTGTGTAGGCAAAAATAGCAAAGGGGATTCTCAGGAATAATTAAAATATAAAATAGGGTAGTCACACTTTTAACATGACTAGGTGAGTTGCCATTTTCTGAAAAAGTAAAGAAAAGAAAATGCAGCCTTTAATTGGTAATATGATCGGGGGTAATTAGGGATAAAAATGAGAAAATGCAAACACACAATGCATGATGCTAGCCAGGACAGAAATGGAATTTTGTCTTGAGAAAAACCCTAGTAAAAATATGTTTATAAATAAGTAGTTATGGCCAGAGAAATTGTTTTACCCGAGCTACTTATAATAGGAAAAGAAGAAAACATTTTAAAGGAAGAGAAAATACACTCAGGTATTTTCTGGATTTATAAGAAGAAATATTCAAGTGAGTAATCTCACTAAACCCATGGCATTAAGTCCTGTTATGAGGCAGCCAGACTTATGTTATTTTTCTACATGTTTTTGATTCCATTACTATGGTTTTAATGGATGCTTCAATGGATGCTTTAATGGGTGTTTCTGGATGTTTTGATTGCTTTGATGTTTGAGTGTTTTGCTCTGTTTGGTTACACCCAGAAAGGCAAAAGTATGAAATCATGAAAGTAAATAGAGAATACTTGTAACTGGTTTAGATATGACATGGAAAACATAGAAACCAAAATGTATATGAGTTGCATTACACTTGTGTAAGTGCTGAGGCTCAAATGAAAGATTCAAGGTTGCAATGGAAATATCCAAAAGTGCTGAACCCTTGATCAAATAGAAAATCCATGAGCCAGAAATCTTGTTTAAGCTAGATCTTGAATTTAGTTCAAACATGGTTGCTTATGAAACAATAATAACCCACATGCCTAGTCTTTATTCCCAGTTGTAAATATTCTTGTATTTTCTTTAAGCCAAAATACTTGAAAATATGATTTTCCCTGGACATAAATGTTAGATTGTTCTTGAGTTATGCTTGTAAACTCTATGTAATGTTTCATGTATACTGGGATTTAGTCACCTAGCTATCTCACGATAGGATTAAACATGAACACTTAGTAAATAAACTAAGGATTGTGAGCCAAGAAGACTGCTGGAATGCTTGTCATATTTGAAGTATGCAAGTTGGCACATGGTTTGTTTAAGCCCTGAGATCTTTGTGCAATATTGTGAATTATTTTATTGCAATGTGTCCCCGTGATTCCTTTATGGCAGATGAGGCTAGGAATTAATTTGGTAAATGCAACCTTAAATTGATGAAGTAGGAACTTGAGTTATTCCTAAGATGGTTGGACTGGAGCTATGATAGTTCCTGAAGTATTTCCATTTGAAATATATGTTTGCATGGTTGAATGTGTGTACATGATTAGTCTTAAATACTGATCATATATGCACAAGTATATCATAAACAAGTCAGGCAAATTGTTCAAAGAAGATATGCCCACTTGTACAAAATATTTATGTCTCACTCATTTACTTAATATCATGGAGTCTTTGATATTGCTCATACCAGATCTTGTATCTGACCCTTGTTTGCTTATGGCATCTGGGGTGTCTCATCTAAAATGGGGCAGCCTCTAATGTTCTTTCAGGGAATGCTGGATCTAAATAGGAAGCTGCTGTGGCTAATGAGAGTGATTATATAAGCATGCTAAATTAGAATTGAATAAGAACTTAGAATGAAATATTTGCATGTAATCTGGGGAGTTTTTATAGTTCTGTTTTGGTTGTTATGTAATGGTCTTAAAAGTTTGGATTTATTGGTTGTTCTAAATGAATCTTGTGATGTACTAAGTTTGGGATTAATCTAAAGACTTGGTTGAATTTTTGCAAGAAAATATATATTTGAGTATTGTGGTGAAAATCTGTAAATGATATATGCCTGTATTTGAGAAATGGATATGTATATGTACATATATTGTATTAGTTAATTTCAAGTTACTTAAAACCTTAAGTTTGAAGGTTAAAAATCTGAGCTTAGCTATAAAAACCTGGAATTATTCTTGTGGATATTTTTAAGTTCATATAAATTAGATATGCATAGGATTTACTGACTTGTTACAAATATTCAAAAGTATATAGTAATTAACTTTAGTCAGAACTGCTAGAATCCAAATCAAGCAGGATACTCTTGTTTAACAAAAATATATATACTCTGAATTTAAACAAGAGAAACACGTACATCCTCATATGTATGTGTATATTACTAGGGATGCACTGATATATTTATATTGGTAATAAGTTTTGAATCCTGGTTGAATTGTTTGAAAGAAAAAAAAATGACTCTGATAGTTCAAAGGAAGTTAAAATCAAACTTAAAAGTGCAAATGAATGTAGGTGGACATCCAGACACACATAAATTGAATGTGCATATGCATGTACCTAGAGATCAAATTTAGACGTCAGTCATAATAATTTAGACGTCTGAGATTAAACTTAGACGTCAGTCATAATAATTTAGACTTCTGAGGTTAAATGTAGACGTCTGTCACAAAAATTTAGATGTCTGAATTTAGTTCAAAATGTCTTTTTCTCTCTGTTTCAATTTTAGATCTCTGAGCCGTCTGTCATAATTAGTTAGACGTCTGGGATTAAGTTTAGACGCCTGTCATAAGAATTTAGACGTCTGAACTGCTGATTTTGCCTAATTTGCCTACTTAGAAAAGAAATAAGTGGCTATGTCAATAGCTTGTATGGCATTTTGAATTCTATTTGATTTAAATTCCCTTTGATGAAGTAAAAAAAAAATCCTTATGAAATTAAGGTAGAAAGAGGAGGGTCATTTCAGTGATTCTTCCACTCCTCCCATACTCATGCAATAGAACATATTAATATGGACTTTATTGCAAATCCTTGAAATGAACAGTGCTTCTTTTCATTCTTGCTTTACTTTGCAACGCAAGCTCCCAAAAGCTCACATGCCGCCTCGTTCATCTCCTCCTCTCCATCGCTTCCGCCCCCTTGGACCATGCCGCCGCCATCATCAGGACCCCACCTCCACCTCGCCACTGCACTTCTCCTTCCTCTCTCATGCACGGCCTAACTTCCCACGGCCATAGCACTTCCCACACCCACACATACACACACTGCCAAACTCACCTAAAAACACATACACGCACCCAGATACACACACGAATATACACTGCAAACCCTCGAATATATGTATGTTCATTTTCAAGCTCTGTCTTCAAACATGTAAATGAAACGGCGCTGCCGTGTGTGTGTGTGTGTATATATATATATATATATATATATATAAATAAAGCTAATACTAATAGCTAAGAACCATGTAATGTCCAGTTAATAGCAAGGCATGCAAGGCACAATTTATAATACAGTTAATAGCAAAGCCTACAAGGACAAGCAATAAACGCCTAAACAAAAAATGGGCAAAGAGGACAAAATGCTTTGTGTGTATAATTGAGTGTAAATTAAAGTGTTATATTTTTTTCCTAATGCATTTGGCTTCTTTTCTATTTGTTGGAGTTGTGAAACTTCTAATAAAAATCATTCAAGCTAACATAATATTTTTTCACAATGTTATTCTTACCCAAAATAATTTTTTTTAACTAAAATACCACCTTTCGATTTTAAGTAATTTAAAATAATTTTTTTATTCCTTAAAACAATTCCAAGATATCATAAATATTATTTATTTTGTCAGAATAATTTTTCAAACAACTTTTAGGATTTTTAAAACACAATTCAAATTTCAAATTTAAATTTTAAATCAATACTTTTGTTTTATTATCAAAGTGATTTAATGGCAGCTCCCCTCGTGATTTAATGGAAGCTCCCCTCAATCGCCTATTCGCATCTTTCGTTCTGACCACCTTCTATGCTCTCTCATCCTGCTCCTCCATCCATCTTGTGTCTCTCCGTTCTGCCTAACCTCCCCATGCCAAAGAAGAAAAGGCTCAAGTCTATTATTGTGAATCTCCAGGATTCAAATCTGGAACGTTCTGACTCTCTGACCAGGTTAGATTGTCGTTTCTCTGCTTCGCAAGCTCGCGGGTCTTCATCCCTCTGTTTAAGTGCTGGTGCCTCTTCGCCTGTTTCTATTTCGGCTTCGGCATCAGTTTTGTGTTATGGCCCAATTAGGTAGAACTCAACCTCAAAAGCTAGCTTGTAAGGGGAGGGTGCCTAATGTGTTATATATGCATCACATATCCCATACTAGGCGATGTAGGACATTACATTTTCCACCACTCTTCGAAAGTCCGACGTCCACGTCGGCCCACTCTATTCCCTTTTTGCCTGATTCGATGGTATCCCTTTTCCCTTTGGACGGCTTCACTCACCTATCAGTTCAAGCATATAGGTCGTCCCTCTCGTGACTCGAACTTTCGTTTAGTGGTGACCTGCTCTGATACCACTTGTTACGGCCCAATTAGGTAGAACTCACCCCCAAAAGCTAGCTTGTAAGAGGAGGGTGCCTAATGAGTTATATATGCATCACCTATCCCATACTAGGCGATGTGGGACATTACATTCCACCACTCTTCGAAAGTCCGACGTCCACGTCGCCCACTCTATTCCCCTATTGACTGATTCGATGGTAGCCCTTTTTCCTTTAGACGGCTTCACTCACCTATCAGTTCAAGCCTATAGGTCGCCCCTCTCGTGACTCGAACTTTCGTTTAGTGGTGACCTGCTCTGATACCACTTGTTATGGTCCAATTAGGTAGAACTCACCCCCAAAAGCTAGCTTGTATGAGGAGGGTGCCTAATGGGTTATATATGCATCACCTATCCCATACTAGGCGATGTGGGACATTACATTCATTTTGCCTATGTGTTCACCTAGCCTAATCGCCAATTCTCGGTGTCCATCTACCAGTGCAAATTCGCGGTCAATTGGAAATGCTCCAGTCACTTTTGTAAATCCTATGTCAGCTTTATTTTCGGACATTGTCATTAGTCCCCGAACTGTTAGTTTCGATCCCTCTATCCTTGTTGAGCACAACTTATCCAACTAACTTAAATCTGCTTCGCCTGATACTCGTTGGACTGATATGAATGTCGGGTTAAATCATGGTGTTGATTCGTCTGAAATTGGTGGATGCGATAATGCTTTTGGGGCTGGTATTTCTTCAAATCATGTGCGCCCTCTTCCTATTTGTGAAAATGCCGAAACAACAATCCCCTCTCCTGCATTTATGGAACAACAAGATAGTCAAATTCCTGTGAATGAGAACTGTTTGCAAGAAGATCGAGGTAATGCCAATTCCTATATTTCACTGCAAATTCCAGCAGCAAGTGCTACTTGTTCATCAAAGTCCACATGGTCATCTTTATTTAAATCCTTGCCTAGAAATGCGTGTTCTTTCTCTCCTAGAACCTTTGACACGGTTGTGATTGACGGTGTTAGTATTCCGCCGGCTGAGGTTATCCAAGAAGGCGTAGATCATTGGTCTGATTATTTGGTTGGTTTCTTCTTGGATTCCTCTGCTCCTTACCAGGAAGTTCGCGAACAATGCAAGCGAGTTTGGAAGTTGAAAGGTAGTCTTCGTGTTCAATTTTTCAGTACTATGTTTTATTTCAAATTCGCAAATAAGGATGACAAGCTTAAAGCGCTTGAGACAAGTCCACTTATCATAGGTGGGAAACCGTTTATTGTTGCACCATGGAGTATTGATGTGGACAAAGCTAGGAAGCAGTTTCTTTCTATTCATGTTTGGGCCACCTTTACTCAAATTCCTTCTTCTCTACAACCTTTATTAGGCTTAAATTGGTTTGCCAGTCTCATTGGTGAACTTAAGTGTTTTGATTCAAATACTATAGCCCAGAAGTCACTGCACTATGCTAGAGCATTAATTGAGATAACCCCATCCAAGCCATTGTCGTCGAAGCTTAAAGTTAGAATTGCAGATGGTCATGATGTGGAAGTAGACGTACAATATAAATGGAAACCTGATATTTGCTCTTCATGTCGGTCTTTTGGTCATTCTACTAACACGTGCTCGATTGGACCCTCTACCCAGCCTCTCCCTGCAAAGATTCCGCTCCAACGTCCGGTTTTGAAATGGGTTCCTAAGGCTAAGATTCTATCGCCGCCATCCTCTGCTCCTGTTATTCCTATTGAGTTGGATGTTCCGGTCACTTTAGGGGTCCCTTCCCCTATCGTGGAGGAAATTTCTTGGTGCCAGGAAGAGAATGCTTGGATTCATAATGATTCAGAAATGCGATATGATCCGAAGATGGATAGTTATCATATGTGGGTAGGAGAGAATGGGGAATCTAGGCGCCTATTTTATCATGTGGACGGTGAAGGTTTGACTCTGACAAAGGGAGGTAATTTTGGTCTGTGCAATTGTCAATTGTTTCTGGATGCATCTTGGGATCAGCGTTATCTTTATTCCACCCTCTCACGGTTATATGTTCCTAATCTTGCGACCCTATTTCCTAGGTTTCTGCACAGTCATGGGCTTGCTACTGATGCTGTTGTCAGTAAAATCCAGGGGGATTAGTTGTCCTTGTTTAGTAGTCTAGACATGTCTGTTTAGCTCCTGTATTTTCCTTGTTTTTTGTACTAGCTGATCCGGAGCCTATTCCGGTCACCTGTTCTTTTAAAAGTTTGGGTAATAAATGTGGACGGCACAAGTTAAATGCCGGGTAGGTTTTCTAAAAAAATATATTTCCAAATCCATTTTAATATATTAATTTTATTTACCTCTATAGTGGGATGTTATAGATTCCCCTCCTTAAAGAAATTACATCCTCCCAATTTACTGGAGAATATTGTATTCGATTTAACTAATAACATTAACTATAAAATGTAATATACATATCATTATTTGCTACGCTTTCGCTGCGTCATTCCGATAAAATATAATATAATATATTACTTATTCGAATTTATTTCATCTATACAACTATATATAACAAAAATAAACGCTTTATTTCATTCAAATGTATCACATAATATTATAGACGTAACGATCAATATAAGTATAGCTTTCAATAGTTCTTTTGAAAATTTTATTAAATTTCAAAGCGTATAAAATTTTCAAAATTTCTTTTTTAAGTGTCGAAAATTTTCGAAAGAGTCTCTTTGTATGGAGAGACTTTTAAACAATTACAATTTGTGAAATAGATATACATCGACCAGAACATGATTGAAAATAATATATATATCTAAATTTGTCACACGGCATGTAATTCATAATATATATAACCCTTTAAGTAGAAACATACATTGTTTTTGGCGTTTTAAAGCGAGTTCGCTTAATTTATATGCAACTACGCATCAAAATTAATCCAAATAGTCTTTATATAACTGTACTTAACTCAAATAAAAATATAAGCCTCTTGTAGGTAGAGAGTTCGATAATATGGCATTTATTCAATTTTTTTTTCAAAGAAAAACAATGTATAATTAAGAGGAGAAAAAACGCCTTTCTCCGAGAGCTCACAAGCTGATAAGAAACAAAGAAGGACGAAAGCCTCCCAAAAATAAAAACCGCAAAACAACAGCGGAAAAGAAAAAACCATAAATACTGGAGATAATACCACAGCAGCCAGAAACAAAACCACCCGAAGATAGTGGAGGAGAAGAGACAATCGATCCACCAACGTTCACAAACCCGCCTTGACCCAAAGAAAAGGCCAGACCATCAAGCCAAACCATAAAGAGAGCAATCTATAAGGCGCAAATCCAGCAAATCCAAGGAAAGCTCACTCCTAGACAGGGAGCTAGCGGCGACGTAGATAAGATGCCCAAATTGGTCGCAATGAAGAAACCGAGAGGGGTTGGTGGCAAACAGAGCAACAAAGACGCCACCATCGTAAATCCAGCAGCATAAATATAGAGCAAGACCATCCGAAGCAGCCAAACTACCACAATAAAAACCACCAAAGAACCAGCAAAGAAATGAAAGCCGGCCCCCGAAACTAGGCAACCAAATCACAGACCGGGCCAATGAAGAAGCCAAAGAAACCTGAATCTGGAAAACTAACAACCACATCAAACACAAAGGGGGGAGGGGAAGTGAGCGTTGGGTGAAGGCCAACGCTCGCTCGCGATGATCAACCTATTCCCAGTCTAGCGTGAGACAAAGCACACGAAATAGAGAGAAGACCGACTAGATGCTCCGCACGGGAGTTCAAACGACCCCTGAAAGGTCTACCACGGAAAGCAAGGAAGACGTCGTTCCTCACACACCGAATAATAGATGGAGGGTCCATACGAGAATTTTCGAAGGTTGTCTTGTTCTGCGCGCACCAGAGGTGCCAGCAGATGAGGCAGGGAATCAAGCGGAATACGATTGCACGAAGAGACTTACCAGCATTCCCAGACCACTAGGAGTTACGGAGATCAGAAGGCGAGCTGGCCAACCGACGAATACCAAGAAGGTTTCCGAAGTAATTCCAGCACGATCTGGCCGAAAATCCACCAAAGAACAAATGATTCAGGGATCCTGATTCCCCATTGCCGCAGCATCCAAGGTTTTAAATCTCGCTCATCTCGGCCGAGATCTCGGCCGAGATCTCGTTTTCAAGCCTGGGCGATTCGAAACAACTAATTTCGTTTGAATCTCGTCTGACCCAAATCTCGGACGAGATTTCAGTATCTCGTCCGGTATCTCGGACGAGATTTAACAGCGAGATATCGGCCGAATTTTTGAATTTTGGAAAAAATCAACTCTTTTTCCGTATTGGGCTAGCTCATCCTTTACCTTAATTTAAGCCTTCTTAATTGTACTTTTTTTAACCCTTATTTCTTATATAAATCTCATTTAATCTTCGTCTCTTATTTTATGGCAGTGACGAGTGTAAGAAGATGATAAAATCTTACATCGATTATGGTAAGTATTTCACTTTATAATTTTCATTTAGGTTTCTGATCCAAATTAATTTACATCCAATTTCATTTTTCTTTTTTCGAAACTTTCTTGAGTTTTTTTCCTAACCCTATTTTTTTGCGGCTATAAATTTTGGGCTTCACTTATTTAACTTTATGTTCTAAATGGATTCCCAATTTGATTTCATTTAGTCTTTGCTGCTATAATTTTTTTCCTCAAGGCTTATTTTTAAGCAATAAAGGAATTCTCTTTGATCTATTAATTTCATTTGATGATTACATGTTCATTCGTACATCATTTTTTGCTTTTCTTATAATATTACTAAATGTTTGAAATTGTTTGTACTATGTATGCTATTTTCTATGTTTGTTTGAAATATCTATGCTATTAGTTGCTTAATGAGATTTTGTTTGCTAATAATTAAATACTATAATCAGACATAGAATATCTTAATTCTACTTGTAGACTTTTGTATTTGAAGTTATAAAATTAAGATTTCCCTTGTAGCACTATAAATCATAAAAGGTAGAAATGAGACGTTATATTGTGTAGGAAAGTTAAGTGAATGATCAAACAAAGTAAAGGTGCATATGTTATGGTTTGTTTCTTGTCTACTTTATCTCATATGATATTATATTGAACATTATTCATTAAATCTAGTTATTTGTTTATTTTACATGATACAAGTGATATTTTTCCATACTAAATTACTAATGATAAGCGTGTGATATATTCAAGGTAAGTGCATAGTGTTTTCCTTAAGGTAGTGACTAGTATTATAAATTTAGGTGTATGAAAACTAATTTTCGACATGACATATACTCCGAGATAACCCCGAAATGAATTTTAGAAACCGAGACGTAAATCCGAGATGGACGACCGAGATGCACTCATCTCGTTCGAGATCTCACCCGATACGAGATAAGCTATCTAAATTATTCGAGACGAAACGTGACCGAAATCCGAGATTTAAAACCTTGGCAGCATCTACAACGAGAAACGAATGGGATGCCGATTTTTTGGAGGTTCTCGTCAAGTGGCAATCCATCATGGAGAATCCGCCACATCAAAATAGAGACCTTGGGGGGAATACGAGAGTCCCAGATGAAAGAAAAAACCGGACGAATGGGGTCTTGGATTCTAATCGAAGACCAAGCTTTCAGAATGGAAAAAGAAGAGCCATCCCATCCTGAAGATCCACCATGAGTGTCGGAAAACGGCTTCACTGACTGCATGTGCTTCCAGGTCTCACTAGCATAAGATGGAGAACCTGTGAAGTTAGAGCCCGCAAGTCTGCAGTATTTCGCATGGAGGAAAGTAGCCCATAAGGAGTTGTTAGCGCCAAATCTGTGCCATAATTTACAGGCAAAAGCTGCACAAAGGTCCTTCGGATTGCGCAGACCCAGACCGCCTTCAATTTTGGGTCGACAGACCACGTCCCACGACACCCAATGGTGCCGACGGACACTGTCATTGTTGCCCCAGAAGAAAGATGAGGCCAAAGACCGATAAGACCGAAAGAAAGAAGAAGTAGGGGTCATAGCCGCGAAAACATGAGTTCCCATCGAGTCTAAAACGGATTTGATAAAAACAAGTCTACCAGCCTGAGAAATAAGAGAAGCATTCCAACGTAAGATCTTACCCCTCACTTTATCAGTCAAGGGGTCGAATATAGCATTAAGCTTTCTACCGCGATACAGGACAACACCCAAGTAAGGAAGAGGAAGGGTGGCTTCCTTGAAGCCAGAGACAGACTCGATCCAGATAGCACGAGAGGGAGGCAAATCTTTCGCATGGACGAAACAGCTTTTGGCAGGGTTAACTAGCTGGCCCGAGGATCGCTCATATTGATGAAGAAATCTGAGTAGCCGTCGGACAGAGGAGACGCTGCCATTAGAGAAAATGACAACGTCATCTGCGAAGGACAAGGAAGAGACTAGGGGGCAACCCCTCAGTATCCCCAATCGCTGAATCTGGCCGAAGATAGTTAAGGATTGGAGACCGCGAACGAAAGCCTCTGCCGCGATCACAAAAAGAGATGGCGATAGTGGGTCTCCCTGACGCAAGCCCCTTCCTGCCTTAAAATAACCATTAGCTGATCCATTAAAGAGCACAGAGAACCAGCAGTTGGAGATGAGCCTCCACACCAAGTCAATAAGGGGTTCTGGGAAACCGAAAGCCCTTAAGACCTTGATGATGAAAAACCAGGACATGCGATCATAGGCCTTAGCCATGTCCAGTTTGAAGACAACATTAGAACCCCTGATCTTCCGGTCGATCTGGGATATAAGTTCCTGAGTGAGCAGAACGTTATCAGTAATCAAACGCCCCTTTACAAATCCCGCTTGAGAAGGAGAGATAATGCGCTCAAGGAAGGGAGCCAAACGAGTGGACATGATTTTAGAAATCACTTTATTCGAAAAGTTGCAAAGACTGATTGGCCGGAAATCCACACACGACCTAGGGTTCTCGCATTTTGGAATAAGGACAAGGTTAGTGGATGTCCATCCAGAAGGAAGGGATCCCCCAGAAAAAAGGATTGAACAGCAAGACAAAAATCCTCCTGTATAATAGACCAGGCACTCCTGAAAAAAACACCGTTGAAACCATCCGGACCACTGGCACTGTCCTTGCTCAGAGCAAAGACAGAAGCACGTATCTCCTCAGTGGTAGGGAGATCCGCGATAACGTCACTTTCCGGAGAAAGAACAACACGAGGAATGAAGGCCAGCAGAGCCGGGTCAGATTCCGAGATCGAAGGAGAGCCCAGAAATGATTGAAAATGGGACAGGATGGTCTCTTTAACATCTTCAGGCGAAGAGGCCGTAGATAGATCCTGTCGCAAAATCTCACGGATCGTGAGGAGGTTATTCTTCTTACGAATAGTGGAATGAAAGAATTTAGAGTTTGTATCACCGACTACTACCCACTTGATCCTAGCCTTTTGACGAAGGTAGTCATTCTCGATACGAAGTTCCGAGGAGAAAAAGGTTTGAGCAAGAGCCCAAGCCTCCTTGTTAGCCACGTTAGGATCCTCGTCTAGCAAGGATTCGGCTGCAATTAGAGACTCTTCGGCCAAGCGAACGCGATCGAAAATGTTCTTAAAGACCTGTAAGTTCCAAACCTTAAGGCAAGCTTTAAGACGCTTAAGTTTTCGACCGAACATCGCACAGGGAGAAGCGACAATAGGAACACTCCAAGAATTAGCAACAACTTGAAGAAAAGAATGGTGAGATATCCATATGCTCTGGAAATGAAAGGAAGATGGCCCCGTTAAAGAGCGGGGAGAGCAGCGAACAACCATGGGAGCATGGTCAGAGAAAGACCGATGGAGATGCGCGATCGAAAAGGAAAAAGGGAGACGAAACCACTCCTCCGACCCGAAAACACGATCAAGTCGGGAAAGGATACGGTTCGGTCCCTCTTGGTTGTTGGACCAGGTGAAAGCAGACCCAACAAAGGGAAGCTCAGACAGACCAGAGCTGACAATGAACGAGTTGAAATCCGCCATCGTTACACGGTTGATGGCGGCTCCTCCCCGTTTTTCCGCTTGGCAGGCGACGATATTAAAGTCGCCGCCTATTACTGAAGAAGTGAAACCCAGCGAGTCGAGCCCTAAAATGTCAGACCAGAGAGCTAATCTCTCCATACGATCACATTTGGCATAAACCGCCGAGAAAAGAAAGGGAGAGCTAAACGAAGGTGACGAGCAGACCAATGAAAAAAGCTGATAGGAATCAAAAGCGGCCCGGACCGATATGGATTTGGACCATAGGATCCAAATCTTCCCTGAGATGTTGGCAGAGCCACCGCCAAATCCTAAGGATAAGACGATGCTGGAAATGCCTTCCGGACCCAGAAAGGGTTCCAGGAGAGCGACCAAGCCAACAGAGTGCTTCTTGACAATGCGTTTAAGCCTAGCCAAGGACGCATCATTGCCAATACCACGGACATTCCAGAAAGGCAAATTCGCCATTAAAAGCGAGAACAGGACACCAAAACAAGAGGACTCAGACGAGGTAAAGCGAGTACCGAGTAGATCGGTCGATATGCTCGGACGCCGCTATAGAGCGTGTGCGAATGGTGCGGGGGGTAGCCTGGACTCTACGCGATCGGCGCTGAGACGCCCTGGGGATAGAGTCGGAATGCTGGGGAAGTGTCACCGAAGACACTTCAAGACCCGGACCCAACGCAGAAGGCAACGAGGCACCAAGCAGCGTAGTCGAATGCGAAGAATTCCTAGCTAGGTAGTCGAGACGCTCATTAAGGAGCGCAATCTCTGCCTTACTCATAAGAAGAATAGATATGGACAGAGAACAAGAAGAAGTGGGAAGGGAGCAAGCTGAGGAGCAATAGTAGGAAGAGGAACCCACCAAGTCCGAAAGAACCGAATGCTCCTGGGGAAACCGACAATAAGAGGGAAGGCGAATCAGTCGCATACCAATCTTTTGTAGAAACCAATCAGATAAAAGAGAAGCAGAATAACTGAAAAAATCGAAATGGCATGAGCAATGCAACACCGACAAGGATGACTCAACCGATAAGGGGGAATAAGAGGAAGGCGAAACGACGGATAAGGAAGAGGACGAAAGAGCAGAGACAGAACGGAGCAGTGTAAGGGCGCTAACAGAATGCGGCCCATATTGCTGTAGGAGTCTTACCAATGCCGGACTGTCACTAATAAAACAGCCCCGCGTAGCAGGTAAGAGTCGCAAGGCGGACCAATCAGAGGGGAAGGAAGAGCATAAAAGCTGGCTAAATCTCAGTCTGTCCGTATAGTGGTCAAGAATGGCCACTATACGAACAGGGCGAGAAGAACGCCCGAACCAACAGCTCCAGTCCCTCAGAATCCTCCGAATAGACCAATCGAAACCAGTCAAAGGAAGTCTACACCAGAAAGACAAAGTCGCTGACGACATAGGTTCGGCCTCGTCAAGACTCAACAAAGAAAACCAACAACGATCAGCCAGCATATCAACCCAGACAAAAATCCTGGGATGAACACCACCTAACCGACAGACAAAAGCCCACAAAAACATCTGAGGCCGGTTATGCTGAAACAGATAGAGAGACGACTAGGACCCGATGATCGAATAAAAACCAATAGGCAACAAAGGACCTGACACACTCCCGGTCTCAGTAGAGACGGTAGTGTCAGGGAGCTCACACGTATGTGTGACAAGGCTCAGGCAACAGTGGCATACCATAAAAACCGACAACCAAAAAACAGCAGGCATCCCACAATTATCAACAGAAATGAAACAATATAAAGAGATGCTCACCTGCCTACAAAGAGCACTACAAACCTGCAAGGGCGGAGACATAGTCAGCAACAGCGGCGAACAAGTCATAGAGGATAAAACCACTACATCGTTCGCCAAAGGAGATGGCGAAAAACGCGACTCCAAAGAATCGGTCATGGGCAGATCAGAGCCAACGCCAACCACAACATCCACTGGCCGGACTGCTCATCCACTGGCATTTATTCAATTAAAGAACATATATATGCAACTTTCCGATAGAATTTTAGTGCTCAATAACACAAAATCATGTAATGGTTTCAAAAGTTGAGTTGTTTCATAACTTATTAGCTTTCTAAAACAATTTTTGGATTGTTAAAATATGGAATTCAACTTGAGTTAGGGGCATTTTAATAAACTTTGCAAATTCTGAAATATTGTTTGAGAATGCAGGCCTACTTTACAAATCCGCAGTTTTCGTCCAGAAAACTTCAAAAAATTTCAAAACAAATTTTTTTCCTTATTATTGTAGCTTTCCAACAAGTACAAGATTGTCGAAATCGGATGAAGAGTTTGAAAGTTATGGACAAAATAATAAGACACTGTAATTCTGAAGATAAATACGCATGCTAGAATTTTAATTCAAATTCAAACCGACTTTAACACTAAAAGATTTCAAAATTTTGAAAAACGATCACAAAAATTGTTCCATTTTAAACTATCTTTCAAATGAAAAAAATAATCATCCTAATCGGACAGCAAAACAAAAGATTATAACCAAATTCGTACAGCAGTTTTGAAATGTAAAACTTCTAAACTTTATCATTTTTCAACTCATGTTTGTTTGTTAATAAAGCACATAATTATTCTAAACGATAATTAATTTTGACTCTAAAAAAATTACATAATATTCGTATAAATTGCCGATATCTTTGTATCTTAATTTCTTCTTTATATTCGTGTCATTGCACATAATTTTTGTTTTATATTCCTGAGGAAGTATTGCTTTCTGTGTAAAACGAAAATATATTGAATTTCCGATAAGAAAATGGAAATTTTGCTTAGAAAATGGAAATTTTCAGTACTACAATGATTAAAACAAAAATTACAAAGCATAATATAGCTATCCACAATTATACATACTGGAATCAAAGGATATGCGTAGTTTAATATGTCATCTATCATCGATATATTATGCTGCTATGTAGGGTTGCAGCATGTTATTGGTTATGCTTTAATAGCTTACATGCTAATGGATTCAAGAAACATCAAGCATGATATAACTATTGCCTGCAATCTTGGCAAAACATATAGAATTATGGTGACAGTAATAACTTACAATCTAGGCAAAATATTGCCTACATGCTGGAAATGCTCGTATAAATTATTAACTGACATCAACTCTTCTTCTTTTCTCAAAAAAAAACATCTCTAGCTTTCTTAACTTACCCAAAGCTCTCATATCTTCATTTAATCAAAAGTTAAAACAATAATAAACCTCAAATTCACAACTTTGTCAGAACACTACAAAAGGGATCCATAACACGATTTACTGGATCAAAACACAAATTATAACCTGTATTTTGTGTTTACCTTTCTGAATGATTAGTATAGGGATTGTATGAAAACTGGTGGATTTCTTTTTTGACAAGGAATGCTGAATTCTTTGATAAGTTTTCTTTATTCAAAATATCATTTGCACAAATTTCAAAATACTGTTATGTCAAATCACCTCGTTCAAGTATTTAGGAATTTTTATTGATAATGTTGACCAGACATATCATTCAAAATTCTTAAAATATTTGACAGATAGGTCGACACAACAAAATCCAAAATCCTCTTCAAAAATAATTTTTGATGTTATTTACTTTATTTTAATTTTTTTATGAACAAATCTTCTCAATTTATTTTTTGGGAGATTTCCTCAAATTCTCATACATGCCTCTGTAAAATAAGTATCGATTTCTCCAAATATCTTTTTATCTCCAAAAATTATATTTTTCTCTTCAAGATATTCTAATATATATAAGACCTTGCACATTTTTTTCAAAATCCATTTTTACTTCAAAATAATTTTATAATTAGATTTTCTAATTCTTTCAAAATAAAAAGCTTACTTTTATAATTTCAATTTTTTATCACAAAATCACACATCGTCATCAATCAAATATCCAAATAATCATATTCACATCAAGTAAGCATTCATATCATCCAAGTATAATTATTTGAACACATCAAAATCGCATATTGATATTCACATCATACGTGTGAATATTATTTTATTTTTATTTCAAATTAATAAAAAAAATTACTCAATGAATTTTCCATACAAAAATGTTTATACATATATACATATATAAAATTCTACACGATGATCGACCCTTTCGATCATTCAACGACTCACACATCTCACGTAAGAGTCGAATAAAATGTGTAAACATTCTAAGTCTCACTCCTCTAAGGTCAAAGCATATCTCTATCTCTGTGTTATTCAAACCTAGGCTTCGATACTAATTTTTCATGCCTCGACTCCAATAATCGAAATATAAAGGGAGTTTACCGTCCGATAGCTCGGATCAATGGGCACGAAAGGAGCGATCTCTCGTATACACTACTTTGAATCAACACGGATATGTTTCAATACTCGAATACATCTGAAATAATACGTATCTTGTCTCGACGCAAGGCAATATACACGAGGTATAGACTTGAATAATATAGTGTTAGAGACACACAAATTTCCCGGTTAACAAAATAAGAGTGAACAAAAATAATGAATTTTATATCATATTTGAAAATTTAATACATCATCCCATATGTATAAAACTCATAGCATAAATATATTAATCGACCAATATAATAAAATCTCAATACAGATAAAACAAATATTCGCCATCATCATCTGCTCCAGCTCCATATCGTAGCCCACAAAACACATACCGTCACATTAAACCTGTAGAAAAACATCAGTCTTACCCGAGGTTGTTAAACAAATAACAAACCCCGAATCGGGCTAGAAATCTAGCTGTGAGTATAATAGTTCTTAACACTAACATATAAGTGTGGTGTCGGGTATAAATACGTTACATATCAATTAAACACAACGATATCACTCACACCAAACAATATTCCCCCCACATTTCATTAAACTGGTTTTAACACAAGTATCATGGCTCTAATCATCCGAGCTTACAACTACAACTCTAATCAATTAGGATATCGCAATCTATTCGTATTATATGAGTTGCTTTTAGTTTAAATTCAAGTACACTATTTTCAGATCTCCGGAGTTCGATTTCATTATATACCGTAGACGGCCTTTTTCACCCGCATATCTAAACGATCAATGATTGTACATATTCATTGTTTACCATAGTGCGTCCTTTTCCACCCGCATACTTAAACAATATTTATCTATTGTACGAAGTCGAGAAACATAAAGTAGTGTCATATCTTAACTCTAATCTTTGAGTTCCCAATAGGAATACTTGTTTGTAATCCTTTCTGGATTCATACCTACATAGCCTAACCACCTCGACAAGCCCGTGTGGTCGTTCTCATCCGCTGCTTACGACCAGTTTTGAGTGCACTTCACACGATCGCTTAGTTGCACTATCCTTTTAACTTCTGAAGACTACATTTTGTGTGCTATAGTCACCTGCTCAATTCCATCTTGAGGTGCTTGCTCCTATGGCACTATGTCTCCAATATCTTATTGCTCATTATATTGTTTGTGCAACAGATCGTTGGACTATGTGACAAAGGAAAAAGTCGTCATGATTCAGGTTGTGATCCTTGAATCTGTCTACTAGAATGGATTCTAGCAATCTAGTAGTCAATACCTCATATCGTTTTCATCAAACGTTAAATTTTATCTTTCAAAAACATTTGATTTCCACAAAACATCATTGTTTCTCAAATGATGTTACATCCCAAATAAGTGTCGTGTATATATAATCCAATTATCACACAATAGTGCATTCAAGCATTTCAATTCAAACAGACAATTCATCCACTCAAATCAATATAAATGGGATAAAATAAACTTTCTTACATATCATGGGTACAAATTAATATCATAATTCTATACTTGTATTTCTAAAATTAAACAAGTATTTAAAATCAGCCTAATTCATTCAAATACCCAATTCATCAATTCAAGTCCAAATCAAAAAAATTACAATCATTTGTTTTGTCACGAGTATTCTAGCGTAGCACGGGTGAAATATCAACACTTAATATCAATATCAAACAAATTTAATCACCCAACTTTAAAACTTATATATTATATTTTGTAGAATAAATACTCATGCTTTTCAAAATATATGAATATATATATATATATACTTGGTCTATTTTCTTTTAAAATCATGCTACGTCAACCAAGTATTATTTAATACTATTTGGTATTCAAACCAAAACAAAATACCTTTATTGGTATATAAAATGAATTTCAAATTCATTTATAAAATATATCTGCAATATCATCCCGAATAATTCTCAAAATTCTTTTTAAAGGAAAGCTTATACAATTAAATCATTTGCATTCATGGTTTATATTCAAATCCAAATTATTCCAAAATAAATTACTTTATTACATAAAAGCTTTCCTCCTTTAATATTCACAAAAATATTCATATTATGGATTTAATATCCATATACATCATATAGGATTTAAATTCAAACTTAATTTAAATCTTATTATTTTCAACTTGAAAATAATTCAAATTCAAATATTAATCATTTTATATAAAAATCTTTCTAGTAATATAATTCATCAATGATTCTTTCAAAGAATTTAAACATATCCTTCTTTCTTTAAATTTAAATCCAATAATTCAAATAGATCAAAAGAACTTAAATAAATGTTCAAGTTTTATCTTCAACTTTATTAAAGAATTTACATTTAAATAACCAAGTTTACAAAATTCTTCATTCTAACTTTTTTTCACTTTTAACTAAATATTAAAACAATCTAATTTTAAAACGATGAAGCTACTATTTATATCATCTTCAGCACATCAAAACAAGCGAAAGAATCAACAAAAAACATTTTAATTACTTGCAAGCATACACAACATCTCAACAGTAAGATGTGACAACAACATCACATATGAAACCAAAATAAATAGGCTATGACCACAAATAAATGAACCAATATCATGAAGCCAATTCCTCTCAATTTTATATCCTTAGTTTATAACCACTAGCCCAATATTCAATCATATTCAAGTTAAAACAACAAGCATATTTTCTCAGCATTCATATAAAATCAAATTGTTTAATATAGTCAATGAATTAATAGTAATACTCACTGAAATTTGCTAATAAAACTTCATACCAACATTCTATCTCATTCACACTCACTACCTTAACTTGAGGTTGACGTCGCTCACCCTCTGACGCTCGAGCACCACCAACTCCCTAGATCCGTGAGCAATCTCCACAACTCATGTTACTTGCATTGCGGAACCTAACTCATGTCTGAACCTTATGTGCATCAAGCTCCAGTCGCCTGTCATTATTCCACGCTATGAATAGCACCACCATCGTTCTTGTCCCATTGCCTTGGTCGTCGTCTGCTCCTTCTCCACCTTCTCCTAGCCTTGATTTCGTTCATGATTTCATTTTTTCCTACCGTAAAATGGGAAAATGGGGCTAAAGATTTAACGGGTTTGGGTTTTTGTTAAAGGAAAAATTGCGGTTAACCCTGAAGTGGATAAAAAGGGAAATAAAAAAGATAAAGGATAAGGAAGAGGGTTATGGATTTAAATTTATATTAGGCCCGCTTACACAAATTAAATTTTTATCTCTTTTTCCTAATGCACTTGGTTCCTTTTTGATTCGTTCGAGTTGTGAAACTTTTAATAAAAATCATTCAAGGTAATATAATAATTTTCACAATTTTATTCTTACCCAAAATAAATTTTCTTTTATTAAAATACCATATTTCGGTTTTAGGTAATTTAATATAATTGTTTTATTCCTTAAAACAATTCCAAAATATCATAAATATTATTTATTTTGCCAAAATAAATTTTCAGGCAACTTTTAGGATTTTTAAAACACAATTCAAATTTCAAATTCAAATTTCGAATTAACATTTTCTTTTTATTATCAAATAAATCCTAAAACTCAACTTATTGAAATTAAATTCAATTAAATTCCCAAATCCAGTTCAATATATTAATTTTATTTAACTCAAGAGCGGGATGTTACATCCTTCTTCCCCAAACACAAACCAAAGTTACCTGTACACACACACTCCTCCACTGTGCACGCACATGATTTCTCCTCCTCTAGTCCACGATATCGCGCTGCCACTTCCTACGCATCCCACTCCATGCCCTCTGCGTAACAAACCCCACCTTCTGAAGCTTGTCCTTTACCTACGAAATCCAACCTGTTCACTTCGAATGGGACAAGGCAAGGGTTGCATTTGGCCTTCCATGACCGCACACACCCAAACTTCGGAAAATGGTCTATTTCATAAGAGAAAATCAATGCCAACCTTCGTTCCACCCAATCGTCGACACAATTCCGCCTATCCAAAACCAAAGTCATGCCCTAACACGACGAACACCATCAATGTCAATCGCTCCCCGCAAACCTCACACATATTTGAAACCTTAGTCTACACGAGTCTAATGAATCTAATTTCAAGATTTTTAGTGGTCAAAATCTTTTGATTTGGATTTTTGAAGGAGGAAGGTTTCATTTTCTTTAAGTAGGAAATGGAACAAAATAGAAGAGAGAGGGAAGAGGGAAAATGAAAAGGAACGAACGATAGTCTTATGTTAGATTTTAGTTTATTTTTCAATTTCCATTACGTCGCTATATAGAATTTCGTTCGCATATGAATCACGGACGACAAAAACAAAAATACGATCGTGCACAAAAATACGATACAATCCCAAAACAAGAATAAAATATACTTGTTATATTATTCTGTGAAATTTCAAAAATACCATCGTTTGTCAAAAAATACATCAAACGACAATTTAAATATTTTCCAAATTAAAATTATGGAAAATCCTATAAATTCATTTAAAAATTCGTCGATAAAAATTAAGTCATTTTATTAACAATTCATTTTCTTATTATTTATTAAATTCGAATCAAATTAAATATTTAAATAAATTAAATATTCTCATTCAAAACGTTAAAAATTCCGGGTTGCTACATTCTTCCTACCTTAAAAGAATTTCGTCCCCGAAATTCCCAAAGGCAGAAAAATGTCTTCGGACCCTTAAGCTTTTAAAACTCTTTATGTTACGAAAATTTTTGATAGCACTTTCTTTGTGATTCTCGTTCCGAAAAAACTAATACTCACCACAACTGGCCAAATCAACTAAGAAAATAAAAGCCCAAAAGTGACCTCACATATCTGGGGTATAATTTCATAAACAACAATATATACTTCTGATATACTTTATAGAATGTGTATGTCACATAACAAACATACCCGTTAAGCAATAAGCACACACCGATTTGTCGAGCAAACAAACTCTACTCATGAAACCAAAAGTAGTAAGCTGGCTTTTTCTTCCATGTACATATATCTCACTTACAAACGCCATCATACCATATAACCTGCATTTCTAAAGTAAGAAGCACACAATGTAATAAAGACCGTATGATGTACATATGTCATCCGTACGCAATATCAAATCCGATCACTTGCTCAATCATATAAACTTCTCTTTCGAACTAGTATCCCTCACTCGACTTCCTTAGTGTGGACTCCGATCAGGTTCCTTGATTAGGAACCTCCATTCTCCTTATATAGCCATATACTGTAGTAGAAAACTTCGAAATCATATCAATAATTTATATGAAGTGTTCACCGTGAAGAATCAAGTGAAAAATCCTTATTCATATCAGTGTAAATTACCCTAAAATCATGTACTCAAATCTGGATCAAAAACAGTTGTGCAAATAAAATGATCTACGTACCACTTACATATTTATTCCATCAGTTTACTAACAACACCAATTATTTTTCATTCATAGTTATTTGCATCAATAGTATTTTTCATTAATACTAAAATCATTTATAAACTATTTCATAAAATCATTACTTAAGTCCATTAACCTTCAAGCCTTAAGTCATATTCATATAATACTCCACTACATCCTAAGAGTATATATACAATATCAGATTTGTTTTATTTGACCAGAATGTTCAACAAATTTAAAACTTGTTTCAACTTACTATCTTTCCATTTAAGAGTTATAACAATCTACTTTTATATTTCCACAAACACTTGGCTTCAAGTTCTCAACCAATTCATATGTTTTTTACTGTCCAAAATCGTCAAAATTCCATTTCATTTCAACAGATGAGAAATACAAACAACATATCATAATAATATGCACAAACCCAACTACTCTACTATATAGGATATATGCATCCATAAAATAACTTAGTTGAAAACTTTACAATTATATACCTGGTTTTATTTCAACTCTATTTTAAATAATAATATATACTTATAGCCTTTTTGTATATCAAATCATAATATTGGGATTAAATCAAAATCTGTTTCACCAAATAGTTATATAGGAAATTACCATGGTAGCATCCCCCTACTTAGAAACTCGAAAATGAATACCGATGATGCTTTAGTCACTGTCGAAATTATTTTCTACCGACGAAAGTGAGTTCAATACTTTCTATTTCCTTTAAAATCCTTTTAAAATATTTCTATCAATAAATACTTCCAAACAGTACTATTATTATTTTCCCAAAACCTTCAAAAATAATTTCCAAAAACACTGGGATTTAAGTTCTCAAATTCTCAATTTTTAAATCCATTTATTTACAAACCATATTTATAAAATTTCACTTTCTTATATAAAATCATTTTACAAATGTCCGTTGTTGTTTAGACTATAATAAACGACTTCTATTAAAATAGATTCTAACCTAACATTATCACAGAACGCCTAATAGACAAACTGTAAAACTTAATTCACAAGGTGTTCGTTTCAATGTTCCCATAATTACTATCTACCCAACCCATGCCGTGAAAAGGTAAAACTGCTCATAAACTCGTTGAGCACAAAGCAATAATCCACAAACAATAGAAAACGTTTATAAACTGGCTAAGCCTAACTAATCAAGCAATTAAATGATAATAATCAAATATTATCATTTCCTAACAAATAAACACATCATAAATAACTATATCAATTTTTGAAAATTATTCTTTTATATATAAAATATAAAAATAGATAAAATTATTTCATTTACGAAATTTTAAAATAATACAATGTCGGTTTGCCTTTTCAAAGTGTTTAGAAGCCCTTATCGATACCTGGTGGCGTCCCACGTCTTAACCTGAATTCATAAACCACCCAAAAGATAAATCAACACAATATAAAACATTTTTATAGCACTAACAAATACATGCTTTTATATACAATATGTTCAAACTCATTTTAGGGTGTTACTAACCATATCTCTAATGTGTCTACCCCATCAAAGTTTAGGTGTTTGCTCAACCTAAGCTCTGATACCACGTGTAACAACCAGCCTTTTTGATCCTCAAAACTCGACACTAATACATCCACGGTATTCACGTACCGAACATCCAAGTGCTGTAAAGACAGATTGTTGGAGTGAAAGAAAGAAAAAGATAGAACAGAATCTCACATCATGACGAGTAATATATAATATACAAAAAATCTTTATAAAAGAAAACTGTAATATACATACATCAATCAGAGTAAACTAACCTATCATCAGCCTAGACGGTCATATCATTATGCCCTCACAAATGTTGAAAAATACAAAACAACAAATGCAACTGAAATAAAAGATATGTTAATACGTCTTGGAGGCATCCAGCTCATCTCCTGAAGCTCCAAAGAATCCATAACTAAATTTGAAAATAAGCTCAAGCTGATTTGAACATTATAAGAAAATAATGCTCAGATCAGTCTTGTAAACCAGCATAAGAAACATAAACCAAATGGATTTTAATGTTATAAAACCTTTCAAAATAAAGGTATCTCGTAAGACCGTGCCATACATAAAAACAGATGAGTTTTTACCTTAAGATAACCAAAACAATTTCATTAGAAAATATTATGATATTATAATAATTTCTACAGTTTAAAATAAGTATATAACATGACTTGAATGCTCGCACCTCACGTTCCAAAATATTTGGGCACAACTAAGTCCGTAAGGCACTTATCGAAGAATGAATTCTATATAATGACAAGGCTACTGGGGTACCGCCTTTCACAGTGCAACTTTACAAAAATGTACTAAGGGCCTCTTATGGACCCTCTGTAAATCAGGACCGGCCTACCCCTTACTAGATAGTACTAAATAGTCATAGCCTCGTTGCCGACCAATAACCGTACAGAGTCACTAACATACATAAATGGGTTAATATCGATCTAGATCAGGTGATTACGATACCCTAATGATAGCGAACCACATAGCCCTGAAGAATATCCCATGTTTGAGTCATTATAGGGTGTGAGGATTGAGGCTAATTTTTACTTTTTAGCAAATCCCACTTTGAATGCTAACATTGCCCTCCAAGCAACAATGCAATGCCAGCATTCATCCGTATGAGTTGTTCTGAAGATGAACAAATCAAAGACACTACTTCTTCTACATCATCAGGATCAGTAGCAAATAGCCCTTGCACTTCAAAGAACCCTGTCTTCGATCATCTTTAAGATGTCTCCAATTCTAATGCTTATGCCAGTTCTAAGTTTTCCTTGTCTCTCCAAACCAATAATGATAGTTTTCCAAATTGGCCAACATTTGATAGTCGGTTATTTAACAATCAAATAAACAAATAATCAAATCAAAGATTTAATTTCACATGGAAACCAAGCATGGTTAAGTACATAAGCAACCACTAAGCCTCTTTAATTAATCCTTTCATTAATTAAAATCTCCTTTCAAATATTTGTATTAGAATACCTTTTACAAAAGATATATTCACAAACCCTCTCTACTCTTTTCAATACTTGAAAAATATTGATATATTTATCTCAACTGTATAAGTATACTCACAAAACATTACACTTTCAATACCTAGAAAACTTTTCCATATACTTGTATTAATCGTATAAGTATATTCACAAAACAATACATTTCCAATACTTTGAAAATGTACCCATATATGTTTTATAAGTATATTCGCAAATCTTAAGAAATATTACATTCCCAAAACCATACTTAATTGGGTTAATACTAAAGTCATTTAAAACATTAGTAACAATAAAGCCAAAACACTTTTGGTGTAAGCAAATGGATCGTATGAAAATTAGACCAAATACACTTACCACCACTTCCTGATTTCAAACTTGTGTTATCTCTCGATTAACGATGTAGTCGGACAAGTTAGCGACTATCCTTGTCTTAACATACATTCTTAATTCTTAGGATATGGACGAGTTTTCCTACCTCAGAATTTGATGTTAAGTATGGAAAGGATACTTTCCATACCACCATAATTTAAAATGACCAGTTATAGAAATCAAATCTCATTTTCTTTTTCTTTTTAACTCCTTCTAGAAATCAATTTTTAAAAATCTCCTTCTATTAATAAAAATCCTTTCTATCTGTAAAACTCCTTTTTCATAAATCTATTTTACATACAAAACTCCTTTTATAAGTCTTCAAATATAATTATAAAATTCATTTTATAAATCTCCAAACATAAATATCATATACTTATTACAAATCTCCAATTTCAAGATTAGACTAAATACTTTCCATAAAATGATCATTCCAAATATCACTAAAAATTCACAAATGTGATTTATTTTCCAATTTATCAAAATGATATTAATTCCCCTTTTATAAAATATCATTATAAATCTAGTCTTTTATTCAGCATTTATATAAACCGTTTTCACAAATATTTATTCCAAAATATTTCTATCTTCGTTTTTAAACAGAATCACTTTGTAATGAAAGATAAATTCCCCTTTATTTTCCTTTAAAATAAACAACCATTATTATATTAACCTTTCTGCAAAATAAATTTTTTCCGAAATACTTTTAAAACATTTCCAAATAAATTCGAGAAGATTAACAAAAAGGTTAAAATAAAATAAAAAAATTCAAAAACCTTTTTTCAAACAAATACCATTGAAAATTCCCAAAATAAAATTTTAAAATCATTTCCCTAAACCAAAACCATTTTCAAATCAAAAATTGCAAACCAAAGTATTTCAAAATACTATAATAAGGCCAGTAACTACCATAACACTTAACCAATGCACTTATTACCTTCATTACTAGAACGATCCAACTTTTAACACATATCAATGTCATATCCAATATGGCCAACTATCAAATTTTATCATTCAACAATTTATGAAAGTATATAGATGGAATTAAAATTAACAGCGGTGAGGAATCAGATTCCTCTATAAAATTCCATGTATTTCATTTTATATGTCATTCGCTTTTCAAAGCGGAAATATAACCAAACCATTAAACCATTCAAACATGAAAACAAAAATTTATATCTACTATATATCATATATTACTCATCCAAAAGTGAGATAACTCATCGAAAATCCAGTGGACGCTTAAGTGTTTCAGTTTGATCTCGAGTTTAGCCCAAAATTCCACTTGGTCCAAACTCGACGAAACCAATTCCATTGCGTAGATAACGCTCCTACAAGCACAACGCAAAAGTCTGCATCTTGATTAGACCTCTTATAAAGAAGTTACTCATTTATAAGATTTTGAAACTAAATATTATAATTTAATCACTAATCACTTATTAGTCGTCGTTACCCTCTAATCCCATTTCTTCCTAAAGTACAAACCAAAGCCACCTATACACGCACACTCCTCCACCATGCATGCATGTGATTCCTCCTCCTCTAGTCCATGATATCGCGCACTGCTATTTCCTACATGTCCCATTCCACGCCCTCTCTGCAACGAACCCCACCACCTAAAGCTTGACCTCCACCTACGAAATCTGACACGCTTCCTTCAAATGTGACAAGGCAAGGGTCACATTTTTCCTTCCATGACCGCACATGCCTAAACTTCGGGAAATGGTGTATTTCAACAAGAGAAATCCAATGCCAACCTATGTTTCACCAATTATCGACCACAACTCTGCCTATCCAAAACCCTAGCCACCCCCAAACACGACGAACACCATAAACGTCAGCCGCTTCCCCCAAACTTCACATAGATTCAAAGCTCTAGTCTACATGAGTCCAACAAATCTAATTTCAAGATTTTTCATGGTCTAAATATTTTGATTCGGACTTTTGAAAGAGGGTTTCATTTTCTTTATTCAAGAAATGGAAAAAATAGAAGAGAGAGAGAAGAGGGAAAATGAAAAAGAACGAAGAATAGTCTTATGTTAGGTTTTAATTTATTTTTCAATTTCTGGTACGTCGCTACATAGAATTTCATGTACGAACCACGAACGACGAAATAAATACAATCGCGTACAAAAATGCGATACGATCTCGAAACAATAATAAAATACACTAGTTTGTCTCATTCTATGAAATTTTAAAAATACCATCATTAGTTGAAAAATACATCAAATGATGATTAAGATATTTTCCAAATTAAAAATTATGGAAAAATCCTATAAATTTATTTAAAATTATATCAATAAAACCGAATCGTTTTATTAACAATTTATTTTCTTATTATTTATTGAATTTGAATCAAATTTAAATATTTAAATAAATTAAATATTCTTATTCAAAATGTTTAAAATTTCGACACGTTACATTTATTGCCCTATTAATTTTAGAGTCACAATCTTTTCCATTTACATTTCCTTATGATACGACCTCCGCCCCATGGGTAATCGGGGTAAAATTATAAATTTCACTCTATTTTATTTTTCCAACTCATATTCGCCTCGCCCGTCCTTTCGAAATATGATCACAACTATTTCTACAGTCAAAGTTTATAGAGTTAGGCGTATACTCAAAATAATTGTATATATATAGTAAGGTTAATGAAAAATACTTTCAAAAATAACAAATACGCCACTCATATGTATACCTATTCCTGTTGATAGGGTAACCAAAGGTCGTATACCAAATGTAACAATCCGCCTCGAAATAGGCCTAATTCCGACCTAGAAAATCCCCATTAAAACATAGACTCATTCCAAAGCTAGTTGTTAGTTGGTATAAAGAACAACACAGAGAGCTATTTATCTACACATTCTGAAACTCGTAGTGGAAGGTTAAAATATAATATCAAAATAGTACCCATTTATTCAAAATTCAAATGTCTAACAAAGTACCATAAACAATCGTCCACTATCCATGGTACAGTATTCCAAAGTTACAACATCACATAATGGGTACATTAGAAATAAAGGAAATAACACAAGTAGATAAATAGTAACTGCCACAAGTCCGAGTCTCCGCCACCACCTCCGTAAATCTGCATCAACATCTCTAACCTGTGTTGAAAAGAGAAGGGAGTCAGAACAACAATGTTCGGTGAATAAAATCTCAGGACTTTCTATAATAGTACTTGGGCGGTATAATTTAAATAAGAATATATCTTACGTATCTTAATCATATTATAAGTTTTCAGACTATAAGCCCTAAGACTTTCCCAGTCCATTATTCTTTCAACCCAATAACTCATTATATCATCAATAATGTCTTAACAATGCAAGAGATAGTACCCAAGCCACTCAATATCTTTTTAGTGGAAACTAGGTAGACTCTGACCATTTAATACCTCATTTAAGGCATGTCCCTAACATTTACTACCTATCCAAAGGCAGACTCCTCTCTGGTACTAACAAGCTGACATTGCACAGAATCTCTTTAGGCCACTTACTACTTCAAATCTAAAGCGGGCCCTCTCTGAGATATTCTCTACCGTGCCTAACCATTTAATACTTCTATTATAAGGAAAAGATGTGCCCTTAACCAGCCACTTACTACCTTCAATCGCCAAAGCATGTCCTTCATGTTATGACCCGTAACCCAACTATGATGTCTCACATTAATTTGACTATCCATAGGTACGGGTAGACAGGTTAATTAGGCAAGTTTACCCAACAAAATTGGGACTAACCTTGCGTCCTCTATGGTTACTTATTATAAGGGATGTCTCACATCAGCCCAAAAGTCACTCTACTGGTAGTCAGATTAGCTGGGCAGACTTCTGTATGATTTTGACAGACCTCACATCTATATAACTTAGTCATAACGTAAAACACCCACTTAATATATTGTCCCACATCTCACCGCATTCATATTGAGGCCTTATAAGAAAAACTTTTATTTCACCTTTACAATTAATTACTTTCCTAAGGGGGATTTAATGGCAATTAATATTATACTAGCTATGCAATTAATATGTTATAATTCTACATCATTTACGCTAATATATATATATATATATATATATATATATATATATATATATATACACATACATATATATACCCACACGCGCGCACATTTAAAAAAAGCATGTGAAGATTGAGCCCTAAAATTAATGTTTTGTTATCCAGGTTTTTAACCCAGCAGAAACCAATAAGGAACAGAGGAGTCTTACAAGGGCGGGATGATACAGGACTTAACCAGAAAAGCCAAGATAAGGAATCAATAAGGGCTAAGCGGTACAACTAAGACAGCCACTAAGATTAATGGAGTCGAGAGATCAGCATTCCTATAATCCAATCAGTAGCTGAACGTAAACTGCTAGTGAATTGCCGTCAAAGCGTAAGAGCAACGATAAAAGGCTATGGGAACATCTTTGAGTCCAGACTCTAGAAAAATCCTAAGTGCACAGCTCATCAGCGACTTATGCTCTGCTCAAACCATCGAACGAACCGGATATGGAATACTATAGATTTGGTCCGCAAAACGAACCAAGTTGACGGGTAACCAGCGACCCATGGACTATGGGTCGCCAGCGACCCATCGATCATGGGTCGCCAGCGCCCATAGTTTTGGCTTGTTTTTGCGAGCCATTCGGTTCAAAAAACGAACCAAGTCTATAGGTCACCAGCGACCTATGGTTTTGGCTTGTTTTGTGAGCCAAAGCCCCTTGGGTCGCCTGTAATCTACCTGTGAGTTGATGATGGCAAACCTGGCCCAGAAACTCTCCAACCTCTATAAATACGATCCCACCTGCAATATAAAGAGGATAGTCTCCGGACTGGTTGCTGAAGCTCTACTGGAATTATTCTTCACTCTCTATCTCCCTCACAACAATCTCCAAGGGAACACTATGATTCTCCAGTGGATTCTTACTCTGGAGATCCAATCTAGCCAGGAAACAATCAAAGCCTTGTAATCAAACAACTCTTGTAATAGCAATTAGTCTATAGTAAAGCTATAAAGTGGACGTAGGCTTCATTAACAGCCGAACCACTATAAAAATTCTCTGTCTTCTTTCTTTTACTGTTCTTTTGCATTATCTGTGATCTGTGACATTGCTCTGTCAGAATAGGGCTGGTGCTTTCAAATCCAAACCAGGGTGTTGGTCCATTTTTTGGGTCAACATTTTGGTGCATTCACTGAGAAAACCAACTCAGGATCCAAATCTAGCTATTTACTTTGGATCCCATAGGTCCAGAGGTTAGATCCTTAGTCATTGCTTGAAGAATACACTGGTTTGGACCAATGGCCCCTGAAAGAAAAAGAATTGCCTCTGGAAGATCCATAGGGGCAGTCGTAGCTAGAGAAGATGTTAATCCCTAACAAACTGAAGTAAATGGCGCTAGCTTAAGAAATCAGGCCCCAGCCTCCTCTAGTCAGCGTGAAGTTGTTACCAGGGATGAGTTAAATAAAATGGTTGATAAGATCAACCAAAAAATGGAGAGTAGCCAAAAGGCTCTAATGGATAAGCTTAACGCTCTCCTAACCCTAAAGTCAACTCCCATTCCAAGAACTATGCTCGAATCCATAGCTACTATGGAACAAGAGAATTCCTCCGTTTCTGGTCCACATAGAAGAAACGGAAAACAACCACAAAAAAGGGTGATAGCTGGACTTAACATGGACGGAAATGCAAGTACTCCATTCGCCACAAGGCAACCTATTCTGAATTTGGGCCAAGGGGCAAAGACCCCTATAAAGGACATAACTATGGATCTTTCTGACTCGGATGACGGAGAGCAAGACGACAAATTGGAAGAAGACGCCAATGTTTTTGATAATGCAAGGAATACCAAACCTACTCCAGAGAGACCAACCGCAAGCCAACGGGATCCCGCAGAAGTGGCTCTCCCGATGACAGGAGAGACTAGGCCCCAGCCCACTCACTAAGATCGTTTGCAAAGTCAAACACTTGGCGCAGTGATTGATCGCCGTCCTCAGGACTACCGGACATTAGAGGCATACATAGCGAACATGGTTAAACAGTTAATGGAGGAGAGTAAAGATAGAGGAGATGATGAAGGGGGATCTACGCCGAGGCGGACTCCCTTCAGTGATGAAATCCTGAATGAGAGATACCCAGAAAAGTTCATAATGCCAACTATTCCGTCCTATGACGGAACGAAGGACCCAAAGCCTCACTTGTACAAACATAGTTGGTATATGGACGGGGCAAATGCCTCTGAAGCTGTTCGATACAGATGCTTCCCTATCTTTCTCGAAGGGGTTGCGTCAATGTGGTTCACTAGGCTTCTACCAAGATCTATCTCTACTTTCGACCAACTAGCGTCAAGATTCCTGGATTATTTTAGACTCCATACTGCACATCCAAAAGATGTCATGTCCCTATCCGGGTTGTTCCAAGGACATAACGAATCACTGAAATCCTTCATGAACAGGTTTAATACCGCGGTGACGAAAGTAAGCAACCTTAACGAAGATATGGCTCTCATGGCATTAGTCTGTGCCATTCACCCCGAAACTGAATTCAGAAAGTGGATTAAAATGAAGCAACCTACCACCAGGAAAGATTTCAATCGCAAAGCAAGTCAGTACCTAAGGTTGGAGGAAGTGCATGAATTGGAAGGGAAGTCTGCTAGTGTGCAACCGGCGAATGTCGGGCAAAGTGATGTAGCAATGAATCAAAACGTGCACACTTCTCGAACTGCTGAATGAACCGTTGGGAAAGATGGGAATTCGAAAAGAAAAGGTCAGAACTCCAAAAAGAGGAATGGTAATGGCAGCAATAAAAAGCTTAAAGGGTTTAGGCCCGAAGGCTACACTCCCTTGAGCGACACACCGGAAAACATTTTTCTCGCAACACAATGGACTGAGGAATGCAAAAGGCCACCCAGAAAGGTGGCCACCGAGTAGCAGATGCATTCGAGAAAGTTCTGTCGCTTCCGCGAAACACACGACCACAATACAAACGAATGTCGCCACCTGAGGAATCTCATTGAGGAACTAATGCAGAACAACAAACTCCAGTAGTACGTAAGACAACCACAAAACCCCGGTCAATCTGCAACTTGTCAACACCCAAGAGAATGAAGGAACCAAGAAGGAATCAGCGAGGAAGGGTCGAAACAAATAGACCAGAGACTCATCATCGGAACAATATCCGGGGGACCACATCCCGTGCAAAGAAGTTGGAGGAAAATAGAGCAATACGCAAGTTCGTTGAAGCACGCTTCAAAGGAATCATGTTTGACCGTGGAAGACGAAACTCCAGTTAAGATGTAAAGGATCTTGAATGACGATATTGTGTTCCAAAATCAGGACACCGAAGGGATTGAAGCTCCAACTCTTGATCCGATGGTGGTGATGGTAGGAATCGGGCCTGCTGTAGTTCGGCGGGTATTGGTTGACAACGGTAGCTTCGTTAACATTCTCTTTAAATGCACTTTCGATCAAATAAAGATTGGCATGAAAAGTGTGTCCGCGTGCCAAAAAAAATCCAGGTTTTACTGGTGAACCCAAGCAACCAGTGGGAACAATTGACCTACCTGTGGAGCTCAGAGAGGGTGAGCAATGGGTCACTCTTATTCAGACCTTTGTGATCGTGGATGAAATGTCAGCATACAACGCCTTCTTGGGACAGCCCGCATTAGATGATTTCAGAATAGCATTAGCCCAGTGGTGCCTTACAATGAAGTTCCTTATGGAACATGAAATCGGAATTGTGAAAGGAGACCAAAGCGTCACTCGGGAATGCTACATTGCAGAATTGCGTGAGTCGAGAAGAAAGGAAAAAGGAAAGGATGTGGGGAAAACCCTCCACATCCATGAACCCTCCGAATAGCAACTACAAAACTACCCCTGGCTTAGGGACCATAGCAGATTCGATAAGGCTTTAGACCCTAGAAAGAAGAGCTCAAGGGAGGATCGGGCAGCACGGGCTGAATTGACGGTGTCTGTCCAAGTCTGTATGGATGACCCAACACGGGTCCTGAAAATTGGGATGCAGCTTGGAAACAAGATGCGGTCAGAACTAACCAAATTCCTTCGTGCCAATTTAGATGTGTTTTCTTGGACACACTCCGATATGTGTGGGGTATCACCTGAGATTGCCTGCCACGCTCTCAATATTGATCCCAAAGTCACACCGGTAAAGCAAAAAAGGCACAGCTTGGGCCCCGAACGGTCCATGGCATTGAGAGAGGAAGTGGATAAACTGATGGCTAACGGCTTCATTCGAGATGCAACCTACCCTGAATGGGTGTCGAATCCAGTCCTAGTCAAGAAGTCCAATGGAAAATGGTGAACCTGTATTGATTTCTTGGACCTCAACAAGGCCTGTCTGTAGGATAACTTCCCGCTCCCCCGGATTGATCAACTGGTGGATGGAACGGTGGGACATGAATTGGTGTCATTTATGGATGCATACTCGGGCTATAACGAGATCCTGATGCATGAACCAGACCAAGAGAACACCAGCTTCATCACCGATTTAGGACTGTACTGCTACCGAGTAATGTCATTCGGTTTGAAAAATGTAGGGCAACATACTAAAGGCTAGTGAATACTATGTTCAAATGCCAGATTAGGAAGACCATGGAAGTTTACGTGGATGATATGTTAGTCAAATCTCGAGTGGCTTCTAGCCATCTTGATACCTTGCTGAAATGTTTGAAATACTCTAAAAATATGGAATGAAACTTAACCTAGTCAAGTGCCACTTCGGAGTAGCCTCAGGAAAATTCTTGGGATTCATCGTGAGTGCCCGGGGCATCAAAGCGAGTCCAGAACAAATAACAGCGTTACGGGAAGTCCAAGCCCCTAGAAATAAGAGAGAGCTTCAAAGCTTGAATGGAAAGGTTGCAACACTAAGTCGGTTCATCTCTAAAGCTACAGACAAGTGCATACCCTTTTTCGACGCACTGAAGAAAGGAAAGAAAAACTTTGAGTAGAGCGAAGCTTGTCAAACAACTTTCGAGGAATTGCTACGGCACATGGAAACTCCCCCGATCTTATCAAAACTGGTGGATGGAGAAGATCTATTCATCTACTTAGCGGTTTCCCCGCACGCACTGAGCGCGACTCTCGTGCGGGAAGAAGAGAGAATCCAGTGACCTGTGTGCTACATTAGCAAACGATTCATCGGAGCTGACAAGAATTACCCAAAGCTGGAAAAGCTAGCGTATTGCCTTTTGATCTCATCCCAGAAATTACGACCGTACTTCCAGGCTCATCCGATTAAAGTATTGATTGACTAGCCCCTGAAGCAAGTTTTATTCTGACCTGAAACTTCCGGACGGTTACTCAAGTGGAATATAGAGTTGAGCCAATACGACATCACATACCATCCAAAGAAAGCAATCAACGGGCAAGCATTGGCCGACTTTATTGCCGAATTTACCGTAAGGGATGACGAGGAGGAAATTCAACCGAAAGCAGGCACGTAATGGAAGCTCTTCGTCGATGTACATCAAACAACCACTGTTCGGGAGCAGGGGTAGTGCTTGAAACACCCGAGGGGCGAGCCATTAGCTATGCTTTGCACTTGGAATTCCTAGCAACAAATAACGAAGCAGGATATGAAGCCTTGATCGCTGGACTAAAGGTTCTGAGGGAACTCGAGATAAAATCTATTCACATATACAGCGACTCCCAATCGGTCGTCTGTCAAGTGAAAGGGGAATACCAAGTGCGTGGAGAAAATCTCGCCCCGTACCTATCCAAAGTACAAGAGCTGTTAAGTGATATCGAGCACTACACTATAACTCACATTCCACGAGAGCAAAACACCAAAGCAGACTATTTGGCCAAGCTGGCAAGCTCTGGGGAAGCCCAGTCATTGGGATTGGTCCCGGTTGAAACGCTAACCAACCCGAGCATAGACGAAATGGACGTGGACTGGATTCTAAAAACCACCATCGAGCCAGATACATGGATGACACCGATAAAGGACTATCTACTTGTAGGAACCCTACCAACTAACCAAAATCAGCGGAAGAAGCTCCTCCATAAGGCGCCTAGGTTCATGATACATGATGGGATACTCTATCGAAGGGGATTCTCGACCCCTTTTCTTAGGTGTGTGACCGATGATGAAGCACGACAAATCCGAAGGAAGTACATGAAGGTGGATGCGAATACCACACTGGGGAGCAGACGCTAGCAAAGAAAGTCTTTCGATATGGATACTTTTGGCCAACAATAAATCGCGATGCCGCAGATCATGCTAGAAGATATGATCGCTGTCAAAGATTCAACAAAATTAAGAGAACTCCTTCAATGGAACTGAAACAAATGGTCAACCCATGGCCATTTGCGATATGGGGGATCGATCTGATTGGTGTCCTTCCAATAGCTAAAGGAGGAGCCAAATATGCTATAGTATCCATAGATTATTTCATGAAATGGGTCGAAGCGGAACCGTTGGCCACCATAACCACAAAGAAAGTTATTAACTTTGTCACTAAAAACATTATTTACAGGTTTGGTGTGCTACAAAAAATCATCACCGACAATGGAACCCAATTCGAAAGTGTCGAGTTCAAAGGCTTCTACAGGCGCTTCAGAATCGAGAAAAGCTTTTTCGCAGTGGCTCATCCGCAAGCAAATGGGCAAGTGGAAGCAATAAACAAGATTATCAAATCCACCATCAAAAAGCGATTAACAAAGGCAAAAGGAAATTGGGTTAACGAGCTTCCACCCGCACCATGGGCATACAGGACGACACACATGGCAGCAACTGGCCACACTCCGTTTGCATTAGCGTATGGTTTAGAAGCAATATTACCCATTGAACTAGAGGTCCCCTCGCACTGAAGGCAGAATTTTAATCCAGCGCAAAACAAGCAACTCCTACTCGAATCGCTAGACATGGTCGATGTAAAAGGAGAAGACACAGAGTTGGGAACGGCTGCCCACTAAAAAAGGGTTGCACAGTAATTCAACTCCAAAGTTCGTAGTCAGACCTTTGAAGTTGGAGATCTTATGCTTAAGCGAGTTTACACTATGCCAAGAACCTTCGAACCAAACTGGGAAGGACCTAGGTCATTAATCAAAAGCTCAGCGACGGAACTTTCAAGCTGACAACCGTCAACGGGGTCGCAGTTCCCAGAGCCTGGAAGAGCGAATCACTCCGCCGTTATTTCATCTAAAAAACTATTTTATGTATTTTCCATTTCTTCAGCAAATAAGCCATCGCGGAAATGCCAATGGCATGGTAAATAGGCAAAGAATCTACCATGCTTTCCTTAATAAAGTTTGCTTCTTGAACCAACCAAACTGTGTTCATAATAATTATCCGCAGAGTCGACGGAAGCAAATCGACTCAAACCGATTCTTTCCCTCTGGCAATTAAACTGCTCCGGCAGCATCGAGAGGGCTAACAAAAAACAAAAAAAATCCTCATTTTGCCAGAAGATAGGCAACTTCGAGGAGCCCTAAAACAAAAACTCCTTGTATTGCCCGAAGATAGGCAACGTCGAGGAGCCCCAAAACAAAAACCCCTCGTGTTGCCCGAGATAGGCAACGCCGAGGAGCCCCAAAACAAAAACTCCTCGTGTTGCCCAAAGATAGGCAACGTCGAGGAGCCCCAAAAAAAATCCTCGTATTGCGCGAAGATAAGCAACGTCGAGGAGCCCCAAAACAAAAACTCCTCGTGTTTCCCAAAGATAGGAAATGTCGAGGAGGCCCAAATCAAAAACTCCTCATGTGGTCCGAAGATAGGCAACATCAAGGAGCCCCAACGTAAAAACTCTTCGTGTTGCCTGAAGATAGGCAACGTCGAGGAGCCCTAAAACTAAAACTCCTCGTGTTGCCCGAAGATAGGCAACACCGAGGAACCCCAAAACTAAAACTCCTCGTGCTGCCCGAAGATAGACAACATCGAAGAGCCTCAAAATAACAACTCCTCGTGTTGCCTGAAGATAGGCAACCCCGAGGAGTACCGAAATGAAAAATCTTCGTGATGCCTGAGGATGGGCAACACCGAGGAAAAACAAAAGCCGCGCATCTCATGAGCCATGCACCAAAATTCCAACTCCTCGCATTGCCCGAAGATAGGCAACGTCAAGGAGTGTGAGAAACCGCACACATATGGTCGAGAATAGTAAGTGCAGCCCCTACAAAATTGGCGCTAGAAGGAAGGCACTCAATAATCGACAACACAGACCCATGCGCCAGTTGCATACTCACCTGAGTGTCACAAAATTCCAAACAAAAAATGAGATCGCATGATAAAATCGCAATATCTCCAAAAATTAGAATCAAGTTGTAACTTAGTCAAATTTTCAATAAAGATTATTTAGACCCTAAGTTATCAGCTATTCGAAAGTTGTTTGAAGTGAACAACCCTACGAATTGGGGGGCATACACCTGTACTAAGACAGAACCAAACAAATACAACAAGTTCACAGGCTCTGTCACTCCAAACAACAAGTTCACAAATTCAACTTTTCAACTTCCAAACAAATATTCCAAACAAAAACTTTCTAAGTTTTAGAAATTTTTTCTAAACCTTCGCGAATTTCCAAACAAAAAACTCTCTAAGTGTTGTTAATCTCTAAGTTCTGTTATTTCAAATGAAGGACTTTGGCTATAATCACAGAACTAGCAAAGTATGAAACGAAACAAGCATAAGCACACAGAGCATGTACGAATAGACAGATAAAAATAAGGCAAAATATCATTGTATTGCTTGTGATTTTCTGTACACAGGATCAAAATGTGGGGGAAGCACCCACACAATAGCGGCCAATGAAGAGAAAATACAGACTTTACAATCAGGACATAAAGTGCATACTCCACACTTGAACAAAACAAGTCCAAAACAAGTCAATCTTCTTGCCCACTGTTGGCCAAAATCAAGTCCATCCTCATGCCAACCGCTCAACACTTTTTGACGCTACTTCACTTTCCACCTCTGGTGAGTAGTTTCTGCTTCTTTTCGGGAGAGGTATCATTGCCAGTAATGTCAACGTGCACTTCGGTGGCAATTTCCTCCTCCTTCGAAAGTTTTTCAGAAGAGCTTCCCTTTTCCTTGCGTTTCTTTGAATTTCGAGAACTCTTTGAAGCCTCGACTACCTCCACCTTTTCCTTCTTGATGGAAACCATCTCGTGCTGAGTCTTCGGCGGCTGCTCTATCTGCATCCCTTGCTCCTTGGCTTCTGCCGCAGTTGTATCACCTTCCAAAGACGCTGAAGGGTCGTCCAAGCCATGGAGTGCTGCTATTTTCTCGGCCTCTGTCCCCGGTTGTGAACTGGATGTGGAAGCGGGGAATGGAGCAGGAACAAATACAATCTCAGAAGATGTGAAAATGGCAGCAGGCGCAGGCGCCGAAATAGTTGGCGCATCAACGGGAAAAGTGGGTGGACCTATAAGATCAAAAAGGAAAGCGTTAAACTCCTCTTGCACCTGTGGCGTAATATGGAGACTCCCGAATTCGGGAGAAACATGGCCGTTACCTGCACCAAAGGAAGAATCATGAACGACAACCTCAAACTCATCGCCTTCGCCTTCTTTGGAGGGCTCTACCACATGAGGAACAACATCGAGCCCCGAGCTTGTTGTCTGGTCATAGAGCTGCTCCGACGGTCCGCCCAAGCCAGAAATAGAAGGCTTGGAAAGCGCACCGGTAGCGGTCATCAAAGCAGCTTCGATGGCCTCCCTCTCTCTCTTGACTCAGAGAATCTTTTGGCCCTCAAGTAGCGCTGCCTTGGATTCATCATTAAGATAGCCATCTCATAGCTCTTGATGGAGTAAGCATCGCCGCTGTCAGCAAAACGAAATAAGATTTCCTCCCAAACAAGGGCAAGAGTGTGCGGAAACTTCGGGTCGAGGTAGCTGAGACTTCCTTGATGCAACAAGGAGTTGAAGTAGAAATTCAAAATAGTTGAGTCCAGCTTCTCCATCTTCTTCTCAAAGGCATTTCAAAGGTCCAAGTAGTCCGCTGTCATCGCAGCCTTTTCAAGTTCAACGGTAGTTTTGTCGGCACTATGCTGCGCTACCTGAGCCTGTAATTTAGCAATGGTCTTAGCTTGGTCGGCGATAGTCATGTTGTGCCCTTCAACAATTAGATCGTGGTCGACAATTGTCTTCCGTTGAGCTTCGATGGTAGCATTGCAAGCAATCACTTCCTCTTTCAATTTTGCCTCCTCCGTATGAGTCTTTTTAATTTCATCTCTCCAGACGATCTCGACCTTCGCATGCGCCTCCTTCATCTCCTTCATTAGGCCAGTAGTTCTCTTACTGTCCCGGAGTGTTGTTTCCTTCTCCTCCTCTTACTGTTTAATTTTAGCATCCTGATCAGCAACCTCCCTTTCAAAATCATCTTTCTCTGTCTCAAAGGAAAGCATCTCTTAACAATTATTCCTATTCGTGTCTGCTAGCTGCTTGCAAAGCTTCTTCCATTTCTCAGCCTGCTCTAGGTCATTTTGGATAGCTTGGAGATGCGGCACGAAGGAATCCTTGCGAACAGGGTGAAGATCCATGTCGAACTTAACTCCCCTTAAAAACCAGCCCAGAAGAGACGCTTCAAGCTTGGGGGGCCCACAAGTAGAGTGTAGGCCGGCCTCCGGTGGGGATGAGATGCGCCAGGGGCGGCAACAACAATGAAGGAAGATGGAATATGTGTTGGAGGTAGAATCAGGGCAGAAGAGATCGGAATCTTTGGGCCCATAGAAGTGTGTTTCAAAGCCAGTTCTGAAGGGTGGGAGCGATAGTCGAACTTGGATTTCTTCGACGACTCGTCTCTTTCCTCATGAGACCGTCTCTCCTCATACCCGCCTTTATGTGAACAAGCTTTATCTCTCTCCTTTTGGCGACGGGTTTCGGCTTCAAGTTATTTCCTCTACCGATACTCTTCTTCAGTCTTCGAGACTTGATGTCGGCTGTAGGAATACTTCGGATAACGCTGTGAATAGGTTTAGTCCTCGAAGTCGTCGTAGAATCCTCGCCCTATCGTCATACCTGGAATAAAGGGTACGTGAAGGATTTCAGAAATGCAACATGAGTTAAGCAAATATACGGAGGAATGAAAAAATGGAAACAAGTGTAATCCTAGTGCAACGTGCTATGTTTCTAATATTGCCTAAAGCGTCGTCACAAACTGGAACAAATGGCTGTCGAAGGTGGGATCGGACCGACTGCGGTCATCACAAGTGGAACTGAGCTAACTGAGGGCACGATATTGCTTGAGCAGGAAGGAGTCGTGTCAAATTTAAAATCTCCTTCCATGAGTGCATTGAAGTCAACGAAAACGTCGCTGAAATCTCCGAGCCCTGCCCCAACATTCTCACTCGGAGAGTCTGGGCGACTTTCGATCTCAGGGATTTTGCCCTTATCACCTACATTGGGAGGAGATGGACTCGGGGCAACGGAGCTCATTCCTAGAGTCTCATCACAGGACTCTGAATCATCAACATCAGATTCAGACGAGAAATAATCGCTGGCAGTAGTTTCATCACTGCTACTTTCAAACTCTCCCTCTTCCTTTTCCAAATCCACCATGGCCTTGCCTTCTCTGCGTAAAAACTCTTCTTCTACCTCCTCCGGAATCGGGGCTTTCTAATTGAACTGCCCAGACCAGTCGTAGCGGCTTCTTCCTTCTCATGGGCTTCATCGAGTGATCTTTCGGACGGGCCGCTTGTCTCCTGACCTTCTTCAAAATCGTGTGAAGATGAGGATGGTCTTGCGTGAACTCTGACTCGACCGGGAGAGGGAGCTTCAATTTGAGCTACAGACTTGCCCGGAGCCAACAGTCCGTATTGGAGCAAGTTCTCATCGGTCAGCAAAACTTTAACGCACCTCTCCTCGACATCAATGGCCTTTAAAGTTTGGCAGAGTTCGTTGAAAACTACGTCTCTGTTCGGCCTTGGGATAACTGCAAAGGACACGCAATCAGTTAGAAACCCCATTACAACACTTTAAAGTTTGGCAAACAGAAAAGAGAAGCTTACCCCCTATCATCCATCAGCGATTCAACCCCTCAGGGTACCTAACAAAGAATTACTATGTCTTAAACTATGATAGGTTGCTTTGCAATCGCAAGACGATCTTTTGATTTCTTTGGGCCTCGATTATGATCAAAGAGGGACAGTCATCTCTTCTCTTGAACGCCAGAAAATACCGCAACTCATCAAAATTTAGAGCGTGGTTGAACGTTTGCATAAAAAGGACATGCAAGCAAGTAAGCATAGCGTAACCATTTGAATGAAGTTGGAATGGGGCAATTCCCAAGTTCGAGAGCGTTTTGCATAGAAAATCGTTGAAGGGAGGGACGACTCTGTTCAAACACATGTATCTATGGCAAGCGACATACCCCGGGGGAGGCATATGAGCAAACTCGTCATTCGTAGCCAGACACACATCTTCCTTAGGAATCCCATGTTGCATGCATATATTGTGAAGAACCTTAGCAGAGACCACTGACGAGGCTCGTTCGGGTGGATTGAACAAAACTCGAAAGTTGGGAGGCGTACAGTCCACGATGGGCCTAACCGAAACTAATTGGCCATACTAGGCTTGCGAGGTGGATGATGATTCAGCTTCGGAGAGCGTCGAACTTCGTCCACTTGACTTACGGCATGTGGAAGGCTGCTTCATTCTATATAACAGAACTCGCGTTCAAAAATAGTCAGGTAACTCTATCCTAAATTCATAAGTTTCCCTAATCACACTTGAATTTCGAATAAACGTTAACTTGTAATCGACACGTTGGACTTCAAGTGCGAACTAGGGCAAGTGTGTAAGTGTAGTGTGCTATATATATGGGATAAACTCGGTGCTCAGTACACTGCGAACGCTCTATCCTATGTAGATAGTTCGCTCGTCGTGGAAGAAGAAAAGACCTTCCCTATGTCGGTCCATTTTTTTCTACTTCTTGCGCACTTACCCGTTATCAATCAATGATCGATAACTGATCCGTTGTCTAAAGCGACTCTTCCCGTTGCAGGAGCATCGAATGCGGAACAACCAAGTTCTCTGGGAGAATCGGGATAAACTGGTAATTGCCACACAAGTAGCGTCTAAGAAACCGGAGACAAGTCATTTCTGGTCTAGTGGACGAAGATAGCAAAACGCGTCAAGCCTTGGGCCAAAGCCCGAATGTCGTTCCAAGACAACTCGAGACTCGATTTACTATCCTCCTTCATTATACCACAATCAACTCGAACTTCTTTTAATCAGCGTCGTAAGCGAAAACCGAACATCAATCATTGTACCAACATAACAATTAACGAATCGATCAAGCAAACCCACCTTAACCTAATTAAAAAGCACAAAAAGAATCCGGAATCAAACTCGACGGGCTATGGATTGGAACGTGAGCGAGCTAAGGATGGGTCGGCTACAGATCAGCAGTGGACTAAGGTTCAGATTCGAGCACAATGATGGATGGCTAAGGTTTCGTAAGGAAGGCAGATACTTGGATGAATTAGCGGTGCATGGATCAAACGAAATAGGGTAGCAGCTCGAGTAGATTGCCTGGGTCGAATCGCCAGATGAATTGGTCGCTCGAAGAAGTTGGGATCGCTCGGGTCGAATAAAGGAAAAGGGGTCGGCTCAAGTATAAGTAGGCAGACTAAAGATTAGAAATTTTTTGCTAAGTAACAGGGTCGCCAGCGACCCGACCCATCATAAGTCGCTGGCGACCCGACATTACCTTGTGAAGTTAGGTCGCTTGCGATCCATCCCACATGGATCGCTAGCGACCCATAAAAAAATGAAAATGCTGATGATAAAGAATGTATACATACATTTGAACGAAAATGAGGAAAGCTTATCTATTTATCTCAAACCTGCCGATTACAGCTGTTCGTCACTCCAAGGCATGCCGAAAAGCTACAAGCGGAAACGTAATATATTGTGACAAGTAATAAGAGTCAGAACCAAAGAAAGACGGCCGACGACGCTGGGCTAACATATTTGCACTACACCAGAAAAGGCCTTTCGTAGCGTTGAAAAAACACTGCTAAAGTTTTTAGTAGCGTTTCGATAAATGCTGCGACACGATGTGCAACTAAAAGTCTGAAAGTTTTAGTTGCGTTGTAGTAAACGCTACCAAAAACGAACATATTATAGCGTTTCTAAAACCCTACAAAAGGTTTTTTGGCAGCATTTTGGTACTTGCAACTTTTTTATTTTCTGTAGCGTTTTTTCTATGCTACTATAATATTTTCGCAGCATTTTATCTTTCCTACTATATATTTTTTGTTACGTTTTACTTCCGCTACAATATGTTTTTGTAAATGCATATTTTCCCATATCATTTTTGAAATGCTATTAAAACTTATTGATTAATGTACGGCACATTTTATTCGCCGTTATTTACTATTAATGGCTTGTATCATTTCCAACAATCACTTATATATAATAGCCATATTAAAACCAATAATCAATCACATAATTATCATTTTCAAACCAACATCGATATTCAGCATATTCAAATAATTAAAAAACACATTAATCGCATAATCAAATATAATATCCATAATCATTTCAATAATAGTATTTTAACAAAATAAGCGAATCCACATACCACAACCGTTTACAAACAAGTCTACACAACTAGTACGAACAAATTATTATATTACATAATAGTTAAAGTCTTGTTCATGGCTTAATTACCGACAGTTCTTTGATGCGGCAGTTCTTCACTTCGGAAATGCTAATTACCTGTACACAAGTATAACGGTCAACAGTTAGAATTACATACAAGTCCTAATAATTTACATACAAGTATAATTTACTATATATCAGTTTCAAATGGGCTGAGTTTCAGAGTATGTGTTAATTTTCATATAAATAGTTTCATATATATAGATCAGTTTTGTATTCATATCAAACTTTAAATACATGTTAGATCCATTTTTAGAAGTTTCAAATGCACATATTACGATCATGCAAACAAAAATTCTGAACAGATGTTAGTTTTGAAGATGGGTGAAGTTCTAAAGTTATTTATTCTATCACTCAAATACAACCTCATATCTATGCTTCAGCTTCTAAGACATAACAATTTGTCCATCACATTTTATAGTAACAATTTTGTGATTTAGGACTTAACCAATATGAAGATGATTACCTCGAGTATATTGAAGCATAAGTACACACTCAAGATATTGAATAAAATAGATGGAGAGCTGTACTGGACAGTTGGGTTAGGTTGCTGGTATTGGTTCATTTTTTATGTAAAATAGGACACTTTGACTTGGATTTTTCAAGTTTAAAGTTCGATGACAAATCATTACCACACTTTCCAGCTTATTAAACTTACCAAAAACAGCAGCATGCAGATAAGAAACTAATATGCATTTTTTTATCGTATAATTCTTCATTCTTTCATTCTCATTAATTTGATATACATACATAAACTTTGGTATATGAAAATATGAAACTTATGTGTCAGCGTTAAGGTAAACATAAAGTTTTAGGCTCAATTTTGAAATGCAAGCCATTTCTACATGTATGGCCCAAAAATATACTCGAGGTTTTATAGCCCAAAATTTATCTTTTATACACACGTACGCGCACATTGATGCAATATCTAATGTATTGTACATTCTACATTCTATTGATTCCAATGTAGCTATCAACACTGTTTCAGCTGACATATAGCATAATCGTGTTGGACACTTATCCCTTAAAAACTTAGCTAAAGTCGATAACATTTTGCGTCGTAATGTTTCTAGATTACATGTCAACGCTACTTTTAATATCTGTCCCTTAGCTAAACAAAGAAGATTACCTTTTACTTGTAATAATATTTTTTAATCAATGCAATGCAGGTTTAAAAAAATCTCCAAGAACTATCACTTAAAAATTACTAAATTAGTATAGCATTAAAAATCAACACCATACTAGTACTGCTGTCCAGCCTTATATATTCTGTTTGAGTGGCCATCCACATCATACTGCCTTTAACTAGAGAGGCGTTTTAATACACTTTAACTTATGTGGGCATATGGAGCTTCACATCTGAAAGTTATACATACTTTGAAGTCTTTTTTCAGAACTTTGAATTTATTTAAAACTGATATGTATTTGAATTTTAGGTGTACTTATATATTATTTAAAAACTCTCACGTTTGATAAATATCTTTTCAGAGGTTGATTGTACAAATCCACTTGAGAATTTCTAACTCTGATTACTTTAATTCTGTTCAGATGCCAGAGTCTGTTATACATTCACAACCATACATGCTATCATTTATATTTCTAACTTTATCTATTTTGAAACTGCAAATCTTATACATATCTTTGAAAAGAATGTACCCAGGGTTCTAACTTCATGTACGTATACACCTGGCACTTCCAGTTTCAGTTTAACATTCCTAAAACTTGCAATATGCTCCCTAAGCCTTATACCTTTTTAGAAATTTTTTGTTAAATACATCTTTAGAAACACTCATGTTTGAAGATACATAGCACCAGTATTACAAAAGTCTGTACACCATATTCTACTGCATGATTTAGACATGAAAACAAGCTACTGTATGACATAAATAGGAAAACATACTGCATGATTTATTATTTGTTTAAAAAAATGACTATCTTTATATATGCAATGCAGGTTTATGAATCCTTCGCTATTAATTTGGAGATTATCCGAATTCAATGAAATAAGATCAGTAGGCATCAGACTGCCAAAGTTTACAAAAGCTAAGTCTGCTTCTATAAAGTTTTCATTAGATTTTAGTCTTACAAAAATAATTATGTATATATATAGGTATAAATAACATGAATTTAGTTTTATATATACATATAAGAGAAAATTTGCTAAAATGAGTATATATATAATTTAGACAAGACGGACTTAGAATTTATGTATGAGTGTGTGTATAAATAAGAGACGCATATAAGTACCAATTAATACTTACTAGAACTTGATTCCCAAATGACATATGCGGCTGGCCAAGCTACATGAACATGAACATGAAATGAGTGAGATTGTAGTAACATTGAGCATCGTGCCCTTGTCTAAGATGGATGAATTGTTCTACATCTATTTGGTTGATTCTCTTTTATAATTTACACTGACTATTTCATTGGAGCAAAAATTGGGGCCAGCAAGTCGTTTTAGTTGACACACTATTCCGTACATGTTAAAGTTAGTGCTTCAAAGTAATTAGTATTGGATAATTTGTTGCAAGTTTACTTAGTCTTTGTTTTATTTAAATAATTCCTAGTCTATAGGTTGAATGCATATTTAGTGGATGAATCCTAGTCTATAGGTTGAATGCATATTTAGTGGATGACGTGGGCTATTCTTACGAATCTAGTTAGGTGCTTGTAAGGCTATATATGCCTTAGTTCTATTTCAAATTATTAATTCAATGCAATAGTTTTTTACATTACTATCTTTCCAATACTCTCTCTCTCTCAATTTCCAATATGGTATCAGAGCCAAATGATCCTTAAGGCTTGTGAGGTTAACAAAAAATTGAATTGTAGGTTCAAAGACGAAGAGCAAGAGAACATGGCACAAGTGGTCGTGGAAGAGAATTTATTTTAGAGTTGTGGGTGAGATGTGCACCATGGAGAGAAGTGCTCCAATATTCAAAGAGTAGAGTTGATGAGAAATGCTTCAACAATTGAAGGTGATGAGATGTGCATCACAAATCGAAGAGAAGTGCTTCGTTTATTATCTCAGTAACTTTGAAGCAAGGGGGTGTGTTAAAGTTAGTGCTTCAAAGTAATTAGTGTTGGATAATTTGTTGCAAGTTTACTTAGTCTTTGTTTTATTTAAATAATTCCTAGTCTATAGGTTGAATGCATATTTAGTGGATGAATCCTAGTCTATAGGTTGAATGCATATTTAGTGGATGACGTGGGCTATTCTTACGAATCTAGTTAGGTGCTTGTAAGGCTATATATGCCTTAGTTCTATTTCAAATTATTAATTCAATGCAATAGTTTTTTACATTACTATCTTTCCAATACTCTCTCTCTCTCTCAATTTCCAACAGTACAGTCATCTGTAAATCCATTAGCTAATACTCCTATATTATGAACCATTGAACCTCAATAAGCATTCCAGATGAAAAAGCATAAGAATGGTAGTAATAATCTCCACAAATATTATGATCAATTTATGTGTCATTAATTAAGTCTGAAAGTTGTCTGGTAGATGTTAAAACATCAAGTTGAAAGATATCGCCAATATAATATGATTAACCTTTGCATTGGCTATAGGGCAGAGGCTAAAACTGTGCCGGCCTAATAAATCCACCATAGATTTATGATTAACCAAAGATCTAGCCACAAAGATGTCGAATCACCATTTAATATAATTCTTTGCATAACCTTTGTTGCCATATTTCAAGCACGTAACATGCATTTTATAAGATAGGAAAATATGTTGTTTATAGCCATGGCCTAGAAATTTTGATTTTGTAAATACTTGTTTCTCATTCACTTACTTCACAAACATTAGTTTATCAATAAACCCCACAATAGTTTCAATAAGGCGGTTTCTCTTAGTTTTTTGAAAGGCCTAAGATCAATCCCACCTTCTACTTTAGGTCCACATGGAATACCCCACACAATTATATGCATTTTGCTACACAAAAAATCAGATCACATTTTTTCTATTCAATCCAGCACTAAAGTAGGCAGATGATAAATTAACAATCAATACAACACTATAAGTGTTATTGTACTTTGTATCAACTCGGCTCTTCCTACTGTTGATAAAAGCCCACTATACCACCCTTTAAACTTTAAAAAAACATTATTCATTTTGCTTGTGTGCTCTGAAGCGTGAATATAGTCAGCAGATGAAGGTGTTGGAAAATGTTTTAAAATAAGTGAATTATTAAAAATTGACTAAGTGAATGAATGGCTCCTATATGTGAATAGTCCTACATTGTAGGATTATATGAATGAATCAAGTATTTATACTTGATTCTTTGAAGCTAAGTTGGGCCCTTTGGGCACCCAATGATGCTCTTTTGTGAGGAGGGAGACCATGCTTGACCACGACACGCGCGCGCCGACCGACTCGACCCGGGCCGGGTTCGAGTTCGGGCTTGTAGTGGTGTAACACTTATATTTTTGGTGCAAAATTCTTTAACCATTTTTGATCGGGCTGGAACGGTCAAATCAGACCGTATCAGATCTGTTTTTCAAGACCACGTCCCCCAACCAGTAGCGTTTTTTTTGCTATTCCGCCTTCTTAACTGATAGGAAGACGAAACAGAAAAAACAACATATCTTTTCTTCAAACCAGAAAACTAGAGCAACGTTTTTGAGTGCAAACAGAATCGATTTGGACGTGCAAACGAATCGATACCACTACAATTGAGAGGCTGTTTTATCTTAGAGGCGGCGGCGATTATTTAGAACTGCTTTGCACTGTACGGAAGATCGCCGAAACATATTCAAGAGAGTGACGTAGTCCACGACTCAGCCAAAGTTCGACATTGTTTCCAACAATTTGAAGACAACGCCACCGACGATGACTTCCACTGCAGATCTAGATGCCGCTGCTCCCGCTTCCCTTTTCCAGGTCCCAATGGTTTCTGCTGCGCCTTTCAGGTTCGAAGGCCTCCACTTCAAACGCTGGAACCAAAAGATAGAATTTTTCCTGACCATGAGAAAGGTGGTGGCTGCGCTGACAACTAACAAACCACAACTACCGGATAGGCCAGACGAAGCTGACACAGATCTCATGCGAGCCTGGACAGAAAAATTGAACCAATTGCAGAACTGGACAGAGCAAGACTACCTGTGCAGGAACTTTATTCTTAACGGCCTCAGTGATGACCTCTACGACTACTACAACTCCGACAAGACAGCTAAAGAAATCTGGGAAGCGCTGCAAAAGAAGTATGATACGGAAGAGGCTGGAGCGAAAAAATATGCAGTCAGCCGCTACCTGAAATACCAGATGACGGATGACAGGTCAGTAGAGATGCAGTCTCATGAGCTTCAGAAAATTGCTCATGAGATCATCTCCGAAGTATGAGTTTGGATGAACAATTTCAGGTTGCTGTTATTATTGATAAACTGCCCCCAGGTTGGAAAGATTTTAAGAATGTGCTTAGGCACAAGACTAAGGAATTCTCCTTAGAGAGCTTGATAACTCGCCTCCATACTGAGGAGGAGGCTCGTAAGCAGGACTAGAAAGAGGAAGTGCTTGTTGTCACCAACAACAACACTAAAAAGTCCAAGCCCGCGGTTCTGAAACCGAATCCGAAAAATCTTTAAGAATCAGAACCGCAACCGCAACAAACAGAATTGGAACCCGCAAGGGAACCAAAAGGGACAGCAGCAACCGACCCAAAAGAATGATTCTGGACAGTTGTTTCTGTGTTACAACTGTGGAAAACCAGGTCATATGGCACGCAAGTGTAGGAACAAACCAGGCCCTGCACCACAGGCTAACCTGGCTGAGGAGCCTCTTACGGCTATGATTTCTGAGATTCATCTAGTTGGTGGATCAGAGGGTTGGTGGGTAGACACTGGTGCATCCCGCCATGTCTGCTACGATCATGCTATGTTCAGTACATACACAGCTGCTGATGATAAGAAAGTGTTGTTGGGAGATTCCCACACCACTACAGTTGTTGGCATTGGAAATGTGGAAATAAAGTTTACCTCTGGAAAGACAGTTATTCTGAAAGATGTGATGCATATTCCAGAGATGAGAAAGAATCTGGTTTCTAGATTTCTCCTTAATAAGGCTGATTTTACTCAAGTTATAGGGGCCGATTTGTACACTTTGACTTATAAGGGGATGTTTGTAGGGAAGGGTTATGCTTGTGAGGGTATGTTTAAACTTAATGTTGAATATAATAAAGTAACCAGTTCTGCTTATATGTTGTGTGATTTTAATATCTGGCACTCTAGATTATGTCATGTAAACAAACGCATTATTCATAACATGAGCACGTTAGATTTAATTCCTAAAATGTCACAAACTGACTTTGATAAGTGTGAATTCTGTAGTCAAGCAAAAATCACTAAGAAACCACATAAATCAGTTGATAGAATTTTGAACCCTTAGGTTTAATTCATTCTAACATATGTGAGCTTGATGGCACTTTGACTAGACATGGACACCGTTACTTTATCACTTTCATTGATGATGGCTCTGATTTCACTTATGTATATCTTATGAAAAATAAAAGTGATGCATTTGAGATGTTTAAATTATTTAAAACTGAAATCGAGAATCAATCTAATAAGAAAATTAAGAGACTTTGTAGTGATAGAGGAACAGAATATGAGTCTAGTCCTTTTCTTGATTTTTATAAATTGCATGGTATAATTCATGAGAGAACTGCACCTTATTCACCTGAAATGAACGGTAAAGCTGAAAGAAAGAATAGGACCTTTACCGAATTAGTTGCAGCTATTTTATTAAATTCGGGTGCAGCAAAACATTGGTGGGGGGATATTTTTTTGACTGTATGCTATGTATTGAATAGAATCCCTAAATCAAAAAGTAAGATTTCACCTTTTGAAATTTTAAGAAATTATAAACCAAATGTATCTTACTTTAGAACTTGGGGATGTTTGGCATATGTTTGTATACCTGACCCTAAGAGAATAAAATTAGCAAGTAGAGCATATGTGTAAAGACCCAAAAGTTGGCCTTCGAAAATCGGCACCCGTACTCCACTTGTACTCAAAATGCCGTAGATTCAAATGCCAAATCTGGTTCTCCGGAGCTTATAACACAATTAAGTAAATAACACAGCGGAAGAAAAGAAATCAATGATATCATATACAACTCCAATGAATACAATATCCAGAATGATATACAACAATGATATCAATATGATACAACAATATCAGAGATACAAGAAATAACAGCGGAAAAGAAAAGATAACAACAGCAGCGGAACAATATCTCCAATAGAATGCTCCAATCCATAGCTAGCAGAAAGCAAGGTCAGTCGTCCATAGACAGACTAGCTCCAAATAATCTACTAAACCTGAATATCTGAAAAGAAACCCAACTCTAGACTGCTCGTGTGGAAAATTATGAGCACCCAGAGTTTAGGAAGGGAACAATAAACTCCGGATCAGTCATGGGACTGGTGTGAGCAACAAAAACAGTTTATCTTTAAAACAATCAACAAAAGATTTTAAACATTGAAATCCGCAATGCTTTTAGAAAATGAAACTACCATAAGACCTCCCGCCACACACACAATGCAAACGCAGAATTGGAGGAGATTTCTTCTTATGATAGTCAAAGATGCTTACTACGCAAAAATTGGATATTATTACTAGTGCATAGTGGAAACCATTTCGAAAGTATAATATTAATCTTAGCCAGCATAGACATTCCGAACTATGCCTACTATAGCTACCATTTAAACAGTGGGGCGCCACCATAAGTAAATGGCAGGTTCTACAACTAAAACCGTACTGGTTCGTATTGGAAAAATGGATTTCCAACAAATGGTCAGGCTAAGGAACTTCCTTCCGCCGCATGGGAACGCCTCTGGCGGGACGCCCCGAGAGACAAACTGCTCTCTGCCAAACAAGGCCGGGTTACCCCTGTAACAGGTAACTCACGAATATGTCATCACCCGGTCCTTTGGGACCTTTATCCGAGGCCTCGATAACCAACATCACACATAATAAATAAGTGTATCCACATGAGTAAGTATCAGGGCTCCATACCATAATACCACCCTTTTCCAGAAGGAAATGACATACCCTAAAGGGCGCGACCCTCATAACCTTGCCGCAACGATCCTGTTTCGACCATTTCCGGGTTGTGAGGCCCTGACGAAGTCTCGTCCACAAAGCTACGCTTTGTCACAAAGCCATGCTTTGGGTCAACAGATGATCAACCTATGATCACAAAGATAAATGATCAAACAAATGATCATATCACAAATGATCAAACGATGATCATCACACAGCTACACTCAGCATGTCACATTACCAAATTGGGATATATCGCTGATAACCTTCAACTACATAACCTCTGAGCTCGTACGTCTCAGAGAAGGGTGTTAAGCTAAGAGAATAAATTCTCCGCCACCAACACAAATGTATTTGAAAGAAATCTGCTTTATATCTCAAAGTGTAATGTCAGACATACAATCCATACAAGTCTGTTCCGGGTTCGAACAGAACCGAAGGCACTTCTCACGAAGCCCTTGCAATTCCGGATAATTTCCAATCACGTCCGGACTTCCCATCACAAAGGGTGATAAAATCTCTATACCGGGGACCAGTCGATGCAGAGACATTCGACGAGTTGTCCTTTCGTTTTCGTAAATATCCGGTCTTCAACACCGGTCTTCAAATGCTATCCATATACGACGTATCAGTATTCGGAACGGGTTATATGACACAAAGGTCCTCTCCCGGCTAAACCGAATAATGAGCGTAATATTTAAAAACATACGGATAATTGGGATTTCAATTAAGTCACAACTTATTACCCAAAACTTTTCTTTCAAATGGTTTAATAAATTACCATTTCCAAATCTTTAACAAAAAGATTCATTTTAACAACCTTCAATGGTTTAACAATTTTCCACACTTTAATCTTTTAAACAAAAGATTCATTCACAGATTTTCCAAATTAATTTCCCTTTCAATTTGATTAACTCGTTAAATCTCTAAAACAAAGATTTAACTTATAGCTTTCAAAACAATTCCATTTCAACTAGTTTAAACAAATCATCATTTTAAATCTATTAAAAATAAACAGATTCAAATCATAGCTTTTCAAAACAATTCATTCATAACTTGGAGAACCATTTTTCAATTCAATCTTGAAATTCCTTTAATTAAACTGGAATTTCATTTCTTATCTGAAAGCTTTTATTCTTTTAAAACAAACAGTTTTCATTTTGGGAAATCTGATTCATTTATACGAGTCAAAATCCTTGGGTTAAATTCAAATTCCCAAAATTTTACTTTTAAATGGTTTAAATTCATACAAACACATTTATAACATTTTTAACCGTAATTTCCAAACATGGAATTCAATTTCCAAATTATTTTGAATTCAAATTCAAATTAAATTATTTAAATTGGAAATTTAATTAAGTTATTTAAAATAACTTTTATCTTAAAAACTCCATTTCAAAAGCTTTAACATTTAACCCAAATTCATTTCCAAAATCAATTGAAATTAATATTTCAAAAACATTAAATTTAAATTATCTGTGACTTAACCGATTTCCACGTGAAATCCATATTTGTGTGTGTATGGTGTAGTCCAGGGGTTTAACACAATAGTGCAACACAATGAATCATCACATATCAGGATACAGAAATATAATTCGATAAGCGGTATAAGAACAACGCTTATCGTTCATTCACAGATCATAGATATATAAAGGTCACAGATAAGTAAACTACAGATCACAACATAAATCAGGATGTATCACAAAACATCACAAATCAGGGATATCAAACAATTCACATTCAATAGAATCCAAACATTCATAAGTAAGGTCAGTTAATTGTCTGATTAATTCAAATCAGATTAATTTCTTATGAATTTCTAATCCTGGTTAATCAACATCGATAAATTATAAATTATTCTTATTTATTATTCTTTACTCATTCATAATTTAACCATTTATGATAATTTAATTAACCCTTAGTTATAATTCATTAATCTTTAATTATTAAATAATTAACCTTTAATTATTTAATTCACCATTTAATTAATTACTTTTAAATTAATTAATTATTCCTCAATTACTTGGTTAATCAAACTTAAATCATTAATTAATGTCTAATTTATAATCTTTAATGACCAATTCATTATCCCTTAATTAATTAATCTTAAACCTTAATTAATTAATTTATACCTTTAATTACTTATTTAATTATTTCATAATGTAATTAATTCTCAATTAACCACAATTATTAACCTCCTCGATTAATAACAAACCAGTAATTACTATCCTTAATTACTCATATAAATTAATTATCCCATAATTAATTATCTCTATTAATTAATCCCCTTGATTAATTTCTTAAGTAATTACCCAAATTACTTACTTACAAATCATTTTATATTAATTACATTAAGTAATTACCATTTAATTACTTTCCTAAGTAATTATACTCCATTAATTTCACCAAGTAATTCCACTTTAATTTATCAAATGACTATCTTAAATTAATTAAACTAAATTTATTATCCAAAATTAGTCACCTTGATTTACTGTTTATATAATCCTTAGTTAATTTTCTTCATTAACTAATAACATTTCCTAATTTCTTCCTTAATTAATTTCTAAACATAAATTAATCTAAATTATTAATTTATAAATTAATTACATAAGTCATCCTTAATTATCTTATAATTAAATCACTTCAATATCTTAATTATCTATAAGATAATCCATTTCTATATATATGATTTCATTAGCACTAAAGTGTAAAACATTACACTTTGAAATTTAAATTCTATTTTGAATCTAAGATTCAAATTCAGATTGAATTCAGATTTAAAAATTCTAATTAAACTTAGTTTTAAATTCTGTTTCAAATTTAATATTAAATTTAAAAATCTGAAACTGCCAGGCTTGTTTTACAAAAGCCTGGAACAACATTTCTCGAATCAACCTAACTGCTCCGAGTCGTCTCTTCCCCTACTTCGAGTACCACACTCGCATAACTCGAGTAATACCCGAGTCAAATCTTCGTCTCCCCCAAAGAAAGACAGAGCCAAGGAAACGTGCACGTGCACGTGTACTTCGCCGGCGTTCATCTCCGGCCTACCCCACGTCGTCGAACAAGTCGACCACGCCGCGCCTACCAACTTCAGATCGACAATCCACTCGATCACGTCGCCATTCGAAATCGAACGAGAAAACCCAAAAGAGAAAACCTGGAAACATGAAATCAACCTCCCCACGAACCCTGGCAACACCACGTTTTTGCGCAGCTCCGTCCACCTGAATTCGTGAAATTCCGGCCATGAACTCGACTACGATCGAACTACCTCCTCACGAAAACCCATTTCACTCGATCGCCTGACGACGACGAACGAGATAAATTTCCCGACCACCCCAAACTAGGTTTAAAAACATACTTTGCTCGCCGCTGCCACCACCGAGGCCTGACCACCTTCCAGCTATTTTTCCTAGACACTACGCTCACTCCTCTACCACCCCAGAGAGCCACGACCTTTCCCTTCACCGAGATCGCCGGAATTTGGTCGAAAAGCCATTTCCGTTCAACCAAGAATTACTCTCGACTCCATCAACGAAAAATCAAGATTTTTGTCTTAAAATTCAAGTCAAGGTATAAGAATTCAAAATATATATTTGAATTCGAGAATTTCGAAATTCGAATTTGTATATATGATGATGTTTTCAGTTCTTTGCTTTCCAAAGTTATATTCAAACTGTTTCCAGAGTTATTTTCAAACTGTTTTTAACTTAACTATATATTTAAATCTCAAGTTAGAATATCACAACCAATATTGTTTTAACTCTAATCATTCATCAGTATATCAAAGAACATGATTTTAAATCATAACAAGACATGGGGAAAACTAGAAACAGACAATGTATATGATAACAGCCTGCATTCAAGGATCATTCATTATTCACAAGGCATATCTATATAAAGATATAAACTTACTCATTCTCATACATATATGCATCAGAAATATACGTCTAAATTTGTTGTTAAGTGATGTTACTCACCTGAAAACCAGTTTAAACAGAGAGCACCTTTTGTTTTGAAAATCTGTAGTTGGTCTTCCTTTAAATCCTGATTTGTTTTAATTTGAATGATCATTGTTTTTGAATGAGGATGATATCACTTTAGTTTTTTTTTCTTTTCACAGTTTAAAATGGAACGAAAAATGAAATGAAGAAGAGTTTGATATAAGAAATTGAGTTTACTGGGTGAATATATTTTGTACAGGTGATCATGTTGTTTTGTACAACACCAGACCATATTTTTTTTCTTTGTTTTGGTCAGTGATATTTCTTTCTTATGGAGGCTGAGGTGATTTCTTTGCTTGTACTAGAGATGATGGCATTAAATTGCCATGTACCATATTACTTTATTTTGTTTGCCTTTACTTGCTTGTCTCGGCTGAGATGATAACATGTTTGCTTGAGAAGATGGGGTATTAATTGGTTTGTACCATATACATTTTTTTTTTCGGCTGTACAAAAGTATATGGAGATGTTTGGTGGCTTGTTCTATCTTCATGTGTACATACTTATCTTCCTTTGCAATTTTTACTATATTTTATTTTGCATATTTTTTACACTTTGTTTCATATTTAAGTGTTGTTTCTTTAGTCTTGCTACTTGATAACATGAATACATCTCTATTTTGATGTGTTGTTAGTTTTCTTTTGTAAGCTAATTCATGTATATATTTTATTCATATATATATATCTATTTTTTTTTTATATTTATCTTTAACCCATTTATATTAAGATTTAAATTCAATTATCAATATTTATTATTTCAAATCTATTCATATAGGCCCAACTATATAGATTCACATATATATACAATTTCTAAATTTAAAATGATTTAATACATTTTGAAATTAGAAATTTGGGTTCGGGGGAACTCGCATCACTTTGATCGATAAATTTTATAATTTTTTATTCAAAAATCAAATTAATTATTAATTTAAATTTAACTAAAATCTGGGGTCGTTACAGACTTCCCCCCTTAAAAGAATTTCGTCCTCGAAATTGCCAAGGAGACAAAAGATAGATGAAGAATATTTCATCAAATAAAACTGAACATCTATTCTGCATTTGGCTTACCAAATCAGAATATCAAAATCAGATACGAGAACGAATCTATTTAACAATCAAGTAAATACTCAGGTTATCCACATCCACGAAATATGCAGGGGCATCGGTTAGTTCGAAAGGAATAACTAACCATTCGTAGAATATATCCGGACCCAAAGAATAGATAGATATATGGATACAGTTTCAAAACTTTTAGTTTAAAAACTAAGTATACCTATCAACCATAGCAAACAAAGCAAACAAGGCAGCCAATACATCCAAACAAACAAATTTGACTCAGCTGGAGTTTATGTCCCATTTTTATATATCGAATCTTCTTTCTGGATCTACCAGAAATTATCGAAGAATTGAGAAAAGATGATGAACAAAAGAGATCGATAGAGAAGATTGCTTCCTTGTTGTTACAGGATATTGACCATTTACAGTCGTATTTCCCTGTGTCCCCTATCTCATCCTCTTCTTGCACTCATACTCACTATCAGTGGATAGCAAGAGAATTTACTGAGGCTTTCAGACGGATATCTTAAGGATACTCATTCTAGAGTTTTCTTCACTCTATCTCTAATGAGCTACTTAACGTGTGATACTCCTGAGCTAAAGTTCAACCTTAGCTCTGATACCACATGTAAAGACCCAAAAGTTGGCCTTCGAAAATCGGCACCCGTACTCCACTTGTACTCAAAATGCCGTAGATTCAAATGCCAAATCTGGTTCTCCGGAGCTTATAACACAATTAAGTAAATAACACAGCGGAAGAAAAGAAATCAATGATATCATATACAACTCCAATGAATACAATATCCAGAATGATATACAACAATGATATCAATATGATACAACAATATCAGAGATACAAGAAATAACAGCGGAAAAGAAAAGATAACAACAGCAGCGGAACAATATCTCCAATAGAATGCTCCAATCCATAGCTAGCAGAAAGCAAGGTCAGTCGTCCATAGACAGACTAGCTCCAAATAATCTACTAAACCTGAATATCTGAAAAGAAACCCAACTCTAGACTGCTCGTGTGGAAAATTATGAGCACCCAGAGTTTAGGAAGGGAACAATAAACTCCGGATCAGTCATGGGACTGGTGTGAGCAACAAAAACAGTTTATCTTTAAAACAATCAACAAAAGATTTTAAACATTGAAATCCGCAATGCTTTTAGAAAATGAAACTACCATAAGACCTCCCGCCACACACACAATGCAAACGCAGAATTGGAGGAGATTTCTTCTTATGATAGTCAAAGATGCTTACTACGCAAAAATTGGATATTATTACTAGTGCATAGTGGAAACCATTTCGAAAGTATAATATTAATCTTAGCCAGCATAGACATTCCGAACTATGCCTACTATAGCTACCATTTAAACAGTGGGGCGCCACCATAAGTAAATGGCAGGTTCTACAACTAAAACCGTACTGGTTCGTATTGGAAAAATGGATTTCCAACAAATGGTCAGGCTAAGGAACTTCCTTCCGCCGCATGGGAACGCCTCTGGCGGGACGCCCCGAGAGACAAACTGCTCTCTGCCAAACAAGGCCGGGTTACCCCTGTAACAGGTAACTCACGAATATGTCATCACCCGGTCCTTTGGGACCTTTATCCGAGGCCTCGATAACCAACATCACACATAATAAATAAGTGTATCCACATGAGTAAGTATCAGGGCTCCATACCATAATACCACCCTTTTCCAGAAGGAAATGACATACCCTAAAGGGCGCGACCCTCATAACCTTGCCGCAACGATCCTGTTTCGACCATTTCCGGGATGTGAGGCCCTGACGAAGTCTCGTCCACAAAGCTACGCTTTGTTACAAAGCCATGCTTTGGGTCAACAGATGATCAACCTATGATCACAAAGATAAATGATCAAACAAATGATCATATCACAAATGATCAAACGATGATCATCACACAGCTACACTCAGCATGTCACATTACCAAATTGGGATATATCGCTGATAACCTTCAACTACATAACCTCTGAGCTCGTACGTCTCAGAGAAGGGTGTTAAGCTAAGAGAATAAATTCTCCGCCACCAACAGAAATGTATTTGAAAGAAATCTGCTTTATATCTCAAAGTGTAATGTCAAACATACAATCCATACAAGTCTGTTCCGGGTTCGAACAGAACCGAAGGCACTTCTCACGAAGCCCTTGCAATTCCGGATAATTTCCAATCACGTCCGGACTTCCCATCACAAAGGGTGATAAAATCTCTATACCGGGGACCAGTCGATGCAGAGACATTCGACGAGTTGTCCTTTCGTTTTCGTAAATATCCGGTCTTCAACACCGGTCTTCAAATGCTATCCATATACGACGTATCAGTATTCGGAACGGGTTATATGACACAAAGGTCCTCTCCCGGCTAAACCGAATAATGAGCGTAATATTTAAAAACATACGGATAATTGGGATTTCAATTAAGTCACAACTTATTACCCAAAACTTTTCTTTCAAATGGTTTAATAAATTACCATTTCCAAATCTTTAACAAAAAGATTCATTTTAACAACCTTCAATGGTTTAACAATTTTCCACACTTTAATCTTTTAAACAAAAGATTCATTCACAGATTTTCCAAATTAATTTCCCTTTCAATTTGATTAACTCGTTAAATCTCTAAAACAAAGATTTAACTTATAGCTTTCAAAACAATTCCATTTCAACTAGTTTAAACAAATCATCATTTTAAATCTATTAAAAATAAACAGATTCAAATCATAGCTTTTCAAAACAATTCATTCATAACTTGGAGAACCATTTTTCAATTCAATCTTGAAATTCCTTTAATTAAACTGGAATTTCATTTCTTATCTGAAAGCTTTTATTCTTTTAAAACAAACAGTTTTCATTTTGGGAAATCTGATTCATTTATACGAGTCAAAATCCTTGGGTTAAATTCAAATTCCCAAAATTTTACTTTTAAATGGTTTAAATTCATACAAACACATTTATAACATTTTTAACCGTAATTTCCAAACATGGAATTCAATTTCCAAATTATTTTGAATTCAAATTCAAATTAAATTATTTAAATTGGAAATTTAATTAAGTTATTTAAAATAACTTTTATCTTAAAAACTCCATTTCAAAAGCTTTAACATTTAACCCAAATTCATTTCCAAAATCAATTGAAATTAATATTTCAAAAACATTAAATTTAAATTATCTGTGACTTAACCGATTTCCACGTGAAATCCATATTTGTGTGTGTATGGTGTAGTCCAGGGGTTTAACACAATAGTGCAACACAATGAATCATCACATATCAGGATACAGAAATATAATTCGATAAGCGGTATAAGAACAACGCTTATCGTTCATTCACAGATCATAGATATATAAAGGTCACAGATAAGTAAACTACAGATCACAACATAAATCAGGATGTATCACAAAACATCACAAATCAGGGATATCAAACAATTCACATTCAATAGAATCCAAACATTCATAAGTAAGGTCAGTTAATTGTCTGATTAATTCAAATCAGATTAATTTCTTATGAATTTCTAATCCTGGTTAATCAACATCGATAAATTATAAATTATTCTTATTTATTATTCTTTACTCATTCATAATTTAACCATTTATGATAATTTAATTAACCCTTAGTTATAATTCATTAATCTTTAATTATTAAATAATTAACCTTTAATTATTTAATTCACCATTTAATTAATTACTTTTAAATTAATTAATTATTCCTCAATTACTTGGTTAATCAAACTTAAATCATTAATTAATGTCTAATTTATAATCTTTAATGACCAATTCATTATCCCTTAATTAATTAATCTTAAACCTTAATTAATTAATTTATACCTTTAATTACTTATTTAATTATTTCATAATGTAATTAATTCTCAATTAACCACAATTATTAACCTCCTCGATTAATAACAAACCAGTAATTACTATCCTTAATTACTCATATAAATTAATTATCCCATAATTAATTATCTCTATTAATTAATCCCCTTGATTAATTTCTTAAGTAATTACCCAAATTACTTACTTACAAATCATTTTATATTAATTACATTAAGTAATTACCATTTAATTACTTTCCTAAGTAATTATACTCCATTAATTTCACCAAGTAATTCTACTTTAATTTATCAAATGACTATCTTAAATTAATTAAACTAAATTTATTATCCAAAATTAATCACCTTGATTTACTGTTTATATAATCCTTAGTTAATTTTCTTCATTAACTAATAACATTTCCTAATTTCTTCCTTAATTAATTTCTAAACATAAATTAATCTAAATTATTAATTTATAAATTAATTACATAAGTCATCCTTAATTATCTTATAATTAAATCACTTCAATATCTTAATTATCTATAAGATAATCCATTTCTATATATATGATTTCATTAGCACTAAAGTGTAAAACATTACACTTTGAAATTTAAATTCTATTTTGAATCTAAGATTCAAATTCAGATTGAATTCAGATTTAAAAATTCTAATTAAACTTAGTTTTAAATTCTGTTTCAAATTTAATATTAAATTTAAAAATCTGAAACTGCCAGGCTTGTTTTACAAAAGCCTGGAACAACATTTCTCGAATCAACCTAACTGCTCCGAGTCGTCTCTTCCCCTACTTCGAGTACCACACTCGCATAACTCGAGTAATACCCGAGTCAAATCTTCGTCTCCCCCAAAGAAAGACAGAGCCAAGGAAACGTGCACGTGCACGTGTACTTCGCCGGCGTTCATCTCCGGCCTACCCCACGTCGTCGAACAAGTCGACCACGCCACGCCTACCAACTTCAGATCGACAATCCACTCGATCACGTCGCCATTCGAAATCGAACGAGAAAACCCAAAAGAGAAAACCTGGAAACATGAAATCAACCTCCCCACGAACCCTGGCAACACCACGTTTTTGCGCAGCTCCGTCCACCTGAATTCGCGAAATTCCGGCCATGAACTCGACTACGATCGAACTACCTCCTCACGAAAACCCATTTCACTCGATCGCCTGACGACGACGAACGAGATAAATTTCCCGACCACCCCAAACTAGGTTTAAAAACATACTTTGCTCGCCGCTGCCACCACCGAGGCCTGACCACCTTCCAGCTATTTTTCCTAGACACTACGCTCACTCCTCTACCACCCCAGAGAGCCACGGCCTTTCCCTTCACCGAGATCGCCGGAATTTGGTTGAAAAGCCATTTCCGTTCAACCAAGAATTACTCTCGACTCCATCAACGAAAAATCAAGATTTTTGTCTTAAAATTCAAGTCAAGGTATAAGAATTCAAAATATATATTTGAATTCGAGAATTTTGAAATTCGAATTTGTATATATGATGATGTTTTCAGTTCTTTGCTTTCCAAAGTTATATTCAAACTGTTTCCAGAGTTATTTTCAAACTGTTTTTAACTTAACTATATATTTAAATCTCAAGTTAGAATATCACAACCAATATTGTTTTAACTCTAATCATTCATCAGTATATCAAAGAACATGATTTTAAATCATAACAAGACATGGGGAAAACTAGAAACAGACAATGTATATGATAACAGCCTGCATTCAAGGATCATTCATTATTCACAAGGCATATCTATATAAAGATATAAACTTACTCATTCTCATACATATATGCATCAGAAATATACGTCTAAATTTGTTGTTAAGTGATGTTACTCACCTGAAAACCAGTTTAAACAGAGAGCACCTTTTGTTTTGAAAATCTGTAGTTGGTCTTCCTTTAAATCCTGATTTGTTTTAATTTGAATGATCATTGTTTTTGAATGAGGATGATATCACTTTAGTTTTTTTTCTTTTCACAGTTTAAAATGGAACGAAAAATGAAATGAAGAAGAGTTTGATATAAGAAATTGAGTTTACTGGGTGAATATATTTTGTACAGGTGATCATGTTGTTTTGTACAACACCAGACCATATTTTTTTTCTTTGTTTTGGTCAGTGATATTTCTTTCTTATGGAGGCTGAGGTGATTTCTTTGCTTGTACTAGAGATGATGGCATTAAATTGCCATGTACCATATTACTTTATTTTGTTTGCCTTTACTTGCTTGTCTCGGCTGAGATGATAACATGTTTGCTTGAGAAGATGGGGTATTAATTGGTTTGTACCATATACATTTTTTTTTTCGGCTGTACAAAAGTATATGGAGATGTTTGGTGGCTTGTTCTATCTTCATGTGTACATACTTATCTTCCTTTGCAATTTTTACTATATTTTATTTTGCATATTTATTTACACTTTGTTTCATATTTAAGTGTTGTTTCTTTAGTCTTGCTACTTGATAACATGAATACATCTCTATTTTGATGTGTTGTTAGTTTTCTTTTGTAAGCTAATTCATGTATATATTTTATTCATATATATATATATCTATATTTTTTTTATATTTATCTTTAACCCATTTATATTAAGATTTAAATTCAATTATCAATATTTATTATTTCAAATCTATTCATATAGGCCCAACTATATAGATTCACATATATATACAATTTCTAAATTTAAAATGATTTAATACATTTTGAAATTAGAAATTTGGGTTCGGGGGAACTCGCATCACTTTGATCGATAAATTTTATAATTTTTTATTCAAAAATCAAATTAATTATTAATTTAAATTTAACTAAAATCTGGGGTCGTTACAATATGAATGTGTATTTATTGGCTATGCTGTTAATAGCAAAGCATATAGATTTTATAACCTGAATACACATAATATAGTAGAATCTAATGATGCTGATTTTTATGAAACTAAGTTTCCTTTTAAATTAAGGAATAGTGGGGGCACGTCAAATAACACTGTGCCTATTGGAACAGAACTTAATGAATCTTCTGAAATTGAACCTAGAAGAAGTAAAAGAGCAAGAGTTGATAAAGACTTTGGCTCGGATTTTTGCACTTTTACTATAGATGAGGATCCCACAAACCTCCAAGAAGCCTTATCTTCATTAGATGCCGATTTTTGGCAAGAGGCTATAAATGATGAGATGGATTCCTTGGAATCCAATAAGACTTGGCACTTTGTAGATTTACCACCTGGTTGTAAGTCTATAGGCTGTAAATGGGTACTTAAAAAGAAACTAAAACCTGATGGCACAATTGATAAATATAAAGCCCGTTTGGTAGCTAAAGATTTTAAGCAAAGTGAAAATCTAGACTTTTTTGATACTTTTTCACCCGTAACTAGAATCACATCCATTCGAGTACTAATTTCATTAGCATCTATTCATAATTTAATTATACACCAAATGGATGTTAAAATTGCTTTTTTAAATGGTGAATTAGAAGAGGAAATTTATATGGACCAACCGGAAGGTTTTGTAATTTATGGTCAAGAACATAAAGTTTGCAAATTAGATAAATCATTATATGGTTTAAAAAAAGCACCTAAACAATGGCATAAAAAATTTGATAACTTAATAATCTCAAATGGTTTCAAAGTTAATGAAAGTGACAAATGCATTTATTATAAATCTGAAAATGACATTTGCACTATAATATGTTTGTATGTAGATGATCTACTTATTTTTGGATCAAACATTCATGCCATAAACACTGTTAAATCTTTGTTAAGTGCCAATTTTGATATGAAAGATCTAGGTGAAGCAAGTGTAATCCTTGGTATTAAGATTACTAGGTCTGATAAGGGACTTTCTTTGGATCAATCTCATTATATTGAGAAGATCTTAAAGAAATACAATTACTTTGACTGTAAACCTGCATGTACATCATATGATCCTAGTGTAAAGCTATTCAAGAACACTGGTAAAGGTGTAAGACAGTCTGATTATGCGAGCATCATTGGCAGCCTTAGGTATGCCACTGATTGTACTAGACCCGACATTGCCTATGTCGTGGGATTATTATGCAGGTTTACTAGTAGACTTGGTATAGAGCATTAGCATGCTATTGAGAGGGTCATGAGATACCTAAAATGAACCATGAACCTAGGGTTACATTATGAAAAGTTTCCAGCTGTCCTTGAAGGTTACACCGATGCAGACTGGAATACTTTATCCGATGATTCAAAAGCAACTAGTGGCTATATATTTAGCATTGCTGGAGGAGCTGTTTCTTGGAAATCCAAGAAACAGACTATCTTGGCTCAGTCTACTATGGAGTCTGAGATGATAGCACTAGCTACAGCTAGTGAAGAAGAAGAGTATTTAAGAAATTTGCTAGCTGAGATTCCCTTATGGGAAAAACCGATACCAGCTGTGTTGATCCATTGCGATAGTACCGCGGCTATTGCAAAAGTACAGAACCGTTATTATAATGGTAAGAGACGACAGATACGTCGTAAGCACAGCACTGTTAGAGAGCTACTCTCTTTAGGAGCTGTTAGAGTGGATCACATACGCAGTGATGAGAATTTGGCAGATCCTTTGACGAAAGGACTGGCCAGAGAGAAAGTCTTTACAACTTCTAGAAAAATGGGACTATTGCCCTTAGATTGTTGAGTCACGCACAATGGTAACCCGACCTAATGACTGGAGATCCCAAGAACTAGGTTCAATGGGTAAGAATAAGTTGTGTAGTGATATGAGTTGAGTATGCTATTTTTCATATATATATAGAAGCATATATTTCTGAAGTGGTTAGAGGTTGAGTTAATAGAAACTCTTAATGAGATCAATACTCCATTTGGAGTGGAGTACCTACCATCAGGAGTACTCTTGATAGACTCACCTGTGTGAATGTGGAAATTTGGCTGTTTCCTATGGAGTTTTGGGCAAAACTCCTAGAGCATTCACTAAACTGGGATGGACGTGCATGGCCATAAATGCACGGGCTTACTTGATTGCACTATAGAAAGATTGTGTGTGGTCTGATGTCAGGAATAGAGTTCAAGACTACGTGTCACTCTAGTAAAAACTGAATCTTATCCACTATGCAAAGGTTCAAGTCGAAAGACACCTTTGTTTATGCACAATCTTATGTTTTTTCAGAAATTGCTTGAATTTTTTTTTAAAATTCAAGTGGGGGATTGTTGGAAAATGTTTTAAAATAAGTGAATTATCAAAAATTGACTAAGTGAATGAATGGCTCCTATATGTGAATAGTCCCACATTGTAGGATTATATGAAAGAATCAAGTATTTATACTTGATTCTTTGAAGCTAAGTTGGGCCCTTTGGGCACCCAATGATGCTCTTTTATGAGGAGGGAGACCATGCTTGACCACCACACGCGCGTGCGCCGACCGACCGACTCGACTCGACCCGACCCGGGCCGGGCTCGGGTTCGGGTTCGGGTTCGGGCTTGTAGTGGTGTAACACTTATATTTTTGGTGCAAAATTCTTTAACCATTTTTGATCGGGCTGGAACGGTCAAATCATACCGTATTAGAGAACGTTACGCAACGTTCATTATTTTGACCCGTTATTTTCTCAGAAACGTTTTGCGAGACCACGTCCCCCAACCAGTAACGTTTTTTTTGCTATTCTGCCTTCTTAACTGATAGGAAGACGAAACAGAAAAAACAACATATTCTTTTCTTCAAATTAGAAAACTAGAGCAACGTTTTTGAGTGCAAACAGAATCGATTCGGACGTGCAAATGAGTCGATACCACTACAATTGAGAGGCTGTTTTATCCTAGAGGCGGCGGCGATTATTTAGAACTGCTTTGCAATGTACGGCAGATCGCCGAAACGTCTTCAAGAGAGTGACGTAGTCCACGACTCAGCCGAAATTCGACATTGTTTCCAACAAGCATACCCAAATAATTTACCGACGGTCTATTTTCGACCACTCAGAATTGATACAATTTGATTTTTACTCTGAACATCTCAAATAATCCTTCCAGATGTGGAAATCAGTATATAGGCCATCCTTATATCACCATTAAAATTTTGGAATAATAGTAAACAAACACTGGCATATTCAAACTTTCTGATATCACCATTAAAAAGTAATAGCCAACTTCATGATCAAGTAAACAATATTTCTGCCAACTCAAAATAACCAAGGCAATATTTCAAGTTAATGTTCTCGTATGCTTGTTGAATATGGCAAGATCTGAATTATTAGGTATATTATCACTATTATTGTCAACCTACATGACATTTATATCTTTGCTAGCATCACCTTATATTGTCTTTTCTTTAATTTTGTTTATATTTGCAAAGATTAAACTTGTAGTATTTTTAATGTCTTGATTAGTTAAACATTAGCTAATATTGTGCATAAATGCATAGTCCATAGTTAGTTTGGATCTAGTTTTAATTTTAAAGTAAGTACTGAAACTAACAGTACAAATTTATGCAAAGATTATATAGCGCGAATTTATGTGTGGTTGAAAAACTAACTATACTATTCACGCTGTCAAAATTAGCCATCAAAATTCATGCCTCCATATAATGCTGAAATAGTTTATTTCATAAACCTACCTACTATGAAATATAATCGTTAAAGAATAAAAACCTACCTTCTACATAACTAACTATACTAATACTATTCATGCTGTCATATAATAGTTCATAGTTAGTTTACTTTGGATCCAAGTCATGCTATCAAAATGAAAGTTTTATAATCTTGGTCAATATAATAGGAGTGCCCGAAAAACTACCTGCTACATAAATCTCAATCATAGGCAAACTTGTATGTTGCTTTCCCTTGAGAAAAATTACAGTAGTCAAGCATGGACCACATGGTCTATGTCCCCACTAGCATTTGATTTACAAAATATTTTCTATGTATTGGTATAGTTATTTACAAGTGATTTACTTGCATCCAGTTCATTTGTTATTATTATAATTTCCATGTTATAATATTTCAAACATATATTAAATCAATACAATTTTTGTATTTACAACTGATTAACGATTGTGGTGTTCTGTATACATGGTACATTTACACCTAGATACACATTGTGATTCTTATTTTGACCAACCTATACCTTAAAATATTTAGTTGAAATCTCATTGGAACTTTGGATGCAAGTGCATAATTGAAAGAAGAATACTCATGTGCAACAAAATATTACTAATACATTCACTTTTAGAAGTACAAATAAAAATGTAGTCAAAATAATGCATTGAAACAAGGGTTTGAAATATTGATTGAAATAGAATTGGTGCAAGCATTTACTATTATTATTGCAACAAGGGTTTGAAATATTGATTGAAATAGAATTGGTGCAAGCCTTAAATCTTTAGGATTTTATAAAACTATTTCTACAAAAATCGCTAAAATAATGCATTATAAAATTTGACATCACTGCCTATTTGCAATTTAGCACCTTTAAAACTTGTCATATGTTCAAAGTTTGTAAAACTTGAAACATTAATGCACATAGGACTGCACATACCAAACTTGTATTTTGAATTTTGCACTTAGTCAAAACTTATGCACAAATAAGGATATTCTTTTATGAACCCTCATGCACACAAAGCTATGCATATTGAAGTCCAATAAGTTCAAAGTTTTTTTGCCTTTGTCAAAATATCCAAAAAGCCTTTAAAACCAACATTCAGCATTGATTACTATGAAACTGTTATGTGTGTATAACATCTTAAGAGCTTTAATTATAGCAATGCTCTATTTGAAAATAGAAATACTCAAAATCCATATGTATTCAAAACCTAATATACAGTCCTAACAATACCAAGCCATGATAGAGAAATCATTTACTCAGTACTCGTATGAACACAAAATCTTAATGCTTCAGAAAATATATATCTAACCCAATGGATCGAAAATTGGGAAAGCATTCACAACTTTTAAGCACATCCCTGTTTATACAAAAGGTTTCATATTTTTTCAAAAACCTAGCATTCAAAACTGTTACACTTGGTTTTTAGCGAACAGTCAAAAGCTTGATACATTTACATTTGTACAAATACGCCATATAAATTCAGAGCCATATATAAAACTATATTCGTTAAAAATAAGATTCCAGCTCAAGTATATATATAAAGCTATACATGTTAAGAATCAAAGTATGTGTATATATGTATACATGTTAGGTTCGATGAAGTGGAGGAGATCGCCAAAACTAGTGAACAAACCGATGCGAACAAACTGATAAATATTAAAACTTGTATATATATATATACAAAGCTGTACATGTTAAGAATCAAAGTATGCGAACACACTGATAAATATTCAAAGCAATAATCCTCTTTACATCGATTACCTCGATTTCTAGATTCGGGCCTTGTGAACAAAGCGGAGAGGAGCAGATTCGACGAGGGAGGAGATCCCTATTGACGAAGTGGATGGGAGCTGATGACGAAGTGCAGTGATGGTTTGAGCGAGAGGACGGTTGAATTGAGCGAGAAGGAAATTTTAGTGAAAGAGGGAAAAATGAAACGGTGGAGGGAAAAATGAAATGGTGGAGGGAAAAAGGAGGCAGTGGAGGGAAATAGGAGGAAAAAACGTGACAAGGGTTTAAGAAGCGGCAAACCTAAAATTAAACCGGAAAAAAAAGAAAAAAGAAAATATAATATTTGTAGTACTTACACTACAAACGCTACCAATAATTGCAACTAAAGGTAGGTTTTCTTGTAGTGTCATAAAACTCTAATACCATCACTTGGAAATCAACAAATGGATGTTGAAAACGATAGCTTCTAGAGCACGCCTTGTTTACAACGAAGACGTACCTGGGGGGCAAATGTCATTTGGGTTTTTAACCTAGCAGAAACCAATAGAGAACAGAGGAGTCTTGCAAAGGGAGGATGATTCAGGACTTAACCAGAAAAGCCAAGACAAGGAATCAACAAGATCTAAGCGGTACGAATAAGACAACCTCTAAGATCAACGTAGTCGAGAGATCAGCATTCCTATAATCTAATCATTAGCTGAACGTAAACAGCTAGTGAATTGCCGTCAAAGTGTAAGAGCAACGGTAAAAGGCTATGGGAACATCTCCGAGTCCAGACTCCAGAAAAATCCTAAGTGCATAGCTCATCAGCGACTTATGCCTCTGCTCAAACTATTCAATGAACCAGATATGGAATACTATCAAGAAGAGGCAAGATTTGGTCCACAAAATGAACCAAGTCTATGGGTCGCCAACGACCCATGGTATTGGCTCGTTTTGCAAGCCAAAGCCCCTTAGGTCACCTATAATCTACCTGTGAGCTGATGATGGAAAATCTGGCCTAGAAACTCTCCAACCTCTATAAATACCATCCCACCTGCAACATAAAGAGGATCTTCTCCGGACTGGTTGCTGAAGCTCTGTTGGAAATATTCTTCACTCTCTACCTCCCTCACAATAATCTCCAAAGGAATACACTTTGATTCTCTAGTGGATTCCTACTCTGGAGATCCAATCTAGTTAGAAAACAATCAAAGCCTTGTAATCAAACAACTCTTTAACATCAATCAGTCTATAGTAAAGCGATAAAGTGGACGTAGTCTTCATTAACAGCCGAACCACTATAAAAATTCTCTGTCTTCTTTCTTTTACTGTTCTTTTGCTTTATCTGTGATATGCGATATTGCTCTGTCAGAACAGGGCTAGTGCTTTCAAATCCAAACTAGGGTGTTGGTCCATTTTTTGGGTCAACACGTTTAAATGTCAAAACTTCAAATTTATACAAGTTCATTTCCATATCAACAAATATACTATATAGCCAATATCCACAATTTAATCAACAGCTTGTATAAATAGAATCCATAACCAACTTATTTTATACTAAAATAGCGGAATCAATCATTAATAAAAACATACAACTCAAATACTTTTACGCTCAATTCAATTTCTTTATATAAAAAAATTAAAAAAGGGAATTTCTATTTAAATTATGGAAATAGATGGTGTAAATTATGAAAAAGAATCCGTACTTTACACACCATTTCCAATTTATTCTTTTTGAAACCCTTAATCGGATCCAAAGAAAAAGATACGAGTGGAATAATAGAATGTAAAACGTTAAAATTGCAATACTTACACAATTCCATTATTTTAATATAGAAAAAATGTGATTCTGACTAAAGAATTGACATATCGCTTTAGCGGAATTTTGGGGTTTTAGTATGATGTTTATGTAAACGAAATTCCCCAAAGGTATATTAGAACCAAGTAATACTATACAATTACTAAAATTGGAAAAACTAAGATCTCCACTCACAATCAGTCCTTAGCTCTACCCTTTTTGGATTTGATACGCCAGCTTGATTTCTTACAGATCTAGCTTTTGAAATATACAATATGGGTATTGTATACGAATAAGATTCAGAAATTTAGGGACTAGAGGAGAAAAGGACTGGAAAGTGAATAATAAACATATAAAATTTGTACCTAAAATCCTAAATATTTTTCTGAATCTTTAAAGAGAGAGCCTGATGGAGCTTTGTTTGGTTCCCAAATAATTTGTGAATAAAAACGAGGGTACTAGGCTCTTATTTATAGTAGTTGGAATGCACCAAAACCATCGGATTTAAGTCGGTTAAAAATAATAAAATCTGGTACGTTCGTTTGCATAAACCCCTAACCACCACACACAAGGACCGGTCCACTGCCCCTACACTATCGGTCGACCACCCAAGTAGACGGTTGACCAGTGGTCATGTTTTTGGGAAGATTTATTCTTGCCATTTGTTAATTTATTTTATTCCTTAATTACTCCTTTTACATTAATGTTAATTTCAGTGATTACTTAACCCCAAAGTTTAATTACTGTTACCTTTTGAATTTCAAATTTAAGAATTATTTATTTATTTTAATTTGAATTATGTTTAAATTATTTTCAATTCGAAAACTTGAAACATCCACAACCTTTTCATTTGGACTCTGTTTTCAAAATATTATACATGGAAATTGATCGAAATTTCGCAACGAACACAATGACATAACTTCCATGGTCAAATTTCGACACTTACAAAAAAATTATTTTAAGCCCTATATTATTTAATTAATTTGTCTAGCTTATTTATTTCTTATTAGTTTTCATGGTATGTTACATAGCAATTAGCTCACAGGCCAATGATTTGTCAGACATACTAAAATTTTCTTGTATGCTTTGCAAAAATTCTTTTGCCTTGTCCGTCAGGGGTAACGCGGTTTGATGCTTGGTGCAACATACATTTTCATGTAACTTAAGGACAATTTGTCAGATTTGACCCATGCATCATGAATGCTCTTTTTAGTATTGGAATTAGGTTCCATGATTTAACCAGCTCATCCGATAGCATGGGAAGTCAATCTCAAAAATTTCGAGACTGAACATAATCCATTCACTTCGTTCTGAGAAGTTAGTTCCATTGAATTTTGTCATTACTAGAGCATGACCAAAAGGTTTAGAGATATCCCAATTTTAACATATTCACAACTTAAATTTCACACAACTAAAAGATATGCAAAGATTAAAAATTGTCCGGTTGACAACTTTAATGTGGGTTTTTATCACATATATAATCATTTAACAAAAATTAAATGTATTTGTTTTATTCCTATCAGATGATTATATATTTTCCTTAACTATGATTTATTAAGTGTTAAACACAACTTATTATTCATTTGATTCGAATATTAACTGTATTTGCTTTAACTCAATCACAATGAGCAATAGAACCACTAAATATGACTGCTAGTTCTCAGTCCTATATAGTCGGAGTTGTATTGGCCTTTGATTGAATGTAGTGCTCAACGGTCAAGAAACCCTAAATGTCCATGAAATTACCAAAAATGCTTTAAAGTAAGGTTTAGCTAGTAAAATCTAAACTATATTTTTGCTTTTAATTTTCTATAGTTAAATGTTAATTTTGTTTGTCTTGATTTAATGATCATTGGTTCTAAGTCTTAAAAGTGTCATGCAAGTGGCTAGCGTGGACTTGAGTAGTTACCGCAACCATTTATTTGTTCAAAATCAACCAAACTCTAATCATTTTTAGTAAGAGTACTCTTTTATCTAAACATTTTCCCAAGGAGGTGAAGAAGAGAATATTTATTTAGAAGAAGAGATAACTGATATATTTTATCTTTCTAGAATTTTTGTCAAAAAAAATGTGATCCTATGGGTTTATTAATAGTAGGAAATAAATATCATAAATCTCCATGGATTTCATTACAAGTGGTTAGGGTGGAAGCTATCATTGGAGGTGCAACGAAAATAAATAAATAGGTTTTCACTTATTTTTAATATTTAGCAAAATTAAGGGGAAAACGAAATTGACCTTTTATTGTTCTCTTCAATTAATATGGTCGAAAATAAGCATTAATTCTCTTCAAAACTGTCTATAAATGATAATTAATTCTCTTCCAAACCATCCACGAATGAGCATTGATTTTTTTAACCATGGGTAACCGGCAAATTTTGCGGTTGTAATTCATTTATGACCTAGTTTTTCCCCTTAAATAAGGGTTAACGGACGAATACTGGGACTTTTGGCTACAACTGGGCCACTCTCCCAATATATAGTAGACGTGAATCACAACATATAAAGCTTGTTCTGAGAAAAAAAAGGGGCATAAAGTGAGATAGTCGTTTTTTCTTCATTTCTCGATGAGAAAAAATTGCAATAAAGGTTGGTGTTTTGAGGCTGTTTCACGAGGATTCTGTAAACCATTAAACATTGGTTCTACATATCATATTAGCAATATCATCAACATATTCTATGGACCAAGGTATAATATAACATACCATCGAAGTGATTTCATTAGAGATACATGATAAAATGCCATTTAATCCTACTTTGTAGTCGAATTATATCACTACTAAGGAGCATAATTTCACATGTGGTGTCAGTGCCTTGTTATTATCTCTTTATTAATTTGTCGGGGTTTAAAAATTTATTATAGGATGCAGGTGAATTGTAAAATGAGAACCTTGAAACTGTTATTTGTAACCTAATTCTAAATTATGAAATTTTGTAAATTTTAGGCTTGTTTTGATTAGTTTAGAACTTATGGACTTATTTGTAAAATTTAGAAATTTATGGATTGTTTTCTAAAACTATAACTTAAAGGTTGTTTTCTGAAATATTGTATAGTAAAGGCTATTTTTTGAAATAATGATTATTTGTGGATTATTTTATGATTTTAGTAATATTATGGACTATTACGTATTGTTTAACAACTAAGTAAAAACTATTGACACGGTCTTCATAACTTGGAAATATTACTCATGTTTAAGGATCGAATTAAGGTGTATTTTAAACATAACTGAGTGCTTATGCGGCTTTGAAGATTGTATAGTATAAAAAACCCTATCCTGACCCTAATAAACATGACACGTTTTTGGGTAACGCGAACCGTTTCAAGGTTACATAAACTTAAAAATCATAAAAGCCAATAAAAACCAGCAAATATGAAAGAATATTTTAAATAACATATGAGTTCCTATTTAAGACCAAAATAGAATCTATCCCATTAGCCTTCTTAATCCTCTTGTCGTACACTAATTTTGGCATGGAGATGCATAACATTGAGTTTTCACAACTCCTATGAAAGATTTCAGTTCTACATCTAATAAAATGTTTCACCAAGAAGGTTGTTTTCTAGTGAATAATGTTGATTAGAAATTTATAAAATGACTATTTTTTGTAAACTTTTGTAAGGGCATTAAAAGACGCGTGGTTTTATTTTTTGAAATTTCGTTTGGATATTTGAATTTCCACAAACTTTTACTATGTATAAATATTATTTTTGTTCCATTTAATGTGAAATGGTTTTTGGAGAAATATTCCTAGGATTTGTTTACTGGACATAAAATATAGAATAATTTTTTTTAAAATTCAAATTGGAGCAATTCAAGCTAGGTCTTGCAAACTACGGATAAAATCAGAAAGAGCTTCTTGAAGGTTCATCTAAAAATCCCGTTGAGTGATTAGCTGACTTCATTGAGGTAATTTCTAATCATGTTATAATATGTCACCCAGTCCTTATCACAAGTTTGTTATTTTTAGCCTTAAATATAAAAAAATTGATTTGTATATTGCATACACACATGCACATATATATTATTAATCATTATTTAGGTTATATATATATATATGAATCAGTACACACACTATTAAAACTGAGTATCTCGTGAGCTCTTTCATTGCTTTGTGGTTTTTCACTTCTCATTCTTTCATTTGATGGAACCTGTTAGATCCTAAATATTTCCACTTTTTTCCATTATATTCTCTTTTTTGTTAATGGATTAGAGAAATTCAAACCACCTTTTCCAACATGCATTCATCAAAGGTCGAGCTAAACCTTCTTGACCTAATCTTCCTAATTCTTCATTTTCCACTTCTCATTTCTATACTATTTGATTATTAGGCATGCCTGGTATCTATAATGATTGACAATTTATTTGGTTGGAATTTCGAGGGCAAAACTCCTAAAAGGTGGGAGAATGTAATGATCCACATTTTTGCTTCGATGGATCATAAAAATATTATTTTTAAAAGCAAGTTGACTCCAAATTTAATATATATAACTTTGAGAAATATTAACTAGTCTTATTCTCCATCCATTTTTACTAGATGGTTTTGACCCTAAAAAACGTTGTAATGATTATAATTTTTATTGGAGCCGAATAAGGGTCTCAAACCACTTTATAAATGAATGATATGATAGTTTCTCATTTCGTAGAGTGGTCGTAATAGATTTTTGGACTTACGGTTCATGAGATATGACTGGCAGATTAGTAGGTAATTAATCCGACACGTAATTAGGCCTGTTAATTAATTTCAGGACTAGGGTTAGTGCAGCCGCCATAGCAGCCACTAATCATCTTTAAACCTTCCATAATACTTCTTAGCCTCCGTTGACCCTCTTCTACCTGAATTCCATCATTCTTTCACTAAAAATTTACATAAATAAATTTATAAAAAAAGGTTTAAGCAATATTCACTAGAGACATTTTGGATATCAAAGTTTGTACATAAAAAATGTGTTGCTACTGCCCATATTCGGATCTACCATTGTTTTGGTAAATCTACGCTTGATTGGTGATTTTTGTCGATTTCTATGCATTAGGATTCTATTCTCACTTTACTATAATTATTGATATATGTGTTAAAATTATTTTTAAATAATTTTAAATTGAAATATATGATTTTTAATTTGGGTATATTTTGTAAATTTTAGATTTGCCTCATTTTGCACGTATTTTTTCGCCTTTTGGGTGATCGATAAATTACTTATCATCTATAAACATGCCATATATATTTATATATGTTTTTATATGTTTTGAATCTATTTTTAAAGTAAAAAATACATTTTCTTACCGTTTGAAAGTGGAACTTGAATAAAAACGAATTTATATGCACTTAAAATGACTTAAAAAAACTGTATTAAGGTATAATTATTAATATGGATGTTATGTTATGAACATGTTTGGCGATAAATTGTTATGATGTGATGCATATTTACATGTTTCAATGGTGATTGAATGTTGTGTTTTACTTTCACATGTTATATTTGCATGTTTGAACGCTACTTGTATGTTTGAATGCTTGAAAACGTTCATCGGAGCGATTTGGGGGTTATAATCATTTCTAGGATCGGGCCTCCATGTAGAAGGAGTTGTGATGTGACGACTATAGGATTCAAATCCCTATCATCATGGGAAGCAATCCCATGCACTAACCACTGTGCTAAAAGATATTTGGGTTATCTTTCTAGAAGCTATGTTATGCTAAGGTTTGTTATAATATTAATTGTTATTCTTTTTTATATTCTCATTCTTTAGTCCTTAGAATTCATTGTTGTATTAAATAAAGGGAATTAGAAAATTAATAGTAGATTTGGGTGATTTTAATATAATCCACATGATTTTACATCTGGACAATAGAGAGTTAGTTTTATTAATAGTTTGCGTACCTTTTTCTTTCAAGATATAATTTTAATTTTGTTGCCTACGATCTCTAACTATTAAATTATATACTTCATAGCTTTATTAGTTATTTCCTTTTATTTTTGTGGTTAATAGAGATTTGTAAATCGTTACCTCCAACATTTTTTATTTCTATTCATAGGTCTGTTGGAATTTTCTTTCATGTTTCTTCTTTAAGTTGTGAATGTAGTTTACCCATTTGTTGAATGATCATTGTGTGTTTAATAAAGAAATATTTCATTTTAATTTAGAAGTCTGAAGTGTTAGTTTCAAATTTTATGAGGCATATCATTAATTACCTAAATTTAATTAAACAGGTGCTATTTGACTCATTATTGATGATTTTTATGTCATGAGTGTTGCAACTTTCAAACTGACGTACTATGATTAAAGATTTCTAATTTTCATGCTTATAATTTATGGACATGTATTTTTCAGTGCATAATCTATTTCTGTTGCAAAAGTTATATTTGGGACATGTTTAATAAATGTGGATGTTTTGAAACAGTAGTGCTCTTTTTTGTTACTCCTTATTCTTTCACTTTTGTTATCATTATTTTTACAATTGGTTGGAATACCTTTTGTCAAAATTTTATTCAAAATTTTATTTTAGGTTAACAATATTTATTAAATATTAGATATGGAAAAATGCTTTTTTATTGGTGAATTAGCATAAAATTTTAGTAATAGATAATAGTTACTACTTTGTTATTCTTTATTGAATTTTTAATAATATCTCATCTCAACATCATGTCTTTTCTGATAAATTTTAGTTCAATTTGTATGTTGATTAGTAGTAAAAGAATCAAGCAATCCAACTATAAAATTGGCTACAAAAGTGGTACATTGAGCAGTATAAAACTTATAATATTAATATTATTACCCCTTGTATATATTATGGATTGAAAGAAAGAAAAAGAAACTTGATCCTTTTTGGAGTTAATTATCCATAGCTTGATTTTAGTAAGGATTTTTATCAAGGGTGGAACAATTTCTGCTTATATTGATTGTATTTTGGTTGAGGTAACAAATTATTTAACAGTATGATATTGATTGTCAAGATGGTATGTAGTAGTAATGCTCAATTTTTTGTTTTTAAAAGTACTTTCCACATAAAGGATCCAACCATAAAAGTTCTACGACCCTTCTTACAATTTTGATTCTACCTGCAATTATATAGGTAAAGTTCAATTTATCGAGTATAATGTTTTTACTACAATATCATATTTGTAGAATACATGGTACTATAAAAGTAATATACACTGGGGAAAAATGCAAGTAGAACCGGTAATGAAGATAAATACTTATCTAATAGCTGTTAGAAGACCATCATCATTTATTAGTAATTAAAATTAGGAGATTCAATCTCTTAATGATAGTTAATTTTAATTTTAATAAGTATTGTTTTTACAACATAGCTATTTTGATGAGGGGGCTAAAAGTATTTCTTTTTTCTCCCCTTTTTGAATTAGCGTGAAAAATTAGTTTGATTTAAAAAAATTAATTGACTTTTTTATGAGAATAATTGTATAACTAAGTTATTATTTTTATGTTTCATCCATGTATAAAGTTAAAGATGGAAAGTTCTGATAAAGGTTCTTTTATATATTCAAATATCTTTTCACAAAAACTTCCCTCCATTATTATGCAGTCATGACTTTAGTTTGTAATGTGTTGTTCATTTAGTTACATAAGTTTTTCCCTTTTTAGCATTCAACAATTTCTGACGTATTTTGACGTAATATTTGTTTCTTCCAATTTTTTTGTCTCAAAGATTTTTGTTCAACTAAAATCTATAATAACTATATTAGATAACTATTGCAAATATTTAGCATAGAAATAACAGTGTGGAACCTATACAAATGCATGATTTCTCTAAGAATTTCAACTTTGAAACCATGAGGTTTTCATTAGATTATTAATGTATACGAGTGCGAACCCGTGCTACGCATACAGGGGCTAGTATATAATTCTATTGATGGTATATTTTTTAGATTTCATAGTATGTGAAGATGAAAGCACATATTTATGGGATGTAAATTTTTAGATTAATTTTCTTGTGGACGCTACTAACAAAATGTGTCGATAAATCTACTTAAATGGAGCATATAGAGTATAATTAATATTTTAGAGCGCAATGTCTTTATATAGAAGGTTGCATCAACTATCTATTGTTCCTAACTTGGTAAGCACTATATTACTAAGCATGCCATTCAATTAATTTTCAATTTTAATTTACATTGGTTCAACATAGTTTTATCCTATTTTTAACAAATAAATTTAAGGGACAGTTTGGCACAGGTCCCTAATAAGTTTCAAAATACACAAAAACCCCAGTAAAAAAAGTTTGTAAATTAGTTCCCTAGAATTAAGTTACCGAATAATGGCATATACTTATGCAATTATTCAGTGAATAATTGCAGACATTTATACAATTATATCAAAAAATTGCAGACATTTCCACAATTATTCACTGAAAAATTGCGGAAAATTCCGCAATTATTCACCAAAAAATTGCGGAAAATTCCGCAATTATTCACCGAAAAAATTACATATATTTATGCAACTTTTGGATATAATTGCATAAATGTCTACAATTATTCAGTGAATAATTGCATAACTATATGCAATTACTTAGTAACTTAATTCTATGGACCTAATTTACATACTTTTTTTACTGGGGTTTTTGTGTATTTTGAAACTTATTAGGGACCTGAGCCTAATATTCACTAAATTTAAATATGTACATAATTTTGTTTGATAATAGAGTGCTAAACCTAGAGTAGAGAGATTAGATTAAATATTAATAAAAGAGAATTAACTATAATAATTCTTAAATTAGTTTGAATTGGAACCAAATGAAATTAGCAACAATTTATTCCTTTTTAACATAATTCTTTCCATTTGAAGTTAGCCTACTCGTAAACATTATTATTCACCCATCTTCAATTCATAATGATTTATAAAAATCTCCATATTGCAAAAAATCAAAACAATATAGCATAAATAATCTTTATAGAAAATAAAAAATAATTGCTAAGATGTTACATAAGATCTCCAAGTATTCAGTGTAAACCATGCATCAAAGAGAAAAATACGTGCTACTTATGAACATTTCATGGTCAATGAAGCATTATTGTAGAAAAATGTATTATTGTAGGTCGATTAAGATGGATAATATCTAATATTTCAAAAATAAGTCTAGGTTGCGTATAACTAAATAAAATATTTAGAAAAAAATTAAGTTTATAGAACACCTATTTAGAACCAAACTTTCAACATACTTTTTTCAAAATGCAATATAGAAATTTATTACTTAACTATTCTTTTACATCATAGATGGTATTTTCTCAACTTGATTCTCTTAAATACTTATAGTTCAAAATGGAAAATACATCAACTTTATCTCAAATTATACTCAATTAAAGATTATTTGATGTACACGTGTTAGTAAACCAATTATGCTTTATAAAGGAAATTAAGTTCATGATCGTACTAAACAAACACAAAACAAATTAGAGAATTTATTATGTATTAAATTATCTTCGATGCTAACCTAAGATACTAATTTACCATAAATATGGTCGTATTGATTTTTAGAAAATTTGATTGGATTCTATTATAACATCAAACAGCCGAATTATAAAATAAACATATTACCAAATCATCAAATTAACTAAATTATGTATACTTTACATTGAGTTTAATTTTTATTTTTTTTGAAATAAAGCATTTAGCTTTAAAACTATAAATATTAAAGGAACTAAACGTACCATTATTTTTTAGACTGAAAGCATAAATAGGGATTAGTAGTTGACCTATAACCATTTGACTTCTATCTTTTGTATGTAGAGTAACATTTAGGTTTATAGATCATGCAATAATCTTTTGACTAAAAATTATGTATATAGTATCTACTGTATTATTTTTACTGTATTAGGCCTTTTCAAAAAACTTGACTTGTTAACTATGCATATTCTAACTTTGATGATTCCAACTACTTGAACATGATCCTAGTATGTTTGAAAATGTACAAATAATATGAATGAGAGCTACACAAATGTTAATAAAGTATACTCTAGAGATATACAGCTAAGTAAATTAAAAATTAGTCTTAATTTATCATAAGAGTAAAATGTTATATTGACAAAAAGTAGACATTAATTGATGAATATTAATGAAGATTAGTATGTAACTGTTCTCTAACGATAAATTTCAATAAAAGAGAATTGATTGTAATGATTATCAAATTAGTTTGAATTGAAGTAAATGAATATTATCAATTTATTCCTTTTAAATACAATTGTTTCCATTTGAAGTTAGTTTACTTGTAAACATTATTAATAACACATTTTCAATTCGTAATGATTTATAAACAACTTCAATCTGCAAAATAAAATCAAAACAATATAGCATCGAATAATCTTTGTAGAAAATAAAAGATAATTGCGAATTTTCATAAGATCTCCAATTCAGTGTTAACCATGCATTAAATAGGAAAATGTGTGCTATTTATGTACATTTCTTAGCCAATGAAGCATCACTATAGGAAAATATATTAAACCGTAGGACAATTAAAATGGATAATATCTCATATTACAAAAATGAGTCTCGGCTGAGTATAAAAACTAAAATATTTAATTAAAAATTAAGTTCATATAACACCTTTTTAAAACTAAATTTTCAACATAAAGTTACATACGCTAGACTGAACAAAAGTAATATTTATATATTTATATTTATTTTTTTCAAATATGACATATAAATTTATTATTTGACAATTTTTACTTCATAGATGATATTTACTCCAATTTGATTTTCGTGAATACATATATTTAAAAACGGAGAAACATCAATTTTGTTTCAGATTATACATAATTTAAGATTGTTTGGTATACATGTGTTAGTAGACTAACTATGCTATTCAAAACATACAAAGGAAATAAAATTCATTATCGTACTAATGAAGCACAAATAAGATGAACGTCGATGTAAAAATAAAACTTGAGAACTAAAAAATAGTTCACCATTACATATCAAGGATTTTATAAAGAAGATCTATGGTATCTAATCAATCCAATAACTTCCTGTAGAATATGAAGGAAATAGGTCGATAATGATACAAATTGAAATTAAAATAATAAGAAAGTATAAGATTTTTCCCAACTTGATTTTTTTATATACTTATATTTCAAAATAAAAAAGATCAATTTTACATCTTGTGTATTATAAAAGGTTTAAAATTATTTTATATCTATATGTTAATAAGCCAATTATTCCCTACAAAATGAATGAATGAAATGAAAATCATAATCGTACTAAAGGAATACGAATAAGGCGAACATCGATGTAAGTATAAAACTTAAGAATAGAAAATAGTCAAGCTTCATGTATTATAGATTTTACAAAATAACCAAAGATTATATGATATCTATGTATTAATAAATTCAATAACCTTCTAAAAATATAAAGAAAACAAAATTCATATCCATACAAATTATAACAAAATTAAGAAGAACATAATTTTCGGGATAAAAAATTTAAAGTAAAACCTGCAATAATATATTAAAGCTAAAACAAAAAATTCAACATTAAATTAATTGACAATAAAGATAACAAAATAAAATTCAAACCTTTAAATTTAGCTTGATAGATCAGTAAGTAAGGTTTTTTGGAGGCTTTTAGACAATTTTTCCATGAAATCTACATCGGTGAAAGTAATAGAAAAAATATAATCTCTGCTAAACATGATTAAAATGATAATTTTTTTAAATGAATAGAAATTAAAGAACTAATGATGAATTCAACCAAATTATAATTAGATTAAAAAAATAAAGAGATTGACTAAAAGCTATTTGGATAGAATCTTTAAGTTGATTTAGATTGGAAATAGATATTTTAGTTTTTTTTGAAGTGTAGTATACGTATGAAACTGATATATGGAAAACGATAACATAATGGAAAAAAAATTAAATGGGAGGAATGTAAAAAATGATAGGAAACAAATGTGGAAAGAAAAAATGTAATGATAACATGGAGAAGAGGAAGAGTTCTCAGTTAGGTTACATAGAAATAATGATTATGGGTTTATCTACGTAAGAGTATTTTATCAAAATGAATAATGATGACATTATTTGCTATGTTAATGATGGTAGTTTTGTAGAATATTGAAAATAACAGAAAAAACATAATCTCTGCAAAACATGATTGAAATGATAATTTTTTTAAATGAATATAAATTAAAGAACTAATGATGAATTCAACCAAATTATAATTAGATTAAAAAAATAAAGAGATTGACTAAAGGCTATTTGGATAGAATCTTTAAGTTGATTTAGATTGGAAATAGATATTTTAGTTTTTTTTAAGTGTAGTATACGTATGAAACTGATATATGGAAAGAGATAACATAATGGAAAAAAGGGAGGAATGGAAAAAACGATAGAAACAAATGAGGAAAGAAAAAATGTAATGATACCATGGAGAAGAGGAAGAGATCTTAATTAGATTATAAAGAAATAATGATTATGGTTTTATCTACGTAAGAGTATTTCAACAAAATGAATAATGATAACATTAATTGTTATGTTAATGATGGTAGTTTTGTATAATATTGAAAAATTTTAGGGGGTTTAAAAGAAAATTTATACCAAAAATTGAGGAAAATGCACTATTCAGTCTGAGAGTGAATGAGAGATAAAAATACTAAGAGTTCTATATTCTCTTTCTTATATAATAGAATAGATTTGGTTAGGATCGCCTAACTAGTACGATGGGTACGTAAACTGTTTTACCATCACATCAATAAGACTATTAACTGTCATTGGCTTTCCATTTTAATTTTGTATGTTAGAATTAAAAGTGAAATGAGATATTTGATTATACACTACTATAAAAATATAGCATTCTAATAGGCTTTTGGAATTGCTACGGTGTTACTAATCTAATTAGCAATGCCAAAAGTTCCTATTGAAATTTAATCATCACTAAAATGTTAGTGATGTTATGATGCCAATTTTGTAATGCCATAGTGATATCGGTAATTTTTGTGATACCATAGTGATGCAATTCAACTTAATAAAGTAGAACCTATGCTTATTGATGTTCAAGTTTCCAATAAAATCATGTGGGATTATGAGTTTGAAATTTGGGAAGATGTATTATATTCCTGCCTATATATTAGCCGTGTAATAGTATATGTAAGAAACCATCATAGGATAAGATATTCATTATTTGTCTCCCTATGTTTAAGTGTTCATATTCTGTAGAAAAAAACTAAAGTAATTCATTCAAATTTGGCACTTCACGTAGTTGAAGCATCTGACATGCGCAAACTAAAAATCTTTGATGAAGGAAATTGAATGTCTAGAAAGACGGTAATTTATTATCAAGTTAAATATTGATTTTTTATCAAAACCTATATCGATTTTTCTCACTTATAGAATTCAAAATTAATAAACACCACATATTTGAGTTTAAATCAATGATTCATTAATGTGACGACCTGCAAATCCGTACCCTTTGAATCGACAATAAACCACACATGTCCGACCCAAAAAGCACAGACCGACGGAAAGTCAAGAGAAAGAAAATAAGAGAGAAGAAGATAAGAGAAGAAAGAGAGAATATAGAACCAATCAGAACAATACAGAATCTCACATCGTAGCGGAAAACATATAATATCATATCAATGATCTTTACAAAACAGAAACTATATATACATGCATCAATCAGAGTTCAACAATCAATCAATAGTTATCAGCCTAGACAGTTATAATAACCTGTCCTTACAAATGCCGACAATATACAACAACTAAGAACAGCGGATAATCAAGAAAAACAGATACGTGTATACGAAATAAAGATCTCCAGCTCTCCTGCTGAAGCTCCAAAAGCACCAATCTAAACCTGTAAATATACTCGGTCTGACCCGAGCATTGAAAGGGAAGAACGCCCGGATCAGTCTGGTAAACCAGCGTGAGAAACACACTCAACTGAATTATTAATTTACCAAACTTTACTTTATCAAAACAAAAGTATCTCGTAAGACAAGTCCACACATAAACACGGACATGTTTTTACCTTACGATAACTAAAACATCTCATATCAAATCATCTGATATTATACTAGTGTCTAGTATACAAATAATATTAATCATAGCCGAAATTGTTACATCGATTAAATTCCAGCATATAGCCCAAAATGGGTAATAAAATCAAAATGGCAGGTACGTAGTGGAGTTTGGATTTCCATACAAATGACCAAGTGAAGGGACTACCTTCCGAAGGGGTACACCTCTAGATGGATGTCCCGAGGCACAGAACATCTGCCCTCTACCAACACAAGACCGGCCCACCTTTATAAACCGAATATGTCATCCTCCGGTCGTTACTGACCTTTAGCAAGGGCCCTCAAGCATACTAACCACAATAATCAGATACACGACGTCATAGCATGTAAAGATATATCTAGAAGAGGATGATCATATCCTACTTGGGAGCGACCCACTTAGCCTTGCCGCATCTAACCCTGTTTTGGTCATTTCCATTAATGAGGCCTAAGGTAACGATTACCTTTCACAAATCACAATCACATCACTATGAATGCCACATGGCCATTTCCGTTGACTACTAATTGCCTTCCACAAAAATACAACCCTTGAGCTCGTACGTCTCAAGGAAGGGTGTTAAGCTAAGAGAAGTTGCTTTCTCCACCACCAAACAGATGTACGTTTGTAAAAACCAATGTATGTAATCTTTAGAAATGCAATGTCAGATAAACATTCATACAAGTTGTCCAGGAACAAGACAAACCAAAGGCACTTTCCTACCACATCCTATCGGGAAATCCCTAGGATTAGTAGCGAATAGTCCTTGCATTAGATATTTCATAACGAAGAGACTACTGCTACTGGATGTATATTGGGATTTTAACCCCAAATGATCAACAAGCAGTCCCCCACTATGAAAATCCGAAATATCGATATCATCATAAGCAACCTGCACAATCGTCGCATATACGTTGGTCCGAAGTTGTTTTCAGATAAATTTGATCCCGATCTCTTCGCACCAACAACACAAAAGCGTTTCTCAACCTCACACAGAAACTAAGTCTCATACACTTATCACGTCTCCAACTTTCAACTTGCTATCCTTCTGGCCAAGAAGGAAGCTCGATAGATTGGAGTAATACTCCGCACTAACGAATTAACATCCTCAACACAAACGATAATCAAGCCTACACAGAAGGCTACGTACTAAGTGTACGACTAAATAATTCCCACATCAAGTCGAGAAACTAAAATGGCCAAATTTGATAGTCGGTTATTTAACTATCAAAGCAAACAAACAAATATTTAGCACCATATACAATCACTAGGCCCTTTCAATTAATCTTTTATTTATTTAAATCACTTCCCAAATATTCACTTATAACATCCATTTATAACTCCATTTTATCATTTACAAAATTCCTTAATAATTCCTTTACTTTGATTTATAAAAATTCAATTTTATAAATCTTCTATATAAACCATTTATAATAAGTCCAAAATCTCAATTTAAACTATATTTACAAAATAGTTTATTTCATATTCCAAAAATCACATTTTGGTACATTTCACAAAAATCATAATTTTTATAACATAAAAAATTATAACTTTTATTTATTCAAAATAAATTCAATTCCTTTACAATTCAAAAATCAATAAAACATCTATTTTCAAAATCACTTGAAAATATTTTTTAATTGGAAAACATCACTTTAACATTTTTAAATTTCCAAAATAGGCCCAATGCTGCAACATCACTAAATACATCAATCACGACATCCAAACATCACATATCACATGATAACAACGTATATCACAATATTTGTAAATAAATCAATAATGGTGAGGAATCCAGTTGGATCCCTCCAACCTGTCACCTGCAACAAATATACATATTAGAATATGTGTAAAATGTCCGCTTTGAGGCAGACGCGCGTACAAAGGGTCATCCGCTCATACACGGGAACGTATAGGGTCTCATCTGCTCCAATAGGCAGGAATATATCCAAATACCAATCAATATATATACAATATATCATATATCATCCAAACAATTATCAATAAGCATAAATAACATTTATTCTCACTTATATAAAAATATCAGTGAGTCAGAAAGAGTGAGTTGTACTCACATTGCTTCCAATAGCAGTTGCAGTGTTTTATTCCGAATAAAATTAAACGAGCCTTTAATTTTACCCAAAATTTACACTAGGTCCAATCAACTCCAAACCATCTCTAAAATGTAGCACTCGTCAATACGGACCCAACACAATTCATTTCGTAAAAAATGGACCTCGTATGAAGAAGTTATGATGTTACAAATTTATACAATTTTAAATATATAATAATTTACAAAATCTTTTTAATTTTTTTAACCTAGTTAATCTCGGCCGTATATTTTGCTTCCATCAAATCCTGGCCGACCCTTCTTTCTTCTTCCCCCCACATACATCCCAGGCTAGTCACGAACGCAAGAACCCACTCGGCCGCCATTCATTCTCGAATTTTCGCACCCACCACGATGTATTTGAAGACGATCGAAGACCACTGTTCTCTCCGCCTATGCGTGCGCCAACCACGGATGAAGCCTCGTTGAACTCGGTCAACCCTATCACGTACGATTTGCTCATGAACGGCACGGCTTTGAACTCGATTTGCCGCCACGTCGAGCCTGTATTTACGATCACAGCCGTTGGATCGATAAATCTCGTGATGTTCTACGTTTTTGTAGTTGATGGTCTTTGATGAAAGTCGACGGATGAGGAGATCAAAGGGGATGAAGATAAGTTTTTTCTGGCCATTGGAAAGTAAATGGTGGCTAGCCCTAGTTGGAATAGGGTTTGGTGAAAAATGAAGATAATGAGGTCCTTTTATATAAAATATTACGACACTATTCATCTCCAAATTTTTCGAACTCGAAACGAAGCATGCCGCTTGGCGTTTATAATGTTTTACCCCTATTCCGAAAAAAATGGGATATATATCGGGAGCCAATTCGATCGTATTTGGAAGATAGGTTTTCGAATCGACTATTTAAATTTAAAGTTCACTTAAACAAATTTCTACACGTTTTAGCTTGCCCCGGACAAACCGTAAATCTGACTGACACGAAAGTTGAAATCTTACAATAATATAACATTACAGATCCAATGAAACTTGTTTCGTCGAAATCCGAGATTGTTTGAAAAATGGCAATTTTTACTCGTTAATTAAATATTAAAATATTCAATTTCTACAAATTAACTTTTAATTCAATTTCAAAAGTTCTCTAACATCATTCTAAATCAAATAAGATTTAATTCAACTTTATAAATCATTTTTATTCACATTAAATTCAATTTCCAACTATTTCTACAATTTCAAATATTAAATTAACAATTTAATTATCCAATTAAACCACTATATTCGAAATATAAGTTATTCAGCTTATAAAATTAACTTGTGAATATTTAAAATCAATTAAATATATGAATTTCAAATGACTGAAATTCTGGGTCGTTACAATTAATACTTGATAGCACTTCATTCTCTAAATTACTCAATTCCAATACATTAACAAACATAATGTCATTTAAATAAATAACGTGTCTTCATTGACAAGGGAATGTATGGTTGTATACATGATATAGTGAGCTGCCAATTTGAGTTTTAATTACATTTTAAAAATTTTGTAGCTCTCATATTTTGTTTTAAGGTTGGAATAATGTGACGCCCCACCTCTATACCCACGCTAACCAAGAACACTACGATGTAGTGCTGTCAATTAGCGCGGAGAATAAGGCTGTGGAGGAGCGACCATCCATGTAACTTCTTTGTGCGAGCACCGATACGTCAGATAGAATAGAATGCATATCTTTTAAGGAGGAAATCCGACATACCGATACAAACACAAAGCTATCACACGGTGGCTATATATAATCTTCGGAAAACAAACATAGAAATAATCATAACATAAATCAGTCACAGACATCCATATCACAAAGGCGGAAGAAGATATGAATAAATATATAACACATGAAAGTGTACATCAGAGTAGTGGTCAGAAAGATCCACGATAATACAAAAGAATAACATCACGTGCTATACAAAATAATAAGTACACAACATAGAGTCTATATCTCAAAGGGGTACATCCAAAAACTACTAATCTATGTAGTTAGCCAAAAGTCAGAAATATCCTGAAGAGAAGTCAAGCAGAAGCACCTGTAACATCTCGGTCTGACCCGAGTATTATTTATAAGAAAATAATAAACGGATCAGTCTAACTATAAATATCAGATGATATGGTATAAGGTAAATGGCATGACATGAACATGAAATAACTATTACGACATACTACTATAAGTATGTAAATGATAATCAACAAAAGATTAATCAATATCACAAGAATCTTCTCAAAGATAAGGTAGGGTATCATACCCTAAACTTGTATTCATAACAAGTCAATAACAAGTCAATAACACATGAATTCACCAATGCACAAAAACTGATATCATATCAATGAAAATCATGAAAATTGGTGAAGCACAAAATTCCAGAAATCATCATCAGAAATCCAGAAAACACATAAAAAGGGGGGAGGCCTAACACATGAATGGGAGCATGAAAACTCACCTACGCGTAAACACATGACGAGAAGCTATCTCATGGAAGCTATCCATTAAATTTTCACACAGGAATGGCCCGAAGACCGTAGGGTGCTACCCTAGAAATGTGATGGCGAAACATCACATAATCGGGGTATAGTCTCCTACGTAGACAAAGAGACATCGCTCAATCGCTAGTCTAAATCACAAAAATGATCGTCATGATCATAAGGAAGTGTCAATTACACCAAGCTAGTAAATATATGAGTTTAGCTTCATGTCCCATAACCACTTGCTTAACTTAAATATTTACGAACAAGCTGTAAATCTTCACTAGGAAATTGTCACAAAAAGGGTTCAATCGAACAAGTCCAAGAGCTAACCGACGAAGTGAACGCAAGCGTTTCATACCACCCGTTTTACTAAGTCGATTTCTCATTCGAGTGAAGTAAAGGCTTGTATATACTAGTAGATTGAAAATCGGTTTGAGAAAATGAACTTTTGATATTTAAAATAGTGTTGAAATCGCTTTGATGAAAGAGTTTTGATATTTACTATTAGTATTGAAACCTTCATATATCTTTAAAGTGACAAGTCATAAAACGATTGTAGAACAAATCAATTCACGTTCGAAGACGTGAGTAAAGTCCAAAGAAGTCAATCCCAAAACCATCAAAGTAGAAATTCTAATAAATGTTTTTCAGAAGAGATTGCCTACGCAGAGTAATACGGGGTTCGACCTGCCCGGTCAGGTCGCGGGAGTCCAGGGGGCAGCGCCCACGGCGGGGTGCGGGGCAGCGCCCCGTCACGGTACGACCTAGTGAAGGCAAGCGGTCCAGCGACCTAAGGAAAAATAGGTCATACGACCTAAGGAAATCGCGAACTAAAAAGACCAAGTGTAAGGTCGGCGACGACCTACGACTTACAGAGTCCTGCGACCTAAGTGGGATGCGACTTAGTGGGGCATAGGTCGGAGATGACCTACGACTTAAGGTCAAGCGACCTAAGGTAAATGGTCCAACGACCTAACTCGAACGACCTAGAGGGTCGAACGACTTAACTGGAGGATAAGTCGGAGACGACCTACGAGATATACTGGCCGACCTAACTCGAGCGACTTAAAGACTTAGCAGGGTCGAGCGACTTACGAGCTACGACCTAAGGTGACGAGGGCGTTAGGTCGGAGACGACCTAACACTTGACTCGCGAACGACTTATGGAAAAGAAGCTTAGGTCGGAGACGACCTATGAGATAAGCCAGTGCGAGCGACCTAAAGTTTGCCTGGGGAATTATAGGTCGGCAACGACCTAACGTTTTGCCTGGGGATTTTAGGTCGGCAACGACCTAAGACTTAACAAAATTCGAGCGACTTAGTGATTTGCCTTGGAATTTTAGGTCGGCAACGACCTAAGACTTAAAGCTGTTTCGACTTTCGACCTATTCCCCTGCGACCTAAGCCAGAATGACCTAAGCACGCAAACGACCTAAGTCCTAACTCGTGAACGACCTAAGAAAGTGAAGACTTTTCAACACGTGAGCTAGCAGCCTGGACGACCTAAGGAGGGCAGAACGACCTAGGGCCAGAATTTGCAAACAGCACTGAAACTTGAGTTTCTCAACAATTCAATCCAAACCAGTTGCAAACATTAATGCTAAAGTGATAGGAAGTCATTTCCAACAGCCCAAGATAGATATAGGTAAGATGTGAGATCAAAAATCTCACCTTTTCACGGAATTTGATGAAGATGGAGATTTGAGAGCAAAGCAAGAACACCAACAAGCTTGAATCAATGGTCTTCACGTGAATTTGATGTTGAATCTCGGATTTGCAATAGAATTTGTGTTTGGAGTTTTAATTTCCACTTCCCACCACCATTTTTGACAAAGCTTGAAGTGTTTTGATAGAGTGAGGAAGATGGTTGGGCTGAACTAAAGGGGTGCAGTCCAAACCAAAGTCAAAGGCGGGAAAAAGTGTTGAAAATTTCACTATCTCCAAACATATCGAAGTTTACACTCAAAAAGATCGCAAACGTCATTTTGAACTCAATGGGGGTGGTCTCGAGTCCTAATTTGACCGTATGCAAAAAGTAGCTTTTCGGACTAACATCCGACTAACGATAAAATATTTAAACAAAATATTTAAATATAGAATCGATAGATATGCGGGTTGTTACAAATAACTTGGTTGTTGTTGTGTAAAATATTATCAAATAGCTAAATTTTTCGATGAAATGATATCATAATTTTTATTATTATTATTAAGCTAAAAGTTGTATATATTCTAACTGGGTAGATTGCATAAGATGGGAAAATTTTAGAAACATATGCCCTTCTAATTAACAATGTGTAGGTATTGCATTAACAATGCTACAGTGAGTTGTAATGCTATAGCCGTAATTCAAATGTGGTCACTATGATTTATGATACATTCACCATTGCCTTCATAGGGATAAAGATTTTGATTAATGTTAAAAATTATAAGGTAGTACATATTACTTATTGAACTTAAAATGACTTAATTTTTTGTTTCTAATATGATGCATTTGTTTTAAGTTGACAAACCTACACTATTTTTGCTTTTCTAAATCTTTTTTCCGGATTGTATAATAGTTTAAGGTCACAACTATCAAATGTTCTTTTCTTTCTCCAATTTTACATCTTCAAAATTATTATGCCAATTTCCTAACATTTTGCTACACAAGCATCCGTGAGATTACGGATATTATTCTGGACTATACATTTAATTTTTCACATAATTGAGGGCATCCTATAAATTTCAATGATTCTGTATAGTTTTATTGTAAGAATCCACTCTTTGCTTAGTTGGATTTACAACGCATATCAATCTTTTTATGAAATAACCATAGGTGAAGCACATGTTTTCTCTAACATGTGTGTATGTATGTATGAAAAGATGGATTGATCTATGATACTAGTTGGAAAACTGGAAACATCAAATTAGAGTAAATTTAAAATCGGCAACTTGTCTCGATCCAACTCAGACCTGTTTGCAATAAGGCATACTTTAGAGGGGCAAGTATCTTTGAACCAGGCAATATCTCGATGAGTTAGAAATAATGAATGGTCAGACAACAAGCCAGAAATTCATAACTATAACTTGAAAAGTCAGAATTAAACGAAAGCTCAAAGAATGATATAGAACCTTACTCATAAGTTAAGAGACTCTAACTATCTTTTAGAAGAAGAAAATGGTAGGGAAAGAAGTTGGCAACTAATAGGTGAAGTGACAGATCGACACCAAGTTGACTCACATAATTTTGTACCAATCCCTGAATGCAAACTAGCCAAGCAATTTAAAGATGATCGAAGACAAACCATAGACGATGAACAATAGAAAGTAAAGGAAGATTGGTCACATGCTGTTCATCAAAGGAAACAGGAGATCAAAGTCGAAAGTTCAAAATTTCTACAGGTGATAACTCGGCATCGAGTTGTGAAGCCTAACTCGATACTGAGTTAACCCATGACTTGTGAGCATGGCCATGATCATCTTCCTGTACCTTCTCTTGAACATGGAGAACGTGGGTAGCAAATGTCAGAGCCTATTTCACTGAACTACGTCTATAAATAGAGGGAGAGGGGGAAATATTTTAAGATCTTTTCCCTATTTTTTGAACTTTCTAATTTTGCCCTGTCGCTCTACTAGATTCCTATCGAGTTGTGAGCATTGAGTTGTAAAAACACAATTGTAGAATCTATATAAATCATTAACAAATTCCAAGCGAACGTCGGCTAGAGTTTAGCTGAAACACTATAAATTGTAATGAGCTTCTTTATCCCATTTTCCAAACTAGTTTCTTCTTTATTTTAATCTCTACTTCAATCTAATCAGGAGTTTGTCTAACTTTTAGAACAAACAAATACAACATCCTAATCACCCTTTTATTAAAAATACATATTAATCGATTTAATAACAACGGTCTCAAACTTGATGGTCATTACAAGAATCGACTTTTGAGCAAGGCCTATGTAACATTAAATAAGTGAGCATGTGTATATGTATGTGTTTATATATATATACACACACACACAAGTTCAGACATCCAACAATTTTTTCAATGAAATTGTTAAGAATACACCCCATCATACAGTATCACTGGAAAATTATGTTCCCTTTTTTATTACTGGGACCACTACTATAATGTCATACCTAGCATCATGGGTAGAAAATGATGCTCCTTAACCCATAACAAATTCAAAATTTAATTTATTTGGATTTCTCTGTAGCATATTCCATAAGTTATTAAAGTATGGTTTTAACTTATTTAACCAAAAGCTATATGTCGTTTATAGTAGGAAGAAATAGATATTCTAGTTCTACTATCATTTGATACCAATTAAAGAAGTCAATTTTTTGTTTCACAACAAACATGTTGACTACATATAGGATAGTGGTATTATTATAACTATCACCCGTTAATTTGAGATAAATCAAATTCTATGCACGCTTTCAAAAAATTCAGTGCACCATTTTGAATTCTATCGATTATTATTGTGTTTCTTTTCAAAATGAAGTTAACATATGCTATAATAGAAGGAGAAGATGTTAAGGTTGTCAATGTCCAAATTATTTGTATCAGTTATTTTTATTCTTTATAAGAACAACTGTGATACATACAAATATATTTTTATTTTCAAAGTTTTTCTAACATGGTTCATCAATACCAATAGGTGTTAATCTCGAGGATCAAACTCGTCTTTTATATTGTAGTCCGAACTATCAACAAATTGAGCCAAACCCTTTGGTTTTTTCAAAGTTTATTTTTTTTCATGTTTTATTTAAGATACAAGACAATAAAACCCTCCAAAAAAAGTCACAAGTCTTACAATATTCACTTAACAACCATACTGGCATCATATTTCATTGTACTATGATTATCTTAAGTCAAGATGTTGATATTATCATTAATAATAATATTTGTGGATGTGTCACATTAAATATTATTGAACTAACAACAATATTTTCTGTATTTACATATACAGGTTAATTAAAGGAATTTGAGAATGGAGTTATCATTTTATTAATTAATAGAACTAGACATATTCATGTTTAATAGTAAGCTAATGTTTATAATAATATTTTCTTTCATAGTTACATTGAAATCATCTTATTCAATTCTTGTGAGCATGTACTGATAATAGTGTTCACTAAACTAAAACCGAGGTAAACTATGACTGAAAACATGAGCAGTGCAAAAGTCCCTCAAGGATCTTTATTAAATCCATCCAAACATTGGTAACCTAATTCGACACACATTGTCGTAATGTATAAAAGTAATAGTTAATGTAGCATACAATATAATTCACACAACCTTTACAATAAACAAATGTGAAGTTGTGTTATGCACATGGGGTTTGCGTAATTATTTAAATGGGCATTTAAAAAAAAAATAGTTACATAAATGTGGAATGTAAACATTTGGACGGTAAATTTTTGGGATTGGTTTTTTCTAAAAAACTACTAACAAATCTTAGATGATAATATGCTCAAATAAATCCAAAGGGTGTAAAGTATAGCTAATATTTTTGGATACAATTATGTTATACAACAAACACTAACATCAACTACAAGTCATTCATAACTTAAAACCATAACCGTAGGAATATTACCAATTTTCTAAATTGAATTTATAGCAGTTAATACCTTTTTATTTATCACATGGCAAAACTATTTGGTATGACTCTAATTTAAAATGAAATTGAATTAGAGAGTTAAAAATGATAATTAAACCGTACTTAATTGTATTTTATTCTAACTAAAATTTAAAATGGTTAATATGTTTACCGTACTTGAAAATATGAAAGAAATAACATTAATAACTTTAGTTTATAGATAATTATTGAAACGTATAGAAAAATTCATTACTAAACAACGTAAAATTGGGCGCGATGTGAGAAGGAACATACATTTATTGTTATATGCAGCATGAATAAATTATGATAAATATATTTATTATTTTAATTTTAGTTTAGAATAAATGGAAAATTAAATACGATTAACTCCAATTAATTATTATTTATATCTTTCTAGTTTGATTCCAATATGAATAAGAAAGCTAATTATATATCAATTCAGTATTAATACTCTTCCTAATTAAATGAGTTAATTACCATTTATGGTTATATTTATTATATGAAAATTAATTGACTTAATTTCAAAATGGAAAAATATGATATTATTCATTTATAATATCATCAACAACCAAACCAAGAAATAAACATGTTATTTAATTTAAATGAACTAAATTATACCTTTTGTCTATTAAGTTTATATAAAAATATTTTTATAACCTAAAAATTTTGGTTTAAACTAAAAGCATAAAATGAGTCAAACTTTACATTATTTTTGTAATGAAACCATTGAAGTGAACGTTTTGCCACTTTGCCTTCAATTATGACATCGAGTTCATCATTTAAATTTTTAGATCATGCATAAATTATGTGTATTACTAAAAATGGTCTATTTGTTCTTATTAGTACCACTATAATTTAAATATATCCATTTAAAAATTTACTCTTTTTAATACCTTAATTACATTCCATCATTTAATAATTAATTAAAAGATAGCGAAATATAATTTTACCAACTGAAATTCTTGGGCAATTTTCCCACCAACCATTAGAAATTTGCTGGTGAAATTCAACAACGTCAGATATAATATTATCATCGCTCCCTAATTTGTGGCAAAGTTTCTAAAAATGATTTACAAATAATCATTTTGTCTAAATATTCATTAATAAGAACCTTTTTTGAAAATAACATTTTGTGAAGTCTATAAAAACTTAAAATGCATCACTGAAAATTTTTGAATTTTAAAACGCTTAGATAAATATACTAATTTTTTACAAAACTACTCGTACCGATGCACAAATTCTTTAAAGCATCTTCTCATGATTCCAGCTTATTGGCAATTGAGTGAATTGCTAATGAATTCGATATTACTTCTAAAATTAGGGAGGAAGACGAATTTAGTTTATTCAACTATTTATTTAAGGAATATTGGTATATTTTTTAAATGATAAATATAAGTATTCTGAAGTATAATAAATATTTTTGTTGGTACTTTTTGGATATGGTATTAACAGAAGAAAATCAAAGTCTGTTTCAGTAGCACTTGAATTTGTGAACTAGCATACTCTAGTACTCATCATGCAGTTTTACTATATTAGGTTTTTAAAAAACTTGACTCCTTAACCATGCGTCTTCCTGCTTTAATGATCAAAACTACTTGAGCATGATCTTACTTTGTAAGAAAATATGCAAATATTGTTAACAAAAACTATACAATATGATTTAACGAAATCATTCCTTGAAAAATTTATAATTAAGTAAAACTAAAAACCAGTTTTGGTCAAAATAAAATGTTATATTGAAATAATGTGCAATCCAATTTACACATTACAAAGAATTAGTATGTAGTTGATCCTCTCATTAAATTCAATCAAAATGAATTAACTACTATTAATTACCTTATTAGTTCGAATTGAAAAGAAATGAAATGAGAAGCAAATAATTCTTTTTATTAGTTGAATGACAATATAGTTTGATATGAACTTCTAGTTTTAAATTAATTTACTTATAAAATTATAAATAGGTACATCTCTAATCCATAATTATCTATAAACATCTCTAAATTGTGGAAATTCAAACTAGTATAACATCAAACACACTTTGTAGGAAATAAATTAACTTGTAGTTTCCGAGGTTTTCAAAAAATCGACTATAGTCATGCATTCAATGGAAGTCATGTGTTGCTGCATTCAATGGAAGTCATGTGTTGCTGATGCATATTTTATGGTCTATTAAATAATACCATAGAAAATAATATTAAACCTTAGATTGTTTAAGATGAATGATATTAGATTCAAAAAAAATAAGTTTATGTCAAGTAAGAGACTATAAAACATTTAAATAAGTATAACTTTATAAAGAAAATATTTACAATTAAATTTTAAAAAAAAACTAAAAGTGTTTATTGTAGTCAAAATAAATGAGCTACTTGTACATTTATATTTTCCTAAAACACTATAAAATTTATTATTTGGATATTCTTTTATTACATATTATTTTAGAACTTGTTTCTCTTATATACTTAAGTTTAAGAATGGAAAAGTGATCAACTTTGCCACTGATAGACTACATAGAAAATTTGAAGATTGCTTGGTATCTATGTAGTAATAAACAATTTATGCCCTATAAAATAAAATAGGAAATGAAATTCATAATGTACGAATAGAACAAAAATAAAATAAAATTAACATTAGATATAAAGATGAGATTGAAAGAAATAGTTCATTTAGCTTGCAATAGATTTTACCAAACAATCGAAGATTTTATGTTACCACTGTATTAGTAAATCCAACACCTCTTGCAAAAATAAGAAGGAAAATAAATTCCTAATCATATTAACTCTGATATTATAACGTTATTAACTTCAAAGAAGTAGTTAGTGTAAAATTATCCTTTGGCTTGTATTATAATATAATAAAATAAATGATTCAATATATGCTAAAAACATATCTATATATTATGACATTGTTTTTTGGTTTACTTAGGGAAATAAAAGGTTTTTGTAATACTATTAAAGTAAGAAATTGGTTTTAGAATTCACATATGTTTGTAAAGTAATGGTAGTTCATATAGTAGATTCAAGAATATCTATGATAAAATATCTATACTAAATAGAGTTATTTACTAAATCACATAAATTATAATATTCTCCTAGTTTATTTCTAACAGGTGCATAAAAATATATACAGGGGGAATTAGGGAAAAAGACAAACTTTTAAAAAAAATTAGGCTAAAAGACACCAAGTTTTGTTTTTAGGCTGAAGGACAAATGCTAGTTATAATTAGCATTATATTCAACTTTTACACTGTACAAAATGCTAGTTATATCTATCATTATATTCAGTTTTACACTATACAAAATGCTAGTTATTATAACTAGCATTGTCCTTAAGCCTAAAAAACAAACTTGTTGTCCTTCAGCCTAATTTTTTTTCTAAGTTTGTCCTTGTGCCTATTTTCCTGTATTCATAATGTAAAACTTAAATCAGAATTGGAATGGACAAATCAACACATTTACATTACTCTATATGTAAAACTTAAATCAGAATTAGAACTTAATGTTTGAAAGGAATTTAAGTGCTTTAATGAGAAATGAAAACATAAGAAATGATTAAATGGTAATTGAGTTACAGGTAAAAGATTTACCAAACTGTCCCTATTCTTAAAGCTCATGCACAAAAAGTCCATACCCATAAATTCATGTAAATTAAGTTCTTATTTTGTTAATTTTTACCAAACTGTCCCCTTCCAGAAAATCGGCCCAGCATGGAAATCAGGGACAAAAGTGACATAAATTAGCCAAAAACTAAAAATAGGACCTAATTTTCATAACTTTTTCAGGAGGGACTATTCTTCCATCGTCTTCTAATTCTAGGGAGTTGATAGTCATTTCTTGAAAGATTTATATAGCAATAATTGTTCGATTAATGTTGACATTCGTTTTGGAATAATGAGATTCTATAAGCCGCTAAAAGTAAAGTTAGTTCCTGAATTAAGGATAATGAAGTATTCCGACTGAGTAAAACATGGAAATATATTAATATTTGATATAAATTAAACATTTTATTGCACTAGTTCAATCTAAAACCTACAATTAATTCGCTACAATAACAATATCAATATCAATCCTAAGTAAAAAAATGAACATAAAGAAATGAGCTAAAAATCACTCTATGCTTATTAAATTTTGAAAGAAATCTCAATGCATTTATATTATTCAGAATGTAAAACTAAAATCAGAATTAAAACTAAGTAAATTGAAGGTGATTTGTAAAAAAACAGTGTTGAATTAAAGAATTAAATTTTAATTTTGTAATAAAAACCCTAAAGTGGAGAATTAGAGATAACTTACCACAAAAATGAAAAACCATCTTAAATTAATCTTTTAATTCTCTGACTTGTCGACTCCATTTGTCCAATCTCAAATCAGCAACAATTTTAGAAATGAAGAGGCCGGTCCTAAATATCAATTTCAAAATGGAAGGCTCAACATACTTAAATTATTTGAAGTGTAAAAGACAAATCCGAATTAAAACTAAATATATGAAATAAGGTTAAATGATTGTATTAAGAAAAAAACATAAAGAAATAATTAATTTTGATTAAGTTTCATTATTTAGTTACGTAAAGAGTCTTTTGAGATTTTTATGTTATAGGTAAGAGATGCATATAGCATTAATTGCTAATTATAATGCTAGTATTCTTTATGAAATTATAAAAATAGATTAATACTCTAGAAGTTACATTTTATGCAATAGAATAGTTTACTGCCCCAGTGGAGAAATTTGAATTCAATATAAGTTGATTACTTTTTATTTAAAGGGTTAAATAAGTAGAGATATATACATGAAAGGTCAAAGTTTTTATGCATATAAAATACTAATGACAATTATACATAAAAATATAAATGATGAAGTAGGTTAAGGAACAAAAAGTAAACGAATTAGAAGCCAAGAGTTACAACCCACTTTTCGTTATATCTATTAAATGAATCCATTACATCGTGGTAAAGTGAAAGAATTTTAAAGGCTCTCATTAATATTAGCATATTTCTATTCTCTCCTTAATTCACTTATGATATTTTACTTTAAAATATCTTTATATAGTTTGTGACTTTTAATATTAGTCACATTGTTTTATTAATTATTTCCAACCCAAGGAATGGCTGCCAACTCCCCAGAATTGAAAGACGATGGAAGACAAGTTCTACTCATTTACATTCAAATACTTGCATTTTCTAATTTCTATAGCTAATAAGTTCTACTCTTTTGTTTCTAATATTTTTCATTATGTCCATACATTTAAACTAATTAGATTTCCTAAATTTAAACTATTTTAAAAAATCACTGTGTTCATATGTTTTAACTAATTAAATATCTTAAATTTAAACTGTTTAATAAAATCAATTAGCTAATAATTCATTAAGTTTTTTAATAAATCCTAAAATAACCATTTTAACATGAATACCACATTTTTATTATTAAAAATGAAAAAGATTCCTTGATCCAAATAAAAATATGTTAATAATACAACAAAAATTATATTTATAAATATACAATTCATTTATCACAATAAATGATCTAATAAATAAGTAATAGTAAGACATGGGAATTTCCACTTATCTTTAATTCTAGATGTTTTCTCCCCTCTTTATTTCTAACATATTTTTTTTCTTCAAATGTTGTTAGTAATCATTTTAATAACGATTCACAATGTTTTATTAGTTTATTCCATAGATATGCAGTCAAAATACTTACATTTGTCTAATATTTGTGATTATTTACAAATTTCTCATTAGTGCCATCATACTATTATAATTTTTTTTGGCAAGGCCGACGGGGTTGGATGGTCCCCAACCATTTTATTGCAGCACCACGAAGATTACAACACAGACAACAATGAGCAAGCTCAGAGAATACAGAGGTATACAAAGCGCTACAAAAAACTGGAAACAAAAACGAGAAAAGACAGAAACATAAATAAGAAAATCGCACTCTTAGAATGAGTGATAAATGCCTGGATCAATGCTGAAGGAGAGCATACTCAGTGAATTCTTTATCTCATGCATCACCCAAAGCTTAAACATATCTTCAGATTTAGCATTGTTTGGTTCAAACACCCTAGTGTTTCGTTCCTTCCATACCGCAGCTATGAAGCTTTTCAAAACTGCAAGATATAATCTCTTGTCTTTTCGTATATACCCAGTTCTCGCATATATTATATTCCATTCATCCAAGTTATCATGAGAAGGTTCATTCCTACAGAGCTTTGCCTTAACAAGCTGCCAAACAAGCTTGATGTTAGTACAGTCGAAGAACAAGTGTTCGGCTGTCTCAACCTGATCCTTGCAAAAAGTACACGATATATTAACATCCAACCCCATGCACACAAGTTTTGCTTTAGTTAAAATTGCTCGATGTAGCACTTTCATACTATTATAATTTAAGTTAAATATTTAAATTGATTAATAATTAAATTTATATTGAAATAAATCCAAGTAACAACAATTCATTAATTTTCCTGATAAAGTATTGAACATTTTATGTATAGAATATATTATTTTAATAATGGAGAAAATCAAATTAAATTTAAGTGGATTACCTTTTATTTGAGTGGTTAAATAGGAGGAGAAATGTAAATGAAAGGAAATTTTTTTTTAATCTAACAGAAAGATATATAACAAAACTGCATAAAAAATAATTGTATGAAATGGGTTATATACAATGTTATAAAAGAAAAGGGGAAATGAGGGAACTGGAATCCAAGAGTCACAATTTGCATTTCACTATATCTATATATTAAATGATAGTAAAAAACAAAAGAATTTTTAAGGCTCTCATTAATTTTAGTTATTTTTTCTCGTCTCTCCTTAACTATCTCATGATATCTTATTTTAATATATCTTTATATAGTTTCTAATTTTAAAATTAGTCATGCTGATTTATTAATTCTTACCAACTGTTTTACATTTAAATACGGAAAAACTTGTTCCACAATTGCAAAATAATATAACAAAATTCTAAAAACCACAACCGTAGAATAATTTAATAAAATTCTAGAAAAAAAAGTCAAAATGTGTATTATTAAGAAATTTAAGTATTATGATTGGAATAAAGATAAAAAAAGATGTAATGTAGAAGAAAAACCTTGTTATAAAGCAACTGTTTCTTTCTCATCAAATCTCTGTTTAAAATCATCATCTTCTTTCTAAAATTTGTTGCTCCACCAATCTTCCATATCTATATCATAAAAAATCTTAGGTGTAAATTTGATAACATATAATGTTATCTGTTGATAGATTATGTGATCATGAATGTCTTAAGAAGGAAAGATTTTTTTTAAAATTCCAAGTTCATTTTTAATTTAAAAGCAATACACGTATGATTATAATAGGAATTTTTTTAGATTCCTTTCCACTGTTAACATTACATTTTGTCAAGTAGTGAATTAAATTAACATAATTGGAACAATAATATGCAAGCACTAATTCAATGAGAAAAGTTTGCACATAAAACTTAAATAATATTTGGTGACATAAGTGAAAACCAATGTTTAATTATATGAATATTAATCTCATCATCACATAAAATCAAATCAACCATAAAATCATATTAACCACCGCTCCTGTTCTCGCGATTGTCAACGGGAACCAGGGTTTATCTGTCTATACTAACGCTTGTGGTGATGGGGTAGGTGCAGTATTAATGCAGAACGGGAAGGTGATTGCCTACGCGAGTAGACAATTACGCCCACATGAAAGAAACTACCCAACACATGATTTGGAGCTTTTAGCTGTTATTTTCGCCTTAAAGATCTGGCGACATTATCTTCTGGGTAAGAATTTCCTTCAACTTTCTAAAAGAAATTTTAAGTTCGAATTAACTTAACATATACTTATACTTAAAAAAATTCTTCTGTTATAGGTGAAAAATTCGAATTATTCACCAACCACAAATCTTTGAAATATCTCTTCACCCAGAAAGATCTGAATTTGCGACAACAACGTTGGTTGGAATTTCTGGCATCCTATGATCTAGATATTCAATATACGCCCGGAAAGGCCAATGTAGTTGCCGACGCTTTAAGTAGGAGGCATGTTGTCCTTGCATATCTGGTTGTTACTCCTACTCTCCTTGAAAAGATCGCCAGCAAGCAAAAAGAAGACCAGTTCCTTCGTGGAATTTGTAAAAGAATTCATCAAGGTGAAGATTCTAGTTTTGCAATTGATGACAATGAAGTCATGAGGATGAAAGGCAGGATTTGTGTCCCGGACATTCCCGAACTGAAACGTGAAGTTTTGGACGAATGTCACAAGTCTAAACTTAGCATCCATCCAGGAGTCAATAAGATGTATCGGGATATTAGATGAACTTTCTGGTGGAAGACAATGAAAAGAGACATATCGATATATGTGAGTCGCTGTGCTACTTGTCAACAAATCAAAAGCGATCAAAAGAAAGTGGCCGGTTTACTTCAACCATTGGAAGTACCAAAATGGAAATGGGATCAAGTATCGATGGATTTCATCGACGGATTGCCACGAACTAAGAAGGGAAATGAAGCGATTTGGGTTATAGTGGATCGTTTAACCAAAACTGCTCACTTTATTCCAGTGAAATCCACTCGGACTGCAGCAAGTTTGGCAGGTATATACGTAAAAGAAATCGTTCGTCTCCATGGGATTCCCAGTAGTATAGTGAGTGATCGTGACCCGATCTTCACCAGTAGATTTTGGGAGGCGTTCCAGGACGCATTGGGAACGAAATTAAATTTCAGTACTGCTTATCACCCGCAATCTGATGGACAGACTGAAAGGGTTAATCGAATTCTAGAAGACTTATTGTGAGCTTGCGTTCATGATTTTGGTGGTTCTTGGGAGGACCATTTACATCTGGTCGAGTTCTCATATAACAACAGTTATCAGGCCAATATAGAAATGGCTCCTTTCGAAGCTTTATATGGTCGTCTGTGTCGATCACCTGCATGCTGGATCGAATCAGGTGATAGACTCGTCCTTGGACCAGATATGATTAAAGAAGCCACGGAAAAGGTTGATTTTATCCAGAAGAAATTAATAACTGCTCAAAGCCGTCAGAAGAGTTATTATGACCGCCGAAGAAGAGATTTGGAATTTCAAGTTGGAGATTCTGTATTTCTGAAAGTGTCTCCGATGCAGGGTGTATTGAGGTTCGGGAAAACTGGAAAGCTAGCACCGCGTTATATTGGTCCTTTTCCTATTCTGGAAAGGATTGGTCCTCTAGCATATCGAGTGCAGCTATCCAGCTGGTTGTCTGGCGTGCATGATGTGTTTCACGTTTCTAGTCTTCGGAAATATGTGCACGATCTAGACAGTATTATTGAAGAAGCTGCTCAGCAGGATATTGAAATCACTCCGAATTTAACAGTTAGAAGAGAACCAATCAGGATTGTAGATCGTGATGAGAAGCGATTGAGAAACAAAGTTGTGAAACTGGTTAAAGTTCAATGGAGTGGCGATTCAAAGGACTGCACTTGGAAAACCGAAGATAATATGAAGAAATCATATCCCAATTGCAGAGTGGATATCTCGGCTTAAACTAGTAAGCCAATTCTCTATCTTTTTCTGAATTCGTATATTCTTCGTTGTTTTTCTCTCTCTTTCAAATTTCGAGAACGAAATTTTCTTAAGGAGGGGATATTGTAACATCCCCGATTTTATTAAATTTGATTTAGTAATTTATTTGAATTTTTTGGTAATTTAAAAATTGAAAAGTTTTAAAAATAAATAAATAAAATAAGGTGTTGATTTTAAAATGAATAAAACTCCAATTTCTTTTGAATTTAAAATCACTTGGATTTGAACATCTTATTTGTATATATATATATATATATATATATATATATATTGAATTGAGTTTTAAGTTAGAAAATAAAAATAAATATATGAAGTGAAATTAAATACAAACAAATATATATCTCAACCTCATAAGTTGAATACAAATAAATAACTATAATCATTTTAACTCAAGCATAAAGTATAAAACAAAGCTAGGCTTATGTATGTATATGAATTAAATATGCAACCAGATAACAAAACAATATATATATATACATAGTTGAAATTCAAACAACATGTTAACAAAGTATGAAGATTTGTACAAGGAGATAAGTGTAGACATGATGAAAAAGGACTAAAACAGCAAATAGCAAGGAAGGAAGAAAAAATTATATACGAACTGTACTTGCAAGAAGAAAAAATATATGTGTAAACATAAGGAGGGACCAAGGCATTTAATGCCATTACCTCTAGTCCATCAAGCAAGGTTATCAGCCACCATTGAGAAAAAATCTCTGGTAAATAATGTACAAACAAATTAAAAAAAAGTACAACTTATATCTTGTTCAGCCTGCCTTGTTTTCTTTTATACATCAATATATCTCATTCCAGTTCGTTCAAAAGAAAAGAAACAAAGTAAAGTCAGGAAGAAAGAAAGAAAAATATAAACCTCACTATATTTCCAAACTTAAGATCAATTTACAAAACAAAGCAAGAAGTTTCAAAGGGGAAGATTCAAATCTACAGATTTTCAAAACAAAAGGGAAAGTGTTCTCTGTTTTCAAGTATTTTCAGGTGAGTAAACAAGAATTTTGAAAAGTTTCAAGTTTAAATAAGAATGACAGTTTAGGAGATTGGTTATGATATGGTGGTATATGCTTTGATCTGGTATAAATATTCTATGATTGCTCTGTAATCCTCTGTAAACAGTACAGGTTGCACCTTTTTGTTCAAAGTTCAAAATTTTCTCATCAAATCATTTTAAAACTTTCAGTTTTAAATCGAACAAGATGTTCAAACTTCAAACAGGATTATTTTCAAAGCTGTTTTAAAACAGGTTAGTGAAATATGCCACTGGAACTTAGTTACAGGCAATCAAACAACTCTTTGATAAATTCAATTGTCATAAAGGGTTAATTCTACTTCATAGTTTGAATCCTCACTGAAAATCATGATTTTTAAACTTAAAATGAAGATTTTTAAATGGGTATTTTGTGTGCAGTTCGTAATGGGATAAAAACTATATTTTTACCAATTTAGGATGACTGGGTAAAATTTAATCTTTGAGACTTGAGTTGAAGCAAGTTTAATCTTTCGTGATTTAGGGAAAAATGTAAAAAAAGTTATTCATTGCGTGGATTAGGAGAACGAGATCGAAGTAGGGTTTTGTGCAAGGTTCTGGGCATGTCTGTAAATGAAACGAGTGCGACTTCTACACGTGATCGAGCTTTGCTAAACTCTGGAAAATGGATCATCAGAGCATAGTGTAGCTCTAGGTACGATTGCGTGACTTGTAATGGTCAGAGGTGGATGAACGTAGCGTTTCCGTGATGAACGTTTTTGGGCAGTTGGATCTGATGGCTCGATTTCGAGTTCGACGTCAAGGCAGTTTTCTGGGCGAACGTGATGCTTGGGTAGGTCGTCGCCGACGTGTAGAAGATCGGAGATGGGGTCGTGGGTGGCTGGAGTACTTGTGCACGTGCACGTGTACATTTCGATCCGGGTTAGGGAATTTGGGGAAGACGAAGTTTCCCTGTATGTGCTCGAGTTTTTGGTGGGAGAGACTCAAGCTAGGATCGGGATTTTGCGTGATTAACTCGGGTTTGAACTCGGGTATTTTGATGGAGAGGAGCTTCAGTTTTTAAACTGTAAATAAATCTAAGTTTTAAGAGATAAGGGGAAGAAGTATGGAAAACTCAGGGATAGACCCGAGTGGCCTTCGGGTATGACCCGAAGTAGCCTTAGTCCAGTTTTTTTTATAAAAGTTTTATAAAATAAGATTTTTGAAAAAAAAACAAATTTTGTTGAAACTTTCTTTATACCATTACTAGATAAATGTTAAGAAAGTTAATTTTAAAATAAAGGGTTTTAAAGTATAAATGGTAATTAATGTATTTATAAAATAACATTATCTTAAGTTAAAGAAGTTTTACTATCTTGGAATTAATTTAGTTAATTAATGAAATTAAGTATAATTAATTAAATTGATTTATTAAGGATAATTAATTATCAAATTAGAAATTATGAAGGTAATTATGTGGTTAATGCACTTTTAGATCACTTTCACTCAAATTAGAGATGATTGACTATCATCAATATATTCTGTACTGAATTGAGATTTCCATTGCGATACTTTGATTGTTTTTGTTACTGAACTGTAATTTGTGATTTAATTCTGTATTGATGTGAAACCCCCTTTGCCGTAGAACGGCATTTTTACTTCGGTGCGACAGGGAGTCGGATTTCAGTTTGTTATCCGAAACCCACATCGAACCCTGAATATGAATCTCTGTGATTGTCATATCCATGTGTTTTAAAAAATCTATCGATCATTATTCAGTTTAGCCGGGAGAGGACCTTTGTGTCATACAACCCATTCTGAATAGTGATACGTCGTAATGGATAGCATTTAAAGACCGGTGTTGAAGACCGGGTTTTTATGAAAACGATAGGACGACCTATCGATTGTCTCTGCACTGAGTTGCTCCGGTATAGAGATTCCCTAAGTGATGGGAAGTCCGATCGGGATTGTAAATACTCGGATTGCAAGGACTTCTTCGGAAGTGCCTTCGGTTCTGTTCGAACCCGGAACAGACTTGTATGGTTACATGTCTGACATTACATTTTGAGATATAAAGCTGATTTCTTTCAAATACATTTCTGTTGGTGGCGGAGAATTTATTCTCTTAGCTTAACACCTTTCTCTGAGACGTACGAGCTCAGAGGTTATGTAGTTGAAATTTATCAGCGATATATTCCCAATTTGGTACTGCGTGATGATCATTTATTGATCATTTGTGATCAAAGCACGGCTTTGTGAAAAAGCGTAGCTTTGTGGACGAGACCTCTTCGGACCTCACAACCCGGGAATGGTCAAAACAGGAATATGCAGCAAGGTTATGAGGGTCGCGCCCTTTAGGGTATGTCATTTCCTTCTGGAAAAGGGTGGTATCAGGTATGGAGCCCTGGTATTTAACCTATGTGGATACTCCGATCTCATTTATTGTGATTGTGTGTTTGATCGACGCGCCTCGGATAAAGGTCCCAAAGGACCGGGGGATGGCATATTCGTGAGTTACCTGTTACAGGGGTAACCCGGCCTTGTGTTGGCAGAGATTAGTTTGTCTCTCGGGACGTCCAGCCAGAGGCGATCCCATTCGGCAGGAGGAAAGGAAGTTCTTTAGCCTGACCATTTGTTGGAAATCCAAAAAAACAATACGAGCCTTGTACGGTTTTAGTTGTATAACCTGCCATGCAGCGTGGCGGTAACCTGCCACAAAACATGGTAGCTATAGTAGGCATACGACTAAATGTGGTATGTTGGCTAAGATTAATATTATACTCTCGAAATGGCTTTCTACACTATGCACTAGTAATAATATCAAAGAATTTTCTCGTATTAAGCATGTTTGACTATCATAAGAAGAAATCTCCTCCAATTCTGCGTTTGCATTGTGTGTGTGGCGGGAGGTCTTATGGTAGTTTCATTTTTCAAAAGCATATCGGATTCCTTTGAACTGTTTTATTTAAAGCAATTACTTTTGTTTACTCATACCAGTCCCATGACTGACCCGGAGTTTATTGTTTCTTTCCTAAACTCTGGGTGCCCATTATTTCCACACGGGCAGCCTAGTAGCAGGTTTTCCGTGGTTTGGTGTTAGCTGGATTTTGGAGTTTCTTTTTGGGGTTTAGGAGCAATCAGATTTTGGGGACTTTTACTTTGAAGATATTTGGAAGCTTTTTGGATCACCAGGTGCTTAGTCATGGATATTCACTATCGTCTTCAATTCTCTGAAGACTTTTGCTTATGATCATTGTTGTACTATTGTGATGTTATTTTGGAGCTGTGGCATATGTATTATGATACTCTGATGTAGTTCTGGATATTATTCTGATGTTGTATCTATGATGTAATGTATGATATTCAGTTTATTTCCGCTGTTTATATTCATCTGATGTTGTTATAAGCTCCGGCGAACTGAAGTTTGACGTTTGAATATCTGACAGTCGAATACAAGTAAGGTATTTGATGTTGATTTTCGAGCACTAAATTTCGGGATCGTTACATTTGGTATCAGAGCTGAAGGTTGAGTGAGAACTTTAGCTAAGGCGTATAACACATTAGATGGCTCATTAGAGATAGGGTGAAGTATACCCTAGAATGAGTATAACCCGAAAACTTGAATTTTCCTAGTCTATTTCTTTTTACTGCTAATATTCCTTAAGATATTTTGTTCGTGGATCTTAATCCTGTTTTCCTACTAATTACAGATAGTAAGAATGAGCGGACGAAGAGGAAGAACTAGGGGTCAAGGAAATGCCACAACAGCTAATCAAATTCCCCCAATAGCAGAAGCAGTTTTACCTACTCAGCATCAGCCGAATATGGCTGACTTATATAAGAATTTCTCGAAGCTTGGTGGTAAACCGTTCACCGGCAAGGAGTCTGTTGTTGAGGCCCAAGCATGGATCAGATCTTGTGAAAGAATCTTTAGAGGGCTTAAGTTGGAGAATGATCAAATGCGACTAATAGCTTCTTGGCAACTTCAAGAAGAAGCTTTAGCATGGTGGGAGACAGTCACTGTGGATAAGCCTGAAGACGAGTTCTCTTGGGAGAAATTTAAAGAAGTATTCGAGAGGCGCTATATGCCATCAGCTGGGATTTCTCGTATGTATCAGGAGTTCATGGACTTGAAGCAAGGGAGTTTGTCATTTGAGGAGTATCTAAACAAATTCAATGAATTGTCTCGTTTCGGTCCAGAGTTGGTGAACACACCTTTGAAGATGAATGAAAAGTTTATTCGGGGGATGAATAAGAAGTTCCACGAAAGGATGACTGGCCACGTCAAAGAGCCTTTTTCTGATCTTATTGATATGGGGTATAGGTATGCTACTTTGGATATGCAAGAGGTCCCGAAGGAGGGAGGAAATACGGGTAATCCAAATTGGAAAAAAAGGAAATTTAGAGGCAAGAAACCATGGCAGGGTAAGAAGAAGAAGGAGAGCAACCAGGGAAACATAGCGGAGAATGTTACTTGCTATAATTGTCAAGAGAAAGGCCACTACTCAACTAGTTGTACGAAACCTAAGAAACAAGCGAATCAATTCGTTCCAGCGAAGTCCAAGAGATGTTATGCTTGTCAGGAAGAGGGACATGAAGTCAAACACTGCCCAATGATGAAGAAAGCACAGGTAGCAAAGGTGTACGCAGTCAAAGATCAACCCGCAACTTCTAAAGTAGAAAAGGGGAAGGGAGTTCTGGAAGGTAACCTTACTATTTATGATAGAATTGTTCGAGTTTTGTTTGACACGGGTGCTACACATAGTTTTATTTCTCAACAAACTGTAAATGAATTAAATCTTGAACCTGATTTCGTTGAGGAGCCTATATGCGTAAAGAATCCTGTCGGAGGCCCCGCAAATCTTTGTCTTCGATGTAGAGATGTTTCTATCTCATATTCTTGTTACCAATTCCCTATTGGTCTCTTTGTCCTTGATTTTAATGAATTCGAAATCTTACTCGGAATGGATTGGCTAGCGAAATACGAAGCCAAATTGGATTGTAGCAATCGATTGATTTCGATTAAAACCGAATCTAGAGATTTTATTGAAATTTCTTGTGAGGACCCTAGTCCGAAAAGGGAAGGGTTGATGTATAATTTGGGATATTCTGAACCCAGTTTGGAGTCTATACCTATTGTTAGAGATTTTCTAGACGTGTTCGAAGAAGTGAAATCCTTACCTCCACATCGAGAAATTGAATTCAGAATTGACTTAATTCCAAATGCTCGCCCTGTAGTTCACGCAAGTCGCAGGATGGCGCCCAGAGAAAAGGGTGAATTAGTCAAGCAAACTAATGATCTGCTAAGCAAAGGATTGATTCGACCCAGTGTTTCTGAATGGGGTTCAGCCGTAGTATTTGTTGCTAAATCGGATGGATCTTTAAGATTGTGTGTTGACTACCGCGATCTCAATAAGCAGACTCTCAAGAATAAATTTCCTCTACCTAGAATTGACGATCTATTTGATCAACTTCACGGCGCTCGTTTCTTTTCGAAGATGGATCTAGCTCAGGGATTCCATCAGTTACGAATCGCCGAAGATTGTGTTCCTTTGACCGCTTTCAGGGGTCCTAATATGTTCTATGAATGGTTAGTCATGCCTTTCGGGCTAACCAATGCTCCAGCATACTTCGTAGATCTTATGACTCGTGTATTCCGGGAAGTAGTGAATGAATTTGTGCTTGTATTTATTGATGACATCCTGATTTATTCCAAAACTGAGGAGGAGCATTCTGAACATCTCAGAATTGTTTTGGAAATATTAAGAAGGAACGTCTTGTTCGCCAAATTCTCTAAATGCCATTTTTGGGTCGAAGAAGTTAAATTTCTTGGCCACATTGTTAATGAAGAAGGAATTTCTGTTGATCCCAGCAAGATTTCTTCTATTCTAGATTGGAAGCAACCTACTACTCCGAAAGAGGTTCGAAGCTTTTTGGGTTTAGCAGGTTATTATCGGAAGTTTGTTCAGGACTTTTCTAAGATAGCTAGTCCAATGACTAAGCTAACGATGAAGAATGCAAAATTTAACTGGACTCCGAAATGTGATGAAGCTTTTCAGGAGTTAAAGAAGAGATTAACCACCGCTCCTGTTCTCGCGATTGTCAACGGGAACCAGGGTTTATCTGTCTATACTGACGCTTGTGGTGATGGGGTAGGTGCAGTATTAATGCAGAACGGGAAGGTGATTGCCTACGCGAGTAGACAATTACGCCCACATGAAAGAAACTACCCAACACATGATTTGGAGCTTTTAGCTGTTATTTTCGCCTTAAAGATCTGGCGACATTATCTTCTGGGTAAGAATCTCCTTCAGCTTTCTAAAAGAAATTTTAGGTTCGAATTAACTTAACATATACTTATACTTAAAAAAATTCTTCTGTTATAGGTGAAAAATTCGAATTATTCACCAACCACAAATCTTTGAAATATCTCTTCACCCAGAAAGATCTGAATTTGCGACAACAACGTTGGTTGGAATTTCTGGCATCCTATGATCTAGATATTCAATATACGCCCGGAAAGGCCAATGTAGTTGCCGACGCTTTAAGTAGGAGGCATGTTGTCCTTGCATATCTGGTTGTTACTCCTACTCTCCTTGAAAAGATCGCCAGCAAGCAAAAGGAAGACCAGTTCCTTCGTGGAATTTGTAAAAGAATTCATCAAGGTGAAGATTCTAGTTTTGCAATTGATGACAATGAAGTCATGAGGATGAAAGGCAGGATTTGTGTCCCGGACATTCCCGAACTGAAACGTGAAGTTTTGGACGAATGTCACAAGTCTAAACTTAGCATCCATCCAGGAGTCAATAAGATGTATCGTGATATTAGAAGAACTTTCTGGTGGAAGACAATGAAAAGAGACATATCGATATATGTGAGTCGCTGTGCTACTTGTCAACAAATCAAAAGCGATCAAAAGAAAGTGGCCGGTTTACTTCAACCATTGGAAGTACCAAAATGGAAATGGGATCAAGTATCGATGGATTTCATCGACGGATTGCCACGAACTAAGAAGGGAAATGAAGCGATTTGGGTTATAGTGGACCGTTTAACCAAAACTGCTCACTTTATTCCAGTGAAATCCACTCGGACTGCAGCAAGTTTGGCAGGTATATACGTAAAAGAAATCGTTCGTCTCCATGGGATTCCCAGTAGTATAGTGAGTGATCGTGACCCGATCTTCACCAGTAGATTTTGGGAGGCGTTCCAGGACGCATTGGGAACGAAATTAAATTTCAGTACTGCTTATCACCCGCAATCTGATGGACAGACTGAAAGGGTTAATCGAATTCTAGAAGACTTATTGCGAGCTTGCGTTCATGATTTTGGCGGTTCTTGGGAGGACCATTTACATCTGGTCTTTACATCTGGTCGAGTTCTCATATAACAACAGTTATCAGGCCAGTATAGAAATGACTCCTTTCGAAGCTTTATATGGTCGTCCGTGTCGATCACCTGCATGCTGGATCGAATCAGGTGATAGACTCGTCCTTGGACCAGATATGATTAAAGAAGCCACGGAAAAGGTTGATTTTATCCGGAAGAAATTAATAACTGCTCAAAGCCGTCAGAAGAGTTATTAGATCGTGATGAGAAGCGATTGAGAAACAAAGTTGTGAAACTGGTTAAAGTTCAATGGATTGGCGATTCAAAGGACTGCACTTGGGAAACCGAAGATAATATGAAGAAATCATATCCCAATTGCAGAGTGGATATCTCGGCTTAAACTAGTAAGCCAATTCTCTATCTTTTTCTGAATTCGTATATTCTTCGTTGTTTTTCTCTCTCTTTCAAATTTCGAGGACGAAATTTTCTTAAGGAGGGGATATTGTAACATCCCCGATTTTATTAAATTTGATTTAGTAATTTATTTGAATTTTTTGGTAATTTAAAAATTGAAAAGTTTTAAAAATAAATAAATAAAATAATGTGACGACCCGAAATTTTTGAGCATTTGAAATTGGAATATTTAATTAATTTTAAATATTCAGAGGTTAATTATAAACTTAAATTTCAAATATCGCTGTTTATTGAGTAATTTAATTATTAAATTAAATTTATTTGAAGTTGGATAAAATAGTAAATCTGGTATTCTAAGCTAACTAAAAATATTTTGAAAGCTCGTAAAATTCATATTAATAATACCGAAGATGATAGAACTTTTAAAATGGAAGTTTAAAGAGTTTTGTTCAGTTTTAAAATTTTATTGTTTAAATTGGATTTAAAAATAGCCTTCCGAGGCACAGTCTCGGATTTCGACGAAACCAGTTCTATTGGATCCGTAATAGTTAGTTATTATCGAATTTCAATTTTCATAGCAATTGGAGTTGTCGTTTGACCCTGGCAGCTCAAAACGCTTCGAATTTATTTGAATCGATTTAATTTAAAATTGATCGTTTACTTCTGTAACTTGCGCATACGATCGAATTAGCCTCCGGAACACGTTCCGGTGTGTTCGGAATATGGGTAGAATCTTATGAACGCCTGTCGGCATGTCTTATTCGGGGTTCGGGATTTCACGTTATGTAACGAGACGTTTTGAAGTTTTATAATGTGAGATATTTATAATAAAAAAAATTATTATAAATTGTTTATGTCAGATCCTATTTCTTCCAGCCGACCTAGTTGAGTACCCACGAAGTCACCCTCCTTTCAAGTCATATTCTCCTTTCAATTCTTTCAGTTCGAAATCGTTTCAGTAATAAAAAAAAAAATTTTATAAAGGGCAAACCTTTCTCACGAAGCCAACTTCCTTTTCCTTTTTAAAATCGTGTATCCCTTTTTAGCTTCCTTTAGATAAAATCAAACTCTCGAATTCATTAATATAAAAAAATGGAGGAAAGAAAAATGGCGACTGCAGTTGTGATTTCTAACCCGATATGTCAATCCCAAATCTATATCGCTATCCTCCAATCTTGTTCGCGAACTTCCCTCCGATCGATTTTGCAGCCTTCCTCTTTGAACTGCGTAGTCGAGATTTGAAAATAGAAGGGGTCGCGACATTTTTTCTCACCATTGTTCGATCTCGAGAGGAGCAGGTCGCGGAAGTTTGTGAGCGCGGGGACACGTGGTTCTGGAAATCGTTTGGGGCGAGGGGGAGATAGCTCGTTCTCGAGCTACGGGAAGCCGTTCAAGATGGCGTTCGAAAAGCAGGGGAATTGGATCGTTCCGACTAGGGTTGGAAGCTCGCATGGTCGAGTTGGAAGCTGGTGTGCTTATCGGTGATGATGATGCTCGCCGGTGAAATCACGGCAGTTAGGTAGAGTAGTTTATTTTATTCGATTTTATAAATATATATATACATATATGAGAAGAAAATAATTTTTACAGTAAAGGAAGTATTCATTTATGAAGAAATATATATATATATATATATATATTCACCTGTCATTTTAAATCAATTATATATATATTGGTAAACATGAATTATTTTATAAATAGACAAAGTTGGAAAAAAATAAATAAATGATGTATAAGAGATTAATTAGTTAATTAGCTTATTATTATTTCTAGTTACTAAAGATAATTTATTTACTAGGAAATTGATCGATAGATTAGTCCAAATTAAAGGAGTTAATTAATTAAATCTATTAAAAAGAAAATTGATTGTTCGATTATTTCGAATATTAACAGATGGAACAAATATTTATTCAAGGTCTAAACATTGAAGAAATTAAGCTGGAATGGGAATGGATTACAAACAAAAAGAAACAAAGGTGAGTTAATCTCACTCAGCTGAATTTTTTTATTTAAATTTAAATGGTTAAATTTAAATAATTGATTGGATGATTGCATTGATTGGATGTGCTATAGTATATATAGTAGTATATTGGAGTTGTTGATATTCCCGCATTGTATAGCGGATGAGACCCTATGCGCCGCATAATAGCGGATGATTTTATATAAAACCCATATACCGCGAAATTCCACTTTGAAGTGGAATTGGTATTGTGCTAACGTCTGTGGATGCAGGGAAACAGGTTGGAGGGATCCAACTGGATTCCTCAAAATATTTAATTTTGTTTAAATATTCTGTGATATGATTGTTGATATCCTGTGATGAATTATATGGATAATTGGATGTTATGGTTTGGTTGGACCGATTTGGATATGCTGAGTTATCAAAATCTCTAGAATGGAATTTTTGAAAAGAAATAAAAGAGTAAATTTTTAAGTAAAATAATTATAAAGAGTTTGGAATAAATTTGAGAATGAATCTGATTAAGAATAAAAGTGATTCCCAAAATTCTAATAAATATGGGAAAGAGGAATTTTGAATAAACAGAGAAATATTGAATTTAAAGAAAATTTATGTGATATTATTTAAAGGAATAAATAATTTATTTTAATTCAATGTTTAAATGTAATTAAAAAGAAAGAAAGAATTTGGGAAATCTGAAACTTGTGTTTCGGTTTAAAAATTTTAAATCATAATGAGAAATAAAATCTGGAAGTTAATGAATTTGGAAATAAATGGATTAAGTAAGGAATTTATTGCAAAGTAAAATAAATTGGGAAATCAATTATAAATTGATTTAAATACTTTGGGATTTGAAATTTAAAGAGAAATGAGATTTTGAAGAGATAAACTGGATTTATAAAGTGAAATGGAATATCAGTGGATATTAGAAAATATAAATTCAATGTGGGAATTTATAAAAGGATATGGATTTGGTTTAAAAATAAATGTTGATTTATTTTTAAAAGATGGGAATGAGAAGTGTATTTCTCTGGATAGCCAAGTACGTTTTCCAAGGCAATTTTAAATATAAGTTAAAAGTTTTAATATGTTTTAAAAAGCATATTTTAGAAAATTGATTATTTCTAAATGTTAAAGTCTAACGTAGTACTTTCAAAAATCTATTATTGTAGTAATTATATAAAAGTGATTTGGTATTATGTTTTTAAAGAGGGAAATTTAGTTTGTATTTATAAGTGGTTTATTTTAAAGTATATATTTTTAATAAAGTATTAAAGTAGTTTGATTTCAATGTTATAAAATATATTTAAAATAAAGTGTTTTTAAATTATTTTAAAATTAAAAGTATTTTGTACTTGGTGATTCAGTGGAAATAAATATTTGGGGAAATGTATTCCGTAAGCGGAAACTGTTTGAAATTGTTTTCAAAAGGGGTTGAAAATAGAAATATATCTTGCGAAGATATTTGAGATTAATAAATAATGTGGGGAATTATTTATTGTGTGATGGTTGCTTGTGAATGTGAATTGATAGTTAAATAACCGACTATCAATATTGGCCAAATGCGCTGATCGTTTCGAAGAGACCGGGATCGAGTTTCCGTATACCGGGATTCTAGGTCTGGAGACTCGAAAACCACTTCGATCCGGTTTGTACGTTTCGCGAAAACGATTTCGGAGTCGAAGATGGAGCAGTAAAGTGCAAGGGCTAGTCGCTACTAATCCTGAGGATATTTCCAAAATGGATGTAGTAGGAATAGTGCCTTCGGTTCCGTTCGGACCCGGGACAGACTTGTATGGACGAATGCTTTCGTGACATCGTCAGGTGGACGATGGGCATTCTAAGGGATATGTTCTGAAAAGGTATCGTTTAGCCTCAAGCCTCATCAACCGGGAATGACTGAAAATCAGGGGTTATGCAGCAAGGCTTCGTGGGTAGCCCCCACTTGAGAGTAAAGTCATCCCTGTCTAGATGTCCCTTTTATTTCGGCTTAGTGATGCGGTTGCTGATCCCAACCGTGGGGTGATTTTATTTGGAATTATCCAGTAAGGGATGATTCCGGCCTTGTGTTGCAGGGGAGCGGGCGTACTCCTCGGTACTGTGATCTAGGCCACGTACTGTGATAGGTGGTACCCCAGTGCCTAGTCATTCGTTGGAAATCCATTCTCCCTACGTGCCTGTACGGTTTTGATTGTGCCCAACTATTGTTGAAATGTGAGATGCAAGCATTTCAGCTAGATTCTATTTTACTTTCTGTAGACACTATTATAATATCAGAGGATTTTGATATAAAGTGTTTTAGCTATCGTAAGGTAAAAACCCGACATGTTTATTTGTGGCGTGGTCTTACGAGATGCTTTTGTTTTCAAAAGATTTTGAAACTTTAATAATCAATTTGAGTGTGATTTTCTCACGCTGGTTTTCCAGACTGACTCAGGTATTGTTTTATATGATGCTCGGGTCAGACCGAGATAAACAGGTTTAGGATATGATGCTGTGGAGCTCAGGAGACGAGCTGGATGACGATACGTACTCTCGTACTTGCTATTATTTTCCGCTGTGTATTCAGTTGTATGTTATGGATGTTGATGTACTCTGATGATGTATTCTGATGTATTGTATAAACAGATATAGTTTTTGATTTGTGTAAAGATCTGTTGATATATTATATTTTATTCCGCTGCGATGGTTAGATTCTGATGTTGTTTTCCTTTTATTTTCTTCTTCTACCTCTTCTTCTTTACTAAAATGGTTCGATTTTCCGGGTCTGGAAAGTCGGGTCGTTACAGTGGTATCAGAGCTTAGGCTGGCGACAACCTTGGCTCTGGTGGGAATTTTGAGAGTATTAATAGATATGAGCGCGTATTTGTTAGTGAATATAAAATTGTTTTATATTGTGTTGATTGGTTTATTGAGTAGTTTATGGATTCTGGTCGATGTGTGGGACGCCACAACATTGATAGGGATCTCTAAACACTTGTATAGAACAGTTCGACACAGTATTGTTTTAAATGGGGTGAATGAAATAATTTTACCCAAATTATTTTTGTATAAAAAGAAACGTTTTGTAAACTATTCTAGTTAATATATATGGTTGTTTGGATGTTAGAAGTGATAATACGGAATTATTATCATTAATATATGGAAACTTAACTAGAAATTGAAATTTATAACCAAAGCAAAGAATAAAATTTTATAATAAAATAAAATTTGAGATATAGATTACAAATGTAATTTATAAAATTGAAATAAACTTCATATACAAATGAGATTTGTACTTTAAAATAGAATTCCAGAGAAATGTGGAAAATAAATCGGAATGGATTTTAAGTTTGGAATTTTGGGAAAGGTTTGAAATTCCTTGAGATTTGGAAATAGTTTTCAAAGAGTTTGAGGAAATAATAAGTGGTATTATTTCAGGAATATTTTGAGTTGAGTTTGGAATCTGGAAAGATTTGAAATTTAAAAATATTTGAAATGGTTTAAAGAGATAAAAGCATTTAATTCTCTACCAGTCGCTGGGAAATAATTTCGATGATGACTGCAGCATCATCGATGTTCATTTTCGAGTTTCCAAAGAGAAATTGCTACCAAACCGTGTTAAATTGGGATTGTTTGCAAAACTGGATTTGGTTTTGAAATTCAAAGAGATAGCTGAATATACAAAAGGAGTTTGGATGTGATTGATTTCAAAAGTGATTTTGAAATTTTGGGAAATTGTTAAAAACTCTGGAATCTTATTTTAATTGTTTATAGAAAAACAAATAAAAAGAAATAAATATACTTGACTAAATTTAATGTATAATCCGGAATAAAGAGTAAAATGTGAATGGGATTGCTTTAATGGATTGAAGTGATGAAATAAACCAAATGTTAGGTATAAATTGGAATAAATTACTTAATGGAGAAATGGATTATGGAAATAGAACCTTAATTGGCTGAAAGAAAGTTGATTTTGTAATTTGGATATGAAATGGGAAATGAACTTGGATTAAGTAGAAATTATTAATTGCAATCCGAGATAAAATACTAACAAATCGAATGTGGATGATATAAATAAAGCTCGACACATATATTTTGGATGCTGTTAAGTGAAATAAATTGGAACAAAATTAACTTAAGTGTGAATGAACTCAAGTATAAATAAATGGAATATGACCTTGAAATATTATCCAAATGAGTTTGGGTTATGGAATTTAAATTGGTTAAATAGAAATTGAATTGTGAATTAATAAAATTGGGTAGTGAATTAAAAATGAATAGTAGAATCAGAATTTGAGTTATTAATTAAAATTCGACTTGGAGTATCAACACATTAAATATAAGTGAAAATGTGTTAAACGAAAATGAAAATTTTGAATTAAAATAGTGATGGCTTGTATTGCAAACGAAAATTCAGGTGGGTATGAATGAAAGTGGCCTTGGATATTATTCAATGAACGAAATATTGAATTTAAAATTAAAAAGGGACAAATTGAATGAATTGGTGCAAACTGCAATGAAAATGAACTTAAGTTGTTAACTTAAGTAAATGTTGGATGAAGACTGTACTCAAATCGAGGTTGTTGAAATCAATTGAGAATTAATTATTGAATGAAATAGCCTGGATTGTTTTCGAGCTAAATAAATGGATGTGAATAAATTAAATGGAATGGGTTGAGTATTGTTTGGAAAAAAAAAATGGGAATAAGGGTCGAAACATTTCATGTGCTTATGGAAGTATATAACATGCATTGTTTGTAGAATCCATGTTTTAGCAATTTAAATTTTAGTGAAATGTAAATAAACTTTGTATATTTGGCACTTACATGTTGTAATTGAGTTAGTACAGGTTCAGGGAAGTCGGTTGGCTGAATCTGATGGCACAACATGCTAAAATAAATAACCGCTTTGCTTTAAAAATGCTAAAATAAGGTACGCTTACGCAAAAATTCAAAATAGGAGATATGAACTGCATATATTGACATATATTGTGATTTCCGGCCTGAGGCCGATGTATATATATATTTGTGCATCCTGCGATATCGCAGAAGTCGCTCCGTACAAGGGAGACTCTGCCAAAATTTTCCGTAAATTTTGGGAGTTAGAAAATTTTTGAAATCTTTGAAAATTTCTATTAACGACAAATGATTTAAAATTGTTAAGCAAATAAGGTTGAAACCGAGTATTGAAATCTGTTTTAAATATGAATGTAAAGTAAGTGAAATCGAAGGAACTAATGAAAGAAAAGTTCACAAATAAATGTTTAATTGAGGTTTAAATTAATTAGTAAGTGTAACTGATTGAATATTCAAAGTGGAAGATAAATTGAATTCAAGTGGAATTGTAAAGGCAAAAGTGAATAGAAAAGGATATGAACTTCAATAATGAAGTGAAAATAAGTATAAGCAGTATGTAAAATATTTATATTGAACTTAAGAAGTATGGTGAGATTCTTAAGCAATTTGATATTGAGGAAGATTATTCTAGATGAATAATTGAATGACGATTAAAATTTGAAGTTGTGAATAAGTGGATAACAATCAAAATGAATGTGAATAAAAAGGAAATTGATAAAATGGATAATTCAATTGGGCTAATTACGTAAGGTGTACGTATATTATTTTATTCGCATAACTATTTGATCCAGACGTCGAGCACAGAATTTCGAGGTAATTATGCCGATCCGAGTTAGGATTTTTTGCTCGATTTTCAACGGCGAACCTGGATATGGATTGTTGATTGATTCTGGTAATTCTCTATCATAGTTTGTGGCTATGCAAGGAGAATGACGGTTTCTGATCAAGAAACCAAATCTGAGTCCGCACTAGGAAGTCGGGTGGACGATACTAGTTCGGAAGTGAAATTGTGTGATCGATTGAGCGATCGAATGTGATATTGCGTACGGATAATATATGTGCATCGTACGGGCTTAAGTAAAGCAAATATTGAAAATTTGTAAAGGAAAGTATAAAATGACTTTGGAATTGTGATTGAATATTATTGCTTAGTAGGATATACAGGTGTATAAAAGCAATGGATAAATTGGGATTTTGATTTTAGAAGATAAATTTAATGGCCCGACAAATGGTATGTATTTGAATTTCTATATGAAATTTGATTGGGTTTTTGATCCAGCCACTTGGCTTTTTGTTTTCTTTTTGAGATTGGGATGCTGTAGAGCCATTTTGTAGTTGTACCGAGCTAGCCGCGCAAAGGAGACGCTGGCAAATTTTTTCGGAAATTTAGGGAGTTAGAAAAATTTTGAGGAAATTTTGATAAGTTAAAATTTGAATTCAAATTTAAAATTTGAATCGATAAGAAGTGATATTGTTTGGAACTTATGGATAGGCTTGGAATGTAATGAGTGGGATAGTGTGTCTTTAGTAAAAAGGATTTGTTTTGGGCAAGTTGTTAAAACTATTTGGGTTGAGGAAATAGTTAATGGATTATAGATCATTCCTCTTAACTAGTAATTTCGGGGACGAAATTCTTTTAAGGGGGGAGGAATGTGACGACCCGAAATTTTTGAGCATTTGAAATTGGAATATTTAATTAATTTTAAATATTCAGAGGTTAATTATAAACTTAAATTTCAAATATCGCTGTTTATTGAGTAATTTAATTATTAAATTAAATTTATTTGAAGTTGGATAAAATAGTAAATCTGGTATTCTAAGCTAACTAAAAATATTTTGAAAGCTCGTAAAATTCATATTAATAATACCGAAGATGATAGAACTTTTAAAATGGAAGTTTAAAGAGTTTTGTTCAGTTTTAAAATTTTATTGTTTAAATTGGATTTAAAAATAGCCTTCCGAGGCACAGTCTCGAATTTCGACGAAACCAGTTCTATTGGATCCGTAATAGTTAGTTATTATCGGATTTCAATTTTCATAGCAATTGGAGTTGTCGTTTGACCCTGGCAGCTCAAAACGCTTCGAATTTATTTGAATCGATTTAATTTAAAATTGATCGTTTACTTCTGTAACTCGCGCATAAGATCGAATTAGCCTCCGGAACACGTTCCGGTGTGTTCGGAATATGGGTAGAATCTTATGAACGCCTGTCGGCATGTCTTATTCGGGGTTCGGGATTTCACGTTATGTAACGAGACGTTTTGAAGTTTTATAATGTGAGATATTTATAATAAAAAAAATTATTATAAATTGTTTATGTCAGATCCTATTTCTTCCAGCCGACCTAGTTGAGTACCCACGAAGTCACCCTCCTTTCAAGTCATATTCTCCTTTCAATTCTTTCAGTTCGAAATCGTTTCAGTAATAAATAAATAAAAATTTATAAAGGGCAAACCTTTCTCACGAAGCCAACTTCCTTTTCCTTTTTAAAATCGTGTATCCCTTTTTAGCTTCCTTTAGATAAAATCAAACTCTCGAATTCATTAATATAAAAAAATGGAGGAAAGAAAAATGGCGACTGCAGTTGTGATTTCTAACCCGATATGTCAATCCCAAATCTATATCGCTATCGTCCAATCTTGTTCGCGAACTTCCCTCCGATCGATTTTGCAGCCTTCCTCTTTGAACTGCGTAGTCGAGATTTGAAAATAGAAGGGGTCGCGACATTTTTTCTCACCATTGTTCGATCTCGAGAGGAGCAGGTCGCGGAAGTTTGTGAGCGCGGGGACACGTGGTTCTGGAAATCGTTTGGGGCGAGGGGGAGATAGCTCGTTCTCGAGCTACGGGAAGCCGTTCAAGATGGCGTTCGAAAAGCAGGGGAATTGGATCGTTCCGACTAGGGTTGGAAGCTTGCATGGTCGAGTTGGAAGCTGGTGTGCTTATCGGTGATGATGATGCTCGCCGGTGAAATCACGGCAGTTAGGTAGAGTAGTTTATTTTATTCGATTTTATAAATATATATATACATATATGAGAAGAAAATAATTTTTACAGTAAAGGAAGTATTCATTTATGAAGAAATATATATATATATATATATTCACCTGTCATTTTAAATCAATTATATATATATTGGTAAACATGAATTATTTTATAAATAGACAAAGTTGGAAAAAAATAAATAAATGATGTATAAGAGATTAATTAGTTAATTAGCTTATTATTATTTCTAGTTACTAAAGATAATTTATTTACTAGGAAATTGATCGATAGATTAGTCCAAATTAAAGGAGTTAATTAATTAAATCTATTAAAAAGAAAATTGATTGTTCGATTATTTCGAATATTAACAGATGGAACAAATATTTATTCAAGGTCTAAACATTGAAGAAATTAAGCTGGAATGGGAATGGATTACAAACAAAAAGAAACAAAGGTGAGTTAATCTCACTCAGCTGAATTTTTTTATTTAAATTTAAATGGTTAAATTTAAATAATTGATTGGATGATTGCATTGATTGGATGTGCTATAGTATATATAGTAGTATATTGGAGTTGTTGATATTCCCGCATTGTATAGCGGATGAGACCCTATGCGCCGCATAATAGCGGATGATTTTATATAAAACCCATATACCGCGAAATTCCACTTTGAAGTGGAATTGGTATTGTGCTAACGTCTGTGGATGCAGGGAAACAGGTTGGAGGGATCCAACTGGATTCCTCAAAATATTTAATTTTGTTTAAATATTCTGTGATATGATTGTTGATATCCTGTGATGAATTATATGGATAATTGGATGTTATGGTTTGGTTGGACCGATTTGGATATGCTGAGTTATCAAAATCTCTAGAATGGAATTTTTGAAAAGAAATAAAAGAGTAAATTTTTAAGTAAAATAATTATAAAGAGTTTGGAATAAATTTGAGAATGAATCTGATTAAGAATAAAAGTGATTCCCAAAATTCTAATAAATATGGGAAAGAGGAATTTTGAATAAACAGAGAAATATTGAATTTAAAGAAAATTTATGTGATATTATTTAAAGGAATAAATAATTTATTTTAATTCAATGTTTAAATGTAATTAAAAAGAAAGAAAGAATTTGGGAAATCTGAAACTTGTGTTTCGGTTTAAAATTTTTAAATCATAATGAGAAATAAAATCTGGAAGTTAATGAATTTGGAAATAAATGGATTAAGTAAGGAATTTATTGCAAAGTAAAATAAATTGGGAAATCAATTATAAATTGATTTAAATACTTTGGGATTTGAAATTTAAAGAGAAATGAGATTTTGAAGAGATAAACTGGATTTATAAAGTGAAATGGAATATCAGTGGATATTAGAAAATATAAATTCAATGTGGGAATTTATAAAAGGATATGGATTTGGTTTAAAAATAAATGTTGATTTATTTTTAAAAGATGGGAATGAGAAGTGTATTTCTCTGGATAGCCAAGTACGTTTTCCAAGGCAATTTTAAATATAAGTTAAAAGTTTTAATATGTTTTAAAAAGCATATTTTAGAAAATTGATTATTTCTAAATGTTAAAGTCTAACGTAGTACTTTCAAAAATCTATTATTGTAGTAATTATATAAAAGTGATTTGGTATTATGTTTTTAAAGAGGGAAATTTAGTTTGTATTTATAAGTGGTTTATTTTAAAGTATATATTTTTAATAAAGTATTAAAGTAGTTTGATTTCAATGTTATAAAATATATTTAAAATAAAGTGTTTTTAAATTGTTTTAAAATTAAAAGTATTTTGTACTTGGTGATTCAGTGGAAATAAATATTTGGGGAAATGTATTCCGTAAGCGGAAACTGTTTGAAATTGTTTTCAAAAGGGGTTGAAAATAGAAATATATCTTGCGAAGATATTTGAGATTAATAAATAATGTGGGGAATTATTTATTGTGTGATGGTTGCTTGTGAATGTGAATTGATAGTTAAATAACCGACTATCAATATTGGCCAAATGCGCTGATCGTTTCGAAGAGACCGGGATCGAGTTTCCGTATACCGGGATTCTAGGTCTGGAGACTCAAAAACCACTTCGATCCGGTTTGTACGTTTCGCGAAAACGATTTCGGAGTCGAAGATGGAGCAGTAAAGTGCAAGGGCTAGTCGCTACTAATCCTGAGGATATTTCCAAAATGGATGTAGTAGGAATAGTGCCTTCGGTTCCGTTCGGACCCGGGACGGACTTGTATGGACGAATGCTTTCGTGACATCGTCAGGTGGACGATGGGCATTCTAAAGGATATGTTCTGAAAAGGTATCGTTTAGCCTCAAGCCTCATCAACCGGGAATGACTGAAAATCAGGGGTTATGCAGCAAGGCTTCGTGGGTAGCCCCCACTTGAGAGTAAAGTCATCCCTGTCTAGATGTCCCTTTTATTTCGGCTTAGTGGTGCGGTTGCTGATCCCAACCGTGGGGTGATTTTATTTGGAATTATCCGGTAAGGGATGATTCCGGCCTTGTGTTGCAGGGGAGCGGGCGTACTCCTCGGTACTGTGATCTAGGCCACGTACTGTGACAGGTGGTACCCCAGTGCCTAGTCATTCGTTGGAAATCCATTCTCCCTACGTGCCTGTACGGTTTTGATTGTGCCCAACTATTGTTGAAATGTGAGATGCAAGCATTTCAGCTAGATTCTATTTTACTTTCTGTAGACACTATTATAATATCAGAGGATTTTGATATAAAGTGTTTTAGCTATCGTAAGGTAAAAACCCGACATGTTTATTTGTGGCGTGGTCTTACGAGATGCTTTTGTTTTCAAAAGATTTTGAAACTTTAATAATCAATTTGAGTGTGATTTTCTCACGCTGGTTTTCCAGACTGACTCGGGTATTGTTTTATATGATGCTCGGGTCAGACCGAGATAAACAGGTTTAGGATATGATGCTGTGGAGCTCAGGACACGAGCTGGATGACGATACGTACTCTCGTACTTGCTATTATTTTCCGCTGTGTATTCAGTTGTATGTTATGGATGTTGATGTACTCTGATGATGTATTCTGATGTATTGTATAAACAGATATAGTTTTTGATTTGTGTAAAGATCTGTTGATATATTATATTTTATTCCGCTGCGATGGTTAGATTCTGATGTTGTTTTCCTTTTATTTTCTTCTTTTACCTCTTCTTCTTTACTAAAATGGTTCGATTTTCCGGGTCTGGAAAGTCGGGTCGTTACAAATAAGGTGTTGATTTTAAAATGAATAAAACACCAATTTCTTTTGAATTTAAAATCACTTGGATTTGAACATCTTATTTGTGTGTATATATATATATATAGATATATTGAATTGAGTTTTAAGTTAGAAAATAAAAATAAATATATGAAGTGAAATTAAATACAAACAAATATATATCTCAACCTCATAAGTTGAATACAAATCAATAACTATAATCATTTTAACTCAAGCATAAAGTATAAAACAAAGCTAGGCTTATGTATGTATATGAATTAAATATGCAACCAGATAACAAAACAATATATATATACATAGTTGAAATTCAAACAACATGTTAACAAAGTATGAAGATTTGTACAAGGAGATAAGTGTAGACATGATGAAAAAGGACTAAAACAGCAAATAGCAAGCAAGGAAGAAAAAATTATATACGAACTGTACTTGCAAGAAGAAAAAATATATGTGTAAACATAAGGAGGGACCAAGGCATTTAATGCCATTACCTCTAGTCCATCAAGCAAGGTTATCAGCCACCATTGAGAAAAAATCTCTGGTAAATAATGTACAAACAAATTAAAAAAAAAGTACAACTTATATCTTGTTCAGCCTGCCTTGTTTTCTTTTATACATCAATATATCTCATTCCAGTTCGTTCAAAAGAAAAGAAACAAAGTAAAGTCAGGAAGAAAGAAAGAAAAATATAAACCTCACTATATTTCCAAACTTAAGATCAATTTACAAAACAAAGCAAGAAGTTTCAAAGGGGAAGATTCAAATCTACAGATTTTCAAAACAAAAGGGAAAGTGTTCTCTGTTTTCAAGTATTTTCAGGTGAGTAAACAAGAATTTTGAAAAGTTTCAAGTTTAAATAAGAATGACAGTTTAGGAGATTGGTTATGATATGGTGGTATATGCTTTGATCTGGTATAAATATTCTATGATTGCTCTGTAATCCTCTGTAAACAGTACAGGTTGCACCTTTTAGTTCAAAGTTCAAATTTTTCTCATCAAATCATTTTAAAACTTTCAGTTTTAAATCGAACAAGATGTTCAAACTTCAAACAGGATTATTTTCAAAGCTGTTTTAAAACAGGTTAGTGAAATATGCCACTGGAACTTAGTTACAGGCAATCAAACAACTCTTTGATAAATTCAATTGTCATAAAGGGTTAATTCTACTTCATAGTTTGAATCCTCACTGAAAATCATGATTTTTAAACTTAAAATGAAGATTTTTAAATGGGTATTTTGTGTGCAGTTCGTAATGGGATAAAAACTATATTTTTACCAATTTAGGATGACTGGGTAAAATTTAATCTTTGAGACTTGAGTTGAAGCAAGTTTAATCTTTCGTGATTTAGGGAAAAATGTAAAAAAAATTATTCATTGCGTGGATTAGGAGAACGAGATCGAAGTAGGGTTTTGTGCAAGGTTCTGGGCATGTCTGTAAATGAAACGAGTGCGACTTCTACACGTGATCGAGCTTTGCTAAACTCTAGAAAATGGATCATCAGAGCATAGTGTAGCTCTGGGTACGATCGCGTGACTTGTAATGGTCAGAGGTGGATGAACGTAGCGTTTCCGTGATGAACGTTTTTGGGCAGTTGGATCTGATGGCTCGATTTCGAGTTCGACGTCAAGGCAGTTTTTTGGGCGAACGTGATGCTTGGGTAGGTCGTCGCCGACGTGTAGAAGATCGGAGATGGGGTCGTGGGTGGCCGGAGTACTTGTGCACGTGCACGTGTACATTTCGATCCGGGTTAGGGAATTTGGGGAAGACGAAGTTTCCCTGTATGTGCTCGAGTTTTTGGTGGGAGAGACTCGAAGCTAGGATCGGGATTTTGGGTGATTAACTCGGGTTTGAACTCGGGTATTTTGATGGAGAGGAGCTTCAGTTTTTAAACTGTAAATAAATCTAAGTTTTAAGAGATAAGGGGAAGAAGTATGGAAAACTCAGGGATAGACCCGAGTGGCCTTCGGGTATGACCCGAAGTAGCCTTAGTCCAGTTTTTTTTATAAAAGTTTTATAAAATAAGATTTTTGAAAAAAAAACAAATTTTGTTGAAACTTTCTTTATACCATTACTAGATAAATCTCTACTACTAATAAAGAAAATTCATTGACCTACTTTACTTGGCATCTTTTTGAAATACCAATAATACCCTTTCCCCTTTTCTAAATTTCACATCCACGTACTCTTCGCTCGCTCTGCCTTTTTTACCCAGAAACCCGTCCCCCGTTTCCCATTTCGCATCCACCAAACAAAAAAACTAATCGATCTACCGATTATCGATTACTGACGTCCATCTATTATCGACCACTCCGATGCTGTATCTACCGACTATCGATTGATCGATTCCAGGTATTTGCTATTTTATCTTCGAGTAGCAAATATATATCGATTCCAGGTATTTGTTTTCTTTGTCTTTAAGTAGTAATAAAAATCAATTTTAGGTATTTGCATATCGATACCATGTATTTTGCATCCAGCATCGCCAAATTAATTCCGAGTATCATGCTAATACAATAAAGTATGAACAGTCACACCGCAATTAACCATAAAATCTCAAAACTACTGAAATTAGTAATAATACTGATATGTTTAATCCGATTGAAACTGATTTTACTATCTGCGTGTTAACTATTTGCAGTTTTGCAATGCAAAATCGATAAACCTGTATTCATCTGCTGAAATCTCCTCCATAATATCAAAGAATTTTCTCGTATTAAGCATGTTTGACTATCATAAGAAGAAATCTCCTCCAATTCTGCATTTGCATTGTGTGTGTGGCGGGGGGTCTTATGGTAGTTTCATTTTTCAAAAGCATATCGGATTCCTTTGAACTGTTTTATTTAAAGCAATTACTTTTGTTTACTCATACCAGTCCCATGACTGAACCGTAGTTTATTGTTTCTTTCCTAAACTCTGGATGCCCATTATTTCCACACGGGCAGCCTAGTAGCAGGTTTTCCGTGGTTTGGTGTTAGCTGGATTTTGGAGTTTCTTTTTGGGGTTTAGGAGCTATCAGATTTTGGGGACTTTTACTTTGAAGATATTTGGAAGCTTTTTGGATCACCAGGTGCTTAGTCATGGATATTCACTATCGTCTTCAATTCTCTGAAGACTTTTGCTTATGATCATTGTTGTACTATTGTGATGTTATTTTGGAGCTGTGGCATATGTATTATGATACTCTGATGTAGTTTTGGATATTATTCTGATGTTGTATCTATGATGTAATGTATGATATTCAGTTTATTTCCGCTGTTTATATTCATCTGATGTTGTTATAAGCTCCGGCGAACTGAAGTTTGACGTTTGAATATCTGACAATCGAATACAAGTAAGGTATTTGATGTTGATTTTCGAGCACTAAATTTCGGGATCGTTACATTTGGTATCAGAGCTGAAGGTTGAGTGAGAACTTTAGCTAAGGAGTATAACACATTAGATGGCTCATTAGAGATAGGGTGAAGTATACCCTAGAATAAAGGTTTCTCGTAAGACCATGTGGCACATAAACATGGACGAGTTTTACCTTACGTTAGCCAAACCATTTTATAAGAAAATCCAATGGTATTATAATAATGTCTAAGGTTTAAAAGAAATACATAACATATCTAGAATGGTTACCCATAATTACATTCAACAGTACTATGTTATATAACTAAAACCGTGAGGCACGTATAAGAGATTGGATTTCATACAATGACAAGGCACCGGGGTACCACCTATCACGATACATCTCTAGATAGAATATATCGTGGGCCTCACATGGACCCCTGCATGACAAGACTGGCCTACCCCTTACTGGATAGTACCGAATATGTCATCACCCCGGTTGCTTTACAACCTTTTCCTCGAGAGCTCACATGCACATAACAAATCCATAAATAGTGATCTAGAAAGGTGATGACCATACCCTAATGGGTGTGAACCACATAGCCTTATGACATATTCTCTTTTTTAGTCATTACTGGTTGTAAGACTTGTTAGGTCACAATTACCTTTTCCTCTTAGTAAATCCCTTTTAGAATGCTAACACTACGCTGAAGGCAACAACGCAATGCTAGCATTCATCTATACAAATTGTCCAGGATATGAAAAAGCAGAAGACACTACTTCTACTATATCCTAGTGATTAGTAGCAATTAGCCCTTTCACTTCAAAGGACTCCGTCTTTGATTCCATCATCTTTATATTGTCCCCAGTTTGAACGTTTATGCTGGTTCGAAGTGGTTTACAGATAACTCATGCTTATCTAGTCCTGGTCTCTTCGAACCAACAATCGATAGATTCCAGTTGACTCAATCATGGTTTTTCCAGAACTAAGTGGATGATATAAGAGTCCTAACGTGATCTCAAATATCTGCCCTTAAAGCGAGATACATTTCACCAGAATGAGTTCTCCCAAAGGAATCTCAAACATACGAAATCAGGAAGCTTTCATATACTTCTTGAGCCAAAATAGGTTAAGTTATCGATAGTGGACAAACCACTATCTGGTGTAAGTATATAGTTTGCATATGGAAAATCGGACATCATATACTTATCACCACTTTTCGATTTCAACCCTATGCCATCCCTCGATTAACAATGAAGTTGGACAAGTTAGAGAACTACTCTTTCCTTGATGTACATTCTTAAACTCTCATAGAAAGAAACGGGCTTCCATACCTAAAAATTTAGTGTCAGGTATAAGATGAAGTACCTTCTATATACTTAATTTATCATGGCCTATTTATAGAAATTAACCCTCTCATACTTATCACACTTCCAACGTCTCAACTTCTCTACCCCTTGTCCAGAATAGAAGCCAGGAAAGTCAGGGCACTGGTTGCATTTGGCCTTACCTTAGTTAAAGCACTTCAATTCTAGATCTCATAGATAGAGGAAAACCTACTCGTTGAATTTTAATGCTAAATATAAGAGGACTTACTTTCCATAAACGTGTCAACATTTTAGCACTATTTATCGTATTTGTTTTATGTTACTTAATGGCATTGATAAAGAAATCCCTTGCATAAAATAAAGTCTTTTTAAAACAATCGGAAAACCAACTTTGTAAACTTATTTCTAGTCTTTGATTTCAACTAGTTATCAAAAAAAATTCCAAAATCAGTTTTTTAAAACAAAGCTGGATTTAAAAAGGCAACATCAACTTATTTAACAACAAAGTGTTATAAACCAAATTTTCTTTCCAATTTTCCGAAACCATTTACTATGACAAGAATATTATAGTCCATAATCTCTTTTCTTTTCTTAAAAATACTTATTACAACAATAGTGTTGTAATCCATTCTTCCTTCCTCTTTTAAAATTACTTTTACAACTCTTTAAAGCAAGTTTGAAACTTGCATTTAAAACATCCCTTTAAAGATGGCCACTATTAACAAAACTTGACTTTTGAAATAGAGGAGTAAAATTTAAACCTCTTATTTAAATAACTAAATAAACTCATTAAAATATATATTTTAAAATTTTAAACTCCCTTTTAAATACTTAAAAAACCCTTTATGAAAAACATTTGAAAGAGAATTTACAAAATATCTAAAGTAGTTACCTTTTCTACTATATTAAATCATATATTTTCAAACTGCATACATAGTGATTATTGCAATATGGATCATAACTTTTAAACTTTGTTTACGTAGATCAAATAGTCTTAAACCTTTTTTTTCTATATTTTAAACCAATTTACTGCCTTCGCTAAAGGTTTTGAAAAAAAAATTAAAAGTCAAGTTCAAAAACCATTTCAAAACACTTTAGAAAATGAGTAGTAAATCGTTTAAAAGAAAGCATGGGATTTCAATGTCATAATAAAACCAATGACAAGTAGATTGACTATAACCAAGCAACATTCACTTGCTACATACACAAGCATTTACATAACCAAGAATATATGTAAATAAAAATCAAAAAGGCGAGGAATCCTTTAGGATCCCTCTACAAATTTTCCATTCTTTGAAGTGCTTCAATAGTGATCTATTCGCTACGGAACACTCCGACTTCCTTTGCTTAGTCCCCTGCAAAACAATGGTTACTTTTGTCATCTGCTTCTAAGCGGGAATCAAGTCCAAGCAAGCAACATACACATATGTATAAACAATATGAACTACAACTTATATTTACAACATGAACATCATCATTTAAAACTATTTTTCAAGTGAGATATCTCACTCTTCACTTGACCAATCTTCGCCAAAAAGGCCACGACTTCCTCCCACCATCACCTTAAAGCCAAAGTTACCACCTTTCTTTCATTCCCCTACATCCAAAGCTTCCTCCATGCTATAAGTGCTCACGGCCTTGCCTCCCCTCCTCCTAATTACGCACGACCCAAGGGGGTTTGTGAGGTGGTGTGCTTCATTCCTTCAAGCTTTGACTTGCTAAGAGTTGTTGCTATGTTGTTTTAAAAAATATATTTGAGTTTGAGAGGAAATGGAGTTGTTTTGAAGTGGAAAAGTGAAGAGAGAAGAAAGAAGAGAGCAGAGTGAAGAAGAGAAAAGAAATAAGAAATGGAAGTGGAAATGAAAAGTAAGAGAGAAGAGGTATGCTCCTTATATAGGATTTCAAAAAGTGGTAAAAGACCTTCGATACCCTTTTACCAAACTACCAAACTGCCCTCCAGACCCTTACAGCCCATGTGTCTTCCATTACATCAAGTATTTCCATAATGATGACACACAATAACACTTAAAATAAGAAGAAGAAGTCTTCTTATTGTACTTAAAAAAAGCAAAGGTCACATTACTTAATTAAATAATTCATAAAAGCACTTAAGGATTATTAACTTTAATTAATCCAGTTTTATATTATTTGTAACTTAGTTAAATGTGTAAATATGTGTTCAAAAGTGTGCAACAACGTGGCAACAACTTTTGTTCGATGAAAAGTCGAAAATCCGAAAAAAGATTTTCGATTATGTTTTCAGTTTTTCTCCAAACTATTTATTTATGTGAACAAAATTTAAAAATTGAATTTCCTATCATTAGTTATTAATTAAAAGAGGTTAAAAACCATTAATTGTATACTTAGAATTAATCAAATATTCACAAATTAAAGAGATAAAATTCCGAGTCGTTACAAGTTAACTTAGCAAGGATACTTTGGATGCTAAATGCCCAAATTCTAGGTCACATAATTATTTTGTAAGTACTATACAGTTGTAACGACCCAAATTTTTGACCTTCAAATGTTCACACTAATATATCCATGGTATTCGTGTGTCGAGCACCCAAGTGTCGGAAAGATGAATTGTTAGGGTAAAATAAAAGAAAACAAATAGAACAAGACAAGAACACAATATCAAAATCTCATAATTGATAACATATAATATCAAAGGAATAACACAAAAGGTCTCTCTGAATATAGAAATTTTAGAGCTACTAAAGCCTAAGTACTATCATCAGCATGGACAGTGATAACAACCTGTCCTCACAATGTTAATATATCCAATATAGGATTTGCAGCGGAAAAAAATGCTACGATAGGTGGAACTCCAACCCTCCTCCAGAAGCTCCAAAGCGTCCGTAGCTAAATCTGGAAATATACATGGGGCACCCGGATCAGTCTGGTAAACTAGCGTGAGAAACACAAAACATATATAACCAAAACAATAATTATTGGGAACCGTACGGATACCCATGATGGTTTTTTACCCCTCAAAGAAACCAACCATCCGTTAAGTTTAATATAGTGATATAATACAAATGTCTAGGGTGTATCACATAAATTATATCAAATAGCTATGGTGCTTACATTGGTCACACCACAACATATTTAAGTTTACTCTCAGAACCGCTAAGGTTCATTCGCATAATGGATTTTCCATGGAGATCTCTTCGGGGGAACCAAATCCAAACTCCATACACAAGGATCATAAACTATCTTTCAAGCGTCGTATATCTCTAGATATAATATACCATAAGGTAAACATAGGCGGCTCGGCATCTGTATGTAAACATGAATAAAGTGAACCAAATATCACCAACTCCCGCGTGCAACATATCGATAAGTATCTCTAGATATAGAGTTGATAACATCGTGATATAGGTTGCTAACCTCAGGTTATGCATCCTACTCTGTCTTTAGCCATTTCGAATATCGAGGTTACATTCAACATCTCTCACATGAGCCTTCATCACTCGAACAGAACACGATTCCCAGATTGGATCCTCCCACCTCGAATAGATGTCGAAACGACACATGGATACCCATATCTCAATAGATCTCAGAATCACACATGAATTCCTACATCCTGAACAGATCATTAATACATGTGTTCAAGCATCTTAAACAGATCCGAATCTCCACATAGATTCCCTTTATTCAACCGCTCCCAAAACATAGATCAAGTATAAGGTTTTGAAGTGCTATTTGATAGGTAGAACACTTACCTATTCCAATTTCTTCAAAACTAATCGATGAATATTCCGGTTAACTCAATCCGGGTTCTCTTAGAAGTAAGCAAAAGTTAGAGACATTTTGTACTAATGCTCCTCCATGAGGATTCATTCTAGTATAAAATCGTGAAGCATTTCGATAACTTCCTAAGTTAATATTAGGTCAAGTTCGATAATCGACTAATCGATTATTTTAATCAAAAAAATTACTTACATAAATCATGATTCGTATGCTTAACTCGTTTTCGACATTTTAACTTAACTATTTCTCACCCAAGAGTGAAGCCAGGTAAGTTTGGGCACTGGTTGCTCCAAGCCTTGCCTAGACACTTCAGTCTTGAATCTCATAAATAGATAAGTCAACCTCGTCGGCTTTTAGCATTAAGTATAGTATTAATTATTTCAATAAACAATAAGAAATACTCTCTTTTAACACATTTCTGACATTTTCTACTACCAATTCCATGGTTAAGAGGGAAGCCCGGTAGGTTAGAGCTCTATTGCTCTGTCCCTACTCTACATCAATCTTAACTCTCAAAAATAGATAAGATTACTTCGTCGGCTTACTAATGTTAAGCATAGTTAATTAATTTTCTAATAAGTAATTTAAACAATCAACCATTTGGCCATTTAGCAATTACTAACCCCTTTCTAAACCTTTTTTCCATAATCTAAAATAATTTAAAAGGTAATGTGTGCATAAGATATTTATACAAGATAAGATATTTTCACAAGTTAAAATATTTTCACAAGATAAGATATTTCAAAAATATTTATATAGCATATTTTCCAAGATATTTATATAAGATATTTATACTTCATAATACTTATAATATATTTTAAAGCACTCGTTTAAAATATCACTTGAAAATGACAAGTTTGAAAAATCATTCGAAATTTGAAAACATGTTTTTAACAAAATATGTTCCTTTGAAAATTCACAACTAATTCACAAAAAATTCATATAAATCCCAAACTACTTTTAAATTACTATAATATGAGTTAGAAAATACTTTTTAAAAGAATAAAGTAAATCTCTCAAACTTAAAGTTCTTTTTGAAACATTTGAAGTCCAAAAATCAAGGTTAAACGGGGCAGTTTTTCACTGGTGATGTTTTGGCCATTTTCGAGATGTTATTTAACTTTTTACTATTCAATCTTTTAATGGCAACATACATACATATAAAAAATTGTAAATATGGTGAGAAATACCTAAGGATCTCTCTACAAATTTCCATAACAATTAACAAAAAAAATATAATTCCAATCTGCTTCTATAACGACTATCACTATAACTGCACTTTCAATTTTGAGTCATATCTCAACCTATGTTCAACTACAACCTATGTGCTTTGTTCAAGGCCTATTCATATGTCATATAAGTCCACTCAAGTCCATCCAGTTTTGTTCAAGTCCATATACATGGATCTTATGTGTCACTTGTTTTCAAAAAAGAATTCAAATCAATTTTTTAGCATATATCACTTGACAATTCAAACAAAGTTAACACATTTAAATACAACATATATATGTTATATTATTCATTCAAAGTGAGAGGTGTCAACTCACATTTAATCCAACAACAACCAATATCCAAGCTAATCAAGCCTAACCCTTTCCTTGCAACACCTTTTATTCCTTCTCTTCTTGCTTTGCCTTGCCTTCTTTGCCTTCCTCCCTCTCTATATGCTCACTGCCCCTCTATGTAGGTGGAGTGTGGCTTTGCTTCTTCCACTTTCGACTTTGTAGAAGGTTTTCTAATATATTACTAAACCTTATGGAAAAGTTTGAAATGATTTGGAGATGGTTTGCAAATAATTTTCCTTAGGAATTTAGAGATGACGAAAAAGAGAAGCCATTGAAATTTTAACTCAAAGCTTAGTAATATTTGTGATATATTTCCTAAGGTATGCCTCTCCTTGCACAGGTACAAGAATGGTGCTTTTTAAGCTAACTTTCACCCCCCATGCCATGGAAGGCTCACCTCCCATCACTTCTCCTTTATTTCTCGTCTTTTTTATGTCACTTCTCCTTTATGGCTAATTATTTTTATAACATTCTCATAATAATATCTCGTATCTTAATAGAACTTTCTAGAATATTCTATGCTTTATGAAAAGGAGAGTGTATTAATTAGTTGCTAATGTGTTCATTTTATCATTAGTTAAGTGTACAATAGTTCGTACAACTTATATCAATCGAAATTTTTTTATCGATAAACCGATTTCCGATCACATTATCGATTTTTCTTCAAAGAATATATTTTTGTAAACACTTTTCAAAAGCATGTTTCTTATCATTATTTATTGATTAAATGATATTAAACGAGGTTATAAAATCATATTTATAACACTTAAACATATCTCAAAATGTATCGATATTCGAAGACGAAGTGTTCGAATTTCCGAATCGCTAAAGTAGTTGTATTAGACAATGTACCTCAATATCACATTCATAATTCACAAAGCTTCCATTGTTTCTCTTTTTGGATTACTTATACTTAATACTAGGAAATCAATAATTCTTTAAATTAAATGTAAATGATGAAGAAAGTACACGAAAAACATACGAAGAAATTACACATAATTTAGGAATTTCGTCAATTTAAAATTTCAAGTTAACTTTCAATTAATGCGCAGTGGACATATAGTTACACTAAGAACAATTTACAATTTCCTTGCCATAATAACAAAAAATCCTTTATAGTATTCAGTTAAACTAACATAGATGTCATGTTGATTTGGAATTACTTAACAGTTTGGAAGTCGAATCTTCACACCAAAATCAAAATAATTAAAAAATGGTTTTGCGGTGTTAGTGAAAACTATTGTGGGATACATGAAAATTAATCTCACTGTTCTACATAATCATATCAAGCATAAAATCACCAATACATACTAATAAATAAGCTGATTTACTAAGAATATTTTGCATACTAATTCGATGCCAAAAGCCTATATCATTTCCTTTTTGTTTCTAGATAAATGATATTTAATACTTAAAAATCGCTAATATTTACAATGCAATAGAAATGATAAAGAAGTATAGGAAAACTTTTAAGAGAAATTACCTCATAAAATAGGAGTTTCATTTTTTGATCCATACTTCACTTTCTAAGAAATTTTGTAAAGCATCTTCGAAGCTATATGTTGAAATATTAGTAAAGACGAATACTTATTGCATACTTATTTTAGTAGTGCTTTTAAATTTTCTTAGCTAGATGTCCAATCTCATGACTCATCTCATCTTCATATGAAGTTTACAACAATAACACCAAAAAAGAATAGAGATTTTCTTTTTACTTAATTACATTGAAAAGAGAATGAGGAAAAAAATGGAGATTGAACTATCATTAAATGAAGAGAATAAATGAAATTAGGATTATGTAATTGGGAAAAAATTTGAAGAAGCATTCTTATTCGACCATGGGTAACATTTGATAGGAGGAAGAAGTATAATGGAAAGATAAGTTATAAAACATCAATGAGCCTATTGGTATTGGTATGTCTTTTAAAATAACGGTAATAAGAATAAGTAAAGAAAAGTTTAGGATAACTGAATTACCAACAAACATGACAGCACAAAAATTTTTTGCGAAAACTTAAAACAAAGGAACACACGGATTTAAACTAAGCTTTCATATAATACAATAGAATAGATAAATAGATAGATAGTGACATTAGCATGAAATACAAAAAATACATATAATTAAAGTACTTTAGTTGTACCCGGATTTAACTTGAGACGCTCTGACTTTACTTTAATGTTGAATTAATGTATCAAAATGTTATTCTTTTGTCTAGGTTTAATAACAATATCAAACTATATAGTTTAGCTAAAATTAGTATCAATATGTTGTTAGCTTAATTGACCATCATTTTATCTATCTTATTATTTTACCATATAAAACCATCTCCATTATCCTGATTATTAGTATGATGTGAATATTATTTTATAAATAAGTAAATAAATAAACACCTTTCATATTTTCCGTACGACAAAAATCAACATTAGAATGGTTAGAATAGAATCATAACTGTTAAATTTGCATTCTTGACTTTAGTAGTGTAATAGTATAAAAAACGATAACATTGAGAAAGACATAACTATTGCATAATACCATTAAATTGATATTCAAGCTTTCTTCGACAGTGGAATAATAACAAGTGATCTTGACATCCTGTAACGTATGATAGTATAAACAAATTTTAAATTGCCTTTAATAGCTATTAATCATGTAAATTTAATAGTTGTTTCATCCATATTAAAATTTATACAAACTAAATTTTTATGGAGTAAAAAAAATAGTAATTGTAATTAATGAAAACAAAAAAATATTGGTGATAACTTGTATATTTCGATTGGGAAACATGTCAAAATCATCACTAAAATACTAGACATTAAAAAAGTTTTCATTGCACTTAAAATTTTGAAATAGGTTAAATTATATGAATCATTAAATAAGGTAAGTTGACTTGATGTGGCAGTGTGCTATTAAACTTATATATTATATATCCAGGAATGTACCGCCATTGTTTTTAGGATTTGAAATGCTTCAAAGATTTCAAAATAAATCCAAATGGCCATATAAACTGTACAGTTAGTTCTGTACCTATTATCAAGACCCAAAAGTTTCTCTAAAAGCTTGGCCGAAAAGAATTGAGATTATCGTGAATTACAAAATGGCTGCATAGAAAACTAAGGCCCCGTTTGGGTTGTCGTTTTTAGTTTTGTGTTATCATCTATACAAAAGTGCGTCCGTCGTATGTATTATTAAAAAAACAAATAATTTTGAGAAATGAATTTAACATGTAAAATAGAAAACAATTTTATTTTGTTTTTCGTGTTTCGAGAGATAACAAAAGCGCGAAGAACAATCTAACTCCTTCGTTGTCCATTGATCGTCACAATGACTAAGAATTGTGGATCTTCTTCTCTTATTTATTGGTATTTCTTAGTACAAGTTGAAAACACAAAACTCAAAATACAAAATGAAACCAAACGGACCCTAACATTTTCGAGGTTTAATTAATTTTAGACATCCAAAATGGCTATTTGATATAATTTAATCTCTTCATAAAATGATTCTTTTCTATGAAGAAGTTTTATAATTTATTAGTTGCATATTGGCTATATTTTTAAAGGAACTTTTGGGTCATAATAACGGGTACAGACATTACTATATAGTTTAAATGTGTTGCATAGATTTATATAAAGATATTTGAATTTGGTATTTCACATCCTAAGAATAACGGAAAATACATTCATGCATATACTGTATAAGTTTTGTAGTACATTTCCCACCAAGTTAACATACCTTCTTGTTGTACATATAATTGAACACTAATTATTTTTTTATAAGTAGGGTTTCATAAAAAAATCAAATTTTTTTGTTTATATCTCATATTTCAGTAATAATTATTTATATATTTGCCAACGAAAATATGTACAAGTTATCGTTAACATTTTTAGTTTGTGTTAATTTCATTTACCATTTACGCTGTTTTACTCTGTAGAAACTAAGTTGTTATAAATTTTGTATAGATGTAACAGCCATTAAATTTCAATGATTAATTGTTATTATAGGCGGACTAAATTTTATTTTGTTGTTGTACCAAATGAGGATGTCAAAAATCTTATGTAGTTATTCTAATTTTGATGAGTTCTTGAATATCAATTTGATGGTATGATTATATGGTTAACGTTTTTCCAATTTTTTCATATTTATAGTACTCCATTATTATCCAACATTTTGACCTGGCTATATTCGAACTAATTGGACAAGCTAGATTCGACTGTCATCAATGATAGTAAGTCCAAAGCGATAATTGTGGGGTCCTAAAGTCAAGTATAGATGGTAATATGAAGTCGTGGTTGAACGGAATTTAGGGATATACAATGCATAATATTAAAAGTATGGAATATAGTTTAATATAGAGGAGGGATCTGTAACAGCCCCCTACTTGGAGGTCCAAAACTAAAGGCTACGGATGCTGCAGTCATCCATATTTATTAATCCTCAGTGACCAAATACGGCGATATTAGATACATTGATACACAGAAACACAAGAATATGAAAAAAATTAAACAGCAAACAAATTTCACATTCTATTTCAAAATATTTCAAATTGATTACATAATCCCAGTTCGCAGACCACGTTCAGATAACATATAATTAATACAAAATACGCTAAGAGCGACATATAAAGATGCCCCCTTGGTTGATCAGAGTATATAATAAGGCATTAAACAGATTGCCTTTACAATCAAACACACAACGGAAATAAAATAAATCTAATAACAAGCTCGCCTCTTACACGTCTTCGGAAGCTTTATTCGTCTAAAAGAACACTTGGAAACCTTAACTCTCAACCTACTCAAAATCAATTGAGTACCCGAGAGTTTAAGGGGAAAACAAAAACTTCGAGTCAGGCATAAAGCCTTATATGAATAACAATTTACCATTTCAAACCATTTAGATATCTGGTGAGACCACGCCACTTAGCGGAACAGGTTTTCCCTTCATTATATCCTAAAACATTTATAAAACCATATACTGTGCTCTTGCGTCCACAATGGTTAAAAACAAAGTATTTCAAAATATTATGATGATATGCAAAACAAATAAATCAAATCTGGATTACCGATCCTCATTTATTCTGACTATCTGTCTCAATTATAGTTTTAAGGGTTACTATTATCCTTTTAAATGTTTATGGACTATCTGTCCAATTTCATAGTTTTTATGGGATCACTAAGAACCTATTGGTAACTCCAATATCATTTTACATATCCTAGTTTTCATGGACTAACTAGGAACCCGTCGACTATCTGTCAATATCTTAATCCGGATATAGTTTTCATTGACTAACTACAAACCTAATGGCCCCTACCAGTATCAAATCATAGTTTTCATGGGCTAACTATGAACCTATTGTCCCCTACCAATATTATACAGTTTTTATTGGCTTAATGTAAATCTATTGGCTCCTACCAATATCTTTAATTAGGATTTTCAATATCTGTTAAGTTATATTCACTACTGGGTCAACCTAACTAGTTATTCCGCCCTTTCCCCAAATTAGCGTTATGGGTTAGTAACAATATGAATAAATATATGAAGAAGTAAACATAACAAAAAAAATAATGCCAACATCTGTGGTTTATTATCCTTGAAATACTCTTTATGTATATATATACACACACGCGCGCGCGCACACACACCCTAGTTAAACCCTTTATCCTTTTAACTCAAGAAAAACTTCTTCATTTCAAAACACTTTGTTTATTTATGCCATGACTATTACTTTAAATTGGGATTGGATTTTTGTTTTGAAATCTTAAAAACATCTCTTTTGAGACCTCTGGATAACCTCCTTCGAAAGTAAAGAGACCTTCTTCTCAAAACATAACAAAAATACCTTTTGAAATAATTTCCTTCAAAACCAATTATACCTTTCGATGGTATTAAAACATCCTTTAAAATATAGCTTCGAAACAAATGAAAGTACCCCTTTCGAAAGTATTAGGTTTATTCTTTAAAAATGAAACATCATTTGGGTCAAAGTGGTTATATACGGAAGTATCCCTTTCGAAACTCTTATAAAACCGTTTTTTGGGAAAAATTGATGGTGTCGGAACCATCTAGTCGAAAGAAGTAACCTTTAAAATTAAACTTCGAAGGACAGAGTCGCTTTCGACCCCATTACCTTCGAAAGCCTCAACCCCTTCGAAAGCATTAAGGAAATAGCTTAGTTTAAGTTAAAACAGAGGTAACCCTTCGACAGTATAAATGACTTTAATGCAGTCGAAAGGAAAACTAGCGGCTAGGTCTCGACTTGGTCGAAACTAGTCCTTTCGAAAACTCTTATTTAAGGGAAAAGTACCCCTTCGAAAGCTAACTACTTTATGTAGTATAACAACCTTCTTCGAAATCCATTTATAAAAACCTTTTTGAAAGCATGCGTTTCGACTATGTCGAAAGCTTTGAGTAAAATAAGGCAAAAACTTAACTTTTGAAAACAAAGCAGGGTTTTGACCCCATCGGAAGCTTCCCTTTTGATACCAAGGCTTCCGCCTTCCTTCAAGTCCACTGCGTACCATCTAAGTGATACCTTGTGTATTGGTTTCGATTATATGGGTTTCGACTGTATAGGTTTCGACTGGGATGGAGCGGGATCAATGGAGTCAAAAGGTGTTACTATTAGAGGCGGAACACCTTTTTCTGAATTAAAGGCTGGAATGTTGCTTCTTTTAGTAATTGCTTTCTATCAACTTACCTATTTGTAAAGCATTCATTGGCTGCCATAAAAAACTTTTCATATAATTTGTCAATAAAACTGCTGCATTTATCAGATCTAAATCAAAGAGATTATAACTTTTGAGCCCTTCCATATACCAAAACCAATTATTTCAAAAAAGTCCTTCTTTTAAAATAATTTATTTCCCTTAGTAAATCAATTGGGAAAAATCTCCAAAAGTCACAGAAATTCAATTTCATCACGAAATCAAACATATTAAAAAATATAGACCCAATTTCTCCGCGAATTTTCGAAATAAATTTTCAAACCAATTATATCATATTTTTCATTAAAAATTCATAATAAAATTCCCATGGTTTGGAAAATTCTAAAAATTAAGACCTATCTTCAAAATCATGTTTTACTTAACATAAATATTTTCCATGGCATTCCAAAATCATACACTTTCGATTTTACATCAAAACTGTACAAATTCATATACAATATAAAATTAATAAATCAAACATAATAGAGATCAAGCATATCATCATCCATATCATCATAAAATGAATTTAATCATAAATCTAAAAATATATAATAATAAAATAATAAAATAGAGATGGTATGAAATTATTATTCACCTCAGATATGATAAGGAATTTGAGATTTGTTGTTGATTAATTCTTCCTAGCTTTGATCCTTATCTTTAGATCAAATTTTCCTCTTTTCCTCCTTGTTAATGGCCGGCTCTATTTTAGTTTTTGATTTGCGTTTGTGAAAGTGAGAAATGAAACATGACTGGACAATTACAAAGGAATATAGTCGTGTTAAATGAAATGGTTATTTACTAATACTCCCATGTGTAAATTATTTAACCTATAAACTAATTTAAAGCCCGTTTATTTTATTATTAAGCACGGCCCTATATATATGATTTATTCAAATCTCAATCCCCTTATCATCATTATTCTATTTAATTTGTCTAATTAAATTTTCTGAATAATGTTATCAAAAATAGGGACGTTACAGGATCAGCTATAATCATTCTCCAACATAGGGATCAACATATTTCAGGGAAGCAAGTGCAAGTCAATGGAAAATGACCAATTTCTCAAGATCCATAAGTCTAATGCATATGAAACTTTAGAAGCAAGATATGAGGACTCTAGGGAGCCTACCCTAGGGACCACACCTTAAAAGGATGATGCAAGAGGGATCGACCCTCTTCCCTCAATAGGGATCAGCTAGAATCAAGAGACAACTCACCTTGTAGCAAAGATAAGAGCAATAACTCAAGTTCTACTAATCCAATTGGCATGAAACTTAGAGGCTAAGCATATTACAATATAGGAAAGCTACCACAGGGATCGCACACCCAAATTCCTCCAAAATAGGGATCAGCGCTAATCCTTATTCCTTGTGATTTAGGCAATGTGATCCATCTTATGGGTATATACGGTTTTGGGGATCCTTCTACCGAATTTTCAAGGAGATATTTCGCCATTTTCCTCTATAAATACAGGCTTGGTTGTTCATTTTCGGGACCTTTATGCTGCTAGTTGCTTTGTACTCTATTGTAATTAAGGATTTTTATCCGATCACTATTGTACTCATATTACAAATTGATTAACAAAGCTATCTATTCAAAGGGACAAAGTCAAACAACGCTAAACCACTATAAATCGTTGTGTTTATGCTGTTGCTTTGATTTTCTACTATTAAATTGCTTAATTCCTCTGTTTCCATTTTATATTCTTTATTTATTTCTCTACAAAGATTTTAATAGGTGTTTATACCAACTTTTGGTCCAAACTTTTGGTGCATTAACTGAGAAGGAGATTCTCAGCCCAGTTTGGATCGCTTTATTCCTACTGGAATGCATAAATCCCCCGAATAGATCCAAAATTTTCTTCAAGAAGCTCATTGATTTTATTCTAATTTACAAAATTCTAAGGAGAACTGTCAATAATGGTTAGGAACACCAGATCTACATCTCAAAATGCAGAAGGAAACGAGAATGCTAACATTCAATAAGGAGACCTTAGCAATCTACCAGTAGATGTGAATGCTACCAATCAAGTGAGTGTCCAGAATCCGGCTGATTCCATCAAAAGAACCGATTTCCAGAATCTGATGAGAGAGTTAGTGTATAGCCCCTGACAGCTGAATCAGTAGATTCAAGCCAATATCAATCTAATAAACCAACTCAGTCAGCAATAGCACGGGAAAGCTAGGAGGACCCATCCCCTTATTCAACATTGGAGAGTTCTAGTTCATCAAATGATTATCATAGATGCAGAAGTCGCAGAATTGATGGAAATCAAGCATAAGCTTCTGGACATCAGTAGGCAAGCCAACCTGGCTTGCGAGACTGATCAGTGCCGATCCTTCTGTAGGGATCGATTTAGATCCTCCTCCAGAGGAGGAATCATGCCCCTTCAAGATGGAGCACAAGCTAGAGCTGCTACGATTGATTTGGATGTCATAGTTTAGGTGGATGCAGACAAGTTACCACGTCGGAATGACGAACGTGATATACATCAAGTGGATGTTGAGAATGAAGGTGTGGAATGGCCCATAGATGTCCATTGGACCATTCACGTGACATAGAGCACGACCACTGCTTAGCTCTAACTATCCAAACGCTGAACTTGTCGGCTATGGTTAGACATCTAGTGATAGAGGGGCAAGGCTTGACCAATGATGATTATTGGATCTTGAGAAGCCATACCTCATTCACTGACAATATCTTACATGTAGAGTATCCAAGGAGGTTCAATATGTCGTCGATGCCTACCTATAAGGGAAAAACCATCCCCAAGAAGCACATCATAAGATATGAATGATTGATGGATTCCGCATGAGCTAATGATGCAACCAAGTGTAGATGTTTTTCTATCACTCTCTGTAGAATAGAAACGATGTGGTTTACGAGATTGCCCTTATGGCCAATCTCTAGATTTGACGATTTAGCAATAAAATTTGTAGAGCAGTTCCATATGCATGCAACTCGCCCCAAAGATGTGATGTCCCTATCCAGCGTTATCTAGGCTCCAGGAGAATCGCTGAAAGATTATTTGGAGAGATTTCATATATCTATCATGAAAGTCAGTAATCCAAATGACCATTCAATATTGATGGCGGTGACAAGTGGGATTGATCCAGAAATTGACTTTGGAAATTGGTTAGCTAGCAAACCAACCGCAACATTGGAGCATTTCTATGCAAAGGCAGCTCAGTATTTGAGGAAAGAAGAAGCTAGGTGCTCAAGTAAGAAGAATGTTGTGGGACCAAGTAGAGAGGGAGTGCAGAGTAACATTGCAATGAAGCAGTCTGGTGGTAGTTCTGGAGAAGTTCAACCGAATGTCCAAAATAAATGAATCAGCAAAAGAAAGGAGGTGATAGGAACCGTGAAAGAAAAAGGGATTCAGAAGAGGAAAGCCTAGAATTCCAATGTATGATACCTACACACCGCTGAATACATCTTTAGAGAATGTCTACTTGTCTACATGCAATACCATGTAGTATAGAAAGCCACCTCCGAAAGAATCGACGGAGAAGTAGAAGCAGACTGGAAAATATTGCCAGTTCCATGAATGCTATGGTCATAACACGAATGAGTGTAGGCATCTCTAAGATATCATCGAGAAACTGATTTAGAAGAGAAAGTTACAATAGCTTGTTAAAGCCCTACAGGATGGTGGGTAAGGGACATCTGATCCCAACCGAGGACAAGCACCGCACAGGGCCGAGGAGCCTGCACAGGCTAGTGAAAGATTAGTGATCAATACAATGGTTGGAGGACCGCAACCAGTGGATAAGGGTTGGCATAAGATGGAGCGCTATGCTTGCATGATCAGGCATATGAATTTTGATTGTTGTTCAAGTACATATGATGGAGCTCTAGCAAAACAGTAGCATACAATAGCAGATGACAGTATGTTCAAAAATAGATACAGATAAGGTGGAGGCATTGACGATCGACCCAATGGTCATTTCGGCCATGATCGGCCCCGCCTTAGTGAGGAGGATTTTGGTTGATTGTGGAAGTTCCATAAATATATTTTTCAAAAAGGTTTATGATCAAATGAGGATGGAAGCCAAGTAATTGAAACTGTCTAAAGCCCGTATTCATGCCTTTAAAATTGATGCGATCAAAGCTGTTGGATATGTCGAATTACTCGTAGAATTGGGAGAAGGCGACCGTAGGAGAGTCCGGAAGTTGCAGTTTGTTGTTTTGGATGTTGACTATCCATATAATGCTTTTTTGGGCCGACCAACACTAGCTGAATTTCGGACAACTCTTGCTCTGTGATGTTTGACTTTGAAGTTTCCAACTAATAACGATGTTGGAGTTGCGCATGGGAGATCAAGCAACCGAACATGCCTGTTATGTGGCTAAGTTAAGGGATGCTCATCGAAAGGAGAAAGGTAAGGGCATGGACAAGTCTCTCCGCATCCAAGCCACCAAAGATTGACAACCAGTTTTCTGAAATATTGTATAGTAAGGGTGTAAAATTTAGAAATTTATGGATTGTTTTCTAAAACTATAACTTAAAGGTTGTTTTCTGAAATATTGTATAGTAAAGGCTATTTTTTGAAATAATGAATTTTTGTGGATTATTTTATGATTTCAGTAATATTATGGACTATTACATAATGTTTAACAACTAAATAAAAACTATTGACACAGTCTTCATAACTTAGAAAATTTACTCATGTTTAAGGATCAAATTAAGGTGTATTTTAAACATAATTGAGTGCTTATGCGGCTTTGAAGATGGTATAGTATAAAAAAAACCCTATCCCGACCCTAATAAACATGACACGTTTTTGGGTAACGCAAAATCGTTTCAAGGTTACATAAACTTAAAAACCATAAAAGCCAATAAAATCATCAAATATGAAAGAATATTTTACGTAACATACGAGTTCCTATTCACGACCAAAATAGAATCTATCCCATTCACCCTTCTTAATCCTCTCGTAGTACACTAATTTTTGGCATGGAGATGCATAACATTGAGTTTTCACAACTCCTATGAAAAATTTCAGTTCTACATCTAATAAATATGTTTCACCAAGAAGGCAGTTTTTTAGTGAATAATGTTGATCAGAAATTTATAAAATGATTATTTTTTGTCAACTTTTGTAAGGGCATTAAAAGACACGTGGTTTTATTTTTTTAAATTCCTTTTGGATATTTGAATTTCCACAAACTTTTACTATGTATGAATAATATTATTTTTTCCATTTAATGTGAAATGGTTTTTGGAGAAATATTCATAGGATTTGTTTACTAAACATAAAATATAGAAGAATTTTTTTTTAAAAATTCAAATTAGAGCAATTCAAGCTAGGTCTTGCAAACTACAGATAAAATCAGAAAGGGCTTCTTGAAGGTTCATCTAAAAATTCCGTTGAGTGATTAGCCGACTTCATTAAGGTAATTTCTAATCATGTTATAATATGTCACCCAGTCCTTATCACAAGTTTGTTATTTTTAGCCTTAAATATAAAAAATTGAATTTTGTATATTGTATACACACATACACATATATATTATTAATCATTATTTAGGTTATATAAATATATATATATATATATATATTTATATTTATATTTATATATATGAATCAGTTCACACACTATTAAAACTGAGTACCTCATGAGCTCTATCATTGCTTTGTGGTTTTTCCACTTCTCATTCTTTCATTTGATGGAACCTGTTAGATCCTAAATATTTCCACTTTCTTCCATTATGTTCTCTTTTTTGTTAATGGATTAGAAAAACATAAACCACCTTTTCCAACATGCATTCACCAAAGGTCAAGCAAAGCCTTCTTGAGCTAATCCTCCTAATTCTTCATTTTCCACTTCTCATTTCTATACTTATTTGATTGTTAGGCATGCCTAGTATCTATAATGATTGATTATGTTTATTTGGTTGGAGTTTCGAGGCCAAAACTCCTAAATGGTGGGAGAATGTAATGATCCACATTTTTACTTTGATGGATCATAAAAATATTATTTTTAAAAGCAAGTTGACTCCAAATTTAATATATATAACTTTGAGAAATATTAACTAGTCTTATTCTCCATCCATTTTTACTAGATGGTTTTGACCCTAAAAAACCTAGTAATGATTATAATTTTTATTGGAGCCGAATAAGGGTCTCAAACTACTTATAAATGAATGATATGATAGTTTCTCATTTCGTAAAGTGGTCATAATAGATTTTTGGACTTGCGGTTTAGGAGATATGACTGGCAGATTAGTGGATAATAATCTGACCCGTAATTAGGCCTGTTAATTAATTTCAGGACTAGGGTTAGTGCATCCGCCATAGCAGCCACTAATCATCTTTAAACCTTCCATGATACTTCTTAGCCTCCATTGACCATCTTCTACCGGAATTCCATCATTCTTTCACTAAAAATTTACATAAATAAATTTATAAAAAAAGGTTTAAGCAATATTCACAAGAGACTTCTTGGATATCAAAATTTGTACATAAAAAACGTGTAGCTACCGCCCATATTCGGGTCTACCATTGTTTTGGTAAATCTACACTTGATTGGTGATTTTTGTCGATTTCTATGCGTTAGGTTTCTATTCTCTCACTTTACTATAATTATTGATATATTTGTTAAAATTGTTTTTAAATATTTTTAAATTGAAATATATGTTTTTAACTTGAATATTTTTTGTAATTTTTAGTTTTGCCTCATTTTGCATGTATATTGTCGCCTTTTGGGTGATTAATAAGTTACCTATCATCTATAAACATGCCATATATGTTTATATAGGTTTTTATATGTTTTAAATCTATTTTTGAAGTAAAAAATTCATTTTCTTACCGTTTGAAATTGGAACTTGAACAAAAACGAATTTATATGCACTTAAAATGATTTAAAAAAGCTGTAATAAGGTATAATTATTAATATGGATGTTATGTTATGAACATGTTTGGTGATAAATTGTTATGATGTGATGCATATTTACATGTTTCAACGGTGATTGAATGTTGTGTTGTACTTTCATATGTTATATTTGCATGTTTGAACGCTACTTGTATGTTTGAATGCTTTAAAATGTTCATCGGAGCGATTTGGGGGTTGTAATCATTTCTAAGGTCAGGGCCTCCATGTAGAAGGAGTTATGATGTGACGGCTATAGGATTCAAATCCCTATCATCCTGGGAAGCAACCCCATGCACTAACCACTGTGCTAAAATATATTTGGGTTATCTTTCTAGAAGCTATGTTATGCTAAGGTTTGTTATAATATTAATTGTTATTCTTCTTTATATTCTCATTCTTTAGTCCTTAGAATTCATTGCTCTATTAAATAAATGGAATTAGAAAATTAATAGTAGATTTGGGTGATTTTAATATAATCCACATGATTTTACATCTGGACAATAGAGCGTTAGTTCTATTAATAGTTTGTGTACCTTTTTCTTTCTTGATATAATTTTAATTTTGCTGCCTACAATCTCTAACTATTAAATTATATACTTCATAGCTTTATTAGTTATTTCCTTTTATTTTTGTGGTTAATAGAGATTTGTAAATCATTACCTCCAACTTCTTTGATTTCTATTCATAGGTCTTTTGGAATTTTCTTTCATGTTTCTTCTTTAAGTTGTGAATATAGTTTACTCACTTGTTTTTTGATCATTGTGTGTTTAATAAAGAAATATTTCATTTTAATTTAGAAGTCTGAAGTGTTAGTTTCAAATTTTATGAGGCATATCATTAATTACCTAAATTTAATTAAACAGGTGCTATTTGACTCATTATTGATGATTTTATGTCATGAGTGTTGCAACTTTCAAAATGACGTAATGTGATTAAAGACTTCTAATTTTCATGCTTATAATTTATGTGCATGTATTTTTCAGTGCATAATCTATTTCTGTTGCAAAAGTTATATTTGGGACCTATTTAATAAACATGGAAGTTTTGAAACAGTAGTGCTCTTTATTGTTACTCCTTATTCTTTCACTTTTGTTACCATTATTTTTACAAGTGGTTGGAATACTTTTTGTCAAAATTTTATTTTAGGTTAACAATATTTATTAAATACTAGATATGGAAAAATGCTTTTTTATTGGCAAATTGTAAGGAAATGTGACCGTCTTGTAAGGAAATTAATACGAAAACTTTAATGGTTTTTCTTCCTTATTTTGTAAGGAAATTTGATCGTTTCCTTCCTCATTTTGTGGTCAATAGAATCTAAAGGGTTTTCCTATTAATATGCTAATCAATAAAACGGTTATAATCTAGAGCGTTAATTTCCCTCATCTTGATCTTGATGGATGATCAAGACTAAGTCTACAAATCTGGAAATTTGGTCCTCTCTACCTATAAATATTAACTTTGCCCATCACAAAGGATATAGAAAAAAAACATAAAGAAAGATATAGGAAAAGAGAGAGAAACCATTTCCTTTCTCCATTGAAATAACTTTCGACAACAACCATTGCTGATTCATATACAAGATGTCTGGAGGTATGTTTTATTGATTCATTACATATGTGATACTCATGTAATTCTAGATCTTAGGGTTTATGTTATTTGCAAGATAAAGATTACATGTGGTATCAAAGTAAGGTTTTAGAATTCATGATTATCCATCAATATATATAAAACGAAACTAGCATAGATCTATGATATGATGTTTGTAATTTTGCTATAATAATGATGATGATTATTAGTGTTAATGTGATTCAAGTTTAATATTCATATTATTTAAGTTGCTATAGTAATCATGATCATCAATATTATTCTATTTACTGTATGCTTAGATCTGGATCTGGAAAGTTTATATTTCCGCAAAAGTTAATTTTTCTACCTTAGTGTTTGACCTACTGTATAATATGGAACAACTTATTGTATGCGAATACTTTTCAGAAAGTATACATATTGAAAACAATTGTTTCATGGTTTGACATTAAATTCATGATCTGGAACTTGCAAAATAATTGTTTATATGTTAAATTCATGTATGAAATTTACTTTGAGTTACTAGACATTTATTATCCTTGCTGTGGATTACTTGAAAGAATGGCAAATGTTTATGTGGGAAAAAAAACTTCCGTGCTTAATTTTCTTGTTTCCTCTGGTCTGATGCATGCAGTCCCGTCCACAGGCGGCTGCTGCTTGCACAATAATGCATGAAACATTAACGTTTATCATTCTTTGATGAGTATGGTTCTACTGCCTACCCACAGGAGGCGCTAAACCTAACCTCTTATTATGACATGTGTTTTATTCTAATAAAGAAGCCTACATTTCTTTTATATCTACAGTTGCAATACCCTCAAACCTTAATTCGCATGCCACGTCTATCATTAGACTCAATGGAACCAACTACTCAGAATGGAGAGAGCAAGTTGAGTTTTCTTTGGGCGTACTTGAACAGGACATGGCTCTCCTTAAGGAAAAGCCAGCCCCACTTACCGACACAAGTACGCCTGAGGAAACAAACTCTATGATGATTGGGAATGATCTAATAGGCTCGGCATGATGTTTATGCGAATGGTGATTGATACCAACATCAAAACCTCCCTACCCAAAACTGAAAGCACAAAAGAATATTTGCAATCCATAAAATCGGTTCAAGACTGTAGACAAATCCCTTATTGGGAAACTTATGGCAGACCTTGTAACCATGAAGTTTGATGGTTCTCGCTCAATGAGCGCTCATGTCATTGAAATGATTAACCTTGCTACCAAACTTAAGAACTTGAGATTGGTTATGGACGATGCTTTTCTCGTCCAATTCATTCTCACTAGCTTACCTCCTCAGTATGAACCATTCAAAATTCATTACAACACTATTACAGAAAAGTGGAGTCTAAATGAATTGACTAACAAACTGGTTCAAGAGGAGTCTAGGCAGGGCTCGCAAGGCATTAAAGTTGCTTATTTCACTCAAGGGGTTGGAAAACAAGATGGAAAAAGGAACAACTCACAGCATAAAAGAGCACCACCCAAATCTGATGATGCCACTCAACCATCCAAGAAGAAAAAGAAGGATGATGTCTGCAAATTCTGCAAGAAACCTGGACACTTCCAGGCAGATTGCATTAAGCGCAAAGCATGGTTCGAAAAGAAAGGTAACCCAGTGGGTTTCGTAAGTCATTTCGAATCAAATCTTACTAATGTACCTTCTTCCACTTGGTGGATTGATATTGCTGCTAATGTTCATGTTTCGAATTCTACGCAGGGATTCATTACAATCCAAACCACAAACCCAAGTGAGAATTTCATTTTCATGGGGAATAAAGATAAAGCTCCAGTTGAAGCTATTGGAACTTTTCGTCTCATTTTAGATAGAGGTTATCAGTTAGATTTATGTCAAACTCTTTATGTTCCGTCTATTTCCCGTAATTTGATTTCTATAAGTGTACTTGATAAATTTGGATATTCTTTTGAAGTTGGAAATGGAAATTTTAGTTTATTTAAAAATTCTTGTCTTATTGGTTCTGGAACATTAATTGATGGACTTTATAAACTTCATCTTAAACAAAATGCTGAAATCCAACTAACCCTACATGGAAAAGAAACTAAAGGAAAGTCATCCAGGAATGATTCTTACTTCTTGTGGCATAAAAAACTGGGTCATATATCCAGTGAAAGAATCAAGAGGTTAGTGAAAAATGGTGTCCTACCGGACCTAGACTTCGCTAACATTACAACATGTGTTGATTGTATTAAAGGAAAAACAACAAAAAAGACAAAGGAGCAACAAGAAGTACACAACTTCTTGAAATAATACATACATATATTTATGGACCTTTTGATGTTCCAACTTTTGGAGAAGAGAAATATTTCACCACTTTTATCGATGATTTTTCATGTTATTGCTATCTTTACCTGTTGCATGAAAAATCTCAGTTAGTGGATGTTGTACAAGTGTTCATTACTGAAATCGAAAGGCAATTAAAAAGAAAAGTGAAAATCATTAGGTCAGATAGGGGTGGTGAATTCTATGGAAGGTATGATGAAACGGGATAACATCCTGGACCTTTTGCTAGACTTCTTCAAAAACTTGGAATTGTTGCACAATACACAACGCCTGGATCTCTATGGCAGAATGGTGTAGCTGAAAGGCGAAATCGTACATACATGGAAATGGTTAGATCCATGATGAGTCATGCAAATTTACCTATATCATTATGGATGGATGCATTACGAACAGCTGTCTACATCTTAAATAGAGTTCCAAGTATGGCCGTTCCAAAGACTCCTTTTGAACTTTGGAAAGGATGGAAACCTAGTTTAAGACATCTCAAAATTTGGGGTTGCCCAGCTGAAGCTAGACTGTACAATCCAAATGAAAAGAAATTGGATTTTAAGATAGTCAGTGGTTACTTTATAGGTTACTCAGAAAAATCTAAAGGATATAGATTTTATTGTCCTAACCATAGTACAAGAATTGTTGAAACCGGCAATGCCAAATTCTATGAAAATGGTGAAATCAGTGGGAGTACAAAACAACAAGAAGTGGTCATTCATGAAATAAGGGTACCCATTATCTTACCCTCTATTTCGAAAGATATTGGAAATCATCCCATTGTTGAACCTGTTCATAATGAGGGAAACCCAATAAATGATCAACAACTCCATAATGAAATTATCACCAATCATAATGTTGATGAAGTACCACAGGAACTAGTATTAAGAAGACCTCAAAGACAAAGAAGATCAGTTATTCCTGATGATTATATGCTTTATCTAATAGAATCTGAAGGAACTACGGACCCAATTTCTTATTCACAAGCCATTAAGGATGTTAACTCTCTTAAATGGATTGATGCCATGAAAGATGAACTGAAATCTATGGATAATAATCAAGTTTGGGAAATCGTTCAATTGCCGCAAGGACATAAAGCAGTCGGTTGTAAGTGGGTCTTCAAGACCAAACGTGACTGCAATGGTAAAATTGAACGATATAAAGCCAGACTTGTTTTCAAAGGTTTTAATCAGAAAGAAGGCATTGACTATAATGAAACTTTTGCTCCTGTTACTAGGAAAGATTCTCTTAGAATTATCATGGCATTAGTAGCTCATTATGACCTCGAGTTATATCAAATGGATGTGAAACAGCCTTTCTAAATGGAGACTTGGAAGAAGAAGTCTACATGTGTCAACCTAAAGGCTTCATAATTGAAGGACAGGAAGACATGGTCTGCAAACTTAAGAAATCAATATATGGACTGAAACAAGCTTCTAGACAATGGTATCTAAAGTTTCATGAAATCATTACCACTTTCGATTTCACAGAAAACATAGTTGACCCTTGTATATACCTCAAGTTCAGTGGGAGCAAGTTCATATTTTTGATTTTTTATGTTGATGACATATTATTAGCTAGCAGCGACCTTGGTTTATTACGTGAAACTAAGGATTATCTCTCAATGAATTTTGAAATGAAAGATATGGGTGAGGCTTCCTATATGATAGGAATAGAAATATTCCGTGATAGATCATAAGGAATTCTAGGATTGTCTCAAAAAGCATATATTGACAAAATTCTTGAGAGATTTGGCATGACGAATTGTTCCTCTAGTCCTGTCCCACTGCAGAAAGGAGACAAACTTGTTCTTGAGCAGTGCCCAAAGACTCCTATGGAACGAGAAGAAATGACCAAATATCCTTATGCATCTCTTGTAGGGAGTTTGATGTATTCACAGGTCTGTACAAGACCTGATATCAGTAATGCAGTTGGTATGCTGGGTAGATTTCAAAGTAACCCAGGAATCGCTCATTGGAAAGTTGTAAAGAAGGTACTGAGATACCTAAAGGGAACAAGGAATTACATGCTCATCTATAGAAAATCAAGTTACCTACAGGTAACTGGTTATTCTGATTCAGACCTTGCTGGATGTCCTGACACTAGGATCTGCACTCTTGGCTATGTGTACCTCTTATGTGGAGGTGCAATATCATGGAGAAGCCAGAAATCTGAGATGCTTTTCGGATCCACCATGATGGCTGAATACGTAGCATGTTATGAGGCTTCAATTCAGGGAACATGGCTGCATAATTTTGTCTCACAATTTGGCACTTTAAGTTTTATCTCTAAGCCACTAACTGTCTACTGCGACAATGAAGCTGCAACCTTTTTCTCCAAGCATGATAGGATAACCAAAGGTTCCAAACACATGGACCTGAAATACCTACTATTGAAGCAAGATGTTAAACTAAAAAAAATTGTTGTTGAATCGATAAGTACAGACTTACAAGTGGCAGACATATTCATGAAAGGACTACCTCCAAAGACCTTTCAGAGACATACTGATAGCATGGGTCTTGCAGATAGTTCCTAATTATCTCCTTATTATGCCATTTATTTTGTACTTAGCCAGACATAACAATTATTGAGCTCTTAATAATTTGGACATCTTTTATTTCTGTTTTATAATGTGTACACATTTATATTTAGATAAATGATAACAGAAACAGTCTTTTGCTTCAAGACATTATGTGACCATTAAGTTATGATCATCTACGGTCTATTTATGAAAGTTGTCAATGTCATAGTACATGGAAGTAGGCATGTTGCAAAATAACATGTACACGTCATGACTTCCATTGACCATTGGATTAGCCAAGACACTTATGATAACTGATTAAAGAAAAGTTTAGCATATCATGCGCGCCTTATGACCTTAATACGAAAACATTAATGGATTTTACTATTGACCAAGTGGGAGACTGTAAGGAAATTTGACCGTTTTGTAAGGAAATTAATACGAAAACATTAATGGATTTCATTCCTTATTTTGTAAGGAAATTTGACCGTTTCCTTCCTCAAACGTTTCCTTCCTCATTTTGTGGTCAATAGAATCTAAAGGGTTTTCCTATTAATATGCTAATCAATAAAAAGGTTATAATCTTGAGCGTTAATTTCCCTCATCTTGATCTTGATGGACGATCAAGACTAAGTCTACAAATCTTGAAATTTGGTCCTCTCTTACCTATAATTATTAACCTTTGCCCATCACAAAGGATATATAAAAAACACATAAAGAAAGATATAGGAAAAGAGAGAGAAACCATTTCCTTTCTCCATTGAAATAACTTTCGACAACAACCATTGCCGATTCATATACAAGATGTCTGGAGGTATGTTTTATTGATTCATTACATACGTGATAATCATGTAATTCTAGATCTTAGGGTTTATGTTATTTGCAAGATAAAGATTACAAGAATTACCATAAAATTTTAGTAATAGATAATGGTTACTACTTTGTTATTCTTTATTGAATTTTCAATAATATCTTCATCTCAACATCATGTCTTTTTCTGATAAATTTAGTTCAATTTGTATTTTGATTAGTAGTAAAAGAATCAAGCAATCCGACTACAAAATTGTTGGCTACAAAAGTGGTACATCGAGTAGTATAAAACTTATAATACTAATATTATTACCCCCTGTATATATTATGGATTGAAAGAAAGAAAAAGAAACTTGATCATTTTTGGAGTTAATTATCCATAGCTTGATTTCAGTAAGGATTTTTATCAAGGGTGGAACAATTTCTGCTTATATTGATTGTATTTTGGTTGAGGTAACAAATTATTTAACAGTATGATATTGATTGTCAAGATGGTGTCTAGTAGTAATGCTCCATTTTATATTTTTAGAAGTACTTTCCACTTAAAGGATCCAACCATAACAGTTCTACGACCCTTCTTACAATTTTGATTCTACCTGCAATTATATAGGTATAGTTAAATTTATTGAGTATAATGTTTTTACTACAATATCATATTTGTAGAATACATAGTACTATAAAAGTAATATACACTGCGGAAAAATGCAAGTAGAACCGGTAATGAAGATAAATACTTATCTAATAACTGTTAGAAGACCAGCACCATTTATTAGTAATTAAAATTAGGAGATTCAATCTCTTAATGATAGTTAATTTTAATTTTAATAAGTATTGTTTTTACAACATAGCTATTTTGATGAGGGGGCTAAAAGTATTTCTTTTTTCTCCCTTTTTTGAATTAGCATGAAAAATTAGTTTGATTTAAAAAACTTAATTGACTTTTTATGAGAATAATTGTATATCTAAGTTATTATTTTTATGTTTCATCCATGTATAAAGTTAATAATGGAAAGTTCCAACAAAGGTTCTTTTATATATTCAAATATCTTTTCATAAAAACTTCCCTCCATTATTATGCAGTCATGACTTTAGTTTGTAATGTACTATTCATTTAGTTACATAAGTTTTTCCATTTTTAGCATTCAACGATTTCTAACGTATTTTGACGCAATATTTGTTTCTTCCAATTTTTTTGTCTCAAAGATTTTTGTTCCACCAAATTCTATAATAACTATATTAGATAACTATTGTAAATATTTAGCATAGAAATAACAGTGTGGAACCTATACAAATGCATGATTTCTCTAAGAATTTCAACTTTGAAAACCTGCCATGAGGTTTTCATTAGATTATTAATGTATATGAGTGCGAACCCATGCTATGCATACAAGGGCTAGTATATTATTCTGTTGACGGTGTATTTTTTAGATTTTATAGTATGTGAAGATGAAAGCACACATTTATGGGATGTAAATTGTTAGATTAATTTTTTCGTGAATACTACTAACAAAAATGTGTCGATAAATCTACTTAAATGGAGCGTATAGAGTATAATTAATATTTTAGAGCACAATGTCTTTATATAGAAAAGGTTGCATCAACTATCTATTGTTCCTAACTTGGTAAACACTATATTACTAAGCATGTCATTCAATTAATTTTCAAATGTAATTTACATTGGTTCAATATAGTTTTATCCTATGTTTAACATATAAATTTAAATATGTACATAATTTTGTTTGATAATAGTGTGCTAAACCTAGAGTAAAGATATTAGATTAAATATTAATAAAGAGATAACTGCAATAATTCTCAAATTAGTTTGAATTGGAACCAAATGAAATTAGCAACAATTTATTCCTTTTTAACACAACTCTTTCCATTTGAAGTTAGCCTACTCGTAAACATTATTATTCACCCATCTTCAATTCATAATGATTTATAAACATCTCCATATTGCAAAAAAATCAAAACAATATAGCATGAACAATCTTTATAGAAAATAAAAAATAATTCCTAAGTTGTTCCATAAGATCTCCAAGTATTCAGTGTAAACAATGCGTCAAATAGAAAAATACGTGCTACTTATGAACATTTCATGGTTAATGAAGCATTATTATAGAAAAATGTATTATTGTAGGTCGATTAAGATGGATAATATCTAATATTACAAAAATAAGTCTAGGTTGCATATAACTAAATAAAATATTTATATAAAAATTAAGTTTATAGAACACCTATTTAGAACCAAACTTTCAACATGCTTTTTTCAAATGCAATATAGAAATTTATTACTTGACTATTCTTTTACATCATAGATGATATTTTCCCAACTTGGTTTTCTTAAATGCTTATAGTTCAAAATGGAAAATACATCAACTTTATCTCAAATTATGCTCAATTAAAGATTCTTTGATGTACACGTGTTAGTAAACCAATTATGCCATATAAAGGAAATGAAATTCATGATCGTACTAAACAAACACAAAACATATTAGAGAATTTATTATGTATTAAATTATCTTCGATGCTAACCTAAGAAACAAATTTACCATAAATATGGTCGTATTGATTTTTAAAAAATTTAATTGGATTCTATTATAACATCAAACGACCGAATTATAAAATAAAGATATTACCAAATTATCAAATTAACAAAATTACGCATACTTTACATTGAGTTTTATTTTTATTTTTTTAAATAAAGCATTTAGCTTTAAAACTATAAATATTAAAGGAACTAAACGTACCATTATTTTTGAAACTGAAAGCATAAATGGGGATTAGTAGTTGACCTATAACCATTTGACTTCTATCTTTTGTATGTAGAGTAACATTTAGGTTTATAGACCATGCAATAATCTCTTAACTAAAAATTATATATATAGCATCGATTGTATTATTTTTTACTATATTAGGCCTTTTCAAAAAACTTGACTTGTTAATTATGCATATTCTAACTTTGATGATTCCAACTACCTGAACATGATCCTAGTTTGTTTGAAAATGTACAAATAATATGAATGAGAGCTACACAAATGTTAATAAAAGTATACTTTAGAGATATAAAATTAAGTAAATTAAAAATTAGTCTTAATCCATCATAAAAGTAAAATGTTATATTCACAAAAAGTGCACACTAATTGATTAAGATTAATGAAGATTAGTATGTAACTGTTCTCCAACGATAAATTTCAATAAAAGAGAATTGATTATAATAATTATCAAATTAGTTTGAATTTGAAGTAAATGAATATTATCAATTTATTCCTTTTAAATACAATTGTTTCCATTTGAAGTTAGTTTACTTGTAAACATTATTAATAACATATTTTCAATTCGTAATGATTTATAAACATCTTCAATCTGCAAAATAAAATCAAAACAATATAGCATCGAATAATCTTTGTAGAAAATAAAAGATAATTGCTAATATGTTCCATAAGATCTCCAAGATTCAGTGTTAACCATGCATTAAATAGGAAAATGTGTGCTATTTATGTACATTTTTTGGTCAATAAAGCATCACTATAGGAAAATTATTAAACCGTAGTACAATTAAAATAGATGATATCTCATATTACAAAAATGAGTCTCGGCTGAGTATAAAAAATAAAATATTCAATTAAAAATTAAGTTCATATACACTACTAGAAAATGGTTAAATAGCGACAGGGATGGGCGACGGCTTCCGACGGCCATTTTCCGACGGGCCGTCGGCGGTCGTCGGAAGTCGTCGGAAAATCGCGTAATACTGGCTCCAGCCGAGCCTCTTCTTCCTCATTTCATAATACCCAAAACCTAACTAGAAATTCCCAAATTCACTCCCCAAGCCTCCAATCACTAATTTCGTATTTTTGCATCCTCCCCGGCTACGAATTCAACCTCTCTTGCTTTCTAGCTCAGGTATAATCTTTTATTTTCGCGAAAAATTCAATTTTTACCCTATTTCTAGATTTGCATAAGTTGATAAATTAGGGCTAATTGGTGATTGAAATTGTTTCCAATAGTGTTATAATAGTTTCTAGCATTCCATGGTATACCTATTTCACCTTTTATCGTGAAATTGTGAAAAACATGTATAATTTGTAGTTGTTCGTGTATATGTAAATCGTTGTGTATGCCTTGATTCTACGATTGTATATGTGTGTAGTGCTGCTATCATTGTATTGTGTTAGTTGGAAAAAGATAAAATGAATGCACGAGCTAGGAGTATTATATTATGCACGTATTGACTTATGCAACAAAAAAATGCATGAGTCTAAATTATAATTGTGTGTATTGAAAAATAAAAAAAATGTTAAACCGGCCTTAAATTGATGTAATACGTCGAATAAATGTGTTAAATTAAAATATATTTTTGTAAATGTGAACAGTTAGTAAAACTATATTTTTTCGTAAAATGCGCACATGTGTGTGTATATATATTCAGATTTCATGCATCTCTATTTTTACATCATTATGGCATCGTACTGAGTATTATAACTCCCTATTTATACAGATCATAATAGTAGATATGCGGGAAGGTATTAGCAAAGAATCCTCAGATAGAACAACAAAGACTTCATAGAAGAGTGTTTCTAGAAAACATCAATCCAGAAAATCATGCGTTAATGGTAACTTACCTTTACCTTTGTTTCGAATCACTTGGCAATTAAGAATATAAAAAATAACACTTGAGGCTAATACTAAACTCAACGTTGCTACAATACCCTTGGCGTAATTTCTTGTTTCCAAGAAGACATTGATCAAGTGATTTTTGCAATCCTAAAGTAAATTTTGTTGATTATGGGAAACATCATCCCAAGTTGATCACCGTGACAAGTTTCGTGAACGACAAAAAGGTTGACTAGTAATTGTGAATAGGGGTTTGTTAGCTATTAACATACAAACATTCTCCATTCATTGCCAATATATGTTCTAGTTAATATCATTTCAATTGCCATTACAAGGGTGATTAATATTTTTATATTTCTTATTCAGTACTCATTCTAGCTCTCATCAACAATTTCATTATTTACAGATCTTTATCTCTTGTTTTGTGAAGACGTCACGTTTTGAGGAGTATTTATGCGTTCAGGTATGCAACTTGTTATTCACAAGCTATGCACGGCTGTTTTAATTGCTCTCCCATTTGTTTTCCTTTGTGCTGCACTGTATAACTCAAACTTCTTACACAACGTGAACAAATCTTTATCACTAAAATGCAATGTTGCCGGGCGTCTTGGGTTTTGGGTTGTGTGTAATTTGGAATGTGCAATAGTCACACACTGAAAGTGTAACGACCCAGAATTTTGAACGAATTTAATTGAGGATATTTAATTAATTTTAAATATTTGAACGATGATTTAATTTGAATCCCCGATCTAAGTTTGAAATTGGTGATTAAGTTATAGAATTTAATCTAGTGAATGCTGAATAAAAATTTGTATCTTCGATTTTAAGTCGAAGAAAAATATTTCGAAAGTTTTTAAAATTCGTATTGATAACACTGAAGATAATAGAAGCTTCAGAATTGAAGTTTACAGTTATTTGTTCAGTTTAGAAAATTTTATCGTTTTAAAAATAGCCGTCCGAGGCGCAGTCTCGGAATTCGACGAAACCAGTTCCATTGGGTCCGTAATATTGAATTATTGTCGGATTTCAATTTTCGTTTTTTTTTGAGTTGTTACGAAATCGTACGACGCATAAACGCGTCGAAATTTTAAAAGAAAATTCAGTTTAATTTTAAAATTTAAAATTTATAAATATCCCACGTTTCTCCCCGTTGTTCACGCCGAGCATCACGAGATTTTCGTGCAGCCCATACCCTTTCGTTTCAAATGACCCTCTCCTCCCATTCTTTTCAACAGACCACGAAATCAAACGAAATAAAAATGGCAGCTCAGATGATTTTTCGTTCGTTCGAAAATCAAAAATTCACGACATTAAAATTCATAGCCGCTCTCGTTCAATTTCTCAAAGCCGAGTTCGATGGACGAGGCAGCGAACGAGGGTAGGGCAAGAGCCATCGGCGACTCGCGTAGGGGCGGCTACTGGCAGGCGATGATCGAAGCTAGGGCTTCGCGGTGAGGGTAGTCGCGATCTGGAGTCTCGATTGGTTATGGGTTGTCAGGCGAGGTCGAGTGTAGTGAGGCTGCAATGTGGAGTGTCGCGAGGGGATGGCAGCATTCGACGCTTAGAGTTGGTGCTCGATTTTCTCTCGCGCGCTAAGTAATGGAGGCGTGGCCAACTAGGTTCATCGATGGCGTGCTCGATTTGACGGCGACGAGTTGTGAGGGGATGTATCGTGATTATTTTCGCGAGCGCGAGGAGGAGGGAGCGGCAGCGTCGCGATGGCGACAGGCGACGTGTAGTGGCTGGAGGGTCGCGATGGTGGCCTTGGTTCTCAGATAGCAATAAGGTATTCGAATTTTTTTTTTCTTTCTTCCAATTAAAAGTGATTTAATAAATATATATGTATTTGAAATTTTACAGTAAAGATTCAAAATAATTCAGTTTTAATCGGATAAATGTATATATATATATAGAAACTGGAAATTTATATATACAGATTAAGTTTGAAAAAAATATATATATCATTATTTGATCTTACAGGAAATTTTATAAGATAAAATTTTTGATTTTGGAAAAGATGATGAAGGCAGCTCTGTTCTTGGAAATTAAATAAATATAGATTTAAAAGAGTAGTTTTTAAAATGAAATAGAATAATACGGGTTAGAGTAGTTAATATATGTAACAAACTTATCTAATTTTTCTTGGTTACCGAAAGAATTTATTAAAGAAAAGCTTGGTTATTAGTTTAAAATTAAATAAATGAATTGTAAAATTTATTGTTAGAAAATGATTAAAGAAGAAAATTTTATTCTTAAACTAAAAACTTTAGTTGGATAAATTTGTTGAGGAGAAGTAGTTTGAAAAGAGATTATTGAATCAAAATTATCAAATGAAAATTTATTATTCGATTGATTCGAATTTTAACAAATCGTATAAATTATTTATACAAGGTATAAAGCAAGAAAAATCGAGTCAAGTGGAAAATGGGATTGCAATTAAAAAGCTAAGGTGAGATCTTCTCACTCAGATTTAATTTTGAATTGCAGTTATTGATTGCTATTTGATGTGCTATTAGATATGATAGGATATATCTATATATAGCAATATATACATATTGGCATATGTATATATTGGATTGATGATTTCCCGCCTCGTATAGCGGATGAGACCCTATTGCGCCGTTAGTAAGCGGATTTATAAAAACCTATATACCGCGATAATTCCGTACTGGAGCGGAATTGGTATTGTGCTAACGTCTTTGGATGCAGGGAAACAGGTTGGAGGGATCCAACTGGACCCCTCAATATTGTTGTGAATTTATTTTATTGTGATATGATAATTCTGTGAATGATTATATTGATACGATCGATGATATTGATGATTGGGAATTGTTTGAAAATATAAATTGGCCGAATGGATGTTTGATATCATTGGATTCCAAAATATACGAAATTGGATTTTTGAAATCAAAAATAGGAATTTCTAAATGAATCAATTTTAGAAATTTAATAATTTTGAAGAAAGGAATTTTTAAAGTATAAAAAGTTAATTTTTATAATCTTATGGAATAAATTCCAGAATAAAGTGAAATTGCTAAATAAAAGAATTTCATAAAACAGTGATTATAAATTGAAGAATTTAATTTAAATTTGGATTTTTAAATAGATTGAAAGAGACAAAGAAATTTATTCTCTTCAAAAGGAATTTATTTAAAATGAAATAAGTTGGAAGTCCAATTAGAAATTAAATGTATGAATTGAAATAACTTGGGAAATCAATGTAAAAATGATTTCAAATTGAAGAATTCTTTTAAAAATAGAATATTGAATAAATTGGAAAGAATAAGGAAAATTATTTAGAAATGATAAAATTTTGGAAATCAATCTGTAATTGATGTAGTATTTGGAAATGACGTTAAAATGGGTTTATAAAAGGGTAAATTTTACAGTTGTAAAGTTTTAAAAGAATGATCTTTGTAAATAAATGAAAGTATAAGTATTTAACTTATAATATGGATTGTGGTATATAAATTGAATTGTGAATTGAATTGGTAAATAAAGAAGATTTATAAACTGAAGTTTTTATAAATAGAAATAGAATTTATAACCGTGTTTATAAATTCGAAATCGATTGAATTTGATAAATTAAATATAGAAGATTATCAAAGAAGATATATTCGCGATTTTGGATAGCGAATTTTTATTGAAATAAAAATGTGTGGAAAAGATTGAAATTGGGTTAAGTAAATTATATTCACGATTTTGGACAGTGAATATATTGTTAAGTAAAACAGATATGGTTTTGGGAAAGTGATATTTGAAATGAAGTTAATTGTTTTAAACGATGTTTTAAATTATATTGAATATCGAAATCATAGATTTCAACATTTATTGTTGAAATAGACGTTTTCGAGAAATCTAAGGAAATGGTGGACTATAACACTGTTGTTATAGTAAATGATTTCCGAAAGGAAATGTTTTTATATAGTATTGGGATTTACATATCTATCTTAATTTCGAATCCCTATACTAGTGATTTTGAGTCGTCGTAACAATGTTTTACGTAACATTCGTTTTGACTCAAATAAATGTGTTAAAAGAATATTTTCCTTAAAGGATGAATATATACTTAATTTGATTTAAGTATATCGAATATTTTCAAGTGTTGAAAATGAATAGATTTGTGAAACACTTATTTTTAAATAAGTATGGAAATGTTTTCCAAAATGAAATGAAATGTTTTGAGGATTTATCTTCTTAAAGATAAATTGAAATTGAATATTGAAAACGATTTGAAAATCGAATATCAGTAGATATTCGAAAGTATAAATTCAATACGGAATTTATAAAAGAAAGCGAAGTTGTTTAAAAATAAATATTGATTATTTTTGAAGTGTGGAAATTTGATTTGAAATTGTTTTCAAATGGTTAAGTGTGGAAATTTTATATCTAGTAAAGATATTTTGGAAGATAAAATAATTTGGAATCTGATGATGTTGCGCATCTTTATTGATAGTTAAATAACCGACTATCAATAATTACCTTGAATGATAATTGTTGTGAATTGGATGAATTTGAATGCCACACTTATTTTTGAATTAACGCTCACTATTCGGGTTAGCCGGGAAAGGACCATGGGGTCGTATAACCCATTCTGAATACGTGATACGTCGTTATGAATCGCATTTGAAGACCGGTGTTGAAGACCGGATATTTTTGAAAACGGAAGGATTACCGTCGAGTTACTCTACATCGGCTGATCTCCGGTTTAGAGGTTTTTATCACCCTTAGTGACGGGAAATCCTGACGTGATTGAAAATTATCCGGAAATGCAAGGGCTTCGTGAGAAGTGCCTTCGGTTCTGTTCGATCCCGGAACAGACTTGTATGGATTGTGTGTCTGACATTACACTTTGAGATATAAAGCTGATTTCTTTCAAATACATTTCTGTTGGTGGCGGAGAATTTATTCTCTTAGCTTAACACCCTTCTCTGAGACGTACGAGCTCAGAGGTTATGTAGTTGAAATTTATCAGCGATATATCCCAATTTGGTAACGTGGCATACTGAGTGTTGCTGTGAAATGATCAGTGTTTGATCATTTGTGATATGATCATTTGTTTGATCTTATATCTTTGTGATCATAGGTTGATCATTTTGTTTGACCCGAAGCAGGGCTTTTTGTAGAAAGCGTAGCTTTGTGGACGAGACTTCGTCGAGCCTCACACCCCGGAAATGGTCGAAACAGGACGAATGCAGCAAGGTTCTAGGGAGTAGCGCCCCTTAGTGTATGTCATTCCTTCTGGATAAAGGTGGTATCATGGTATGGAGCCCAGATACTTAACCTCTGTGGTTACTGCATTATTTTTTCTATGTGGTTTGTTGCGAATCGGGGATCCTCGGGAAGATCGGTGACGATCGGGGGATGGCATACGCGTGTCAGTAGTTACCTATTTTTGCAGAGGTAACCCGGCCTTGTGTTGGCAGAGATCCGGTTAGGTTCTCGGGTCGTCTATTCCAGGGACGTACCCATCGTGGAAAAGGAAGTTCCTTAGCCTGACCATTCGTTGGAAATCCAAAGAAACAATACGCGACTTGTACGGTATTAGTTGTAGAACCTGCCATTTAATATGGTAGCTATAGCAAGCATACTATAATGGTACCTATGCTGGCTAAGATTTATATTATACTTTCGAAATGTTTTCTACACTATGCACTAATAATAATATCAAAAAGAATTTGATTTTCGCGTAGTAAGCATCTTTGACTATCATAAGAAGAAATCTCCTCCAAGTCTGCGTTTGCATTGTGTGTGTGGCGGGAGGTCTTATGGTAGTTTCATTTTCCAAAAGCATTTCGAATTGACTTTAAAATTATCCTGTTGTTTATTTTAAAGATAAACTGTTTTACGATCTCACACCAGTCACCATGACTGACTCGGAGTTTATTGTTCCCTTCTAAACTCTGGGTGCCCACCAATTTCCACACGGGCAGCCTAGAGTTATATTATCAGGATATTCTGGATATTCTGGAGCTTTGGAGATAAGCTGGATGGCGAGACGTAGTATTTGTATCTGATAGTATTTATTCCGCTGTATTCTGTATGAGGACAAGTTATATAACTGTCCATTGTTGTATTGAGTTGTATATTGACTCTGATGATTTATGTATGTATAAAATGATATAGTTCTTTGTTTTAGAGATTATTCATTTATCTATTATATATTGTTCCGCTGCGATGCGTAAGATTTTGATATTGTTTCTGTTCTGATGTTGTTCAGTTGTTCTTTCTTTCTCTTCTTCTTCTCTTTTTCTTCTATTTCTTCTTTCTTAAACCCTCACTATTGGAGTTTCCGGCACTCGATTACTCGACAGTCGATAAAGTGAGTATCGATGTTGAATTTTCGAAAGTCGAAAATTTCAGGATGTGACAGAAAGATCATAAGATAAATTAACTAGCTCCATACCAGGCGCCATGTCATGTCATTATGTCTAACCTATTTAGCGACAACATGAAATGGATAGCACTCTTAGTCCTCCCCTAGCGGCAACATAAAGGAATTGCCGTTATGTTTAACCTTAGTGTCAAAAATTGGAATTGACATAATTTGAAAATTACAATTGGAATGGACAGCACTCTTAGTCCCCCTTGGGTTGCTCAAGTCACCTTGGCGTCAAAAATTGGAATTGACATGTTTAACCTTGGCGGCAACATGAAATGGATAACACTCTTAGTATTGGTGAATTGTGTATAGTTTGGTTTTTGATATTTGGTTGGAATATTATATATTGGATTCTGCAGTATTGGTGGAATAGTGTTTGTATGGGAAATGTGGATGGAAGGCTATATTGCAGCAGAAATATAAAAAAAATGCAGCAGATTTCCGACGGCTTCCGACGGCTTTCAGGTTATATTTTTCCAACGGTTTTCGACGGCTTCCGACAAGTGTCGGAATCCGTCGGAAGCCGTCGGAAATACGAATGACGAGATGTGTCGAAAGCCGTCGGAAACACTGCACCCCAACGCCTTATTTTCCTACGGCATTTTCCGACGGCCTCCGACGGCCACCGACGGTTTTCTACCATCGGAAAATGCCTTTTTCCTTGTAGTGATAACACCTTTTTAAAACTAAATTTTCAACATAAAGTTACATACGCTAGACTGAAAAAAAGTAATATTTATATATTTATATTTCTTTTTTCAAATACGACATAAAAATTTATTAATTGATAATTTTTACTTAATAGATGATATCTAGTCCAATTTGATTTTCTTGAATACATATATTTAAAAACGGAGAAACATCAAATTTGTTTCAGATTATACATAATCTAAGATTGTTTGGTATACATGTGTTAGTAAACTAACTATGCTATTAAAAAAATACAAAGGAAATAAAATTCATGATCGTACTAATGAAGCACAAATCAGATGAACGTCGATGTAAATATAAAACTTGAGAACTAAAAAATAGTTCACCAATACATATCAAGGATTTTATAAAGAAGATCTATGGAATCTAATCAATCCAATTACTTCCTGTAGAATATGAAGGAAATAGGTTGATAATGATACAAATTGAAATTAAAATAATAAGAAAGTATAAGATTTTTCCCAACTTGATTTTTGTATATACTTATATTTCAAAATAAAAAAGATTAATTTTACCTCTTGTGTATTATAAAAGGTTTAAAATTATTTTATATCTATATGTTAGTAAGCCAATTATTCCTTACAAAATGAAAGACTGAAATGAAAACCATAATCGTACTAAACGAATACAAATAAGGCAAGCGTTGATGTAAGTAGAAAACTTAAGAATAGAAAATAGTCAAGCTTCATGTATTATAGATTTTACAAAATAACCAAATATTATATGATATCTATGTATTATTAAGTCCAATAACCTTCTAAAAATATAAAGAAAACCAACTTCATATCCATACAAATTATAACAAAAATAAGAAGAACATAATTTTCGGGACAAAAAATTTAAAGTAAAACCTGCGATAATATATTAGAGCTAAAACAAAAAAGTCAACATTAAATTAAATGACAATAAAGATTAAAAAAATAAAATTCCAACCTTTAAATTCAGCTTGATAGATTAGTAAGTAAGGTTTTTTGGAGGCTTTTAGACAATTTTTCCATGAAAACTACAGCGGTGAAAGTAATAGAAAAAACATAATCTCTGCAAAACATGATTAAATGATAATTTTTTTAAATGAATAGAAATTAAATAACTAATGATGAATTCAACCAAATTATAATTAGACTAAAAAAAATAAAGAGATTGACTAAAAGCTATTTGGATAGAACCTTTAAGTTGATTTAGATTGGAAATAGATATTTTAGTTTTTTTTGAATTGTGGTATATGTATGAAACTGATATATGGAAAGAGATAACATGATGGAAAAAAATTAAATGGGAGGAATGTAAAAAATGATAGGAAACAAACGAGGAAAGAAAAATGTAATGATAACATGGAGAAGAGGAAGAGATCTCAGTTAGATTACAAAGAAATAATGATTATGGGTTTATCTACGTAAGAGTATTTTATCAAATGAAGAATGATGACATTAATTGCTATGTTAATGATGGTAGTTTTAAAGAATATTGAAAGTAACAGAAAAAGATACAATCTCTGCAAAACATGATTAAAATGATAATTATTTTTACATGAATAGAAATTAAAGAACTAATGATGAATTCAACCAAATTATAATTAGATTAAAAAAATAAAGAGATTGACTAAAAGCTATTTTGATAGAAACTTTAAGTTGATTTAGATTTGAAATAGATATTTTAGTTTTTTTTGAAGTGTAGTATACGTATGAAACTGATATATGAAAAGAGATAACATGATGGAAAAAAAATTAAATGGGAGGAATGTAAAAAATGATAGGAAACAAATGAGGAAAGAATAATGTAATGATAACATGGAGAAAAGGAAGAGATCTCGGTTAGATTACAAAGAAATAATGATTATGGGTTTATCTACGTAAGAGTATTTTATCAAAATGAAGAATGATGACATTAATTGCTATGTTAATGATGGTAGTTTTGTAGAATATTGAAAGTAACATAAAAAGACATAATCTCTGCAAAACATGATTAAAATGATAATTTTTTTAAATGAATAGAAATTAAAGAACTAATGATGAATTCAACCAAATTATAATTAGATTAAAAAAATAAAGAGATTGACTAAAAGCTATTTTGATAGAAACTTTAAGTTGATTTAGATTGGAAATAGATATTTTAATTTTTTTTGAAGTGTAGTATACGTATGAAACTGATATATGGAAAGAGATAACATAATGGAAAAAAAATAAATGGGAAGAATGTAAAAAATGATAGAAAACAAACGAGGAAAGAAAAAATGTAATGATAACATGGAGAAGAGGAAGAGATCTCAGTTAGATTACAAAGAAATAATGATTATGATTTAGGTACGTAAGAGTATTTTATCAAAATGAATAATGATAAAATTAATTGCTATGTTAATGATGGTAGTTTTGTAGAATATTGAAAATTTTTAGGGGGTTTAAAAGAAAATTTGTACCAAAAATTAAGGAAACACTATTCAATCTGAGAGTGGATGAGAGATAAGAATACTAAGAGTTCTATATTATCTTTCTTATATAATAGAATAGATTTTGTTTGGATCACCTAGTTAGTACGATGGGTATGTAAAATTGTTTTACCATTGCATCAATAAGACTATTAACTGCCATTGGCTTTCCATTTTAATTTTGTATGTTAGAATTAAAAGTGAAATGAGATATTTGATTATACACTACTATAAAAATGTAGCATTCTAATAGGCTTTTGGAATTGTTACGGTGCTACTAATCTAATTAGCAATGCCAAAAGTTCCTATTGAAATTTAATCATCATTAAAATGTTAGTGATGTTATGATGCCAATTTTGTAATGCCATAGTGATATCGGTAATTTTTGTGATACCATAGTGATGCAATTCAACTTAATAAAGTAGAACCTATGCTTATTGATGTTCAAGTTTCCAATAAAATCATGTGGGCTTATGAGTTTGAAATTTGGGAAAATTTATTATATTCCTGCCTATATATTAGCCGTGTAATAGTATATGTAAGAAACCATCATAGGAAAAGATATTCATTATTTGTCTCCCTATGTTTAATTGTTCATATTCTATAGAAAAAAAACTTTGAAGTAATTCATTCAAATTTGGCACTTCACATAGTTGAAGCATTTGACATGCGCAAATTAAAAATCTTTGATGAAGGAAATTGAAGCTCTAGGAAGACGGTAATTTATTATCAAGCTAAATATTGATTTCTATCAAAACCTATATCGATTTTTCTCACTTATAGAATTCAAAATTAATAAAAACCACATATTTGAGTTTAAATCAATGATTCATTAATACTTGATAGCACTTCATTCTTCAAATTACTCGGTTCCAATACATTAACAAACATAATGTCACAAATAACGTGTCTTCATTGGCAAGGGAACATATGGTTGTATACATGATATAGAGAGCTGCCAATTTGAGTTTTAATTGCATTAAAAAAAATTTGTAGCTCTCGTATTTTGTTTTAAGGTTGGAATAACTTGGTTGTTGTCGTGTAAAATCTTATCAAATAGCTAAATTTTTCGATGAAATGATATCATAATTTTTTTTTATTATTAAGCTAAAAGTTGTATATATTCTAACTCAGTAGATTGCATAGAGATGGGAAAATTTAGAAACATATGCCCTTCTAATTAACAATGTGTAGGTATTGCGTTAACAATGCTATAGTGAGTTATATTGCTATAGCCTTAATTCAAATGTGGTTACTATGATTTATGATACATTCATCATTGCCTCCATAGGGATAAAGATTTTGCTTAACGTTAAAAATTATAAGGTAGTACATATTACTTATTGAACTTAAAATGACTTAATTTTTTGTTTCTAATATGATGTATTTGTTTTAAACTGACAAACCTACACTATTTTTACTTTTCTAAATCTTTTTTACAGATTGTCTAATAGTTTAAGGTTACAACTATCAAATGTTCTTCTCTTTCTCCAATTTTACATTTTCAAAATAATTGTGCCAATTTCCTAACATTTTGCTGCACAAGCATCCGTGAGATTACGGATATTATTCTGGACTATACATTTAATTTTTCATAGAATTGAGGGCTTTCTATAAATTTCAATGATTCTATAAAGTTTTATTGTAAGTATCCACTCTTTGCTTAGTTGGATTTAATGCAGATCAATATTTTTATGAATAACCATAGGTAAAGTACATGTTTGCTCTAACATGTGTGTATATGTATGTATGAAAAGATGGACTGATCTATGATACTAGTTCGAAAACTGGAAACGTCAAATTAGATTAAATTTGAAATTGGCAACTCGTCTCGATCCAAATCAGACCTGTTTGCAATAAGGCATACTTTAGAGGGGCAAGTATCTTTGAACTAGGAAATATCTTGATGAGTTAGAAATAATGAATGGTCGGACGATAAGCCAGAAATTCAGAACTATAACTTGAAAAGTCAAAATTAAACCAAGAAAATGGTAGGGAAAGAAGTTGGCAAATGATAGGTGAAGTGAAAGATCGACACCAAGTTGACTCACACAATTCGGTACCAATCCCTGAATGCAAACTAGCCAAGCAATTTAAAGATGATCGAAGACAAACCATAGACGATGCAAAACAAAAAGTAAAGGAAGATTGGTCACGTGCTGTTCATCAAAGGAAATAGGAGATCGAAGTCGAAAGTTCAAAATTTCTACAGGTGATAACTCGGCGTCGAATTGTGAAGCCTAACTCGATACTAAGTTAACCCATGACTTGTGAGCATGGCCATGATCATCTTCCTGTACCTTCTCTTGAACATGGAGAACGTGGGTAGCAAATGTCAGATCCTATTTCACTGAACTACGTCTATAAATAGAGGGAGAGGGGCAATATTTTAAGATCTTTTCCCTATTTTTTGAACTTTCTAATTTTGCTCCGTCGCTCTACTAGATTCCTACCGAGTTGTGAGCATTGAGTTGTAACAACACAATTGTAGAATCTATATAAATCATTAACAAAGTTCAAGCGGACGTAGGCTAGAGTTTAGCTGAAACACTATAAATTGTTGTGAGCTTCTTTATCCCGTTTTCCAACTAGTTTCTTCTTCATTTTAATCTCTACTTCAATCTAATCAGGAGTTTGTCTAACTTTTAGAACAAACAAATACAACATCCTAATCACCCTTTTATTAAAAATTCATATTAATAGATTTAATAATAACGGTCTCAAACTTGATGGTCATTACAAGAATCGACTTTTGAGCAAGGCCTATGTAACATTAAATAAGTGAGCTTGTGTATATGTATGTGTTTATATATATATACACAAGTTCAAACTTCCAACAATTTTTTTACTGAAATTGTTAAGAATACACCCCATCATACAATATCACTAGAAAATTATGTTCCTTTTTATTACTGGGACCACTACTATAATGTCATACCTAGCACCATGGGTAGAAAATGATGCTCGTAACCCATAACAAATTCAAAATTTAATTTATTTGGATTTCTCCGTAGAATATTCCATTAGTTATTAAAGTATGGATTTAACTTATTTAACCAAAAGCTATATGTCGTTTATAATAGGAAGAAATAGATATTCTAGTTCTATTATCATTTGATACCAATTAAAGAAGTCAATTTTTTGTTTCACAACAAACATGTTGACTACATATAGGATCGTGGTATTATTATAACTATCACCCATTAATTTGAGATAAATCAAATTCTATGAACGCTTTCAAAAACTTCAGTGCACCATTTTGAATTCATATCGCTTATTATTGTGTTTCTTTTCAAAATGAAGTTAACATATGCTATAATAAAAGGAGAAGATGTTAAGGTTGTTAATGTCCAAATTATTTATATCTGTTATTTTTATTCTTTATAAGAACAACTATGATACATACTGATATATTTTTATTTTCAAAGTTTTTCTAACATGGTTCATCAATACCAATAGGTGTTGATCTCGAGGATCAAACTCGTCTTTTATATTGTAGTTCGAACTATCAACAAACTGAGTCAAACCCTTTGGTTTTTTCAAAGTTTATTTTTTTCATGTTTTATTTAAGATACAAGACAATAAAACCCTCCAAAAAAAGTCACAAATCTTACAATATTCAATTAACAACCATATTGGCATCATATTTCATTGCACTATGATTATCTTATAGTCAAGAAGTTGATATTATCATTAATAATAATATTTATGGATGTGTCACATTAAATATTATTGAACTAACAACAATATTTTCAGTATTTACATATACAGGTTAATTAATGGAATTTGAGAATGGAGTTATCATTTTATTAATTAATAGAACAAGACATATTCATGTCTAATAGTAAGCTAACATTTATAATAATATTTTCTTTCATAGTTACATTGAAATGATCTTATTCGATTCTTATGAGCATGTACTGATAATAGTGTTCACTAAACTAAAACTGAGGTAAACTATGACTGAAAACATGAGCAGTGCAAAAGCCCCTCAAGGATCTTTATTAAATCAATCCAAACATTGGTAACCTAATTCGACACACATTGCCGTAATGTATAACTGTAATAGCTAATGTAGTATGCAATATAATTCACACAAACTTTATTAAAAAAAATATGAAGCCGTGTTATGCACATGGGGTTTACATAATTATTTAAATGGGCATTTTTTGAAGAAAAAAAATAGTTACATAAATGTGGAATGTAAACATTTGGACGGTAAATTTTTGGGATTGGTTTTTTCTAAAAAACTACTAACAAATCTTAGATGATAATATGCTCAAATAAATCCAAAGGCTATAAAGTATAGCTAATATTTTTGGATGCAATTGTGTTATACAACAAACACTAACATCAACTACAAGTCATTCATAACTTAAAACCATAACAGTAGGAATATTACCAATTTTCTAAATTGAATTTATAGCAGTTGATATCTTTTTATTTATCACATGGAAAAACTATTTGGTATGACTCTAATTTAAAATGAAATTGAATAAGAAAGTTAAAATGATAACTAAACTGTACTTAATTGTATTTTATTCTAACTAAAATTTAAATTGGTTAATATGTTAACCGTACTTGAAAGTATGAAAGAAATAACATTATTAACTTTAGTTTGTAGATAATTATTGAAACGTATAAAAAAATTCATTACTAAACAACGTAAAATTGGGTGCGATGTGAGAAGGAACATACATTTATTGTTATATGCAACATGAATAAATTATGATAAATAGATTTATTATTTTAATTTTAGTTTAGAATAAATGGAAAATTAAATACGATTAACTCCAATTAATTATTATTTATATCTTTCTAGTTTGATTCTAATATGAATAAGAAAGCTAATTATATATCAAATCAGTATCGATACTCTTCCTAATTAAATGAATTAATTACCATTAATGGGTATATTTATTCTATAAAAATTATTTGACTTAATTTCAAAATGGAAAAATATGATATTACTCATTTATGATATCATCAACAACCAAACCAAGAAATAAACATGTTATTTAATTTAAATTAACTAAATTACACCTTTTGTCTATTAAGTTTATACAAAAATATTTTTATAACCTAAAAATTTTGGTTTAAACTATAAGCATAAAATGAGTTAAACTTTACATTATTTTTGTAAATGGAACCATAGAAGTGAACATTTTGCCACTTTGCCTTTAATCATGACACCAAGTTCATCATTTAAATTTTTAGATCATGCATAAATTATGTGTATTACTAAAGATGGTCTATTTGTTCTTATTAGTACCACTATAATTTAAATATATCCATTTAAAAATTTACTCTTTTTAATACCGTTATTACATTCCATCATTTAATAATTAATTAAAAGATAGCGAAATATAATTTTACCAACTGAAATTCTTAGGCAATTTTCCCACCAACCATTAGAAATTTGCTGGTGAAATTCAATAATTCCCGATATAATATTGTCATCGCTCACCAATTTCTGGCAAAGTTTCTAAAAATGATTTACAAACAATCATTTTGTCTAAATATTCATTAATAAGAACCTTTTTGAAAATTAAATTTTGTGAAGTCTATAAAAACTTAAAATGCATCATTAGAAATTTTTGAATTTTAGAAAGCTTAGATAAATATACTAATTTTTTACAAAACTACTTGTACCGATGCACAAATTCTTTGAAGCATCTTCTCATGATTCCATCTTATTGGCCATTGAGTGAATCGCTAATGAATTCGATATTACTTCTAAAATTAGGGAGGAAGACGAATTTAGTTTATTTAACTGTTTATTTAAGGAATATTGGTATATTTTTTAAATAATAAATATATGTATTATGAAGTAGAATAAATATTTTTGTTGGTACTTTTTGGATATGGTATTAACAAAAGAAAATCAAAGTCCGTTTCAGTAGCACTTGAATTTGTGAACTAGCATGTTCTAGTACTCATCATGCAGTTTTATTATATTAGGTTTTCAAAGAAACTTGACTCCTTAACCATGCGTCTTCCTGCTTTAATGATCAAAACTACTTGAGCATGATCTTACTTTGTAAGAAAATATGCAAATATTTTTAACAAAAACTATACAATATGATTTAACGAAATCATTCCTTGAAAAAATTATAATTAAGTAAAACTAAAAACCAGTTTTGGTCAAAATAGAATGTTATATTGAAATAATGTGTAATCCAATTTACACATTACAAAGAATTAGTATATAGTTGATCCTCTCATTAAATTCAATCAAAACAAATTAACTACTATTAATTACTTTATTAGTTCGAATTGAAAAGAAATGAAATAAGCAAATAATTCATTTATCAGTTGAATGACAATATAGTTTGATATGAACTTCTAGTTTTAAATTAATTTACTTATAAAATTATAAATAGGTACATCTCTAATCCATAATTATCTATAAACATCTCTAAACTATGGAAATTCAAACTAATATAACATCAAACGCACTTTGTAGGAAATAAATTAACTTGTAGTTTTCTGAGGTTTTCATAAAATTGACTATAGTCATGCATTCAATGGAAATCATGTGTTGCTGATGAATATTTTATGGTCTACTAAATAATGCCATAGAAAATAATATTAAACCTTAGATTGTTTAAGATGAATAATATTAGAATAAAACAAATAAGTTTATGTCAAGTAAGAGACTATAAAACATTTAAATAAGTATAACTTTATAAAGAAAATATTTATAATTAATTTTAAAAAAAACTAAAATTGTTTCCTGTAGTCAAAATAAATGAGCTACTTGTACATTTATATTTTTCCTGAAACACTATAAAATTTATTATTTGGATATTCTTTTATCGCATACTCTTTTAGAACTTGTTTCTCTTATATACTTAAGTTTAAGAATGGAAAATCGATCAACTTTGCTATTGATAGAATACAAAGAAAATTTGAAGATTGCTTGGTATCTATGTAGTAATAAACAATTTATGCCCTACAAAATAAAATAGGAAATGAAATTAATAATGTACGAATAGAACAAAAATAAAATAAAATTAATATTAGATACAAAGTTGAGATTGAAAGAAATAGATCATTTAGCTTGCAATAGATTTTACCAAACAATCGAAGATTTTATGTTACCACTGTATTAGTAAATCCAACAACTCTTGCAAAAATAAGAAGGAAAATAAATTCCTAATCATACTAACTCTGATATTATAATGTTATTAACTTCAAAGAAGTAGTTAGTGCAAAATTATCCTTTGGCTTGTGTTATAATATAATAAAATAAATGATTCAATATATGCTAAAAACATATCTATATATTATGACATTGTTTTTTTGGTTTACATAGGGAAATTAAAGGTTTTTGTAATACTATTAAAGTAAGAAATTGGTTTTAGAATTCACAAATGTTTGTAAAGTAATGGTAGTTCCTATAGTAGATTCAAGAATAACTATGGTAAAATATCTATACTAAATAGAGTTATTTACTAAATCACATAAATTATAATATTCTCCTAGTTTATTTCTAAAAGGTGCATAAAAATATATATATTCATAATGTAAAACTTAAATCAGAATTGGAACGAACAAATCAACACATTTACATGACTCTAAATGTAAAATTTAAATCAGAATTAGAACTTAATGTTTGAAAGGAATTTAAGTGCTTTAGTGAGAAATGAAAACATAAGAAATGATTAAATGCTAATTGAGTTACATGTAAAAGATGTATATAGCAATAATTGTTTGATTAATGTTGGCATTCTTTTTGGAATAATGAGATTCTATAAGCGGCTAAAAGTAAAGTTAGTTCTTGAATTAAGGATAATGAAGTATTCAGGTTGAGTAAAACATGGAAATATATTAATATTTGATAGAAATTAAACATTTTATTGCACTAATTCAATCTAAAACCTACAATCAATTCGCTACAATAACAATATCAATCCTAAACAAAAAAATGAACACAAAGAAATGAGCTAAAAATCACTCTATTCTTATTAAATTTAGAAAGAAATCTCAATGCATTTATATTATTTAGAATGTAAAACTAAAATCAGAAATAAAACTTAGTAAATTGAAGGTGATTAGTAAAAAATAGTGTTAAATTAAAGAATTAATTTTTAGTTTTGTAATAAAAACCCTGCAGTGGAGAATTAGAGATAACTTACCACAAAAATGAAAAACCATCTTAAATTAATCTTTTAATTCTCTGACTTATCGACTCCATTAGTCCAATCTCAAATCAACAACAATTTTAGAAATGAAGAGGCCAGTCCTAAATACCAATTTCAAAATGGAAGGCTCAACATACTTAAATTATTTGAAGTGTAAAACTGTAACGACCCGCTATTTTTGACCATTCGCATCCACACATGTCGGACTTGAATAATTCAAAATACCGAATTGTTAATTTAAATTTGGTAAAACTGAGCATATACAGTAAATAAAGTAATCACAGATCACAGACACAGAGTAATAAGTGCAGCGGAAATAAAAGATAGTAGTTCATGAAGCTACTATATACATATCAGAGTTAAATAAGGTACAACAGATGTCTCGAATACAATAGTCAAATACAATAACAGAATACATCACTGGAATCAACTGAATATCTGAAAGCTGGATAGATAGCTGGATCTCCAAGCGAAGCTCCAACTCCAAAGGCGAGTCTCGAATACTGGTATACTCAGTCTGACCCGAGCGTAAAGCAAAACACGAAACACTCAAGTCAGGATTAACATTCTTATATTTATAAATCCAACTCAAGTGAAATAGCAACTGAAATACAAGTAACTCAAAGGATGTTTGGAATAACCATCCTTTAAGGATCCGTTAAACTATCTATTATGTAGTAGTGTACGATAAGTAGATAATGTCTATCAGTAATATAAAATATCAAAATAGTGTTAAGGCGTTACCATTATCCCCCTTAACACATTTTATAAGCGTTATAGTCTATACAACACTATAAACTCCACCGTAAACTAGTGGGCTATCAGGTAGTACTCCATAGGTATAACATAAAACAAATCGTAGTGGTCACGTATATAGGGATCCAAGTATGACAAGGCACATGAGGCAATACCCAAGGTAGTGAAACTACCGTTTGCCTGATCCGGACTGGTGAGAACGCATCGCCGCAGCGATCGCAACACCGCGAAACAACACTCCCAAATCAAGGGTGCACCAATCGACAACAAGTAATGAGTAGTTTTCGAAGAAGTGTGTTCGCTCGAGGTAGCTTGTAATAACCCGGATTTTTGGACATCAGGAAATTGGATAATTATCTGATTTTAACTATTGAAAACACTGATTTATAAATTGAACAAATAAATCTGATAATAAATATTTATATCTGAATTTTTTCAAAACAAATAAGATAAGTGTTTGATTTTATATATATATGAAAAGGATTTAATTTGGATTTGAATTTGAAATTCAAATATAAATATCTTAAAAATAAATTGGATTTGGAAATAATATATGTATGATTTTATTTGTATTTAGTTTTAAAAAAAAATATTCTTTGTAATCATATAAATATTAATATAAGGAAATATATTTAATAAGGATAAATTAATAAAACATATACATAAATATAAGCTAAATATAATGTGACATATAAATTATATAAAAGACATTTTTATCATAAAATTTACAAATGTAAGTGTTTTAAACATGGAAAGTAACAAGTGTAATAATTCTAGTATGAAATTTAACAAGTGTCACTTTTATTTTTACTTTTGAGATAATTAATAAAAATAAATTCAAGACTACATAAATACCACATCTCCTACCTTTCTCGTTTTTCTTTGAACAGCAAGTTAAGTTAAAAACCAGAAAACAAACTTGGATTCATTTAAAACCTGAAAGCTATAGACCATCTCAATATCAAAGCAACAAATCAAACTTTCTCAAATTATCACACAAGTATATATTTAACTCAGTAAATCAAGTGCAGTTTTCAACTTCAAACAACAAAGTTGCAAATCAATACAATCAAGTCTAGATAAAATATCATCTGCAACATCTAACAGATCAGGTTTCAGATCATCGTCAGAAAAAAAAAGCTATTCCAGGATATAAGGTGAGTAAACTTGGAAAATTTGATAAATCTTGAACTAGTATGCAATGACCTTATAAGTATGATCTGAATTATGCTATGCATGTTGTTTAAAAATGATTTTAAGTATATATATGAGTGTGTGTTAACAATTATACCTGACTGGAACATGAAAAGTAAGTCTCTGTTCAAACTAAAAACTGCGAGTAAACTGTTTTTACTTTAATCTGTTGAAAACTGATGCATATGAGTAAACTACTGTTTTTAAAACTTAATCTAATTTAAATATTGATGTACGTGATAATCCTTGAAGTTATGGATGTAAATCATGTTTGCATGTGTGTATATCTGAAGATCTAATGATGTAGGTCTGTATATATGAATATACTACTCTGTTTAAAAGCTTACAGGCTTTAACAATTTAAGAAATTGAAATCCTCATCTCTTAATCCTTTTCAGGATTTGATGTTGAGACAAAAATTGTTTGAATCAACATGATCTTAACCTTAAAATATTTCCAAGTGTAAATGGTTAAAAATCTCCTGGTAAGATTTGAAAACACAGTAAGAATTCAAAAGTATGAAAAATTCGAACACCTAGATTTATTGGTTCATTTCCATGATCTGATTTGTTATAGAAAACCATGATTTTTAGTAGTAATATCAATATTTTTAAATGAGTTTTTGGGTGGGAATTGCGAGTTGAACGGAAATTGGGTACTCATCAATTTCCGGCGATCGAGGGTTCTTGGGATGTCGACTTCGTTGCTGGAGCAAGCTTGTTGCTCGAGGAGCTCGGGAAAAATGGTCTTTGATTTTTCAGATTATCGTGGTGACGAGACGGTGGCGAAGTAGGGTTTAAAACCCCAACTGGGTCGATGTTGATTCGTGGCCAATGCGGCGACGTCATCGTGATGAACTCGATCGGAGGTGGGGGAAAAGTAGCGTGGGTCTTCGACGAGGGTCTGGACGCAGTGGCAATGTTTCAGGTGGTCGGAGGCGATGGTACGAGGTGGATTTGTCGATCAGTGTTTGGGTTCCAGTGGTTTCGAGCTGTTCGATTTTGATATCCTGGCGATCTTGTCGATCTGGGTTGCAGGAATCATCGGCGTGGTCGTCATCGGTGTGTGGGCGATCGCGAGGTTGGCCAGAGGTGGTCGGAACGGCGTGCACCATGCACGCGTGCACGTTCGTTTAGGAGTCGAACGATTGTTTGAAGAAGAAGAGAATTTACCGGGAAGGTCTCGTGATGTTTGCGTTTTGACTCGAAGACGTTGGATGTTCGCGTGGACACGGGGTAGACTCGAGGAAAAGTGAGGTGGGCTCGGGTAAACAAGAGTTGGCTCGGGTTATTTTAATAAGTTACCAGGTTTAGTTGAAGCTTGAATAAGATTTTAATCAAGTTAAAAGTAAAGTGAAGATTAGTTTTAAAAGTTGTAGAAATAAATTAAGATAATGATTTATCTTTGATGAATCAAGGTTAATAAATTAGTGTAAGTAATTAAGGTATAATTACTTAAATTGAAATTAATTAAGGATGATTAATCAATTAAGATTAATTAATGTAAGTAATTAAAGGTAACCAATTACTTAAAGATAATTACTTAATTAAAGGTAATTAATTAATGTTTAAAGTTGATTAATTAAGTGTTTAAAGAATAATTAATTAAATGATATTTAATTTATGAGATTAATTAATTAAGATAATTTATTTGAGGATAATTAATTAAATTAAAGGTTAATTAATTAATAAGGATTTTTAAAGGTTAATTAATGAGAATGGTTAAATGATAATTAATTTATGTAATTAATTCGAGGCTAATTACTTAATGTAATTAAAGAACAATTAATCAAAGGAGATTAATTAAGGTGGATAATTATAGATTTGATTAATCAATTGGCTTATAATTAAATAAATATTAAGTAAGTAAAATTTAAGAGTAATTAAAGTAATTAATTTAATTCAATGGTGGTTATTTAAATTAATTAAGAATAGTATGGATGATCAATCTTGCTTATGAATGGTTGAATAATATTGAATGCCTTGGATTATTTGACATACCTGATATGTGATTGTGATGTTCCGTGATATGAGATGTTTTGAACAAATTGTGATAATATAAGTTATCTATCTGTGTTAGAATTGCTATGTGAATATGTTATCCTGAATTTAAATTAAACATCTTGGCTTAAAAAGATGAGATTGAATTCGAAGAAACCGGGATCGGATATCAGCGATATCCGGAACCACTTCGATTAGTAATCTATAATTCTTTATAGATTTGGTATGTGAAATCAATAGGCCGGTTTAGGATAATATGGACCATTTAAACTAAGTTGGATACTTAGAGTATTGTTTTGTGAAAATAAGTGTTGATTATATAAGTTGTTACTTGTAGTAAAGTACGAGTTACCCCGGGTAAATAAGTTCTATGGATTGAAATTTCATGTTAGATGAGTTTACTCACGCTGGTTTCCAGCCTGACCCGGGTGTTACTTGAATGTAATGCTCGGGTCAGACCGAGTATTACAGATTTCAGGTAAGGACGTTCTGGAGCTCAAGAGGCGAGCTGGATGGCAGTAACGTATGGAGTATATTCCGCTGTGATATATTATAATTGTTAGAGACATGTAAATTCTAACTGTCTAGTATATAATTGAATGTTGTAACTCTGATGTATAAAAATGTAATTAACAAATACAGTTTTCTTTGTATAACTGATATTATTATTTGATATTGTATTTTGATCCGCTGCGAATGTGAGAATCTGTGTCTTGTTCTGTTCTTTTCTTCTATCTCTTTTCTTTTTCTTCTAACAATCTGGAATTTTCGGGTTCGAAATTTCCGGGTCGTTACACTTGGTATCAGAGCAAGGTTAAGCGAGAACCTTGGCTCTGTTGGGATTACTCGTTAAGGATAGGGTCAATGGTACCCTAGAACGAGTTGAGTGTATATATATATATATATGAGAGCGTAATTGTTATTTTCTTATATAAGGATTTTAAATGATTTTATATAAAATATATTTTGATATATAAAATGATATTTCTTTCTAATAAATATTAAGGTAATTGGTTGTTAAAATATTGGAATTAAATTAAGTGGTAATAGAAATACAACCAAATTAAATTGAGTAAAGATAAGTTTGAAATGAATCCAAACTGAAATTAAAATCTTGAATTTGTAGAAAAGATAATAACGAATTGGTTTCCAGATATGATAATCTTGGTTATTATCATAAATGGTTATTGTGTTTAATAATGAAATGTTGTAAATGAGTAAGCAAAATACAATGTTTTAGGGAAGTAAACTTTTAGGTGGATATGACTTATAAATGGAAATTGAAGATAATTTAAAATTGTGAAGTTTTAAATCTAAGTCCAGGAAACTTGAGATTATTTTAAAGAAATTTGTTTTGAAATTAAAAACCAAAAATGGTTTAAAAATTTAAGGTATAACTTGGTGTGTAAAGGAAATAAATATGTATAAATGAGGATATACATAATATCAAAGATGATTTGAAATAAACTCTAAATGTTGAGTTTTAAATTTTCCTTGGAATGTGATATGTAAACCCAAAGTGATAAGTTTTTGAACTTATAAAGGGAAAGACTATTAATCTGAAGTTTAAAATTTGAATGGGAATTCAAATTGTGAAAGTTGACCGGATTAAGTAAATTTAACTTGGAGGAAGTTAAATAAGTTTGAATAAATAATTTGAATTGGAAATTTCAAGATGAAATTTAAATTTAACTTGGGTAGTTAAATGGTTAATTTAAATGGGAGTTATGAGTGATCTCAAAATGGGTTTGAGATTTGGAAATTGTAAATGGTAAATTAGAATTGAAATGATTTGAAATTGAAGCTGGTTCAATTTGAAATTAATCCAAATTGAATTGAAATAAATTGGAATTGTAATTTAAGTTGAATAAGTTTAAAAATCAAATGGAATTTGATTTGAATTTGGAAAGGAATTAAGGTTAATTCAACTTGAATTGGGAAATTAAACAGTTTGGCTCTGGATTGTTTTCAAAATAAATGGTTTTAATACAAATATATTTTTCCAAACTATTTACTATGCAATCTTTCTTCTTAAAACCCCAAACTATTTTATACTTATTTTACAATTATTTAGGAACTATTTAACTATTTTGAAATTATTTTATAAACTAATTATTATTTTTCATTTACTTATATCTAATCACTATTTTAAAAACTATTTTGCAATTATCTAACTATTTTATACCTACTTAACTATTTTACAGCTATTTTACAAACTAATAACTATTTTTCAACTACTTATCTATTTTAAACTTTTTCAAGCTATTTTTAAATTTAAATTGGTCAGAGTTCAAACTGTTTGTAATTGAAGCAATAACTCAATTGGAATTAGGAGAAATTGTGAATAAGTGAATAGGAATATAAAGGAAATGCGAATAGAAATGAGAATTGATTTGACTGATAACCAATAAAGATAAATACGTAGGATATACGTATATTATTCTATTCGCATAGTAATTTGATCCAGATTCGAACACAGAATTTCGAGATAATATTATCGATCCGAGTTGGGATTTTTCGCTCAATTTTCGACGGCGAACCTGGATATGGATTATTGATTGGTTCTGGATATTCTCTATCATAGTTGTGACTATGCAAGGAGAATGACGGTTTCTGATCAAGAAATCGGATCTGAGTCCGCACTAGGAAGTCGGGTGGACGATACTAGTTCGGAAGTGAAATTGTGTGATCGATTGAGCGATCAGATTGATATAGCGTACGGATGATATGTGTACATCGTACGGGTTTGAATGAAATTGACATTTAAAATTTGTGGATAAGAAATTTGAAATGGTTTTTGAAATGAAAGATATATTATGTGAAATATAATGGAATTGGATATTTCTTTGGTTGAAATTTACTATATGGAAGTAAGTAAATGGTAAATAACTTTATAAAGAAATCAAACTTGAATATTTGATTTGGCAATAAATAAAGTTATATTTTATAATATGATAAACTTCTCTTATTGAATCTAGTCAGAATAAAAAGGGTTTTGAAATATTTGAAGTATAAAAGAGGTTTTATACAAGTTTGAAATGATCCAAAGATTTTCAAAGTTATATATATCTATATCTATATATATATAAAGGATCTTATGAGAATGATTTTGGAAAAGGTTTTGGGAACCTATGGATTTTGGAAAGGGCTTTTGATTTTTGGGAAAATCAATTTTGGATTTTGGAAAGCCTAGTTTGAGAATTATCGATTTTGGTAATCGATTTTGTGTAAAGGAGATTTTGATAAATCATAAAGGGTATGATTTGAAAATACTATAAGTATATAGTATAAAGTGTTTTGAGAATAGCTCTGGGGAAAAAGGCGCTCCCTTAAAATGAACTTCTCAGGAGTGCCACTGGGTGGTACTGCCTTGAACCCCAAGGGGGGATTCTAAAGTTGATCCTGTGAGGAGTCCGGACAAAACTAGTTCCTGAGGATTATTTGTGTAGCGAAAGTCGAGGGGCTGGTGCCCACAGAGGCATTTGAGTTATGCTGTGACAACAATTTAACTCAATGTCACTGCGATCTACTGCAGACCATAGCGGAAGTCATGTGTGCCGCTGAGAGCCAACTGTCTACGTTTGATTTTATATCGGTAGACTGTGACACTATGGTAACATAGCGAAAGTCGTTTGAGCCGCTGAGAGCCAACAGTCTGCGTTTGATTTTATATCGGTAGACTGCGACCTATGTGGAGGAGTTTCATTTTGATAGCGAAATCGTGTGTGCCGCTGAGAGCCAACAGTTACATGGACTTTTGCTGCGACGGCAACGTAACCCTGGAATGTAACTGTGATCTGTTGTGGGTTCCATGCTGTTATCAGTTACATGGACTTTTGCTGCGATGGCAACGTAACCCGTGATGTAACTGTGACCATGGATGGGGGTGATGATTTCCAGAGCATTCTCACCAAAGATATTTCCTCTATTTTCAAAAACGTTTTCGATATTTCCAATAAATTATTTTCCAAGTATTTTTCACTGGGTGTTGAAAACGGGTTTGCTAAGTCCTTATAGATTTTCAGTCCTACGTCTGATCAACGTATGACCGAATTTCTGCAAGAACAAAGATGGACTTGTTAAGACATCGAGTATAAAAAGTATTTTTGTAAAACTATTTTGGTAATATTATATAGATTTCAAAGTGTTTTAAGAATTCTTAGTGAGAAAGTTTATAGTTGAAAATGATCAAAGAATAATTTAACTGATAATAGCAGTATAATTTAATCTCTGGCTTCGTTCCTTTTCGAGGACGAAAAGATTTAAAGGGGGAAGGAATGTAATAACCCGGATTTTTGGACATCAGGAAATTGGATAATTATCTGATTTTAACTATTGAAAACACTGATTTATAAATTGAACAAATAAATCTGATAATAAATATTTATATCTGAATTTTTTCAAAACAAATAAGATAAGTGTTTGATTTTATATATATATGAAAAGGATTTAATTTGGATTTGAATTTGAAATTCAAATATAAATATCTTAAAAATAAATTGGATTTGGAAATAATATATGTATGATTTTATTTGTATTTAGTTTTAAAAAAAAATATTCTTTGTAATCATATAAATATTAATATAAGGAAATATATTTAATAAGGATAAATTAATAAAACATATACATAAATATAAGCTAAATATAATGTGACATATAAATTATATAAAAGACATTTTTATCATAAAATTTACAAATGTAAGTGTTTTAAACATGGAAAGTAACAAGTGTAATAATTCTAGTATGAAATTTAACAAGTGTCACTTTTATTTTTACTTTTGAGATAATTAATAAAAATAAATTCAAGACTACATAAATACCACATCTCCTACCTTTCTCGTTTTTCTTTGAACAGCAAGTTAAGTTAAAAACCAGAAAACAAACTTGGATTCATTTAAAACCTGAAAGCTATAGACCATCTCAATATCAAAGCAACAAATCAAACTTTCTCAAATTATCACACAAGTATATATTCAACTCAGTAAATCAAGTGCAGTTTTCAACTTCAAACAACAAAGTTGCAAATCAATACAATCAAGTCTAGATAAAACATCATCTGCAACATCTAACAGATCAGGTTTCAGATCATCGTCAGAAAAAAAAAGCTATTCCAGGATATAAGGTGAGTAAACTTGGAAAATTTGATAAATCTTGAACTAGTATGCAATGACCTTATAAGTATAATCTGAATTATGCTATGCATGTTGTTTAAAAATGATTTTAAGTATATATATGAGTGTGTGTTAACAATTATACCTGACTGGAACATGAAAAGTAAGTCTCTGTTCAAACTAAAAACTGTGAGTAAACTGTTTTTACTTTAATCTGTTGAAAACTGATGCATATGAGTAAACTACTGTTTTTAAAACTTAATCTGATTTAAATATTGATGTACGTGATAATCCTTGAAGTTATGGATGTAAATCATGTTTGCATGTGTGTATATCTGAAGATCTAATGATGTAGGTCTGTATATATGAATATACTACTCTGTTTAAAAGCTTACAGGCTTTAACAATTTAAGAAATTGAAATCCTCATCTCTTAATCCTTTTCAGGATTTGATGTTGAGACAAAAATTGTTTGAATCAACATGATCTTAACCTTAAAATATTTCCAAGTGTAAATGGTTAAAAATCTCCTGGTAAGATTTGAAAACACAGTAAGAATTCAAAAGTATGAAAAATTCGAACACCTAGATTTATTGGTTCATTTCCATGATCTGATTTGTTATAGAAAACCATGATTTTTAGTAGTAATATCAATATTTTTAAATGAGTTTTTGGGTGGGAATTGCGAGTTGAACGGAAATTGGGTACTCATCAATTTCCGGCGATCGAGGGTTCTTGGGATGTCGACTTCGTTGCTGGAGCAAGCTTGTTGCTCGAGGAGCTCGGGAAAAATGGTCTTTGATTTTTCAGATTATCGTGGTGACGAGACGGTGGCGAAGTAGGGTTTAAAACCCCAACTGGGTCGATGTTGATTCGTGGCCAATGCGGCGACGTCATCGTGATGAACTCGATCGGAGGTGGGGGAAAAGCAGCGTGGGTCTTCGACGAGGGTCTGGACGCAGTGGCAATGTTTCAGGTGGTCGGAGGCGATGGTACGAGGTGGATTTGTCGATCAGTGTTTGGGTTCCAGTGGTTTCGAGCTGTTCGATTTTGATATCCTGGCGATCTTGTCGATCTGGGTTGCAGGAATCATCGGCGTGGTCGTCATCGGTGTGTGGGCGATCGCGAGGTTGGCCAGAGGTGGTCGGAACGGCGTGCACCATGCACGCGTGCACGTTCGTTTAGGAGTCGAACGATTGTTTGAAGAAGAAGAGAATTTACCGGGAAGGTCTCGTGATGTTTGCGTTTTGACTCGAAGACGTTGGATGTTCGCGTGGACACGGGGTAGACTCGAGGAAAAGTGAGGTGGGCTCGGGTAAACAAGAGTTGGCTCGGGTTATTTTAATAAGTTACCAGGTTTAGTTGAAGCTTGAATAAGATTTTAATCAAGTTAAAAGTAAAGTGAAGATTAGTTTTAAAAGTTGTAGAAATAAATTAAGATAATGATTTATCTTTGATGAATCAAGGTTAATAAATTAGTGTAAGTAATTAAGGTATAATTACTTAAATTGAAATTAATTAAGGATGATTAATCAATTAAGATTAATTAATGTAAGTAATTAAAGGTAACCAATTACTTAAAGATAATTACTTAATTAAAGGTAATTAATTAATGTTTAAAGTTGATTAATTAAGTGTTTAAAGAATAATTAATTAAATGATATTTAATTTATGAGATTAATTAATTAAGATAATTTATTTGAGGATAATTAATTAAATTAAAGGTTAATTAATTAATAAGGATTTTTAAAGGTTAATTAATGAGAATGGTTAAATGATAATTAATTTATGTAATTAATTCGAGGCTAATTACTTAATGTAATTAAAGAACAATTAATCAAAGGAGATTAATTAAGGTGGATAATTATAGATTTGATTAATCAATTGGCTTATAATTAAATAAATATTAAGTAAGTAAAATTTAAGAGTAATTAAAGTAATTAATTTAATTCAATGGTGGTTATTTAAATTAATTAAGAATAGTATGGATGATCAATCTTGCTTATGAATGGTTGAATAATATTGAATGCCTTGGATTATTTGACATACCTGATATGTGATTGTGATGTTCCGTGATATGAGATGTTTTGAACAAATTGTGATAATATAAGTTATCTATCTGTGTTAGAATTGCTATGTGAATATGTTATCCTGAATTTAAATTAAACATCTTGGCTTAAAAAGATGAGATTGAATTCGAAGAAACCGGGATCGGATATCAGCGATATCCGGAACCACTTCGATTAGTAATCTATAATTCTTTATAGATTTGGTATGTGAAATCAATAGGCCGGTTTAGGATAATATGGACCATTTAAACTAAGTTGGATACTTAGAGTATTGTTTTGTGAAAATAAGTGTTGATTATATAAGTTGTTACTTGTAGTAAAGTACGAGTTACCCCGGGTAAATAAGTTCTATGGATTGAAATTTCATGTTAGATGAGTTTACTCACGCTGGTTTCCAGCCTGACCCGGGTGTTACTTGAATGTAATGCTCGGGTCAGACCGAGTATTACAGATTTCATGTAAGGACGTTCTGGAGCTCAAGAGGCGAGCTGGATGGCAGTAACGTATGGAGTATATTCCGCTGTGATATATTATAATTGTTAGAGACATGTAAATTCTAACTGTCTAGTATATAATTGAATGTTGTAACTCTGATGTATAAAAATGTAATTAACAAATACAGTTTTCTTTGTATAACTGATATTATTATTTGATATTGTATTTTGATCCGCTGCGAATGTGAGAATCTGTGTCTTGTTCTGTTCTTTTCTTCTATCTCTTTTCTTTTTCTTCTAACAATCTGGAATTTTCGGGTTCGAAATTTCCGGGTCGTTACATAGCTGACCCCATTTGGCCCGGCACGGCTCCTGTTTTAGTCATTTCCAATTTGACACAAGTGTCAAGGCTATCCATTATCGTTCTCTTTCTTCAGTCATCACGTACATCATTCCAACCACTTCATTCTGGATCACACTCCGCGTATAGTTATTAAAGTGGTTTTCGGTTTAGACAAAGAGTATGTCCATAACCGATTCCGGTCTCTTTAATAACCTTCGTAATTATTACACCGATTGGTCGTTTAATAAATATCAAAAACCAAATCAATTTCAATTTCAATTTAGAATTTATAAATCAACATTTCATTTGTCTTTTTAAACCAATTTCCAACATTTACGTTTCAAAACTTCAAAATTACCATTTCGAAATCTTATAATTCAAATTCAATTTAACCAATTCAAATTTTGATTCAAGTTCGTATATAAGTTCATTCCGAAATCATTTAAATTAATTTAATTTAACATTCAAATCAATTTAAATTCATTGATCGAATTTATTCAATATTCATTAAGTAAATTTGTCATTCAAAACAATTTCTATTAAATTTCCAATTCATTAAATCAATTACTTAAGTTCAACTTCATTATATCAAACTTCAAATTAAATTGAATTAGATTCGTCAAATCAATTCTTTAAATTACAAGTCTTACATTAATTTCAATAAATCATATTTTATTTCTTGTTAAAGAAAATTTCAATTTCACTTATTTATTTACTTACTTACAATTTCAATACTCAATTAATAAAGAACTAAATTTCACTAATTCAAGAGGTTCAATTTTATTTAACTATTAACTAATTCAATTTTATTTAATTTTTAAATAAATTCAAAACTTAATTATTAAATAATTTCAAAACTCATTTTTTTATTAAATTTAAAACAACGTTCCTTCATCAACCACTAAGATAATATTTGATTCAGATTATTAAATTATCAACATTTTCCTTCATAAAAATTCAATTTCCAACTTCATTTCAAAACCTTATTATTTATTCAAATAAAATCTTTATTTTTTTTAAATCAAATTATTGACCAATCGGGTTTTATTTAATTCTCTATCCTAGGTCAAAGTTTAATTTGGGTACTTATCATTTCAACCCGATTCCAATTCAATTCAAAAATCAAAGCATAACAAAGGGAACTTGCAGTGTGATAACTGGAATGGTGTCAAAGTAAATAAACAAGCAATAACAACGATCAATATCAATCCAATAATCAATTCAAATAATCCCAAAATAATCGAATTAATTCACATTGTTATTTGTGCAAATTAATATAATTATTTCTAGAATCTACACTATCATTTCATGTAGATTAAAGATTATTACATTTATCTATATGGTTCTTCACTTGATATTCATTATTCAATTTATACTACAACAATTTATACAACATACATTCAATGGTTCAAGGTATACTTAACCAAATTTCTACGTGTCAAATAATTTATACATTTAAAAGGGGTCATATTATGCAAATGTCATCTAATCAAATTTAACACATATATCAGTTTCAAGTCGCTAACAATCCTACGTCAAATTCAATTTCATATTTTTATCACTTCCTACATTAACAATTTTAACGTCCAATATCAATATCAAACATTCAATCATCTATCAACCAAACTTGATTATCATCATATAAGTAACAGATAAGGGTGTCAGATGTCACAGGTGGACTGATATAGGTAATAACATATATAACAGTGTAAACACTAACGGTAGCATATTTCAGTTGTCGTTTCAATTGAAATCAAATTTAATAAATAAAAGAACATTAATCGTGAGTGATTGCTCACCTTTCGAGGCTAGAGAAATAGACGATGAGATTGAGTTACAAAATCCAAGCACGAATCCCAAAACGAAGTTAGATTGGCACGATTTTGACGAATATAGCTGATAATAAAAATCGATGAAACAAATCGAATCAGTTTTGAAAAAAACTAAGAATATATACATCATTATTATATTATATATATAATAAAATCAAAATATCTATATATATATATATATCCTTAAAACAAATATTTAAAACCAATACGCTTACAAATCAACATAAGACCTCACTATACTGTACTATAGATATACTTCAAAGTACTAACATAAACTATATATGTTTTACACACAATTTACCTAAAACAAATACATTTTTAAAGTCAGTATACATTCTATATATAAAACTTTAAACATACTTATAATTATACTTCAATCTATCATAACAAACATATACCTTTTTATATATACTTAAAATATGAACAACTGTTATAAATATATATATATATATATATATATATATACATTGAAAAATGTTGTAGGCTTATATATACACTGTCGCCACTATTATACTGTACCAATATCAACAAATCCATACTAAAACCATCTGCATACTATAACTCAACAGAATATATTTTTAACTAATATAAATAAAACAGGTTTACGAATATATAGTCGATTATATACAATACTAGCATTTTATATATAGCTAATGCATGATATAATCTATGTTACCTTATATAAGACTAACGCATAAAATTTTGTCAAAATTTTGTATATACTTTATATATAAACTATAATGTAAATCCACCCTTTGAATACAAACACATATATATCAAAATACTTGAACAGATCATATAGACATATCATAGGTACACTACTTGAATCATTTCTTAAAACCCACTATAATTTGTGTAGTATATATATACTGTCATACAAAATTCAACTTCATTTAAAAGTATAACACATATACGATATAACCTATATATATCATATATATTACAGGCTCGAAAACTGGGCCAAAGAAGAAGAGTATGCAACTGGAAACAATTATAAACAAATCTACATACATATATCATACTGAAATATATATAACCAATATATACATATATATAAACATATAAACCAAAATTTAAGCTAGTATAAACTCACCTAGATAAATGTACAGAGAAGGAAAGGGAAACATTTGGAAATGCGGAGAGGGAGCAGCTGCGGCGAAGGGAGAGATGTTGCACTGGGTGGTGGCTGTTACGACGAGGTGAAGAATGGTGAAAGATCGGTGACGTGAGGAGGTCGCTAGTGGCGTATGGTGGTGGTGGGCCAGAGGAGTAGCAAGGGAGGTCGGCACGTGCATTGCTGGAGGTGGTTGGGTGCGTGTGCTCCGGTGGTGGAGGGGATGGTTTCACGGTGGAGGCTCGGATCTGAACAGTGGTGGGTGGAAGATGCTCGGAGATAGTGTGTGGCCAGGAAAGGGAACAGTGGCGAGGTGGACGGCGGATGGACGAAAGTGGGCGGTATGGGTTTGATGGAGGCACGACGGCTGACGAGGAGATGGGTTCGAGAAAGTTGTTGGCTTCGGCATGCATGCGTAGGCGAACACGGTGCGGAGAGGCCGAGCATGGCTATCAGTTGAAGGCGTTGTACTTGCGGTGATGGGTCAGGCCATGGTTGCACTGGGGAGAGGCCGAGCGGGCGGGTTGGTAGCTCTCGGCCATGTCATGTGGAAGAGGAGTATGCATGCGGAGGAGATCTTGGTTGTGGAGATGAGTGGGTTCGGGTTCTATGTAGAAGCTGTAGCATGGGGCGAGATGTGAAATGGTGAAGATGAGCAGGTTCAGGGAAATGAGTGAATGCAAAATAAAAGTAATATACATATTAAAACGTAAGTGGCCATAAGGTGAATAGCCTGATCAATGGATGATGCCAGATGTTTGAAAACATAAAGAAATAGGACCGAAAAACAATATACATCAATGCAAATTGAAATGGTGGAAAGGCAAACGTCGTGCACGTTTCCAAATTATTAATGGTAAGTTTCTAATTGGATTACACGGAGGAAATGAATGGACACAAAACTCAAACACCCCAAACGGATATCGGAACGGTCATCGTTGTACTGATTTCGGGGCTACCAAACCCCGAACTATACAAATTAGTATACTGCGAAGATCAGCACGGCGAGACGTTCAAAACGGTATAAAGATATTAGTGGTACGATCGAATTATAAAAATTCGAATTTTCTACTATCGAAAATGCAAGAAAAACGCAGAAAAATAAGATCGACGGAGCCAAAGAAGTCCGAATTTGGAAAAACGAAAAATGACGCCTTCGTTAGAAGACGTTTTAGAATTTTTCTATGTAAAAATATTTAGGTTTCGAAAACATTTTATTTTCATTACATTTTAACTGATTTAAACCGAAATGACGTGACTGAAATTTACTTTCATATTTTCTGATGAAACTTTACAATTTCCTATGTTTAAATAGATGCATTTTAAATATCGAATTTTCGTTGCGAAATTTTATTGTTTATTTTTATTTAACGAAAATTTCATTTAACGCACAACGCACGTTTCTTACGTTAAAATTATTATTTTGGTTTCTGTTATTGGTTACAACTATTTCATATTATTACATTACGTTTTTAATATGTATTACATTATCGGTCTTATCGAAATTGGTTTTGGATTTGTAACTTATATACAAAGAGATTTCCATTTAATAAATCATAAAATTTTATTTCTATCGGATTTTTAATAAAATTTTTATTTAATTTAGTATTTTTAAAGCGTAAAAAAATACGGGTCATTACAATCTCCCCCACTCAAAACTTTTTGTCCTCAAAAAGGAAGGAGATAGGAGAATAGAAACAGCCAGAAGAAAATAGATTGAAAACAAAGCAAACAATTAGTTCAACCCATGTAAATTTCAATTTACCTTAATTAATACTCAGTATTTGATTTAAAAAAAATTCAAGGTATTTCAGTATGTTGATTTAATTTAAATTTATTAATATTTGATACTAAAAGATTTCTTCAAACAAAATTTGTTATTTATCTCATTTATACATTGTTTTATTTTATAGTTATCTTAAATTAAAAATTTCAAAGATCATAAATTTGAATAGTCATTTATTATAATCATACTCTACTCGACAAATTTAATTCTTCTTTATCCCAAATTATTATTATATTTATTCCACTTAATATATCTTATCACATATATATTAAGTATATTTACATTTATTATAACTATTCAAATTTATTTCAAATTCCTTTGATATAAATTGTATTGTATAATATTCAATTACATAGTTAACTTTTGAAAATTTAGGTAAATTATATTGATTGCAATTGAGTATTATACAAGTAAATTTTCTAATTCAATTCTCTCAAGTTAAATATTTATTCAAAATTTTGGCTTTATTTTGAAATTAAAATCACCCTTAACATAAATTTAAGAATTTAACTTCTGATTATCTTTAAACCGTTTAAAGATAGATATATATTATATCTCAAATCAAATCTTTAATATATATTATAAATTAAGTCATGCTAAGAAATTCAAATCAATTTATTTTTCAAAACAAACCGTAGCAAAGCTACAGAGTAGTCTCTCTACTTCGAAACTCGAAAATGAATGTCGATGATGCGGCCGTCATCACCGAAATTATTTTCCAACGACAAAATAGGAGAGCACTGATTTAATCATTTAAATTTCTTTGAAAACGGTTCCTATTTGAAAATACTTTAAATAATATACATTAAAATTCTTTGAAAACAAATTATAGTCAAAATACCTTTAAATAATGTGCATTTTAAACCTTTTAACACCATAGTTCGAAATCATTGGAAATTAAATTCTCAAATTCTTAATTTAATTTCATTTCAAATTCTGAATTAGTTTATAAACCAAGTTTATAAATTCATTTGTCGAACAATAGATGAAAATCAAATATTATCATTTCAAACAACTAATTAATTTACCCTTTTTTCAGAAAATTTTACTTATATATTTATAATACAATCATACAAAATTATTTCATTTACCAAATTTGAAAACAATATTGTGTCAGTTTGCTCTGCTCAAGTGTTTTGGAAATCCTATCGATAGCGTTGATCAGACGAATCGATCGGAAACCCAAATCAACATCAACAACTCAAACAACACAGCATATATTAAAACATATATATATTAGTTTACAAATACATTTCTTTGCTCGCCGATACAGGAATGAATGTTCAAAATAAGGATAGGGTTTCAAATTTGATGGACTCAAATCAAAGAGAAATCTGATTCGAAGATAAGTTCGAAACAAAATAAGATGATTTAAATAACAAATAGGAAGATGGATAAGTTTATATAAATCGCGGGCAAACTTAACCAGGTCGACCGTGACTTCAAGAATAAGATCAATGTAGGATTTTAAGGTAAATCGACGTTTGATCTCAAGAGATAGAATTTGGCATAACCAAAGATCATTTAACGCACAATGCACGTTTCTTATGTTAAAATTATTATTTTGGTTTCTGTTATTGGTTACAACTATTTCATATTATTACATTACGTTTTTAATATGTATTACATTATCGATCTTATCAAAATTGGTTTTGGATTTGTAACTTATATACAAAGAGATTTCCATTTAATAAATCGTAAAATTTTATTTCTATCGGATTTTTATTGATTTTTTTATTTAATTTAGTATTTTTAAAGCGTAAAAAAATACGGGTCATTACAAAAACACAAATCCGAATTAAAACTAAATATATGAAATAAGGTTAAATGATTGTATTTAGAAAAAAGCATAAAGAAATAATTAATTTTATTAAGTTTCATTATTTAGTTACGTAAAGAGTCTTTTGAGATTTTTATGTTATAGGTAAGAGATGTATATAGCATTAATTGCTAATTTAATGCTAGTATTCTTTATGAAATTATAAAAATAGATTAATACTCTAGAAGTTACATTTTATGCAACAAAATAGTTTATTGCCCTAGTGGACAAATTTGAATTCAATTTAAGTTGATTACTTTTTATTTAAAGGGTTAAATAAGTAGAGATATATACACGAAAGGTCAAAGTTATTATGCATATAAAAGTCAAATAACAATTATACATAAAAATATAAGTGATGAAGTAGGCTAAGGAACAAAAAGTAAGCGAATTAGAAGCCAAGAGTTACAAGTCACTTTTCGGAAGAGACTTTTCTTCCATCATCTTTCAATTCTGGGGACTAGGCAGCCATTCCTTGATTAAACGAATCCAGTACATCATGGTAAAGTGAAAGAATTTTAAAGGCTCTCATTAATATTAGCATATTTCTATTCTCTCCTTAATTCACTTATGATATTTTACTTTAAAATATCTTTATATAGTTTGTGACTTTTAATATTAGTCGCATTGTTTTATTAATTATTTCCAACCCAAGGAATGGCTGCCAACTCCCCAGAATTGAAAGATGATGAAAGCAAAGTTCAACTCTTTTACATTCAAATACTTGCATTTTCTAATTTCTATAGCTAATAAGTTCTACTCTTTTGTTTCTAATTATTTTTCATTATGTCCATACATTTAAAGTAAAATCAATTAGCTAATAATTTGTTAAGTTGTTTAATAAATCTTAAATTAACCATTTTAACATGAATACCACATTTTTATTGATAAAAATGAAAAATATTCCTTGATCCGAATAAAAATATGTTAATAATACAACAAAAATTATATTTATAAACATACAATTCATTTATCACAATAAATGATCTAATAAATAAGTAATAGTAAGACATGGGAATTTCCACACTTATCTTTAATTCTAGATGTTTTCTCCCCTCTTTATTTCTAACATATTTTTTTTCAAATGTTGTAAGTAATCATTTTAATAATGATTCACAATGTTTATTAGTTTATTCCGAAGATATGCAGTCAAATACTTACATTTGTCTAATATTTGTGATTATTTACAAATTTCTCATTGTGCTATCATGCTATTTTAATTTAAGTTAAGTATTTAAATTGATTAATAATTAAATTTATATTGAAATAAATACAAGTAACAACATTTCATTATTTTTCTTGATAAAGTAATGAACATTTTATGTAATAGAATATATTATTTTACTAATGTAGAAAATTAAATTAAGTTTAAGTGGATTACCTTTTATTTGAATGGTTAAATAGGAGGAGAAATGTAAATGAAAGGACATAAGTTTTGTAATCTAACAGAAAGATAAATAACAATACTGCATAAAAAATAATTCTATGAAATGGTTGATATACAATGTTATAAGAGAAAACGGGAAATGGAATCCAAGAGTCACAATTTGCATTTCACTATATCTATATATTAAATAGAGGGAATTAGGCACAAGGACAAACTTTGAAGAAAATTTAGGCTGAAGGACACAAAGTTTCATTTTTAGGCTGAAGGACAAACTTTGAAAGAAAATTAGGCTGAAGGAAAATGCTAAATATAATTAGCATTTTGTACTGTGCAAACATTGTACAAAATGCTAATTATAACTAGCATTATATCCAGTTTTACATTGTACAAAATGCTAGTTGTATTAGCATTGTCCTTCAGCCTAATTATCTTTCAAAGTTTGTCCTTCAGCCTAAAAATAAAACTTGTTGTCCTTCAGCCAATAATTTTATGAAAATTTGTCCTTGTGCCTATTTTCCACTATTAAATAATAGTAAAAAACAAAAGAATTTTTAAGGCTCTCGTTAATTTTAGTTATTTTTTCTCGTCTCTCCTTAATTATCTCATGATATCTTATTTTAATATATCTTTATATAGTTTCTAATTTTAAAATTAGTCACAACGATTTATCAATTCTTACCAATTGTTTTACATTTAAATACAGAAAAACTTGTTCCACAATAGCAAAATAATATAACAAAATTCTAAAAACCACAACCGTAGAATAATTTAATAAAATTCTATAAAAAAAAGTTAAAATGTGTATTTCTAAGCAATTTAAGTATTATGATTGGAATAAAGATAAAAAAAGATGTAATGTAGAAGAAAAACCTTTTTATAAGGCAACTGTTACTTTCTCATCAAATCTGTTTAAAATCATCATCTTCTTTCTAAAATTTGTTACTCCATCAATCTTCCATATCTATATCATAAAAAATCTGAGGTGTAAATTTGATAACATATAATGTTATCTATTGATAGATTATGTGATCATGAATGTCTTAAGAAGGAAAGAATTGAAAAAAAAATTCTGAGTTCATTTCTAATTTAAAAGCAATACACATATGATTACAATAGAAAATTTGTTTAGATTCCTTTCCACCTTTAACATTACATTTTATCAAGTAGTGAATTAAATTAACATAACTGGAACAATAATATGCAAGCACTAATTCAATGAAAGCAAAGTTTGCACACAAAACTTAAATAATATTTGGTGACATAAGTGAAAACCAATGTTTAATTATATGAACATTAATCTCGTCATCACATAAAATCATATCAACCATAAAAATACTAAAATATACTAATAAATGAGTTATGTAATGACCCACCTTTCCGACCCTCAAAGTCGACGCTATTATATCCACCGTATTCACTTGCCAAGCATGCAAGTGCTAGAAAGATAGATTGTTGGGGTGAAAGAAAACAAAGGACAAAATAGAATCTCACATCGTAACGAGTAATATAAAATATCTAAATGATCTTTACAAAAGAAAACTTTAATATTCATACAATAATTAGAGTCTAACCTATCATCAGCCTGGACAATTAAAATAGCCTGTCCTTATAAATGTTGATAAATACAAAACAAGAAATACATCGGAAATTATTCTACATCAGGTCTTGGAGGCATCCGGCTCATCTCCTAAAGCTCCAAGCGTCCATCTCTAAATCTACGAAAAGTACTCGAATCTGGCCCAAGATAAGAAAATAACATTTGGATTAGTCTGGTAAACTAGCGTGAGAAACTCAAAATCATATAAATTGTTATATTTATAAAACCCTTTTAAAAAATAAAGGTTTCTCGTAAGACCATGTTGCACATAAACATGGACGAGTTTTACCTTACGTTAGCCAAACCATTTTATGAGAAAATCCAATGATATTATAATAATGTCTAAGGTTTAAAAGAAATACATAACATACTAGAATGGTTACCCATAATTACATTCAACAGTACTATGTTATATAACTAAAACCATGAGGCACATATAAGAGATTGGATTCCATACAATGACAAGGCACCGGGGTACCACCTATTAAGGTACATCTCTAGATAGAATGTACCCAGGGCCACACATGGACCCCCTGCATGACAAGACCGGCCTACCCCTTATTGAATAGTACTGAATATGTCATCACCCCGGTGCTTTACAACCTTTTCCTCAAGAGCTCTCATGCATATAACAAATCCATAAATAGTGATCTAGAAAGGTGATGACCATACCCTAATGGGTGTGACCCACATAGCCTTACGGCATATTATCTATTTTAGTCATTATTGGGTGTAAGACTCGTGAAGTCACAATTACATTTTCCTCTTAGCAAATCCCTTTTAGAATGCTAACACTACGATGAAGGCAACAATGCAATGCTAGCATTCATCTATACAAATTGTTCAGGATATGAAAAAACCGAAGGCACTACTTCTATAACATCCTAGTGATTAGCATCAATTAGCCCTTGCACTTCAAAGGACTCCGTCTTGGATTCCATCATCTTTATATTGTCCCCGGTTCGAATGTTTATGCTGGTTCGAAGTGGTTTATGGATAACTCATGCTTATCTAGTCCTGATCTCTTCGAACCAACAATCGATAGATTCCAGTTGACTCAATCCTGGTTCTTTCAGAAGTAAGTGGATGATATAAGAGTCCTAACGGGATCTCAAATATCTGCCCTTAAAGCGAGAGACGTTTCACCGGAATGAGTTCTCCTAAAGGAATCTCAAACCATGTGAAATCGGGAAGCTTTCATATACTTCTTGAGTCAAAATAGGTCAAGTTATCGATAGTGGACAAACCACTATCTGGTGTAAGTGTATAGTTTGCATATGGAAAATTGGACATCATATACTTATCACCACTTTTCAATTTCAACCCTATGCAATCCCTCGATTAACAATGAAGTCATATAAGTTAGAGAACTACTCTTTCCTCGATGTACATTCTTAAACTCTCACAGAAAGAAATGTGCTTCCATACCTCAAAATTTAGTGTGATGTATAAGATGAAGTACCTTCTGTACACTTAAGTTATCATGACCTATTTATATAAATTAACCCTCTCATACATATCATGCTTCCAACATTTCAACTTCTCTACCCTTTTCCAAAATCGAAGCTAGGTAAGTCAGGGCACTGGTTGCATTTGGCCTTGCCTTAGTTAAAGCACTTCGATTCAAGATCTCATAGATAGAGGAAAATCTACTCATCGAATTTTAATGCTAATTATAAGGGACTTACTTTCCATAAGTGTCAACATTTTAGCACTATTTATCGTATTTGTTTTATGTTACTTAATGGCATTGATAAAGAAATCTCTTGCATAAAATAGAGTCTTTTTAAAACAATCGGAAAACCAACTTTGTAAACTTATTTCTAGTCTTTGATTTCAACTAGTTATCAAAAACAATTCCAAAATCAGTTATTTAAAACAAATTTGGATTTAGAAAGGCAACATCTTTCTTTTTATAAATTAAACAACTTATTTAACAACAAAGTGTTATAAACCAAATTTTCTTTCCAATTTTCCAAAACCATTTACTATGACAAGAATATTATAGTCCATAATCTCTTTTCTTTTCTTGAAAATACTTATTACAACAATAGTGTTGTAATCCATTCATCCTTCCTCTTTTAAAATTACTTTTACAACTCTTTAAAGCAAGGTTGAAACTTGCATTTAAAACATCCCTTTAAAGATGGCCGCTTTTAACAAAACTTGACTTTTGAAATAAAGGAGTAAAATTTAAACCTCTTATTTAAATAATTAAATAAACTCTTTAAAATATATATTTTAAAATTTTAAACTCCCTTTTAAATACTTAAAAAACCTTTATGAAAAACATTTGAAAGAGAATTTACAAAATATCTAAAGTAGTTACCCTTTCTACTATATTAAATCATATATTTTCAAACTGCATTCATAGCGACCATCGCAGTATGGATCATAACTTTTAAACTTTGTTTTCGTAGATCAAATAGTCTTAAACCTTTTATTTCTATATTTTAAACCACTTTACTGACATTGCTAAAGGTTTTGAAAAAAAAAGTCAAGTTCAAAAACCATTTCAAAACACTTTAGAAAACGAGTAGTAAATCATTTAAAAGAAAGCATGGGAGTTCAATATCATAATAAAACCATGAAAATTAGATTGACTATAACTAAGCAACATTTACTTGCTACATACACAAGCCTTTACATAACCAAGAATTTATATGTAAATAAAAATAAAAAAGGCGAGGAATCCTTTAAGATCCCTCTACAAAATTTCCATTCTTTGAAGTGCTTCAATAGTGATCTATTCGCTACGGAGCACTCCGACTTCCTTTGCTTAGTCCCCTGCAAAAAAAATGGTTACTTTTGTCATCCGCTTCTAAGCGGGAATCAAGTCCAAGCAAGCAACATACACACCGATATGAACAATATGAACTACAACTTATATTTACAACATGAACATCATCATTTAAAACTATTTTTCAAGTGAGATATCCCACTCTTCTCTTGACCAATCTTCGCCAAAAAGGCCACAACTTCCTCCTACCATCAACCTAAAGCAATAGCTACCACCTTTATTCCATTCCCCTGCATCCAAAGCTTCCTCCATGCTATAAGTGCTCACGGCCTTGCCTCCTCTCCTTCTAATCACGCACGACCCAAGGGAGTTTGTGAGGTAGTGTTCTTCATTCCTTCAAGCTTTGACTTGCTAAGAGTTGTTGCTATGTTGTTTTAAGAAATATATTTGAGTTTGAGAGGAGATAGGGTTGTTTTGAAGTGGAAAAGTGAAGAGAGTAGAGAGAAGAAAGAAGAGAGCAGAGTGAAGAAGAGAAAGGAAATAAGAAATGGAAGTGGAAATGAAAAGTAAGAGGGAAGAGGTATGCTCCTTATATAGGATTTCAAAAAGTGGTAAATACCTGTAACGACCCGTAAATTTCAACTGTTTTAATAACGTAATTAGTTGAAATTTTGTGAAATTTTAAACGATAAAATTTTGAAATAAAAAATTTATATTTGGAATGTGTCTAGTTAAACATAGCAACTGGTAAATTTTCGTCCGAAAATATGAAAGTTTATTTCGCGCGTAAATTTACTTCAATTTAACCAGTTAAAAGCAATGAAAATAAAATGTTTCCGAAACCTAAATATTTTTACATAGAAAAATTCTAAACCATCTTCTGAGCAAGATGTCAGTTTGTCGTTTTTCCAAATTCGGACATCTGTGGCTCCGTCGATCTTATTTTTCTACGTTTTTCTTGCATTTTTCGATAGTAGAAAATTTGAATTTTTATAATTCAATCATACCGCTGTTATTTTTATACCGTTTGGGTCATGTCGTCGTGCTGATCTCTGCGGTATATTCGATTCTGTGTTTCGGATTTCCGACAACCGACGATATCAGTGAAACGGATGACGTATAGGTACGTTTCTTGAGACCTTGGGCTTCTCTGTGCCTTTTCATTTTCAACCGTGCAAACCCAACAGTCATTTGCTTTTAATAATTTCCTTGATTTACGCGTGAACTTTCCTTCCCCATTTTCTTCTATCAGTTCACTTTATATTTCTATTGGTTCCACTTTTACTCTCTCCTTTTATTTCAATCAGAAGAAAAAGGAATATGTATACTCTAGTTCGAATCTGCAGTTCTCTTTCCCATCTTCTTCTCTCGCCCACTCTCTCTCATTCGATCCTTCCCACGTCGTTCTTCCCTCCTCCCGCCACGACTTCCGCCATCAATCTCACCGTCCAGACCATGGATCCACCACCAAGAGCCGCGAGCACCCACCGACAGCATGTCATCCACCCCGCCACCTTCCACGCCCACCTCCGCAGCATGCATGTAGCCTTCCACGTTGTTCACCAAACCCAACAAGCTCCTTGCTCGCCACCAATCCCCTCCGCTTTTTCCACTCGCCTGTGCCATTTCTTCCACGTGATAACCCACGACCATCCACCTACAGCCACCAAGACCCAACCCACTGCAAGTTCGCCTGCCTTATTCCTCTCCGACCCCGAGCAACCACCTCAGCCTGTGCCATCTGCCACGTCCCCTCCTCCGTACCCAAACTCCACAGAGCAGCCTATCACCTACTATCTGTCAAGCACATATGCCACAGCCAACATCACCCGAGCAAACTCGCAGTCGGCTAGCATTCCATTGCTCTGCCTACACCTTACTGGACAGCCGCCTCAACTTCCAAGCCCACCATTCCATCAGCCCCCGCCAACTGCTTTGCCGTCGCCTGTCTTGTCTCTTGCCGAGCTCGGCCTTGCAGCTTCTTGTATATATTTCATAGGTTAGTTATTATTTAAATGGTTGTTTTATTTATATATAAAGATGATGTACGTTTGTTTATTTAAAGTATTAGTGCGTGCATGTAAATTGAAGAACATATATGTTAGTTTATAATTATATATATATAGTAATAGTTTAATATGTTAAATTATTGTTCACAGTGTAAGTAACGTATGTATCTTCTCCTTTTGCTTTATAAAGTGTTATTTTATACATCTGATTCTATTATAAGTTGCCAGCTATCTATTCTTAGATAAAGCAAGTAAGGATATAAAGTATGTTGTAGGCTCTTATATAAATATATTTGCTAGTACAAATAGATGTCCGCATACTTAAGTAAGTATTTTAATATATTATATAGATCTATATTTGACTTCAAAATGTATAAAGATTTTAACATATATATTTGTTTAACAATTTTGACTTTTGATTGTTAAGCCTGTAAATATATAACACTGTTATGTGGTGGATGAGACAGTATTAAAAGTAATATCATATATATTACATTATAAAGAAGAGGTTGCTGTTCTGTTTTTGAAGAGAGTCTATACAAGCCAAAATCTGTAGCCTGTAGATGCTTTTAAGTATGTAAATCTTATATTAGTTTTATACATGATCTGGTTGCTTTTGGGTAGTGAATGTAGCAGTTCGTGTATATAGGTTTTAAAATATATATCTTTGATTTTAAATGTCTGAGTTTAAAAATAATGGTGTTAAAATCTTTATATCATTTTAATATATATTTGTCTTAAACTAAAATACTGGATATATATATATATATATATATGTATGTATGTACGTATGAATAATAAGGTATGTATTCTCCATTATATCAAAACTAATTTTGAGTTGTCCTCTTCGATTTTCCATTATCAGCCTGGTCCGTCGTGCCTATTTTCTGCATCAAATCTTGTCCATCCAGCGCTGCTTTGGGTTTCGTAGCTCATTTCTTTATCGAAATCTATCTAGCCTCGGAAGATGAGCAATCACTCACGATTAACATTCTTTTATTTATTAAATTTGATTTCAATTGAAACGACAATTGAAATTTACTGTTGTTAGTTAATTGCACTGTTATATATGCTATTACCTATATCAGTTCACCTGTGACATCTGACACCATTATATGTTAATTATTTATGCGATGATAATACAGTTTGGCTGATAATTGATTGATCGTTGATGTTTATATTGGACGTTAAATTGTTAGTGTTAAATGATAAATAGTATGCCAAATTGAAATGGATATAGGATATGTAACGATTTTAAAACTGATTTATATGTTAAATTTGATTAGTTGAATATGACCCCTTTTATTTGTTAAATTAATTGACAAGTAAAATCGTGATAATTACACTTTGAACCATTGAACGTATATTGGATTAGTTGTTGTAGTGTTAAAATTTCAATCGAATGACAAGTGAAGAACCGTATGAATAACTAGTGTAATAATCTTTAATCTACATGAAATGATAGTGTAGATTCTAGAAATGATTATATTAATTTGCACAAACAACAATGCGAATTAATACGATTATTTCGAGATTATTTGAATTGATTATCGGATTGATACTGGTTGTTGTTATTGCTTGTTTATTTACTTTGACACCATCCCAGTTATCACACTGCAAGTTCCCTTGGCTATGCTATGATTTTAAATTGAATTGGAATCGGGTTGAAATGATAAATACCCAAATTGAACTTTGACCTAGGATAGAGAATTAAATAAAACCCGATTGGTCAATAATTTGATTTAAAAATAAACGAAGATTTTATTTGAATAAATAATATGGTTTTGAAATGAAGTTGAAATTTGAATTTTAATGAAAGGAAAATGTTAATATTTAATAATCTGAAATAAAATATTAACAATGTAATTGATGAAAGAATGTTGTTAAATTTGAGAAATGATTGAATTAAGTTTGAAATTATAATTAAGTTCGAAATTATTAAACTTTGAAATGATTTAATAATTAAGTTTGAAATCATAATTAAGTTTGAAATTGTTAAACTTTGAAATTATTTAATAATTAAGTTTTGAATTATTTAATAATCAAATAAGAATTGAATTCTTTGTTAAGAGAAATTGAGTTTTTGAATAAGTGAATCTTTACTTCGTAAATAATTGAAATTGAGTTTCTTTATTAATTAAGTTTTGGAAAATTATTTAAGTAATTAAATAAGTGGGATTGAATTTCTTTAACAAGAAATAAAATGTGATTTATTGAAATTAATGTAAGACTTGAAAGTTAAAGAATTTGATTTGACGAATTTAATTTAATTCAATTTGTAAGTTTTGATATAATGAAGTTGAACTTAAGAAATTGATTTAATGAATTGGAAATTAAATAGAATGGTTTTAAAAGATAAATTTACTTAACGAATATTGAATGAAATAGATAAATGAATTTAAATTGATTTGAATGTTGAATTAGATTAATTTAAATGATTTTCGAAATGAAACTTATATGCGAACCTGAATCAATATTTGAATTGTTTAAATAAAATTTGAATTTGAATTATAAGATTTCGAAATGGTAATTTTGGAGTTTTGAAACGTAAATTATGGGAATTGATTTCGAAGGAGAAATGAAATGTTGATTTTCGAATTCTAATTGAAATTGAAATTGATTTGGTTTTGAAATATATTAAATGACCAATCGGTGTAATAATTACGAAGGTTATTAAAGAGACCGGAATCGGTTATGGACATACTCTCTGTCTAAACCGAAAACCACTTTAATAACTATACGCGGAGTGTGATCCAGAATGAAGTGGTTGGAATGATGTACGTGATGACTGAAGAAAGAGAACGATAATGGATAGCCTTGACACTTGTGTCAAATTGGAAATGACTAAAACAGGAGCCGTGCCGGGCCAATGGAGGTCAGCTACCTCAAGTGAACACACTTCTTCAAAAACTACTCATTACTTGTTGTCGATTGGTGCACCCTTGATTTTGGGAGTGTTGTTTCGCGGTGTTGCGGTCGCTGCGGCGATGCGTTCTCACCAGTCCGGATCAGGCGAACGGTAGTTTCACTACCTTGGGTATTGCCTCATGTGCCTTGTCATACTTGTATCCCTATACGCGACCACTACGATTTGTACCTTTAGTATATGGATTGCCCTCTGGTGACTTCCGGTTTTGGGGAAACTACGGTCTTGTATATGCTCTTGGGAATAAAAATGTGTTAAGGGTGGAATGGGCCATGACTTAACACTATTTTGATATCTTTATATTACTGATAGACATTATCTACTTATCGTACACTACTACATAGTAGATAGTTTAACGGATCCTTAAAGGATGGTCATTCCAACATCCTTTGAGTTACTTGTATTTCAGTTGCTATTTCACTTGAGTTGGATTTATGGATATAAGAATGTTAATCCTGACTCGAGTGTTTTGTGTTTTGCTTTACGCTCGGGTCAGACTGAGTGTACCAGTATTCGAGACTCACCTTTGGAGTTAGAGCTTTGCTTGAAGATCCAGCCATCTATTCTGCTTTCAGTATTTGATGATTCCAGTGATGTATTCTGATTTGTATCTGATGTATCGTGTTACTCTTTCGTTGTATCTGGTTTAACTCTGATGTAACTTATATATTTATATAGTAGCTTCATGAACTACTATCTCTTTTATTTCCGCTGCATTTATTACTCTGTGTCTGTGATCTGTGATTATTTATTTACTGTATATGTTCAGTTTTGCCAAAATTTAAATTAACAACGCGGTATTTTGAATCATTCAAGTTCGACATGTGCGGATGCGAATGGTCCAAAATACTGGGTCATTACAGTTGGTATCAGAGCTTTGGTAGCTCTAGGCAAAACTTAACATATAGGGTAAATGTATTTACAGAATCACTCTCATTCGAGTTTCAATCTCTCCTTTTGACTCAATTCCTTTGAATTTTGGAACGTTCCCCTCGGTTCCGAAATTCATTCGTGTCCTTCACTATTCATCTTCTTTCAGTACTGGAGCACCCCATAAATCCATTTTGAATGATATCTATAATAGATCGGCGGTCTCGCCAATCTTCGAATGATTCGTAAAGGAGCAAAACTCCTTTACAATAGGCATTGATTTACCGGAGATTTCTGTATCCTCGGTTTACGATGCTATCTATCTCATGCTATACCTGAATTCTAATTCTTGAGATCGAATGTCGATTTACCTCGGAATTCTACACCGATCTTATTTTTCAAGTTACGGTCGACCCGGTTAAGGTTGCCCGCGATTTATATAAACTTATCCATCGCCTTATTTTGTTATTTAATTATCTCGTCTTTGTTCAAACCTATCTTCGAATCGAAATTCTCTTTGATTTGAGTCTACCAAAAATTTGAATCCCTACCCTTGCTTTGAAATCCATTATTGTATCGTTAAGTGAGGAAGTGTATTGTAAATTAATTTTAAAATGTTTTTATATTGTGTTGTTTGAGTTGTTGATGTTGATATGGGTTTTCGATCGATTCGTCTGATCAACGCTATCGATAGGATTTCCAAAACACTTGAGTAGAGCAAACTGACACAATATCGTTTTCAAATTTGATAAATAAAATAAAAAGTTTTGTATGATTATATTATATAAGGGTGGGCATAAACCACACCGTTATACGGAAACCGCCCGCACCGAACCGCAAAAACGGTGTGGAAACCCGCACCGAATCTTCTAACCAAAGCAAATACCTCAAACCGAACCGACCCGCATCGATGCGGTTCGGTTGCGGTCTGGACGATTGAACCAACCGTATTAAACCGGACCGAACCGAATATTTTCACTAGTAATCTTATGATAAAAAATATAAGCAACTCCTATCTTATTTTAGATTCTAACGATGTATATTCTATTTTTAGCATATGTTGTTATATTAATAATATTCGCTGTCATAAAGGAAGAAATTATAGTTTTGGTATAATATTTTTCATCTCGTTTATTTGGATAAATGCTAATTATAATCTTATTCTATTCATTTTCCTTGATGATTATGCATTGATTAATGTTGATGTTTGGATAATCTACCAAAAAAATCTCACTCATAGCTAAATGTCAAATTGAAATATTCATATAGTTAAGAACTAATCTTTCATTTCAGTACAACATTGTGTGTTTTAACCTTTAAGTGTAAAAGCTTCACACAGTTGCCTTCGTAAATTGATTGTTGATGAAAGTAATTCTCTTATTTCATATTTAATTTGGGTTCAAACCGAACCGGACCGAAACCGAACCGTGTTACATTCAAACCGAACCGAAACCGAACGGTTTAAAAGATTAGTATAACGGTTTGTATTTTTTATTAACCGTTTGATGCGGTGCGGAAGCGGTTTGGACTCCAAACCGCACCAAACCAACCCGCGCCCACCCCTAATATTATATATAAATATAAGTTTTCTGAAATTAAATTGTTAATGAAATTGTTGTCTGAAATAATAATATTTGATTTTCATTTATTGTTTTGTAAACCATTGACTATTGCATAATATAAATAAATGAATTTATAAACTTGGTTATAAATTGATTGGAATTTGAAATGAATCTAATTCAGAAATTTGAGAATTTATTAGTTTCCGGTGATTTCGAACTTTGGTTTTAATTTTAAAGTATATAGTATTGAAAGTATTTTCGAATAGAAATCGTTTTCAAAGAATTTGTAAAATGTTGAAATCAGTGCTCTTCCTTCTGTCGCTGGAAAATAATTTCGGTGATGGCGGCCGCATCATCGACGTTCATTTTCGAGTTTCAAAGTGGGAGACTATTCTGTAGCGTTGCTACGATTTTGTTTTGAAAAAATACTTTGATTTGAATTTCTTCAGTATAATTTGATTTATATATATATAGGTATCTTATTTTAAAATTTAATTTGATTTGATATAAATATATTATATATATCTCTAAATTGTTTAAAGTTTATCGGAAATCTAATTCTTAAATTTTTTTAAAGGATGATTTTAATTATAAATAAAACCAAAATTTGGAATAAATATTTAAACTTGAATAATTGAATTGGGAAAATTTTATTTGTATATTGTTCTACTGCATTCTAATACAACTTACCTAAATCATTCAGAAGTTGAATATGTAATTGGATAATATATAAGATAAATTGAATTTATTTGAGTGTTTATAATAAAAGTTATACACTAAATTTTGATTACAAAGATGTTAATAGAGTTAGATAGGATAATAAGTAAACTCGGTTAATAATGAAATACATTTGTTTTGAAAGAATTAATAAATTTGTTTTGAAAGAATTAATAAATTGAAATTTGATCAACTTATGAAAATACCTTGAATTTAAAAGAAATTAGTAGATGTAAATTTATTTAAATCGAAACTTTTATGTTTTAAATTAATTTATATGGGTTAAATATATGTGAGTAGATATATTAAGTAGAATAAATTTAACAGTAATTTGGAATAAAGAAGAATTTAAATTTGTTGAAGAAAATATGATTATAATAAAAGACTATTCAAATTTATGGTTTTAGAAATTATAAATTTAAGATAATGGGATAATAAGATAATGAATTTAGAAATAGTTGAGATTGATTTTAGTGAAATCAAATGAATTAAATCAATTATTGAATATCAATTAATTTAAATTGGAATTTATATGGTTTAAATTAATTATTATTTTGTATTTCAAATCTGTTTTTCTTTCTGGTTGTTTCTATTCTCCTACCTCGTTCCTTTTCGGGGACGAAAAGTTTTGAGTGGGGGAGAGTGTAACGACCCGTAAATTTCAATTGTTTTAATAACGTAATTAGTTGAAATTTTGTGAAATTTTAAACGATAAAATTTTGAAATAAAAAATTTATATTTGGAATGCGTCTAGTTAAACATAGCAACTGGTAAATTTTCGTCCGAAAATATGAAAGTTTATTTCGCGCGTAAATTTACTTCAATTTAACCAGTTAAAAGCAATGAAAATAAAATGTTTCCGAAACTTAAATATTTTTACATAGAAAAATTCTAAACCATCTTCTGAGCAAGATGTCAGTTTGTCGTTTTTCCAAATTCGGACATCTGTGGCTCCGTCGATCTTATTTTTCTACGTTTTTCTTGCATTTTTCGATAGTAGAAAATTTGAATTTTTATAATTCAATCATACCACTGTTATTTTTATACCGTTTGGGTCATGTCGTCGTGCTGTCTCTGCGGTATATTCGATTCTGTGTTTCGGATTTCCGACAACCGACGATATCAGTGAAACGGATGACTGTATAGGTATGTTTCTTGAGACCTTGGGCTTCTCTGTGCCTTTTCATTTTCAACCGTGCAAACCCAACAGTCATTTGCTTTTAATAATTTCCTTGATTTACGCGTGAACTTTCCTTCCCCATTTTCTTCTATCAGTTCACTTTATATTTCTATTGGTTCCACTTTTACTCTCTCCTTTTATTTCAATCAGAAGAAAAAGGAATATGTATACTCTAGTTCGAATCTGCAGTTCTCTTTCCCATCTTCTTCTCTCGCCCACTCTCTCTCATTCGATCCTTCCCACGTCGTTCTTCCCTCCTCCCACCATGACTTCCGCCATCAATCTCACCGTCCAGACCATGGATCCACCACCAAGAGCCGCGAGCACCCACCGACAGCATGTCATCCAACCCGCCACCTTCCACGCCCACCTCCGTAGCATGCATGTAGCCTTCCACGTTGTTCACCAAACCCAACAAGCTCCTTGCTCGCCACCAATCCCCTCCGCTTTTGCCACTCGCCTGTGCCATTTCTTCCACGTGATAACCCACGACCATCCACCTACAGCCACCAAGACCCAACCCACTGCAAGTTCGCCTGCCTTATTCCTCTCCGACCCCGAGCAACCACCTCAGCCTGTGCCATCTGCCACGTCCCCTCCTCCGTACCCAAACTCCACAGAGCAGCCTATCACCTACTATCTGTCAAGCACATATGCCATAGCCAACATCACCCGAGCAAACTCGCAGTCGGCTAGCATCCCATTGCTCTGCCTACACCTTATTGGACAGCCGCCTCAACTTCCAAGCCCACCATTCCATCAGCCCCCGCCCACTGCTTTGCCGTCGCCTGTCTTGTCTCTTGCCGAGCTCGGCCTTGCAGCTTCTTGTATATATTTCATAGGTTAGTTATTATTTAAATGGTTGTTTTATTTATATATAAAGATGATGTACGTTTGTTTATTTAAAGTATTAGTGTGTGCATGTAAATTGAAGAACATATATGTTAGTTTATAATTATATATATATATATAGTAATAGTTTAATATGTTAAATTATTGTTCACAGTGTAAGTAACGTATGTATCTTCTCCTTTTGCTTTATAAAGTGTTATTTTATACATCTGATTCTATTATAAGTTGCCAGCTATCTATTCTTAGATAAAGCAAGTAAGGATATAAAGTATGTTGTAGGCTCTTATATAAATATATTTGCTAGTACAAATAGATGTCCGCATACTTAAGTAAGTATTTTAATATATTATATAGATCTATATTTGACTTCAAAATGTATAAAGATTTTAACATATATATTTGTTTAACAATTTTGACTTTTGATTGTTAAGCCTGTAAATATATAACACTGTTATGTGGTGGATGAGACAGTATTAAAAGTAATATCATATATATTAAATTATAAAGAAGAGGTTGCTGTTCTGTTTTTGAAGAGAGTCTATACAAGCCAAAATCTGTAGCCTGTAGATGCTTTTAAGTATGTAAATCTTATATTAGTTTTATACATGATCTGGTTGCTTTTGGGTAGTGAATGTAGCAGTTCGTGTATATAGGTTTTAAAATATATATCTTTGATTTTAAATGTCTGAGTTTAAAAATAATGGTGTTAAAATATTTATATCATTTTAATATATATTTGTCTTAAACTAAAATACTGGATATATATATATATATATATATATATATATATATATGTATGTATGTACGTATGAATAATAAGGTATGTATTCTCCGTTATATCAAAACTAATTTTGAGTTGTCCTCTTCGATTTTCCATTATCAGCCTGGTCCGTCGTGCCTATTTTCTGCATCAAATCTTGTCCATTCAGCGATGCTTTGGGTTTCGTAGCTCATTTCTTTATTGAAATCTATCTAGCCTCGGAAGGTGAGCAATCACTCACGATTAACGTTCTTTTATTTATTAAATTTGATTTCAATTGAAACGACAATTCAAATTTACTGTTGTTAGTTAATTACACTGTTATATATGCTATTACCTATATCAGTTCACCTGTGACATCTGACACCATTATCTGTTAATTATTTATGCGATGATAATACAGTTTGGCTGATAATTGATTGATCGTTGATGTTTATATTGGACGTTAAATTGTTAGTGTTAAATGATAAATAGTATGCCAAATTGAAATGGATATAGGATAGTTAACGATTTTAAAAGTGATTTATATGTTAAATTTGATTAGTTAAATATGACCCCTTTTATTTGTTAAATTAATTGACATGTAAAATCGTGATAATTACACTTTGAACCATTGAACGTATATTGGATTAGTTGTTGTAGTGTTAAAATTTCAATCGAATGACAAGTGAAGAACCGTATGAATAACTAGTGTAATAATCTTTAATCTACATGAAATGATAGTGTAGATTCTAGAAATGATTATATTAATTTGCACAAACAACAATGCGAATTAATACGATTATTTCGGGATTATTTGAATTGATTATCGGATTGATACTGGTTGTTGTTATTGCTTGTTTATTTACTTTGACACCATCCCAGTTATCACACTGCAAGTTCCCTTGGCTATGCTATGATTTTAAATTGAATAGGAATCGGGTTGAAATGATAAATACCCAAATTGAACTTTGACCTAGGATAGAGAATTAAATAAAACCCGATTGGTCAATAATTTGATTTAAAAATAAACGAAGATTTTATTTGAATAAATAATATGGTTTTGAAATGAAGTTGAAATTTGAATTTTAATGAAAGGAAAATGTTAATATTTAATAATCTGAAACAAAATATTAACAATGTAATTGATGAAAGAATGTTGTTAAATTTGAGAAATGATTGAATTAAGTTTGAAATTATAATTAAGTTCAAAATTATTAAACTTTGAAATGATTTAATAATTAAGTTTGAAATCATAATTAAGTTTGAAATTGTTAAACTTTGAAATTATTTAATAATTAAGTTTTGAATTATTTAATAATTAGTTAAGATTTAATTATTTAATAATCAAATAAGAATTGAATTCTTTGTTAAGAGAAATTGAGTTTTTGAATAAGTGAATCTTTACTTCGTAAATAATTGAAATTGAGTTTCTTTATTAATTAAGTTTAGGAAAATTATTTAAGTAATTAAATAAGTGAGATTGAATTTCTTTAACAAGAAATAAAATGTGATTTATTGAAATTAATGTAAGACTTGAAAGTTAAAGAATTTGATTTGACGAATTTAATTTAATTCAATTTGTAAGTTTTGATATAATGAAGTTGAACTTAAGAAATTGATTTAATGAATTGGAAATTAAATAGAATGGTTTTGAATGATAAATTTACTTAACGAATATTGAATGAAATAGATAAATGAATTTAAATTGATTTGAATGTTGAATTAGATTAATTTAAATGATTTTCGAAATGAAACTTATATGCGAACCTGAATCAATATTTGAATTATTTAAATAAAATTTGAATTTGAATTATAAGATTTCGAAATGGTAATTTTGGAGTTTTGAAACGTAAATTATGGGAATTGATTTCGAAGGAGAAACGAAATGTTGATTTTCGAATTCTAATTGAAATAGAAATTGATTTGGTTTTGAAATATATTAAATGACCAATCGGTGTAATAATTACAAAGGTTATTAAAGAGACCGGAATCGGTTATGGACATACTCTCTGTCTAAACCAAAAACCACTTTAATAACTATACGCGGAGTGTGATCCAGAATGAAGTGGTTGGAATGATGTACATGATGACTGAAGAAAGAGAACGATAATGGATAGCCTTGACACTTGTGTCAAATTGGAAATGACTAAAACAGGAGCCGTGCCGGGCCAATGGAGATCAGCTACCTCAAGCGAACACACTTCTTCGAAAACTACTCATTACTTGTTGTCGATTGGTGCACCCTTGATTTTGGGAGTGTTGTTTCGCGGTGTTGCGGTCGCTGCGGCGATGCGTTCTCACCAGTCCGGATCAGGCGAACGGTAGTTTCACTACCTTGGGTATTGCCTCATGTGCCTTGTCATACTTGTATCCCTATACGCGACCACTACGATTTGTTTTGTACCTTTAGTATATAGATTGCCCTCTGGTGACTTCCGGTTTTGGGGAAACTACGGTCTTGTATATGCTCTTGGGAATAAAAATGTGTTAAGGGTGGAATGGGCCATGACTTAACACTATTTTGATATCTTTATATTACTGATAGACATTATCTACTTATCGTACACTACTACATAGTAGATAGTTTAACGGATCCTTAAAGGATGGTCATTCCAACATCCTTTGAGTTACTTGTATTTCAGTTGCTATTTCACTTGAGTTGGATTTATGGATATAAGAATGTTAATCCTGACTCGAGTGTTTTGTGTTTTGCTTTACGCTCGGGTCAGACTGAGTGTACCAGTATTCGAGACTCACCTTTGGAGTTAGAGCTTTGCTTGAAGATCCAACCATCTATTCTGCTTTCAGTATTCGATGATTCCAGTGATGTATTCTGATTTGTATCTGATGTATCGTGTTACTCTTTCGTTGTATCTGGTTTAACTCTGATGTAACTTATATATTTATATAGTAGCTTAATGAACTACTATCTCTTTTATTTCCGCTGCATTTATTACTCTGTGTCTGTGATCTGTGATTATTTATTTACTGTATATGTTCAGTTTTGCCAAAATTTAAATTAATAACGCGGTATTTTGAATCATTCAAGTTCGACATGTGCGGATGCGAATGGTCCAAAATACTGGGTCGTTACAATACCCCTTTACTAAATTACAAAACTTCCCTCCAAACCTTTACAACCCATGTGCCTTCCATTACATCAAGTACTTCCATAATGATGACACACAATAACACTTAAAATAAGAAGAAAAATTCTTCTTGTTCTACTTAAAAAAAGCAAATGTCACATTACTTAATTAAATAATTCATAAAAGCACTTAAAGGATTATTAACTTTAATTAATTCATTTTTATATTATTTGTAACTTAGTTAAATGTGTAAATATGTGTTCAAAAGTGTGCAACAACGTGGCGACAACTTTTGTTCGATGAAAAGTCGAAAATCCGAAAAACAATTTTCGGTCATGTTTTCAGTTTTTCTCCAAACTATTTATTTATGTGAACAAAATTTAAAAATGAATTTACTATCATTAGTTATTAATTAAAAGAGGGTTATTTGACCATTAAAAACCATTAATTGTATAATTAGAATTAATCGAATATTCACAAATCAAAGCAATAAAATTCGGGGTCGTTATAAGTTAACTTAGCAAGGATACTTTTGGATGCTAAATGCCCAAATTCTAGATCACATAATTATTTTGTAATTACTATACAGTTGTAACGACCCAAATTTTTGACCTTCAAACGTCAACACTAATACATCCATGGTATTCGTGTGTCGAGCAACTAAGTGCCGGAAAGACGAATTGTTGGGGTAAAATAAAAGAAAATGAATAGAACAAGACAAGAACACAATATCAAAATCTCACAACGAAATGATAATATGTAATATAAAAGGAATCACACAAAAGGTCACTCTGAATATAGAAATTTCAGAGCTACTAAAGCCCAAGTTCTATCATCAGCATGAACAGTGATAACAACCTATCCTCACAATGCTAATATATTCAATATAGGATTTGCAGCGGAAAAAAATGCTACGATAGGTAGAACTCCAACCCTCCTCCAGAAGCTCCAAAGCGTCCGTAGCTAAATCTGGAAATATACATGGGGCTGACCCAAGTATTAAGTAAACAACACCCGGATCAGTCTGGTAAACCAATGTGAGAAACACAAAACATATATAACCAAAAAAGAAATTATTGGGAACCATACGGATACCCATGATGGTTTTTTACCCCTTAAAGAAACCAACCATCCATTAAGTTTAATATAGTGATATAACATAATGTCTAGGGTGTAGCACATAAATTATATCAAATAGCTATGGTACTTAAATTGGTCACACCACAACATATTTAAGTTACTCTCAGAACCGCTAAGGTTCGTTCGCATAATGGATTTTCCATGGAGATCTCTTCAGGGAAGCCAAATCCAAACTCCATACACAAGGATCATAAACTATTTTCTGAGCATCTTATATCTCTAAATATAATATACCATAAGGTAAACATAGGCAGCTCGGCATCTGTACGTAAACATGAATAAAGTGAACCAAATATCACCAACTCCCATGTGCAACATATTGATAAGTATCTCTAGATATGGAGTTGATAACATCGTGATATAGGTCGCTAACCCCAGGTTATGCATCCCACTCTGTCTTTAGCCATTTCTAATGTCGAGGTTACGTTCAACATCTCTCACATGAGCCTTCATCACTCGAACAGAACACGAATCCCAGATTGGATCCTCCCACCTTGAATAGATGTCGAAACGACACATGTATACCCATACCTCAATAGATCTCGGAATCACACATGGATTCCCACATCCGGAACAGATCATGAATACATGTGTTCAAGCATCTTAAACAGATCTGAATCTCCACATAGATTCCCTTTCTTCAACCGCTCCAAAAACATAGATCAAGTATATGGTTTTGAAGTGCTATTTGATAAGTAGAACACTTACCTATTCCAGTTTCTTAAAAACTAATCGATGAATATTCCGGTTAACTCAATCTGGGTTCTCTTAGAAGTAAGCGAAAGTTAGAGACATTTCGTACTAATGCTCCTCCCTAGGGGTTCTTACTGGTATAAAATCATAAAGCATTTCAATAACTTCCTAAGTTATATTTAGGTCAAGTTCGATAATCGACTAATCGATTATTTAATCAAAAAAATTACTTACACAAATCATGATTCGTATGCTTGACTCGTTTTCAACATTCAAACTTAACTATTCTTCGCCCAAGAGTGACGCCAGGTAAGTTTGGGCACTGGTTGCTCCAAGCCTTGCCTAGAGACTTCAGTCTCGAATCTCACAAATCGATAAGTCAAACTCATCGGCTTTTAGCGTTAAGTATAGTATTAATTATTTCAATAAACAATAAGAAATCAACTCTATTAACATATTTCTGACATTTTATACTACCAATTCCTCAGTTAAGAGGGAAGCCCGGTAGGTTAGAGCTCTATTGCTCTGTCCCTACTCTACATCAATCTTAACTCTCAAAAATAGATAAGATTACTTCGTCGGCTTATTAGTGTTAAGCATAGTTAATTACTTTTCTAATAAGTAATTTAAACAATCGACCATTTGGCCATTTAGCAATTACTAACCCCTTTCTAAACCTTTTTTCCATAATCTAAAATAATTTAAAAGGTAATGTGTGCATAAGATATTTATACAAGATAAGATATTTTCACAAGTTAAGATATTTTCACAAGATAAGATATTTTCGAAAATATTTATATAATATATTTTCCAAGATATTTATACTTCATAATACTTATAATATATTTTAAAGCACACCTTTAAAATATCACTTGAAAATGACAAGTTTGAAAAATCATTCGAAATTTGAAAACATGTTTTTAACAAAATATTTTCCTTTGAAAATTCACAACTAATTCACAAAAAATACATATAAATCCCAAACTACTTTTAAATTACTCTAATATGAGTTAGAAAATACTTTTTAAAAGAATAAAGCAAATCTCCCAAACTTAAAGTTCTTTTTGAAACATTCGAAGTCCATAAATCAAGGTTAAACGGGGCAGTTTTTCACTGGTGATGTTTTGGCCATTTTCTAGATGTTATTTAACTTTTTACTATTCAATCTTTTGATAGAAACATACATACATAAAAAACATTGTAAATATGGTGAGAAATACCTAAGGATCTCTCTACAAATTTCCATAACAATTAACAAAAAAATATAATTCCAAACTGCTTCTATAACGACTATCACTATAACTGCACTTTCAAATCTGAGTCATATCTCAACCTTTGTTCAACTACAACCTATGTGCTTTGTTCAAGGCCTATTTATATGTCATATAAGTCCACTCAAGTCCATCCAATTTTGTTCAAGTACATGTACATGGATCTTATGTGTCACTTGTTTTCAAAACAATAATTCAAATCAATTTTTTAGCATATGTCACTTGACAATTCAAAAAAAGTTAACACATTTAAATACAACATATATATGTTATATTATTCATTCAAAGTAAGAGGTCTCAACTCACATTTAATCCAACAAGAACCAAGATCCAATCCAACCAAGCCTAACCCCTTCCTTGCAAAACCTTTTCTTCCTTCTTTTCTTGCTTTGCCTTGCCTTCTTTGCCTTCCTCCCTCTCTATATGCTCACGGCCCCTCTATGTAGGTGGAGTGTGGCTTTGCTTCTTCCACTTTCGACTTTGTAGAAGGTTTTCTAATATATTACTAAACCTTATGGAAAAGCTTGAGATGATTTGGAGATGGTTTGCAAATAATTTGCTTTAAGAATTTAGAGATGACGAATAAGAGAAGCCATAGAAATTTTAACTCAAAGCTTAGTAATATTTGTGATATATTTCCTAAGGTATGCCTCTCCTTGTATAGGCACAAGAATGGTGCTTTTTAATCTAACTTTCACCCCCCATATGCGATGGAAGGCTCACCTCCCATCACTTCTCCTTTATATCTCTTCTTTTTTATGTCACATTCTCCTTTATGGCTAATTACTTTTATAACATTCTCATAATAATATCTCTTATCTTAATAGAACTTTCTAGAATATTCTTTGCTTTATGAAAAGGAGTGTGTGTTAATTAGTTGCTAATGTGTTCATTTTATCATTAGTTAAGTGTACGATAGTTCGTACAACTTATATCAATCGAAATATTGTTTATTGACAAATCGATTTCCGGTCACATTATCGATTTTTCTTCAAAGAATATATTTTTGTAAACACTTTTCAAAAACATGTTTCTTATCAATATTTACTGACTAAATGATATTAAACAAGGTTATAAAATCATATTTATAACACTTAAACATATCTCAAAATGTATCGATATTTGAAGACGAAGTGTTCAAATTTCTGAATCGCTAAAACAGTTGTATTAGACAATGTACCTCAATATCACATTCATAATTCACAAAGCTTCCATTCTTTCTCTTTTTGGATTACTAATACTTAATACTAGGAAATCAACAATTCTTTAAATTAAATGTAAATGATGAAGAAAGTAAACGAAAAACATACGAAGAAATTACACATAATTTAGGAATTTCGTCAATTTAAAATTTCAAGTTAACTTCCAATTAATGCGTAGTGGACATATAGTTACACTAAGAACAATTTACAATTCCCTTGCCATAATAGCAAAAAATCCTTTATAGTATTAAGTTAAACTAACATAGATGTCATGTTGATTTGGAATTACTTAATAGTTTGGAAGCCGAATCTTCACACCAAAATTAAAATAATTAAAAAATGGTTTTGCGGTGTTAGCGAAAACTATTATGGGATACATGAAAATTAATCTCACTGTTCTACGTAATCATATCAAGCATAAAAGCACCAATACATACTAATAAATAAGTTGATTTACTAAGAATATTTTGCATACTAATTCGATGCCCAAAGCCTATACCATTTCCTTTTTGTTTTTACATAAATGATATTTGATACTTAAAAATCGCTAATACTTACAATGCAATAGAAATGATAAAGAAGTATAGGAAAACTTTTAAGAGAAATTACCTCATAAAATAGGAGTTTCATCTTTTGATCCATACTTCACTTTCTAAGAAATTTTGTAAAGCATCTTCGAAGCCACATGTTGATATATTAGTAAAGACGAATACTTATTACATACTTATTTTAGTAATACTTTTAAATTTTCTTATCTAGATGTCCAATCTCATGACTCATCTCATCTTTATATGAAGTTTGCAACAATAACACCAAAAAAGAATAGAGATTTTCTTGTTACTTAATTACATTGATAAGAGAGTGAGTAAAAAAATGGAGATTGAACTATCATTAAATGAAGAGAATAAATGAAATTAGGATTATGTAATTGGAAAAAAATTTGAAGAAGCATTCTTATTCGACCATGGGTAACATTTGATAGGAGGAAGAAGTATAATGGAAAGATAAGTTATAAAACATCAATGAGCCTATTGGTGCTATTTTCAAACGTATGAGATGGCTGCGATCTGTTGGTCTTGTTACACTCGTTGTGCATTAATTATAATGGTATTTGGGCTATTATGGGCCTAGACCCTATTTTAATTACTGCATATATGCTATTTTGTATGCTTGTACATGTATAGATCCTTGTGTATGCACCATATTTTTGTAATTTCTATAATTTTATTCAGATCTGGTAGAGTCCAGTATAAAAACTCGTTTACCTTAAAAAAATGAGTATAAAAACTCGTTTACCTTAAAAAAATGAGCCTATTGGTATTGGTATATCTTTTAAAATAACGGTAATAAGAATAAGTAAAGAAAAGTTTAGGATAATTAAATTACCAACAAACATGACAGCATATAAATTTTTTGCGAAAACTTAAAAGGAACACACGAATTTAAACTAAGCTTTCATATAACACAATAGAATAGATAAATAGGTAGATAGCGACATTAGCATGAAATACAAAAAATACATAATTAAAGTACTTTAGTTGTCCCCGGATTCTCTTAACTTGAGACGCTTTGACTTTACTTTAATGTTGAATTAATGTATCAAAATGTTATTCTTTTGTCTAGGTTTAATAATAATATTAAACTATATAGTTTAAATTAGTATCAATATGTTGTTAGATTAATTGACTATCGTTTTATCCATCTTATTATTTTACCATATAAAACCTTCTCCATTATCCTGATGGTTATTATTATGAATATTATTTCATGAATAAGTAAATAAATAAATACGTTTTATATTTTCCGTACAACAAAAATCAACATTAAAATGGTTAGAATAGAATCATAACTGTTAAATTTATATTATTGACTTTAGTAATGTAATAGTATAAAATATGAAAACATTGAGAAAGACATAACCATTGCATAATACCATTAAATTGATATTCAAGCTTTCTTCGACGGTGGAATAATTACAAGTGATTTTGACATCCTTGTAACGTATAATAGTACAAAAAAAAATTAAACTACCTTTAATGGTTATTAACTACGTAAATTTAACAGCTGTTTTATCCATATTAAAATTTATATCAACTAAATTTTTATGGAGTTAAAAAAATAGTAATTGTAACTAATGAAATCAAAAAATATTGGTGATAACTTATATATTTCGACTGGGAAACATATCAAAATCATCACTAAAATACTAGACATTAAAAAAAGTTTTCATTGCACTTAAAATTTTGAAATAGGTTAAATTATATGAATCATTAAATAAGGTAAGTTGACTTGATGTGGCAGTGTACTGTTAAACTTATATATTATATATCCAGGAATGTACCACCATAGTTTTTAGGATTTGAAATGATTCAAACATTTCAAAATAAATCCAAATCCGTATAAACTGTAAAGTTAGTTCTGTACCTATTATTAAGACCCAAAAGTTTCTCTAAAAGCTTGGCCGAAAAGAATTGAGATTATCGTGAAGTACAAAACGGCTACATAGAAAACTAACATTTTCGAGGTTTAATTAATTTTAGACATCCAAAATGGCTATTTGATATAATTTAAGCTCTTCATAAAATGATTTTTTTTCTATGAAGAAGTTTTATAATTTATTAGTTGCATATTGGCCATATTTTTAAAGGAACTTTTGGGTCTTAATAACGAGTACAGACATTACTATATAGTTTAAATGTGTTGCATAGATTTATATAAAAATATTTGAATTTGGTATTTCACATCCTAAGAATAACGGAAAATACATTCATGCATATACTATATAAGTTTTGTAGTACATTTCCCACCAAGTTAACATACCTTCTTGTTGGTACATATAATTGAACACTAATTATTTTTTATAAGTAGGGTTTCATAAAAAAAATCAAAAAACTTTGTTTATATCTCATATTTCAATGATAATTATTTATATATATTTGCCAACGAAAATATGTATAAGTTATCATAAACATTTTAGTTTGTGTTAATTCAATTTTCCATTACGCTGTTTTACTCCGTAGAAACTAAGTTGTTATAAATTTTGTATAGATGTAGCAACCATTGAATTTCAATCATTAATAGTTATTATAGGCAGACTAAATTTTTTTTGTTGCACCAAATGAGGATGTCAAAAATCTTGTGTAGTTATTCTAATTTTGATGAGTTCTTGAATATCAATTTGATGGTATGATTATATGGTTAACGTTTTCCAATTTTTTCATATTTATAGTACTCCATTATTATCCAACATTTTGACCTGGCTATATTCGAACTTTTTGGACAAGTTAGGTTATCATCTAGGATGGTAAGTCCAAAGCGATGATTGTGAGGTCCTCAAGTCAAGTATAGATGGTAATATGAAGCCGTGGTTGAACGAAATTTAGGAATATATAATGCATAATGTTCAAAGTATAAAATATAGTTTAATATAGAGGAGGGATCTGTAACATCCCCCTACTTGGAGACCCAAAACTAACGGCTGCGGATGTTGTAGTCATCCATAGATATTAATCCTCGACGACCAAATACGACGATATTAGATACATTGATACACAGAAACATAAGAATATGGAAAAAATTTAAACAACAAAAAAATTCCACATTCCATTTCAAAATATTTCAAATTGATTACATAATCCCAGTTCGCAAACCACGTTTAGATAACATATAATTAATACAAAATACGCCAAGATCGACATATGAAGATGTCCTCTTGATTGATCAAATTATATAATAAGGCAATAAACAGTTGGCCTTTACAATCAAACACATAGCGAAAATAAAATAAATCTAATAACAAGCTCGCCTCCTGCATGTCTTCGGAAACTTTATTCGTCTAAAAGAACACCTAGAAACCCTAACTCTCAGCCTACTCAAAATCAATTGAGTACCCGAGAATTTAAGGGGAAAACAAAAAATTCGAGTCAAACATAAAGCCTGGTATGAATAACAATCTACCATCTCAAACCATTTAGATATCTAGTGAGACCACGCCGATTAGCGAAATGGGTTTTCTCCTCACTAGTATCCTAAAACATTTATAAAACCATATACTATACTCCTGCATTCACAATAGTTAAAAAAAAGTATTTCAAAATATTATGATGATATGCAAAACAAATAAATCAAATCTGGATTACCCATCCCCATTTATTCTGACTATCTGTCTCAATTATAGTTTTAGGGGTTACTGTTACCCTTTTAAATGTTTATGGACTATCTGTCCAATTTCATAGTTTTTATGGGATCACTAAGAACCTATTGGTAACTCCAATATCATTTTACATATCCTAGTTTTCATGGGCTAACTAGGAACCTATTGACTAGCTGTCAATATCGTAATCCGGATATAGTTTTCATGGGCTAATTACAAACCTACTGGCCCCTGCCAGTATCAAATAATAGTTTTCATGGGCTGACTATGAACCTATTGGCCCCTGCCAATATCATACAGTTTTCATGGGCTTACTATAAACCTATTAGCCCCTGCTAATATCTTTAATTAAGATTTTAACATCTGTTAAGTTATATTCACTACTGGGTCAACGTAACTGGTTATTCCGCCCTTTCCCCAAAATACCGTTATGGGTTAATAACAATGTGAATAAATATATGAAGAAGTAAACATAACAACAATATAATGCCAACACCTATGGTTTATTATCCTTGAAATCCTCTTTATATATATGTATATATACATATATGTATGTATGTATCTTGTTTAAACCCTTAAACTTTTTAAGTCAAGGAAAACTTCTTCATTTCAAAACACTTTGTTCATTTATGCCATGGCTATTACTTTAAATTGAGATTGGGTTTTTGTTTTGAAAATCTTAAAAACAACTCTTTCGAGACCTCTGGATAACCTCCTTCGAAAGCAAAGAGACCTTCTCAAAACATAACAAAAGTACCTTTCGAAATAATTTCCTTTGAAACCAATTATATCTTTCGATGGTATCAAAACGTCCTTTGAAATATAGCTTCGAAACAAATGAAAGTGCCCCTTCCGAAAGTAGTGGGTTTTTACTTTAAAAAAACATCATTTGGGTCAAAGTGGTTATATACGAAAGTATCCCTTTCGAAACTCTTATAAAACCGTTTTTAAGAAAAAATTGATGGTGTCGGAACCATCTGGTCCAAAGCAGTAACCTTTAAAGTTAAATGTTGAAGGACAGGGTCGAAACCCACTTTCGACCCCATTACCTTCGAAACCCTCAACCCCTTCGAAAGCATTCGGGAAAAAGCTTAGTTTAAGTTAAAACAGAGGTAACCCTTCGACGTCATAGATTGCTTCAATGCAGTCGAAAGGAAAACTAGCGGCCAGGTCTCGACTTGGTCGAAACCAGTCCTTTCGAAAACTCTTATTTAAGGGAAGAGTACCTTTCGAAAGCTAACTCCTTTACATAGTATAACAACCTTCTTTGAAAGCCATTTCCAAAAACTTTTTCGAAAGCATTCGTTTGACTATGTCGAAAGCTTTAAGTAAAACAAGGCAAGAACTTAACTTTTGAAAACAAAGCAGGGTTTCGACCCCATCGGAAGCTTACCTTTCGACACCAAGGCTTCCACCTTCCTTCCAATCCACTACGTACCATCTAAGTGCTACCTTGTGTATTGGTTTCAACTATATGGGTTTCGACTATGTAGGTTTTAACTGGGATGAAGCGGAATCCGTGGCTATTAGAGGTGGAACACCTTTTTTTGAATTAAAGGTTGAAATGTTACTTATTTTAGTAATTGCTTTCTATCAACTGCCTATTTGTAAACCATTGATTGGCTGCCATAAAAAACTTTTCAAATAGTTTGTCTATAAAATTGCCGCTATTATCAGATCTAAATTAACGAGATTATAACGTTTAAGCCCTACCAATTATTTCAGAAAAGTCCTTTTTTAAAATAATTTTGTCCTCTTAGTAAATCAATTGGGAAAAATCCCCAATTGATCACAGAAATTCAATTTCATCATGAAATCAAATATATTAAAATTTTAGACCCAATTTCTCCCTGAAATTTTTGAAACAAACTTTTAGCCCAATTGTATCATATTTTTCATTAAAATTCATAATAAAATTTCCATAGTTTGGAAAATTCTGAAAATTAAGACCCATCATCAAAATCATGTTTTACTTAACATAAAATTTTTCCATGGCATTCCAAAATCATACACTTTCGGTTTTACATAAAACCGTGCAAATTCATATACGATTTAAAATTTAATAAATCAAACATAATAGAGATCAAGCATATCATCATCCATATCGTCATAATAACGAATTAATCATAGATCCAAAAATGTATAATCATAAAATAAAATAGAGATGGTATGAAATTACTATTCACCTTAGATATGATAAGGAATTTGAGATTTGTTGTTGATGAATCCTTCCTAGCTTTGATCCTTAGCTTTAGATTGAATTTTCCTCTTTTCCTTCTTATTAATGTCCAGCTCTATTTTAGTTTTTTATTTGCGTTTGTGAAAATGAGAAATGAAACGTGAATGGACAACTACAAAGGAATATAGTCATGTTAAATGAAATGGCTATTTACTAATACACCCATGTGTAAATTAATTAACATATAAACCAATTTAAAGCCTATTTATTTTATTATTAAGCACGGCCCTATATATATGATTTATTTAAATCCCAATCCCCTTATCATCATTATTCTATTTAATTTGTCTAATTAAATTTTTTGAATAATGTTATCAAAAAATAGGGATGTCACATGCTCCCTTCGAAATTCAGTAAGGACTAAATACTAAACATAGTAATCATCTGTAACGAATCCTACCAACCATAACAATCATACTAGCCTATCTGACTAGCAACTATCTATATAAATCTAATATAGACATACCCTCAAAGCAGATCAGGATAAGTATCTCTAATCCTCTCTTCTGTCTCCTAAGTACAGTCCTTCTCGTTTTCGCTCCACCGAACTTTCACCAACCTGACTATCTTGTTCCTTAACCTTTTCTCATCTCTAGCTGCAACCGGAACTGGTTGTCTAACAATAGTCAAATTAGGCTCTACTACTAAGTTATCCAACCCTGTTGGAGGAATAGTAGTCTCTAGATCATGCACATACTTACGAAGATGATACACATGAAATACATTATGGACACCTTCCATACTGCTTGGCAACTCTACTATGTATGCGAGCTTTCCAATCTTCTCTAAAATCTGGAATGGACAACCATATCTCGGGGCTAACTTCCCTGACTTTCCAGATCGCACCACACCCTTCATAGGTGATACATTAATGAAAACCTTATCTCCAATTGAGAATTCTAGTAGGTGATACATTAATAAAAACCTTATCTCCAATTGAGAATTCTAGGTCTTTACGCCTCTTATCTGCGTAACTCTTCTATCTAGACTGAGCTTCCTTCATCCTTCCTTGGATTAACTCAATCTTCTTTGACGCCTCTCTAACCAAACCTGGACCTAAGACAATCTGTCTCCAGTCTCCAACCAACATGCTGGTGATTCGCATGGCCTTCCATACAAAGCTTCAAATGGCTCCATTCCTATACTAGTCTGATAACTATTATTATAGAAAAATTCAACCAAATGTAGGTGATCTTCCAGGATCCACTAAAGTCCTATACATAAGCTCTCAATAAACCTTCGACCACCTTATTGACTCTCTCTGTCTGCCCATCTGTCTGAGGGTGATATGTAGTACTCATATTAAGCTTGGTACCCATCACTTCCTGTAGACTCTTCCAGAATTCACTAGTGAACAATGCGTCTCTGTCACTGACTATACTACTAGGAACTCCATGTAGTCTAACTATGTTCTTCAGGAACAACTTAGTTAAAACAAGTGTTGTCCTGGTTGACTTAAATGGAATAAATTGGGCACTCTTGGTCAATCTGTCCACTATAACCTATATACTTTCATTACTCCTATTTGTCCTTGGCAACCCGTTTATAAAATTCATGGATATCGAATCCCATTTCCAAACCGGAATCTCTAAAGGTTGAAGCAATCCACTAGGCTTCTGATATTTAGCTTTCACTTATTGATAGTTGGCACACTGTCTAACCCACAAGTCAACATCCCTCTTCATGCCTTCTCAATAGAAGCTCCTCTTCATATTATGATACATCTTGGTTCCTCCAGGATGAATCATAAACTTAGATCGATGACATTCTCCAAGAACTTCCTTCCTCAAGTCCTCCACATTCGGAACACACAGCCATCCCTTCTTACTTAGCCATCCTCTCTAGTCAAGGCTAAAATCTTTTAAATCATCGATCTCTGTTCCAACCTCAAGTCTTCTAATCCTTTCAGCTAATGCTAGATCCTCCTTCTGCTTAGCAGCAAGTCTCTCAATCAATACTGATCGAAATTTTAAACAAGACAACCTGGCGAAACTTTGACTAGAACCAGCAGTCAATCTTAACTGCACATCACAACTGATTAAAGCTTTTAAATCCTTCCACTCCACCCTCATAGCTAACACCACATTCTGATGTTTTCTACTAAGAGCATCTGCTACCTTATTACCTTTTCCGGTGTATACTCAATGCCAAAATCATAAGCAGCTAAAAACTCCAGCCACCTCTGCTGTCTCATATTCAAATCCTTCCGAGAGAATAAATACCGCAACGACTTATGATTGGTATAAAGCTCAAACCTCTCCCCTAAGAGATAATGTCTCCAAATCTTCAATGTGTAGATCGCTGTTGCCAACTCCAAATCATGAGTAGGATATCTTACCTCATGCAGTCTAAGCTGCCTGGATGCATAGGCAATAACCTTACCATTCTACATCAGTACTACTCTTAATCCAGTTCCACAACATCAGTATATACCACCAACCCTTGGTTTCCATCTAGAACTACTAACACAGGTGCATTAGTCAATAAATGCTTTAACTTAAGGAATGATTCCTCACATTTGTCGAACCAAACAAACTTCATATCCTTTCTGATTAGCTTAGTTAAGGGTGCTGCTATCCGTGAGAAATCCTTAATGAGTCTCCGGTTGTAGCCAGCAAGTCCAAGAAAACTTCTGATCTCGGTCACCGTCTCTGGTCTCTTCCAATTATTCACAGCTTCAATCTTATCTGGATCAACTAGCAATCCTTTCTCTGAAACCACGTGACCAAGAAACTAACCTCTTTCTTTCAAAAATGACACGTGGTAAACTTCGCTTTTAGCTAATTCTGCCTCAGCGTCTCAAGCACCACTCTAAGATGAACTTCATGCTCCCTCTCATCCTTGGAGTATACTAGAATGTCATCTATAAACACTAGTACAAACCTATTCAAGTACTCTCAAAAAACTCAGTTCATCAAATCCACGAAGAAAGCAGGTGCAGTCGTCAATCCAAATGGCATCACCAACCACTCATATGAACCACACCCAGTCTGAAATACCGTAAAAGGAATATTGTCCTCCGCCACTCTTAACTGATGGAAATCGATTGCTAAATCCAACTGGGAAAACATTCTGGCTCTATTCAACTGATCGAACAGATCATCTATTCTTGGCAAAGGATACTTATTCTTAATTGTCCCGTCGTTTAACTTACGATAATCGATGCACATCCTTAACGACCCATATGGTTTCTTCACGAACACCACGGCCGCTCCCTAAGGCGAACTACTTGGTCTAATAAAATTCCATCCTTCAAGCTCCACAGCTGCACCTTCAATTCCTTTATCTCAGTTAGTGCCATCCTACTAGGTGGTCTACTCACAAGTTTGGCTCCGGGCACAAGATCTATTCTAAACTCAACCACTCTTTTAGGTGGTAATCCAGTGACTGGCTCAAAGACATCTGCAAACTCTCTTGCTACCCAAAGCTGACTTAACTCATCTTATCTCCATAGCACTAAGCAAACCACTAACACTCCGGTCAGTGTTCTCTACTGAGAATATCACTCGGTTATGACTATCAGGGTGTCTCAGTGATATCTCTCTATCCTAGCAAAATATTCTAGCCTCATACCTACCCAACCAATCCATTCCCAAAATGGTTCCAAAATCTATCAAATCAATTACATACAAACTACATGCAAATTTATGACCTAAAAAATTAAGTTCTAACTGGTCACATCTTAATCCAAGAGTTGCACAACCTCCTATTGGATTCGTAACCCTTAAGAAAGTAACACGGTAGGTGGGTTCTAAACATAATCTATCAACTAAACACCGAGATATAAATGAATGTGATGCACCGGTATCAAAAAGTACTCTAACTGGAATACTCTAAATCAAAAGCGTACCTTCCATCATAGTCTTTCCTTTATCTACTGCAGTAGGCCTGGCTGATCTGGTATCAAAGACCTTTCTTTTATCCACCCTGACTGACTCTGGACATTGATTCTTGTAATGCCCAACTTGATCATTGTTGAAGCACTTCACATTCTTCTTGTTTGCAGTTTTCTTCACATTTCCTGACCGGCACTCATTTGTAAAGTGACCCTTTTTGTCACACTTATAGCAAACTACCTCGGCCTTTGACTTCTTAACTGTATCTCCCTTCTGGGCTCCCTTCTTCTTGAAGAACTTTCTTTTCTTCCCTTGAGAACCCTAAGCTTCCACTGTTTTCCCCTTAGCCTGATCAGTAAGTAGCTCCTCATGGCGAATGGCCATCTCTACCACCACATTACACGGATCACGAACATGTGTCACAGTCATTCTAGCTAGCTCGGGCCTCAATCCCTGAATGAACCTCTCATTCCTTCTTATGTCAATGTCTATAACAACATATCCATATCGAGACAGTTCTTCAAACTTAGTAGCATATTCGACTATTGACATCTCTCCCTGAACTAAATCCATAAACTTCCTCAACGGGTCAGACTTAGCAAACTCAGATACAAACTTTTGCTCAAATCTTGTTTTAAAATCAGCACAAGTTGTCTGCTCTTCCGACACTAAGGCAGTAACACTATTCCACCAATGTAGTGCTGACCCCTGTAACTGCCTAGAGGCCAACCTTCTTTTTTGACCATCGTTCAGACCCAAATCAGTAAATATTCGCTTGCAATGCAACAACCAATTCTGAGCTTCTATGGAACTTTACGTTCCTAAGAATGGCTTCCCACCCAAACTGGTGTAATCTTCACTCATCAAAGTAATATTCCCAACTGGAGCCACATGACTAGCTCCTCCTACATTTCCAGCAACACCGACCGCAGCTCCTGCTTACATCATCCTAACAAAGAACTGATACATCACCCTTATATCTACTGGTGGATTTCCAGCACCCACGTTGGCTTCAACATTTTGGTTACTAGCATTAGCCGATCGACCCGAGTTCCTCTTGGTAGTGTATCGAGCATTTTCATTAGATGTGGTACTTCCTCCACCAAGATTTCCTCTTCCGTTTCCTGCTTCCATATCTCCTTTCTCGTAAATTTTCATACGAGCCTTAGTAAGATAAAGAAGAACGGTCTAAGAGAGCAGGGAATACGTACTTATATGTATAGCTATATATCAAATACAAGTACGTTACTATAGCGTTAACCCAAACCCCAATCTTATTATCTAATTCATTGGATTACGTTTGGAAAATCTTTTAGGTTTAAGTTTCTTTTAAAGTTTCATAAACCTATGCTCTGATACCAACTTGTAACATCCCCTACTTGAGGCCCAAAACTAACGGCTACGAATGCTGCAGTCATCCATAGATATTAATCCTCGACGACCAAATATGGTGATATTAGATACATTGATATACAAAAACACAAGAATATGGAAAAAAATTAAACAGCAAACAAATTCCACGTTCCATTTCAAAATATTTCAAATTGATTACATAATCCCAGTTCGCAGACCACGTTTAGATAACATATAATTAATACAAATTACGCCAAGAGCGACATATAAAGATGCCCCCTTGGTTGATCAGAGTATATAATAAGGCATTAAATAGTTGCCTTTACAATCAAACACACGGTGGAAATAAAATAAATCTAATAACAAGCTCGCCTCCTGCACGTCTTCGAAAGATTTATTCATCTAAAAGAACACCTGGAAACCTTAACTCTCAACTTACTCAAAATCAATCGAGTACCCGAGAGTTTAAGGGGAAAACAAAAACTTCGAGTTAGACATAAAGCCTGGTATGAATAACAATCTACCATCTCAAACCATTTAGATATCTAGTGAGACCACGCCGCTTAGTGGATCGGGTTTTTCCCTCACTAGTATCTTAAATCATTTATAAAACCATATACCGTACTCCTGCATCCACGATGGTTAAAAATAAGGGACAGTTTGGCACATGTCCCTTATAAGTTTCAAAATACACAAAAACCCAGTACAAAAAAGTTTGTAAATTAGGTCCCTAGAATTAAGTTATCGAATAATGGCATACACTTATGCAATTATTCAGTGAATAATTGTAGACATTTATGCAATTTTATCAAAAAATTGCAGACATTTCCACAATTATTCATTGAAAAATTGCGGAAAATTCTGCAATTATTCACCAAAAAATTGCGGAAATTTCCGCAATTATTCACCAAAAAAATTGCGGAAATTTCCGTAATTATTCACCGAAAAAATTGCATAAATTTATGCAACTTTTGGATATAATTTCATAAATGTCTGCAATTATTCAGTGAATAATTGCATAACTATATGCAATTACTTAGTAACTTATTCTAGGGACCTAATTTACATACTTTTTTTACTGGGGTTTTTGTGTATTTTGAAACTTATTAGGGACCCGAGCCTAATATTCACTAAAAATAAAGTATTTCAAAATATTATGATGATATGCAAAATAAATAAATCATATCTGGATTACTCGTCCCCTTTTATTTTGACTATCTGTCTCAATTATAGTTTTAAGGGTTACCATTACCCTTTTAAATGTTTATGGACTATCTGCCCAATTTCATAGTTTTTATGGGATCACTAAGAACCTATTGGTAACTCCAATATCATTTTACATATCCTAGTTTTCATGAGCTAACTAGGAACCTATTGACTATCTGTCAATACCTTAATCTGGATATAGTTTTAATGGGCTAACTACAAACCTACTGGCCCCTACCAGTATCAAATCATAGTTTTCATGGGCTGACTATGAACCTATTGGACCCTGCCAATATCATACAGTTTTCGTGGGCTTACTGTAAACCTATTGACCCATGCCAATATCATTAATTAAGATTTCTAACATCTGTTAAGTTATATATTCACTACTGGGTCAACGTAACTGGTTATTCTGCCCTTTCCCCCAAATACCATTATGGGTTAATAACAATGTGAATAAATATTGAAGAAGTAAACATAACAACAAAATAATGCCAACACCTATGGTTTATTATCCTTGAAATCCTCTTTAGACACACACACACACATATACATACCCTGGTTAAACCCTTTAACCTTTTAAGTCAAGGAAACCTTCTTCATTTCAAAACACTTTGTTTATTTATGCCATGGCTATTACTTTAAATTGAGATTGGATTTTTGTTTTGAAATCTTAAAAACATCTCTTTCGAGAACTTAGGGTAATGTCCTTCGAAAGCAAAGAGATCTTCCTCTCAAAACATAACAAAAATACCTTTCGAAATAATTTCCTTCAAAACCAATTATACCTTTCGATGGTATCAAAACATCCTTTAAAATATAGCTTCGAAACAATTGAAAGTACCCCTTTCGAAAGTATTAGGTTTATTCTTTAAAAAACATCATTTGGGTCAAAGTGGTTATATACGAAAGTATCCCTTACGAAACTCTTATAAAACTATTTTTAGGGAAAAATTGATGGTTTCAGAACCATCTAGTCGAATGCAGTAACCTTTAAAATTAAACTTCGAAGGACAGAATCAAAACCCCCCTTTGGCCCCATTACCTTCGAAACCCTCAACCCCTTCGAAAGAATTCAGGCAAAAGCTTAGTTTAAGTTAAAATAGAGGTAACCCTTCGACAGCATAGATGACTTTAATGCAGTCGAAAGGAAAACTAGCGGTTAGGTCTCGACTTGGTCGAAACCAGTCCTTTCGAAAACTCTTATTTAATGGAAAAGTACCCTTCGAAAGATAACTCCTTTACATAGTATAACAACCTTCTTCGAAAGCCATTTACAAAAATCTTTTCGAAAGCATGTGTTTCGGATGTGTCGAAAGCTTTAAGTAAAACAAGGCAAGAACTTAACTTTTGAGAACATGGCAGGGTTTCGATCCCATCGGAAGCTCACCTTTCGACACCAAGGCTTCTGCCTTCCTTCCAATCCACTGCATACCATCTAAGTGATACCTTGTGTATTGGTATCGACTATATGGGTTTCGACTATGTAGGTTTCAACTGGGATGGAGCGGAATCAATGGAGTCAAAAGGTGCAACTATTAGAGGCGGAACACCTTTTTCTGAATTAAAGGCTGAAATGTTGCTTCTTTTAGTAATTGCTTTCTATCAACCTGCCTATTTGTAAACCATTGATTGGCTGTCATAAGAACTTTTCAAATACTTTGTCAATAAAACTGTCGCATTCATCATATCTAAATCAAAGAGTTTATAACATTTAAGCCCTTCCATATACCAAAACCAATTATTTTAGAAAAGTCCTTCTTTTAAAATAATTTATTTCCCTTAGTAAATCAATTGGAAAAAATCCCCAAAAATCACAGAAATTTAATTTCATCATGAAATTAAACATATTAAAATTTCAGACCCAATTTCTCTCTGAAGTAAAATCTTTAACCCAATTATATCATATTTTTCATTAAAAATTCATAATAAAATTTCCATAGTTTGGAAAATTCTGAAAATTAAGACCCATCTCCAAAATCATGTTTTACTTAACATAAAAAATTTCCATAGCATTCCAAAATCATACATTTTTGGTTTTACATCAAAACCATGCAAATTCATATATGATTTAAAATTTAATAAATCAAATATAATAGAGATCAAGCATATCCTTATCCATATCATTGTAAAAACGAATTTAATTATAAATCCAAAAATATATAATTATAAAATAAAATAGTGATAGTATGAAATTATTATTCACCTTAGATATGATAAGGTATTTGAGATTTGTTGTTGATTAATCCTTCCAAGCTTTAATCCTTAGCTTTAGATTGAATTTTCCTCTTTTCCTCCTTATTAATCTCGGGCTCTATTTTAGTTTTCGATTTGCGTTTGTGAAAGTGTGAAATGAAACATGCATGGACAATTACAAAGGAATATAGTTGTGTTAAATGAAATGGCTATTTACTAATACGCCTATGTGTAAATTAATTAACCTATAAACCATTTTAAAGCCCATTTATTTTATTTTTAAGCATGACCCTATATATATGATTTATTCAAATATCAATCCCCTTATCATCATTATTCTATTTAATTTGTCTAATTAAATTTTTTGAATAATGTTATCAAAAAAAGAGATGTTAAAGGATCAGCTATAATCATTCTCCAACATAGGGTTCGGCATATTTCAGGGAAGCAAGTGCAATTCAATGGAAACCGACCAATATCTCAATATCCATAAGTATAATGCATATGAAACTTTGGAAGCAAGATATGGGGACTCTAGGAAGCCTACCCTAGGGATCACACCTTAAAAGGATGAAGCAAGAGGGATCGGCCCTCTTCCCTCAATAGGGATCGGCTAGAATCAGGAAACAACTCACCTTGTAGCAAAGATCGAGTAATAACTTAAGTTCTACTAATCCAATTGGCATGAAACTTGGAGGCTAAGCATATTACAATATAGGAAAGCTACCACAGAGATCACACACCCAAATTCCTCCAAAATAGGGATCGGCACTGATCCTTATTCCTTGGGATTTAGGCCATGCGATCCATCTTATGGGTATATACGGTTTTGGGGATCCTTCTATCGAATTTTCAGGGAGATATTTCGCTGTCTTCCTCTATAAATATAGGCTTGGTTGTTCATTTTCGGGACCTTTACGCTGCTAGTTGCTTTGTAATCTATTGTAACTAAGGATTTTCATCCGATCACTATTGTACTCATATTACAAAGTGATTAATAAAGCTATCTATTCAAAGGGACATAGTCAAACAATGTCGAACCACTATAAATCATTGTGTTTGTGTTGTTGCTTTAATTTTCTACTATTAAATTGCTTAATTCCTTTGTTTCCATTTTATATTCTTTATTTATTTCTTTACTTAACTTTTATTAGTTATTTGTCTCAACTTTTGGTGCTTTAACTGAGAAGGAGATTCTCAACCCAGTTTGGATCCCTTTGTTTCTACCGGAATGCATAAATTCCCCGAATAGATCCGAAATTTTCTTCAAGAAGCTCATTTGTTCTATTAATATTTACAAATGTCTAATGAGAACTATCAACATTGGTTAGGACCACCAGATCTACATTTCAAAATGTAGAAGGAAATGAGAATGCTAACATCTAGCAAGGAGGCCCGAGCAATCTACCAGTAGATATGAATACTACCAATCCAATGGGTGTCCAGAATCCGACTGAGTCCATCACAAGAGCTGATTTCCAGAATCTGATGAGAGAGCTAGTGGATAGCCGCCGACAGCTGAATCGGTAGATTCAAGCCATTATCGATCTAATGAACCAACTCGGTCAGCAACAACATAGGAAATCTAGGAGGGACCCATCCCCTTATTCAACATTGGAGAATTCTAGTTCATCAGATGATTATCATGGATGCAGAAGTCGCAGAATTGACGGAAATCAAGCAGAAGCTTCTGGACATCAGCAGGCAAGCCAACCTGGCTCGCGAGACCGATCGGTGCTGATCCCTTTGTAAGGATCGGTTCTAATCCCTCCTCTAAAGGAGGAAACACGCCCCTTCATGATGGAGCGCAAGCTGGAGCTGCTGCGATTGATTTGGATGTCGAAGTTTATGTGGATGTAGACAAGTTACCACACTGGAATGATGAACGTGATATACATCGAGTGGATGTTGAGCAATGAAGGCATGGAATGGCCCATAGACGTCCATTGGACCATTCACGTGAGGTAAAGCATGACCACTGCTTGGCTCTAACTATCCAAACATTGAACTTGTCGGCTATGGTTAGACAGCTAGAGAGAGAGAGCCAAGGCTTGACCAATGATGGTTAGGGGATCTCGAGAAGCTAGACCTCATTCATTGACAATATCTTACATGTAGGGTATCCAAGGAGGTTCAATATTCCGTCGATGCCTACCTACGAGGGAAAAACCATCCCCAGGAAGCACATCATAAGATATGAATGATTGATGGATTCCACACGAGCTAATGAGGCAACCAAGTGTAGATGTTTTCCTATCACTCTCTCTAGAATAGAAACGATGTGGTTTACGAGATTGTCCCTATGGCCAATCTCTAGATTTGACAATTTAACAATAAAGCTTGTAGAGCAGTTCTGTATGCATGCAACTCACCCCAAAGATGTGATGTCCCTATCCAGCATTATCTAGGATCCGAGAGAGTAGCTGAAAGATTATTTGGAGAGATTTCATACAGCTATCAAAAAAGTCAGTAATCTGAATGACCATTCAATATTGATGGCGATAACGAGAGGGACTGATCTAGGAACTAACTTCGACGGTTGATTTGCTAACGTTGGAACATTTCTATGAAAAGGCAACTCAGTATTTGAGGAAAGAAGAAGCTAGGTTCTCTAGGAAGAAGAATGTTATGGGACCAAGTGGAGAGGGAGTGCAGAGTAACATTGTAGTGAAGCAGTCTGGTGATAGTTCTAGAGAAGTTCAATTGAATGTCAAAAATAAATGAATCGGCAAAAGAAAGGAGGTGACGGGAACCGTAAGAGAAAGAGGGATTCCATAAGAGGAAAGCCTAGAATTCCAATGTATGATACCTACACACCGCTGAATACATCTTTAGAGAATGTTTACTTGTCTACATGCAATACCATGCAGTATAGAAAGCCACCTCCGAAAGAATTGATGGAGAAGTTGAAACAGACTGGAAAATATTGCCGGTTCCATGAATGCTGTGGTCATAACATGAATGAGTGTAGGAATCTCCAAGATATGATCGAAAAACTGATTCGAAAGAGGAAGTTACAATAGCTTGTTAAAGCCCCACAGGATGGCGGGTAGGGGACATCTAATCCCAACCGAGGAGAAGCGCCGCACAGGGCCGAGGAGCCTGCGCAAACTGGTGAAAAATTAGTGATCAATAAAATGGTTGGAGGACCACAACCAGTGGATAAGAGTTGGCATAAGATGGAGCGCTACGCTAGCACGATTAAGCAATGAATTTTGATTGTTGTTCGAGTACATAAGATGGAGCTCTGGTAAAATAGTAGCGTACAATGGCAGATGACATTGTGTTTAAAAATAGATACAGATAAGGTAGAGGCACTGACAATCGACCCAATGGTCATTTCGGCCATGATCGGCCCCGCCTTAGTGAGGAGGATTTTGGTTGATTGTGGAAGTTCCATAAATATATTTTTCAAAAAGGTTTATGATCAGATGAGGATGGAAGCCAAGGAATTGAAACTGTCTACATCCCACATTCATGGCTTTAAAAGTGCTGCGAATGAAGCTATCAGATATGTCGAACTGCCTGTAGAACTGGGAGAAGGTGACCGTAGGAGAGTGCGGATGTTACAATTTATTATTTTGGATTTGGCTCTCTATATAATGCTTTTTTGGGCCGACCATCCCTAGCTGAATTTCGGGTAGCTCTTGCCTTGTGATGTTTGATTTTGAAGTTCCCAACTAATAACGGTGTTGGAGTTATGCATGGGAGATCAAGCGACCGGACATGCCTATTATGTGGCTGAGTTAAGGGACGCTCAGCGAAAGGAGAAAGGAACGGGTGTGGACAAGTCTCTCCGCATCCAAGCCACCAAAGATTGACAACCAGCCTTAGGCCATGGCTCGGGCACCACAGTCGGTTCTATAAAGACATAGATCTAAGGGGCGATGAGGAGGAGCCCAAGGAGACTAAGGCTGCACCAGTTGAGTTGACAATTGAAATCACGCTCAGCCACGACGACCCGTCACAGGTCCTGAAAATTGGATCATTGCTCAATCCCTCAATGATGAAAGAACTTGCTGGTTTTCTCCGAGCGAATCTTGACGTGTTCGCTTGGACTCATTCTATCATATATGGGATTTTGTCTGCCATTGCAAGCCACAAATTAAATATCGACCTGAGGCATGTCCCGGTGAAATAGAAAATGCATGGTATGGATCCGGAGAGATCTGCTGCCCATAAAGAGGAGGTGATAGGCTCAAATGCAATGGGTTTATTTGTGATGCCCTCTACCCTAAATAAGTATCTAGTCTTGTACTTATGAGAAAGGTGAATGGAAAGTGGCTGATATGCCTTGATTACTCGGACTTAGACAAGGCGTGTCCAAAAGACAGTTTTCCTCTTCCAAGGATCGACCAACTGGTAGACTCAACCACAGGACATGAATTGCTATCTTTCATGGATGCATACTGTGGATAAACCAAATCCCGATGCATATTCCCGATTTGGAGCACACCAGCTTCATTACTAATGTTGGATTGAATTGCTATGTGGTAATGCCATTTGGATTGAAGAATGTTGGAGTGACCTATCAACGCGGAGTGAACCGAATGTTTAAGGATCATATTGGAAAAATGATGGAGGTATACGTCAATGATATGCTCCTGAAGTCACGACAATTAAGTGACCACATTAGAGACTAAGCAGAAATGTTCGATATACTTTTATTTTACAAAATGAAGATCAATCCTCTGAAGTGATCTTTTGGCGTTGCATCAGGAAAGTTCTTGGGTTTCATTATCAATGCCTGCAGAATCGAAGAAAATCCTAAGAAGATTCAACCAAAATCGCAACATCCAAGTGTCGAAGACCATCAAGTAAGTGCAGAGTCTAAATGGAAAGGCTGCCACCCTAAGTTGATTTATTTCCAGAGCCACCGATAAATGTGTTCCTTTCTTTGATTTGATTAGGAGAGGGAAAAGGAACTTTGAATAGATGCAATATTGTGAAGACATGTTCCAAGCCTTGGTGAACCACTTAGAGAGGCCCTTCCTCTTGTCAAAGCCGGTGGATCATGAAGACTTGTTTATCGACTTAGCCGTGTCGGTACACGCTATAAGTGCCGCATTACTTCACGAGGAGAATCGAATACAAAGGCCGGTCTATTATGTAAGAAAGCAATTAGTAGGTGCTGAAAGCAATTATCTGAAGATAGAGAAATTGGTGTAATTCTTGTTGATTGCTTCATGAAAACTCCACCTCTATTTGCAGGCTCATCCCATCAATGTTTACACTGATCAGCCATTACGACAGTTTCTACAGCGACCTGAGATGTTGGACGGTTACTCAAGTGGAACATTGAACTGATTCAATTCAACATTACTTATCTCCCTTGGAGAGCCATCCAGAGACAGGCGTTGGTGGACTTTATAGCGGAATTCACTGCACAGAATGACCTCCCAAAGAGCAATGAAACCGCTATCATTCAGTGGAAAATGTATATTGATGGAGCATCCAATGTTCGTTGTTCTGGATCCGGAATCATGTAAGTGATTCCGAAAATCGGTCAATTTGCTATGCTTTGAAGCTCAAACTTCCCTACAATGAACAACGAAGCTGAGTATGAAGCTCCGATAGCTGGACTTAAACTTGCGAGAGAGCGGAGGATAAAATCTCTCGAAATCTTTTGCAATTCACAGTTGGTAATATACAAAGTCAGGGGAGATTACCAAGCTAAATGACAATAACTCGCCTCATGCCTTATCCAAGTCCAAGACCTATTGACAGGCTTTGAGTATTATGACATCACGCACATTCCCCAGGATCAAAATAAAGAGGCCAACTCATTGGCAAAGTTTGCTAGCACTGTGGATGCACAACAGATAGGCTTGGTCTAGTCGAAGTACTAGACGCTCCAAGCATAAACCAGATGCAAATTGACTGGGTACTATAGACGAAGCCTGAGAAGGAGTATGGATGACTCCGATTAAAGACTATTTGCTACAGGGGGTCCTTCCCTAATGGAGGAATGAAAGGCGACAAGTCCTTTACAAAGCTTTGCGGCATATCATTCAGGAAGGAGTCATGTGTAGAAAGGGTTTTTCCGTTCTCCTACCCCATTGTATCGCTCATCATGAAATAAAATGAGTGGTAAGGGAAGTTCATGAAGGGGAATGTGGTGATCACACTGAGGGCATGCCCTAACAAAGAAAATATTCTGTTATGGGTAATATTGGCCGACTGTCAACCGAGATGCTGTTGATTACGCTAGGCAATGTGGCACGTGCCAGATGTATGAAAAAGTTCTGAGAGCTCCGCTGACAGAAATCACACAAATAGTCGGTTCATGGTCGTTTTCCATATGGGGTATAGATATTATCGATTCCTTACGATCTAAGCTGGTGGGAAGTACGCCATCGTCGCAGTTAATTACTTCACCAAATGGGCCAAAGCAGAACCTTTAGCTATGATCACAACAAAGAAAGTAATCAACTTCATTGTTTGGAACATCATCTATCATTTTGGCCTTCCACGGACCATTGTAACTGAAAATGGAACCCAATTGACAATGCTGAATTCAAAGACTTCTATCATCGGCATCATATTGAGAAGAGATTTATGGTAGTTGCTCACCCTTAAGTAAATGGACAAGTTGAAGCTGTGAAAAAAATCATAAAGTCCATTCTAAAGAAGCGTTTGGAAAAGGCTAGAGGCAAGTGGTTGGATGAACTCCCAATAGCATTTGGGCTTACAGAACCACTCACAAGTTCGTGACTGGCCATACTCTATTCGCCTTTGCTTACGGCACCGAAGCTGTCATTCTTGTTGAATTTGAAGTCCCTTCTCATTGAGTGACCTACTATGATCCCCGAATGAATAGAGATCTCCTCTTAGAATCTCTAGACTTTGTAGATGAGAAGCGATAAGAAGCTTATTTGAGGGCAGCTGCACATCGACACCGAGTCGCCTGACACTACAACACTAAATTCTGACCTAGAACCCTTGAAATTGGTGATCCCGTCTTGAAACGGGTCTTTCCTACCCCATCACACATGAATCCTACTTAGGAAGGACCATATGTCACTGAACAAAGTCTTAGAGAGGGAAATTTCAAGCTAGCGACTGTTGATGGCGTCACACTCCCAAGAGCATGGAAAAGCGAGCATTTACAATTCTATTTTACTTACTTTATCCTTTTATCATTTAGTTGTATTCAATTTCCGAATTGCTTTAGCATTTGATTTTCCAGATATGTAATACGACAAATTATGGAATTTCCTTCAATTTTACAAATAAAGTTTGAAAATTCCTTCATATTTGTGATTACAATAGCATTACATATTAGTTACGATACCTGATTAACTGATATTGACATGTCCAAGCAGGTTCCTTGAGTTAGGAGGTAGCCGTTTACAAATGTTCACGGTTGAACTAAACAAAATGAGAATGGTCTGACCATTCATTTAATGATTCTCGCTCACAACCCGATGGATGGAATACCTAACGAGGAATGGATGTGACTTGACCATCCGATAGCCAAGTTAATCCCACTGAGCGATGGGACAGACATGAATCAAAAGTGGTCGTGACATGACCAATCGCTCGCTAAGTCAAACCTCGGACTTTGGGGTAAATCAATCAATTAAGGAAAGTAAGATCTGACTATTTTCCGAAATAACTCTAAGTTCCCATAGTGTGGGCTGGAATATAAACATAAGTTGAGTGAAATTCAACCACCCACCAACTAACTCTTATCCCCAGAGTGCGGATATGAGTATAAAAAAATAGATGAGTGTGGTTCGACCTCTCACTACTCCTTAAACTCCGACCTAAAACCGACAGGAGGAGTATAAACTTGCTAATGATGGAGTTCGACCATCCACTATCCAACTTCGCTAACCTGAGACTAGGGGCAGAAATATAATCACTCAAACCCCAGAATTTGATAGCGTAAAAATTGGGCTCGAGCTCGGTGTTTGGTACGACTCAAGGCCATGACCACATGGATGCGTAGGGATAGAATTAACAGATTATCATCTGAATCAATGAGTGACGAATTACAAGTACATTGAATGGAATAGTAATAGTGTAACATCCCCCATTTGGAGTCCCAAAACTAACGGCTACGGATGTTGCAGTCATCCATAGTTATTAATCCTCGATGACCAAATACGGTAATGTTAGATAAATTAATATACCAGAAACACGTGGATATGGAAATAGTTTTAAAATTTCAAAACAACATTCACATTCCATTCCAAAAACCCATTTCAACATTCTTGACATAATCCCATAACGTAACCACATTTAGAAAAATATAATTATTACAATATACTTCAAGAGAGACATATGAAGATGCCCCCTTGGTGATCAGAGTATATAATAGGCAATAAACAACTTTGCCTTAACAAAACAACAAAGCGGAATCATATGAGAGAACTCAATTAACTACATGCTTCCTGCACGACTCCGGAAGCTTATTCGTATTAATTGGTACCTGAAAACCTCAAATCTCAAGCCAGTCAAAATCAATTGAGTACCCGAGAGTCTAAGGCGAAACATAAACTTCGAGTCAGATATAAAGCCTGGTATGAATAATAATCTACCATCTCAAATCATTTAGATATCTAGTGAGACCACGCCACTTAGCGGAACAGGTTTCCCCTCACTAGTATCTTAAAAACATTTATAAACCGTTTTCTGTGCTCCTGCATCCACAATGGTTAAATCAATTCAAAACTTTATTATGTGATGATATGCAAAACAATTGAATCAATTCTTGGTCACCCATCCCCATTCATTTTGACTATCTGCCATAGTTATAGTTTTTAGGATTACTATTAACCTAATAGTTTTCATAGGCTGACTAATAACCGGTTAAACATTTATAGACCCCCTTTCCACTTATATAGTTTTCATGGGATCACTATAAACCTATTGGTAACTCCAATATCATTTCTTTTATCCTAGTTTTCATGGGCTGACTAGGAACCTATTGACTATCTGTCAATATCAATATCTTTTCTTTAATCCTAGTTTTCATAGGCTGACTAGGAACCTATTGACTAACTGTCAGTATCTTTCTTTTTCCCTAGTTTTCATGGACGGACTAGGAACCAATTAACTATCTGTCAATATTGCATTTTCTTATCCGGACATAGTTTTCATGGGCTAACTATCTTCTTTTCTTCCAATTTATGGCCGGCCTTTATCTTCTTTTTCTTACGTTTTTCTTTTATGAGAAAATGAATAGGTGTGTGAATGGCTTAAGAGTAAACACACATATATATATAAAGGTAAGGTTAGAGGTAGCTAAATTCCATTATACCCTTTCATAATTTAATTTGTTTATAAACCATTTTTAGCCCAATTAAATTAATAAGCACAACCACTTATATTTATTCAAATCTCCAATCCCCTTATTACTTAACTTTTTACATTATTCTATTTAATTTATCTAACTAAATATCCTGAATAATGTTATTTAAAATTAGGGGTGTTACAAGTAGCTCGATTATTTAAATAAAATTCACATAAGAGTTCGACAAAAAAAGACCTTTTATTTAGACATTAAACTTGGAAATTGTGGTACAAGTTTGTTCCAAAATAGGGGTCGTACCGCACAATTAGGACTAATAAAAAGAAAAACGGTTATACAAGCTATATACAAACTAAGACAAAGTGACAACTACTTCCTTTCCCCTTTCTCCCTTTTAAATTTCTTGGGAGTAGCACCACCTGAGCTTCTGCATGTCCTTTTCCTCGGTCCTTTACCACCATTGGCAGGAGAGCTTTTAGAGGATGGAGGGAGTTCTTCGAGAACCGACCTGCTGGGTAGAATAACTTGTAGGGGAACGAGATTTGAGTCATCGATATCCACATCAATGGGCTCAGCCTTAGCTTTTTTCTTTAATTACTTCTCCATCTCGATGTGCTCCTTCAAACTGAGCTCATTGGTTTGTTCGGAGGCATTGGTGATCCCAAAATCATCAGATTCATCTGGTAACGGCTGATCATTGGCTTGTTCATCATCAAGCGCTCCAATAAATTGAGCATCAGGCCCGGGAGTATAAACTCGCTAATGATGGAGTTCGGCCATCCACTATCCAACTCCGCTAACCCGAGACTAAGGGCAGGAGTATAATCACTCAAACTGCTGAATCTGATAGAGTAACACTTGGGATCGAGCTCGTTGTTTGGTGCAACTCAAGGCCACGACCGCATGGATGCCTAGGGATAGAATTAATGGATTATCATCTGAATCAATGAGTGATGAATTACAAGTACATTGAATGGAAAAGTAATAGTGTAACATCCCCCATTTGGAGGCTCAAAACTAACGTCTACGGATGCTGCAGTCATCCATAGTTATTAATCCTCGGTGACCAAATAAAATGTGAGATAAATTAATAAATTAGAAACATATGGATATGGAAAAAGTTTTAAAATTTCAAACCAACATTCACATTCCATTCCAAAAACCCATTTCAACATTCTTTGCATAATCCCATAACGTTAACCACATTTAGAAAAATATAATTATTACAATATACTTCAAGAGCGACATATGAAGATGCCCCTTGGTGATCATAGTATATAATAGGCAATAAACAACTTTGCCTTAACAAAACAACACACCGAAATCATATGAGAGAACTCAATTAACTACATGCTTCCTACATGACTCCGGAAGCTTATTCGTCTTAAGTGGTACCTGAAAACCTCAAATCTCAAGCTACTCAAAATCAATTGAGTACCCGAGAGTCTAAGGGGAAACATAAACTTCGAGTCAGATATAAAGCCTGGTATGAATAATAATCTACCATCTCAAATCATTTAGATATCTAGTGAGACCACGTCGCTTAGCGGAACGGGTTTTTCCTCACTAGTATCTTAAAAACTTTTATAAACCGTTTTCTGTGCTCCTGCATCCACAATGGTTAAATCAATTCAAAACTTTATTATGTGATGATATGCAAAACAATTGGATCAATTCTGGATCACCCATCCCCATTCATTTTGATTATCTATCATAGTTATAGTTTTTAGGATTACTATTAACCTAATAGTTTTCATAGGCTGACTAATAACCGGTTAAACATTTATGGACCCCCTTTCCACTTATATAGTTTTTATAGGATCACTATAAACCTATTGGTAACACCAATATCATTTCTTTTATCCTAGTTTTCATGGGCTGACTAGGAACCTATTGACTATCTGTCAATATCAATATCTTTTCTTTTATCCTAGTTTTCACAGGTTGACTAGGAGCTTATTGACTAACTGTCGGTATCTTTCTTTTTCCCTAGTTTTCATGGGATGACTAGGAACCTATTGACTATTTGTCAATATTGCAGTTTCTTATCAGAACATAGTTTTAATGGGCTAACTATGAACCTATTGGTCCTAGTTTTCATGGGCTAACTATGAACCTATTGGTCCTAGTTTTCATGGGCTAATTATGAACCTATTGGTCCCTGCCAATATCTTTAATTTATATTCACTACTGGGTCTACCTATCTGGTTATTCTGTCGTCCCCTAAGGTACCATTATGTGTTTATTACAATATGAATATATATATATATATATATGAAGAAGCAAACAATATAACTTGGTTAACTCCTTTAACACATTAAGACTTCTTCATAAATTCCATTTCAAAATACTTTGTTTATTAATATGCCATTGTTTTGCTTTTAAATGAGATTGGGTCATTTATTTTGAAAACTATACTTTTGAAACCTTCGAAACCTTGCTTTCGACCTCACTGGATAGCCTCCTTCGAAAGCATATATCTCTTTTCAAACTATTAGGCTTCTGCCTTTAAAAACACATTAAAATCCTTATTTTGAAACCTTTCGAATATAATAAAGTGTTACTAATTAATTATTAGAAGCACAGCTTCGAAACCATTGGAAGTATCTCTTCCTAAAGTACTAAAACTCCTCATTTCGACACCATTGGGTTTTCCTTTAAAATATCATTTGGGTCCAAGAGAATATATATATATATATGTATGTATGTATATGTATGTATATGTATGTATGTATATGTATATACAAAGGTATCTCTTTCGAAACCATTCTTTATCATATAAAAATATTGAGGAATTTATGATGGCGTCGAAACCATCCCTTTCGACAGAGTCGAAAGCATACATTTAAAATATGAATGATAGCTTCACAACCCCCTTCGAAACCATTGCCTTCGAAACCCATAACCCTTTCGAAAGCATTAAGAGAGTGGTTTAATATGGCTTTAAAACAAAGATACCTTTCGACAACATTGATGGCTTCAATACATTCGAAAGGCAAAAGAATCGGTGGTAGGGATTCGACTAGGTCGGAACCCCTTCTTTCGAAAACATTGATTTATAATTAAAGGAACTCTTTTGAAACCCCCATTTCTTTTAAAACAAACATAGCAACCCCTTCGAAAGCCATTATAAAACTCCTTTCGAAAACAAAAATATCGACTAAGTCGGAAGCTTAGTAAAACAAACGCAAGCGCTTATCTTTTTAAAACAAAATGAGGGAACGACCCCATCGGAAGCTATGCTTTCGACACCATACCTTTCGCCTTTCTCCAATCCACTATGTATCATTTAGATGATACCCTGTGTATTGAATTTAGTATAATAAGGTTTCGACATAGTCAAAGGCGAAAGGTACTCTGAATAGAGTCGAAACCTGTTTTTCTGGGTTAAACACTAAATTAAGCAACTTATATAAACTAACCTACCTACTGCCAATTTCTTATTGGTTGCCTTAACTTTTCCCATATTTTTAAAAACTAATTGCCTTTTTATTTTGGATAAGTATCAAACTTAAACTTTTGCAATTAAAACCTTCCTTTTAATTTACACATAAATCATTTTGATCCTCTTCCCAAAATAATTTATTTTGTATATCAAAATCACTTAAGAAAAATCCCCAAAAATCACAGAAATTTACTTTGATCATGTTTTCTAACATATCAAGATTTCAAACCCAAATTCTCAATATATTTTTATAAAATAAATTATCAACCCAACGTAGTATATCTTCATTCAAAAATTCATAATAATATTTCTATAGCTTTGAAAATTATCAAACTTGAAGCCCAACTCTAAAATCATGTTTTTCATAACATAAATTTTTTCCATGGCATTTAAACATCAATATCACACAGTTTTGATATAAAACCCTATGAACCATAATTTAAACAACCTTGTTTAAATTTAAACAAACCATAATTCAAGCATACCATCATCAAACATTATATATATGAATTCAAATTTAAATCCAAAACATATATTCAACAAATAGAGATAGCAATTATTATTCACCTTAATCTTTGATAAGGAAAGTGGATTGAGATGAGTTTGAATCCCCTTTTTAATTCTTTAACGTTTTCCTTTTGAATTTCCTCTTCTTTTCTTCCAATTTATGGCCGGCCTTTCTCCTCTTTTTCTTACGTTTTTCTTTTATGAGAAAATGAATAGGTGTGTGAATGTCTTAAGAGTAAACACACACATATATATAAAGGTAAGGTTAGTGGTAGCTAAATTTCATTATACCCTTTCATAATTTAATTTGTTTATAAACCATTCTTTAGCCCAATTTAATTAATAAGCACGACCACTTATATTTATTCAAATCTCAGTCCCCTTATCACTTAACATTTTACATTATTCTATTTAATTTATCTAATTAAACATCATGAATAATGTTATTTAAAATTAGGGGTGTTACAAATAGCTCGATTATTTAAATAAAATTCACATAAGAGTTCGACAAAAAAAGAAATTTTATTTAAACATTAAACTTAGAATTGTTATTCCAAAATGGGGGCCGTACCACACAATTTGGACTAATAAAATGAAAAACAGTTATACAAGCTATATACAAACTAAGACAAAGTGACAACTACTTCTTTTGCCCTTTCTACCTTTTAAATTTCTTGGTAGTAGCACCACCTGAGCTTCCGCATGACCTTTTCCTCGGTCCTTTACCACCCTTAGCAGGAGAGCTTTTAGAGGATGGAAGGAGTTCTTCGGGAACCGACTTGTCAGGTGGAATAACTTGTAGTGGAACGAGATTTGAGTCATCGATATCCACATCAACGGGCTCAGCCTTAGCTTTTTTCTTTAATGACTTCTCCTTCTGGATGTGCTCCTTCAAGATGAGCTTATTGGTTTGTTCGGAGGAACTGGTGATCATAAAATCATCAGATTCATCTGGCAGCCGCTGATCGTTGGCTTGTTCATTATCAAGCGCTCCAATAAATTGAGCATCAGGCCCGGGGGTATAAACTCGCTAATGATGGAGTTCGACCATCCACTATCCAACTCCGCTAAACCGAGAATAGGGACAGGAGTATAATCACTCAAACCGCTTAATCTGATAGCATAACACTTGGGCTCAAGCTCGGTGTTTGGTACGACTCAATGCAACGACCACATGGATGCCTAGGGATAGAATTAACGGATTATCATCTGAATCAATGAGTGACGAATTACAAGTAGACTGAATGGAAAAGTAATAGTGTAACATTCCCCATTTGGAGGCCTAAAACTAACGGCTACGGATGCTACAGTCATCCATAGTTATTAATCCTCGATGATCAAATACGGTAATGTTAGATAAATTAATATACCAGAAACATATGGATATGGAAAAAGTTTTAAAATTTCAAAACAACATTCACATTCCATTCCAAAAAACCCATTTCAACATTCTTTGCATAATCCCATAACGTTGACCACGTTTAGAAAAGTATAATTATTACAATATACTTCAAGAGCGACATATGAAGATGCCCCTTGGTGATCAGATTATATAATAGGCAATAAACAATTTTGCCTTAACAAAACAACACACCAGAATCATATGAGAGAACTCAATTAACTACATGCTTCCTGCATGACTCCGGAAACTTATTCGTCTTAAGTGGTACCTGAAAACCTCAAATCTCAAGCTACTAAAAATCAATTGAATACCCGAAAGTATCAAGGGAAACATAAACTTCGAGTCAGATATAAAGCCTGGTATGAATAATAATCTACCATCTCAAATCATTTAGATATCTAGTGAGATACGCCGCTTAGCGGAACAGGTTTCCCCTCACTAGTATCTTAAAAACTTTTATAAACCGTTTTCTGTGCTCCTGCATCCACAATGGTTAAATCAATTCAAAACTATATTATGTGATGATATGCAAAACAATTGAATCAATTCTAGATCACCAATCCCCATTCACTTTGACTATCAGCCATAGTTATAGTTTTTAGGATTACTATTAACCTAATAGTTTTCATAGGCTGACTAATAACCGGTTAAACATTTATGGACCCCCTTTCCACTTATATAGTTTTCATGGGATCACTATAAACCTATTGTTAACTCCAATATCATTTATTTTATCCTAGTTTTCATGGGCTGACTATGAACCAATTGACTATCTGTCAATATCAATACCTTTTCTTTTATCCTAGTTTTCATAGGTTGACTAGGAACCTATTGACTAACTGTCAATATCTTTCTTTTTCCCTAGGTTTCATGGGCTGAATAGGAACCTATTGGCTATCTGTCCATATTGCATTTTCTTATCCGGACATAGTTTTCATGGGCTAACTATGAACCTATTGGCCCCTGCTAATATCTTTAATTTATATTCACTACTGAGTCAACCTATCTGGTTATTCTCCCTCCCCCAAAGTACCATTATGTGTTTATTACAATATGAATATATATATATATATGGCAAACAATATAACTTTGTTAACTCCTTTAGCACATTAAGACTTCTTCATAAATTCCATTTCAAAATACTTTGTTTATTAATATGCCATAGTTTTGCTTTTAAAAGAGAATGGGTCATTTTTTTTGAAAACTATACTTTTGAAACCTTCGAAACCTTGCTTTCGACCTCACTGGATAGGCTCCTTCGAAAGCCTATATCTCTTTTCAAACCATTAGGCTTCTGCCTTTAAAAACACATTAAAATCCTTCTTTCAAAACCTTTCGAATATAATAAAGTGTTACTAATTAATTATTAGAAGCATATATTCGAAACCACTGGAAGTATCTCTTTCTATAGTATTAAACCTCCTCATTTCGACATCATTGGATTTTCCTTTAAAATATCATTTGGATCCAAGAGAATATATATATATATATACACGAAAGTATCTCTTTCGAAACCATTCCTTATCATATAAAAATATTGAGGAATTTATGATGGTGTCGAAACCATCCCTTTCAATAGAGTCGAAAACATACATTTAAAATATTGAAGGATAGCTTCAAAACCCCCTTCAAAACCATTGCCTTTGAAACCCATAACCCTTTCGAAAGCATTAAGAGAGTGGTTTAATATGGCTTTAAAACAAATGATACCTTTCGACAACATTGATGACTTCAATACATTCGAAAGGCAAAAGAATCGGCGGTAGGGCTTCGACTAGGTCGGAACCCCTTCTTTCGAAAACATTGATTTATAATTAAAGGAACTCTTTCGAAACCCCTTTTTATTTTAAAACAAACATAGCAACCCCTTCTAAAGCCATTACAAAACTCCTTTCGGAAACATAAATATCGACTAAGTCGAAAGCTTAGTAAAACAAAGACAGGCGCTTATCTTTTTAAAAGAAAATGAGGTAACGACCCCATCGATAGCTATGCTTTCGACACCATACCTTTCGCCTTTCTCCAATCTACTACGTATCATTTAGATGATACCCTGTGTATTGAATTTAGCTTAATAAGGTTTCGACATAGTCAAAGGCGAAAGGTACTCTGAATAGAGTCGAAACCTGTTTTTCTGGGTTAAACACTAAATTAAGCAACTTATATAAACTAACCTGCCTACGTGCCAATTTCTTATTGGTTGCCTTAAATTTTCGTATGTTTTTCAAAACTAACCGCCTTTTTATTTTGGATAAGTATCAAACTTAAACTTTTGCAATTAAAACCTTCCTTTTAATTTACACATAAATCATTTTGATCCTCTTCTCAAAATAATTTATTTTGTATATCAAATCACTTAAGAAAAGTCCCCAAAAATTACAAAAATTTACTTTGATCATGTTTTCTAACATATCAAGATTTCAAACCCAAATTCTCAATATATTTTTCTGAAATAAATTATCAACCGAACGTAATATATCTTCATTCAAAAATTCATAATAATATTTCTATAGCTTGGAAAATTATCAAACTTGAAACCCAACTCTAAAATCATGTTTTTCATAACATAAATTTTTTCCATGGCATTTAAACATCAATATCACACAGTTTTGATCTAAAACCGTACGAACCATAATTTAAACAATCTTGTTTAAATTTAAACAAACCGTAATTCAAGCATATCATCATCAAACATTACATATATGAATTCAAACTTAAATACGAAACATATATTCAACAAATAGAGATAAAAATTATTATTCACCTTAATCTTTGATAAGGAAATTTGATTGATATGATTTTGATTCCCCTTTTAAATTTCCTCTTCTTTTCTTCCAATTTATGGCCGGCCTTTCTCTTCTTTTTCTTACGTTTTTCTTTTATAAGAAATGAATAGGTGTGTGAATGGCTTAAGAGTAAACACACATATATATAAAGGTAAGGTTAGAGGTAGCTAAATTCCATTATACCCTTTCATAATTTAATTTGTTTATAAACCATTCTTTAGCCCAATTAAATTAATAAGCACGGCCACTTATATTTATTCAAATCTCAATCCCCTTATCACTTAACATTTTACATTATTCTATTTAATTTATCTAATTAAATATCCTGAATAATGTTATTTAAATTTAGGAGTGTTACAAATAGCTCAATTATTTAAATAAAATTCACATAAGAGTTCAACAAAACAAAAGAACTTTTATTTAAACATTAAACTTGGAAGTTGTGGTACAAGTTTATTCCAAAATAGAGGCCGTACCGCACAATTAGGACCAACAAAAAGAAAACCGGTTATACAAGCTATATACAAACTAAGACAAAGTGACAACTACTTTTTTGCCCTTTCTCCCTTTTCAATTTCTTGGGAGTAGCACCACCCGAGCTTCTGCATGTCCTTTTCCTCGGTCCTTTACCACCCTTGGCAGGAGAGCTTTTAGAGGATGGAGGGAGTTCTTTGAGAACCGACCTGCCGGGTGGAATAACTTGTAGTGGAATGAGATTTGAGTCATCGATATCCACATCAACGGGCTCAGCCTTAACTTTTTTCTTTAATGAATTCTCCTTCTCGATGCGCTCCTTCAAGCTGAGCTCATTGGTTTGTTCGGAGGCACTGGTGATCAAAAAATCATCAGATTCATCTGGTAGCGGCTGGTCGTTGACTTGTTCATCATCAAGCGCTCTAATAAATTGAGCATCAGGCCTGGGAATGTCGGTTGTCGTCAGAATTCTAGTTAATGTAGTTTGTTGCTTCAAAGTGGCACCGCTTCCTGGAGTTTGATTGGAACATGTAAGACTTGCAGATTCACTGGAACTAGCAAATAAGCCTAGGACTATTGGGCACGAGGATTGAAATCTCTTAAATAATGGAGAATAAAGCGGAATACCACTGTCCGACAGACTTTCAGTTGTTGCCAGAATGCTCCCCTTTAGAATAGGAGTTAGCACCTTTGATTGATAGTTGGGTTTTTCTGGATCGTAGCTCAGGTCCTGTCCCAGGCCAAGAGAAACTGAAGCTTTGGTTATTTGAAGTGAAGGGGGACCTTTGGGATCAGACTCCAAATACTCGACAGTGTTTTTTCCTTTGCCGGAGGGTGCTAAAATATCGAAGTATCAGAGTCTTGCAGCAGCAAGGTTCTAAAGGTTCATCCCCGCAAAGAATCTCCCATACCAACTTATCTTCATCTGAATCGGCATCACCGAGTGCTTTCCTTTCCATTTGAACATATATTCCTAAGCCTCGATGAGCGATTGAAGATAGCCCTCTCCAGGAAAACTCAGATCACGATGGATTATGACTTTAGCATTATATTCAATGATTAAAGGATCGAATATGTCCTTAATTTCATTTTGACTAGCTTCTTTGGCATCCTCTAACCAGGCCTCGATTTGCTCTCTAACCTCATCACGGCCCTCTTCTCTTGCGTCTTCCTTGAGGACTTCAATTTGAGCAAGTTGCTCGTCAAGTTTAATCTTCAGTCCCCTAGCTTCATAGCCACTTTGCAATGTCTTTGTGATTCCTCCTAGGCTTCCAGTTTTTCTTCCTTCTCTTTTTTGAGTTCTTCGAATTCCTCAACGGGACGGGCCAGAATGTTTTTCTGTTTCTACAGTGTATCTTTTTCCAAAAGCAAGCACACCGCCATTTAAGGGTAGCATCCAGCTCCTTTTTGTGAGCCGGTTCTAGATGAATAACCACCTCAGATGTATCTTTACCGCTCTTTTCTATCGCGGTTAGCTTTGTTGTCAACTCCAAGATTTCATTGTCTTGATGTTTAATTATGTTTTTATCATGGATCACCACTAACTCGAGACAATCGATTTCATGTTGCTCTCGAAAGACACCTTAGAGATTTTTTGGCTAAATGCTGGAATGCTTCGTGCTGCACAAAAACATCATTGGTGCATGAAAGGGAACTCGCATTATAACTCCCTGTAATTGTATGAATGGAAGGAAGGAATTTAAGCCCATCGAAGTAAATTTTTGGAAAATTGACCTTAAGTTCGGCCAATTTTTCTACCGTGTAAGTTTCAGGAGCTGCAGCAGGCAAAGCTAGATCAAAAGTAACAAGTGGGTGCTTGCTCGACTTATGATTGGAAGATTGTCTGGAACCAGATGAACCAGAATACTACTTAGATGGCACAAAAATTTGAGGAGCATGGGAAGAAGTCTGAGCGTTGCCATTTGCAGAAAAATTGGGTTGAACTTCCTGATGAGACGATTAAGACTGGGACTGTATTTAGAAGATGAAGACTCCCTCGAATGACGAATCCTTTCCCAATTGTCATCCCTCTCTAGACGCCAACCTGATTCTATACCACGACTGGATCTATATTGCGTTGAGGAGCCCCTCAAGTGATCGAAGATACATGATTGAGACATAGCACTTGCAAACCAAACAAGAGTTTATAAGTGACCATCAAAAAGATAGACGAAAATCGTACTGTGAAGTACGCGTGATTATGGGTGTCCTAGTGTCCCCCCAATGGACCAGTTGTTACTGCCTTTCTTATAGTAGTTTTCTCCCTTTTGCTCGTGGGAAGAATGTCATCACCACTTCTGGTAGGATAATTGAGCCCTACAATACTGATGTTAGGGAATTCATAAGTCATGATATCATCCGGGAATAGGAGATTCGAGAACCCTTCCATTGAGCTTTCTAAATGTTGAGAAGAAGACCCTTTATCAACTTAGGTGATGATGAACTCTGGCTCTTTAGCAGTTTTTCTTCTACGGAGTTTATATTCAAAAAAATTCCTCCTCCTTATTGGCATGTGAGATTGTGCGCCCTTTGATGGTTTGAGCATAGGTGCATTGTCCGGACCTACATCAGCATCGCCGGGCTTGTTGGTTTCGACGCCTCTAACTTCACCTTCTTCAGTGTCGTCCAGAACCCCTTTGACTGGGGGTACGATAGGGTTATTAGCCCCTCCTTCTTATTCTGCCACATTTTCTGGTGGTGCAGCACTTCTTGGAAGATCGATGTTGTGGCCTTCTTTCAGCGGCCCAAAGAGAGACAACCATTCATCGATTACAAGAGATCTGATGTCCCTATCCTCAAGTGAGGTGGCCTGAATCGCAGAAACTGCCCTTGAGAAATCATTTCCTTCTAAATGTGGATAGACACCTGTAAATTTTCAAAGTATTGGTTAGTTCAAGATACGACTTGGACTAAAGAATTTGAGAATAAAGTGAAGACAACACTTACATCCTTCCAACCATCACCTCGCAAAGCCAGATGGACATCGAACGTACAATCATTCATGTTTAAAGATGATGATCTTGTTCCAAGCCCCAATTAGAACTTGACAGTTAGGAGAAGGCTCTGGAAAGTGTAAGAAAGGCTTCGTGTCCATCGTTTGAAATTGTAAATGAACCCAATGTCCTCGGGAGAAGGCGGGTAGAACAAAACATTCATAAATAGTAGGAAAGTGCTATGAAGGAAAGTATAGCTATTCTGATGCAGCTGAGCAAGAGCTATTCCTAGATAATTCAGCATCTCTTGGATAAAAGAATTGAAAGGTGGCATGGATCTGGCCCAACACATGAATTTATTGCATGTCGTATATCCCTTATGGGGCAAATGAGCCCTACTATTTACTGAAGGACTAGAATGTCCCAAACTAAATCCCATGTTTAGAGCATAGTCTGTGAAGAGTGGCCTTATCAATTCTGCAGGCTTGGGAATTAATCTGGTTATCCAGAAATATAGCACCTTCTATAGTGTCAGAGGCAGGACTTATTTCTTCCACCGGAAGGACGAGAACATCAGAGAAAATCACTGTCAATGGGTCGACAAAATCTGGTAACTCAATTTGACGATTAGGGGAATGTCTGTTGGAGACTGTTGCAGAACTTCACTCGTCTCCTGGATTGCTATGTTGTGAAGGTTGACCAAAAGGCATTGCAGCTAAATGCTCTAAACGCTTGGGGCCCATAATAACTAAACTCAGTGGATAATCGAGATTAGAAAAATTTACCCGTTCCCCCACGTTAAGTGTGAACTAGTGTGGTGCAGTGTAGAGATAAAAAGTTTAAAGTTAAAAGTAATAGTAAGTGACGAGACTTTGGATTTTGACCAGAGTGACCATCATTGCTAGCTGTCTCAACTGCCATTTAGATTGTTCGATCGCATAAGCTTTGGGATCGGCCATTGGTATGTCAAAGTGCGAAGTCCATTATTATAGTTCGTATGTTAAGTTTTTGATAATATTCTAAGTCCCAAGAGTTTGGTTGTTCAATTTCTAGTTCATATTGGATATGCAAGTCCCATTGTTCATTATCGTCATATTTTCAAGTTCATTGAGATAAGGTTGGTTCTAATTATTCATGCAAGTGAATATGGATTGGTTTTCTAGTTCAATTCAAAGCTTAGAATCGACTAGGTACTCATAATGGATCTCTCTATCTAAAAATAACTGATCCCTCTATCTAATTATTTGTGCCAATCCCTTTTTGTTATAACAACCAATCCCTCTCAATAATCCCATGATTAATCCCTTCATCCATAAACACACCACTACTGATCCCTTCACTTAGCGCAATCGCACTCCTCCTAAAGCAAGTAGTCGATCCTTCCTTACTGCACGAATGACCGATCCCTCTCCACATTAGAAACCAACTAAACCCTATGTCTAACCCAACTTAACTGATCCCTCTACTAACTTCAACTACCGATCCCTCTACTTCAATGTTTTTATACTTCCTTCCAACATTCACTTTGATCTCTCTTCTTCACCTTCATTCCAAACTATGCGTCCATGCTTTACATATAATGCACAACCGATCCTTACACTCCTGTATGCTTTGTTCTTTTCTTTCTCCTCCTCCACTACCTCGTCGAACCCTGCACATCGACCATCTCAACTCCTCCAAACTTAACCCATGATTATCACAAACAGAACCCATCATCTCGTCACAAATTAAAGGTTAGAGATAAGAAAACCTACCAAAGTGTGAAAAGATCGAGTTGGTTGAGGGAAGATGTTGGATTTAAATTCAAACTGAAGACAAAGTGGTGATCCAGGACAAGAGGGAATTGCGAGTTTAAGGATGAAGGTGGTATGTGATAGCAATGGAAGGGATCAGAGTTTAAATTGAAGGAGAGGGTTCAGAGGCGAGTTCAAAGGAAACGGAAGATAGGTTCAAATGAAAACGAAATGAAATTAAGTAAGGGGTGGAAGGGAGAGTGTTGGCTTATATATGAAGGTTAAGGGTTCGACTTGTTTTTTAATTCTCCATGAAGCCAAATGAGTTGAGTTCCCAACATGATGGGGAGGGATCGAGTATGATCCCTTGGCTTAGGGTTCATTCCAATCCCCCTCAACATAAAAACAAAAGGAGAGAAGAGAGAAGAGTGAAAGAGGGAGGGATCGACTAAAAGAATGCTGATCCCTACATACATAAAAAAAAGAAGGGGGTTCGGTTACGAACCTATGTGCATGCAAGCATAAACATGAATTTTATAAAATGTAATGGAATTGCGTGCAACTCAACGAAAATTGGCGATGACCCATGAGCATGCAAATGCGTCCAGAAGCCAACAATAAGAATGTGTACCCGAACGGGCATGTGTATATTCTAAAAGTTCAAATTTTAAAATCAATAGAAATTGAATTCAAACATGAAGCTTTAAAGGTCGAGATCAGATAGCCAAAGCTTATTAGTCTCATAGAACTAGATATCAACTGATGGAATATAATCCTGAATTTACATTATTGGAAATCGACCAAGCGCCATGACTATCAAAGAGAGGTACTACACCTTGGGAAAAATTCGATGGAAGGATAGTGAATATTCATAAAACTGGATGGATTTCTTTCCGATGACTCCAACTTGCTTTGATTCAAAGCACGTCATGTTCAACACAAGAAGTATTTTGGGGGGCAAGTGCTGTTGGCGTCAAAATTGGCCACCAACACCCAATTATGTAAAAGCACCAATATCCAATCCAATCAAAGGAATATGAAGAGAAATAAATGGAGAAAAAATTAAAATAATCAGAAAGCAAGTGAAAAGAGATAAGATTTATAGTGGTTCGGCTAACTCCGGCCTACGTCTGCTGCAGAATAATCCTTTTTATTATACTGTAGTTAGTTTAAAATTACAATCCAAAATCTAAGAATAAAATTAGTAGAATGTAGTCTAGGTTGAAGATAAAGAGAAACAGAAAGAAGGTCCCTTTTTCTAACGCTATGCCTACTGTATTTATAGGGGAAGACGTGCACAGATAGGGCAAAATTTTTAGCAGAAGAACCTCCAAGCCATGACGAGGCCACCCAAGAATTTTCAGGCCCATTGGGGCCCCTAATAGGGATCAGTACCGATCCCTTTTTTGTGTCCAAATGGGGTATGAACCCTTTGAGGGGTTCCTCATGATGTTAGCTACTTGCCCTTCAAATTTCATGCCATTTCGACTTATGTTTATGAGATATCACGTTTTTCATGAAGTGGTATTGCATATATTCTGATTTCAGTTGATCCCTTTGGAGAGTAGGGGCCGATCCCTCCAAACTCCTCCAAATGACATGTGATCCCTAAAGGAGCTTCTCTATGTTATATTTTGTATAGCCTCAAACTTTCATGCCAATTGGATTGGTAAAACTCGAGTTATTGATCGATCTTTATTGCAATATGGTGAAAAGGCTAATTATAGCCGATCCCTATGGAGGGATAGGGGCCGATTCTTCCAACTTGCTCCAAATGATGTGTGATCTCTATGGGGCATTTCACATGTTGTAGTTATCTTGTGCTCCAACTTTCATGTCAATTGGATATGTAGATGTCGAGATATTGATCGATCTTTGCAATAAAGTTGGGTTTAGCCAATCCCTAAGAAGGAAGAGGGCCGATCCCTTTAGAGGGATAGGGGCTGATCTCCAAACTCCTCCAAAGGCTAGGTGATCCCTAGGGTAGACTATATAGGCTCCCCTATTCATGATTCCAAAGTTTCACTTCAATCCGGCATGCAGTTATTGAGTTATGGAGTGATCATCGTTGAGCTGTGTTGTGTGCATCATGTTTAATTCGATCCTTTTATTATAATCCCTCTATTCTAACCCCCTATTCAGTTCCCTCTTCTAAGGGAAGTATTAGTTCCATACTTAGCCATTTTTTGAGTATTGTCCACCTGAATCCATTCAACTATAGTCCATAGTTTCAAATATAATCAATCTCCAATTCTATTAAGCATCTCTCCAAGCTTTCTGCCTTGATGACCGTGAAGTCCGTTGGGTTAAATCCATCTATATACTGCCTTTGGTAAAAGGTGGGTTAACAAGTGTTATCTGGCATTTTTACCCAGCTATATTTGAACTAATTGGATTAGCTAGATTCGACTGTCATCAAGGCCAATAAGTCTCGAGCGATGATTGTGGGGTCCTAAAGTCAAATACATATGGTAATATAAAGTCATGGTTGAAAAAAAATTGAAGGATATGCAATGTGGAATGTTCGAAATATGGAATATAGTTCAACATAGATTAAGGATCGTGTATAATCATTCTCCAACATAGGGATTAACATATTTCAGGGAAGCTAGTTCAATTCAATGGAAAACAACCAATATCTCAAGATCCATAAGTCCAATGCATATGAAACTTTGGAAGCAAGATGTGGGGACCCTAGGGAGCAGACCCTAGGGATCGCACTTTAAAAGGATGAAGCAAGAGGGATCGGTCCTCTTGTCTCAATAGGGATTGCCTAGAATCACGAAACAACTCACCTTGTAGCAAAGATCGAGTAATAACTCAAGTTCTACTAATCCAATTGGCATGAAACTTAGAGGTTAAGCATATTACAACACGGAGAAGCTACCATAGGGATCGCACCCCCAAATTCCTCCAAAATAGGGATCAACACCGATCCTTATTCCTTGGGATTTGGGCCATGCGATCCCTCTTATGGGTCCATAAGGTTTTGGAGATCCTTCTGCCGAATTTTCAGGGAGATATTTCGCCATCTTCTTCTATAAATATAGGCTTGGTTGTTCATTTTCAGGAACTTTACACTGCTAGTTGCTTTATACTCTATTGTAACTAAGGATTTTCATCTGATCTCTATTGTACTCAGATTACAAAGTGATTAATAAAGCTATCTATTCAAAGTGGACATATGCAAATAACGCCGAACCACTATAAATCATTGTGTTCCTGTTCTTGCTTTGATTTTCTACTATTAAATTGTTTAAGTCCTCTATTTCCATTTTATATTCTTCTTTATTTCTCTTTAAAACTTCTATTGGGTGTTTGTGCCAACTTTTGGTGCAAACATCCATTATTAATGTTGATGGTAAGATTTTAACAAGTATAACTCTCCCCAAACCATTTAAAGTTGATTTTAATCATAGGAAGAACTTAAAATGAAAGTATTTATTTTCTTTTTTTATAAAATATTAATATTCTATACTATACTATTAAAGGTGAGTTAGTTATTCTTTATTCTGATTGCTTCTCACATTCTTCATTTCTTTGATTGACACGTGGTAGTGTCTTATGTCCTTTCATTACCACTTTTAGGGAAAATTCAATGTTATATTGCTAAACACATGGTGACATATGTTAGCTATATTAGTAATATAATTATAAGAACATGAAAAGGTTTCATTTATGCTTCTTACATACATGTATTGTTTGTTACATATTATAAAAAATATGTTTTTATTTATTCACCCACTTTTTTTCTTATTCCTTTTCTCTTCGTGTGACTTTATTAATTCTACTTTGTCTTCTCTATGTTATTTCGCTTCCCATAATCATTGTCTTTGGTTTCTATCAAATTCATTTTTTAAAATTAAAATTTCTACTCTTAATTTAACAAGCACATCCGTATTCATAACCTAAAATTATATCATAGCTTCGTTCCTTATTAATTTATGTTGTATACATAAACTTAATTCCAGTGAGAAGCTCCCACATCATGCCTTTCAAACTTGATCTCTATATCCCCAAATTTATTTCAGTCAGACCCCAACCTAGAGCCGACACAGCTTAGTGCTAACTGTGTTGAATTTTTTATGCGATTCAAATATATGGAATTTTTCCTAATTTGCAATTTGGAATATATGAAAACTTTCCTAATTTGCAAATTTGAAATTTATGAAAACTTTCCTTCATTACAACCTTACCTTATTTAAAACTTGCCATTTCTCCACTTGGAGAACACTATAAATGAAGGGATAAACACATGGATTTCACCATCTACACAACTTAGAAAGAAATAATATGAGTCAATAAGAAAACAAATTGTAACCCTAATTAATCAAATTATGGATTTTTATTATTCTTATGCAATCTCCTACAATCTCTCTTATTTACTGAAAGAAATAAAGCTCCTCTTCCCCAAAGTGGACATACACTATCACGATGATAGTGGAACCACTATAAATCTCCTGTGTCCCTTTTCTCTTTTATGGTTATTTACCATTTCTTTTAGAATAGTTGTGATCTGATTGGAGAATTAATCGATCTATTTGTTTTACTGCACCATAGCTTGATCCTGTAATTAGGTTTTTCCACTACGAGAAATTGATCACCCCTCTACAACTGGTATTAGAGCTTTTAGGTTTGCTGTTACATAGAAGGTGTTGGGTAGAATGGAAGTTAAAGATAATACATCAAAGATTAGTTCAACACTAGTAGTTGCTCCATATATTAGGGGTTCCTACGTGGCATCAAGTTCACATTTATCGATAGAGAAGTAGAATGGAGAAGAAGATTTTTAGAAGTGGCAGTGGATGATGAAGGCGATACTAATAAGAAATTGCGTCCATTATGTGATTTATGACTTAGAAGATTTTGATCCAGCTATATCCGCTGTAGAGAAGGAGACGGAAGAATGGGCCTATGCTATACTTCAATTTGCTATGGGTAAGAATATTATTTTTGAAATTAGTCAGGAAACTACCGCCAGAGGAATTTGGAAGAATTTGGAAGACCTGTACATAAAGAAATCTTTAACCAACCGATTGATCTTGCCGAAGACCTTCTTCACCTATAAGATAAAGGAAGGTTCTCTCATTATATCACATCTGAATATATTTGATGACCTATTGATGAAGATGAAGTCGGTTGATTTGAAGATTGATGAAGAACAGAAATCCATGGTCCTGTTTTGTTCGCTTACGGAGCGGTTCATGATTTTTGGTAACATCCTCCACTACGGTATAGAAACATTGATGTTGGATGACGTGAAGAGAGGTTTGCTTATTGAGGAGTTAAGAGATCAGATGATGGGTTTAGGTTTAGGAGATTGTAGTGGAGGAAGTGATAGTAGTCCATGCTTATTTGTTGAGAGAGAGGAAGAACAGAGAAGAAGAAAAAGAATTTTACAAGTCGTTCTAATTCAAAGAAGCCCCACTGGCACAGTAAGTATAAAGATGGAAAGTGTTATCATTGTAAGAAAAAAGGTCATTGGAGAAGAGACTGTCCAGATTTGAAGAAGAAGACCCTAGGTTCTTCATCTATTGTAGTGGAGAATGAAGATATCGATGTGTTGACTGTTGTAGTATTGGATATTGAGATCATTGGGTCCTCAAATTGGGAGCTTCATTCTATATGACACCCAATAAGGATTGTTTTTCTTCCTTTGTCACTAATGAAGAAAGCTCAATCCTTATGAGTAATAATGCTACATGTAGGTCCATGGAAGTTGGTTCAGTTCGTATTCACATGTTCGACGGGATTGTTCGCACTCTTTTAGATGTTCATTATGTATCAAGTCTTCAGAAGTCTTTGATATTGTTAGGACAACTAGCATCATTTGGATGCAAGATTACTACCGCTAGAGATGGTTTGAAGGTTTTTAAAGGGGCGCTTATAATAATGAAGGGTATAGAGGTCCAAATATTTTTTGCTAAAGGGTACCATTGTTCAAGGGGAATCATGTTTTGGAGTTGATAGCGCTAAAAGTTTGGATGCTACTAAGCTTTTGGCACTTAAGATTCGGTCATACTTCAGAGAAGAACTTAGAATTACTTCATATGAAGAAGATGATCGGAGGAGAAAGCTTAAATAAATTGGATTTCTACAAGAAGTGTATTCTGAGTAAGCAGACCAAAGTATCAATTGGTGCTAGCGAGCATACTTCTAAGGGGTACTTGACTATATGCATTCAAATATTTAAGCACCAGTTTCTATAGCTTCCATTGGGGGAACTCACTACTTCGTATCTTTCATTGACGATAAGCCGCATAAGGTTTGGGTGTATGCAATGAAGGCTAAGTTGGAAGTGTTCAAAATTTTTAAGGAATGGTTAGCTCTCGTCGAAAACCGAACTGGAAGCAAATTGAAGATTTTTTGATCGGACGACGGCGGCGAATATATCTCAAAGGAGTTCCTTGGATACTGCAGATAGCATGGTATTAGGAGACATTTTACTACACCCGATGACCCACAATTCAATGGGGTTGCTGAGAGAATGAATAGAACTCTACTAGAGAAGGCTTGTGGCTTCAGATTGACTACGAGTTTATCTAAAGGTTTTTGGGCTGAAGCTATATCGATTACTGCTCACATGATTAATCAGATTCCGTATTCAGAAGTGCCGTGGAGAGGGAATTCTACTATACTCAGTTACTTCCATATTACGGTTAACCTATTTCTATTCATAACATGGGATTTGATAAGTTGGAGCCGAGAGCTACTAAGTGTGTTTTGCTAGGTTATACAGATGGAATAAAGGGATAACGTATCTGGAACCCAATAATGAATAAGATGATACACTCGATGGATGTTACCTCTAATGAGTCAGCCATGTTAAGACCATTGAGGAGACATCAGATAGCTCAGGTTTGGAAGGAGACAAGCTTAAGGAGACGGAATTATTCCCACACTTCAGCCAAAGGGTAGAGTTGGTATTATTGATGACCAAGAAAATGCAGTCGAAGAACCATCATATAATAGTCCACATATGTCTTCTAACAGTGATGGTGATAGTCATTAAGTTGGAGAAGATTCGGTTTAAGGTGGAGCTAAAAGAGTGGCAGGCGATGTTGGAGCCATCTGTGCTAGTCAACGAATTAGAAAGGTTCCTAACAGATATGGAGATTGGTAATTTGCAAACCTTGGCCTCATTGATCAATTCGATTATGCTTTCTACGTGGTTTACGGGGTGACATTTGACCTTAAAGATGCTTTAAAGTCAATGGATTGTTCGAAGTGGATTTGCACCATGGAAGAGGAAATGCAGCAATTGCAGAAGAACAAGACATGGGATTTTGTCCCATTACCTCAGGGAAATAGAGCCATAGGTTGTAGACGGATATTCAAGGTAAAAGATAATGGAAGGCATAAGGCTAGATTAGTAGTAAATGGTTTCTTAAAGGGAAAGAGTATGATGAAATCTTTGTTTTGGTTATGTGGCATACATCCACTAGGATTTTGTTAGCTATAGGTGTAACCCACGATATGGAGTTGGAGCAGCTAGATGTGAAGACAGATTTTCTACATAGAGACTTGGAAGAGATAATATACATGAATCAACCAGATGGGTTTGTAGTAGATGATAAGTCGGATTGGGTTTGTAACCTGAAGAAGTCGCTGTATGATTAGAAGTGGTTGCTGAGACAATGGTACAAGAGGTTCGATTCTTTTATGTTGAGCATTGGCTTTTATAGCAGCATAAAAGATGCTTATGTTTATTTATAAACGCTTGGAAAGCATTGATTGGGTGCTTTTGCTATTGTACATGGATGATATGCTTATTACTTCCAAGGATAGAAAAAAAATCAATCGATTGATGATGCATTTGAAACAATTCGAAATGAAGGAGCTTTAAGAAGCAAAGAAGATTTTAGGCATGCAAATCTTCAGAGATAGGGAGCTTGGACTTTTGAGACTAAGTCAAAAGTAGTATATACGAAAGGTGCTTGTTCGTTTTAGCATAGATAGTGCAAAGACTATTTCGACACCCATGCCTTTGTATGTAAAGCTTTTGGAAAAAAGGATTTCCATTTCAATTGAAAACAAGGCTTACTTGGGGAGTGTTAACCCACCTTTTTGGCAAAGGCCGTGAGCAGGCGGATTTAACTAAATTGACTACTCGTTTGTCGAGATTGGAATACGATAGGTTTGAGCTGGTTGGATGGATAGACGATCAGTCATGGATGGTTCGGTCAAGATGGGGTCGTTCGGCCAAGGTGGCTTGGAGGTGGCTCGGTCGTATGTGGTTCGGCCAAGGAGAGGTAGTCATGCATGGATCGGCATAATGGTGTGGTTCAACCTTGGTGATGTGGTTTGGCCTCAATGGGATCGGCATTGGATATAGGCTTCGGGTTGGTGGGCTATAAATTCCAGGTCGGTCAAGGAAGTTGCTCGGTCAAGGAAGCAGCTCGGTGATTGAAGTGGATCGGTGGATGTCGTTCGGCCAGAATGATGTGGTTTGGTCTGGGAGGTGTCGTTCGGTCAGGATGGCGTGGGCCGACGTATTGGAGTGGATCGGCAAAGTGATGGGATCGACATTGGAAGGGACTCGGTTCGGCTTGGGATGGAGCTTGGCTTGGCACCGAGGAAGACTTTGAGTCGGCAACGCACGAACTTCGGGTCGGCACTGTTGGGAAGTCGGATGGATTGGTATAGGCAAGAGGATGAGCTGCTTCGAGTCATGGTGTAGTTTGCTTTGATTCAGTGTTAGGATTGCTTCGGGTCAACACCCAGGTTACTTCGGGTCGGCATGTTCAAAACTCGGGGTCGGCAGTGATGAGTGATATGAGCTCGACTGTGGTTCTGGTGGGGCCATATTAGTGAGGAAGCCCAGCAACCAGGATTTTGCCTATAAATACAGCAGGCGGGGCTTCAAAAAAGGAGATCTCCATTCTGTTTCCCTTCTTCTTCTATACTAAGGCTGCTCTGCCATTGTTGTTCTAAAACCTCTGGATTGTACTATAATCGATTCTCATATCAATACAAAGGAAATTTCTGGAGTGGCGTAGGATGGAGTCAGCCGAACCACTATAAATCCTCTGTTTTTACTGCTTTCTTTTTCATTTTAACTGTTCTTCATATTTATACTCTCTACATACATTCTATTTGTGATATGTGACCGCGATTTGGTGCTTTCATCTGGATTTGGGTGTTAGTGACCAATTTTGGCGCTAAAATTTTAGTGCTTTCACCGAGAAGGCTAGCACTCAGGGATTCAGAAGCTTGGAATTTGGATTTAAAGGCTTAGGAACTTGGATTCTGGAAACTATGGCAAACCAATCAACCAGGAGACAGAGGATGGAAAGAAGTTAGCAAAAGGGAAGTCAGGAGGCATCCTCTGGAGCTAACCAAGCCTCAATCTATATTACTAGAGACGAGATGGAGACGATGCTGAAAAGGCAGAAGGACATGATACAGAACCTACTCCAGCAGATTGGACAAGTTGGAGCACAAAGTAAAGGGAATGGATCAACCGCAGCTGCTGGCAATGTAGAACAAGGAACCGGGGCTGTAGAAGTATCTAGCGGTCAAAACCAGAACCACACTGAAGGGATTGAAGGAAATCAGCAAAGGCCTGGGGGCAGACCCTCGGGATTGGATACTGGATTAGCTATGAATGAAGCTCGGCGAGCAGGGACCGACGTGAATGTAAATGGCCAGCATGAAGAGTACTACCCAGAGTACCCTCCAGGACATGGGGGGCAAGGTGGAGATGCGAACATGGGACCCCCCCCGGATGGAGACGAGCGGATGGCCGGATTAATAAGAAGGATTATGAGAGGAGGACTACCGAGCAGAGGCTTGGAGGAAGTCAGCAAGAGTCCGTTCACTCCAGATACCATGAACGCAAGTAACCCTCCAGAATTCAAACTGCCAACACTGGAGGCCTATGATGGAAAATCATATCCAACTATGCATGTAACCAGATACATCAGACATATGGAAGTGTTGGGGGCATCCGAGGAGGTGATGGCAAGATGTTTCCCTCTATATTTGACAGATTTGGCTGCACTCTAGTTTAGGCAGCTAGAGACCGGATCGATCAGGACATGGGGCGAGCTAGTGGAACGCTTCATGAGACAGTTCAAGGTCCACGTGACGCGACCCAAGAATGTGATGACATTGGCATCAATGAAGCAGAGGACCGGAGAGTCCGTGAGGGGTTTTTTTTAATGTGGTTCAATGCAGCCGTAGCTTCAGTAGATCACCCGGATCCATCAATGATTTTGATGGCGGCGGTAGCAGGGATTGCTAAGGACTCTGAATTCAAGGACTCATTGGCACAGGACCCACTACATGATCTCGGGGAGTTCTATCATAAGGCAGAGAGATTCATGCGGTTAGAGGACTCACGTGCCGAAAGGCAGGAGATAAACATCGTGCAAGGCGAAGGAACGTCTGATGAAGGACGAGGAACGGATAAAGGAAAGCACAAGCTGGACGATGGACCTGGTGGTTCGGACAAACGGAGGAGAGGTCAAGAACCCAAATTCGCGACGTACGCGGAATTGACAGATAATTTGGAACGGATCTACTTGGACACTCGGGGGCAGCTCCCCTATCGAAAACCATCCAGGAGGGATCCCACTAAACGGGAACGCAGGACCGAGAAGTACTGCCTATTACATGAGCTGGAAGGGCACTCCATGGATGAATGCCGCCACCTGAAGGATGTGGTGGAGGAACATGTTAGAAGTGGCAGGTTGCCACAGTATGTGAGGAATCGGACTGGAGCAGTAGAACACGAGCAGCTACCGCTTGGATCAAACAGGAACGACCCTGGAATAGGGTTACGACTCGTCATCCACTGATCGTGTTGGCAAGGACCGAGTTAAGGATTTAGACTTTGGTCATCGAATAATCTTTTCTAATTTTGTTTTAAGAAATAAACAACAACTATGCCACTTACACATGCAAGGGAACTAGAGTGATCCCCAGGTATGCTCTAAGATAGTAATAGGCTGCTTTGCCCGGAGAGGCAGCCCTTAGTTTTTTCTATTTTTCTTATTGAACATTTGGACCTTGGATTTGATAAATGGATTTTGGTTTTATGCAACAAATACCTAACAAGAGAGTTATGGGACGTATATTGGAAGTCAGTTGGAAATTAATCGCTTAATGTTCAGGGACACTGAACCGGAGTGCAGGGAGCGACGCCGCTTCGCCAGAGAGCGACAGGATCGGCTCGCTCGTCATTGTTTCCCCTTCACCGGAGAGTGACAGGATGGGATCCAACAAGAGCCCGGAGAGGCTACAATCGGTCTAGGACTTAGGCCATGACATCGCTTAATGTTCGGGGATACTGAACCGGAGTGCAGGGAGTGACGCTGCTTCGCCGGAGAGCGACAGGATCGGCTCACTCAACGATGTTTCCCCTTCACCAGAGAGTGATAGGATGGGATCCAGTAAGAGCCCGGAAAGGCTGATATCGGTCCAGGAAGATCAGGGCATCGCTTAATGTTCAAGGATGCTGAACCAGAGTGCAAGGAATAGCTTGCTTTGCCGAAGCGCAACAAGATCTGCCTATTCAATTGTTAAGTTTGGATTGAGCTTAACAAGGGTCCGAAGAGGCCATCAACGATCCAGAGAGATAGTAGGATTTGATTACCGACTTCCAAGGTGTGAAATGGATTTTGATAGTGGCTTTGAACAGCTACAGATTTGGATAAGGACCCGGCGAGGTCCCGGATATGGATTTTAGGACCCGGTGAGGTCCCGACTTTGGATTTGGACCCGAAAAGGTCCCCAATTTGGACTATAGGACCCAGAGAGGTCCCGGACTCGGATAAATCAATCCGGAGAGATCGTGTATTTGGTCGAAGGATTTGGGATGGATTTGGAATTGAATAACGACTCGGAACAGTCGCGGAGTAGACTATCGAATGTGGACGGAATTGCTTGATAATGAATGGAATAATGACTTCGGATATCGGATTTGGGGCTATACAAAACACACCTTTCAATAGCAAGACATGTTTTGGTGGGCAAATGTTAACCTGCCTTTTTGGCAAGGCCGTGAGTAGGCGGATTTAACTAAATTGACTACTCGTTTGTCGAGATTGGAATACAATAGGTTTGAGCTGGTTGGATGGATGGATGATCAGTCATGGATGGTTTGGTCAAGATGGGGTCGTTCGGCCAAGGTGGCTCGGAGGTGGCTCGGTCGTATGTGGTTCGGTCAAGGAGAGGTAGTCATGCATGGATCGGCATAATGGTGTGGTTCGGCCTTGGTGATGTGGTTCGGCCTCAATGGGATCGGCATTGGATATAGGCTTCGGGTCGGTGAGCTATAAACTCTGGGTCGGTTAAGGAAGCTGCTCGGTCAAGGAAGCAACTCGGTGATTGAAGTGGATCGGTGGATGTCATTTGGTCAGAATGATGTGGTCTGGTCTGGGAGGTGTCGTTCGGTCAGGATGGCGTGGGCTGGCATATTGGTAGTGGATCGGCAAAGCGATGGGATCGACATTGGAAGGGACTCGGTTCGGCTTGGGATGGAGCTCGGCTTAGCACTGAGGAAGACTTTGAGTCGGCAATGCACGAACTTTGGGTCGGCACTGTTGGGAAGTGGGATGGACTAGTATAGGCAAGAGGATGAGCTGCTTCGAGTGGTGGTGTAGTTTGCTTCGAGTCAGTGTTAGGATTGCTTCGGGTCAACACCAAGGTTACTTCGGTGGGCAAGTTCAGAACTCGGGGTCGGCAGTGATGAGTGATATGAGCTCGACTGTGGTTCTGGTGGGCCCATATCAGTGAGGAAACCCAGCAACCAGGATTTTTCCTATAATTACAACGGGCGGGGCTTCAAAAAAGGGGATCTCCATTCGGTTTCCCTTCTTCTTCTATACTAAGGCTGCTCTTCCATTGTTGTTCTAAAACCTCTGGATTGTACTGTAATCGATTTTCATATCAATACAAAGGAAATTTCTGTAGTGGGCGTAGGCTGGAGTCAGCCGAACCACTATAAATCCTCTGTTTTTACTGCTTTCTTTTTCATTTTAACTGTTCTTCATATTTATACTCTCTACATACATTCTATGTGTTCTGTGACTGCGATTTGGTACTTTCATCTGGATTTGGGTGTTAGTGACTAATTTTGGCGCTAACAGGGAGGGGGCCTATAAAAGTGCGTTGGGAGCTTGATGTATGCCATGGTCTACATAAGGCTAGATATTTCTCAAGCTGTCAGTATGGTTAGTCACTACATGGCTAATCTACGGAGGACTCATTGGGAAGTTGTTAAAGTTATTTTGAGATACTTGAAGGGAACACCAGATCGTAGGCTTGTTTTTGGAACTAGAAATAGTTGCAGCTTGGTTGGTAATCATGATTAGGACTATACGGGAGATAGAGATAGAAGGAAGTCAACCTCAGGCTATGTGTTCACTCTTCAAGTATAACTATTAGTTGGAGAGTGAGGTTGCAGTCTGTGGTTGCATCATCTACTACAGAAGAAGAACTAATAGTTGTTGTTAAAGCAGTTAAGGAGGCACTTTACTTTAAGCGTCTATTATGTGATCGAGGCTTTGCGCACGATAGTGTGGTGGTGAATTGTGATAGTCAGATTGTAATTCATTTGGCTGAAAACTAGGCATTCAGTTTGAGAACAAAGCACACAGAAGTCACAGGGTCATTCCTTGTTTCCATGGATGAAGAAAGGTGATTCATCTTAAGAAGGTCAACACGAAGGATAATGTGGCAGACATGTATACTAAGGTGTTTTCGGTTGCTAAGTTTGAGCATTGCTCAAAATTAATTCACTTATTGACGTGCTGGTGCACCATGGTGGCACCATGGGGGAGAGTGGAGTAGCTTAGTTGAAGCTAGATGGGCATGCAGTATTCTTTTTATTAGAGAGATAGAAGTTGTTGTATACTTCTTGTTAGGAGATTTTTTGACTCTACCTTTGATTTGAGTACTTTTAATAGTTTGTTGGTGGAGGGAGGCCTTGTCGGAATTTGATGACAAAGCATGATGGAGGGTGGCCGAGCCGAAACTTATTGGGAAGTTATTCATATTAAGGTGGAGTGTATAATAGGAGTTGGTTGGGATAATTTGAATCGAGGTGGAGTGTTGAAATTTTTATGTGATTCAAATATATGGAAACTTTCCTAATTTGCAATTTGGAATATATGGAAGCAATAGAATTTGGTAGAGATAATTTGAATCGAGGTGGAATGTTGAATTTTTTGTGCGATTCAAATATATGGAAACTTTCTAATTTGCAATTTGGAATATATGAAAACTTTCCTAATTTGCAATTAGAAATACATTAAAACTTTCCTAATTTGAAAATTTTGAATTTATGGAAACTTTCCTTAGTTTCAACCTTACCTTATTCAAACTTTCCATATCCCTACTTGGAGAAGACTATAAATAAAGAGGTAGTCACATGGAGTTCAGCATCCACACAACTCAGAAAGAAATAATATGAGTCAATAAAGAAACATATTGTAACCATAATTAATCAAATTAGAGATTTTTAGTAATCTTCTGTAATCTCTCTTGTTTATTGAAACTGATAAAGCTCATCTTCCCCAAAGTGGATGTATACTATCACGATGATAGTGGAACCACTATAAATCACTTATGTCCCCTGTTCTCTTTTATAGTTATTTATTATTTCTTTTGGAATAGCTATGATCTGATTGGAGAATTGATCGATATGTTTTTGTTTTACCATACCATAGCATGATCCTATAATTAGGTTTTTCCCCTGCGAGGGATTGATCACCCATATACAACTGGTATTAGAGCAATGACAGTTAGAGTGTAATTCATGTTGCATTTCGGCACTCTAGTGCGTCACCATATACATGCGCTTCATTGTGTGTGCGGGCACCACCTAACGAAGCTTCCAATGTACCGGCATCCCGATTGAACATCTCTTCATCGCTCCCTAACGAGCACATGCATAGTCTTGGCAACACTTGCTTCTAACAAAAGGAATTTCCAACGTTCATATATATACCACGTTATACGCCATATTTCTTACAATGTGGGACTTATCTGTCCAACCCATGCACCCACAATGCAAGCCATACCTTATAATCTCCACCTTATAGAACATTTCCTCAAACCTTCTTTGGAGCATACTATAGAAGCTTGCAGTTCGGTCAGGCTGCTTCCACTTCTTTTTGCAGTTGTGTGTTTTACCAAATCTCAACGTTAAGGCGAGTACTTCCACTCAAGTCATATTGGAGATCCAGAATCCTCAATACAGTGGAGTAAGGCTGCATATCCATAAGTCCACTTCCAACAACAGGTCAGGCTACTTAACCAGGTCTTTATCTTGAAGAGTCATTCTTTTTTGTTCAAGCCTCAAGGAGTCATGCTTTGGTCAATCGGGCATCATTTAATGGTCTCTCGACCATCGACTCTTATACCATGTTGCATTTCAGCACTCTAGTACATAACCATGTATGCACGCTTCATTTTGGATGATAGCACCACCTAACAGAGCTTCCAATGTGTCGACGTCCCGATTGAACATCCATTCATCGCCTCCCAGGAGCAGTATATGGTCTTGGCAACACTTCTTGTAACAAAAAGAATTTGCAATGTTACATGTGACAAATCTCATATATATACCACGTTATATGCCATATTTCTTGAGATATGGGACTTAGCCGTCCAACCTACACATCCACAATGTGAACCACACCTAACAAACTGGGTCATCGCATAGGGAATCAAAAAAGCCACCGATCAATTAAACTGCCGATCAAATTGCTTAAGGGGAATTGCCTAGTGCTAACATTAACCTGGTCATGTAAAAAAAATTAAATCACATGAGTTCAAAGAAGTATTTATCGAATTTTCTGAAAGGGAAGAAGGGAGCCAGCCACCAGCCAAAAGAAATTATGGTCTGAAGATTGAAGAAGAAGGTGAATTTAAGGGCTTTTAATTTTTGAAGTAAGTAACCCTAATTTTTAAATCATTCTATTTTAGTTTTACGTTAATTATTTTTTCTATTCGTAATTTTGTAAAGAAAGAGCAAACTGGTGTAGGTATGGAACCCTAATATTTTGTCTTCCACTTGATTTCAAATAAAAAAAGAGAGAAAATAATTGATTTTCTTCATATAGGAATTAGGAGAAGAATATGAATTTAGTTACAAATATTTGGAGTACTAAACGCTAATTATGTTAAAATGTCAATTTTATTATAATTTTGTTATAATTTTAATGAACAAACTGTTTTAACAAATCCTTTGATTTTATCTTATTGTAAATATTAATTTTTTCATAGGAATCATATTTTCAAATTGAAGAAATTAAAAGCTACTTATAATGTTTCCACGGAAATAACCATTTGGAAGTTCTAATAGGAAAAAACAAAAAAGAAATGAAGAGATAGTCAAATCATTAAGGAGATCTCTTAATAAATATTTTTCCAAAAAGACAAATGTAATTGATAATTCAGATCAATCTTGTGATTTTGAACAAGGAATTGGTTTTGATGATAAAGTAGCAAATTAATGATATAGAAGAATATGCACATGACATTGAGAGTTCACTGCAACATTGTTTAGATCATTTTAATGAAACAAAGGTCATGTCTTCGGAACAAGTTTCCAATATATATGATCTAGGTCTTTGGGATAATATTGATGAGAATAAGAAAGATTTACTTGTTGAGAAGGGTCCTATTAGAGAATATAATTTAAGTTACCCTCAAGGTGAAAATTTTAGACATTTTCTACAAGTTATTACGTGAGACAAATGAGCAATGGAGAGTATCATGATAGGAGATGTCTTGTTTATTCTAAATTGATAGATGAAGTATTTTGTTTTTATTGTAAGCTATTTAATGTAATGACTTCTGAAAGTCAGTTTACAAAACATGAAACTGGAGATTGGTGGCATCTTAGTGAGAAACTTACACAAAAATGAAAGAAGTAAAGAACATAATCTTAACTATGTTGCTTGGGTTAAGTTGAAAACAATGGTTACAATATAAACAAACAATTAACTAAAATATGCAAGATTTTATTCAAATAGATAAAGAACATTGGAAATAAGTTATGCTTAGAATAATTGTTGCGGTCAAATGTCTTTTCATTAACAATTTATAATTGAGAGTGTGTATGGATCGTGTATTTATATCTAATATGCAAGTATAATAAAAAACTAGCTTATAACTACCAGAGTAAAGTAAATAAAAGTAGAGAAACAATCACACCAGAGGTTTTATACAAGTTCAGACTTCCCATCCTACATCCAGTCCGAAGCTCCCCTTTGGCCTTAAACTAGCAGATAACCCTCGCTTCGTTCGGAGGAATAGGCTTGATACAAAAAGTCTTTTCTTGACAAGTATGTGTTCTTAGTAACATTGATTTTGACTGTACAGTACAAATCTTCCTATAATCTCCTTTGAGTAGTATGTGTATGTGAAGCTTTGTTTTTAAGAAGTGATAAGAATGATGTATTGATTTCTTTTAGAAATCAAAGTGTGCAAAGAGTAAAGAGAAGAGTTTCAGAAAATTCAAGTGAGTTGTTTCTCAAAATCTTTACATATTTATAAGTGTTAAATGGTTTTGTGACAACCTTTAGTGTGTTCTACTTCAGTCTAAGGGTTGCAATCTGTTGACAAGAAAACTTTTCAACACTTCAAATTTCAAATTGGATAATGGGTAATGCTTTCGAAACCTCCTTCCGAATGAGTAGAGATTGCTAAAGCTTTTCAGTTAGATAAAGGTGATTAAAAACTCGTCTTTGGTACCTTCCGACACAGTCGAAAGGGGTAGTTTCTCTCTTGTTGAATCTTCTCGAATGGGTAGGCTAAGATCTCTGTCGAAACCACCTTTTGACACGGACAAGGGAGCTTGGGTTAGGGACCTAATAGACTCTGGAAATAGCTGAGTTGAAAAGGTTTCGACTCTGTCAAGAGGGGTAACACTTACAATCTAATAGATTTGTGCTAAGGCCTCTAGGAAATAAGAAAACTTAGGGTTTCAACTTTTTCGAAAGGGCTCCTTTCGATCAACTCAATTGCAGATTGATATATTTATGAAAAGTAAGGAAATCTGAACTGCTAAGTAAACACGACTATCACAATCCTCTTTTTATTGAACCGAATTATAAAAATTGACCAAATCCCCCATTTGATTTGGGTATTAGGGATTACACGGTCCTTAAAATACAAGTGAGAATAGAAAGAAATCTGATCCCCTACAGCTGACCCCTGGGGTCATATTTATAGGTGCAGGTTAGGACCTTTCAATTCAGAGCTTTTGACACGATCGAAAGGTCGACCTCTCTACTTTCATGAGTGTCCAATGAGTCCTACCTTTCAACATGATCGAAAAGGTTTCAGTCAATCTTCTACTGCGGCTGGAGACTGGGCTTCTCTCTTGCCTTATTTCCTTTCGACTTCGTCGAAAGATGTCGCTTGATAGCTTTTAACCTTGTCGAAAGGTCTATCAATGCTCTTTTGACTTGAATTGTTGATGTTCCGAATAAGCTAACCTGGGTGCTAGCCTTCGATGCTGTGGGAACATGCCTTCTTTTGGTTTTGAATGAGTCGAAACACCTAAAAGGCTTTGTTGCGAATGGTCTCTTTCGAAAGCTTCTGCCTTGACTAATTCGAAACCTTATACCTTTATGGTAACTGACGTATTGTTCTTCTTTCACAAGTGAGAGTGGCCCTAACCGTTTCAAAAGGTTATATATGCTTTCGAAATGGCTGAATTGGTTGAACATATCTCTGGTGGAAGTGAATGAAGGCGAAACCAAGAATTTTCGAATGGTTTGGCGCGAAATGTAGAGAATCTGTTATCTATTTCTTTCGAGAGGTGTCTTTTGAGCACTTTGGATGCTGTTAACGTGTTTGCTATTGCTTTAGAAGGATAGCCTTTGACTTTGTTGATAGCTCTCTGCTGACACTGTCGAGACGTCCCTCTGACCTTCTCGAAAGGTACTACTGGCGCTTCTATCTCCTTGTCGGAAGCTGTGTTTAACAATACCATCTTGGTGCTTTCTGATCTCTGTTAATGCTCTCGTGTTCCTTCTTTCATACCTTTACTCGTGAGAATATTTTATGGATAACATTTAGCCCTTTCAATATGAAAGAAGCTTTTGTTCTATAGGACAAAAACTCCAAGGAACTTCTTTCTTTATTTCCTGCGAAATAGATAATAACCTCTATTAAGATTATCACCTTATCATGAGACCTTAATGAATAATCTTAAACTTATGAAGTCGATGTTCAAGATATTATTTGGTAATATTCTCGGGTAAAATGTTCTGAAATATATATGATTAAACTTCTACTACCAAGAATGTGGAATAACATCACCTGATTTGCAGACATTGACTCAAATAAATGAACCTTTGGAGAAAGTTTGCTATGGACTCTAGATATTCCTTCCTTGAGTTAAGCCTCTTCCAACCTATAGATATCAATTTTGTGCTTCCGGTGACCTTACCTCGTTCCTTTAAAATAACTTTAATTTTATCGTCATGCTATTGGTTAATAATTCTCATTTAGTGAAAAAGTAATAAGTAACTTAGTACTGATTTCATTTGGAAATATGAATATCTTGTATTGAAACCAAATTTTAAATTCAATGAAAAATTCACAAATCACCATAAAACTCAATAGTAGAATATAGAATTTTCAAGATTAGGAGTTCAATGAGAGTTCCATAAGGAAATCAGAAATATGAAATCTATAAATTACTATCGAAATCCATAAGAAAGTTTAAGATCCATAACAATTGGAAAGTAACAAGATATCGTCCAAGATTTAATGAGGAGATTATACACATGTAATCCATAAATCAACACTGAAACCCGTAAGGAAATTTTAGAACTCGCTAAACCAAAAATACAATAGTGTTCATAAAAAATTTCAATTCAAAAATCAGGAATATTAAATTCACAAGTCGCCATGAGAATGAATAAAGAAACTTGGGATTCACAAAATCAGATATCCGAAGATCTAATATTGCTGCCGGGAGTATGAAAATCATAAATCTTCATCAAAATCCATAAGGAATTTATCAAATTAGAAAACCGGCAGGGGAGTATCAAAATTCAAACAAGGAAATGAGGAACATAAAATTAATCAATAATTATAAAAGCCAGCAAGGTAGTTCAAAATTCATTTTACCGGAAATCCAGTAAGTGATCATCACAAATTCATTGAGGAAATTAAGCAGACAAAATTCACTAATCATCATAAAGATCCACAAGAAAATTTGGGACACTAAATCAAAAATTTCATATGGGATCATTGAATACCCAATAAAGAAAATTCACAAATTGTCATGAAAATCAACAGGTAATTTCAAAGTTCGTCAAGTCGAAAACTCAATAAAGGATCATCAAAAATCCAAATAAGGAAATTAAGAATGTGAAGTTTATCAACCACCACAAGAATCAGCAAGGAAACTTAGATTTTGTTAAATTAGGAGATTGTTATAAAAAGGGGACTAAAAAATCCAAGAATTTGAGAATGTGATTAGAAATTTATCCATTCTAATTCAAAGTCAGAAAATCAATAGGAAATCTATAAATCATTATGTAAACTCAATAAAGGAGTTACGAAATTAAGAACTTATAAAACAAACGTGTCACTAGGAAAACACCACGAAAATCATTTGTGGAATTGTAATATGTAAAATTCATGAACCATCATAAAGGTCAACGAAGAAATCAAAAATTCACAAAACCAACAATTTAATAAGAAATCACTATCGAAATTCACCAATGGAATTAGAAATACAAAACTCATTAATCATCTTAGAGGTCAATATATGGGTTTTTGTATTGACAAAACCCAAAAATGAAATCCTTATGGGAAGAAGCTAAAAATTCATAAAATTAAGAAATTTAACCAAAATCCTGTCAGGATCTCATCTGACAAATGGATTGCATTCAATAGAAGCATAAAACCAAAAATTTGTTAGATAAAGGTAAACTTGGTAAGTTTAAGAAAAAAATTCCTAGACCTATGGATTAGTAGTGAGTAGTTTTGTAAAGTCAAGCAATCATTTGGATAGTGGTTCCACATAAAATATCGAGATTTCTGTATCCTAAGGGATTACCCTATATCTAAGGACTCAGGAGTGGTTTATTCAATCTAATCTTCGAATGTAGTCCCCATCATCATTTGTGATAACTTTTGTCTATTCCGCTCCTTTGGCTCTTGTACAGATCTTAACTTTTGTTGTCATGTTACGGATTCCCTTTTCCATTTTCTGGTCTCGTGTTTTCTTTTGGGATGCAAATTTCTTAATCCTTTGATGTGGAAACCATTTCTCAAGCATTAGATGTTCAAAGATTTGTTAGTCCATATTTTGTCTCTTTTGGATATGATTATGGAATCTTTGTCTGTTTTCGATTATTGCGTTGGACATCATGGTCCTTTTGCTATTGTTTGTTCCCTCTTCTTAGGTTTCATCTCTGTTTTAGTTGCTAAATAGATTCCTTTCTTCAACCCTTTATTTGCGTGGGTTTTGACCTTGTCTTAGATAGTAGATAGATTTCTTTCTCTAACTCTTTATTCTCTTGGGTTTTGACCTTTTGTTTTGAATTGTAGACGTCTTAGTCTTTCTTCTTTTGTTTGATGCCTCTTCTAGGCTTCCCTTGTCTCTAAGGGGTATTGTGCATGCTGAACTGACCTTTTTCCAGAAGGTTGCTGATGGGTGCTTATCCTGACCCATCCCTTAAGAGGTGGTTTTGACGTTAGGGGTTTTATCTCTCCCTCTAGGAGATGCTACGGAATAGCATCGTAGGCTTATGTCCCTCACTCTAAGAGGTGCTATGGAATAGCATCGTAGGCTTATGTCCCTCCCTCTAGGAGGTGCTACGGAATAGCATCGTAGGCTTGAATATTTGTATATGAAAATAATTTTAGGCCAATTAAAACGGAGTCTCCTTTAAGAGAAAGAATTTTATAATTAAACCCTTCTAGTATATTAAGGGGTTATCTTTTGAAAAATAGTTTGGACTCATGAATCCTTTTGATAAAAGAATTTTCCTCAATGTGGTCTTTTGCAAGAACTTTCTTGTTGTTCTCATAATAGAGACATGGATCTCAAATAGGAGACTGGGAGGTCATGATTCATGAACCAATAGTCTTTTAGTTGAGAATAGGATTCTCTAATTTGAGTTTCAATAAACTTTTGATGATTTCAAAACCGTTCTTTAAAAAGTATGAATAGGCTTTTCTCTGCCCATAACTTTTAGAAAACTTTGAAATATTGAAATTGATCGGTTTGAAGTCTTTTGTGTGCATTCATTAATGATATATAATATCTCAAATAGGTTGCATAAACCAGCTTTTGGAACAGATAGGCATTTGTTTTCTCCCAGGCCGCCGGGTAATCGAAAATAGTTTTCTTATGAAGATATGTTTGAGAAATTTCTTTTAAAATCATTTGCTAAAAATAGAGTTGGTATATATAAACTTTCTCTTAAACTGATGTAGGATTGACAACGATCTGATATCTTATGGAAGGAAGCCTTTGCTTTGCATTGATTGAAATATCGATAGTTATCTCTTATTTGGCATCTGAGTCGCCTTTTCAAGTTGCTAGAAGTTTGTAGTGCCTCATGAGTATATTGAATGCTTTGGACAGATTTTGTTTTACCTGTAATAGCACTCAAATTTTAATCAGTACATGATCAATGCACAACACAAATATAAGTATGAATCAAAGTACAAATTGAGTTAAAAAGATATAAAAAGAGAGAGAGTTCATAGTTGAACTAATGCTGCGAGACTTCATGATTTGATAGAAATCTGCATTTAGTAGTTGTTGAGCTGCTTTTTTCTTAACTTGGATAAGTTGTCTTTTAAATTTCTTTAACGAACTCTTTTAGGAACCCTGACCTAATCATTCCTTGAATTGCTTCTGCTAAAATACAATAGCCATCGGTTTTATGTCCATTTTGTTTTATGGTAACCGCAGTAATCACCTCCTTTATTTGGTTCCGGAGCACTTTGCATCTTAGAAGGTGCATTAAAATTCTCGTTATCCTTTACTATGGCGAATATGTGGGAGAGGGGTTTATTTAAGACTACGTGATTTGATTTGGAAATCTTTCTTCGACTTCCCTTTAGATTTTCACTTTCTCTTGGTCTCTTGTCAAGTCGCCTAGGGTCAGATTCCTCTTCATTACATTATCGATGAAATTCCTTCATAGCATGATGCTTTTCATCAATTGGGATAAACTTCTCAGCTCAGAGAAAGAAATATTGTAGATCTTTGCATCCATTAATATAAAGGTCTTTCCAGAAAGGGGTTTGTTCAATTAGCCCTGATCGAACTGCCATAAGCTTTTCCCTATCTGTTGTAATTTCTGCCCTTAATGCTTCTGCGTTGAATCTGTACAAATATTCGCCAAGTAGCTCCCCTGGTTTTTGCATGATGGTTGCTAACAAGCTAAAGTCCATAGCTGTATCTCTGAATATAGAAAATTGGGCCACAAAGTCACAAGTAAATTGTTCCCAAGAATAGATGGTTTCCATTCGGTAACTCCTATACCATTTGATAGCTGCACACTTAAAAGTAATAGGAAAAAGTTTATAGCGAACTACCTCTGGAGCATTATATAAGTTCGTCCAATTTTCAAAGACTACAAGATGATCATCAGGATCAGTTGTTCCGTCATATTTTAATGAAGGAATTTGGATGTGGGGAGGGAGACTTATTGCCATTATTTCTTCCGAGAAGGAATCCTTTTGCACGATTCTTCTAGATCAAAAATCTCTTTTTCTCTAAGCGTATTCATCATTATTTGGTGTATGACGTTTTCTTGGTCAGTTTCATTTCTGTGACTACTTCTGCTATTTCCTTGGACTGGGCTATTTGATTGCTCGAGAGGCCTTTTTTACTTGACTGTCTCGATTTATCTCTTGATCCTCTACTTCATTTGGTGGTCATGCTTCATCCTCTATTTCAATAATCCTTAATGATTCTCAGGGTGGAGCTTTCTCAGAAATTCTTGTATTGCTATCATTTGTGGCCATTGATTCTAGATCTTGATCACATTGTTTTCCAATTTTGTTACGGTCGATGGTTGCCCAACTTCTGTATTCCCTAAGTTAGAGTTTCGGACCATGTGATTTTTCAAAGTCGTCTGTGAAGCATCTTCTTCGTTTGGGTTACTATTATTACTTCTTGCTCTTACAATTTTCCTCTTTTGGATGAAGTTCCTTATGCGATTTATCTGGGGTGAAAGTTATCAGGGATCAGAGGTTTGGACCCTCCTTCTAGTGCCAAAAAATGTTGACAAGAAAACTTGTCAACACCTCAAATTTCAAATTGGATTATGAGTAATGCTTTCGAAACCTCCTTCCGAATGAGTGGAGATTGCTAAAGCTTTTCAGTTAGATAAAGGTGATTAAAAACTCGTCTTTGGTACCTTTCGACACAGTCGAAAGGGGTAGTTTCTCTCTCCATGAATCTTTTGAATGGGTAGGCTAAGAACTATGTCGAAACCACCTTTCGACACGGACAAGGGAGCTTGGGTTAGGGACCTAACAGACTCTGGAAATAGCAGAGTTGAAAAGGTTTCGACTCTGTCGAGAGGGGTAACACTTGCAATCTAATAGATTTGTGTTAAGGCCTCTAGGAAATAAGTAAACTTAGGGTTTCGACTTTATCGAAGGGGATTCTTTTGATCAACTCAATTTCAGATTGATATATTTATGAAAAATAAGGAAATCTGAACTGCTAAGTAAATACGACTACCACAATCCTCTTTTATTGAACCTAATTGTACAAATTGACCAAATCCCCCATTTGATTTGGGAATTAGGGTTTACACGGTTTTGAAAATACAAGTGAAAAGAGAAAGAAATCCGATCCCCTGCAACTGACCCCTGGGGTCATATTTATAGATGCAGGTTAGGACATTTCAACCAGAGATTTCGACGTGGTCGAAAGGTCAACCTCTTTGCTTTTGTGAGTGTCCAATGAGTCCTACCTTTCGACCTGATCAAAAGGGTTTCAGTCAATCTTTTACTGCGGTTGGAGACTGGGCTTCTCTCTTGCCTTGTTTTCTTTCGACTTCGTCGAAAGATGTCGCTTGATAGCTTTCGACCTTGTTGAAAGGTCTGTTAATGCTCTTTTGACTATAATGTTGATGTGCCGAATAAGTTAATCTGGGTGCTAGCCTTCGATGCTATCAGAACATGCCCTCTTTTGGTTTCGAGTGAGTCGAAACACCTAAAAGGCTTTGTTGTGAATGGTCTCCTTCGAAAGCTTTTGTCCTGACTAATTGGAACCTTGTGCCTTTATGGTAACAGACGTATAGTTCTTCTTTCACAGGTGAGAGTGGCCCTAACCATTTCGAAAGGCTATATATGCTTTTGAAAGGGCTGATTTGGTTGAACCTATCTCTGGCAAAAGTGAATAAACCAAGATGTTTCGAATGGTTTGGCAAGAAATGTAGAGAATCTGTTCTCCATTGCCTTCGAGAGGTGTCTTTTGAGCAATTTGGATGTTTTTAACTTGTTTGCTATTGCTTTCGAAAGATAGCCTTCGACTTTGTTTAAAGTTCTTTGCTGACACTGTCGAGACGTCCCCCTGACCTTCTCAAAAGGTACTGCTGGCACTTCTATCTCCTTGTCAGAAGCTATGTTTAACTATACCATCTCGGTGCTTTCTGATCTTTTTTAATGCTCTCATGTTCCTTCTTTCATACCTTTAATCCTGAGAATATTTTATGGATAACACAATCTTTGAGGAAGAAGATATGCATTGAGGAGATATGGATGCAACTTTTAGAATGAAGCAAGTGTCTATTCAGAGTTTTAGCATGTTACCCAGTTCAGACGTCTATCTAATTACATGATTTTTTAATGCAGACGTCTGGGATAAAATGCAGACGTCTGGGATAAAATCTACTCAAGGAGATTTTACAAACCATCTGTCTATGACTATAATTATAATAGCTTTTCTATCTAATGATTCTTTTCTTCAACTATTCGTCTCAAGTTATGATATTGTGAATTCTTGAAGCATTTACCTACAAATAGATGGAATATATTATATATGTATAATTGTATAGTTGTTGTCATTGAAACCATAGAATAGAGGTTCTAACATTCTCCCTTTTTTTGATGATGACAGCTATATAATTATTTATCGAATAATCATATAATAACTCCCCCTGAATGTGATTCCTCCCCCTATATACATGCAAAATGATATCTCTCCCCCTTTGGCATTATCAAAAAGAGATACATAAGAAATAAAATTTTGTAAGAAATACAAAGAACACAAGGTTTTACAAAGTCACAGATAATATCAAACATTGTCATACAAACATTGTCATACAGAGAATATCAAGAAGTTTTATATCTTTTAACTTACTGATGTTGGAAGTATCCCCAGAGGTTAGAGGAATCTTCATCATATTCGCTGCTCTGACACAGTGAGTGACCATGGTATTCCTTATATTCTCGAGTAGAGAGACCCTGAAATGATGCGTAATGACTATAGTGCGGAGGGTCTTGTGAAATCCTTTTTTCAACAGCTTTCAGATTTGCTTATCCAATTCCCTTCTTTCTTTGGGGCATATGTCTCAAAGGCTGAGCATGGGTATTACATCCTTCTCTAAATCAATTCAGAACTCGATCTCCTTATGGGGTGCGAGACCCGAGACCTCCTTGAAGACATCAAGAAATTCACAAACTACGGGTACAGATGATGGCTCTCCAATGACAGATAGATTTAGTGAGTATAAATGGCTTAACTCAACTAAAACTTCGGTTGTACAAAGAACTTCTAGGTCACGACCTCCACAACTCCTTAATCATACCACCTTCTAATCACAGTCAAGAATGGCTCCATAATATGACAACCAATCCATACCCAAGATAAGCTCATACCCCTCGAAATTTAGAACGTACACAGTACATATGAAATCAATGTCTCATATGTTTAACACTAGGTCTTTGCAAATAAGAAAATGATGGGTTGAACCCTTAATAGGGTTGGAAACCTCTATTGAGCTGTTGACCATCTAGGTTTGAAGGTTTAAAAAATTTACTACCTCCCTAGCTATAAAGGAATGTGATGCCCTGAATCAAATAGGGTACGAATAGTAACCCCAAAGATAAGTGTTATACCATCTAGAGCTGTTTTTCCTTGGTCTCTTGGTGGCTTACAGGAAATAGGGATGGCTATAATAATGTAGGCTTATTCGTTTGATCCTTCCTTAGTCATCTTGAGACATTAATTCTTGTGACGCCCTTCCTTGTGGTAGTTAATGCACCTTCCTTTAAAGGCCTCCTTTATCATACTCACTCTACATTCTTCAACTTCATGACCCTTCCTTTGGCATTTCTTACACACCTTCACATCCTTCTTAAACTTCCCCTTCGGCTTCTTGTTTGCCTAAAAGCTCACGTTCTTGGATCCTCCTTGCTTTTGGGTCAGTGCAGACTTCTTCTCTCTCTTCCCTTATCTTCCTCATTGACCACATGCAGCATTGCCGTTTCTACCAACATTTCATACGTGGCCCTTATAAGTACTTGGGTCAACAACGTTTCTCTTAGTGGGGAATTTAAGCCCTTTACGAATTTCATGGCCTTTTTCATAGGTGTGTCTAGCAGGCTCATCCCGAATTTAGCCAATTCAATAAACTTATCTATGTACTCCTTAAGGGTAGAATCTCCTTGTCTCAGCTGAATGAATTTTTCCAATTATAAGCTAACCATTGCTCTAGACATGAATCTCATCTCAAATTAGTCCTTGAATTCATCCCAAGAGAATATCCTTCCCGACTGCTCATCAGTCACAAAATTTCACCAATTCCAGGCTTCTTCCCAGAGTGCCAAGCTCTATTCTTCTTCTTAGCTGATCATCCCAACCAAGCTCTCTAAATATCTTCTTGCAATTACTAATCCAAGCTTTAGCTTTTGAATAACCTTCAGTTCAAGAGTATGTCTTCCCTTCCATATTGAGAAAGTCCTTACACAACATAGAAAAGTCGACAGGACGGGGTGTTGCATCAGCGAGCGGAGCGGTCGGTGCTGCCGGTGCAGTTGGAGGGATAGGAATCTTCTCAACGGTCCTAAAATATTGTTTGAACCATTCGAGCATTCCAAAAATGGGTGGTCTTCCGCGAGTAGGGTTCCCTTGTTTGGAAGAAGATTGATTATCAGCCATATCAACTATCTGTAAGTTAAACCTTTAGTGAAGATTTCCTAAGATAGTATTTACATGCTGAAAGAAAAAGATTGCTTGGTGTATGTGCATATGCTCAAGAAGAGAGGGCATATATATAGTAAGAATTCTATGAAAATTCTTTTTGAAAAACCTTTTTCAAAATAACAAATGCACCTCTTATACGTATAGTTTTTCCCCGTGGATTGGGTAACATAGGCTCTGATACCAAATGTAACAACCTATCCCGAAACAGACCTAAATTTCGACCCAGAAAAGGCCTATCGAAACTTAGATCCATTCTAAGGTAAGCCATTGGTAGTAAAAAGAAATAATATTGTAGAACCATAACTAAACTTTCAGAATTCACAGCGGATGGACCAAAATATAATAGCAAAGTGTACCCATTTATTTCAAAACCATAAAAATGTCATAACACAAAATTCCATAAAAACCGTAACATAATACCCGTTACAACAATTGTCTAAATACATGGGCACGCATAAATGCAAGTAATAATCGCAAGTACTGCCACAAGCCAAGCTTCACCATCTCTAAGCATCATCACCACTATCACTCTATCCTTAAGTTGTGTTGTAATGAGGAAGGAGTCAGAACAACAAGTGTCTGGTGAATAAAAACCTCGAGTCTTTCCATTTCAGTACTTAGGTAGTATATTTCAAAATAAGAATATGTCTACGAACATAAAACCATTAAAATCATTTAATACTTCTTTATAAGGAAAAGAGGCAGGTCCAACCACTTAATACCTTCCACTCTAGAAGCAGGTTTCTAAAATCTCACATTCGAGTCATAAATAGCTAATAATGTGAGAAACGGTACCTAAGTTGCTTAATACCTTTTATTGGAAAATAGGCAGACTCTGGTCATTTAATACCTTAATTAAGGCAGACCCCATCATTTAATACCTATTTCCAAAGTGTGCTCCTTAATGGTACTATCTAGTTGACATCATATAGGATCTCTTAGCCTACTTAATCTTCCATGTGGAAAATAGGCAGACTTTGGTCATTTAATACCTTAATTAAGGCAGACCCCATCATTTAAGACCTATTTCCAGAAGCGGACCCCTATAGAGATACCACCTAACGTGTCCCCTTGGCCATTTAATACTTCATATAGGGAAAATAGGTGGGTTCAACCACTTCATACCTCATGACCCCGAATCAGGCCCTTCACCTTATGGTCTATACTCATAATGACGTCTCACATTAGTCTGACTATTCGTAGGAACTGGTGCCAAATTAGATAGGCAGATTTCCCCTACATAATTTGGGACAAACCTCGCGTCATCATAGATATTTATCATAAGGATATCTCACATCAATTAAAGTATACACAACTGCTGGTAGCCTCAAAGTGAAGGGCAGACTTCCGTCATGTAACTCTATTAACCTGGCATCCCTATGACTTAGCTACAAATCAATTACTTTCCATACACACACACTCACCTTTTCATAAATAAGGCCTTATAACGAATCTTCCTTTTTACGCCTTAAAATAATAGTTAGGCTATATAAGAGTTTCCTCTTATTTTCGCCTCCCAACCAATTACCTTCCTAATGGGGGAGATAAATGTATAAAATGCCTAATTAACTACACCATATACGCAACAATTATACATTAATTACATAAAAAGAGATAAATAAATATTCACACCCAACAAGTTATAAACGCTTGGAATTTGCGCTCTAAACTAGCGTTAGATGTCAATTCCTTAACTAATTATTATTACAAGTCTTTTTTCTTCAAATTCCCAAGATATCATGGGATTCTAGTATCCAAAATAGGGAATAAATATTCGAAACCAAAACGGCAATAATAGACTTGTAAATATAATAAAAACTCAACCTATTACTCCAATTCAATGGAATATCTTAAATAGTGAGAGTTGCAATCTAAACCAAGTATTCTATTAAACTCTTATTTACAAGGAAATAGATAAGAATAAGTGGAATAAACTACGAATAAAATTCATAATGTAAACCCCTTATTTTACTGAAGAATCACAATTTGACCCAAAGAAGAAAGAGAAGCGGAATAGATCATGAAATTATCAGAATTTGCATAAACGAAACAAATTCCATCGAATTAATGTAAAAAATTGAGAATCTCAACATAGAATTGACATTTTAAAATAAAAGGGAATTTTGGAGGATTTTATCTATCATATTTTCGAAATCCCTAAGGCATATTCAAATCCAAAACGAAGTACACTAAACAATTGTTGAAAAGAAATACTAAGGTTTCCATTCACAAATTAGCTTTATCTTCACTCAAATGGATTTGTAGCCTTCCAATCTCTTCCAAAATCTCTTTCTTTTGATATATATATATAATAGGGAAGAGGTATATATATTCATTAGATTCAGAATAATTGGAGAAGAATAGGATAAGAATAGATTGGAGGAAGAAGAAACAAATAAGAAATAAGTTGAATGCTTACCTGAATTCTCTATGGAGTTTTTGAATCTTATTAGAGAGAGATGGAAATGGCAGAATTTCATCGTATTCCCCAAAATAATATGAATAAAAAGTGGAGAGGATAGGGTTCTATTTATAGGGGTTGAAATGCACCAGAACCATAGGATGGAAGTAGGTAAGAAACGGGTAAATCTGAAGCATACAACTGAATATAATATAGCTTCAAACCCTAGCCGCCACTGGCAACATTCATTACTATGCGGTCGACCACCTATGTGCGATTAGTCGACCGCTATGGTCGACCAGTTGACCTATATAGGACGACCGCTCCTCTATTTAGCGGAACGTTTATTTTCTACAATTATTTTATTCCTAACTAACTTTTTAACGTTAAATGTTAATTAAACGATTACTTAGCCCCTAAGTTAATTTTTGGAATTTAAACCATAAATTTCATTTCTCATTTGAATTTGAATTCAAACTAAACTAATTTAAATTTGAAAACTTCAAATGCTTATAACTTGTTTGCTTGAGCTCCGTTTTCAGCATATTATATATGGAAACAGACCAGAATTTCGCCACGAACGCAACATAATAACTTTTGTGTTAAAATTCCAACTTTTATAAAATTTCTATATTCAACCCTATCATATTTAATTCAATTTATTTCATTTATTTATGATTCATTTTACGGGATGTTATAATAATTAATTTGATATATCATGATTTTTAGGGAATTTTCCCAAGTGTTTAAGAATGATTAATAAATTATTAAACGAGAAGTGCTTAATTGTTATATTAAGAGTTTAATATAAAAATGGTGAGTTTGCAAATCGTTTTGTGGGTGATATTTTTGTCTAAGTCAGTTTTCTTAAAAGAAATTAAAGAAAATATGGTTTGACCAACGAGAATTTGACAAGAAGTTGGGGTTGGTAAAAAGGAATTACTTATAATGGTAATAAAACAGTTTTCTAGTTAATTACGGCTTTGCTACACTGAGACTTATGTTACCGCTCCTCATCTCACCTCATACATGGTCTTCTAAGTTAATAACGATGATACATATGATATCAACTTTAGTTGATATGGAATGGATCGACATGGTTGAGGAAAGAGACCCAACATTAAAGTCGACACCATGGTCTTCAACGATAGTATTGCTGCATGGCTTAGTGTCGTGTTTTGTACATATAGGCATTTCTCCGCTTTTCTTAAACAACATCATCGACCCCAATGTTTTCGACGAGACCTATAGCGGCAATAACGATGCCACAATGTTTGATAACGACTTCGTGTTTTATGACTTCGACCTTGATGGTCGTACATTTTATTCCTTAATATCTTAACATTGTTTTCAAAGAGGCATATTCCAGCTATTGTCTCGTCGACCTTAATAAGGTTGCTACTTTCCTTAAGGTATTGATGCCAATACATATAAATGTCACCGAGGTTTATCAATGTCAATACCATCTTTTAAAGGCTTTAGACTATGCAAACTAAGTTTTATACCTGTCAATGTCGACACTATATGAAGTGCAACGTTCTTACCTTTGACTCTATGACCTTATGGTTTACAAACAAAATACTTTAACATATTTTAGAGGGGCGAAGACCCTCGTTGACGGTGACCTTGTTGCTATTTATCAATACAAGGATTTATATTATTTTACTCTATAGCCTATGGTTTTGAGAGGCGATGACCTCAAATGGTTTTGAAATTCATCAATGGTGTTTTATAAAAAGCATATATCATGGTATAATTATTTTGGATAAAGTAAAAGGCAATAATTCTACTTGTTTTAAATATGATTTCGTGGGTTAAATCATTCATAAAGAATTATGTTTTCAAGGAATTAATAAGGGTAAGCCCAGAATGTTATTAAAATTATTAATGTTCTTATAACATTTGGGTAAATTATGATAGAATGAAATGACATGGAAATTAGGAAACCAGATGGGACTGGTGTAGGGTAGCTCCCTATATTTTAGCTAGTAGCCCCTAGCTAATAGAAGTCTAAAATTTCATAAGGTTTTGTCATAGGTAAGACTAAAAGAAGGTTACATACCGAAAGAAATATACAGAGTAGAGTTAGGTTATTGGTGAGCCTGCAAAACCATTCAGATGAATTAACCCTAGAAATAGTAAGTTACGGACAGACCTTCCGGTTTTTCTCTAACATCAAGTTAGAACATTTATTAAGTCTTGTAGGCCCGAGTCAGCCATAGGTTTGTAGTTACCCTGATAAAACTATGATGTTTGAACAAATAGTCCATTGATTACCTATGTGCATGCATGCATATTATTGTTTATATTGTTTATCTTAACCAGTTTGGTTGTAGGATTTTGATTTTCAAAATATATGTTTTAAAAGGATACTAGTGAGGGGGGAAACCAATTCTACTCAGTGGCATGGTCTCACTAGATATCAATTAACCGAGATGGCATATTATTATTTACATTGTACTTATTGTTTGATTTGAAGTTTATGTTTTCCTCTTAAACACTCAGTTGCTCAAAATTTAATTTCAGTGGGTTGAAAGTAAGGATTTATAGGTTTAGTAGGTTTGGAAAATAAAGCTTTCAAAAACAGCAGGAGGCAAGGGATAGCTATTTAGGAGACTAGCTACTAATTATTTCCACTATGTCATGACATTTTGTTTTTTGTATGTAGTAGCAGAATTTGTATCTGTCTATTTAGTAACTCTGATCAACCAATGGGGCATCTTCATATGTCGCTCTTGGAGTATGTTGTAATAATTATATTTTATTTGAACCTGGGCAACGATTGGGATTATGTACTGAATATGAAATTATGACTTTGAAATGAAATGTGAAATTTTGCTTTTATTTCATATTCTTGTGCTTCTTATATTATGCATACCATTAACATGGCCGTGTTTTTTCACCAAAAATTAATACTATAGATGACTATAGCATCTTTAGCGCTTAGTTTCGGGCCTCAAGATGCGGGATGTTACAAATATTGCATAATTTTGGAAAGAGCAATTCAACATTTGTACAGGACATGCAAGATTTGAGTAAATTTTGTTATGATGCTTGAATGAAAATTTTTGTGAGAGCCATTAGGTTCATTTTATTTGGATCAAGGTTTTAAATCTTAGGTTTCGATCATGTTTCGTCTAAAAATTTCGCACAAGCTATTTGGTATCAGAGGAGTTCTTGGACAAGATAGGTGTATCTCGAATGTACATTTTGGATTGACATATAAGATCTTAAAGTACATATCAGAAATATCTTGGAGTAACTTATGTGTCCAAATTTAATGTATTAATGATTTATTTAATGATTATAATTTTCAAAGTAAAAATAAAATTTGTAACATAATTGATTTGGATAGAAAAAAGAATTGAAAATAATGTTTTGGAGAAGAGAGGTAGAGTTAACCCAAAAAATGGATCAACACGAAAAAATCAAATGAAAGCTCCAGTTTAGATAAAAGTAAAATAAAATGTAGAAAATAGACAAGAACACACGGAAGTTTTTAAAGTGGTTCGACATAATCTCCGACCTACATCCAATTTAATATTTTTATTATTGGTTGCTAGTTGTTATCTCTCCAGAATACAACCAGTTTTTCCCTAGATCTAAGTTACAATGAATTTGAATAAGTTTGGAGGTGATAAGAAGTGAAGAAAGTGTTGATGAATCTCCAAGTCCAAGAGTGTCAGTGGAGATTCAAGAGGGAGAAGATCCTATTTTGGTAGCAGGTAGGTTAGTATTTATAGAGGAATTAGGCAGCATAGAGTCAGAGGCCCAATGGCAATTAAGTCCAAGAGATAGCACAAAGTCAAATCAGAAATCCCAAACTAGCCTAAGTCAAATCCTTAATTCATCGTTGAATTAAGGTCCTTAATTCGGGGCTGAATTTAGGTGCTTTGCCTAAACATGATGAAATTTTCCAAAGTCTTTCTTTTGCCTTTTCTAAGTGCTCTTGCCAAATTTCAAGTCATTATGATTATGTCATGAAATTCTCCTTGATTCGGGATGAATTAAGGTTCTTAGTTTGGATGTGAATCTAATTGGTGGGGCCAAACCACTCCAAACATTTCTAAGTCCTTCCTTTTGTTTTTCTCAGTTTACATATCAGGTTTCTAGTCGTTCCGACCAAAGACCTTAACTTGGGGTTGATCTAAGGCCTTAATTAAGGGGGTGAATTAAGGACTTAGCCAATTTTTCAAACAAATTTCCTGAGCCCAATTCTCTAGTCCTTTTAAATGTGCCTTCAAGTTTTCAATTTGTTTTGTCCCTATTTGAATCTTCTAAGTCCAGTTGAAATCTGCTTTGCTAAAAAATGGATGAATACTTGCCCCCAAAGTACGGATTTCGAATGTAAGATATGCTTTTCTCAAGAACAAGTTCTAGTAATCCAAAATCAAATTCTTATAGTTGAGCTCTCCGGCCATTCCAGTCTAACTCTCCAGCTGATCCAATCAAAATAAAGCTCTCTGGCTACACAAATCAAGCTTTCTGGCTATCTGAATCCTAATATATCATCTGGAAATACCATCTCTCGAATCCAAGCCATCTTGTGTTTACCCAGGGTTTATCTTCCTTTCCCTGATCGCAGAGAATTCAAATCCTTTTGTCAAGTTCTAATCCACTTAGGGCTTGATCACGGTAGACCATTGATCTTCCAATCTGGGTTCGATCTCCCTAGATTGTTCTTCATCTACTTTGGGGTTCAATCTCTTTAGTGGTCGCTTGCTAAGTCTGATCCGCTTGCTCACCAGCTACTGGATCCAATGATCGAGTAAACACTTCCGCTCACTCTCCGATAAGAGGACCTACTGTTGACCTCTCCAGTCCTTACTAAGCCTAATCCACTCACTCTCCGGTAAGGGGACTCAACGACAAGCAAGCCCATTCACTCACTCTCTGGTGAGATGACTTACTTCTTGCACTCTGGCCCACCTCTTTGGGCAGTAGCTCTATAGCGACAAAAGAAGCCCACCATTTTCACTCTCTGGTGGCTTGGCTCACTCTTTACACTCCGGGCCCATCTCTCAAGATGGTAGCTCTAAGGCAATCAAAATCCATACAAGCCTATTCGCTTGCTCTCTAGCAAGGGTACTTGCACCTTGCACTCTGGTTTCGTCTCACCGAACAAGACATAAAGCGATAAATATCAGTCATTACATTCCCATGGATTTATCAAAAGTCAAATAAGTTGAAATCCTAAGATTTCATCCGAGACATCTGACTCAGAGCATGCCTAGAGACCAATCTAGGTCTCATACAACTGTAATCGGTCCGAGGTTGTTATTATCCTAAGAAATCACCCCGTAGATCCAACTTAGAGCGTGAGTAGGGACCAATCTAGATTTAGTTCATGTCTAAGTGGTTTGGGGTTAATATTTTCCTAAATGGTCAGCTCAGGCATTCGACTCAAAGCATGCCTGAGGACCATTCGGGATCCCATACAAGTATAAGTGGCTTGAGGTTATATTGCATAATTAATTAAAGTCGGGGTAAAGGAATCAAACCTGACCCAAATCTATCCTGATCATGGGGTTGTCATCCAATGGATGTCTTTGATCCATAACTTCATTCTGCCCCATGTTCCAATAGTGGGATTCTGATTCCAGCTCATGTTGTCACGCATTCGCATTTTGATTTGCCTCTCTGGCTCCAGCACGTCTGTTCCATGCATTAAAGCTCATCCTAGATCCAAATTTATCGTGCCCCCAAGTCGTGTGGGCATTGTTTCAGCTTGCTTTGCTCTATCTCTAGATGATCCTGCATTGGTTTATGATCTTTTGTTTTGAATTCTAATTGCTTTGGCTATTCATTGTTGTTTAATCCCTTGGAAAAATCCATCTAGAAGTTCCGATTGTTTAGTCATTAATCCATTCAGCGTCTCCATCATCATTTGTCCATCACTTCCCTAAGATAGATTGATGAGAATTTGAGGATACCACCTGGTTGTCCCCAACCTCTAGTTGACTATCTTTGGTTTTATATCTAGTGTTAGGCCTCTTCATCTTCTCCAAATCTCATATTCAAGCTTCAAGTTTCTAGATCTAGCTCTTGTTCTTGGTGAAAGCACCAAAATGTTAATCCAGAAAATGGATAAACAGACAGAAATCAGATTTAAGCACCAATTCAGATAAAAGTAAAATAAAATGTAGTAAGTAGACAAGAAAACGCAGAAGGTTTTATAGTGGTTCAGCGTAATCTACAGCCTACATCCACTTTAATCTTTTTATTATTAGTTGTTAGTTGTTATCTCTTCAGATTACAACCGGTTTTTCCTGGATTTAAGTTATAATAAATTTGAAAAAGTTTGGAAGAGAAAACAAGTAAAGAAGGTGTTGAAGAAGCTCCAAGTACAAGAGTGTTAACGGAGATTCAACAGGGAGAAGATCCTTTTCTAGTAGCAGGTAGGTTGGTATTTATAGAGGAATTGGGCAGCATAAAGTCAGTGGCCTAATAGTAATGAAGTCTAGAAGTTAGGGCGTAGTCACACCAGAAGTCCCAAACTAGCCCTAGTCAAATCCTTAATTCATCACCGAATTAAGGTCCTTAATTCGGGGCCAAATTTAGGTGCTTTGCCCAAACATGATGAAATTTTCCCAAAAGTTCTTCTTTTGCCTTTCTAAGTGCTTTTGCCAAATTTCAAGTCTTTCCGATTCCGTCTTGATGTTCTCCTTAATTCGGGAAGAATTAAGGTCCATAATTCGAGGGTGAATCAAATTAGTGGGGCCAAACTACTCCAAACTTTTCCAAGTCATTCCCTGTGTTTTCCTAAGTGTACATGTCAAGATTTAAGTCATTTTGACCTAAGAACTTAATTAAGGGTTGACCCAAGGCCTTAATTCGGGGGGGGGGGGGGGAGGGGGTTGATCTAAGGCCTTAATTTGGGGTATTGACCTAAGGCCTTAATTCTGGGGTGAATTAAGGACTTAACAATTTTTTAGCGAAATTTCCTGAGCTCAGTTCTCTAGTCCTTTTAAGTGTGCCTCCATGTTTTCAAGTTGTTTTATCCTTGTTTGAATCTTCTAAGTCCAATTGAAATCTACTTTGCTAAAAAGCGGGTTAACACTATCTGAGTGCACTACATCCATTCACTCTCCAACAAGGGGGTTCGTTGTCCTGTATTAGTCCATCAGCTCACTCTCCAGTGAGGAGGCTCGATATCCGATCATTTTACTCTTTTAGCTTGAAAGAATAACCAAACTTCGTTGGTATTACATTGTAATATCAATGTCAATCATCATGTTTGAGTGATTTTTAAGTCCATACATCCGTCAGTCATCCACTTATCGAGTTCAACTTGATATATCAAACAAACATCAAAGCATTCAATTCGATCAAAGGTTACTCTCGAACCCAAACTCGGTGCGTGTCCTGGGACCGATCGCGATCCCGTGAACATATACATGATCTGATAGTAGCTCTTTGAATCTTATTCAAAGAAGACAAAATTGGGAAGATCCTATCTAATAACAATTCATCCCAATCATGGGATAGTCATCCTTGGCCTAGATCCCTGGCCAAATCTAGATACATTTGCTGCAGATGGTGGTTGTTCCTACTGTACCATTGCAGTTTGATTTCTCATATATTCTTATTGCTGGTTGCTCCGAACTTTCTCCTCGATCAAATCTTGCAGGTACCTACACTCACTCATTTCATGCCCAATCAGCTCATGGAATTGGTAGTATTTTCCAAAAAAATCTCCTAATTTGTGGGTTTTCTCCTCGTGGGTTTTCTATAGGGAATCTGTCCTCCGGTACCAAAATAATCCTCTCTGGGGTTTCTATAGGGAATCTGTCCTCCGGTACCAAAATAATCCTCTCTGGGGTTTCTATTAGTTCATATAGGAAGAAAATTTTGGTTCCCTCCTTTGTCATTTTGGTCCTCTAAATCCATCATCAGCCTTTATTTTCCATTTTTGTATCCTATTCTGGATGGTCCTCCATCATCCACAACATTTACTTCTGTTCCTTCATTCACTTCGGCATCCTCCTAACGTAGGAATCTCTCAGCTTAATAATAGAAATCCTTTAGATTCACTAGTGGATCACTTTCCAAGGCAATCTTGAAATCGGTTTTTCTAGAAACTCCAAAAACCACCGCCATTAAAATCGTCAATGGATGCGACTTATGAACTATAGCAGCTGCCACATTGAATCTGGTTAAATAACTTCGTAGGGCCTTTTCGAGCCCCTGCTTCACTTACATTGAATCTTTAGTGGATCCTCTAGAGTGAAAAGTCCTTTTTCAAGTGATCTTTACTCCTATTTTAGACTAAAATCTCCAAAATAAGCTATTGAAAATGCTCTAGCACATTCTCCATGTTCTCCATGTCGCTTCATAGAATTCACATGCCCAAACCGACCCAAGAGTGTACAATTCACCACCGATTTGTTGCTTTCAACTCATCACTGAGTTGACTCGGGTTAAACAATCTTTTGGTTGAGTTTGTCTTGGGTTTTTTTGAGTCTATGTTTTGACTTCTTCCTTTTAGCTTTACTCAAGTTTTCTATCAATTTTCCTAGGTTCTAGCTCATGCTTAACTCGGGTCCGACCCTAAGTGGCCGAGTTGGCCTTTGTAATTTTGCTTCCATCATATCTTATTCTTCCATCCCTTAATTATGCTCTTACCTTCCTTATTCTTTCATGCTTGCACCTTTGCCTTGCTTCCTTCTTGAGTATTCAATGTTGGTGTAGCAAATTGAGCAATCCTCAACTTAGCATGGGTCAACTTGAACTCTAGTTGTGGCCACCGAGTTGAGGTATGTAAGTTGTTATATTCCATCCATTTTTTATGTTTCCTTCATTTTGCCTTTATGTGATGTTCCCTAAGTCCTCGGGTCCATTTCTTCATCACTTCTCAGTCCAGTTCAATCGTTTGATCGTCTAAGTCTGTGGAAAATTTGGCGGCATCGCTACCTATTTCACCCGCTTTCAACTAGCCCAACTCCTTCTATAATAACTCATCCTCGTTCAATAGCCTATAAAGGTGGTAGTCTCTCGAATAAGGAAGTGAATGCATGGTAAGTTACCCTCGTTGGATAGCCGATCGACAAGGAGGGGAGCGTTGATTGCTCATGTGGTCTTTGGTGGCTATCCCCAAGCAAGGAAGTGAGCACATAATAACCCATCCTCACTGGATAGCCTTGGTTGTTGTGTTGAACAAAATTGGCTCTGAAGTCTTCATTGTATTCTTTAGAAAAAATGTATTACATAGCCTTATAATTATGCCTGCATTCATATGTGATAGGCTGGAGGTATTCTATGTTCCAAGTACGGGGTATGTGTATTTAATCTAGGCAAGAGTGTCGATAAGTGCCATTTGATAAGGCATTGCTAATGACATACAACACCTCCTATTTTAAGCCAAGCACTTCTTCTATCAGGTTCTTTATATTTACAAACACTCGTCAAACTAGATTACCAACAATGAATTGTCAAAGCTTTACCCTGAAGTTATAGTGTTGGGCTATCCTTCTTTTGTAGGTTTTGGTGCGGAGTTTGGCTTTAGCTCTTCATTCTTATATGGTGTCGATCCCAAGCTGGAGCAGCTTGTCATTTTGCTCAGGCTCGTAGGTAAGACGCCAGGGTGAGGGGAAGTCTATTTAAATAGGTAGCATGGCTTTATACCAACCGAAAAGTGAGAAGGAAGTATGGTCGATTAAAGTGTCATTGTACATGCAGTAGGACCAAAGAACGAGTGGAAGTTCCTTGGTCCAGCTTTCCTTGGCTTTTATGAGGCACTTCTTGAGTGTTGATTTGATGGTCTTGTGATGGCCATTTGCTTGAGGATGGGCGACAAAAGAGAAGCATTTCTCAATCCTATTCCTTACACAAAAGTTTGAAAGAGGTTTCTATTGAATTGAGTCCCGCTGTCAGTGTTAATCTTCTTTGGCAGGCCGAATCAGCAAACTATGTTTTTGATGATAAAGTTCAGTATCTTGGGGGTGGTGACCTCGGTTAGGGGCTCGGCTTTGACCCATTTGATTAATTAGGCGATGGTGACTATAACATGATTTTATCCTCCCTTGGCATTTGATAGCTTTTCTATCGAGTCAATTTCCCAAGTATCGAATGGCTAGGGGGGAAGTCATAAGATTAAGGAGGGTACGAGAGGCTTTGGGGATCTTGGTGAACCACTGACACCGATTGCATTTCTTGACATGATCGATTGAATTTTTTATCATAACAGGCTAGTAGTAGCCTTGTCAGGTAGCCTTCTTTGCTAAACTTTGCCCTTTGGCATGATCTCCATAAAGCCCTACATGCAGCTCTTCCAGGATCAAGGGGCTTCATCTTCAAACACACACAGCTGAAGTAGTGTAGTGTATCCTAGTTTGTAGAGATTACAATCTATGAGCCTGTAATGGGGAGCCTGAAAGAGTATCTTCCTGACTTCTTTATGGTCGGCAGGAAGTTCTTCACTTATCAAGTACTTAATCAAGGGTGCCATCCAGTTGTCCATGGATGGCGTGTCAATCTCCATTGTTGTTGCCTTTGGCTCGTAGCAAGGGGTATCTCGAATATCTAATGGTACCCAAGGAGTAGCTTCTTTGAGGTTGCTTGCTGCTTCGGCTAGCTAGTCAGCCTTGATATCTTGCTCCCTAGGTATATGCTCCAACTTGAGCTCAGTGAACATGTTGGTTATCTTCTTAGCTCTACAACGTACAAGGACCATGTCTTTCCTTTCACCTAGAAGTGCTCGCCAATATGATTGACGACTAGTGACGAGTTGTTGAATACATGGGTGGAATCGATGTGTAGTTCTTTTGTTGTCCCGAGGTCGACCGGGATAGCTTCATACTCGGCTTTGTTTTTAGTTGTCCTAAATGTGAGATGGACTGCAAAACGCTATTGTTTTCCTTCAGGAGTGACTAGGACCATGTTGGCCCCTACCTCATTCTCATTTGATGCCCCATCAAGATACAGGTGGTAGACTTGATGGATTGTGATGGTCTCTTCTTCGTCGTTATTCGGGCTTGAGCACTTGGTAATGAAATCCGTGATGGGTTGGCTATTAATGGAAGTGCAAGGCTGAAATGAGATGCAATGTTTCCTAAGCTCGATGGACCACTTCGTTAGCCAGCCCGCTATGTCGGATTGGCTAAGCTTGCTTTAATGGCTGGTTGGTCGGGACTTTGATGGTATAAGCTTGGAAATATGGGTGGATTTTCTAGGCTGCCATGAATAGGCAAAAAACAAACTTTTCCAACCTTGTACCTCATTTTTGGGCCTGAAAACATCTTGTTGACATAGTATATTGGCCATTGGATCTTCTCGTATTCTCTTATCATGGCAGCGTTGATCGTGTGGTCAGTCACTGCTAGATATAAGTATAAGTCCTTCTCGTCAATGGGCATGGACATTACCAAAGGAGTAGCTAAGTTCACTTCAGCTCCTCAAATGCCTAGGTACATTCATCACTCCAAGTAACCAATTTTCCCTTCTTGATAAGGTCGAAGAAAGGGAGACTTCGGTCAGTCACCTTGGACATAACTAGCTCAATGCTTCAACCATCACATTCAAGCTCTACACTTTCTTTATGATCCTTGGAATTTGCATATCTTATATGACTTGGATAATGTCTGGATCGGCTTCAATACCCTTGGCACTCACTACATAGCCAAGGACTCTACCAATCCAGATAGGAGAATTACATTTCTTCTAGTTCAGCTTCTTATTGTACTAGCTCGGTATGCTGAAAGTCTTGGCCAAGTCTAGTATATGCTCGCTCGTCTTTTCTGACTTCACTAGCATGTCATCCACGTACGCCTTCATAGACTGGTTAACCTGTTATGAAAACATGCGATTGACAATACATTAATATGTACTATTATCCAGGTTTTTAACCTATCAGGATCCAGGAGAATATGGAACGACTTGATGGAGTTAGAACGGCTTAGATTTCAACCAAAAAGGGATAAAGCACTGACTAAGTATGACTAAACCAAGAGACTAGTGTTTGTCCAGTCCAATCAGCAACTAAGCATAACCAGCTAGCAGATTGTCATCAGAACAGAACAACGTGTGAAGAAACTACGCAAACAACGATGACACAAGACCATGGAAACATCCCAAACTCCAAACTTCAAGAAATATCCTAAGTGCTTGGATCGCCAGTGACCCATACCCCATAGATCGCTAGCGATCCATGCAAAATGAAGGGTCACTCTGTTGCATGGAAGAAGAGAAGGAAGGAAGAAGGATGTTAAAAAATATGCTAAGTGTATGAATCACTACCAACCATACACCATGGATCCCTGGCGACCCATGCTCCTCCATGAATCTTCGGTGAGCTAACTAGGCGATGTAATGGCAAAGGAGCAAAGTCATTAGCTTGCATACGAGCCAAGTCCATGGGTCGTTAGCGACCTATGATTTTGGCTCGGATCATGAGCTAAACCCTCCTAGGTCGTTATTCATCTATCTATGAGAAATTGATGAAGTGGCCTGACCTAGAAGTCCTCTGATCTCTATAAATACTGCCCTACCTACAACATAATAGGATCTTCTCCGGACTGGTTGCTGAAGCTCTGCTGGAAACATTCTTCACTCTCTACCTCCCTCACAACAATCTCCAAAGGAGTTCATCGTGATTCTCCAATGAATTCCAACTCTGGGGATTCAATCTACCTAAGGATAATCAAAGCCTTGTAATCAAACAATACTTGTAACAACATTCAGTCTATAATAAATTATAAAGTGGACGTAGGCTTCATTAACAGCCGTACCACTATAAAAATTCTTTGTCTTCTTTCTTTTACTATTCTTTTCTATATCTGTTATCTATGATATTGCTCTGTCAGAACAGGGATGGTGCTTTCAAACTCAAAGCAAGGTGTTGATCCATTTTTTGGTTTAACATTTTCGTGCTTTCACAGAGAACTCCACTCAGGGTTTAGATCTAGCTATCTATGTTGGATCCCCTAGGTCTAGAAGTTTGATCCTAAATCTCTGCTTAGAAGGTTTGCTGTTAAGAACAGAAGAACCAATGAAGAAGGATTAGAGAAAAAGCAAGGAAACACACGCTAAGGTGATGGGTCACTAGCGATCCATCTCCTATGGATCGCTAGCGATCCATATGGTTAGCTCATGGGTCAATCAACTTTCTCACATCATGATCTAATAGGCACCCTTGAAGACAAAGTACTGAAATCAGTTAAGTGCATGGATCGTTAGCGATCCACGTACTATGGATCGCCATGATCTATACCTTTTCAACAAACTGTCGTAAACTCCAGAAAGCAAAGCCCAATAATATTCTAAGTATATGGATCGCTAGCGATCCATACCGTCTGGGTCGTTCGAAGGAGATATAATCGAAAGGAAGCAATGGGCGGAGCTCCAAGAATCATGATGGAAGAAAACAAAACATTCCACCTACTGCAAGAGCACCATCTACAAACCCGAACTTAGGGGTGAAAACCTACGGAATGACATAAGGATGGCTCTCTCCGGCTCTGAAGATGACAAATAATTTTGAGGAAGACAAATTGGATGATAATGCCAACATGCAAAACGCTAAAAGCAGCTCTAAAACCCATGTCGTAGCACGTGCCAAGCAATGGACGAGGAACCGCTACTCAAATGGTATTCTTAGAGGCAGGAGGACCAAGAAGATATGACAAACCGAGATCAGTTACAATGCCATGCTTCCATGGTATATTGTGACCAGTCCCAACTAACCAGCTTTCGATCCCATCATGGAGCTCCCATCGTCGAATCACGAGTGGTCATCATCTAAAATCATCAAAAATCGTCAAAATAGTCATTGAAAAACTCACTACTCGAAGTCGAACTCGGGTAATCGGCTATTTGACTCGAAGCAGATTCTGGAAGTCCCGACTCGAAGTCAAACTCGGGTGATCACCTATTTGACCCGAAGTAAGCCTAGGAAATTTTGGTCCAAAACCAGACTCGGGTAAAACCAAGATTTTCTCCAAGAAAACTGGCAAATGGCTCCAAACGACGTTTGCCACCAACCCAGCGCTTCAAATTCTGTGACTCAAAGCGAACCACGTGCTGACTCCAAGCAAATGACCAATTTTCTCGGGCCGGACTCCAAGTAAAATACCACTGATCCATCAATGCCGATCCATTTTTTGTCCATAACTCGAACATGCGAACTTCGAAGACCTTGAAATTTAGGATGCAATCTCATGGGGCCTTCTTTGTCACCCCAGACCAATCTCACCTAATTTAAAAAAATTGGTATCGTGACTGATCCATGACCCATCATAAGTGATTTTTCATTCATCGGCATTTCCAATCATTCAAGCATAGACAATCATGCATATATCATTCTCAAGCATTATTAACAGTTGTAACTTGAAAACGGGCTGATCTAACAAGGATTAGAGCATTTTCCCCAATCAAAACCCATTCATTGAAGCCATTCAACATGTATGACTAGCATATGGACGAAGCGAGGGTGACAGAAGCAGTCTGCTGCAAGGCCCTTGGGAATCATTACAGGACGAAACAACCTGCTACCCTAGAAGAATTCTATGGGAAGGCAAACTAGTTCTAAAGACTAGAAGTAGTGCAATTAGAAGAAGGCAAACCCGGCAGTGTGCCAAAGAACATACCAAATGGTGAAGGAGCTACAACACCTAAGGGACCTTCTGCCGAAGCAAGGCTACTAAGACGCAGTAGAAAAATGCCCCAGCTAACTGATGAAATCAGACGAAAAGATGATTATCAAATAACACTTTAGCTAGCTAGCAACTAAGGAATGGGACAGCAACCTAAAATGATGCTTTCTCATCCATCCTTGTATACTCCCCTTTTCCAAATGAGCCGTATCGAAACACTAGGGGCATTGTAGACAGCACGGTGAAATAAATGCTTTTATGCCATCGACGAGTCATGTCAATCCCCATTTTGAGAACCGGCGTTGCTAGTGGAATCGAGAAGTGTTGTCCAAAGGATCGTCAAACAAATAGATCTAACACCTTAGTCTACAGGAACCAATAAAACTATGTTCCCTCGAGTTGAATCCGAAAAATTCCTTTCGAAGTCGATGAATCGTTGCTTTATGAACGCCGGCCCGTCGAACACACAACCTAAAACTCCTCTTGGAATTGATAAATTATCATTCTAAGGCTCTTTGGTCATCAGACATCCGACAACAAAATATCCTTCACGAACATGAAGGTCTTTCATGAACTAAAGCGTTGTGAAGGTGAACCAGTAGATCGGCAGTCATCTGATCCAAAAAACCATTCATGAATGTGAATGTCTTTCACGAACTAAAGCGTCATGAAGACAAACTGGTAGATCAGCAGTCATCTGATCCAAAAAACCCTTCGCGAATTCGAAGGTCTTTCAACAACTAAAGCGTCATGGAGGCGAACCGGTAGATCAGCGGTCATCTGATCCAAAAACCCTTCGCAAACGCGAAGGTCATTCACGAACTAAAGCATCGTGAAGGCAAACCGGTAGATCAGCGGTCATATGATCCAAAAATCCCTTTACGAATGCGAAGGTCTTTTACGAACTAAAGCTTCGTGAAGGCAAACCGGTAGATCAGCGGTTATCTGATCCAAAAACCCTTCGAGAATGCGAAGGTCTTTCACGAACTAAAGCATCGTGAAGGTGAACCTATAGATCAGCGGTCATCTGATCCAAAAAACCCTTCGTGAATGCGAAGGTCTTTCAAGAACTAAAGCGTTGTGAAGACAAATCGGTAGATCAGCGGTTATCTGATCCAAAAAACTCTTCGCGAATGCGAAGGTCTTTCACGAACTAAAGCATCATGAAGGCAAACCGATAGATCAACGGTCATTGAATCCAAAAAACTCTTTCTCAAATGTGAATATCTTTCACAAACTAAAGCGTTGTGAAGGTGAACCGGTAGATCAGCGGTCATCTGATCCAAAAAAAACCCTTCGCGAATGCGAAGGTCTTTCACGAACTAAAGCATCGTGAAGGCAAACTGGTAGATCAATGGTCATCTGATCTAAAAAAACCCTTCGCGACTGCAAAGGTATTTCATGAACCAAAGTGTCGTGAAGGTAAACCGGTAGATCAGCGGTCATCTGATCCAAAAAACACTTCATAAACGGGAGGGTCTTTCACTAACTAAAGCGTCATGAAGGCGAACCGGTAGATCAGCGATATTTATGTATGACTGATATCCACGAAGGTGAACTGGAATATCAGTAGTCATCTGATCCAGACCCCAAAGTCAATAAAGTCATGCTCCGGAGCCATAAATCGACGATCATACCAGCCACTCCACAAAATTAATGGAATCGCTTCCAATGACCAATGAGACAAACAGTGCTAAATTCCAGAGCTTCAAAGTCGCTCAAAGAAACTAAGCCAAAATTAAACTGACCTTTTGATTGATCAAAGGCCAACTCGAATCAAGCCAAGGTTCGACACTTGGGAGAACCGCATCCACTGGACCGGGGGCAACCAAATGTGTTGTGGAGAGACCATGGATACAGTTTAAGCACACCAACAACCATGTGGCATGGGGGGCACCACACACACTTTAATAGCCATAAGAAATGCCGAGACTAATTATACCATAGTTCCGTTATATCTGATCAAAAATTCTGGCTTTCTGACAACCACGGACTTAATGACCTAGCTAGCACAACAAACGAAATACTACCATAATACTTGCCCACTTCTTTCCAACTACTATTTTACCACTCTTGGTGACCAATTCCTCTTCCTCTTAGACCGTATGCCAGTTAAAGACCCATTCTCTAAAGGCAGTTTGGACCAAGAGCTAAGAGTCATGCCCTGAATCCCTTAGGCTCTTTCTTCGATCCATCTTCATGCAGTCAGCTATAGATCTTTCCACCATGGCAGCCTGATCTATTTGGACTTATACATCTTCCAGAAACACAGAAGGACCATCCAAGCCATTATTACCCAACCAAAATACTGTTTGGCTTCTTGAATCAATAAAACCGTGTTCATCTAAGCAACCCGCTAAATCGACGGGGTTAAATCGACTCGAAAATCATTATTTAGCTGCTTGGACCAGTCAAACTGTACCCGAGTATCCTCCATCAACTCGCCGAATCGAAGAAAGCAGATCGACTCAAGTCGCCAACTCCTCACGTTGCCCAAAGATAGGAAACACGGAGGAATATCAAAAGTCGCACTCCCGTAAGCCGTGCACCAACTCCTCAACATTGCCCGAAGATAGGCAACACCGAGGAACATCGCCGAAGCGTAAATTCCTCACGTTGCCTGAAGATAAGCAGCGTTGAGGAGCATCAGAACCGGATCGACGGGCCATATCGATCTCGAACACCGCGCGTCTCATAACCAGAGCCAACCACTTCTATGATTGGGAATAATGGGCACAACTCCAACAAAACTGGAGTGCTACAAACCAACAAAAAAGTTTTAACTGATGACACTTAATGATTAAAACCGCCCTCAGTTATCCCGTGCAATGTGCACCTCTCAAACACGCATATATTGCATACTTACTAGAATATCACAAGAAACTTAGATTACATGCTAAAGTTGCAAAACTTCTGAAAGAAGGAAAATCAAGCTGTAACTTAGCCAAATTTAAGCTTAATATGAAAATTATCTAAACTATAAGTTACCAGTCATTTGAAATAAACAACCCTGTGAACCAGGGGGCATACACCGGTACTTAAATAAAAACAATTGAAAACAATAAGTTCACAAGTTTTGGCACCCCAAACAAAGAATTGTTACTTCAAATAAAAATTTTGGCGGCAATCACAAAAATTGGATAAGTGTAAACAAAACATGCATAAGTGCACAGAACACACATGAAAAAACAAATAAGAATACAGTCATAATTTCAATGTATTGCTTATAATTTTCTTTTATACAAGGTCAAAACATAGGGGCCGTACCCATGCAACACCGGCCAACAAAAAGAAAATACAGACTCCACGGCAAAATCACTAAGTGCGGACTCTGCACTTGAACAAAATGACTCAAAAAGAACAAAAGTCGGATCGATCTCCACATAAGCTCCTCAGCACTTCCTTCCACCGCTACCCTTTCTACCCTTTGTTTGCAGTTTCTACCCCATTTAGGGAGTGTTGTCGCTGCTGGTAATATCAAAAAACTCCTCGGTGATAATGTCAAGAAGTTCTAAACCATTCCGGGTCGTCGAGTCGTATCGATCTTACGAGCCATGCACTCTCAAAAGTCGTGCATTTCGAAGCCACGCACTCTCAAAAGCGATGCACTTTGATTGACAGGGATCAACTCCCACTACCCAAAAGAACCAGCATTGCTTCGGTGGTGCCGCAAAGCTCACAAACCAAGAAGTCCGCAAAGAATTCTAATCTTTGACCAAAGTTAATGTACAAAACATCAAAATTCAAGACACCCAAGTCACGAGTTCCCAGAGATAGGAGTTATGATGTACCTTTGACTGGGGGCATCCAGGGAGCCTCCCAGAACATCAAGTCACGCATCAGTTGTTCAGAATAATCAGCCCTATGGACTGAGAGGCACATAACACATTAACACTTGGTCAGGATAAAAGATCGCACCAAATTGCAATAAAAGGAGGAACTTACCATCGTACAAAGACAGACGACAACGGAAAGCATTTCCACAATCAAATCATCAATGCATCAGCTTCCAAAGATAGAAGTAGGTGCTTGAATGAGGTCTCAAACCCTAACTTGCAAAAAACCAGCTGTTATCTGAATACAGATAACGACAAGGAGAGAATGCTCAAAATCGAGCAGCTAAACCATTGATTTCTGAAGATTGTAACCAACGAATAAGGTTGATATCTACAATAATGCTATTAGTCTAGTATAATGTATATGGCCTCAAACAAGCAAGGTAAAGTGTCATGGATTCAAGACAAACATTACCGAACCCTACCGGTCCACGATCAGTATAGGAATGAACGTGGCAGTACCAGGGGAAATGTGATGACTTGCTCCATAATTTTAGATTTTCTATATGAACTTGGAGTTTGACACCTAGAAGTGAAGGGTCCCACCCAGAAATGAAAGGCTCCGCAGATAGTCATCAGATCATAACAAAAACCGTTGGAAGGAATTTCGATTTTTCATGATTAGAATAACTATGGAATTGGTTAAGCAATAGCCTTGCATCTCCAATGGTAACACTTGACGGTTGTAAACAAATCTAGGCAACGGGAATGCTGGGGACTCTTATCCTTCAAGAACATGGCGTATCCTGAAGTTAAGCAACGTTGAGAAAACAGCCACATTGGGTTAAAAGGAATCTACTCAGCCCTATAGGATTGGATGAATGATTCAATCCTCACCAACATCACTTTAACACTTCCGGAAGACGGGAAGCACTAAGAACATACATATATAATCCAATCATCGAAGTGCTAGTTTTCAAAGATCGAAATTAGCACACAACTGGACTAAAAGTACCGCCGAATCGACGGGGAAAATCGATCCCAAACTCCTGACTGTCGATGTTGCCTCGGCAGCGCCAAGGCCTTCTTTTATCTTTCAAGTATTGGCGTTGCACCGGCAAAGGCGAGAAAATTTTCCATTTCCTAAATACCGTTGTTGCCCCGACAATGCTATGAAACTTTCTATTTCCTAAGTACCGGTGTTGCCCTGGCAACTCCGGGAAACTTTCTACTCATTAAGTATCGATGTTGCCTCGGCAATGCCAGGAAAACTTTAATCTATAAGGCTAATGAGAAACGCTCATCGTAGTGAACCATCGATGCACTAGCTTCTAGAGATAGAAGTTGGTCCTCAACTGAGTTTCTAACTTCTCTTCAGAAAACTATCGTTGCCCAATGATAGGCAACGACCAAAAGACATATCCTTTCATAGGACAACCGGATGGTTCGACCTTTCATCACAGGAAACAGCCACTGCACATGAATAAAGCAGCATCAAAAGGAAATCACAGGATTGAATTGTACATGTACTAATTTCTAGGGAAGAAAGTTGGTACACAATCGAATTTCCTGAATTCGGCTTAGAAAGAATTTAGACATGGCTTAAAGGTAGGCAGCTTCGAGGAAATGTTGCTTGGAACTAAGCAGCTAGGTTATCAATTCTCAAAGACATGAGTTGACATGTGAACAAAACTTCCATGACAATGTCAGCAACTAAGAAGAGCATGCATGGCCAAGGACAAGCGGAGCAATCATGGAAGGTCGGAAATAAAATCCCCGAACTTCCCCAATTCCGGAATGGGATTGAGAGACAGACTGGGGGCAATTGAGCAATTCACACACAGATTTTTGTCTCTCACAATCGCCCAAATATAAGCATTCGAAATAGCTAGTCCCTCAAGAAAGGATAGAAGCATTGATACTTGATTGAAAGAAATGTTTCATAAGTCCAAACACTAATAACGGCGAGGTTGGTTAGTTAACGGTTAAGTATAACAAATTAGAGCATTCTGGCAGCAAAATCGCCAACAAAGAAAATGAAGGATTTAATGTTCGGAAATCAACCGTCGGTCATAGTCTAGCGATGACGAGAAGGATCGATGACCTATTTACGGTCTAACTAGATCATTTGGTTCCAACTTGCAGGAATATGCCATTACTCGAAGATTGGTGATGCTAAAAGAAAGTCCCAAAATGAAGTTATCGATACATCGGCTTTTAGAAACAGAAGCAAGAGTTTAATTGACTCTTTAATCCTACCTTCTGGAATCTTACGTTATCCGAAGATCCACAACATCAAGGAAAAATCCACAGGTTTGAGTCATCCGTACATGAGTTTAAGAAGATAGAAACCAACACATGATTAGGATCTCAACACCGAACTTAGAAGGATTTATTTTTAGCAAAAGACGCCAGAAACACATCTTTCTAATGCCTACTGACATCATTACAAAAACTCAGATCTTAGAACCAAGCAACAAATCCCTAGTTCCCAAAGATAGGAGTTATCGTGTCAATTGGACTGGGGCAATCGAACTTATTGCTTAGGAGACCTAGTCTCCCAAAACATGTTGGTTTGGTAGTCAAAGTAATCAGCCCTACGGACTAAGGCATTTGCACCAACACTTTGTTGAAACAAACTCAATTGAGCATAAGTAGGGATTAGCTACAGAACTGGCTAGACCAAGCTACTTCGTAGTTTTGAACAAAGCTATGAAATAGAATATGCCGAAATGACCGCAGAAGTATTACTTACATGTATAGAATTATAATAAGCGAGTATGTTGCACATGAGCACAAGAAGTGTAACAGCGAGAAAAAGCAATGCCCTAAATCGTGCAATTAAGCCAATAGTCCTCGGAGACAGAGGCTAGTGTGCATTGAATTCTGAAAAACACAAAGGAAGGACAATCGCCCTCGGACAACTCATGTGCTAATTTCTGAAGGCTGAAATTGTGCCTGATCGAACTCCAACTACAACTCTACAAGAGCAACTGTGCCTTGTAATTTAACTGTAATCAATCATCCCAATGTAAGGGATAATAAGCGAAGTCTAAGTCGCGAAGGACCCAGCTTTTGGAGGAGTGGGAATACCTCAGCCAGACTAAAGATTGGATGACCGAAAGTCATTTTCAACGACAAAACTCGGCATTCAACTCTGTTAGGTATGTTTTACTTTAAATAATATCCTCATATAATCAATGCCCAGAATATAAGGGAAGTGGACGTATGTTGACCAACCGGGTCCTGAACATTGACCGGGGCAGATGTAGTGCGTTATCTACATGAGAAGAGTCCGATATCCTGAATACTACGAACAAACAATCTAGTGTAGATAGCTTTCTTACATTTGAAAAACAATCCATATCGTCCTTTGAAATTATCTCTTCCACACTTATCTGTTATCTATCAACGATCGATAATGGAGCCGCCGCCCGAAGCGACGCGGGAAGCTTTTCTTTTCGGATCACTGGAATATAGAAATAGGAAGAGCGATATAATTGAATCATCCACTATATCTGATTTTGGAATAAATCATCGCATTGGAATTCAAAAACCTCGATGGGAACTTAACCAAATTCTCGAAAAGAAGAAGTTAAAGACCAAGAGCAAGACTTCGCTCCAGAATGGCGTACAATCATTCAAGACAAAACATAGCTTCACCGCCGGTCGAATTAAAACTATATAGGACTACTCCAAATCTACATCATGCACCCACTTACCGATCTAAACCCTTGCGTAAACTACATAGCAAAGATTGCATCGTCAATACCAGGAATTGAAATTGAGATTGAATTAAAAAAATGAACGGTTGTCAGATATTAGTCAATTGAGAACAACATCTTGAGGTGGACTCTTACGAGTCACATCAAAAATTCAACAGTCAAAGCAAAATTTGCATGGTAAATTTGACACGTCAACTAGATTTCACAAAATGAAGACTCAAAAAGGTTACTTCCAGAGCACGACTTGTTTTCAACGAAGGCATACCCTGGGGGGCAAATGTTATCCGAGTTTTTAACCCATCAGGATACATGAGAATATGGAACGGCTTGATGGAGTTAGAACAGCTTAGATTTTAACCAAAAAGGGCTAAAGCAATGACTGGGTATGACTAAACCAAGAGACCAGCGTTTGTCCAGTCCAACTAGCAGCTAAGCATAACCAGCTAGCAAATTATCATCAGAACAGAACACCGTACGAAGAAACTACGCAAACAATGACAACACACGATCATGGAAACATCCCAAACTCCAAACTCCAAGAAATATCCTAAGTGCTTGGATCGCCAGTGACCCATACCTTATAGATCGCTAGCGATCCATGCAAAATGAAGGGTTGTTTTGTTGCGTGGAAGAAGAGAAGGAAGGAAGAAGGATGTTAAAAATTATGCTAAGTGTATGGGTCGCTAGCAACCCATACACCATGGATAACTGGCGACCCATGTTCCTCCATGAATCTTCAGTGTGCTAACTAGGCAATGTAATGGCAAAGGAGCAAAGTCATTAGCTCGCATACGAGCCAAGGCCATAGGTCGCTAGCGACCCATGATTTTGGCTCGGATCGCGAGCTAAATCCCCCTAGGTCGTTATGCATCCATCTGTGAGAAGTTGATGAAGTGGCCTGGCCCAAAAGTCCTCCGATCTCTATAAATACCACCCTACCTGCAACATAAACGGGATCTTCTCCGGACTGGTTGCTAAAGCTCTGCTAGAAACATTCTTCACTCTCTACCTCCCTCACCACAATCTCCAAAAGAATTCACCGCGATTCTCTAGTGGATTCTAACTCTGGGGATTCAATCTACCTAAGGATAATCAAAGTCTTGTAATCAAACAAGACTTGTAACAGCAATCAGTCTATAATAAAACTATAAAGTGGACGTAGGCTTCATTAACAGCCGAACCACTATAAAAATTCTCCGTCTTTTTTCTTTTACTATTCTTTTTCTATATCTGTTATTTGTGATATTGCTCTGTCAGAACAGGGCTGGTGCTTTCAAACTCAAACCAGGGTGTTGATCCATTTTTTGGGTTAATAGGTACTGCCCACATTTTGTACCCCGAATGTCATAACACAATAGCAGTATTGGCCAGCAGTTATAATGAAGGAGGTGTTCTCATGGTCCGAGCTATGCATGGTGATTTAACTATACTTAGAATAAGCATCCATGAAACCGAGGAGCTTATGTCCACTGGTTGCATCCACTAGCTGAACGATGCGAGGTGGTGGAAAGCTATCTTTGGGGCATGCTTTGTTGACATCGGAGAAGTCGATGCAAGTTCTCCTAGTCCCTTTTGGCTTTTTGATTAATACAGGATTGGCCACTCAAAATAGGTATTATGACTCCCAAATAAAGCCATTAGCTAACAACTTCTCTACTTCTTCTTTAAGTGCTCAGTACCTTTTTGGATTGAGAGATCCATGCTTTTGAAGAATGGGGGTGGATTTAGGATCAATGTTTAGTGCATGACGGATGATCCTAGGATCAATGACAGTCATATCAACATGCCCTTGTGCAAAGGTTCCCTTACTCTACTACAAGAACTTGATCATCTTGTCTCTAACTGCAAGGTTAAGCTCTATATTGATTTGAATTACCTTACTAGGGACAGCACAGTCTGTAGATATCAACTCCAAGGGAGTAGCTGGCCTGCCTTTAGTCTTTGAATCTCCTATGCGGGGTTAAGCAGGTCATCAAGATCTGAGTTTGTCTCAAAGTCACATTGGTCAAGTGCATGAGCTATGTGCTTATGATATCCTTAGTTGGAACAAATGTGTGTGCCTGAGTCAAAGGGTTGATGTCTCTTCTTCTCTCATGGATGAGTCTATTAGGGTTGAGAGGGAATGAATTGCTATGTTGGATGTTCTCGCTTGCCATCGGGGCATGGCTTATTTGTTCCATGCTGAAATAACGTCCTAGATTTTTAGGAAATGACCAAGGAGATGGGATCCTTACCATCCCAGTCTTGATAGTGGCGGGTGGTCCAAGCATGAATTGGAGTACTGCTAGGCTTGGGGTTCTCTAAGGTGACATGCGGGCAAGTTAATGCAACTTCACTGCATTTGGTGGTTCAACGATGAATGGGAGCATTGATAGGCTTAAGGATACCCATTAGGTGACACATCATTGGTAATTATATCTTTAAGGGAATGCCCGATCCCAGCATGAATGTGAGAGTTATCCGGCTAAAGCACTTTCATTAGTGACACTTTACCGATTTCCACGACCTAAACAGGTAGGTCATTTTCCATAGGGGGATATTGATGTTGAGTTCATGGCTTCAGAGTTAGGGGGCAGTCTCGGCATAAACCTGAGCACTGACTGGCTCAAAGGTTCTCTCAAGTGACTCATCGCTAATAGTTGTAAGTTCCTAGTAAAGCATAAGGACACCCATCTTTACTTGCCTAAGGGATGTCCCATACCACTACCTAGCTTTATGCGGACTACCTTAGATTTCACTAACCCTTATTAGGATAAGGAACTTCACAACAAGCTGGTTGTTGGAGATGATTATGTCCAATTCTGCAAGTGTTGGTAGTTATATTAAGAAATTGTAAGTAGATGGAAAATAAATTACCTCAAAGTGTATCTGTATCTTTACACCAAAGGTCTCTATTCCGAATGTAGTCATGAGGGAGGTAGTACCCATTGGAACAATATCCATATCCCTAAAGTCGTATATGAGCAAGGGGTGAGGGGTAAGGCGAGAGTAGGGAGATTAAAAGCATCAAAGACATGCTTGAACATAATGTTGACAAAGCTTCCCCTATCCACGAAGGTCCGATGCACGTTAGAGTTGGCCATTACAAGGGTGATGGCCATATGGTAGGGGTAAGAGACGACTTCCTGTCTTTGTCAGTGAATATGATGGGCTGATCTATTTCTTGCATGGGTGCTTTAGATGCTCCGTACTCCAATAAACTGACTTGGGCGGTTGAGCCCGCTTCTCTCTAATACTAAGACCATACTCCCTAGTTGCTTCTGACCACATATGTGCCCCCACACATGGTTAATAGTTATTGTTGTGACACAGTTGTTGGGTTTCTAAGGTAGAGTCGATTGGTTGCTGCAAGCATGTCCTTGATCGACCTGGTGTCGAATATACTTTACGAGCATCCCCTCTCTGATCAGTCTCTTTATCTTACCTTTTAGTACATGACACTCACTAGTGGAGTAGTCATTGATTTGACGGAACTCTTAGTATTTTCTATTACTGTGATATTTCTCCCTTCCACTGCTTCTAGTGGTGAGCGATCTTTGGAACGATACCTGGTCCCAAGTAGTTGTGCAGTTAAAGTGCTTAGAGTTTCTATAGCGATGGAGGTCCAAAAAGTTATAGCGGGGATATAGCGAAAAATAGCGGAGGTGCAAAAAGCTTCATTGGATATAAAATAAAATATCTAAAGTTAATTTATTCTCATTCTCACATTATTTGTATAGGAAAAGAATTTTTTTTTTAATCTCATATAACAAAACCGAAGAATACCATTATTTATGCAGACTAAATTTGGTGACTATAATAGATTTCTAACTTATATTGAGCACCTATACCTTAAAATTAGGTTGTTACCCTAACTTTGTTGATTTGGTTTAGAAAAGAACTAGTCAAATCAACCTTTTGTATTAATGTTGCTAAAGCGGGTGTTAAAAAGCCTTGTTTAACAGGTATAGCAGAAAATAGCTGGGCTTAAAGTGGATCTACTGTTTAATAGTGCTAAGCTGAAATAACATAGCATTCAAACAGCGTTATGCGCTATAGCAGGGATTTTATAGGGCTTTAGCGGGTCTTTAACTGCATAGTAAAGAAATATGGACTCTATATTTTGAGTCAAACTGGCATAGTTAACATACATAGGCTTGTATCGAGTGTCGTCTTCTGCACATCTCTTGTTGTTTATCCGCCAACCATTACTTCGTCGGTTGGTGTTTTCACGGAGTTTGGCTTTGGTAGAGTGACAAACCTCATCATTGTTGTTTGAGAGATCAACATACTCTGTCCTAATAATGTTGTTTGCTAAACATAGCTAGTTGCTTTTGGAGCACCTTCCACGTTCTTGATTTGTATCTAATCCTCGTCCAAAAGGACCATAACCAGGCTATTCTTGTCAACACTCCTAACCAGGGCAAATTCTTTGTTGAAGAAGTTCACATACGATAGAAGATTCTCGATCGCCCTCGGTCCAATGTTATCTAGCTCACTAGCCATCATTACAAGGGTGTTGGTAGCAAAGAACCAGCTCTTGAAGTCTACTCATAGTTGGGCTCAAGAATGGATGTTGTGTGGTTGTATATGTAGGAACAAGTAGGAGGCTAGACTTGTCAGAATGAAAGGGAAGAGTAGGAACTTTAATAGGCCTGAAAGATGACTGGCATGTGTGATGAAGTTAAATGTAGTGACGTAATCTGACGGGTTAGTGCTCCCATCATACTTGTCAATAGGCAGCAAAGCATGCTGCCTGTGGATGTAAGTGTTTAAGATTTCCTTAGAAAATGGCTCTTCATTCTTGTCATCAGAAAAAGCTTCACGCCGGCATTTCGGGCTTGCATTATATTGAGATGTTGGCAAAGATGATTCATTTCCTCATGTATGCCAACATCAGCTTGTTACATGGGTGTTTGGCTAATAACCATTCGTGGGCTCAACCAGCATCTTTGTGGAGTGGGAGATAATGATGACGGAATGGGGAGTGACGATGATGATGGTGAGTAAGGATAGGAGACCTCTTCTGCTCATGCATGGAGGGCGACCGTGAATGCCAAACTCGTCCTTCTCTTGATCTGGGCCCAACTACACCCCTATGGAACTGGAAAAGAGTCGAGAGGGTCCCATGCTCTTTGTTGGCACCATGAGTGCCGCTACTAAGACGCTCAAACATCAAGTCTCGAGCTATGTCTGTCGTCCAAAGGTGCTTAAAGGCCAATGACCATCCCACTAAAGGGGAATGATGGTTTCTTGGCTCTAAATGCACGATCATAGTCAATAATTTGAATTGGCCCGCACACAACATGCCTTCTGTTATGAGCCTGAACACCCTCTATCGGGGTTTCAAGTACAACTCTCTCCTGGGCCTTGATGGTGGTCATAAGGTTGTAAGCATTGGGGAAAGAATGTTGGAGAGGAGTCGGTTCAGCCATTGGAGGGGCTGGTGGAACGAAGTTCAACGTCATTTGAGCATCCAACTTTGTCCTTAAATCGTTCATGTTGTAGGCAAGAGTTTTCACATTAGTTAAGCCATGCAACATACTTTACCACATGTCATTACCAAGCCCAAGGATGGTAAAATGATGCTGACTAAAGTGTTATCGTTAGTCCTATGGTTATCAAAGTTATTACCTTTATTGTCACCATCTTGATACATGGCAACAACCTTGAATAGATTTTTGTAGTGAAGAAAAAGTGAAGAAAGATGAGAGCTTTTATGAAAGGGCCCTCCTTCTAGTGTCAAAATTTTGACTAAAACATTAGCCAACCTCGAAATTAGAGTAATGCATTTGTGCTAGCAAAAGTTACTTGCTACATTAAGCTCAAAAATGTAAAATAAGGTATGAAAATGCAAATTAACTAAATTAAATAAAGATGTAGAGTGGTTCGGCTAAGCTTGCCTACGTCTATTATAAAGATCTCTTATTATGTTGATCTCTTACAATTACAAGGAATTACAAGAGAATAATAAGAAACTAACACTTAAGCTTACAATGATACTAAACTCGAGAGTACTAAGATTTTTATTTGCTGGAAATGTAAACTCTAAGCATAAAAATAAAAACTTTGATGTTGTATGGCATGAGGTATTCATAGAAGCTGATACGGGCAATGGATGACTGAGATTGTGCAGTAAAATAGGTGCGAACCACTCCTGGCCGTTGATTTGTCACATGGTTGGATGGAGAGCAGCTTTAATGGAGTTATGAATATATGGCTGAGACACATACCAACTGTCAATTCATACTAAACACTTGTTTTAAGTTGAGAAAGGCAGCTTACTATAGGAGTAGGCATGCTTTTGCAAAGATGTTAGATACTTAGTGATAGATTTAGGAGTATACCCTAAGGGTGATTCTATAATTTATTGTAAATTAATTAACTCTGTAATCAATTCTCGTTCTTAATAAAAGTGCTTTTCTTTCTATTGGTAGATTTAGGGGTATGCCCTAGGGGCACCTAGGGGTTACGTACTGATAGTTATTAGATAACCGTGGAATAACTCATTGATGGTTATCTTTTGGTTAATAAAACTAAGGTCAAATAAAAAATATCAATATGACTAATTTACATGGTTCTCTCGACTTAAGAATACTATTGATCTTCAATATGAAAGCACTGCTTTAATTATAGCCAAATAATGGCACAACTTCCATTGAGTGACTATAGTTGGGTTGAGTGGAAGTATTGGAAGTGAAACACTATTCAAGAATGGATTTGCCTCCTCGGTTATATGGGGTTGGTATCACGGTCGACTGAAGTCAACTTAAAATCAAAATCTCTGGCCAAAGTAGTTTAGTTAAAAATTATTATTATTATTATTAAATAAGGACTTTATGTTTGGACTATAGAGTTGAATACGGATAATATTGGAATTTTGACCATTACCAAATTCCATAGGTCCAAAGTGATGTAGTTTTAACGAAGAGAATTGGTGTAAATAATAATCACAACCAGGTAATGCTTACCAAAATAAAATTAGATTTTACGAAAACTAAGTAAACGATAAATCTGGCCAAAACGTCACATCGCCTACTAAGTGAGGTGTGAACATTAATATTTGAATAGTTCGATATTAATCACTTACCAAATTTACACCTAACAGGTCGCACAATCGAAATGATGAACACTCCTATGACCAAACGATTTAATTAATTCATAATTGCTATTAATTAATTAAATTATTTAATATTTATGAAATATTAAGTGTAAAATTTATTTTGATTTGTTGAAAAAATATTAGTAAATAAATATATTTATAATAGCTATAAATATATTAGTTGATATATGATATCGATAGGTGTTTAAATTTGATTTAAATGCAAAATATTTTGTTCGGACTTTAAATAGGTTGGAAGCCCATACGGGGGCTAATGCATTCAACATGATAAGGGCATGTAGTTGAGGCTAGTTGATGGCAACTAGAAGGGCTAGATTTGAATAGAAAAGGAATGAGAGTTGGTAAAGATCTAGATCATAACTTGTCTCCATTCCTTCTCTATATAAGCATCTCAACCCACACCTATTCAAGGACTTTTGAAGCCTCCATCCACTCTCTACTTTTGGGAAAATTTAATGCTCCTATCCTCTCCATTTCCTAGGTCAAATCAAAGTAAATCAGATCTAATTCGATAGTCGGTGGTCATCAGTTCTGGGACTAGCACTCTGCTGGATTGGAAACTATTTCAAGGAGTAGGTCTAATCGTTTCAAGGTGTACTTACAGGCATTGGATATAAGATATATTCCTAACCTATTTGTGATTTTTAATTTATATGTATAATGTTTATACCATATATATTATATTGATAGTTAGGTGATGATTCCAGTATTGAAATATATTGTCACAATTTGGATTAGTTGTATGTTTACATATATATTTATATATATATATATATAATTCTTAGTCATGTATATACTACAAATGGAACGGCTCAAAACAAAAAACATTTTTTTTATTTTAAATAATTTAATATATAATATTTAAATATGAATATAGTTTATAATTTAAATAATACATTATACAGTATACAAAATATGGTTATATAATTTTATATATAAAGTTTCATAGGTATAATATTTTCGAAAGAAATAAAAAATATTTTTTCATATATATTATTATTATTTGAATCAATTAATTATATAAATTATTTATATCCACGTATATGTGTATATATTATGTAACAATCGGCCTTTTCGATCCTCAAAAGTCGACACTAATTCATCCACGGTATTCACCTAGCGAGCATCCAAGTGTCGGAAAGACATATTGTTTAATCACATAAGCAACCAATAAGCCTCTTTAATTAATCCTTTTGTTAATTAAAATCGCTTTATAAATACTTGTATAAAAAATACCTTTTACAAAAGATATATTCACAAACCCTTTCTACTCTTTTCAATACTTGAAAATATTGATATACTTATCTCAACTGTTTAAGTGTACTCACAAAACGTTTCACTTACAATACATAGAAAACTTTTCCATTTACTTATATTAAAGGTGTAAGTATATTCACAAAACCCTACATTTTCAGTACTTAGAAAATATAGTCATATGCTTATCTAAACGGTATAAGTGTATTCACAAATCTTAAGATAGATTTCATATTTCCAAAATCATATTTAAATGGGCCAAAACAAATGTCATTTAAAAACATTGTTTACTATAAACCTAAACCACTTTTCTTTCTCGTGTAAGTAAATAGATTGTATGGAAATTAGACCCACCCTTTCTAATTTCAAATAGTACTATCCCTCGATTAACAATGAAATTAGACAAGTTAGAGAACTATCCTTGACTCGACATTCATTCTTAACTCTCAAGATAAAGACAAGTTCCCATACCTCGGAATTTGGTGTTAAGTATGAAAAGAATATTTTTCATACTGCTATAAGTTATAAAGATCGGCTATGGAAACCAAATTCGAATATATAAATTATACTTCATGTACTCGGCATCAATCTTTGATTTCAAACTTAAACTATCATTTGGTTAACAATGAAGCCGTTCAAGTTGGTGTATTATTGCCTCTCAAACCTTGAATCGACAGCATTCTAAACTTTGATGATATGTAGAAGTCCACCAACCTCGAAATTTAATATGGAGTATAAGATTCATAAATTCTGTTTACTATTTATAATAAAAAATTATTATAAAACAAGACTTCCTTTCATCTTTCCCAAAATCATTTATTATAACAAAAATGATATAGTTCATAATCTCTTCCTCTTTCTTGAAACCATTTATTACAACAAGAGTGTTGTAATACATGACTTCTTCCTCTTTTAAAAATAATTTTTAAAAACTTATTTAAACAAATTTTAATCCCTCCATATATAAATATTACTTGAATTCTTTGTTTAAACTAAAGTTGATTTAGAAACAAAGATTCCTTTTACAAAAATACTACTTGTTTATCATATCAAATAATCCCTTAAAATAATTACATAATGTTATCTGGGTTTTTAACCCAACAGAGTCCAAAAGAAGTCGAAACAACTTGGTGTGCCAAAATAACTCAAAAGTGAACCAAAAGGACTAAAACAACAAGCCAAAGGGAGTCAAGCAAAAAGAATGGAAAATGCACTAAGGACATGAGTCGTTAGCGATCCATGGCCTATGGATCGCTAGCGATCCATTAGATTAGCTCAGGGGTCAACCGATTCTCTTGCATCATGATCCAACACATATTCTAGAAACAATGGCTAAATTTGAGAAGATTTTGAGATAGCTAAATAAAGAGATAAGCATTCATATGGTCCAATTCGCAGACAAGTATGACTGGTAAGCAAACTGTCATCAAGGCAAGGCAACGTGCTACGAGACTACATGAATAATGTCGACACAAGACGACAAAGACAATCCATAAAGCAAAGTCCAATAATATTCTAAGTATATGGATCGCCAGCGATCCATACCTTTACATTGATTTGCAGCGACTTGCATGGAACAAGATGGGAGAAGGATGCTAAAGGGTTGGGTCGCTTTCTAGCATACTATATGGGTCGCTAGCGATCCATAAGCCATGGATCGCCAGCGATCCATTGAATTGACTCGAGTTGCCATGCTTTCTCCAGTGAACCTTTCGTGACCATCTGCAAGCATTGGACGATTGGGCTTGGCCCAGTAACTCTCCAACCTCTACAAATACCATCCTACCTACAACATAAACTGGATCTTTCGGACATGTTGCTGAAAATCTGCATAAAGCTTTCTCCACTCCTCTCCTTCCTCACAACGGTTATCCAAACGGTTCACTATGATTCTCTAGTGAACTATAGCATTTGGGACTTGATCTAGCTAGAGATATTCAAGAACTTTGTAATCCGATCAACTTTGTAATGGCAACCAGTCAATAATAAAAACTATAAAGTGGACATAGTCTTCATTAACAGCCGAACCACTATAAAAATCTTATTGTCTTCTTACTATTTCTAATATTTTACATTTATTCTTTATACTACTGCTCTATAAGAACAGGGTTGGTGCTTTCACACTCAATCCAGGGTGTTGATCCACTTTTTGGGCTAACATTTTGGTGCTCTTACTAAAAAGGCCAACATAGGATTCAGATCTAGCTATCTACTTTGGATCAGATAGGTAAAGAAGTTAGATCCTCAATCTTTGCTTGAAAAATCTGTTGCTTGAATTCAATGGCTCCAGAAAGGAAGAGAACTGCATCTAGAAGGTCCATAGGGGTAGTAGTAGCTAGAGAAGATATGAATCATCAACAAACTGAAGTAAATGGTGCCCATGTAGAAGATCAGGTGCCGGCATTCTCCAATCAATGCGAAGTCGTTACAAGAGACGAGTTGAACAAAATGGTTGACGAAATCAACCAAAAAATGGAAAACAGACAGAGAGCTCTGATGGATAAACTCAGTGTTCTCTTAACCTTACAGTCAAATCCTGCTCAAAAAACTATAGTTGAACCCGTAGCTGCCATATAGCAAGAAAATTCTTCCATTTCTGGCTTAAACAGAAGAAACGGGAAGTAGCCACACAAAAGGGTGACAGTATGAACTATGGGAATCAACGCAGAAGGAAATACATGTACTCCACTCGCTGCAAGGAAACCAACCTTGAACTTGAACCAAAGGGTGAAAACCCCACAAGATGATATAGCCATGGACCTCTCCGACTCAGAAGATGGAGAACAATTTAACGATGATAAGTTAGAAGAGAATTCCAATGTGTTCGATAATGCTAGAAATGTCAAAACGCCCTATTCAAGCCAACCACAAACCAACGGGATCCCAAGGGAGTGGTTCTCCCAAAGACAGGAGTCCCTAAGCTTCAGCCCGCTCACCAAGACCATTTGCAAAGCCAAACACTTGGTGTAGTGACTGACAGCTGTCCCCAGGACTACCAAACATCAGAGGCATTTATCGCGGATATGGTTAAGCGATTGATGGACGAGAATAATAATAGAAGAGATAATGAATGAGAACTGCACCAAGTCAGACGCCCTTCACGGAGGAAATCTCGAATGAGTGGTATTTGAAAAAGTTCACGATGCTAACTATTCCATCCTATGACGGGACGAAGGACCCAAAACCCTATATGTGCAAGTATAGTTGGTACATGGACGGAGCAAATGCTTCAGCAGCTGTTCGCTGTAGATGTTTTCCCATTTTCCTAGAAGGAATCGCTTTTATGTGGTTCACTAGGCTTCCACCGAAATCCATCTCTACTTTCGACCAACTAGCCACAAGATTCCTCGATCAGTTTAGGCTCCATACTGTGCAACCTAAAGATGTGATGTCCTTGACCAGACTATTCCAGGGATGAAACGAATCGCTGAAGTCATTCATGAACCAGTTCAATACTGCAATGACAAAGGTTAGCAATCCAAATGAGGACATGGTTTCATGGCTTTAGTTTGAGCCATTTACCCGAAATTGAGTTCAAAAGGTGCATCAAGATGAAGCGACCCACTACAATGAAGGATTTCAATTGCAAAGCAAGTCAATACTTAAGATTGGAGGAGGCGTAGGAGCTAGAAAGGAAGTCTACTAGCATGTAACTGATGAACGTCGGGCAGAGTGACGTGGCAATGAATCAGAATACAAACGCTTTTGGAACTGCTGAAGGAATCACATGGAAAGATGGAAATTGGAAAAGGAAGAATCAAAATTCCAATAAGAAAAATGAAAACAATAAATGCCTTAAATGCTTCAGGCCTGAAGATTACACCCCTCTCAACGAAACTTTGGAAAACATTTATCTCGCGACACAAGGGACTAAGGAATATAAAAAACCCCTAAGAAGGAAGCGACCGAACGATAGAAGCGTTCAGGGAAGTTCTGTCGCTTCCACGAGATGCACGGTCACAACACAAACAAATGCCGCCACCTAAAGAACTTGATTGAAGAGCTGATTTGGGAGAACAAGCATCAGCAATACATGGGAAAACCAAAGAATCCTGACTAGCCGACGACTCCTCAAGCCCCTAGGAATCAAAGAAACCAAGCCAAAACCAGTGAAGAGGGATCAAAGTGAACCGACTAGAGACTCATTATTGGAATGGTATCTGGAGTCCCTCATCCTGCACAGAGAAATTGGTAAGAGATGGAGCGGTATGCAAGTTCATTAAAGCACACTCCGAAGGAATCATGTCTCACAATAAAAGATGGGGCTCCAACCAAGCACCAGAAAACTTTAAATGATGATATTTTATTCACGAAAGAAGATACCGAAGGAATTGAAGCTACAACTCTCGATCCAATTGTGGTGACAGTAGGAATCGGACCTGCTGTGGTCCGACGAGTATTGGTCGATAGTAGCAGTTATGTCAATATACTTTTCAAACGCACCTTTGACCAAATGAAGATCGGCATGAAAAGCGTGTCTGCATGTCAAAAAAATATCCAAGGGTTTACTAGCGAACCCAAATAATCCGTAAGGACAATTGACTTACCAGTGGAGCTTGGAGAGGGTGACCGAAGAGTTACCCTCATTGAGACCTTCGTAATTGGGGATGAAACTTCCACGTATAATGCCTTCTTGGGACTGCCCACCCTAGCTTATTTCAGAATCACTCTGGCCCAATGGTGCCTTACTATGAAGTTCCCAACGGTAAACAAAATCGGGGTGGTCAAAGGAGATCAATGCAGTGCCAGAGAATGTTACATTGTAGAGTTACACGAATCCGAAAGAAGGGAAAAGGGGAAGGATGTGGGGAGAACTCTCCACATTCGTGAACCTTCTGAAGAGCAACTACAGAGCCGCCCCTGGTTCGAGGACCATAGACGATTCGACAAGAGTCTTGAAAATTGGATCGCACCTTGGAAACAAGATGCGGTCGGAACTTACTAAATTTCTTCATGCCAACTTGGATGTGTTTGCATGGACGCATTCTGATATGTATGGGATGTCACTAGAAATCACATTCCACATGCTCAACATTGACCCTAAGTTCACGCTAGTAAAGCAAAAGAGGCGCAGCTTGGGTCCTGAACGATCCAAGGAGTTAAGAGAAGAGGTGGACAAGCTAATGGCCAATGGTTTTATCCACGACGTAACTTATCTTGAATGGGTATCTAACCCAGTCTTACTCAAAAATTCCAATAGGAAGTGGTGAACCTGCATCGACTACTCGGACATAAACAAAGCTTGCCCAAAAAATAACTTCCCTCTGCCCAGAATAGACCAGCTTATGGATGGAATGGCGGGACATGAACTGCTGTCAATCATGGACGCATACTCAGGGTACAACCAGATCCTAATGCACGAACTTGATCAAGAGAACACCATCTTCATCATCAATCTGGGACTATATTGCTACAGGGTAATGCCATTCGGCTTAAAAAACGCTGGGGCAACTTATCAAAAGTTGGTAAATACCATATTCAAGCGCCAAATCAGGAAAACCATGAAGGTTTACGTGGACAACATGTTAGTCAAATCGTGAGTAGCTGTTAATCACCTGGATAATCTCGCTGAAATGTTTGAAATACTCCAAAAGTATGGAATGAAACTCAATCCACTTAAATGTCACTTAAGAGTAGCCTCCGGAAAGTTCTTAGGATTCATTGTAAGTGCCAGGGGCATTAAAGCAAATTCAGAGCAAATAACGGCCCTGTGAGAAGTCCAAGCCCCGAAGAACAAGAAAGAATCGCAAAGCTTGAATAGGAAAGTCGCAGCTTTAAGCCGATTTATTTCGAAAGCCACTGACAAGTGCATACCATTCTTTGATCAGTTAAAGAAAGGAAAGAAAAACTTCGAATGGAGCGCGACATATCAAACTGCATTTGAAGAATTTCTGCGACATATATCGCCAATCTTATCAAAGCCAATGGACGAAGAGGACCTATTCATTTACCTAGCAATCTCACCTCATGCATTAAGCGCTGCCCTTATGCATGAAGAAGCAAAAATCCAACGACCGTATACTACATTAGCAAGCGGTTTATTGGAGCCGAGAAAAATTATCCAAAGCTAGCGTATTGCCTCCTGATCGCGTCTAGGAAGCTACGACCGTATTTCCAAGCACATCCAATCAAAGTACTGACTGATCAGCCTCTGAAACAAGTATTGTACCGACCAGAAACTTTCGGACGACTTCTCAAGTGGAACATCAAACTAAACCAATATGATATTACTTACCATCCGAGAAAGGCTATCAATAGGCAAGCGCTGGTAGATTTCATCGCCGAGTTTACCATACGGGATGACGAAGAAGAAACACCGTCGGAAGTGGAGACGTAATGGAAACTCTTTATTGATGGCGCATCTAACAACCTCTGTTCAGGGGTAAGGGTAGTGCTTGAAACCCCCAAAGGACGAGCCATTTGCTACGCCTTACGCTTGGAATTTCCTGCAACAAATAATGAACTAGAATACGAAGCATTAATAGCAGGGTGAAAGTTGTGAAAGAACTCAGAATAAAGTCCTTCCACATCTACAGCGACTCCCAGCTAGTCGTCAACCAAGTAAAAGACGAGTACCAGGCTCGAGGGGAGAACCTTACACCATATTTGTTTAAAGTACAAGAGTTGCTAAATGACATCGAACATTATACCATAACTCATTTTCCACGGGGGAAAAACACCAAAGCTGACCACTTAGCTAAACTGGCAAGCTTCAGAGAAGCTCAATCGTTGGGACTAGTCCCGGTTGAGACTCCAACTGCCCTGATTATAGACAAAATGGACGTCGACTGGATTCTCGAGACCACCGCCGAACCGAAAACATGGATGATGCTAATCTAGAGCTGCTTACTTACAGGGACCCTTCCAACTGGTCGGAATCAATGGAAAAAACTTCTCTAGAAAGAGCCGAGATTCGTAATGCAGGATGGGATCTCTATCGAAGGAGATTCTCAAACCCACTTCTTAGATGTGTGATCGACGATGAAGCTCGACGGATCCTGAAGGAAGTGCATGAAGGCGAATGCAGAGACCATACTGGGGGCAAACCCTTGCAAAGAAAGTTCTCCGGTATGGATATTTCTGACCAACAATAAACCACGATGTAGTAGACTACGCCAGACGATGTGATCGTTGCCAAAGATTTGGAAAAATCAAAAGAACTCCCTCAACAAAATTAACATAAATGGTCAGCCCGTGGCCATTTCCAATATGGGGAATCGACCTGATCGGCGTATATCCAATAACTAAAGGAGGGGCGAAATACGCTATAGTTGTTGTTGACTATTTCATGAAATGGGCCGAAGCGGAACCGTTGGCCACCATTACTATAAATAAAGTCATTAACTTCTTTACTAAAAACATTATTTGTAGGTTTGATGTGCCACAAAAAATCATCACTGATAACGAGACCCAATTCGAAAGCGCTGAGTTCAAAGACTTTTGCAAATGCTTCCGAATTGAGAAGAGCTTTTCCGTAGTTTCTCATCCATAAGCAAACGGGCAAGTGGAAGCAATAAACAAGATCATCAAGTCCACTATCAAAATGCAACTAACTAAAGGAAAAGGGAACTGGGTTGATGAACTTTCTCTCACACTATGGGCTTACAGGACAGCTCACAAAGCGGCAATAGGACACACTCCGTTCACCTTAGCATATGGCTCAAAAGATTTGATTTCTGTCGAACTAAAAATCCCCTCTCATCGAAGGCAAAACTTTAATCAAAAGCAAGACGAGCAACTCCTACTCAAATCACTGGATATGATTGACGAAAGGAGGGAAGAAGCCGAGTTGAGGATGATGCCCACCCAAAAAGGGTGCGCGATACTTCAACTCCAAAGTTCATAACCAAACCTTCGAAGTGGGAGACCTCATCCTCAAACGAATCTATCCCATGCCGGGAGCCTTCGAACAAAACTTGGAAGGGCTATATGTGATCAATCAAAAGCTAAGAGACGGAACATTCAAGCTGACGACCATCGACGGAATCCAAATTCCCAGAGCATGGAATATCATATCACTGCGCCGCTACTACATCTGAAAACTACCTTATGTACTTTCAATTTTTCAACCAAATAAGCCTCCATGGAATGCTGAGGGCATTGTAAATAGGCGAAAACTTGCCCAACTTTACTCAATAAAATTAACTCGCTTTTTGAACCAACAAAACTGTGTTCATAATAGTAACCTGTTGAGTCGACGTGGTCAAATCAACTCAAAACCATTCAATTGCTACTTGAGAAAGTGGAATCATGCTCAAGCACGCCCCACTTACCCGCCGGGTCGAAGAAAGCAAATCGACTCAAACCGTTGGATCGACGGAACTCGATCCCCTTCTTCTAAGAACGGTGTTACCTCGGTGACATCGGGAAGTCTAAGTAAAAAATCGTGCATCCCATAAGCTGCGCACTAACTTTTTGAGCCATGAAATCGTGCTCTTAAAACTTAAACCCCTTACGTTGCCTGAACATAGGCAACATTGAGAAGCACAAAAAGCTACGCATCCCGTAAGCCGTGCACCAACTCTTTGAGCCGTGAAATCACTCTTAAAACATAAAGCCCTCATGTTGCTCAAAGATAAGCAACATTGAGAAGCATAAAAAAGCCATGCATTCCGTAAGCCGCGCACACTTTTAAGTACCGAAATTGCCCCGGCAATACCGGGAAACTCGTCTATCATAGGAATTGCGAGGATCAACCCACTCCCATTATCAGGAGTAACGGGCGCGACTCCAACAAAATCGGAGTTCTATGAACCAGCAGAAACTCTAATTGCTAACACCTCATGATGAACTGTAACACTTAACGTGAATAACGTTTGACTGTCTATAGTTAACTCATATGATGTGCACGCCCAGAGCAATGAAGTGCATATTTGAAGATTACAAAAATTCGAAGAAATGATACTCATAAGTATTAACTCACGTTTCTGAGAAGTGATAAGTGGTCTAACTTCCAAAAATTTACAAAGATTATTCATTAAGTTAATCTTGTAACTGTATGTTAATCTCATAACTGTATATTCTGTACTAAGTTTACGTTTTTGTTCACATTTTAAACATGCATATGTTACAAACTTTCCAGAATCGCATAAAAACATAAGTCGCAAAACTTGTAAAAAAAATCAAATTGTGACTTATTCAAATTCCAAGTTTTGGTGTGCAAACTATTTGAACTCTGAGTTACCGGCCGTTTGTCAAGTGTTTGAAGTAAACAGCCCTATGAAATGGGGGGCATACACTGGTACTTGAATAAAAATGCTTAAAAAAATTTCACAAGTTCTGTTACTCTAAACAAAGAATTTTGGCAGTAATCACAGGACTAGTAAAAGTAAAATGGAAGTAAACAGAATAGATATAAGTGCATAAAACACATATGAGCATATAAGTAAAGGTATAGTCAAAATATCAACAATGTATTGCTTATAATTTTCTTCTGTACAAGGTCAAAATATGGGGGCCCTACCCCCACAATACCGACCAACAAAAGGAAAAAGTACAGACGCCATCCAAAAACAACAAAAGTATTAAGTGCAAACTTTTCACTTGAATAAAACAATGAAAAATGAATCAAAACCAGATCAGCTACCATCCAAGCTTCTCAGCGCCTCTTTCCACCACTCCCCGTCCTGCCTTTTGTTCGAAGTTTTTGCTTCGCCTCAGGAGTGGTGTCGCTACAGTGATGTCGACGATCTCCACGGTGCGGATGTCCTCATCCTACTCTTTAACTTTTTCAGAAGACTCTCCTTTCGTTTTGCGTTTCCGAGATCTACGGGAGCTCTTCGAAGCCTTTATCGCTTCAACCCTCTCTTTTATAATGGTAACCAGTTGTTCTTGAGATCTTGCGTGGCTGCTCAATCTGAATTTCTTACTCTCAAACTTCTGTTGCCGTGAAGTCACCCTCCAAAGATACGGACGGGTCATCCAAAACATACAATGCAGCGATCTTCTCAGATTCCAGCCCCGGCTACGAGCTAGACACAGACATGGTGACCGGAGCAGATACAGAAATGAGCACGGAAGTGGTAGAGATAGCAACATGCCCAGGAACCAAGAAATCCGACGGATTGGCAGATAAGGAAGATGGACCTATAAAATCAATAATGAAAGCGTTAAATTCATTCTGCTATTGCAGCGTGAGATGAAAATTCTCAAACTCGGGAGAAGCAAATAGATTACCTGCACTAGAAGAGTGACCGAGAATGTCAACCTCATATCCACTGCCTTCACCCTCCTTCGACGGTTCCACAATCCGAGAAAAAGCTTCAAGCCCAGAACATACTGACGGATCGCGAGGCTGTCTTGATGGTTTGCCGGGACCGGAAATAAAAGGCTCCGGAAATGCTTCAGCGGTTACCACCGTGGCAGCATCGGCAGCTTCCTTCTCTCTTTCAATTCGCAAAATCTCCCGACCTTCTAGCAGCACCTTCTTTGATTCTTCATTGAGATAGGCGTTCTCTAGCTCTCGCTCGGTATAAACATCCCTGCTATCATGGAAATGGGTCAAGATTTCCTCCCAAACCACAATGAGAGAGCACGGAAATTTTATGCCTAAGTAATTCAAACTCCCCTAGTGCAGCAGGGAGTTGACATAAAAGTTCAAGATGGTCTAATCCATCTTCTCCATCTTTCATATTCTGCAATTGTTTTATTATGCCCCTCTACGATAAGGTCGTGGTCGAAAATGGTCTCCTTTTGGGCCTCAATCGTTGCGCTGCAAGCTGCCACCTCCTCTTTCAACTTGGCTTCTTCTGCATGAGTCTTCTTAATTTCATCCCTGTAGATGATCACTATTCTTTCATGAGCCTCTTTTAGCTCTCTCAGCAAGCCAGCGCTGTTATTGCTTTCTCGAAGCGTCGCATCCTTTTCTTCTTCCAACTGTTTGATTCTGGCATCGCATTCTGCCAATGCTCTTTTGAAATCATCCTTCTCTTCTTGATAGTTATTGCGGTTCGTGTCTGCCTACTGTTTGCATAATTTTTCCCACCCTTTGACCTATTCTAAATCATTCTATATTGATTGAAGTTGGGGCATGTATGTATCACTACGAACCAGATGAAGATCACGATCAAACTTAACCCCTCTTAAAAACCACTCGAGGAGCACTGTCTCAAGCCTAGGAGGAACAGATAGAAGAACATAGCCAGATCTCCGATGGGGGCATGAAGAACCAGGGGGCAAGAGCCATATAAGATGATGGAACCTGAGTTGAAGATGGAATGTGGGCAAAAGAAACTGGGATTTCAGGACCGATCGTGGTGGGGGCTGGAGCAAAGGCCTGTTGTTCCACAGAATGAGAACCGCGATCAAATTTGTACTTTTTAGGCGGCTTCTCTCGCTCATCGAAGGTTTTTCTTTTCTCATACCCGCCTTTGTATACTCGGCCCCATTCCCTCTCTTCTCAACGACAAATTTCAGCCTCTAAGCCTTTTCTTCTTCGATATTCCTCCTCTGTCTCGCAAGGCTGATGACCGTTGGATGACCGTTTCGACCAGCGTTGGGAGTCGGTAATTTCCTCAAGGTCGTCATAAAGGCCGCATGCTCTCATGGTACCTAACATGAAGAATAAATAAAGAGCCTTAGAAACGGAAGATAAACATGGAAAATATGTGTATAAGTGAGTGTAACCCTAGTGAAACGTGTAATGTGTTTGGGAGGAGAGCCTAAAAAAATGTCACAAACCGGATCTGGTAGGCGTCGTGGAAGGAATAGGACTAACTTCGGGCGCAACATGACCTAGATGAGGAGACACCTCCTCAAACTTGAGGTTTTCCCCCATGAGCATGTCAAAATCGACGTAAACATCGCTCAAATCTTCAAAGTCTACACCGGCATCTTTAACCGGAGAATCCCGATATCATCTGACTTCTAGAGCATCATCTTTATCACTCATGTCTAGGGGAGGCGAGCTCGAAACAACGGGACTCATCCTCGAAGTCTCGTCATATGATTCAGAATCTCCATCGTCGGATTCCGCCTAGAAATCATCGTCGTCACTGGACCAGGAATCATCGCTACTGCTCTCAATCTTACCCTCCTCCTTTTTTGTGTCTATTGCGGCTTTGCCTTATCTTTGATTAAACTTCTCTTCCTCTTATTACGAAATTGGAGGCATTATATCCGGGCAACTAGCTTCGGTCGCGGTGTCTTTTCCCTCATGAATCTCTTCAGCTGACTCACCGGGCAAGCTTTCCCTCTCTTGAAAAACACCCTCTTTGGAACCATGAGACGAAGAAGTGGATCATGTACGTATCCTGGATCGAGAAGGGGATGGGACCTCAACCAGGACTGTGGACCTCCTTGGATGCAGCAGCCTGTACCGAAGCAGGTTTTCATTTATCAACAAGAACTTAACTGATCTCTCCTTGGCATCAACACCTTTAGGGTTCGGAAAGTTTCATCGAGAGATAAGTCCTTGTTCGGCCTTAGAATAACTATAGAAAATGTTTTACTAATTAGAAATTCCATGGCAACGTATCGGAGCTCTAAAAGTAAGAAAAAGAACTTACCCCCCGTTGTCCAGAGATGATTGAATCCCTCAGGACACCCAACAAAGAAGTATCGAGTCTTGAATTGAGATAAATTGCTCTTTAGTCGCAACACAATTTTATGGTTCCTCTGGGCCTCAATCGAAACTAAGGATGGACACTTATCTCTTCTTTTGAACAAGAGAAAGTATCTTAACTCATCGAAGCTCGAGGCATAATTGAGAGTCCGCATGAAAAGAACGTGCAGGTAGGTTAGAATAGCGTATCCGTCGGGATGAATCTGAAATGGAGCAATTCCCAAGTTCGAGAAGGTCTCTCTCAGAAAGTCATTGAAGGAGGCACTGCTCCATTCAGGTACATATACCGATGACAAGCAGTATATCCCGGAGGCGGCATGTGAGCAAATTCATCTTTTTCCGAGAGGCGCATGTCTTACTCCAAGATGTCGTGCTGCAGGCAGATGTTGTGCAAGACTTTAGCGGAGATCACGAAGGAAGCCCTCTTCGGTGGATTTAGAAGAACTCTGAAATTAGGAGGAGTCCAGTCCAAGACCGAACCGACCGGAACTAGCTGGACATATTCAGCCTCTGTAGTAGAAGAAGGAGAGACGACATACAACGACTTGGCCTCCAAAAGTGTAGGACTTCCACCGCTAGACTTGTGGCGAGAAGACGGGTACTTCATTCTAAACAATAGAACTTAAGTCTGAAACGGTCAGGTAATTCTACTCTAAAAATAAGAATTCCTCATACTACACTTGAATTTCGAAGAAATATCAGTTCATGCCGATGTGTCAGACTTCAAGTAAGTACCGAGGAAAGTGCGGTGTGTTATCTATCAGTGGTAGGCTTGGTGTCCTGAACACTATAAATGCTCTATCCTGTTAGATAGTACGCTCGCAGCTAAGTGGGAAGGACTTCCTGTATCACTTTCCTTTTGAAATTACTTCTCCTACATTTACCGGTTATCGATCAATGATCGATAACGGATCTGTTGTGCGAAACGACGTGGAAAGTCCCTTCCAATATAGGTACACCGTGCCTGCAAAAGAAAGCAAAACCAATCTGAATCCTCCGGAAGGATGAAACCAATTCACGATGTGTCGTGCGGTATCAGCAATGGAACTTGGCACAAGTTAATTCTGGCTCAATGGTCGAAGACAAATAACATGTCAAGCACCAAGGTAAGGCCCGAGTGTCATTCTGTGAAGAACTCAAGACTCGATTTACTATCTTTCTCCATTAAGACGCAATCGACTCGGACTCTTCACGACTAACATCTCGAATACAACTTCGTCACCAAATCGATAAATCAATGTCATAATCATCAAACCCACCTTGGATTAATGATCTAAACACAAAGTTGGTCGAAGCTTTAGAATCAATGAGCTAAAAATGGGTCGGCGGCGATCTAAGTTAGTAAGCAAACTAGGGTTCGGTTGGAGGTGACTTGGAAAAGTGGCGGCGAAGCTCTGCAGTCTACGCTAAAGCAAGGTCGGTGGCATCGAGGGAATCAAGATGGAATCTCGATGGAAGTTTGGGTCAAATCACTAGAGACGACGGATCAAGTCACTAGGGATAATGGATCAGATCGCTAAGGGTAGCTCGGATCGCAGAGGTAGTTTGGTGGATCGGGTCGCAAGGAATGAATAGAAATGGAATAGGTCGGCCCGAGGAGCTTAAATAGGAACATGAAATGATCACTAAAAAACTCTAAGTAATCGGGTCAGTAGCGGTCCATCATTCATGGATCACTGTTGATCCATAGTGTTGCATGCCTTCGACCTCGAATTTGCCTAGCGATATATACCTACTACTTCAAGACACGACGAGAAGCTATTGAGAAAATTTTGGTATGTTATGGCAAACAATTGCAGTCCAGGTCGAAACTTAGCAAGTGGCAGTATAGCTTATGTTAACAAGATTTCCTGTTAACATCCCCGATGCTTTGCACAAAATTGTTTAATATGGGCTCAACCTTTCGGTCGAGTAAATTCACATTTTTGAATGAAATTACTAAGCCGAAAGGTTCCAAGGTCTTAATTTCGGCCATTGTTTGAGATGATCGATGTCGGAGGACTTTAGGAGTGTGACGACCCACCCTTATCGACCCTCGAAAATTGACACAAAATACTCAACAGTATAATATGCCGACGATCGAACGTCGGAAAAGACGGATTGTAGAGGAATAAGAAAGTAGATAGAAGAAGAAAGAACTAAACAAAATCAGAATCTCACAGTCGCAGCGGACAAAATATAATATATAATATCAGATCTTTACACAATTGAAATCTATATCAGTTTATACCATACATCATCAGAGTATATCACTTCAACATCAAATACATGCCTGACCACATCAAACAAACACAGCAGCGGATATAAACAAGTACGAATAATACGTCTCGACTCCAGCTCCTCTCCTGAGCTCCACAACATCCTAACCTGTATATGTATAATACTCGGTCTGACCCGAGCATTATAATAAAATAACACCCGAGTCAGTCTGGAATACCAGCGTAAGAGAAATACATCCAAACTGATTATTAAAGTTTCAAAAATCCTTTGAAAATCAAAGGCATCTCGTAAGACCACGCCACAAATAAACATGTCGGGTTTTTACCTTACGATAGCCAAAACACTTTTTATCAAAATCCTCTGATATTATAATAGCGTCTATTTACAAATACATATTAAAATAGCCGAAATTGTTACATTCATTAAATTCCAGCTACTAGCCACAAAGTGGGTAATACAAACAAAACTCGTAAAGGCACGTAGGGAGAATGGATTTCCAACGAATGACTAGGCACTGGGGTACCACCTGTCACAGTACGTGGCCTAGATCACAGTACCAAGGAGTACGCCCGCTCCCCTGCAACACAAGACCGGAATCATCCCTTACTGGATAATTCCGAATAAAATCACCCCACGGTTGTGATCAGCAACCGCACCACTAAGCCGAAATCAAAAGGGACATCTAGACAGGGATGACCTTACTCTCAAGTGGGGGCTACCCACGAAGCCTTGCTGCATAACCCCTGATTTTCAGTCATTCCCGGTTGATGAGGCTTGAGGCTAAGCGTTACCTTTATAGAACATTTCACTTTGAATGCCCATCGTCCACCTGACGATGTATTGAAAGCATTCGTCCATACAAGTCCGTTCCGGGTTCGAACGGAACCGAAGGCACTACTCCTACTACATCCATTTTGGAAATATCCTCAGGATTAGTAGCAACTAGCCCTTGCACTTCACAGCTCCATCTTCGACTCCGAACACGTTTCACGAAACGTACAAACCGGATCGAAGTGGTTTTCGAGAAATTAATCTCGATCCCGGTCTCTTCGAAACGATCAACGTATTTGTCCAATATTGATAGTCGGTGATTTAACTATCAATTCACATTCACAAGCATCCATCAATCAATAAATAATTTCTCACATTATTTATTTGCCTCAAATATCTTACAATATATGTTTCTATTTTCAACTCCCTTTTTGAAAACAGTTTTCAAAACATCTTCCTTAACAGAAATAATTTCCCAACATTTATTTCCCACTGGAAACAACCAAGTCCAAAACATTTAGATTTAAAACAATTAAAACACTTTATTTTGAAATATACTTTAAAGTATTTAAATTAACTGCTCATTTATGTGCTTTGAAATATAGTTTCAAATATATGAAGTAAAACTATTTTATAAGGTATAGACTAGCTTTTAAAAAAAAAGGTTTAGTTAATCTAAATTTAAAGTGGAGTTTTAAAAGAATTAATACTAGATTCAAATAACTCAAATCAATCTATCCTTTAAATAAAACTATTTATAAAAATATAATTACTAATAATATCCCTAAATAATTATACTATAGCTAATTTATTAACTACTTACCTTTAAATAATAATTTCTTAAAACACTCCTTTAAACAAGTTTTAAACTTTAACCTTTACAATATGTTTAAACACGAACTTGGTTTCCCAAGGAAATACACTTCCATTCAAACAACCCAAAGAATTCTTCTTTCAAATCCAGCCCGATTTATTCCATTTCAAATTTACGTTTAAATATCGTAAATTTTGTTTCCATGCTTAAAAATAAACTTCCTTTGAAGTTTTAAAACACATTTTTCCATTTCTGGAAATTCACCTCCAAAGTATAGGCTTAAAATGTTTTAAAAATAAGACTATTATGAATTTATTTAATGAAAATCATACTTTAAGAAATCACTTAAATAAACACTTACTTAAATTCCAATGGTTTGAAATAGCATTTCTAAATTATTCTAATATACATTTACACTGCTAATTTACATTTTGAAAAGCTTCTTTGAAACATATTTAATTTCCCGGAAAACATTATTATCAAAATAACTCCATCGTTATTTTAAAACAATTTATAACTTCTTATAGAATTTATCACCAGAAATCCATACTTTCGCATTTATCAACTGACAAATTTTCCTCTTCATTTATAATTCCAAATTTACCAATTTCATTCTTCATCCAAACCAAATTCCAAATTTTATTCTTTAGATCCTTTATTTAACAATTTTCTTTTATTTCTTTAAAGACCCAATTAAATTCATTTATGATTAAATTTCTGGGTTTATACTTATCCAACAATATCACAGTACAATATAATTCCAGAGTTATCTATCACAATTTATAAATAGATGCATCATCAATTATAAAAATAATTACTATAGTGTGAGGAATCCAGTTGGATCCCTCCAACCTGTTTCCCTGCATCCACAGATATTAGCACAACAAATAAATATCAATTCAGGCCGGTAACAACATTTATATCCAATCAATCACCCAAATATTTAAATATTAACTATTTAAATCAGCTAGCATCCAGATGTGAGTGAGATTACTCACCTTGAGTTTTGACGAGCGCTTGAAATTTTAAATTAAACCGAACGGCGTTCGATTTAACCTAAATTTTTACTTGCCCGGAATGAATCCAGAATTACACCACTGCGTAGTGCTCGTCTCTGCGATCCCGGCACCGCTTGTTTCGTTAAATTCTGACAACGAATGAAATAGTTACACGGTTTTAAAGTTTGAATAATATGTTAAAACAAACATTTTTATATATATACACAAACCCTAGATCTGCCGTTCATCTTAGAACACGAAATCCAGGCCGCACCTTCCGTCATCTCCCTCACACGTTCAATCTCCATGTAAAAACACGAACAAAAATAACCCAACGTGGCCAAGATAGGGTTGATCGCCGCACCTCCATAGGTCATCACGTCGAAGATCAGGAGCCTCCATTGCGTGCGCCTACGCGAGCTCGTCACCCACCAGGCGCCTGACCAAGCTCGGTCGTTCCCTGAACACGCAAATCGAGAATGAACGGCGACCCTTCGTGGTGAAGCTTCTGACAAACCACTCGACGATTCCCGATCACTACCGTTCAGAACGTAGATCTCGACGTTCTCATCTTTTCTCTAGTTAGGGGAATTTGGAATAAACGAGTGGATTGATCGCAAATTGGGGAAGAAGGTCGATAGTTTTCGGCCATTGGAGTTAAATAAGTGGCGGCTGCGTATAAACTAGGTTTTGGCTCTAGAAAACGTGGTATTTATAAACGTTAATAATTATTATTTTAATATTAAATCCATTATAAAGCAACTTCTCAAACGATCTCCAAACAACACATGCCGACAGGCGTTCCTAAGATTTTACCCACGTTCTGAACACAATGGAACGTGTTTCGGAAGCTAATTTGGTCGTATGCGCGAGTTACGAAAATAACGATCAATTTTAAATTAAGTCGGTAAAATGATTTCTATGCGTTTCGAGCTGCCACGGTCAAACCACAACTCCAATTGTTACGAAAATTGAAATCCGATAATAATTAACTATTGCGGATCCAATGAAACTGATTCGTCGAATTCCGAGAATGCGCCCCGGAAGGCTATTTTAACTCGTCGATTAAATCGAGTGATTTCCGAAACTATCAAAAACGTTTAAAATTTCACTTTTAAAATTTTACTGACTTAATAATAAATCATATAAAATTTATAATCACATTATAAATTACTTTGACCCATTTCGAACCAAAATCTAATTATTTTCATTTTTATCGTAATAAATCCCATTATTTAATTAATATAAAATTTCAAATATTAACCTATTAACTTAAAAATTCATCTAAAAATCCAACCACACTATTTAAATCCAAATGGACTAAAAATAAATTTTTAAAACCATTTTTATCACTATTTACATCCAGATTCACCATTTATTCCAATTTCGAATATTTAATTATTATTCTCCATTATTGAAATTCAAATGGAATCACTATAATTAAAAATTATAGCTTATTTTATTGATTGCACCCGAATCCTTCCATTTCAAAATCAATTAAAGATCCACATTAAACATTTAAAATTAAGTAAATGTTCATAAATCTAACAGTAAAAATCCGGGATGTCACATTCCTCCCCCCTTATAAAAATTTCGTCCCCGAAATTTGCTAAGTTAGAAAATACTTCCATACTCATTTAAGAGGTCACTTAAACCTTTCGACCTGATTATACTCATTACTCGGCATCCGACTTTATCACTTTATCGTATTCTATCTCCCTCAGAAACCGAAAGTAACTAATTATTGATCAACATTTCTTTTGACTCCCTCCGGAAGGTTATGAACCCTTCGGCGTCATGGAAAAGAGATGTTACTCTATCTGTCGCTCACTTGATGCTTTCGGCTTCCTTGGTTGATTTCCTTTTGTGAAAAACCTTTCTAAAAGAATGTATCATCCAAACATATTTAGATAATAATAAGAGCCGATTTGATATGCCATGTGACTCATATCTGGAATTAATCCACAAGTCGCATTCCCCCCTTTTGTGGTTGACGTTAAGTAAAGGAGAATGAAACTTATGAAAATGTCTATCGACAGTTTCATGGCATATACTCGGAATAAACAAATAATATAAGAAATAAATCATAAAAGATTAACCGTTAATATTAAATTAACACCTAATCATGATTATCCCCAAATTCTGAGTCGATCACAAGCCACAATTCTCTTTATTTCTTCATAATGAAGTTCGATACAAAATTTAAGAGGTTAGCCCCCAATCTGATTTCTAATCTAGGGTTACAGAGTAGTAAGCAGAAGCAAGAGTAGTTGGTGTGTAGGAGAATGGGAAGAAAATCAGATCCCGAAATAGGACCCAAGGAAATATGTGTTTTAACCGGTCTGAAATGCTTACTATGCTTTCGAAAGGGTTGTTATTGAGTCACATATCCTTGTCCTGACTTCTCTACCCCTTTCGAAAGGTAATGACACTTTGAATGACGAGAGATGAAACCCTCCGTCTACTCTGAAAGGTTTAAAATTGTTGCAAACTGTTATCCGCATTCCCTCAATCCTTTCAAAAAGGTTTGGGTGACCTTTTTCCCTAGTCTTTGTGTGTAACATCCCGCCGTTTTGGACAATTCAAATCGACAATAAAACCACACATGTCAGACTTGAATAATTCAAAACAATAGATTGTTAATAAAATTTAGGGCAAACAAAATCAATCACAAACACAGAATATCAGAATAACTCGCAGCGGAATAAAATAACCATAGTAGTTCATGAAGCTACTAGATACAAAGTCTCAAAACTAATACATAATACCAAAGTCTGAAACCAATACATTTGGAAATTCAAGGTACATATGTTCTCTACTACAAAAGCAAAAGCTGAGTGGAAATAACTGGAATAGAAATATCAGGTAGACGGCTAAATCTCCGGCGGATCTCTAGCTCCAAAAAGATGAAACCAAAGCTGTGAAACTCAGGCTGACCCGAGCGTAAAGCAAAAACACAAAACACTCGAGTCAGGACATACATACTTATAAAATGTAAATCAACTCAAGTGAACTGTAAAAGAAATGCATCAGTAACTTAAAGGATGCTTGGGACCGCCCATCCTCTAAGGATCCATTAAACTATCTACTATGTAGTAATATACGCTATTATAATAATGTCTAAAGTAAAGTAAACTATTAAAATTGCGTTAAGGCGTTACCCATATCCCCCTTAACACATTTTATATATTCCCATTGTCTATACAGTACCGTAATCCCACCCGTACTGGGTGACGTCAGAGGGCACTCCATAGGTATGGTACAAACCAAACTCGTAGAAGGCACGCTAGGGTAGGTGACATGACACAACTAGGCAATGCCAGGGTAGATATACCAATTACACTTCCGGACTGTTGGTAATGCATAGCCGCAACTACCGTCCAACTCGATCCACACTTCCGAATCAAAGGTGCGCACCAAATCAATCACAAAGTAATAGAATAGCTAACGATGAAGTGTGTCCGATTAGAGGAGCTACCTCCTTGGCCCGTCAATTGCTCCGGTTTTAGCCACCTTATGCTAACTCACGGAGTTAGGTATCCTACTTCATTCTGGAATCTCCACCGCGTACACAGTTGTTAAAGTGGTTTTCGATATCGACGGAGAGTATGCCCATATCCAATCCCGGTCTCTTTAACAACCAATATAACCCGTGGTTATTTCAATTCAAATGGTTTATTTTTCATATCAAACATATTCCTTTCAAAACCATATAAATTCCATATCATTTTTCTTTAAAATATTATTCATTTTTCCAAAGTTGTAACACTTCCAAATTCATTTAATTATAATCCCTTTGGAACGTAAAAATTTAAGAAATCCTAGCACCTTAAAAATGTAACCTTTAGAACCATACATTCGGAACTATAACCCTTTTAGAAAAATTTGTAGCATTCTGAAAATGCCACTTTTAAGAACGCAGGAGTACAGAACTGTTACTGTAAGAATTTGCAGTAGTGCAGAACTGTTACGGTAAGAATTCGCAGAAGTGCAAAAGTGCTACTGTAAGAATCCGCAGTAGTGCAGAATTGCTACCGTAAGAAATCACAGCAGTTTTGAATTGTTACTGTAATACTTCCTACTACAATAGTTTATATAATCGAATAGTACATAAATTTAAAGTTTTTATCATAATCATTATATCATTCCTATTATATTACTCAAATTTAGCTATTTGGTCATTAAAGAAACCACACCTTTAGTTAAAATAACTTTGTTACTAAAATATCAAATTTTAAAGCATAAATCTTTATGCCAAGTTAAAAGTATTTTAACTTACCCTTTATTTTCTTTCAGTAAATAACATTTTATCATTTTTATTTCCCAAACGATACCATTTACATTAGTTAAAACTTACAAAATTTTTTTCCCCAAAACATTTATCATTTTAATTACTATTACATAAATTAAAACTTTCAATTTATAGGTTAGAATAAAATACCATTATTAGGTCAAATCGAATTATTAAATTTTTAATTAACCTTCATACTGTAAATTAGATTCCAAAACTTTACATTTCCAACTATTTATTTCTTATAAATTTTTTAACACATGTAAACAAATTTACAGAAATCCTTACATTAAATTTTAGTTTAGATTCATTTATAGAAATCCAAAATACTTAATAATTTTTAGAAAATCATTTTTAAATCAACCACGGAGTCTGTATAAAATTATCTACCCTAGGGTCAAGTAAATACGAACATATATCATTTCAATCCGCAATTTATTAATTTTTCGAGTTTTATATCATTTCAAACCCACAATCCCAAGTCAAATAAAATTGCTCGGGCCTATCATTTCAGCCCATAACAATTTTCCTTAATCTAAAAATCATTCGGGTATGTATCATTTCAACCCATAGTGAAGGAACTTGCAGTATGATTACAGAATATCAAATAAACATAACAATATTCAATATATTATGACATATGATCATAATAGGTAAAATATGATATGAAGTAACATAACAATATTCAATATATCATGTCATATGATCATAACAAGTAAAATATGATATGAAATAGCATAACAATATCATAAGTGAAATTTCTTAACTTGCATATACAAATCCATACAATTCCATCGTCATCAATTCACCAAAATATAAGTACGTTGTCAAGAGTGATTACTCACCTTTCTTTGGTTAGCAAAGTGATTCAAAGCGCAACAAGCACGACAAATTATGGACAAACTTGAGTGAGAGGAGAATCCAAATCCGACGCTTTGAAAAATAAAATAAATTCCATACGTAAACAAATAATTCACATAGAAAAATAAAATATAAAAAAAAATATTTTTGCAAAATACAATAGAAGAGGCTTGTCTAGGGGGTGCATAGGCTAGGGTTTAGAGGTGGTTTAGGTTAGGTTAGGCTCGTCCATAGGAGTTTGGGTTAGGGTTAGGCTCGGCCTAGGGCTTTTGGACTTGGTTTTGTGGTGCAAAGGCTAGGGTTTTGGTGGAGAAGGCTCGGGTTTGGGTAGGTTCGGCTAGGCTAGGGTTTTGGAGAGGTGGAGGCTCGGGTTTATGTAGTGTTTGTGGTGGCAAGGCTCAGCTTTGGTAGGGTTTTGGTGAAGTGGTGGTCGAAAATAGAGAAGGGGGAATGGAGGCCGAAATTGGTGAAGAGGAGAGGGGGAAAGGAAGGGGAAAAGGGGGTTTTGGTTGGAGTTTGGTGATGGGGAGGTGATGGAATAGGCCGAAATTTCTAAGGAGAGGAGGAGGAAAATTGTAGAGGAGAAGAGGAAGAAGGTCTAGGGTTTGGAGGAGAAGGATGAAGAAGAAGAAGAAGAAGACTTACATAATTCTCTGTGGAGGTACAAATGAAGGATGAAGAGGCTAACTAAAACCCTAGGAGATGTTATATAGGCTATTCAACAGGTGGCTTCTCATCTATTGCAGGGGTTCTCAGCCCATTAGTACAAGCCCACATCAAAATATAAATAAGATATAGGTTAAGAGAATACAACTGCGTGTAATACGTTGAAAACAACAAATTTGGAGAAGTAGAAATCAAAATTTAACAAAACGAAAAACTAGGAAAATGTTAAAATTAAATCCATCTTCATAAAAAAAGTAAAAGTTAAAAATTCAAAATTTAAAATTTTCATAGAAAGTCAAACTTTGACCAAAGTTTACCAAAATTTGCATTTTAAGAAAAATCTTTATTTTATTAAATTTGGAAGAACATTTCACATCAAAACTCAAAATATTACATTAAATTTCCCAATTTATCAATTTTAAAATAATTATACTCAAAATTTCAAATAAATTTTCATTTAAAATATTTTGTCCAGGAGGTGCTTAGCAGTTTTATATCTAGCTGTTTTGTTGCGCTTCAGTAGTTCATTCCTTCGTGCTTACGAAAGCTTTACCCTGAAGCTACCATGTGCTTCTTCTTCACTTATGCCATACAATCCTTTCAGGGTCGTCGAAAGGTGATTTCTTCTGGCAATCTTTACCTATGCGGAAGGTTTCTAAAGTGCCTTCTTTATCTTCATTTACATTTTATGGTTAACATTTAGCCCCTCCTTGTATAAAGAAGGCTTTTGTTCTTTAGGACAAAGGTTCCAGGATCATCGAGCTGCTCATGCATTCCTATAATTTAACTAATAATATTTTCCTGGTTAGTTTATATTATAAGTATCTTTTTAATATGGTTGACTTCTAACTTTGATTTTATTTTGGTGGGAGATTCATCCTTTAAAAATTCAGAGCCAAACAATAATTACTCCCCATTTCATTATAGATAATAAAAGTTTCTTGGCAATAGGATGTTAAAAGACCATGAATGGGTAGTTTAGAAGCTTGCATCTTGCAACAATAAAGATCGAAAGTTCCATAATAATGAGAGAGGACCAGAATCCCAATCCGATCATTTGTCCTGACATAAAAGTCCAGGAGATCACTCTTGTTTGTAAACATTAAAAGTTCAGATGGCTTATCTTGTCATTTAGTAACAGAAATCTATAAGGCTGCTTCTAGCAGTAAGCAATAAGAGAATGGGAGTGCACATCTTAATAATGCGCAAAAGAAAACCAGAAATCTACTTTGGCATTGATGATGGAAATCTGAAAAATCGCTTATGGTAATAATAGATGATGAGAATATCCTTTTCTGATATTTGATAGTAAAAGTCCAGGGCATCATTTAATGAGAGAAGTCAGGATTCCATATCTGGTGATTAATAGTAGAAGATGAGAATACCATTTTCGGTAACTAATAATAGAAGACCAAAATTCCATTTTTGGTAATTGATAATAGAAGACCAGAATACCATTTTTGGTAAATAATAGAGGACCAGAATACCATTTCTGGTAAATAATAGAGGACCAAAATACCATTTCTAGTAATTAATAATCGAAAGCCAGAATACCATTTCTGGTAATTAATAATAGATGACCAGAATACCATTTCTGGTAAATAATAGAAGACCAGAATACAATTTCTGGTAATTAATAATAGAGGGCCAGAATACCCATCTGGCGGAAGTTCAAGAATTCTTTCTAATTCTGTCTATTGAATGCGCCATCTTCAGGCTTTGAGGATGTCTTGCATGCTTTTGCTTTCTCGAGCCCGAGTTCCTTTGTCCATTTGTCATTTGTTTTAGCCTATTTCAAGCGGGGACTCTTTTGTCCGATTTTGTACTTATTTAAGCAGAGCCTATTTCAGGCTGTTTGTCATTTTTGACACTACTGACCTTTTTGGTGGTTGCCATTTTAAGCGATGCCAATTTCTGGCGGTGCCTATTTCAGGCATGGACTTTTCTTAGTCCGCTGGACATTTCATTCAAATTTCTGGTGCGCTCGGCTAGCTTATTCTAAAGCAGGGCCCGAGGACTTACCCGACCTCCCTCCATGAGGCGCCTTAACCTGGCCATAGCGTGATGCAGTTAAGGGCTTGTTCGGTACCTTGGCCAGGACATAGCGTGGCAGGACCAAGAGATTACCCGTCCTCCCTCCAGGAGGCGCCTTATCCTGGCCATAGCGTGACGCGAATAAGGGCTTGTGCTGGTTTAACCTGGCCATTTCTGATTTTGGCGCGGATAAAGGCTTACGCCCTTCCTCCAGGAGGTGCCTTGACCTGGCCATCTCGGCGCGACCAAGGGCTTTCTACCATTATCGGTAGCCTACCATCTTAGGTAGTCCAAGTTTGAGGAGAATTTTACTCCCGACCATGTAGACTCTTCTGAATGAATCATAAAAGGGGGCATTCTTGAAAATGCTTTATTCATTCAGTGTCGAAAAATATGGTTTCAAATGTTCTACGTTCCAGGTTCTTGGTACCATATTACCATCAGGATGGCATAACTTGTAGGCTCCTAGGGGTATTTATTTGAAGATTATTAGAGGACCTTCCCAATTTGGTCCCAATGTCCCATCTGTTGGGTCTCTTGTATTGGCCATTACTCTTTTAAGTACCAAATCCCCTTGCCTGAATGACCTTTTTTTCACCTTTGAGTTGTAGTATTTCAAAATTCTCCTTTGGTACTCAGCCATTCTTAAGGCTGCTTCATCTCTTAATTCATGAATTAGGTCAAGCGATTCCTTTCTCAACTCTTGGTTTGAATTAAAGGTGTAGGAAATCCTTCAATGAGAAGGTATTTCGATTTCTACTGGTAGCATTGCCTCACATCCATATGTTTGTGAATACGGGGTATGACCTGTTGCGATTCTAGTGGATGTTCTGTAAGCCCACAAAACTAGGGGTAATTCCTTTACCCAATTCCCTTTTGCCTTGTTCGGTCTCTTTTTCAAGATTGTCTTTATGGTTTTATTAGCAGCTTCAACGTCTCTGTTGGCCTTTGGTTGAGCGATGGAAGAGAAACTTTTTATGATCCCATTCTTATGACAAAATTGTGAAAATTCTTCACTTTCAAATTGGGTTTCGTTGTCAGATATTATCTTGTAAGATATCCCAAACCTTGTGACAATGTTTCTGATGACAAATCTCAGTACTTTCCTAGAGGTGATTTTCGGAAGTGGTTCCTCTTCAACCCATTTTGTGAAGTAATCAATTGCCATTACAGCATATTTCGCTCCTCCTTTAGAGATTGAAAGCAGCTCGATTAAATCAATTCCCCAAATAACAAATGGCCATGGTGTAGTAATGGGAGTTAGTTGACTTGGTGGGAGACATGGTATCTTCAAATAACGTTCGCCATTTTTCACACCTTTTAACATAGTCAATTGCTTGGTTGGTCAATTGTGGCCAGTAAAACCCTTGCCTCATTACCTTTTTGGCCGGTTTAATTCCATCAGAGTGGTCTCCACAAAATCCTTCATGTGCTTCCTGTAATATCCTCAACCCGCTCTCGGGTTTTACACATCGCAAATAGGGAAGAGCATAGCCTTTCTTATACAGAATTCCGTCCATAATGGTAAAGCTTTGGGCTTGCCTTTTTAACTTTTGTGCTCCTATGTTATCTGTTGGCAGTGTCCTATTAACAATATAATTCATAATTGGAGTAATCCATGTGTTTTCGTATCGTTCTTGTGTTATTGGTACTACAGGTTCTTTATTCATTATTTCTTGATTTATTTCTTCCAGTGTTTGTGCCAAGGCTTGTGATCGGGTTAATACTAATAGTTCCTTCGTTTTCTCTTGCTTATTCTCCTCGATGTTGGGATTGGCCTGAAATCCCACGGGCACAATTCGAGTCTCGAGGCCCTTCTTGAGCTTGCCAACTTAGCCAGCGAATCTAGTTGGTAATTATCCCCTCTTGGTATTTGATGTACAGAGAAATCTTTAAAACGCGAGTGCATTTTCAAAACTTTCTTCACATACTGACTAAGTTTGGGATCTTTGGTTTGATATACTTGTTTGATTTGGTTAACCATCAATTGGGAATCGCTGAATACTTTAATCCGTGGGATTTTGAGTTGTAGAGCTAGGGTTAATCCTGCAACCATGGATTCATATTCTGCTACATTGTTAGTTGCTGAAAATCCCAATTTCATAGCATAGTGAAGTTTGTGTCCATCTGGGGTAATTATAACATATCCTGCCCCGGCCCCCTGTTCGTTTGAGGCGCCATCCACAAATAACTGCCATTTGGGTTTTATATCCTTGTCCCTTTCGGATTGTTTTGAAATGAATCCCGTACACTCGTTAATGAAATCAGCTAAAGATTGTCCTTTTATAGATGTTCTTGGTTGATATGCTATATCATACTGACTTAATTCGATGCCCCACTTAATCAATCTTCCATAAGTTTCAGGCTTTCCAAAGACAACTTTCAATGGAAAGTTGGTTAACACTTTTATCGGGTGCGCTTGGAAGTAAGGCCTTAACTTCTGGGCCGTTAAAATTAGACAGTATGCCAGTTTCTCAATGATCGAGTATCGGATTTCAGCGTCCTTTAATCTTCTACTCACATAATAAACTGGCAATTGTAACCTCTTGTCATTTCTGATCAATACCGAACTTACTACGTGTTCAGAGATTGCCATGTACAAGAATATGTCCTCTCCTTCTTTGGGACTAGATAATATCGGTGGTTTTTCCAAATGTAGCTTCAATTCTTGAAATGCCCTTTTGCAATCCTCATTCCATTCAAATTTTTTCTTTTTCTTTATTACTTCAAAGAAAGGTATGCACTTATCAGTGGCCTTTGATATAAACCATCTTAGCGCTGCTACTTTCCCATTTAAACTCATAACATCTTCATTTGTCTTAGGCTCAGCCATATCCTTAATGACCTCGATCTGCTCTGGGCTAGCCTTAATCCCTTGTGCACTTACAATATAGCCAAGAAATTTTCCGGAATGGACTCCAAAATTGTATTTTTGAGCGTTGAGTTTCATTTGATATTTATGGATCACTTTGAACATTTCATCTAGATCTTCAAGATGATCCTTGGCCTCTTGGGATTTTACCAACATGTTGTCTACATAAACTTCCATATTTTTCCCGATTTGCTCTTTAAACATTTGGTTAACCAACCTTTGATAAGTTGCCCCGACATTTTTCAATCCGAACGACATTACCTTATAACAATAGGTTCCCTCATCAATAATAAAGCTGGTATGTTCTTCATTGGGTTTGAACATAGGTATTTGATTGTATCTAGAATACGCATCCATCATTGAGAGTAGCTTATGTCCGTTGGTGGAGTCGGCCAATTGATCTATCCTTGGTAGGGGATAACAGTCCTTTGTATAAGCTTTATTCAAATTTGTATAATCCACGCATGTTTGCCACTTCTCGTTGGATTTCTTTACCAAAACTGGATTTGCCAACCATTTAAGGTACCGAACTTCTCGGATAAACCCATTTTGCTGCAATTTCTTGACTTCCTCTTTTAAGGCATTGGTCCTTACTTTATCGAATTGTCTTTTCTTTTGCCTAACCGGAAGAACGTCTAGATTGATATTCAGGGCATGGCTCATAACCGTAGGGCTAATTCCAACCATGTCAGAGTGGGTCCAAGCAAAAACATCCTTATTGTATTTTTAAAATTCTGTCAATCTTGACTTTAAGTGCTCCTCTAGATCCTTTCGCCCTCTGATTATTTTATTAGAATCGGTAGAAGTTATTGGAACTTCTTCGGTTTCTTCAACCGGCTTAACTCTTTCAATCTCTCCTCGACAATCTAACTCTGTAGCAATTTCACTTTCTTCTACCGAGTTGGAATATGTTCTCTTTCTCTTCCCATAAACTGCAAAACATCTTGCAGCAATACGTCTGTTAGTTTTATTAGATTTTTTCTTTGCTTCGAACGATGGACGTAGAAATCCATCTTCCGAAGGCTGTAAAGTAATTGAAGAATCAAAGTAACAAGTGAACTCCCTGTTATATTGCTCTAGAGTTGCAAAATACATTTCTCTCGATGCGAGCTGCTCGCCTCGGATGGTGCCCCAACCACTTTTAGTAAGGAACTTGAGCATTAGGTATTTTAGCGAGACGAATGCGTCAACTTCGTTTAGTGTCGGCCATCTAAAGAAGGCATTGTAGAATGATGGTTGATCTATGATCACATAGGTTGTTTCAAAAACTCGAGAGCATGGAGGGAGTCCTAGTTGAACCAAAAGCTTCACTTGCCCAAGTGGAGTCATCCCCTTATTGTTGAACCCGAAGATAGGTTCAGGGCTAGGCTCAAGCTTGTCCTTGGAAATTCCCATCTGTTGAAATGCATGACGAAATATCACATTTACAACACTTCCTATATCAACCAAGATTTTTGTGACCACCGAGGACCCTATTTGAGCTATGATCATTAATGGGTCATTGTGGGGATGATGGATTCCCCTTCTTAACTCTTGTGGATTGATTACCAGTGTGTGCATATTGATGTTGTATTTTGGGCTCTTAAGTGGCGGTTCTTATTGTACAGAAAATACACCCTTCTTGGCCTCATGAATGTATTTATTCCGAGCATTTTGACTTTTGCCGACGGGATGCGGTCCACCGTATATAACATCAATTCTGTTTTGAGGTGGACCTATGATTAGTGGGTCATCATCCTTGATTATATTTACGGCATTACCAACAGGCTTCTTGCATCAGCATCTGATGGGAGAGTTTGTTGCGGATTCTTCACAAACTCCTTCAACTGCCCTTCTCGAATTAACTTCTAAATTATTCCAACCAGTACCTTACATTCATTGGTTCTGTGGCCATTCGCCTTATGGTAGGCACAATATTTGTCTCCTTTCTTCCGTTCAGGGTAATTTCGGGCTTTGAATGAAGTGGGGAAGTTGACCTTATCTTGGGTCATTGCATAGATGTAGGAAATCGATCGGTTTAACGCCACTACGTTAGTATTAGTGTCTTCCCATCTAGCTCTCTTAGGAATCCTTTCTGGGCAGAATTTACCACTATCCTTCTTGTGACTAAATTTCTTCTTTGAGTAGTACAATCCGTCCATTCGAATAAATTTGTCGGCTTGAAAATGGAAGTCTTGAAGATCCCGCCATCCATGGATAAACAACTCCTTCCAGAAAGGAGAATTGACTATGAGACCCGAGTGAACAACAATGAGCTTGTCTCTATCATTCATTCCTTTGGCCTTCAAGGCTTCGGTATTGAACCTCTTCAGATAATCTCCTAATGACTCTCCATGGTTTTGTTTGATGTTAGCAAGCACGGTATAGTCAATAGAGGGATCCTTACATATGCAAAACTAAGCAGAGAACTCATAGGAGAATTGTTTCCAGGAATATATCATGTTTTCACGATGCTGTCGGTACCATTTAGCAGCAACTCCTTGTAGTGTGATCGGAAAGAGCCGACATCTAACGTGTCGGAAGCATTGTATAAATCCATATGACTATCAAAGGTCATCAAATGTTCATCTGGGTCAGTTGTCCTATGATATTTCATAGTCGGGACCTTTACATGAGGTGGTATAGGTGTCGACATGATTTCATCGATAAAACCCTTTTGTTGTTGTTTACTATTTCATCTTCAGTTCTCTTACACTTGACATTCAATAAGTCCTTTACAGCCTTTTCTGCTACATCTTTGAGGTAGACTTCAGTGCTCAAATAGTTCCTTTTGTCTGGCTTGTAACCATCCGAAGTTGAGCTTGTGGAACAATCCTTATCTTTCGCATGAACTCTTCCTTGATAATTGACCTTTAGTGGAAGGCGGTCTTTCTATTTAGATGAAGAAATATTAACTTTACTCTTTGCGACATCCGTGTTGATCTTCATATTCTTTCTCGAACAGATAACTTCTTCTTCCGTCGTAGCAGCTTTCATGGATGATCTGTGAGATAACACCTCATTCAGGAGATCTTTCATCTCTTCCATTTTCCATCCTAGATATGCGATTTTAGCAATGTATTCCTTCGGCTGAAGATTTTGAGTTGGAGCCAATTGTGGTGATAGTAAAATATGAGCCGGAGGTGAAGTTGGTTGAACTAGGGTGGAAGATTGTCCCTGCTCCCTATTTCCCGAGTTGAAAGATGGTGATACGTTCTCCTCTAATGAAGTTATAGGTTCATCCGTTTAGTTGATGGGAAGAAGCCTTTTTTATCTCATTTTCCTACAACAAATCAAATTTCTGCAATTAGTCGTGTTAACAACAAGGCCGGAGGTTCGAGTCCTCCTTCTAGTGCTAAAAATGTTAATAAGATTTCCTATTAACATCCCCGAGCTTTACACAAAATTGTTTAATATGGGCTCAACTTTCGGTCGAGTGAATTCACATTTTTGAATGAAATGACTAAGCCAAAAGGTTCCAAGGTCTTAATTTCGACCATTGTTTGAGATGATCAATGTCGGAGGACTTTAGGAGACTATTTATCCTTTGATGAAATTAAGAAAGGAATTTGTTAACTTTTAACCAGGTCGAAGGTTAAAGTTCCATCCAAACCTTTCGGCTTGACTAGAGTTAGGGAATTACTAAACCTTCCATTCTGGCCGAAGGATTTAAGAGGTCACTTAAACCTTTCGACCTGATTATACTCATTACTCGACATCCTAATTTATCACTTTATTTTATTCTATCTCCCTCGGAAATCGAAAGTAATTAATTATTGATCAACATTTCTTTTGACTCCCTCCGAAAGGTTATGAACCCTTCGACGTCATCGAAAAGAGATGTTACTCTATCTGTCGCTCTCTTGACCCTTTCGGCTTCCTTGGTTGATATTCCATTTGTGAAAAACCTTTCGAAAAGAATGTATCATCCAAACATATTTAGATAATAATAAGAGTTGATTTGATATGCCATGAGACTCATATCTGGAATTAATCCACAAGTCACATTCCCCCTTCTGTGGTTGATGCTAAGTAAAGGAGAATGAAACTTATGAAAATGTCTATCAACAGTTTCATGGCATATACTCGGAATAAACAAAGAATATAAGAAATTAATCATAAATGATTAGCCGTTAATATTAAATTAACACCTAATCATGATTATCCCTAAATTCTGAGTCGATCACAAGCCACAATTCTCCTAATTTCTTCATAATGAAATTCGATACAAAATTTAAGAGGTTAGCCCCTAATCTGATTTCTAATTTAGGGTTACAGAGTATTAAGCGGAAGCAAGAGTAGTTGGTGTGTAGGAGAATGGGAAGAAAATCGGATCCCGAAATAATACCCAAGGAAATAGGACCCCTTGGTTCCTATTTATAGATGCAGGCGGCCCTCCTTTTGGCCTTATGCCTTCGTCAGGGATGGAAGGTTGCTTCTTATATGCCGTTGTAAACCTTTCGATCTTGACAGAAGATTGTTTCTTATATGCCGTTGTAAACCTTTTGGTCTTGACAGAAGGTTGGTTCATTGTACATCATCATGGACCGCTAAATGTCGTCGAAGGGTTTGTATTTCCCAATGAATCACGATCTCCTCATCTTTCCTGTAGGGTTGGTTTCTTATAAAGTATTGTAAACCCTTCGACCTTGTCAGAAGGTTGCTCCCTTACTTGATTACCGCCGAGAGCTACGCTTTTCATGAATGTTGTTAGAAGACAGTCTTCTGTTGTGTTATGGATGCTGCCTTTACTTAAAACTTTCGGTATTGTCGAAAGGTACTATATGTGTTTTAACCGGTCCGAAAGGCTTATTATGCTTTCGAAAGGGTTTTTATTGAGTCACATGTCCTTGTCCTGACTTCTCTACCCCTTTCGGAAGGTAATGACTCTTTGAATTATGAGAGATGAAACCCTCCGTCTACTCTGAAAGGTTTAAAACAGTTGCAAACTGTTATCCGCATTCCCTTAATCCTTTCAGAAAGGTTTGGGGTGACCTTCTTTTTCCCTGGTCTTTGTGTTACATTAGGTGGCTCCGTGACCATTTTTCTATTTTGTCTAGGAGGTGCTTAGTAGTTTTATATCTAGCTGTTTTGTTGCGCTTCAGTAGTTCATTCCATCGCGCTTGCGAAAGACTTACCCTGAAGCTACCATGTGCTTCTTCTTCACTTGTGCCATACAACCCTTTCGGTGTCGTCGGAAGGTGAATTCTTCTGGCAATCTTTACCTATGCGGAAGGTTTCTGAAGTGCCTTCTTTATCTTCATTTACATTTTATGGTTAACAACCTATCTCGAGTTCGTGTAGCCTAAACTCGACTATCCAAAACTCGACAAACAAGAACTAAAAAGCGATTACTTTCAGAGCATGCCTTATTTTCAACAAAGACGTACTCTGAGGGGCAAATGTTATTCGGGTTTTTAACCTAGCAGAATCCAATAGAAGTCGGAACAACTTGGTTGAGCCAGAATAACTCCGAAGTCAACCAAAAGGACAAAAACAACAAGCCAAAGGGAGTCAAGCAAAAAGAATGGAAAATGCACTATGGCCATGGATCGCTAGCGATCCATTGGATTAGCTCAGGGGTCAACTGATTCTCTTGCATCATGATCCAACACATATTCTAGAAACAATGGCTAAGTTTGAGGAGATTTTGAGATAGTTAAGTCAAGAGATATGAATTCGTATGGTCCAATCCACAGACGAGTACGACTGATAAGCAAACCGTCATAAAGACAAGGCAACGTGCTACAAGACTACATGAATAACGTCGACGCAATACGACAAAGACAATCCAGAAAGCAAAGTCCAATAATATTCTAAGTATATGGATCACCAGCGATCCATATGCTATGGATCGCCAGCGATCCATACCGTTACATTGATTTGCAGCGACCTACATGGAACAAGATGGGAGAAAGATGCTAAGGGGTTGCCTTGATTTCCAACGTACTTTATGGATCGCCAGCGATCCATAAGCTATGGATCATTAGCGATCCATTGAATTGGCTCGGGTTGCAATGCTTTCTCCAGTGAACATTCCCATGACCATCTGCAAGCATTGGACGAATGGGCTTGGCCTAGTAACTCTCCAACCTCTATAAATATCATCCTACCTGCAACATAGACAGGATCTTCCGAAATGGTTGCTGAAACTCTGCAGAAAGCTTTCTTCACTCCTCTCCTTCCTCACAACGGTTATCCTAAGGGTTCATTGTGATTCTTCAGTGAACTCTGGCATTGGGGACTTGATCTAGCTAGGGATATTCATGAACAATGTAATCCGATCAACTTTGTAACGGCAATCAGTCAATAATAAAAACTATAAACTGGACGCAAGCTTCATTAGCGGCTGAACCAATATAAAATCTTATTGTCTTCTTTCAATTGCTCGGTAAGAACAGGTCTGATGCTTTCACACTCAATCCAGGGTGTTGATCCATCTTTTGGGCTAACACATAAATTTTAAGTCCCCTTTAAAACATTTTAAACAAAGTTTAAACTTCCATTCGAAACATTACTTAAAAGCCATTACTTTTAAAAGAGAATTCAACTTTGGAAAAAAAATGGATTTCCTTTAAATAAACCCCTTGTTTAAAAATCTCGCACAAAATCCCATTGCAACTTAAATCCTTTTTAAATGTTCTTCCTTACAATGCTCAAATCATAATTCAAAACTCTTATCCAAAACATCACTTGAAGATCATTGTTAAACCAAAGTTGATTTAGAAAGATAAGATTTCCCTTTATGTAAGAGTGAGCCACTTACTTAGATATTTCAAATATAAATCATAGAAATCGTTTATATAAATTACAAACCTCTTTCAAATTTTTTTAAACAAAGTACAAACCTCCATCCAAATCATAAATAAAAACCATCACTTTAAGAAAGAATTCGACTTTGAAAAAGTAAAGGAATTTCTTTAAAATAAACCACTTGTTTTAAATACTCAAAATATATTTAAAACTTCAACTCCTTTTAGAATACTTATATAACTTTTATAAAACACTTTCAAAAAGAATTTATGAAATATTAAAAATAGATAACCTCCTTTTACTTTACTAAAATCTGGGATTTCCAAGGTGCATCCACAACGACTATCACTATATGGACCGTAACTTTTCGAACTCTGGATTGTAAATAAATAACCTTTAAACTACATTACTTTCAATATTTTAAACTATTATAAATATAGAAAACATTTCACTTTGAAATATTATAAAGTTGAAATAAATTTAAATCTATAACTTTTCAAGTTCGGAAAGAGGCTTTGCGACCGCTATGGTACTTAAACAAGCTACCATTTATTTATATTCTTAAAAGAATTCAACTTTCCAAGTTCTATTCAACATTACCAAGCCACAGCTTATTATCATTTCATATACACATATATAAATGAAATGTAAAACAACGGACGGGGAATAATTTTGGATCCCTCTACACATTTCTATTCTTCGAAGTGCTTCCATAGCGACCTATTCGCTAAGAAGACACTTTGACTTCCATTCATCACTTTTGTGACAACCTGCCTTTTTGATCCTTAGAATTCGACACTAATACATCCATGGTATTCACGTGTCGAACATCCAAGTGCCGAAAAGACGGATTATTATGGTGAAAGAAAAGACAAAATGGAATCTCACATCGTGACGAATAATATATAATATCCAAATATCTTTAGAAAAGAAAAAATTTAATATTCAACAATATCAGAGTCTATCATCCGCCTGGACAATTATAACAACATGTCTGTACAAATGCTGAAAAATACAAACAAGAAATGCAGCAGAAATAAAAATATGAAAATAAGTCTTGGAGGCATGTAGCTCGTCTCCGGAAGCTCCAAAGCATCTAAAAACTAATTCTTGAAAAATACTCGGGTCTGGCCCGAGTATTATAAGCAAATAACACCCGTATTAGTTTGGTGAACCAGCATGATAAACTCAAATCAAATGGGTTGGTATATCATATAAAACCTTTCAAAAATAAAGGTATCTCGTAAGACCACGCAGCACACAAACACAAACGGGTTTTTAACCTTACGATAACCAAAACATTTAAATAGAAAATCCAATGATATTATAATAGTGTCCAGGGTTTAAAATAAATATTGAATATAGCTCTAATGCTTGCATCTCACATTCCAACATATTTGGGCACAACTAAGTATGTACGGCACTTATTAGAGAATGGATTACATACAATGACAAGGCATTGGGGAACCATCTACCATAGTACACCTCTAGATAAAATGTACCGAGGGACTCACATGCACCCCATACATGGCAAGACCGACATACCCCTTACTGGATACTAACGAATATGTCACCACCCCGGTTGCTTTACAACCTTTCTTCGTGATCTCAATGCACATACCAAATCCATAAATATCGATCTAGAAGGGTGATGACCATACCCTATGGGTGCAACCCATATAGCCTTGCAGCATATCATCTATTTTAGTCATTCCCGGTTGTGAGGCTTGAGGCAACGATTAGCTTTTCTTTAGAAAATCCCACTTGGAATGCTAACACTAACCAACAAGCAACGATCCAATGTTAGAATTCACCCATACAAGTTGTCTAGGATATAAACAAACTAAAGGTGCTACTTCTACTATAACCCTTTTTGAATCACCCTTAGGATTAGTAGCAAGTAGCCCTTGCACTTCAAAGATCTCCGTCTTCGGTTCCATCATCTTCGAGATGTCTTCAATTCGAATGCTTATGCCAATTCGAAGTGGTTTTGGGATAACCTACGTTTATCTGATCCCGGTGTCTCCGAACCGACAACCGATAGTTTTCAGTAAACTCAATTCCGATTCTTTTGGAAATGAATAGACAATACATAAGAGCAGAGATCGCCTCCTAACCATTTAAGTGGACAGATTTCCTTATCATTTGTCTTAGAAAAATACAACGAGTATACACATATAGTATAGCATCACCAAAGATAACTATAACATATAATTCTCATGTATTTTCTATATTTCCAGAGTTAAAAATTGTTCAAGGTTTGATAGTCGGTTATTTAACTATCAAATAAACAAACAATCAAATATAGATTTAAATTTATATGGAATCCACTATGCCTCTTTACTTAATCTTCATTAATTAAATCACTTCAATTATTTATAAAAATATTCATATACTTACCTCACCGGTATAAGTATATTCCCAAACCATTTAAGAAAGATTTCCTATGTCAAAATAATATTAAATGGATCAAAAATAAATGTCATTCAAAATGTTGTTTACTATAAACCCAAAACACTATCCTTCGGTGTTCAGTATGGAAAGAATGCTTCCATACCACTATAATTAAGAAGGATTATTTATTAATTACATAAGCTGGATTTTCATAAGTAATCCAATTCGTTATATGGAAACAATACTTTATACACCGAACATCAATCGTCGATTTCAAACCTAGACCATCCTTCGGACAAATATGATGTCGTTCAAGTTGAGGTATTATTACATTTCAAACCTTGACTCAACAACATTCTTACCTTTGAGGATAGGTAGAAGTTTGTCTACCTCGAAGTTTAACGTCAAGTATGTGGTTTCCAAAATCTATGTATATTATTCATTTAAAATCAAAGTTTTACAAACCAAACTTCTTTTCTAATTTCCAAGATTGCTTTCCAATTTATAAACTTTAATAACCCTTCATTTAAAAATAATTACCTTTATAAACAATTTATTATTTTTAAACACCTTTTATAAAAGAATAATATTATTTAAAAACACATTATTAAATTAACCTTAACACCATTATTGAATAAATTAACCAACTTTAAACATCATTATTAAATTAATTAACTAACTTTAAACAACATTATTAAAATGATTAATTAACTTTAAATATCATTATTAAAATAATTAATTAATCTTAAAATTCATTATTAAAATAATTAATTTATCTTAAACATCATTGTTAAAATAATTAATTAATCTTAAATACCATTATTAAAATAATTAATCTTAAACTTCATTATTAAATTAATTAATTAATATTAAACATTATTATTAAAATGATTAATTAATCTTAAACATTTAAATATAGAAAACACTTTACTCTAAAATATTATAAAGTTAAAGTTCATTTAAATCCATTATTTCAACACTAAATGAGGCTTAGAGACCACAATGGTATTAAACAGCTACCACTTATTTCTATTTCAACATTTCAAGTCATATCGCCGGTATTTACATAAGCAACATATATGTAAATAAAATCCATAATTAACGATCAATAGCCAACACATCACTTTTCCAATATTTATCAACTAGCATATAAATAAATGTCCAAATTTACGTAGTAGCAGAACATGGATTTATTCTGCTCAACAGATGTCCAAATAATCTATCCAATTTAAATGTAGTATAACGATGTTTTATTTTGCTAATGGAATGTCATTGCTAAAATATAATTACTTAACTATGCTAATGTAATTAAATTCAACACTAACATTTTATCAATATTTTACACTTCAACAAATGTGCCAAATACTAATATTAAGTTGTTCTACTGGTTTATATGAATCAAGTGTCGAAATCCGCTGGTTAAACGGACTTCATATGGGTGCATTATGACTTTATAAAGGTTTAAACTATTAATTACTAACTAATTAACTAAAATAACTCCCCACACCTATACACGCAAGCCTAAGGCCCACTCCCCAAACCCACATTAAACCTCTCCTTCCCTAAACATTTTTCCAAATCCATCCCCAAATCAAATTTTGCTCCAACCCATTCCTGTGCTTGAAATGTGCCTATGCACGCCTCTAACACGCCACAGCCGACCATCAATCGCCACACTAGCCCCGCCCACAAACTCCACTCATCATGCTCGATTCATCCACACACTCGTCATCCACTACGGTGACTTGAATCGAAATTCGATCATTCAACCTCACATTCAAAACACGCCCATTCTCGCTCATCTCGCCGTCCTCATCACCTCGTACACTTCTAGCCTCTACCGCCACCACCAATGGATCACCACCTCTATGCTCCACCTCAATGGCCCACGACGTTGAACTCAGCACTTCCAGTACCCACACCCGTATCCATTTTCAAACCCATCAAAATAAAATCCTAACTCAAGCTCGACCGAACAACTCCGACAACCAACAACCATGGGACTACGTCCCACAGCTCCACCATCACCTAATGTTGCTTCCAGCACCATCACTCCACCTCCAAAAATTTGGATCGTCGGAACTTCAAAGCTGAATGAAAATCGTTCATCTTGCTGCCATGACCATCATCGGCCATTGGAATTACCACACCCACCACTAAAAATCATTATGCGATGTTACAAACATAGCCATATCTCCATTTTTCTATTCGAGCTCGTCGAAAAATTGCCATCATACGACCATTTACTATAGTCAACCAATACTTGCCACTTACGCATCGGAACAATACCCGACTATTTTAAAAAAAACTAGGGGCTTAGATGAACAATTTACAATGGATCGCATCGACTAATTTTAAACGGGGTAAGAAATGTTGATTTTTGAATGTCAGATGGAAGATGTTTATTTCTTTTTCATAGAACAGTAAATGGGAAAAGGAAGAAATGTGAGTGTTTGTGTCCATATATCTCTGTGAATGTTCATTTATAGCAAGCATAACCTTCATTTTCGAAGAAAATATCAACAAAAATACGATTTTATACGATTACATAAACATGAGTATCATTTTTAAATCAAGCTACTAAAAATACAACATTCGTTTCACAAAGATTAGAGATCACACCTTCCAAATGGTTAAAATGCTTTAAGTTTTAATCTTTGAGTGAAGTAAAAAAAATGAGCTGAAAAGATATGATTTTTTTTCCAAGCCACCAAAGTACTAACCATATGAAAAAATGATGGATTTTTGAATGGTCCATGTCCCTCTCTCTAATTTTATACTTAAGCCATCAAACCCATTACTTCAAATTCAAATTTCAGTATATTTTATATTTATTAATTCTATTATAATTATTTTATTTATTTACTTTCTCATTTGAAAATAAACTGTTCCCTCTAAACATTTAAATATTGTTTTTAAGTATATGCAAAGGTATAACAACTTTCTACAGCTTGTCGTTCGATAAAAAGTTGAAAATTCGAAATGCGAGTTTCGGTCACATTTTTTGTTTTGCATCGAACTATCTATTTTTTATAAACAAAATTCAAAAATGAATTTTCTATCGTTAGTTATAAATTAAAAGAAGGTTATTTAATTATTTAAAGACCATTAATTGAATATTTAAAATAAATTAGATATTCACAAATCAAAGCAATAAAAAATTTACATTCTTCCCCATTAAAAGATTTTCGACCCCAAAGCTTCATAACAATTTAAACCTAGGAAGAAAAAGTCTAAACAGAATCCTTAACCCCTTATTAGCTATTTTCTGAAGTACAAATAAAAATTTAAAGGAAGGCTAACACCATATAAAATACCAAAATAAGGCAAACATATATACTCGCAATATCCAATACAAACCAAAGGTATCTTATTAGATACCCCACCAAACTAGCAGTCATAAAATAGGTACATACAACATCCAAATACTTAACTACAAATATATAATAACTAGACATGATACAAATATCACAAAGAACTATCCTAATAGAAATACCCTAGACCCTCTCAAAGAGAGCTCTCCTTATCAGAGTCCTCCATTGGGGGACCCGATAACTCCATGGATTCTGCATCATCTGTAATCAATTTATTTGCAAGCTTTATTTCTCCCCTAAGCCCATCCACTACTTATCCTGGTCTTCCTCAGGTTCCTCTTCCTCCTCCTCCTCTTCGGGTGCGAGCTCCTCCATTGGCTCATCATCCGGCTCCTCCTCCATTGGCTCTTCTTCTGGCTCAGGCTCCTCCATCAGCTCTTCTTCTGGCTCAAGTTCCTCCATCGGCTCTTCCTTCAGCTCTGGTATCGGGAGGTCACGAACCTCCATGTCATGCCTAGCCATGGCCCGACGAAACGACTCCCTAGTCCTCATGATCTCTCCTCAAGTAACTATGGGTGCCCTCTAAAATGAAAAAACAACAAAAAAATACTTAGAATCTCATGAAAAGCTCTATTAAATTTTAAAGATACTATATATATTTCTTATAAACATATATAAATAGCTTAAGCACTTTATTTACTAAGACTTGTTTTAAGTTTGTTAGGGTTCGGACTCATTCCAATCGCAAATGATAAAGAGAATAATTTACTAAGTGCACTATAATATTCACCTAAGCAAACATCTGATCGTCACTTAGAAGATTATTCAGATTACCACAAAACTAATCAAGACGTTTCCCCCGGACTATCCAAAGAGAATGTATCCTAAAAATCTCTTTGAAATATACTTATAAATATTTTCAAGTAATACTATTATTGCTTCTTCCCATAAGTCATTTGAAATCTTTTTCAAAAACAATAGAATTTAAATTCTTAAAAATACTCCTTATTCACAAAACAAGTTTATAAACTCAATTTATGAAATCCTCTTTATACAAAGTCATTCCTTTATTATAGTAAGCTTTTTAACAAAGTAAACTTTTTAAGCCAACCTTATTAACGAACTTCTTATAGTCAAATCTGAAACTGAATTCACAAGGCATTCGTAACTTATTTGAATAAAATAACAAAAGCTCGTAAACTGGCCGAGCAAAAATAATCAACAAGTGATGATAAATAATATCATCATTCCCTAATAAACAATCACAACTAAAATAACTATATAATAATTTTTAAAATTAATCTTTTATCTATAAAAAATAATCCTAGGTAAAATTATTTCATTTACCAGTTTTCAAAATAACATAAAACAATTTTATAGAACTAAAAATATGCACTCTCATATATAATACACTCTAACTCATTCTAGAGTGTCACTTACCCTATCCTTACTAAGTTTACTCTACTAGGGCCAAGGTCCTCGCTTAACCATCAGCTCTGAAACCACATGTGACAACCCACCTTTTCGATCTTCAGAAATCAACACTAATACATTCATGATATTCACGTGTCGAACATCCAAGTGCTGTAAAGTCATATTATTGGGGTGAAAGAAAAGAAAAGACAGAACATAATCTCACATCGTGATGAATAATATATAATATCCAATTATCTTTACAAAAGAAAAACTTTAATATTCAACAACGTCAGAGTCAATCTATCATCAGCCTGGACAGTTATAATAGCATGTCCTTAAAAATGCTAAAAAATACAAACAAGAAATACAACTGAACTAAAAATATGAAAATATGTCTTAGAGGCATCTAGCTCGTCTCCTTAAGCTTCAAAGCATCCAAAAACTAATTTTGGAAAAATACTCGAGTCTGACCCGAGTATTATAAGAAAATAACACCCAGATCGGTCTGGTAAACTAACGCGGGAAACTAAAATCAAATTGGTTGCTATATCTTATAAAACCTTTCAAAAATAAAGGTATCTCGTACAACTATGTCGTGCATAAACATAGATAGAGTTTTATCTTACGATAACCAAAACGTATAAATAGAAAATCCAGTCATATTATAATGGTGTTGTAACGACCCGTAAATTTCAACTGTTTTAATAACGTAATTAGTTGAAATTTTTGTGAAATTTTAAATGATAAAATTTTGAAATAAAAATTTCATATTTGGAATACGTCTAGTTAAACATAGCAACTGGTAAATTTTCGTCCGAAAATGTGAAAGTTTATTTCGCGCGTAAATTCACTTCAATTTAATCAGTTAAAAAGCGTTGAAAATAAAATATTCCGAAACTTAATATTTTTACATAGAAAAATTCTAAACCATCTTCTGAGCAAGATGTCAGTTTGTCGTTTTTCCAAATTCGGACTTCTTTGGCTCCGTCGATCTTATTTTTCAGCGTTTTTCTTGCATTTTCCGCCAGTAGAAAAATTCGAAATTTTATAATTCAATCATACCACTGATACTCGTATATCGTTTTGATCATCTCGTCGTGCTGATTTTCGTAGCATATTCAATTGTATATTTCCGGGTCTGACATGCCATGAAATCAATAAAACGATTACCGTATCGGTAACCGTTTTCGAACTTTTTGACTTCCCGTGGCCTTTCATTTGTCTACCTATTTAAATTAAACAACCATTTCATATTAATTCTCCTGAATTGAACATTTGGACTTTTGTGATTCTACCTTTTCAATTAATATTTGTCGGTCCATACTATTATCTGGTTCGTAAACAAAATAATATAAGTTTTATATTAAAACCTGTTCGTTTGTTTTACTGTATAAACTTTCTTTCGTTCCTGTTATTTCCAAGACCCCTCATCTCCTTTCCATTTGATTCGTGCCTTATAAGTAAAATGATATATAACAAAACATAAGGCATGTACACATTTGTATTTATTTATTGGAAGCCTATTCTTTTCCTTGTTTGCAAGTTGCAACCTCTCTGTCTTTCTTCTTCATCTCGCATGGCCGCCTCCTCCTTTACAAAAAAAAATATTCATGAATTTTATACATTTCCCCAGATCTCCGCCATCCCCTATAGCGCGCAACCACCCTTCCCCAAACAACAGCCTGAACCCGCTAGCCTTCGACCACCGTACTCCGATCCATATCTCCTTCCTTCCCCTATTCACCTACTTCTTTGCCGAACCCCCTCCCTCTTTATTCCGCCTCTACCCTACCTACATCCCGTAGCTTCAAACCATTCGCGTGTTCACCAACTAGCTCACTCTCGGCATCAACCCATCCAGATCTCTGACTTCCCTTCCCATGCTTTCACCCTTCCACTCACCGCAACTGCCCTCCACCACCGGAGCACGCGACCCGCCTCCTTTTTTGGCGTCGAACCCCATCACACCCAGCCGAAGGTGCAACCCCACCAAGACCAAGCTACTCCGCTGCATCTCTACCTGGCAAGCAGTCACCTTCTCTTTGTCTTCGTCTGGTTCGTATATTATGTGCAATTTGAGTAGTGATTGGCCTTTGTTTATATATATAATATATATATATATATATATATATATATTAGTTCGGTTGTATTATACTTGAGTCTGCATAGCTTAGCGTATAGGTTAGTATATTTTATTTTGTGTATAAAGCTATACATAGGTTATATATATTTAACAGTTTTGTAGTATAGGTTAAGAAGATAGCACAGCAATAGTCGTTTATAGCTTCAATTTTGATACACGCTTTATTAGGTGAGATAAAAAGGTACAGTAGTTTTTGTTTTTTTTTAATTTTGAGTGGGCATAAAATTAGAAGAAACAGATGAGGATGGCTGTATATAAGACTAGCGCTAGAAGATGAGCCCTCGGGAAGAAGAAAGCATGGTCTTCAAAATGAAATGTTCTGTACTGAATTTTAGCGGTATATTATAAATATATTAATATTATCGTGTTCACCTTAACAAAAAAAAATAGTTTATGATGGTTGTAATTGTATAAATATAATATGTAGTTTAATAAATGTTGTACAAGTTAAAGATTTTCATAAATGTTGTATTTTTAGCTGTTGATTTTAGTTTACATAAAGGTTTGCATCAGGTCTGTATAATATGACAATTGCATAAGTTAAGATATGCGTAAGTGGTAATAAAAGAAGTTAAAAAAAAAAGAGGTGCAGCAGTATGTTAGTCTATAACGTATATTATATATATGCCTTGTGTTTATGTGTCGGTTATGGATGTTTAAAGGTGGATAGACTTTGTTAGATCTGTACATAAGTCCATTTATATATAGGTTACATTATTTTATATAGCGTCATTTTGGTTCTCTTATAGTTGTCCATATATGTAGTTATTGCAGTGTTGATATATTTTATAACATTTTTTTTTCCAAGTTTTAATGTTGTGAAAGTAAATGTTTTAATTTTAAATTTGCTTATGATGTGTTTATGTAATTTAAATTGAATAGTGGTTTTAAGAATAATAATAATAACAATAATAATATAAATAACTTCAGTTATATCAAAACTGATTCGATTTGTTTCATCGATTCTTCTATCAGCTTGTCCGTCGAATTCGTGCCCATCTTGATTTGCTTTGGAATTTGCGCCTAGACTTGTAACTCAATTTCAGTATCTGTATCGGTGTGCATATCAGTGTCATCTCCTATTCTCTCTAGCCTCGGAAGGTGAGCACTCACTCACGATTAACGTTCTTTTATTTATTAAATTTGATTTCAATTGAAACGACAATTGAAATATGCTGCTGTTAGTTAATTACACTGTTATATATGCTATTGCCTGTATCAGTTCACCTGTGACATCTGACACCATTATCTGTTAATTATTTATGCGATGATAATACTGTTTGGCTGATAATTGATTTATTGTTAATGTTTATATTGGACGTTAAATTGTTAATGTGAAAATGATAAATAGTATGAAATTGAATTTGATGTAGGATAGTCAAATGTTAAATTTGATTAAATGACATTTGTATAATATGACCCCTTTAACTGTTAAATTTGTTGACACGTAGGATTTGTTTAATTACACTTTGAACCACTGAATGTATGTTGTTAAATTGATGATGGATGAAATTGTAATAGATAACAAGTGAAAACCGTAATGTAATAATCTTTAATCTACATGAAATGATAGTGTAGATTCTAGAAATAATCGTATTAATTCGTACAAATAACAATGCGAATTAATACGGTTATTTCGGGATTATTTGAATTGATTATTGGATTGTTGTTATTGATTGTTGTTATTGCTTGTTTATTTACTTTGACACCATCCCAGTTATCACACTGTAAGTTCCCTTTACTATGCTTTGATTTTGAATTGAATTGGAATCGGGTTGAAATGATAAATACCCAAATTGAACTTTGACCTAGGATAGGAAATTTAATAAAAACCCGACTGGTCAATAATTTGATTTAAAAAAAATAAACGAAGATTTTATTTGAATAAATAATATGGTTTTGAAATGAAGTTGAAATTTGAATTTTTATTGAAAGGAAAATGTTAAATTTGAGAAATGATTGAATTAAGTTGAAATGATTTAATAATTAAGTTTGAAATTATAATTTAGTTTGGAATTATTAAACTTTGAAATTATTTAATAATTAAGTTTGGAATTATTTAATAATTAAATAAGATTGAATTATTTAATGATTAAATTAAATTGAATTTTTGAATAAGTGAATTTTTACTTCGTAAATAATTGAAATTGAGTTTCTTTATTAATCAAGTTTGGAAAATTATTTAAGTAAGTAAATAAGTGAAATGGAATTTCTTTAACCAGAAATGAAATGTGATATTTTTGGAATTAATGTAAGACTTGTAATTGAAAGAATTGACTTGACGAATTTAATTTAATTCAAATTTGTAAGTTTTTGATTTAATGAAGTTGAATTTAAATAATGGATGTAAGGAATTGGAAATTTAATAGAAATTGTTTTGAATGATAAAGTAACTTAACGATATTGAATGAAATCGATAAATGAATGAAAATTGATTTGAATGTTAAAACTAAAATTGATTTAAATGATTTCGAAATGAAACTTTTGTACGAACTTGAATCAATATTTGAATTGTTTTGAATAAACGTTGAAATGGAACTATAAGATTTGGAAACGGTAAATTGGAAGTTTTGGAAACGTAAATTTTGGAAATTGGTTTAGAAAGACAAATGAAATGTTGGTTTACGAATTGAAATTGAAATTGAAATTGATTTGGTTTTTGAAATATATAAACGACCAATCGGTGTAATAATTACGAAAGTTATTAAAGAGACCGGGATCGGTAATGGATATACTCTCTATCTGAACCGAAACCACTTTAATAACTATGCGCGGAGTGTTGATCCAGAATGAAGTGGTTGGAATGATGTACGTGATGACTGAAGAAAGAGAACGATAATGGATAGCCTTGACACTTGTGTCAAATTGGAAATGACTAAAACAGGAGCTGTGCCGGGCCAATGGAGGATTAGCTACCTCAAGTGGACACACTTCTTCGAACTACTTATTACTTGTTGTCGATTGGTGCACCCTTGATTTTGGGAGTGTTGTTTCACGGTGTTGCGGGCGCTGCGGCGTTGCGTTCTCACCAGTCCGGATCAGGCGAACGGTAGTATCACTACCTTGGGTATTGCCTCATGTGCCTTGTCATACTTGTATTCCATTTATACGCGACCACTACGAATCTGTTTTGTACCTTTAGTATATGGATTGCCCTCTGGTGACTTCCGATTTTGGGGAAACTACGGTCTTGTATATGCTTTTGGGAATAAAAATGTGTTAAGGGTGGAATGGGCCATGACTTAACGCTATTTTGATATCTTCTTATATTACTGATAGACATTATCTACTTAGCGTATATTACTACATAGTAGATAGTTTGACGGATCCTTAAAGGATGGTTATTCCAAACATCCTTTGAGTTACTTGTATTTCAATTGCTATTTCACTTGAGTTGGATTTATTAATATAAGAATGTTAATCCTGACTCGAGTGTTTTGTATTTTGCTTTACGCTCGGGTCAGACTGAGTGTACCAGTTTTCGAGACTCACCTGTGGAGTTGGAGCTTTGCTTGAAGATCCAGCCATCTATTATGTTTTCAGTATTCGATGATTCCAGTGATGTATTCTGATTTGTATCTGATGTATCATATTTCTCTTCCGCTGTATCTGGTTTAACTCTGATGTATCGTATTACTCTTCTGTTGTAAACTCTGATGTATTTTATATTCATATAGTAGCTTCATGAACTACTATCTCTTTTATTTCCGCTGCAAATTATCACTCTGTGTCTGTGTTCTGTGATTATTTTATTTACTGTATATGTTCAGTTTTGCCAAATTTAAATCAACCACGCGGTATTTTGAGCAATTCAACTCCGGCATGAGTGTCTACCTATACACTTCTAATGGATGCGAATGGTCCAAAATTCTGGGTCGTTACAGGTGTCTGGGGTTTAAAACAAATATTGAATATAGCTGGAATGTTGCTATATCAATTTTTTTGAAAATTATTATCTTATATATATAACTAATTTTAGGTAAAATTATTTCATGTACCGATTTTCAAAATAGGACTGTGTCGGTTGGCCTTATTCAACTGTTTAGGAATCCCTATCGATAACGTTAATCAAGCAAATCGATCAGAATCTATAAGCACTCAATAGACCAACTAACACAATATAAAACATTTTTATAGCACTAAAAAAATACGCATTCTCATATATAATACACTCAAACTCATTCTAGGGCATTACTATCTCTATCTTTAATGAGTTTACCCCACCAAGGCTAAGGTTCTCGCTTAACCTTCAACTTTGATACCACTATAATGACCGACCTTTTCGACCCTCAAAAGTTGGCACTAATACATCCATCGATCCATGGTATTCACATGCCGAGCATTTAAGTGCCAGAAAGGCAGATTGTTGGGGTAAAAGAAAAGAAAAGACAAAACGTAATCTCACATCATGACGCATAATTTATAATATACAATAGATCTTTACAAAAAGATACTTTACTATACATATAACAATCAGAGTAACTAATCTATCATCAGCCTGGACAGTTACAACAGCTCGTCCTTACATTTGCTGATAAATATCAATAAGAAAATAAAATGGAAACAAAATATGTTAATATGTCTTAGAGGCAAATCGTCTTCTGAAAACTCCAAATCATCCATAGCTAAATCTGGAAAAGTACATAGGTCTGACCTGAGTATTATAAGAAATAACACTCGGATCAATCTGGTAAGACAGTGTGAGAAAACTCAAAACTCTTAGATTATTTAATGCCATAAAACCTTTCAAAAATAAAGTTGTCTCGTAAGACCACGCCGTACATAAACACAAATGGGTTTTTACCTTATGAAAACCAAACCATTTTTTATAGAAAATCTAATGATATTATAATAATATCTAGGGTTTAAAATAAATATATAACATAGCTGAAATGCTTGCATATCACATTCCAACATATTTGGTATACAACTAAGTCCGTAGGGCACGTATTGGAAAATGGATTTCAATAGTGACAAGGCAAGGGACTACCTTCCGTACAGTACACCTCTAGAAAAAATATACCGAGGCTGCAAACCTTGCACATCTACCAACATAGAACCAGCCTACCCGTTCCTAGATAGTACCAAATATGATCACCACCCCGACTGCCAACTTAACAAACCGTTCCGAGGGCCCATTATACATAATCCATAAATATCGACCTAGATACAAGTTATGATCATACCCTAATGATAGCGAACCACATAGCTCTATTGCATATCCCATGTTTTAGTTATTTCTGGGTGTGAGGCTTAAGACTACGTTTTACATTTTTATCAAATTCCACTTGGAAGGCCAATATTGCCCTCCAAGCAATAATGCAATGCTAGCATTCGTCCATGCAAGTTGTTTTGGGAGAAGGCACTACTTCTACTACATCCTCAGGATTAGTATCAAGTAACCATTGCACTTCAAAGAACTCCAACTTTCGATTTCCATCATCTTCAAGTTGTCTTCAATTCGAACAGTTATACTAGTTCGAAGCAGTTTTTTGGTAACATATCTGATCTCAGTCTCTCCGAACCGACAATCAATAATTTCAAAACTGGGCGAGATTTGATAGTCGATTATTGGGCTATAAAATAAACAAACAATCCAATCAGAGATTTAATTTCACATGAAAACCAAACATGGTTAAGCACATAAGCAACCGCTAAGGCTCTTTAATTAATCCTTTTAATTAAAATCACTTTGTAAATACTTGTATATAAAAATACCTTTTACAAAAGATCCATTACAACAAAAATACCCTATTACACCACTATTTTTACAACGGTCATTAAATGCATGTCGTGATAGAAACCTATTACGATGATTTTTTCAGGCTTGTTGTAATAGATACCATTTTTCGACAACTCTTTTCCTTTGCACGTAGTAATAGATACCTATTGCAATTTTTTTTAATTTGCCCGTTGTAATATATGCATATTACAACTGTTTTCTGTCCCTTGTAACAGATACCGGTTTTCATCCCTATTTGCCCATTGTAATAGATGACTATTACAACAGTTTTCTTTTGTCCATTGGAATATATACCGATTTTACAACGGTCATAAAATGCCGTTGTAATAAATGCCCATTGCTAATTTTTGATTATTAATAATTACATTGCTTTCTTCGAAAATATTAAAAATAATTATTTTATTAATATTTAATAATTAATAATATTAATATTAATCATAGGTTAATTTTTTTTAGAAACATTCCCATAGGAGAAGACCGAATTACGTTAATTTTTCTGAATATATTTATTATTGCTTTAAATATTATAATAATTAATGATTAATAATTTGTAATTAATAACCAATAATACTTACTTAACCATTTATAAATGGTAATTTATGAATAATAATTATAAATAGTCAACTTACATAGGACATTATATATAACTTATAATTATTAATAAATAATTTATAATTACTAATCATTATCTATAATTAATAATTAATTTTTTATACTTAATAATTTATTATAGTTAATTATTAGTAATTAGAAAATTACATTTAATATTTATTAATTACATTTAAAAATTAATAAATATAATTAATATTAAATATTACTATTAAATATTTAATAATTAAGTTTTAATTGTTAATATTTAATAATCAAAGTTTAATATTTAATTAATTTACAATTTAAATACTTATTATTTAGTAATTTAGTATGGATTAATAATTAATAATTAACAATCAATAATTATTGATTAATTTACCATTTAGTAATATATTTCGGTAATTAATATTTAATGATTAATAATTACTATTTGTAATTAATAATATATACATAATAACTAGTATTTAATTATTAACATTCAATTATAATCAAGAAATAATAGGTAACAACTGATATTAATAATTAACAAATAAGAAGTAATTTTTAATAATTAATAGTTACCATAAAATAATTTTATTATATAATTAATGATTAATATACGACTAAGACTAATATTTAATAATTAAAAGGTAATAAGCAATTAATATTTAGTAATTAAGAAGTCAAATTTAGTATTTAGTACTTTATATTTAATCATTATAATTAATAATAATATTTAATATTTCAAAAAAAATTAAAAATTTAACATTGTTTAAAATAAATTTAGAAAAAATCATAAAATTTAGAAACAAAATTTTGAAACTTTAAAATCAAACGTAAAAATTTATAATAGTTTTTTCATTACTCTCATTCTTCAAATTAATATTTAGTATAATAGGTTTCCTTCTTTCTCGCCCTCTTTTCCTATAATTTTCATTTCCCGCTAACACGTTTTTACTTAACCATAGTTCCAAATCGACCCCAAAATCACATAACAAAATCAAGGTGATGCTGCTCCAATACCTACACTCCAAATTCGTCCTCAACTTCCCTACCCCACGCCCTTACTCCCTCTTCGTCTTCTTCGATGCCGCCTAGATTCGCAACAAACCCAAACTCCACCTCCCTCACCTTCCCTCCGAGTTCGCTTTGGTATTCCACTTTGCATCTAGATCCGACATCTTTTTCTACGGCATTGAGTTCGACGTGTCATCGCACTCGTTCTGACTATCATCTGCTTGGATGACGTTAGCAAAACGATCATCGAAACCGTTTTCACTAACGATGAGCATATCATCGTAGAATACATCCGCCATATTGCTTCCTCCCGCCAACGTCGCCTCCTCTGTTCTCCATCAATCGTAGCTGCTTCTTTCTACTCCATTAGCTTCAAATATTAATTTTTTTAATAATCAAAGATTAATAAGTAATCTTTAATGATTAAGAATTAATATTTATTATTTTGTAATTAATATTTTATAATTATAATTGATATCTTTAACATTTTAAATAAAAATATCAAAATTTTCTTGAAAAAATGTAAAATTTCAGCTTACTATCGCCTACTTCGCTTCAATACAAATTTTGAAAAAAAATTCCCTCCAATGCAAATTTTTGGCTCCACCGCAAATTTTTTGGCTCGCTGCAGCCTCCTGCCCTTCTCTAACTAACAAAATTGAGAGAAAAAAGGTCTATCCTCTTATAATAAAGAAAAGGTTAACCCTATTCCTACTTTAATCACGGCCGCCTCAGACAAATTAAATTATCCCTTTCTCCTTTGTTTCTATTTTCAACGCAAAATAATTTAACCCTTGCTATAAGATCTAAAGTCATGATGCCGGAGTCCCCGGTCTTCCAATTTCTGAGTCACGGTGATGCTATGTCGTTTCCTCTCATGAATGGATCTGAAGTCGCATTGTAACTCTTTTTTGTTGTGCATTGATTGAAGATGCTGACTGAATGACGGGTTGTTTTGTTTAGAATTGATAACTTTAGGTACTTTGAAGTTAATGTTTTGACTGAATCTGAATTAGAAGTATGTCTTTGCTCTTAAAATCTGAATGTTCCGTTGATATCTAGAGTGAGACCGTCCATTGAATGTGAATAGATTCCACAAACCAAATGCTTGTCTTACTGGAGAGAGGCGAAAGGTGAGTAACCTACTGCATTTTATGCTTGAAACTATGTAATTACTATTTGCTGAAAATAATTAGAATCCATTGCATTTTTAATTGTGAAAATTGGGGTTACATCCCTAAAACCAAACGTAATACACAAAAACTCCTTCCATTCGAAACTTTATAAATCCGGTCCCTATTTTTGTTTTAGCTTAATTCTTTTCCATAAATACCCTCGTTTATTTGTCACAGTTTTATGATTGCAGCCAATATTTGAAATCTACGTTTCCATTTATCAATCTACTTTGTGAAATCATATTTTGCTAATAATTAAATAATAATTGTCGTAGTTTTCTTTTTTTATCAATTAAATGAATAATTGCTGATAAGAATGCAACTATTTTGAATATTTGCATAAATAAATGCAATATTTGAGAATAGTTGCAGAAATTGTACGCAATAGTTGCAGAAATGTCTGCATCTATATGCAATAGTTGCAGACATTTCTGCAACTATACCATATAGTTGTAGAAATATCTGCAATTATCTGCAAATTTTGTAAATTTGAAAAAAAATCGAAAATGTTCAATATTTTCTGAATTGTCTGCAAATATTTGAAATAATTGCACTTTTAATACAAATATAAAATATTGGTATCAACAATGGATCTCATTTTAAAGATCATAAAATTTGTGATTTTTTGGTGAAAACGGTATGTTGATCTGGTTTTTGTAAATAAAGTTATACACGTTTGAAAAGTGAAAAACATAAAGGGTATTTGGGTCTTTTTGCGTGTGCGAATTTGAAAATAGGGAGCAGAAACGTAAGTGTTGGTTGTGAAGGATGTTTTCTCTATTTTAAAACTTATTAGGGATGTGAGCCAAATTTACCCTTTTTATTTTCCTACTCTCTACGTTAAATGTTGTACCTGGTTATTCAAAATGCAAATATCTTCTATCGAAATGGGAAAATTTGCTAACCAAGGTTCGTTTTTGTAAACAATAACAGAAATAACCCAGTTTTGAAAATAATTACAAACGTAAACCTGTTTTTGCTAGATAGACGTTGGTGCATTTTGAAAATGCGCCTTCGGGCGAATTTTCAAAATGCGCCAACAGGCGACATTCTAAAATGCGCCTTTGCAAAAACCCTGCACACAAAGTAACCAGAGAGACAGTAGACAGATGACCCCCCCCCATTTCCACTCTCTCCCAACCGAACCCAACATCCCCAAATTCCTCAAAACCTTCCTCCACTTCCATTTCTTCAATTTTTAATCAAATTCTTGCAAAAATTTGTCAATGGCAAGAACGTCAAGTATAGAACAAGAAATAGGTATGAATCTATACCTATAATTTGTCATTTCAAATTTAGTGCATGGATATTTTGCTTTGTTTCTTCATAAACAAAAAATAATTATGCTTGTTAAGTAAAGTATTTTAATATCAATGTTGATAAAGCATTTACAAAACTATCATTACAAGTATTTGTACACATTTTAGTCTTAAATTAAAAGCAATTTGAACTAGGTTAGAAGTAGTTTATAAAAGTCATATTAAAAAAGGTTCTTAAAAGCAACTTAAGATTATTTTTATAAGCAATCAATATGAACGACAAGGAGTTTACGTGCATTCATACTACTTTGTGGGTTAGGGGGTTGTCAATTTTTGATTAGTGTATAATTTTAATCGAAATGAATTGATTTTTAATATTTGTATTTTGTAGAGTATGTTAAGATGGAGCCCGGACCCATTGATGGTAGGGTATTATTTCTTCAAGCCCAGTATCGTACTTCTAACGACATATGGATTCAGGTGGTTTTAAAGAAATTGTAATTTTGTGTCAGTTGGTATAATTCCTGCTTTTTAATTATGTATTTATCATTTGATCAGCGTGACGATCCAGATACCACTATAGATCACTCCACGTCGCTGAAGAAAGTGACTTCAAACCATCCAGGAGTATTAGCTGAGATTGAGAGGGCTGGTTTTTTACACATAATGAAGTTCGGATACATCCAGCTTGACCACTATCTTATCACTACTTTGGTAGACATATGGCAATCAGAGACTTTCACTTTTCATTTCCCTATTTGTGAGATGACGATTACATTAGGAGATGTAGCAGTGTTGTTAGGTTTGCCTATTGAAGGCAATGAAGTGGCTTATGGAGGAGTGGCATATGACTATATGCAATTGTGTTGTGATTTACTTGGTCTTGACCCACCCCCCGAAAAAACAAGGGGCAATGAGTTTGTGGAAGTCATGTGGTATCGACGTCAATTGTCGCACGATATTCCTGCTGATGCTATATAGGCTCAGATTCAGCAGCGAGCACGTTCTATTATTTTGCACATCATTATTTCCCGATTGATGTGCGACCATACAAAGACTCGGGTAGATCTGAAATGGCTACCGTATATTGCTGATTTAGGGGAGTGCGGTAAGTTTTCTTGGGGCAGTCTGTGTTATCTTATACATATATGGAGTTATCCAGACTCTCTCTTTTGGAGAATAAATCTATTGGTGGATGTTTGACACTAGTACATGTTTGAAACAAACTTCAGTAGTTTACTGTTTTACATGATTTGTCTCATTTTTGGTCGTAATATTTTCTTTTAAATGCAGCTTTGGTCGTGGACTTATCTTCCGATCGGAAGATTGTTAGTAATAAACGTTGTTGTCGACTAGTCGATGCCGCTTGGGTCTCGGTATATTTTTTATCCTTTTAATTTAATTAAACACTGCAATTTTCATGTGTAATACTCAATTGTTAACATCTTATAACAGGTGGGTAGGACCAAAAAAAATGCGCCAAACTCCAAGACGGAGTGTGAAGTTCTACCGCAACGAGTTAGATGTGTTGGAGGATGACAAGGTGACATGGACACCATACACATAGGATGTGCTAGCACAGCTTCCAGCCATGTGTACAGCTGCTAGATACTTGTGGACTGCGAGAGTACCACTCATATCTTACACCCAGACTGCATTTCACTTACCCGACAGGGTTATGAGACAGTTCGGTATGATGCAGCATATACCAGATGATACGCCACCCTACACGTCTACGTACAATGTAGAGGAGCATGGAACCCACATTCAGTTGCGAAATGAGCGCCATACAGCTACCCAAATTAAGAGGGAGCCCACCATTACGCTAGAGCAATACAAAAGGTGGTACTGGAACATAACACGACGATATGTTCTTACGGCGCCAGTAGAGGCAGTGTATAGAAGTCTGTACATTCTAGAGCACCACTTGAGAGGAACGCGGTAAGTTGATGTTGTAAGTAGTATATCAATTAGTTATGATAGTTGTGTCTATTTCTAATTTTCATTCAACTTTACAGGCAGCTGGTATAAGCAGGGCTTGGGAAGAAGCAGAAAATCTTTGCAAACGACAAACCGACGAGGAGGGTTGGAGGATGTGCACTAACATCCAAAGGATTCTAGATGTTGTGTTGTGCAGGAATAAACTTGATAGGCTGAGACCTCCATCTCTACCTCTAGCGCTTGTGTACACACAACGTCGTCCTAGAGAAGGTGTGGGTTCATCGTCACAAGGCACCTCGTCACAAGCTGCACCAGTACACGAAGAATTTGTTCCTGGCCCATCTCAACCAACGGCCGCATTACCTTCGTCCTCCACTGCGTGCAGAGAACGGAGTAGCAATTCGAGACCATTGGTAATGCATCGGCAGAGAAGAAGCCCACGCGAATTTCATGAGCTTCATGACTAAATCGATAATGTTGTTTGATGCGAATAGTTAGAGGTGATGTGGAAAGTGATATGTACTGTACAAACTAATGTTGTTTGGATTTGTAAAATGATGTTGAATTTGTGTAGTTGTGTTTAGTTTGCGTGTGGTCCAAACTAATGATGTTAGGATTGGTAATGTTGTATGACTTGTGTAATATGATGTAGTCGGTGGTTTGTAATTGCTGCTCTGTTTGCAGCAGCAGGCTTCCTTTGGCGAATTTTCAAAATTCGCCAATGGGGGAGTTCTTAAAATGCGCCCAAAGGCGAATCTTGAAAATTCGCCCATAGAAACCTTCTATGTTAAATCCAGTTAGCCCCTTCTTCCTTTTTCATTTTTGTTTGCTTTAAGGTCGAACCAAAAACCTAAATTTGTGCAAAATCATTCGCAGAAGTCATTAAGGTTGGTATTTTGTCCAATTTTTCCCTCTATTCTTACATTTTTAGAAGTATAGTACGCCATTCTTCAATTTTGTTCAAATCGGAATGTAAATCGACCCAAACCATGGTTGCAAGTTTGACTAATTTTGGTATTTTATTCAACTTTTCTTTTAGGTGAAAATGGATGATTGGAAGATCGATGATCAAACAATGATGGAAATATATGATGATTACGAACGGAACAAGGGCGCAGACGGTGAGGTAGAATTTGTTCCGGAGACCCAAGTGGAAGATCTACCAAGAGTGGATGCTACATAGACAAATGAAGAAGTAAAGACCGAACTAGTTTGTGCTACACGGGCAAATGTCATACTCGAGAATCCCCAACTGGTTCAACAATCATTGCATTCCAGGCTGATGACTGTACTTTCTCATCAAAACCATGATAGATCAAGTTCTAGCATCATGAGACGTTCGGTACTTTGCTATTGCGGAGTTGAATGCAACGTTGTTGTTTCCAAAAGTCAGAGGAATGCAGGACGCCGCTTTTACGGCTGTAAAGCGTATATCGATGCACAGACGCGTCAGGGGGTGCATAGTTGTAAATTTTTTGAATGGATCGATCCTCCACTGATAGAAAGGGGGGTCCAATACGCGCTTGAGATGCAAGCTAAGGTTAGTCGCTTGGAGATGATGAATATTGCAATTTGCAATGAAATGCTTACAGGGTGCTACCGGTTACCACATGATTGACCGTATGTTTTGCTATATTGTAGTAAAGTAGTATTAGGTGGTAGTTGTTTGTATATACTTGCTTTTTATCATGTGTCCGTCTTGTATTTTCTATTGAGAGGTATCCTGTAGTTGAACAGACTAATATTCTGTTTTATATCGTGTTTTAGGGTGTTTCTGAATTGGCGACTTTTCAAAAGTCGCCTTTGGGCGAATTCTCAACCGCGTGCATACAAAATGGATTTGCTGTTAGGATGGTATTTGAAAGTAAACAAAAGCTGCTACACCAATTAATCAAATGGTCAATTCTACATGGAGTTTCGTACAAGCCGATCAAGTCAAATAAAACTATATACACTGCTATCTGTAATGTTGACACTAACTGTCCATGGAGAATACATGCAATAGTCTCAAAGAAATCGCAGTTTGGCTGGTGGCAAATTAGAAAGTTTCCTAGTGAACATACCTGTGTCAATCCTACAGTTAATTCCAACCACAAGCAAGCCACTTCTAATTTTCTTGTGTCAAATCATGTCATTTGTCAAGGCCGATTTGGATATCTCAGCAGGTATAGTCCAAGTGCTTGTCGATGACCAACTATTCATCAAAATTAGTTACATGAAAGCTTGGCGAGCATTAACCAAAACAATAGAAAGAATTTATGGTGACTGGGCCGAATCGTATGCGACTTTGCCTCAATATTTCGAGGAAATAAAAAGAAGTAATCCGGGGACTGTTGGACATGTGACCCAAGATGAAGTTGGAGTATTTGATCGTGCGTTTTGGGCATTTGGCCATTGCGTTACAGGTTTTCTACACTGCCGGCCATTGCTATGTATTGACGGGACACATTTGTATGGTAAATACAAAGGGACGTTGCTTGTTGCTACTGCTGTAGATGCGGATGACTGTTTGTTTCTATTAGCTTATGCAGTTGTCGAATCCGAGTCATATGATAGCTGGGGTTGGTTTTTTTCTTGCATGCGTGAATTCATTCACAGTGTTTGCAATCGTCGTATTACTTTCATATCGGATCGAATAAAAGCAATTCCGAAGGCTTTACAGGAGAAATGGCGAGAACCACACAAACATAGGTTCTGTGCACGACATCTTAAAGCTAATTTTCAAACAGCGGGTTTTATGGATAAACGACTTATAGCTTTGTTTTATTCAGCTGCATGTGCTTCAGAAGTAGTTGAGTACAACAAAATCAGAGAAGAAATTAAAGCTACAAATCCACGGGCTCATGAATGGATTGAAAGAAGTTTAGGGATTTTTGAAGAAAATTAGACCCTATGCAAAGAAGATGGAGGACGCTTTCATGTTATGACCACCAATGCATCCAAAATTTTTAATGGTGTACTGAAAGGTGCTCGATCATTACCTATAAAGGCGTTGGTTGCACGAACCTTCTTTCGATCGGTTGAATATTTCTGTAAGAGACGACGGATGCTATCACAACACGTTTGACTCCAAAATGGGAAGCTAAAATAGCAGATCGGGCTATTGAAGTACGTCGTTGTAGACTAGTTTGATTTAGTCGAACATAATGGCAAGTGATTCATTGCTACGGCGATGAATTTAAAGTGTTAATTGATGGTCCTAACTGCTCATGTACATGCAACATCCCCCTACTGCAAAAATTACCATGTGCCCATGTAATGGCGGCTTGTCGGCACAGAATTACGGTGCTAACAGAGCACACTATGAGTTCGCATCAGAGTGGTACTCTGTTCGAAGTTACAAAGCTTCATATCAACCAGAGTTTCATCCCGTGCGTGATAAGAGATACTGGAGACCAAACATCGGTCCACATATATTGCCTCCACCTACAAGAAGACAACCTGGGCGACCTAAATCTACGAGGATAAAAAACGTTATGGACGAGCATCAAACGCATAAAACAAACAGGTGCAGCAAATATGGATCGCAGGGCCATAATAGAAAGCGATGTACTTCAACGACCTAAACTTCCATTATCAAATGTATGACTGCGTAACGAATTAAGATTTCTGTGTATTCAACTTTAAACGAATGTAATTTATATGTATTAAACTAACTATTTATGTATCGAACTTAAATGAACTTCGCAATTGTTAGATTTGAAAGCTGATATCTATGAAAGTTGTTAGATTTGAAATTATATATCTATGTGGTTGTTAGATTTGATAAACTCTCTTCCTACTGTCTTGTTTGTGTGCAGAGTTTTTGCAAAGGCGCATTTTGGAATGTCGCTGCATTTTGAAAATTCGCCCGAAGGCGCATTTTCAAAATGCGCCAACGTCTACTTGGCAAAAACAGGTCTACGTTTGTAATTATTTTCAAAACTGGGTTATTTCTGTTATTGTTTACAAAAACGTGCCTAGGTTAGCAAATTTTCCATCGAAATGTGCTCTTGATCGAATTTGAATTTTCAATAATGTCCATAATAATGATGAACATTTAATCCAATATGGGAGTGGTAGGTTATATGTATCACGGATATGTCATGTATATATCTTCACTCATCAATTAATGTTTTGCATTTGTGCGTAGCATTGTAATGATACTCCCAGGTTTATAAGTTTTTATTTTTTAAGTGTATTGGGTTGTATGACATGGATTAAGCTATTAATTGAACATTGCCTTTTTCTAGGATGATAATTGATGAGTGGTATCTTCCAGCTTTTGGTGCATTAGCATATCTGGAGCAAGTGACTGGATTTGTATCCTCACCATATCAGTAGTTTGGCTTTCAAAATGTTTATAATCAAATAATTTTTTAATTTTAATTTTATGGACACTCATGTTGCAATTGGATGGATTTTTATGGGGAGGTCCCCATGCTGCGGAAAAGGGCATGGAGAAAAAGTAGCATGGACAAAAGATGAAGATGTAAAATTCATCTCTTACATACAAGCTCATGGTGAAGCTGCTGGAGATCTCTTACTAAAGCTGTTGGTATTTCTTCATCTGCTTTCTTTATTAGTTCTTTTTCATAATCATTTTTTAATTAATTATCTTCTTTCAAATTAATTGCATTTACAGGCCATCTTCGATGTGGAAAGAGCTGTCGATTATGTTGGCTAAATTATCTTCGTCCTGATATCAAACGTGGTAATTTTACAGAGGAAGAAGATGAGCTAATTATCAAGCTTCATAGCTTGCTAGGAAACAAGTATGTAGTTCTTACTTCATATTCTTCTTATTTCTTTGTTTGTTTTTTTTTGTTTGTTTTTTCCCTTTTTTAATAACTAATTAACAAGTATCAAAGCACTGAATTACTCCTTTTTAATGAGTATTTTCAGGGAGAAGCATTATTTCAGACTTCATATAACATTTAGACAACAAATTCCAAATGTAAGTAGTAATTTGTCGTACACATATGTAAACGTACAGATATAGGGATGGATGATAATAGTCTTCAATATTACAAATTACAATTTTGGTTGCACATGTTATTGCTTTAGTTAGGTTCTTTTAATTTTTATATTTTCTGCTTCAGTTTTGCCACAAAGCCATCAATGTGAAACCTTCTTATTATTCCTAAGTTATCACAGGTGCAAGTCATGTATATGGATCAAGAGGAACTGAAATTCTTTCTAGAGTTTCTAAAAAATTACAAAAGAAAAGTTAATCAGTCATATTGCTAGATCCTGAAAGGCAAGATATCCGTAGGGAAGGAGAACTTCCCGTTGCGGATTTCTTATATGGTATTCTGCAGCTAAACCTTGTAATAGAAACTGTTTTGATAGGGCTAAAATTGCAAGAGTTATGAATGTTGCTGGTAGGAGAAGAGATGCATTACCCCGGGTACTTAATTTCTCTGGTTTCTTGATCATGAAATCATAGTACATTATTTTTCTGCTACATTTATCTCATATGCTTGGTATCACTTACATGAGCTACGTAATAGGGTACCCTTTTGAGAGATCTATGCTAGCACCTGCATTGCTACATTGTAATGACTTTATGTTAATCTGCAAACTTTACTTAAAAAGATTAATGATTTGAAAATAACTAAATAAATAAACTTAAACAGTATGTCAAATTTTTTAAAAAGACTAGATATAGAAGAAAGTTTATCAACAACAATTCTACTTGCATAATATGAGAGACGAAAGGGAAGGTTTTCGAAGAAATCAACTACGTTTTAACTGATGCAGTCAGTGGATCGGTTGTTGATTTTTTTACCGTATGGCTTCCTACTCCCACTCTTTCATTTCTTTCTCAAACTGATATGAGTAGCTAACTCCTGAAAGTCTCGAATTACTTAAAAGTCTTTTAGGGTACTTTCCTGATAATGCATTTCAAAAAGGTACTGTCAGAAATATATGGAGTATAAATCAGAGACTTGTGCCAATTATTATTGATGTTTAGTATAATACTACAGATTTCCTTTACATTCTTATACAATGTAAGTTATTCATACATTTTTGTATTCAAATTTGGCACCTTTGTAACATGTACATGTGTATATATGTTGAAAATTATATTTCACCACAAATTGTTAACACAAAATGTAATATGCATGTTAATAGATTCGCTTACGATGCTAATGTAAGCATACACTTATTTTTTTGTGTTTTTATTTAGTATGAACATGAATGGATTAATTTGAAATTTTGATTTTGTAAGCGACTGAGAGGGATATGGTTGAGTCGTTTTGAAGCCATTTGAAATGTGCGTGAAGGACGGAGATGTTGGCAATGTAATGTGCTCATATAACAAGGTCAATGGCTTACCTACTTGATGGCAGGGAGCTAAGGCAGGGAACTATTGAGGGACATTATAAGAGGGGACTAGATTCTTCATGGATAAATTTAATTTTAGCTATACATTTCTGTTACTTTTATTTACAACTTTTCATTTTTTTAGCAATCATTATATAAATATGATGGTTATATCACTACAAAAAAAATATAGTTTTAAGACTTTTTATAAAGACTTCAGTTTTTTGGGTCTCTAAAGTAAGCCCAATTAAAGACTACATGATAGAGTCACAGCCTAAAACAAAAAGTGACCCACTTTAGGTTTTTAACCGGTCTTTAGTATCAAAATACGGATCTAAGCTAAAAAATCGCGATTCCTCCGTATTAACTCTCAGCCGAAACGTGGCTAGCTCTTCACGCAAAAAGGAAAATCGAAGATATATAATTAATGGCGACGTGCAATCGATTGTGAACTGAAGAAGAAAGAGGTTTGCTTTTCCAACTTCTAGTTCGATTTACAGTACTTCATTCTTTCTTCTCATCTCGTTGAAGAAATTTGAACTCTAGGTTTTCAATTTGGGGAAGTTGATCAGTTCGCAAGCAGTCGCCTTGATGCAAAAATCTTAACTTCAGGTTTTCGATCTGAGGAAGTTGAGCAATTTGCAAGTAGTATAATCAACCTACATAACAGGTTCAAATTCTTTCTATTAAATTTATTTTTCATCGACTGATTTTATTAATTGAAATTTGCAAGTAGTATATTCGTTGATTGATTTTATTAATACAGATTCGCAAGTAGTATTCGCAAACAAAGTTTAAATGGGTCGCAGAAAATGCACTTAGAATCAAAATAGATACCTATATGTTCGGTCAAATAATTTGTTGCAGTTATATAGGGAAAAAAAATTCTTTGGTTTTTCCCATGACTGTTTAAAATGAAACTCTCCATCAATTGTTTCCTTATAGTATGAGAAATCTTTGTCTTTGTTGCTATGTATGCTTATATTGCTAATTTCCATTACAAGTTAATAGTATGAGCCAGACTGTATGGATCCCAACTGCCATTGTTCATTATTCTGCTTACTTTAAGATTTTCACCTCCTATATGGTACTCAAAGCTTAAATACCTATTTGTGAAGTAAAATGCTGCCATTTACCCAAGGGGCCTACCATAGTTTTGTTGATTTGGCATCTCCAATTCTCCTTTCTATGACTTGCAATGCTTTATATCTTGATAGCAATAAAATTTTAAAGGTGCATGAATATTTGTTATTGATGTCAATCTTCGAAAAGGATTTTCACCAACATACTTACTATGAAACCACTTTCCACTTAAGCCTTGTTTATCCAGTATTTTCCATATTAATTTGATACTCGATGTTTCATTCATTTGTGCAATTTTTTTAACCACATGCCACCTTCAGATTTAGGAATACATACTACACCCCATGCAGTTTTAGCTTTTTTACCTCTCCACTAAAAATAATAGATTATTTGAATTATCTTGTAAATGTATTCTTTCGGTAGCTTTAAACTTTGTGTCCAAAATTGTACTATTGAATAAATACAAGCTCTGATTAGTTCCAGTCTACCAACTAATGATAATAAGCTGCATTTCCAACCATCAACTTTTTTTCCCTATTTTATCTAAATGACCATTGGACGTGTCATCTTTAATATAATGCACTGATAAAGAAATACGTAAAGTATTTTGTTCGTAGTTCTCCTTCAACAAGTGTCAATACATTTAAGATTTACTCCTTATTTGCACTATCTTTGCTAAACATGACTCTTGTTTTCGCCGTGTTTATCTGAAACCCAACATAATTTTCTAGTTTTGAAAAAAAAGCCACTGCCATAGCACCTTCAACATCTGCTTTCATGAATATTAAAATGTAAGCAACATATATAATGTGTGTCAAAGTAGAAGATACATCATGAATTTCTCTTATATTGTTGCGTGTTAACTTGGTATCCAATTTGATGCATAGATATTCCATTGCAATAGAGAATAGTTAGGAGACAATGGGTCTCCCTACCAATTCCTCTATTACTTTGAAAATAACCATAAAAAATTCCTTGATATAAAAATCCAAAGCTTGTTGTATTAATGAGTTCATCAATAATCTACACCCTTTTCTATGGGACATCCATTATTCTAAGCATATGAATAATGAATTTCCTTGTTTAGCTTATCATATGCTTTTTTAAGTCTATTTTATTACACATTTTCCCACTCCCAGTAATATAAAACCCTCTAATATGTTCATGAGCCAATAAAATGCCATCTATGATATTTCTATCAGCGATGAACGCACATTGCTTATGGAAAATCTAATGATCCATTAGTGGTTTTAATCTGTTACAAATAACTTTAGAAAAACTTTATATAAGTAGTTACAGCACACAATTAGCCTAAAACTACTTATACCTGCAGTTAGAAAAGTATTTGGTACCAAAGCTAAAAAGGTACAGTTTAATTCTCTGATAATTTTTCCACTAATAATGCACTTTGTAAAGCTTCTACAATCCTTTACTATATCTATTCCAATGTAATTTATAGAAATTTGCATAATATCCAATTGGCCGTGGGCTTTTTCATCCTCTATTGAAAAAATAGCTTCCTAAATTTCTGATAAATCAAAAGGATTATTAAGAAAGCATTTTCCTTTTTCATTAACAAGCCTTTTGCAAATGATTTCTGACAATTCAATTAGTAAAAGTGCAAATTGCCATTTTTGGCAATTTATTTTATTCAAAACACCTATTTGCTGTTTGATATTTAGTCCTAACCTGTACCCAACAACTTTTGAATGAGAAGTTATTATCATCGGTAAGACTCCAAGTCCAAAAAAAATTGTTTGCGCATTTGAATGAATTGCAATATTTGATGCTTCTATCTCTAAATTCTCTTGTCTTGTGCATATTTTTCTACTGTTCATTTCTTATCGTTCATGATACTGCAAGCTTCAAGGTTCTCAACTCCAACTGTTGCAAGACTTCTATACTGAAATCTTTTTAATTAGTCTAGAACCTTGTGATCATGAGTCAAATTATAAACCGTTGTTTTACCATCAACAACGTGCACTTGCCTTCTTTTGAAATAAGTTCATTGCATGTTATATCTGGTTGGTCATTTGTACTTTATGTGGCGTTGAATAGTGTTTCTGAAAGAATTCCAAAGTTTCATAACACGACTTACTAGCATTGATGGTCTGATTGTCATGCTCATCAATAATATTATGTGTATGGTTTATACGTTTTCTTACTAACATTTCTCCATAAAATTTGAATTTTCATCCTTAAATATTAACCAATCACATTTTGCATTTTGTTTTGCATCAATTGCTTGTCTGCGAAGAGCGTCCTGTCGCCTATTTTGAGCTTTACAGTATAAAACTGTATTATATCCTATGTTCTATTTAGCTCAAGCTTTATTTTTCCTAAAGCTTCACATTCATTTCGGTTCCATAGCGTTTCTGTTCCTATTCCAATACTGACTTTAAGCTTTGTTTTCTTTTACAAGCAAATGATTTTATATAATGGCTGACTGGGTTAACTATTTGAGAAGCATTCTTGATTTGTTTTCATTGTATTCTTCACACGATTGCCGAAATTTTAAGTAATTGAAGTTCTTGTTCTTTTCAACTTTGTCTTGCATACATATATGTGTAGATTAATTAGAATTGGTGTATGGTCACTGTTGGATGAGGGCAATATTTCTTCCTTTTTCCCTTCTTTGTTTTGCCTATTTATCATTTACATGGCAAGAATAAATCCTTAACTGAATCATTTATTGGTGGGATGTCTTCTATCGCCCTAGCAACATTATAAACAAAGAGTTTACCAACATCATATACATTATGATCATCTTCAGTATCTTCTATACTGTTTGAACAATTAGAATTTTCAGAATCCATATCTTTGCATTTGCCTGTTTTCCCTTCATAAAATTGTTGAATATTCATTGTAGTTTTCTCTGCTGAGTGATGATGTATATATATACTTTTTGTCCAAGGGATTTTCTTATGCTTCTTCATTTCCTGTAGGGGGTTAATAGTAGGAACCTTCTTGCCTGCTGAAATCTCAACTTCTGACGTGGGCCCCTGCTGCTTTATTGAAGAATGAGCATTGGAAACATAATGTACAATTGAGTGGGAACCTGCTGTTGCGCATTGGAGGTAACATGAACATGTTATACATTGACAATACCTGGCATTTCCTCAAGTACAGATGCTACTAGTGATGTGTCTGTTTTTTAAAGATTTTCATGCACTGGGTTAAATTTACTACTATTTGAACCATCAGTCTAAATGGCTGATATCTTTCAAAGCTACAGTTGCTGCTGCATATTGAATATCACCAGGATATTGATATTAGTTAGGTCCCTACCATTATAGCCTTCTCCTTTTTAATATTCATAGGAAGAGTCTCTTCATTAATATTTAGACAGGAAGCATTTTAACCATAAACCATTTACTTAGCAAAAAAGATAGCCTCTATTATTAGACAGAGATTTCTTAACTTTTTTGGATTGAGATACAATGTAATCGGACGTATATATATAAAAAAAGAAGTGAGATGAACATTCATTTTAAATCATCGCCAACCCATCCCAGTAGCTGCCATAGTTGCATATAGTATATACATAGTCGTATATAATGTTTATGTTTTAAGCAAGTTAAGGGCTATGTTAGCAAATATAGCAAACAAATATGCCTCTTAACGTATCTAATTATCTATTATGCTGGCAAATAACTTGAATATGCTTCAAATATTTCTTGTACCAAGAAGAGCTGATTCTATGTTTAGCTTTTCTGGTAGTATTACTACCTATAATGAATGATAGGTCAAATCTTCTCATTTAAAAATGTCACAAATACAACTCAATTATTCTCACATATAGAAATATATACTATCTACACATATTTTAGAGGAAAGTATAATTTTGTATAACCTTGTATACATTATTCTCATTCATCCTCATTAGTGTAGTATAAATAAAACCATAAGAATAGATAATAATATTGGAATCACTGCAGGCTTGTATACTAGCATATAAGTTCATGTACATGGATATAATCAACATTATCTGCATAGTCATTTGGGCGGGCCTGTACATGAACTAACAGCTCCATTAAAGCTTTTTCCAAAACATCTAAAAACTTTAACCTACTAACTTCATATATCCGAATTCGAGCGTATTATTATAAGTTCATAATAGTAGACTTTAAAGATGTAGATTTGTATTAAGCTAAATAGAGATTAGGTTTATATTAACACTCATCACTAAAAAAAAATAGTTTTAAGACTTGTTATAAAGACTTCAGTTTTTTGGGTCTCTAAAGAAAGCCCATTTAAAGACTACATGATAGAGTCACAGCCTAAAACAAAAGTGACCCACTTTAGGTTTTTAACCGGTCTTTAGTATCAAAATACGGATCTAAGCTAAAAAATCGCGATTACTCCGCATTAACTCTCTGCCGAAACGTGGCTCTTCACGCAAAAAAAATAAACAAAACTATATACATGTTGCATAAAAACACCCTTAATCAAACTTTTAGTTCAAGAGGCTCTATTAGCTTGAATTGTCCATTTTATCATTTGTTTTAGTTTAGACAGATAAATGATGTGTTATATTTTTATTCCTTTCACAAATTTTACTTGTGCCAAGAATTAAGTAAAATTTATAATGTTTATAGGATTGATATCAAAATGAACGATCGGTCATGGATGTATCGTAGGCTTAAAGACGGATACATAAATCTAGAGTTTGTCGACGGCATCAACAAATTTGTTGATTTTGCATTTGTACAAGTAGAATCTGGGGGAACTATTAGATGTCCATGTTCTATGTGCAAAAATGAAAAATTTCAAATAAAGGAAGAAGTCTCTAAGCATTTATTACAAAAAGGTTTTGTTCCATTTTATTCTACTTGGATTTTTCATGGAGAGGAAGAAGTTGATGAGTCAACAATTTCTGAATCACAAGCTAGTGATTTAAATGATGAGAACCCATATAGGAATATGGTTTTAGATGCAATGGGTCTTGATCACAATATGGAAGAGCAACAACCCAATCTCGAAGCTCAGAAGTTTTTAGACATACTAAAAGCAGCCGATGAACCTTTATGGGATGGATGTAAAAAAGAGACAAAATTATCTGCTTGTGCAAAGATGATGGCCCTTAAGTCTAGAAGAGGTTTAACCGAGGCAAGTTTTAAAGATATGAGTGCGTTGATTGGTAATATGTTACCAGAAGGGCATAAACTAGTTCACAATTTTTATGAAGCTAAAAAAATGTTGAAACCTCTTGGGCTTGGTTATGAAAAGATTGATGTTTGTCCCAATTTTTGCATGTTGTATTACAAAGAAAATATTGCAAAGGTTTTTTGTGAGATTTGTAAAAGTCCTCGTTATAAACATGCAGATAACCAAAATTACTTGAAAAATATTTCTGAAAAGCAAGTTCGCTATTTTCCCATCATCCCAAGGTTGAAAAGGTTGTTCCTGTCACCAAATCATGCAAAAGACATGACTTGGCACTATTATAATCAATCTAGTGATGGTACAATGGCTCATCCAGTTGATGGTGAGGCATGGAAGGAGTTTGATCGTCGACATCCAGAATTTGCTTCTTCTGAACGAAATGTTCGATTAGGCTTGTGTACTGATGGTTTTAGCCCATTTGGAGTTTCGGCGAAAGTTTATTCATGTTGGCCAGTAATTTTGACAGTTTATAATTTACCACCTTGGAAGTGCATGAAACAACCATTTTTATTCTTAAACACAGTTATTCCAGGACCTAAAAGTCCTACAAAGAATTTAGATGTATTCTTACGACCTTTGATTGATGAACTACTAGAGCTATGGAAGGGTGTTTTAGTTTATGATGTGCATAAAAAAGATAATTTTATTCTAAGAGCAGCTTTGATATGGACTATTAGCGATTTTCCTGCATATGGTATGTTGTCCGGCTGGAGTACTCATGGAAGATTAGCATGCCCTTATTGTATGGAGAAAATAAAATCCTTCACCCTTGAACATGGTGGAAAACCATGTTTTTTTGATTCTCATCGACAATTCCTACCATTGGATCATCCATTTAGAAGACAAAGGGATAAGTTCAGAAGGAATAGCATTGAAAGTGATATACCATCATCCCGATGTTCTGGTGCTGAGATAAAAAATATAGTGTCAAGTTTGCCTAATGTTGTATTTGGATTTAAATCAGCAAATCATAAAATAACAGGATTCGGGGAATCACATAATTGGGTACGTAGGAGTATTTTTTGGGACCTTCCTTATTGGGACTCAAATTTGATTCGTCATAATTTAGATGTTATGCATGTTGAAAAGAATTTTTTTGACAACATATTCCACACATTAATGGATACTGAGAAGTCAAAAGACAATATAAAAGCTAGGCTTGATCTTGAAAAAATATGTAGCAAACCACGATGGATGAGCTTAATTCAACGTTCAAATGGCAATTATTACAAGCCAAAAGCTCCTTATTGTCTCTCAAAAAAAGATCAAAAAATGGTTTGTAAATGGGTAAAAAGTATAAGATTTCCTGATGGTTATGCCTCAAACATTCGAAGATGTGTCAACGAGTCTGAAACTAGAATCAGTGGATTTAAAAGTCATGATTGTCATGTGTTCATGCAAAGACTTCTTCCAATTGCATTTCGTTCATTTTTACCGAAAAATATATGGGAAACATTAGTTGAACTTAGTAATTTCTTTCGTGATCTTTGTGCAAAAAATCTAAGTGTTGAAAATATGATTTCACTAGAAAAAAACATTGTTGAAATAATTTGTAAACTTGAAAAATTATTTCCTCCTTCTTTTTTTGACTCTATGGAGCATTTATCCATTCATCTTCCTTATGAAGCTAAAGTAGGCGGGCCGGTTCAATATCGATGGATGTATCCTTTTGAAAGGTATGTTCATTTATTTTTTTCTAAGTTTTATCGTTCAATTTTCAACCTTTATGTAATGTAGGTACTTGTTTTATTTAAAAAAAAAAGTGGGTAACAAGGCTCATGTTGAAGGCTCCATAGCCGAAGCATATCTTATTGATGAGATTTCAAACTTCACGTCATGTTACTTTGGTCCAAATGTTGAAACGATATGGAATCAAGCACCAAGAAATGATGATGGAGGAGAAGTTATGTCTAATGATAGATTATCAATTTTTCGTCATCCGGGTAGGGTATTATCAAATGCATTCATTAAGAGGAAACTCGCCCCAAAAGAACACCTTGCTATACATAAATATGTACTATTCAATTGCCCTGAATTGAAGGATTTAATGATGTAAGCAATACTAAATGTTATTATAACCAAATATACTATTGCATAATTTATTTTTAAATTTTTTATATTTTATGTATAGAAAATGCAAAGAAGAAATACGAGGACAACATTCCCATGAGGATGAGAATTCCATCGACACATTGTTGGAAACACTATTTCCCGATTGGTTAAAATCAAATGTAAGTTTGTTGTCTAGTTAGAAAACTAAATTATTTCGTATAGTTTGTGAAATACGAGTTGCTAGTGTTTAACAGATTTTTTAATTATTTTCGATAGGTTCCATTTCATCAAGATGGTATTGAACATCAATTGTATTTACTTGCACAAGGGCCAAATTTTGTAGTCGAGTGTTACAATGGGTTTTTCGTAAATGGTTTTAAATTTCATACGTTGCAATACGGAAAGAACAAAAAAACAATGAATAGTGGTGTATGTGTGAAAGGAAGTTGTTACGATGATTTAGAAAGTGATTATTATGGGATTATTAAAGAAGTTATTAAGTTGACATATCTTGGAGACAAAAATGTAATATTTCTATTCAACTGTGATTGGTTTGACACGTTGACGAGAGATGGAATAAGGGTGCACCGTACAAATGGGTTGACTGAACTAAGGAAAAATTTTAGACTTCGCACAGATGATGTGTTTGTTTTTGCTCAACAGTGCCAACAAGTTTATTTCACTTGTCAGCCTGATGCATCAAGTGAATGGTTAATAGTTATTAAAACTGCTGCAAGAAGTCGTTTTGCACATAATGTACTCAACTTAGAGGAGGATGTAGATGTGGATCAAGTAGACGAAATGTATCAACCCTCTACTGTTCAACTTGACGATAGTCTTGATCAACCGGTAACATTTGAACATTACGAGTATGTTGATAATGAAGAAGTAGAGCTTGCAATGGGAAGCAACGATGAAAAAGAAGATGAGTCGGAAGATAACATAGAAGTTGACGACGACGACGACGAATTTGAAGAGAGTGACGATGATGTAGTAGAACGGGACGACGAAGTTGCTATTGATGATGAATATTCTACTTATTAGTTCAAGAATAGTTTTGGATGATGTCATGAGTGTTATTTTGTAATTTGGTTGAAACCTTTAAATACCTGTTAAATTTTGCAGTTTTATTTTTGAATGTAAAAATAATTCATTAAAAACCATGTCAAATTTTGAAAACTGTTTCCGTTGGAATTTCCACTCAGTCCAGCCTTGTGTCTGTTGAAGAATTTCCACTCAGTCCAGTTCCCTTTGAATCTGAATATTGCAAAGATATTGCAAGTGCCACAGGTGTTGCTGATAAAACAGAAAGCATCAGTTTTATTTATAATTCTTTTTTAACAGGTCAAATAACATCACAACATAATTTGGTTGTCAAGGACAGCACAATTCGTTTTAGTTTGTGCCTCTATTTTCCCGCATGTTCATTATTTTTACAAAATGTGTGTATGTGTATTCGAAATATAGGTGAATGAGTTAAGTTTACAAAATATCGCTTCCCTATTAAATATGTGATCAACTTTATGTAGCTCTGTAATATAGTATGCAATTTAAGTTTGTTATTCACATGTTATATTAAACTTATTTGATTGCTTTATCATTTCAGATTTCTCAAGTGGATTTCAACCATCATATAAAGTGGTTCGACTTTCAGATTAACTACAGGTAACTATCTATATTTTATTAAAACAACAGTCGTATAGATTAAGCTTGAAGAATAATTTTTAAACGGTGTATTAATATATTTTTGAACTTAGTTCTAACCATGTAATAGTAATAAGTTTTACATATTTTTCCAAAAAATAATCATTCGCTATAGTTAAGACATCATGACTGGTTCAGCTTTTCGATGTCTTATAAGAAAGAGGACAAGCACACATTCTACACAATCTGAGCTTGCAAATAACATGCCGAGACAGTTAAATCCCAACCTAACCACCAACGAAGCAACTGACATGTATGAGGAGAGAATAGAAGTTGGAGATGAAAGAGAAGAGGAGGCACTGACCATTCAGTTTCAGTGCCTTCATCATCACAGCTTTCTAATCTAGCTAATGAAAACGACAACATCACATCTAAAAATACATCAACCCGCCTTGTGTCTGTTCAAGAATTTCCAGTCAGTCCAGCCATGTGTCTGTTCAAGAACTTCCACTCAGTCCAACCTTGTGTCTGTTAAAGAATTTCCACTATCACTCCAGTTCCCTTTGAATTTGAATATTGCAAAGATATTGCAAGTGCCACAGGTGTTGCTGATAAAACAGAAAGCAGCAGTTTTATTTATAATTCTTTTTTAACAGGTCAAATAACATCACAACATAATTTGGTTGTTAAGGACAGCACAATTCGTTTTAGTTTGTGCCTCTATTTTCTTGCATGTTCATTTTTTTTAAAAATGTGTGTATGTGTAATCGAAATATAGGTGAATGAGTTAAGTTTACAAAATATCGCTTCCCTATTAAACATGTGATCAACTTTATGTAGCTCTGTAATATAGTATGCAATTTAAGTTTGTTATTCGCATGTTATATTAAACTTATTTGATTGCTTTATCATTTCAGATTTCTCAAGTGGATTTCAACCATCATAAAAAGTGGTTCGACTTTCAGATTAACTACAGGTAACTATCTATATTTTATTAAAACAACAGCTGTATAGATTAAGCTTGAAGAATAATTTTTAAACGGTGTATTAATCTATTTTTGAACTTATTTCTAACCATATAATAGTAATAAGTTTTACATATTTTTCCAAAAAAAATCATTCTCTATAGTTCAGACATCATGACTGGTTCAGCTTTTCGATGTCTTATAAGAAAGATGACAAGCACACATTCTACACAATCCGAACTTGCAAATAACATGCCGAGACAGTTAAATCCCAACCTAACCACCAACGAAGCAACTGACATGTATGAGGAGAGAATAGAAGTTGGAGATGAAAGAGAAGAGGAGGGAGTTGAAGAAGTACAACAAGAGATGAGAGACGGTCCACTAGGAATCGAAGAGGATAGTATGGAAGTGGCCGGAGAGGGAGAAGATATAGAAGTTTGTAGGAGGGGCTGTATTCCAGTTGGAGGATATGATACTCCAATCGATCCTGTTACACAAAAAAGACCACTTGAGTGGACAGGAAATCAGTAAGATTTAATGATACTTTTTTATATATATCATTCTTATGAATATCCTAATAACTATTTTAATCTGCTTAGATTTAGAAACAAGTCTGCTTCACGTCTTATTGGAAGTATTTGGAACTTGCGGTTTACAGAACCTTGGTATACGTTTTCTAAAGTGCCCCATGAAAAAAGAATAATATTATTTAATGAGTTTAAGGTATATTTATGTTCTTTTGGTTTGAATTATTGATTATATTTTTGCCTTGAAATATATTTAAAATACATTTCTTTGTACAGCGAGCATACACATATGATGTAGTTTATGAGCAAAGGGTTTTTGAGATTTGGACAAAAACAGCTTCCTCGATCCTAAAAAAGAAACTACACCGTGCACGAAAAAAGGCAAAGCAGTTAAGACAAACTACTAGGATGATTAACTGTCGAGATACACCTCCAAGTTGGATTCAAGCAAATATTTGGAATCAAATGATTGATATGGAATGGCATAAAAGTACATATGATGATAAAGGAAACATGATGAGAAATAATCGTTTGACACCAAAAGAAGGGACTCATACACGTCATACTGCTGGTTCGGTGTCTATTGCGTCACATGATGCACAAGTTGTAAGCCAAAATTATTTTTCGTATTCATTATATAATATTAATGACATGTGTTGAGCTAAAATCATTTTTCTTAATCATTACAGAATAATAATGGCATATATTTATTATAAACAATTGAAACTCAAAATATTTTTCCTTTTTTAACAATGCAAAAAACTGTTGGATGATTTCCTACTGGATCTCATGATGTGATTTTGTTTGAACTTAAATTTCTTGTAGACTAACTCATAGTTTTGAAAATATACTTTGAGCTAGTTTTGCAAACTTACCTTATTATATGTTGAACCAGGCTTACTATCCATAATAAATTATTTTTATATCCAATTTTGAAGGAACTTGAGACGGGTCATCCAGTGTCCTTTGCTGATAGTTTCTGTTATTGGCATACAAAAAGAGAGAAAGGGAAAGGAAAAGCGAAAGATTCATCAGTACAAAGAAGCGCATTTGTTGATAGCAAATCAAAAAAAGTTTATGTAAGTTTTTTTGATTGAAAATTCAGCTGTTGACTATCCTTTACTGACTCATCAAGTACACATGAACTTATAAATATTAAGGTATTGGATAAATCTAACTTTGGATACATTTTCCTTTTCAATCACAATCATCATTAAACTACGATTAACTTATCAACTGATGTCATTGCGTTAATTTCTCGCATTGCATACTTTTCCTGTTTTTGGCAGGGGATTTTTTCTATATTTTCTGTATTACTTATGCTAATACTGCTTTAGATATTTAATACTAAATTGATTGTGTAGTCATGTTAAATTTAATATAAATAAAGGAGAGGATAAGAAGCAAAGTAAGGATACAATGCTAAAGTCGAGAAGAGTGGCCATGCACTACAAAATATGTTGGGACATGTGTTCAAGGAGGTGGGGAAGGCCCCCTTAATGTTAGGATGTAATTAAAACTATAAAAAAATTCTTACATTAATCATATAAACTTAGAATTAAAAATTGCACACTGCATAGACCCAAGTTTACAATATACTAAACTCGTGAATATTACCCAGCTTTACCGTCATCTACAGTATGTTGCTTTCTACTTGACAAAATCAGCACAGCACTTTGATATAGATTGCTTATACAGCCTAAGGATGAATATTTGTTTAAAAACTTAATGATGGATCCCAAAGGATATGTAAGAAAGTTTAGTATAAGATTTTCTAATTCCTCCCCTTTGGATTTGGCATAAAGTACATCTTCACTGGATTTATTGACAACCAGCTTTGTTGTTAAATTAAATGATTTATTAGTCAGTCCCATTTCTGATTTTAGGATTAATAACTTGGACATGGCGTTAGAATCAGTAGTAGCAATAGGATTTTGAAAGCAAATGTCTGATAATATAAACCTTGAGACAAGCGACCTCTTGAGTGAATCCGGAATCGGAATTTGTGATTTAACTATTAAAAGCTTATACAAATTTGTATTTCCACCTTCCTTAATTCAAGTATAGTTGAATTCACTGTTTGATATTACTATAGCTTAATGACATTAACAAGTATACAACTTAACTTGATTTATTACTATAGTTGAAATCACTGGATTTATTACTAAAGCTTATACAAATTTATTACTATAGTTGAATGGTATACATTCACTGGATTTTTTTCATTCACTGTATTTATTACTATAGTTGAATTCACTGGATTTATTACTAAAGCTTATATAAATTTGTATTTCCAGCTTCCTTAATTCAAGTATATTTGAATTCATTGGATTTATTACTATTCCAGCTTCCTTAATTCAAGTATAGCTATACTAAATCCAGAATCTGAATTTGTGATTTAACTATAACAAGTATAGATTAATAACTTTTGTGATTTAACTTTTGAATTTGTGATACATATTAAGGATACAGCTTCCTTAATTCACTTGACTTTTGATTTCAACTATACTTGAATTAAGGAAGCTATGATAGCTATAGTAATAACATTGGATTTATGTGACATACAACTCACAATAATTACTATATATTTTATTGTGTCGAACAACACACATGTCGATAGTTTAGTAAATTAATCTACTCACCTGATAAACATGGATATTAAATTAATAATGGTCGGTTGTAGATGTTTGACTTTTTTATAACATCAATCTACATCTTTATAGTTTTTTATTTCTAGCAACTTGTTTAATAATGAGAATTTATGTTTCTCACATTTACAGCCACTGACGTGTGAAAATTATCCAAGAAGTTGCACAATACAGATGTAATATTATAAACAAATATGCTTTTTTAATTTAAAGTTACGATACAGTCAGCAGTAATTGTAAATGGTAGTATAAAAGTTTGATTGAGTTACGAAAGATTTGGATTCAGTTCAAACCCTAAACATATATCATAAGTTTTGGCAAACTTACTAACCTACAGCCAGTAAATTTTTACAAGGAAATATAAGGTCATATAAAAAGAAAAACTCTCATATATACTGTTAGGAATACTTTGCTATCTGCAATGATAACAATGCTAAATATATTTTTTCTGCAGGAAACATACATGAAAAAAAAGGCCGAGTTAAACGAGAATGTAGAGGAATGGAATCCACGACTTTGGGTGGAGGCTTCCGGGGGACTAACAAGAGGCAGAGTATATGGAGCACCATACATCGATACAAGTAGTCTCTTAAATAAAGGCTCCAAATCTTCAAATTTACCAGATAATATCACTTGCCACGAAGATGCTACAACGCCCAATTCATCTGCAAGCGTTATATTGACACCAGAGATCAAAAAGTTGATCGAAAAGGAAGTTCAACTGGCAATAACCAGCAAGTACGGTTCTGCTGCACCACCACAGCCACAACAAACACAAGAAACGCTCCAGCAATTTTCGTTCCTCCAACATGCTAATCAAATTCCTCAACAACCCGGACAATTTCCCCAGTCAACTTTTCAGTTTGCGCAACCATCCATTCCATATCACCAAACACCATCAAACTTCCAATCTATTCCTGTGTCATGCCAACAGACTTTTGGAAACTATTCACAGCAACCTGGGCCATTTACGCAGCTACTTGGACCTATCACAAATGAGTATAACCTGCAACCTGGACAATATCAAGCAATGCCTCATCATGGTACATTTCATCAATCCCTCAATGATGACAACTTAGAATGAAACTGTTTTTCTTTTCCTCCTTTAACATGTTTAGTGTTTTGTATTTGTTTTGGCTTTGATTTGGAAACTAGGACATCTTTGTTTGTAATTTGGTTTATGAATTATATTATGGAGCTGTTCAATCTTATTAAACTGTTTGTATTTTGGTTTGCACATGTTATTTTATTTTCCTCCTATTTACAGTACACATCTTTGTTTGTGATTTAATTGTTATTTCTGTACGTGAACTATGAATCATGTTTGTATGTATTTGTTTAGGTTATGAATTATGTTATGAGAAATACATGTCTGCAACGCATATGCACTGCAGCAGTAAAGTTGTACTGTGTGCATATTGTACTGTGTGTTCATATTTTAATGCATGATGGGATGGGGTTGTGTGTTCATATTTTTGATCTGTACGTGAAACTGAAATCTCACTGTTTATGGTACTTTTATATGTGCTAAAGAGGTGCTTGTTAATATGATAATTTGAGACTCTTTTTTCACCGTGTTATGTGGTCTTTACTATATACATTGGAGACCATATTATTGTCTTTAGGGAGTCTTAAACTCGGTGATTTATTTAAGACAAATTGATTAGTCTTAAGTTTTGTTGAGACAAATTTTCTTGGTCTTTACAAAATTAGAGACTTGATTTTAGATACCACATTATCTGTCTCTGTTGGGTCTTAAAGAGAAACTAAAGACTGAATAATTTAAGTTAAGACCATTATTAGAAGTCTTAAATCATTATAATTTTTGTAGTGTATTATCTCGGATTGCGACTCAATCAAAACTAGGGTTGAAAAGTAACACTTTTTGGATGCTACTAGTGAAGAAGGCTATTACTTTGCTATTCTTGGTGGTGCGAATTCCTATTCGGATCAACTTGCAAATAAAATCTGATAGAACTCTAGGAATATTTTTGGACAATTCAAATGCATGTGCAGGTCTGGATTTGGATTGTGGTGCCTACAACCCTAGATTTTTGTAGCAAATAGTGAAGACAGGGTTGGTAAAGGAAAGTGAACTCGATGAGAAACTGTTTAATAACTGCATGGTTCTATTCAGGCTTAATATGTGTTAGTACTCTATTTTGGAACTCTATCATGAGTTCGCATCAGAGTGGATGTAGCTTTATTTAGTTTAAACTTGTTTTTTAACTTTACTTTTAGAAATGTTTTATAAAAGTTTAAAAACCTTACCTTTGTTTTCTAAAACTTTATTTATTTATTTTTTGGCATAGCATTCTAAAACTTTATTAAAAGTTTATAAAGTAGTTTAAATATAAAAGAAAGAGTTCGAAAAGTGATTTAGAGTATAAATCGAATTTTTGAAATTTTAGATAGTATAGCGATAGTCGCTATAAATGTAGTTCGTGACAAATGAACTCATTTTGAATTTAAAATGTTTAACTTAAGTATTTTTTTGAAAATTGTTTTCAAACATATTTTAAATATTTTAAAGCAATTATTAATTAATTAATTAATTAATGATTATTTAATTAATAAATAAAGTAAGGTAATTAGTACATAATCATTAATTAAGTTAGGGCAATTAGCACTTAATTATTTTTAAGTAAGTTAATTATAATTTATTAATTAATAAAGAGTTAATTATTATTTAATTAATTATTTAGAGATTACTTATTATTTAATTAGTATTAATTAAATTATTTATTTGAGAAGGGTTTATTATTATTTAATTACTAATCAAGTTAAATTTAAGTTAAGATATAACTAAAACTTAATCATGATTTAATTTTAATTTATTGTTTAAGTTTTAAGTAAGGAATATTTAATTAATTAATTGAGATTAATTAATTTAAATTATTATTTAATAATTAATCAAAGATTTATTAGGGTTTAATTATTTATTTAATAGTTAATTATTATTTAATTATTAATTAAAGGTTTAATTATTATTAAAGAGTTTATTTGTTATTTAATTTTTTAAAAAAGTTTAAAAATTTTAAACCACTTTGTTTCTAAAGATCGGTTTTGTTTTAAATTAACTTTTTTTTAAAAGAATATTTTAAATCCAATCGATTTCTTTGTCGACTATCCTTAAGTAACCCAAATTGAATATGAAACCCAATGACATCCATTTAGTAGAATAAATCACCATTCTGCTAATTAACTTGTATTTGACATTTATTTGGTAGAATAAATTACCGTTCTACCATAGTTCACCAAGTAGATTATGTTGACATCTATTTAAGCATAATAAAAACCCATTCTGCTATTATATTAACTTGGATATGTGTTTAGCAGAACAAATCCCCGTCTGCTATTACAGTAACTTGGACATCTTACCTGTATGTTGATTTTTTTATGGTTGGCTGATTCCCTGTAACGACCCAGAATTTTGGACCATTCGCGTCCATTATAAGTGTATAGGTAGACACTCATGCCGGAGTTGAATTGCTCAAAATACCGCGTTGTTAATTTAAATTTGGCAAAACTGAACATATACAGTAAATAAATAATCACAGATCACAGACACAGAGTAATAATTTTGCAGCGGAAATAAAAGAGATAGTAGTTCATGAAGCTACTATATGAATATATAAAATACATCAGAGTTAAACCAGATACAACAGAAGAGTAATATGATACATCACATACAAATCAGAATACATCACTGAAATCATCGAATACTGAAAGCAGAATAGATGGCTGGATCTTCAAGCAAAGCTCCAACTCCAAAGGTGAGTCTCGAATACTGGTACACTCAGTCTGACCCGAGCGTAAAGCAAAAACACAAGACACTCGAGTCAGGATTAACATTCTTATATTAAGAAATCCAACTCAAGTGAAATAGCAATTGAAATACAAGTAACTCAAAGGATGTTTGGAATAACCATCCTTTAAGGATCCATTAAACTATCTACTAGGTAGTAATGTACGCTAAGTAGATAATGTCTATCAGTAATATGTAAAGATATCAAAATAGCGTTAAGTCATGGCCCATTCCACCCTTAACACATTTTTATTCCCAAAAGCATATACAAGACCGTAGTTTCCCCAAAACCGGAAGTCACCAGAGGGCAATCCATATACTAAAGGTACAAAACAATTTCGTAGTGGTCGCGAATAAATGGAATACAAGTATGACAAGGCACATGAGGCAATACCCAAGGTAGTGATACTACCGTTTGCCTGATCCGGACTGGTGAGAACGCAACGCCGCAGCGCCCGCAACACCGTGAAACAACACTCCCAAAATCAAGGGTGCACCAATCGACAACAAGTATAAGTAGTTCGAAGAAGTGTGTCCACTTGAGGTAGCTAATCCTCCATTGGCCCGGCACGGCTCCTGTTTTAGTCATTTCCAATTTGACACAAGTGTCAAGGCTATCCATTATCGTTCTCTTTCTTCAGTCATCACGTACATCATTCCAACCACTTCATTCTGGATCATCACTCCGCGTATAGTTATTAAAGTGGTTTCGGTTCAGATAGAGAATATATCCATTACCGATCCCGGTCTCTTTAATAACTTTCGTAATTATTACACCGATTGGTCGTTTATATATTTCAAAAACCAAATCAATTTCAATTTCAATTTCAATTCGTAAACCAACATTTCATTTGTCTTTCAAAAACCAATTTCCAAAATTTACGTTTCAAAACTTCAATTTACCATTTCAAATCTTATAATTCAATTTCAATATCTAATTAAAACCATTCAAATATTGATTCAAGTTCGTATATAAGTTTCATTTTGAAATCATTTAAATTAATTTGATTTAACATTCAAATCAAATTAAATTCATTAATCGATTTCATTCAATATTCGTTAAGTTAATTTATATTCAAAACAATTTCTATTAAATTTCCAAGTCATTAAATCAATTTCTTAAGTTCAACTTCATTAAATCAAAACTTACAATTTTGAATTAAATTAAATTCGTCAAATCAAATTCTTTAAATTTCAAGCCTTACATTAATTTCAATAAATCACATTTTATTTCTTGTTAAAGAAATTCAATTTCACTTATTTAATTACTTAAATAATTTTCCAAAACTTAATTGATAAAGAAACTCAATTTCAATTATTTACGAAGAAAAATTCACTTATTCAAAAGTTCAATTTCTCTTATTAAAGAATCCAATTCAATTTAATCATTAAATATTTCATTCTTACTTAATTATTAAATAATTCAAAACTTAATTATTAAATAATTTCAAAGTTTAATAATTTCAAACTTAATTATTAAATCATTTCTCAAATTAAACAACATTCTTTCATCAATTACATTGTTAATATTTTGTTTCATATTATTAAATATTAACATTTTCCTTTCATTAAAAATTCAAATTTCAACTTCATTTCAAAACCATATTATTTATTCAAATAAAATCTTCGATTTATTTTCAAATCAAATTATTGTCCAATCGGGTTTTATTTAATTTCTTATCCTAGGTCAAAGTTCAATTTGGGTATTTATCATTTCAACCCGATTCCAATTCAATTCAAAATCAAAACATAACAAAGGGAACTTGCAGTGTGATAACTGGGATGGTGACAAAGTAAATAAACAAGCAATAACAATGAACAATAACAATCCAATAATCAATTCAAATAATCCCGAAATAACCGTATTAATTCGCATTGTTATTTGTACGAATTAATATAATTATTTCTAGAATCTACACTATCATTTCATATAGATTAAAGATTATTACAATACAGTTCTTCACTTGTCATCTATTTACAATTTCATACATCATCAATTTAACAACATACATTTAGTGGTTCAAAGTGTAATTAAACAAATTCTACGTGTCAATAAATTTAACCGTTAAAGGGGTCATATTATACAAATGTCATTTAATCAAATTTAACACATATATCAAATCTAACTATCCTACATCAATTTCAATTTCAAATTATTTATCACTTACATCATTAACAATTTAACGTCCAATATAAACATCAATAATCAATCAATTATCAGTTAAACTGTATTATCATCGCATAAATAATTAACAGATAATGGTGTCAGATGTCACAGGTGAACTGATACAGATAATAGCATATATAACAGTGTAATTAACTAACAGCAGCATATTTCAATTGTCGTTTCAATTGAAATCAAATTTAATAAATAAAAGAACGTTAATCGTGAGTGAGTGCTCACCTTTCGAGGCTATAGATGAACGAGAAGATGACACGGACACAGATACGCACACGATACAGTGACGTGCTAGGGATTGCTGCGACAATTTTGATATTGAAATGTAAGTCGAGATGGCACGAGATCAATGAAACGAGATATTATATATATATATATATATTCATTTTCTTTCAATTAATAACTATTATACAAGTCCATATAAACTTCCTTTACTATACTCTATACATACAATTGAAAAAAAAATATTTTAATAATTATAATAATAATGATAATATATAACTACATATAATATATTAATAACATATATTATAGTACAAGGATCCTTTCTTAAACTGTATATTATTTTTATACAAATACACTTACGTTCCTCCTATATCACTGAATATATAGTTGAAGAATATATACAATGAAAATATATGTGTGTAGACTTGAAAACCGGCAAAAGGGAAAGTATGTATGCAACTTAGAAATATATACTTCTATACTTAGAATATATACATACGTTTATCACAACTTTTAGACACAAAACTTATACAGCCGAAACCACTCAATATATTTTTATATATATAACAGCAAAAACAGTATATCAATACTTACTTACATTTGTACAAATTAAACATCAAACACACAGACAAATATATGTCTCTGTAATAGTTAAACAGACTTAACTTATATACAATAGAACCTAGTCCAATCCTATATATACTATGAACAGGTTATATACATGACTCACATTTCATTCAAATACATTACATAACCAAATTTTAAAATTTATAAACTATGTAAACTGGAACATAATAATGTTTATATAAAATCAGCGTTATTATATAAAACAAATATACTTTTACGGACTGTATATATACATTAATATATACAAAACAATATATGCTAACATATCTACTTATACATAAGCTAATAAAAATAAAACTGTACCATATTGTTTACTGCAACTATTTAGAAAGAGAATTGTATAGATAAAATCCTATAGTACAATACTGTAAAGAAATATATATAGTACTTTGTACATGAACTACAACTATTACCCTCTTATATCTTTTTATAAACTGTATACCTTTAAACTATATAAACTAACGTATCCTATAATCGAACAATCATTTGCAAAAGTCAATTATATATATAAGCAGTATACTTATATACTTTATAAACATAACTTATATAACATATTACTGGAAGAAAACACTGTATAGTATAATATATATACATACCTAGATAATAAAAGAAGTAGGAAAGAAGAGAGGCTGGAGCAAAGCTTGGTTGGAAGTTGTGGCGTTTAGTGCTGGACCTGATGGTCGTGACCGCAGCTGCAAGGGGAGATGAGCGGTTGAGCTTGAAGTGAGTGAGGCGGCTCTGACTTTGGTCATGGTAGCAAGTGGAGACGGCCGAGGGAAAGGCGGTCAGTAGAGAAGGCGACTGTCGTGGTGGTCTGAGGTGGAGTAGATGGTGGTTCGGGCCGAGTGAAGTGGCCAGAGGCGGAGCAAGGCACTTAGGTGGTCGCGAGAAAGATCTAGGGAGCTGGCTTGCGGTCGCATGGGAAGTGGAGGGAAGGCATAGGCGAGCTGAGACATGGGTTATGGGTGCGAGTTTCATGGTAGGAGGCGGGTGAAGGCTGTTAGGCCGATGGGTTCAAGGCTGCATGGGAAGGTGATTCGTTTGGGTTTGTTGTTCGCTTGATGGCTACAACTAGCGAAGGTGAGAGCATGCGAGGTGATTGGGCACGAGAAAAATGAATGGAGGAAGATGAAGAGTGAAAATAGCTTATTATATTTTCATCCCCTATTTTATATTACTTATGGTAATCAAACTAAACGAACGGACCAAGAAAAATCAAGAGCCAGGGAAAAAATCAAAAGTCAAGGAAAAGCAACAGTCAATATAAAATTTTTGGGGAACAGTGAAAAGCTGAAGAAATTAATGGTTGACAGCTTGGTTTGCACGGTAGGAAATGAAAGGGTAGGAGCCCAATAGACTTAGTTGCGAAACCGATACGTTGGGCGTTACTCAGATTTGCACCGCGCAACGGACTCCAAAATTGACAATTGAATATACCGTGGAGATCAGTACAATGAGACGATCAAAACGGTATATAAATATCAGTGTTACGATTTGAATTATAAAAATTCGAATTTTCTAATAGCGGAAAATGCAAGAAAAACCCTGAAAAATAAGATCGACGGAGCCAAAGATGTCCGAATTTGGAAAAACGACGAACTGATATCTTGCTCAGAAGATGGTTTAGAATTTTTCGATGTAAAAATATTTAGGTTTCGGAAACATTTTATTTTCATCACTTTTTAACTGATTAAATTGAAGTGAATTTACGCGCGAAATAAACTTTCATATTTTCGGACGAAAATTTACTAATTGCTATTTTTAACTAGACGTATTCCAAATATTAAATTTTTATTTCAAAATTTTATCGTTTAAAATTTCACAAAATTTCAACTAATTACGTTATTAAAACAGTTGAAATTTACGGGTCGTTACACTCTCCCCCACTCAAAACTTTTCGTCCCCGAAAAGGAACGAGGTAGGAGAATAAAACAACCAGAAAGAAAATAGATTGGAAAACAAATAAAATAATTAATTTAAACCATACAGTTTCAAATTTTAAATTGATTTATATTCAATAATTTGATTTAATCCATTTGATTTTCTTAAGTTAAATCAAGCTTTAACTATTTCTAGATTAATTTCCTTATTATCCAATCATCTTTAATTAACAGTTTCAAAATCATAAATTTGAATAGTCTTTTATTATAATCATATTTTTCCAACAATTTAAATTCTTCTTTATTCCAAATTATTGTGAAGTTTATTTCACTTAATATATCTTATTACATATATTTAACCCATATAAATTAATTTAAACCATACAAGTTTCGATTTAAATTAATTTACATCTACTTATTGCTTTTAAATTCAAGGTATTTTCATATATTGATCAAATTTCAATTTATTAATTCTTCCAAAACAAATTTATTTCATTATTAACTGAGTTTTACTTATTATCCTATCTAACGCTATTAACATCTTTATAATCAAAATTTAGTGTATAACATTTATTATAAACACTCAAATTTTATTTATAAATTCAATTTATCTTATATATTATCCAATTACATATTCAACTTCTGAATGATTTAGGTAAGTTGTATTAGAATGCAGTTGAACAATATACAAATAAAATTTTCCCAATTCAATTATTCAAGTTTAAATATTTATTCCAAATTTTGGTTTTATTTATAATTAAAATCATCCTTTAACAAAATTTAAGAATTATATTTCCAATTAACTTTAAACAATTTAGAGATATATATAATATATTTATATCAAATCAAATTAAATTTTAAAATAAGATGTCCATATATATGTACATAAATCAACTGAAGAAATTCAAATCAAAATATTTTTCAAAACAAAACCGTAGCAAAGCTACAGAATAGTTTCTCCACTTCGAAACTCGAAAATGAATGTCGATGATGTGGCCGCCATCACCGAAATTATTTTCCAGCGACAAAGAGAAGAGCACTTGATTAAACATCTAAAATTTCTATGAAATGATTTTATTCGAAAAAACTTTAGATAATACATTTTAAAACCTTTAAAACCAAGGTTTGAAATTTTCGAAAATTAAATTCTCAAATTCTTGATTTAAATTCATTTTAAATTTACAAAATCAATTTATAACCAAGTTTATAATTTCCATTTACTTGTAAGTTGGAAAATCAATGGTTTGCAACAATAAATGATAATCAAATATTATCATTTCTGACAACAAATTCATTAATTATTTAATTTCAGAAAACTTATATTTATATATAATATAATCATTCAAAAATTTATTTTGTTTACCAAATTTGAAAACGATATTGTGTCAGTTTGCTCTGTTAAAGTGTTTTGGAAATCCTATCGATAGCGTTGATCAGACGAATCGATCGGAAACCCAAATCAACATCAACAACTCAAACAACACAAAGTATTTTAAATATAAATTTAGAAATACACTTCCTCGCTCGATGATACAAGATGGATTTCAAAGCAAGGATAGAGATTCAAATTTGATGTAAATCAAATCAAAGAGAATTTTGATTCGAAGACAAAATCGAAAGAAAAGATAAGATGATTCAATAATAGAATCGGGAGATGGGTAAGTTTATTTAATTCACGGGCAACCTTAACCGGGTCGTCCGTAACTTCAAGAATAAGATCGATGCTGAATTCCGAGGTAAATCAACACTCGATCTCAAGAGATAGAATTCAGGTATATCAAGTAATAGATAACATCGTAAACCGAGGATACAGAAATCTCTGGTAAATCGATGCCTATTATAAAGGAGTTTACTCCCTTACGAATTATTCGAAGATTGGCGAGACCGCCGATCTATTATAGATATCATTCAAAATGGAGTTATGGGGTGCTCCAGAATTTAAAAGGAGACGAATAGTGAAGGACACGAATGAATTTCGAAACCGAGGGGAACGTTCCAAAATTCAAAGGAATTGAGTCAAAGGAAGAGATTAAAACTCGAATGAGAGTGATTCTGTAAATACATTTACCCTATATGTTAAGTTTTGCCTAGAGCTACCAAAGCTCTGAAACCAACTGTAACGACCCAGAATTTTGGACCATTCGCGCCCATTATAAGTGTATAGGTAGACACTCATGCCGGAGTTGAAATTCTCAAAATACCGCGTTGTTAATTTAAATTTGGCAAAACTGAACATATACAGTAAATAAATAATCATAGATCACAGACACAGAGTAATAATTTTGCAGCGGAAATAAAAGAGATAGTAGTTCATGAAGCTACTATATGAATATATAAAATACATCAAAGTTAAACCAGATACAACGGAAGAGTAATATGATACATCAGATACAAATCAGAATACATCACTGAAATCATCGAATACTGAAAGCAGAATAGATGGCTGGATCTTCAAGCAAAGCTCCAACTCCAAAGGTGAGTCTCGAATACTGGTACACTCAGTCTGACCCGAGCGTAAAGCAAAAACATAAGACACTCGAGTCAGGATTAACATTCTTATATTAATAAATCCAACTCAAGTGAAATAGCAATTGAAATACAAGTAACTCAAAGGATGTTTGGAATAACCATCCTTTAAGGATCCGTTAAACTATCTACTAGGTAGTAATGTACGCTAAGTAGATAATGTCTATCAGTAATATGTAAAGATATCAAAATAGCGTTAAGTCATGGCCCATTCCACCCTTAACACATTTTTATTCCCAAAAGCATATACAAGACCGTAGTTTCCCCAAAACCGGAAGTCACCAGAGGGCAATCCATATACTAAAGGTACAAAACAATTTCGTAGTGGTCGCGAATAAATGGAATACAAGTATGACAAGGCACATGAGGCAATACCCAAGGTAGTGATACTACCGTTTGCCTGATCCGGACTGGTGAGAACGCAACGCCGCAGCGCCCGCAACACCGTGAAACAACACTCCCAAAATCAAGGGTGCACCAATCGACAACAAGTATAAGTAGTTCGAAGAAGTGTGTCCACTTGTGGTAGCTAATCCTCCATTGGCCCGGCACGGCTCCTGTTTTAGTCATTTCCAATTTGACACAAGTGTCAAGGCTATCCATTATCGTTCTCTTTCTTCAGTCATCACGTACATCATTCCAACCACTTCATTCTGGATCATCACTCCGCGTATAGTTATTAAAGTGGTTTCGGTTCAGATAGAGAGTATATCCATTACCGATCTCGGTCTCTTTAATAACTTTCATAATTATTACACCGATTGGTCATTTAATATATTTCAAAACCAAATCAATTTCAATTTCAATTTCAATTCGTAAACCAACATTTCATTTGTCTTTCAAAAACCAATTTCCAAAATTTACGTTTCAAAACTTCAATTTACCATTTCAAATCTTATAATTCAATTTCAATATCTAATTAAAACCATTCAAATATTGATTCAAGTTCGTATATAAGTTTCATTTCGAAATCATTTAAATTAATTTGATTTAACATTCAAATCAATTTAAATTCATTAATCGATTTCATTCAATATTCGTTAAGTTAATTTATATTCAAAACAATTTCTATTAAATTTCCAAGTCATTAAATCAATTTCTTAAGTTCAACTTCATTAAATCAAAACTTACAATTTTGAATTAAATTAAATTCGTCAAATCAAATTCTTTAAATTTCAAGCCTTACATTAATTTCAATAAATCACATTTTATTTCTTGTTAAAGAAATTCAATTTCACTTATTTAATTACTTAAATAATTTTCCAAAACTTAATTAATAAAGAAACTCAATTTCAATTATTTACGAAGAAAAATTCACTTATTCAAAAGTTCAATTTCTCTTATTAAAGAATCCAATTCAATTTAATGATTAAATATTTCATTCTTACTTAATTATTAAATAATTCAAAATTTAATTATTAAATAATTTCAAAGTTTAATAATTTCAAACTTAATTATTAAATCATTTCTCAAATTAAACAACATTCTTTCATCAATTACATTGTTAATATTTTGTTTCATATTATTAAATATTAACATTTTCCTTTCATTAAAAATTCAAATTTCAACTTCATTTCAAAACCATATTATTTATTCAAATAAAATCTTCGATTTATTTTCAAATCAAATTATTGTCCAATCGGGTTTTATTTAATTTCTTATCCTAGGTCAAAGTTCAATTTGGGTATTTATCATTTCAACCCGATTCCAATTCAATTCAAAATCAAAACATAACAAAGGGAACTTGCAGTGTGATAACTGGGATGGTGACAAAGTAAATAAACAAGCAATAACAATGAACAATAACAATCCAATAATCAATTCAAATAATCCCGAAATAACCGTATTAATTCGCATTGTTATTTGTACGAATTAATATAATTATTTCTAGAATCTACACTATCATTTCATGCAGATTAAAGATTATTACAATATAGTTCTTCACTTGTCATCTATTTACAATTTCATACATCATCAATTTAACAACATACATTTAGTGGTTCAAAGTGTAATTAAACAAATTCTACGTTTCAATAAATTTAACCGTTAAAGGGGTCATATTATACAAATGTCATTTAATCAAATTTAACACATATATCAAATCTAACTATCCTACATCAATTTCAATTTTAAATTATTTATCACTTACATCATTAACAATTTAACGTCCAATATAAACATCAACAATCAATCAATTATCAGTTAAATTGTATTATCATCGCATAAATAATTAACAGATAATGGTGTCAGATGTCACAGGTGAACTGATACAGATAATAGCATATATAACAGTGTAATTAACTAACAGCAGCATATTTCAATTGTCGTTTCAATTGAAATCAAATTTAATAAATAAAAGAACGTTAATCGTGAGTGAGTGCTCACCTTTCGAGGCTATAGATGAACGAGAAGATGACACGGACACAGATACGCACACGATACAGTGACGTGCTAGGGATTGCTGCGACAATTTTGATATTGAAATGTAAGTCGAGATGGCACGAGATCAATGAAACGAGATATTATATATATATATATATTCATTTTCTTTCAATTAATAACTATTATACAAGTCCATATAAACTTCCTTTACTATACTCTATACATACAATTGAAAAAAATATATTTTAATAATTATAATAATAATGATAATATATAACTACATATAATATATTAATAACATATATTACAGTACAAGGATCCTTTCTTAAACTGTATATTATTTTTATACAAATACACTTACGTTCCTCCTATATCACTGAATATATAGTTGAAGAATATATACAATGAAAATATATGTGTGTAGACTTGAAAACCGGCAAAAGGGAAAGTATGTATGCAACTTAGAAATATATACTTCTATACTTAGAATATATACATACGTTTATCACAACTTTTAGACACAAAACTTATACAGCCGAAACCACTCAATATATTTTTATATATATAACAGCAAAAACAGTATATCAATACTTACTTACATTTGTACAAATTAAACATCAAACACACAGACAAATATATGTCTCTGTAATAGTTAAACAGACTTAACTTATATACAATAGAACCTAGTCCAATCCTATATATACTATGAACAGGTTATATACATGACTCACATTTCATTCAAATACATTACATAACCAAATTTTAAAATTTATAAACTATGTAAACTGGAACATAATAATGTTTATATAAAATCAGCGTTATTATATAAAACAAATATACTTTTACGGACTGTATATATACATTAATATATACAAAACAATATATGCTAACATATCTACTTATACATAAGCTAATAAAAATAAAACTGTACCATATTGTTTACTGCAACTATTTAGAAAGAGAATTGTATAGATAAAATCCTATAGTACAATACTGTAAAGAAATATATATAGTACTTTGTACATGAACTACAACTATTACCCTCTTATATCTTTTTATAAACTGTATACCTTTAAACTATATAAACTAACGTATTCCTATAATCGAACAATCATTTGCAAAAGTCAATTATATATATAAGCAGTATACTTATATACTTTATAAACATAACTTATATAACATATTACTGGAAGAAAACACTGTATAGTATAATATATACATACCTAGATAATAAAAGAAGTAGGAAAGAAGAGAGGCTGGAGCAAAGCTTGGTTGGAAGATGTGGCGTTTAGTGCTGGACCTGATGGTCGTGACCGCAGTTGCAAGGGGAGATGAGCGGTTGAGCTTGAAGTGAGTGAGGCGGCTCTGACTTTGGTCATGGTAGCAAGTGGAGACGGCCGAGGGAAAGGCGGTCAGTAGAGAAGGCGACTGTCGTGGTGGTCTGAGGTGGAGTAGATGGTGGTTCGGGCCGAGTGAAGTGGCCAGAGGCGGAGCAAGGCACTTAGGTGGTCGCGAGAAAGATCTAGGGAGCTGGATTGCGGTCGCATGGGAAGTGGAGGGAAGGCATAGGCGAGCTGAGACATGGGTTATGGGTGCGAGTTTCATGGTAGGAGGCGGGTGAAGGCAGTTAGGCCGATGGGTTCAAGGCTGCATGGGAAGGTGATTCGTTTGGGTTTGTTGTTCGCTTGATGGCTACAACTAGCGAAGGTGAGAGCATGCGAGGTGATTGGGCACGAGAAAAATGAATGGAGGAAGATGAAGAGTGAAAATAGCCTGTTATATTTTCATCCCCTATTTTATATTACTTATGGTAATCAAACTAAACGAACGGACCAAGAAAAATCAAGAGCCAGGGAAAAAATCAAAAGTCAAGGAAAAGCAACAGTCAATATAAAATTTTTGGGGAACAGTGAAAAGCTGAAGAAATTAATGGTTGACAGCTTGGTTTGCACGGTAGGAAATGAAAGGGTAGGAGCCCAATAGACTTAGTTGCGAAACCGATACGTTGGGCGTTACTCAGATTTGCACCGCGCAACGGACTCCAAAATTGACAATTGAATATACCGTGGAGATCAGTACAATGAGACGATCAAAACGGTATATAAATATCAGTGTTACGATTTGAATTATAAAAATTCAAATTTTCTAATAGCGGAAAATGCAAGAAAAACCCTGAAAAATAAGATCGACGGAGCCAAAGATGTCCGAATTTGGAAAAACGACGAACTGATATCTTGCTCAGAAGATGGTTTAGAATTTTTCGATGTAAAAATATTTAGGTTTCGGAAACATTTTATTTTCATCGCTTTTTAACTGATTAAATTGAAGTGAATTTACGCGCGAAATAAACTTTCATATTTTCGGACGAAAATTTACTAATTGCTATTTTTAACTAGACGTATTCCAAATGTTAAATTTTTATTTCAAAATTTTATCGTTTAAAATTTCACAAAATTTCAACTAATTACGTTATTAAAACAGTTGAAATTTACGGGTCGTTACATTCCCTTATACATATCTGCTTGTTATGTAAATACATATGCTATAACTTGAAAGGTAAACTTAATTAAAAGATAATCGTTGCTGACACTAAGCTTCTTTCTGATTTTTAAGGTCAATCATACTTTCAATAATAGTTTGAGTTAAGTAATGATTTTAGTAAAGATGTTTTAAATAATCGTTTTGTTTATCAAAAAGTCTTTATTAAATGAGTTTATTAAAGTAGTTTTGTTTTAAGTAAGAAATATTTATAGAAAGCTTTATAAATGATTTTTAATATTTATAAATGAAGTTTTGTAAATAATTTTGGAGATTTACGAAGAGATATATAAATGGTTTTAATGCTATTAAAAGAGTTTTGTTGTAAATTTAACTTGGTGATTTATAAAGAGTTTTGTAAATGGGTTTGGAATTTAAGTAAAGAAGCTTCAAAAATAAAAGAGATTTATTAAGTGGATTTATAGAAGGAAATTTATAAAAGGATTTGAGATTGGGTTTCCTTTAACTGACCTTCTTAATTCTTATGGTATGGACATTCGTTCCATACTTAACATTAAAGGAATATTGTTTGAGGTTATCTTTATCTCGAATTTAAATAACATTTTGTTTCGATCCTTTAATGTGATTTGAAAATGAGAAATCTTTCACAAATGCTTTATGAATATACTTATGTCAGTGAGATAAAGATTTAGTTTGGGGCTTAGAGGTTGCTATGGGTAATTAAATCTCTGAATTTGTTGTTGTTTGTTTATTTGATAGTTAAATAACTAACTATCAAATCTAGACTAAAATATAACTTCGAAAATATCTAGGAGAAACACATGAGTTATATGGCATAGTCAACTTCAATAATGTTGTACTGTGTGTATACATCTCGTTTTGTCCTCCCACGACAAATGATAGGGAGATCTATCCACTTAAACAGTTAGGGGGTGATCCCTGCTCCTATGTATTGTCTGATTATATCCAAAAGAACGGGGGTTGAGTTTACCGAAACTATAGAATGTTGTTTCGAAGGGACCAACATTGGATAAGTATAAATTATCCAAAAACCACTTCGATCCAACTCAAGCATTTTGAAATGAAGACATCTTGAAGATGACTGAAGATGAAGCTTTTGAAGTGTAAGGGCTACTAATCCTAAGCGTGATTCCCAAATGGATGTAGTAGAGGTAGTTCCTTTGGTTTCGTTTAGACCCAGAACGAACTTGTATGGATGAATGCTGACACTACATTGCTGCTTAGAGGGCAGTGTTAGCATTCCAAGATGGTTGCTATATAAAAAGGTAATCGTATCCTCAAGCCTCATCAATCGGGAAAATGACTAAAGCAGGGATGTGCAGCCGGGTTATGTGGGTCGCTCCCATTATGGTATGATCATCCCAAGATCTAGTGTCGATATCATTCTGTATGCTTCGGGGTCCATTATGGTTGTATGATCGCAACCAAGTGGTGATCATATTCGGTGCTATCCAGTAAGGGGTAGGGCCGGTCCTGTGTAGCAGAGGTGCAATGCGTTGTGACCTCCCGTGCATTTTATATAGAGATGTACAAATTTGATGGGTAGACCCTTACCCTTTCATTATTTGAATCCATTCTCCAATAAGTGCCTTTGGACTTAATTATATACCCATTATGCTAGAATTTAATAATGTAACAATTTCAGTTATGATTAATATGTATTTGTATTCTAGACATTATTATAATGTCATTGGATTTTCTATAGAAAATGTTTTGGTTATCGTAAGGTAAAACTCCATCCATGTTTATGTGCGGCGTGGTCTTACGAGATACCTTTGATTTTAAAAGGTTTTAAAAGTTAAATAAATAAATCCCTTGCGATTTGAGTTTCTCACGCTGGTTTTACCAGACTGATCTGGGTGTTATTTTTCTTATAATGCTCAGGTCAGTCCGAGCATATTTTACAGAATTAGCTGGATCGTTTGGAGCTTTCAGGTGACGAGCTGGATTCTCCAAGCTGCATTCAGGTACCTTATATTCTTTCACTTTTTTCATTTGTTTTGTTTTTTCTGTATCTATCAGCAATTGTAAGGACGGGCTGTTATAACTATCCAGGCTGATAATAGGTTAATGTGCTCTGATGATGTGTATAATAAAGATAATTTCTTTTTTTAAAGGCTTGTTTATATTATATATCACTCGTCACGTTTTGTGAGATTCTATTCTTTCTTTTTCTTTCTTTCATTTCTAACGACCTATCTTTCGAACACTTAAATGATCGGCACATGAATACCGTGGATGTATTAAGTGCCGTCTTTAGGTATAAGAAAGGAAAATCGTTACAATGTCGTATCAGAGCTTAGGTTGAGCGAACACCTAGGCTTTGGTAGGGTAAACTCATTCGAGGTAGGGTAAGTGAGACATTAGGATGAGTTTGAGTGTATATATAAGAGCGCATATTTGTTAGTGCTATAAAAATGTTTTATATTATGTTGATTTATCGGTTGAGTGGTCGTGAATTTTGGTCGATATAGAAGGAATAACTGTATGGATAAGGGTTTCTAAACACTCGAACAAGGCAAATTGGCACGGTATTGTTTTCGAAATGGGTAATGAAATAATTTTACCTAAATTATACTTTATATATAAATGGATAATTTTCAAAAATAAAATATAATTAGATATAATGTGATTGTTGTTAAGAGTTGATAATATTTAATTATTATCATATAGGATTTGATTAGTCATGCTCGTCCATTTTTTAGCATTGACTATTTTCTAATCTATTAGTAATTTTTCCTTTTAAGTATGGGTTAGGTAGATATAGTTGTGGGAACATTGAATCGAACACCTTGTGAATTAAGTTTCACAGTGACTATAAGGCGTTCGATGATAATGTTGGGTTAAAAATTGGATTTTAATAAAAGGTGTTTATTAAAAGAAATATTTCAAATGATTTTATAAAATTTTATTTTTATAAATCAGAATTGTAAAATATGTTTTGGAAACAAGATGAATTTTTGGGAAATTGAAATTTTGGTGGCTTTGATAAAGTTTTAAAATGATTCTTAGAAAAGTAGTAATAATTTACTTAAAAATACTTTAAGGTATAAATATTTTGAAAAAGAATTTGAGAGTAAGATTTTTCTTTGGATGGTTCGGGGAACGAGTTTCAATCTATTTTGTGATGATTAGAATAATCTTCTAAGTGATAATCAGCTGTTTGCTTAGGCAAATATGACAGTACACTTAGTAAATTATTCTCTTTGTCATTGTACGATCGAAACAGGTTCGAATTTGAACGAATCAAAAATAAGTGGATGATAAATATTTTGTTGAAAACTATTTGTGGGAAATATATACATATGATATTGTTTCAAAATGAGGATTTGAAAAGGAAGGAATATTTTTATGATTAACTAGTTCGAGTAGCTCGAAAATAACTAAAAGTAGAAAAGGGATGTGTTCGGATGGAAAACACTTCTCTTGAGTATTGCCCTTCCTGGTAAGGGGATATATGATACTATTGGTAGTACCCAGTTCCTTGATATCATTTTGGAGTTACTCAAGCTATATGTAGGTTTTCTAAGGGTTAAAAATAAAGTATCATTAAAAAAGATTTTTGAAATAAAACCCGGGTATTTAAATAATAAGGAATTTCAATTAATGAGTGGACAAATCAGTGAAGTTAAAATAAAATTAATATAACAGTATAATTTAATAAACTTGGTTTTATTAAAATGTGTCTTTTGATTTTAAGATCTAGGAAGTGAAAAATAATTTGATGTTATTGGATTGGCTAATAAAAGTCTTTACCTTAGAGGTGTCTAATAAAAAGTAGACTCTAGGATGAGGTTTAGATACCAATATCCTACTCTTCTTAGCTACCTACCAGACCAATTGGGTAAAGTGGTTGGATTGATCGACTCAGTTTTAAGACCCAAATTATTTTGGACCTACATCTGAATCGAGTAAAGGGAATATGATTTAAAAATAAAATATTTCATATATATACTCTTAGGATGTAGGAGAGTATTATACAAGTTAATAACTTAAAATGATTTTATGAAAAAGTTTCACAAATAAGTTGTATCATTTAAAAATATTTGAATTAAGTTGGAATTGTTATGAAATGTTTTCATAAATATTATGGGAGGATAGAAAGTAGTTGGTTATAAGAACCTTTAAATCAGTACGTAGGTTGTACGTAGACATTTTTCTTTTCCAAATAATTCTCGATCCAAGATTTGAGTACATTATTTGAGGTGTTTCACACCATTCTGAAGAAGGATTTGTCACTCGACTTTTGACGATGAACACTTTGTGAGGGTTCTTACTCTAGAACCAAAGTTTTTTATTATAGTGTGTGGCTATGTAAGGAAAATAGAGGTTTCTAATTGAGAAGCCTGATTGAAGTCCGCACTAGAGAATCGAGTGAGTGATGCTAGTTCGGATATAAAGTTATGTATTCAAGTGAGTGATCGAATTTGATTTTACATAGGAATGATCTATGTACATCTTGTAGATTGATGAATACTGTTAAGTATTTCTAGGTTAGGGCTACGGAAAAATTTTGGGTTCGAAATTCTTTTAGGGGGGAGAGTGTAACGACTTGGAATTTCACCACTTTGATTTGCGAATATTTAATTAATTTTAAATATTCAAATAATGGATTCTATAACTAGAATAAAATCACTTTTAAATAATAAATAATGATGGTGAAATAGTTTTTCAAATTTGTTTACAAAAATAATTAGTTTGAAGAAAAATCGGAAATGTGACCGGAATTCGTTTTCCAAAATTTTGACTTTTCCTCGATTAAAAGTTGTCGGAACATCGTAAACTCTATTGTATAATATAACACATACATTTATAAATAAGTTAGGATATATATATATGTGTGTATTAGTATATATATACACACATATGTATTTATACTTAGGTATACAAGATTTAAAATATAATTTAGTAAAAAGAATGTGTCACATCTAGCCAAACATAAGTACATTTAGTACTAAAAACATGTTGGAGCTTGGAAAAGGAGAGGGGACATGAGTGTGGGCTGAGGTGCATGAAGGTGAGGTGGCATAGTGATGTGGCAATAGGAGGTGGAGGGTAAAGGACTAAGGGTGTTTAGGTAATTTACTTTGTTCTTGCATATAAATACCCTTTTCATTTCTTCAATTTTACATTCTCTTCCTTTTGCTACATCTTTCTCATTTCTTAACCAAATGGAGGGTTTTTTTGAAACCGTGTGAAATTTTAGTGGCTACAACTTTAATTTGTATCACTTCTTCCATTTTGAGCTTAGATATGTCCAAATCTCATTTCTTTCAAACTAATTTTCGGACCCATATTTTCAAGTCCGAAAATACATCTTCTTCTTTTGATCATATATTTCTCAAAAATGATCCAAATTGAGTGATTCTTTTTTTGAAATTGAAGAGAAAAGAATTTCCAAGAACTTTTCTTCTGACAACTTTCCAAAATTCCATGAGTTATTTGTCCAAAAGTCAGTTAGAAGAAGATCAATTTTTGAGTTAGATTTTTTATGAATTCGATGACAATCCGAACTCCCACCACCTTTCAAGGCCGAGGTCCACCACCTTAAGACCATGTGCACCATACTTTGGCCGAACCATAAAGCCACCACAAGGCAACCAAATCTTGTTCTTACCAAAGTCAAAGCATAGATTTAGGCTCGGTTCAAAAGTTAGGGAAGTTCGAGTCATTTGGTTAGCTTTTGGGTGAGTATAACTCACGAATTCATTTAAAAGTTTTAACTTTAAAAATGATGCTTACTTTGATAATAAATATTGTTATTTGTTTGTTAAGTATATTGGATGTTTGGTTTAGACAATATTGTATATTGTTGTAGGTGATTGGAAGTTAAACCTAAAATGAAATCTAATGTTGAAGTTAGTTTGAAATCCATGATTTTGGTTTATAGTTGTTGCTTATGTATGTTGTTATGACATGTGTTTGAATGTATGAGCTTATGTATGTGTTGTATGTGCTAAGTAAGTTAACATTTTGACTTCTTAAAATGACATCGAGATCCTTTGGTTTAAACTTGTTTTCTAACTTTACTTTTAGAAATGTTTTATGAACATTTTTAAAACCTTACCTTCATTTTCTAAAACTTTATTCAAAGTTTATAAAGTAGTTTAAATACAAAAGAAAGATTTTGAAAAGTGATATAGAGTATAAAATGAAAATTTTAAATTTCAGATCGTATAGCAATAGTCGCTATAAAAGCAGCACGGACAAACGAACTCTTTTTGAATTTAAAATGTTTAACTTAAGTATTTTTTTGAAATTTTTTTCAAACATATTTTAAATATTTTAAAGAAATTATTAAAATTAATTCATTATTTATTTAATGGTCATTTAATTAATAAATTAAGTAAGGTAATTAGTACTTAATCATTAATTAAGTTAGGGTAATTAGCACTTAATTATTTTTAAGTAAGTTAGTTATAATTTGTTAATTAATAAAGAGTTAATTATTATTTAATTAATTATTTAAAGATTAATTATTATTTAATTAATATTAATTAAGTTATTTATTTGAGAAGGGTTTAATTATTAATTAATTATTAATCAAGTTAAGTTTAAGTTAAGATTTAACTAAAACTTAATCATGATTTAATTATTTTAAATGAAGATTTAATTTATTATTTAAGTTTTAAGTAAGGAATATTTAATTAATTAATTGAGATTAATTAATTTAAATTATTATTTAATAATTAATCAAAGATTTATTGGGGTTTAATTATTTATTTAATAGTTGATTATTATTTAATTATTAATTAAAGGTTTAATTACTATTAAAGAGTTTAATTGTTATTTAATTTTTGAATAGAAGTTTTAAAGTTTTAAACCACTTTGTTTTTAAAGATCGGTTTTGTTTTAAATTAACTTTCTTTTAAAAGAATATTTTAAATCCAAGGGATTTCTTTGTCGACTACCCTTAAGTAAGCCTAATTGAATATGTAACCCAATGACATCCATTTAGCAGAATAAATCACCGTTCTGCTAATTAACTTGTATTTGACATTTATTTGGTAGAATAAATTACCGTTCTACCATAGTTCACCAAGTAGATTATGTTGACATCTATTTAAGCAGAATAAAAACCCATTCTGCTATTATATTAACTTGGATATGTGTTTAGCAGAACAAATCCCCGTCTGCTATTATAGTAACTTAGACATCTTACCTATATGTTGATTTGTTTGTTGTTGGTTGATTTCCTTATATATATCTGCTTGTTATGTAATCACCCATGCTATAACTTGAAAAGTAAACTTAATTAAAAGCGAACCATTGCGGACACTAAGCTTCTTTTTTTATTTTTAAGGTTAACCATACTTTTAATAATAGTTCAAGTCAAGTAATGATTTTAGTAAAGATGTTTTAAATAATCGTTTTGTTTATCAAAAGGACTTTATTAAACGAGTTTATTAAAGGAGTTTTATTTTAAATAAGCAATATTTATAAGAAAATTTTATAAATGATTTTGAATATTTATAAATGAAGTGTTGTAAATAATTTTGGAGATTTATAAAGTGATATATAATAAAAGAGTTTTGTAAATGGGTTTGGAATTTAAGTAAAGAAGCTTCATAAATAAAAAAGATTTAATAAGAGGGTTTGTAGAAAGAAATTTATAAAAGGATTTGAGATTGGATTTCCTTTAACCGACTTACTTTATTCTGGTGGTATGGACATTCGTTCCACACTTAACACCGAAGAAATATTGTTTGAGGTTATCATTATCTCTAATGAAAAAAATATTTTTTGATCCTTTGATATGATTTGGAAATGAGAAATCTTTCACAAATGCTTTGTGAATATTCTTATGTCAGTGAGATAATTATATGAATGTTTTGGATAAATACATTTGAAAAGAGTTTTAATAAATGAAAGATTTAATTTAGGGCTTAGTGGTTGCTATAAATCTTTGAATTTGTTATTGTTTGTTTATTTGATAGTTAAATGACCGACTATCAAATCTGGACTAAAATATAACTCCGGAAATATATAGTAGTAACACGTGAATTATACGGCACGGTCATCTTCGATGATGTTGTACCGTGTATATAAATCTCGTTTTGTTCTCCTAGGACTAATGATAGGGAGATCTGTCCACTTAAATGGTTAGGGGGTGATCCCTGCTCCTATGTATTGTCTGATTATTTCCAAAAGAACTAGAGTTGAGTTTACCAAAACTATCGAATGTTGTTTCGAAGAGACTGGGATCGAATAAGAATAAATTATCTGAAAACCACATCGATCCAACTCAAGCATTTCGAAATAAAGATATCTTGAAGATGATTGAAGATGGAGCTTTTGAAGTGGAAGGGCTACTTGCTACTAATCTTGAGGGTGATTCCAAAATGGATGTAGTAGTTATAGTACCTTCGGTTTCGTTTAGACCTATAACGAACTTGTATGGATAAATGCTAGCACTGCATTGCTGCCTAGAAGGCAGTGTTAGCATTCCAAGATGGTTGCTATATAAAAAGGTAATCGTAGCCTCAAACCTTATTAACTAAGAAAATGACTAAAGTAGGGACATGTAGCAGGAATATGTGGGTCGCTCCTATTAAGGTATGATCATCCCAAGATCTAGTGTCGATACTTTATGTATGCTTCGAGGCCCATTATGTTTGTATGGTCGCAACCAATGGGTGATCATATTTGGCGCTATCCAGTAAGGGGTAGGGTCGGTCTTGAGTAGCAGAGGTGCAATGCATTGTGACCTCCCGTACATTTTATCTAGAGATGTACGGATTCGGTGGGTAGACCCTTACCCTTTCATAGGTGGGATCCATTCTCCAATAAGTGCCTTCGGACTTGATTGTATACCTATTATGCTGGAATTTAATAATGTAACAATTACGGCTATGATTAATATGTATTTGTATTCTAGACATTATTATAATATCACTGGATTTTCTATAGAAAATGTTTTGGTTATCGTAAGGTAAAAACCCATCTACGTTTATGTGCGGCATGGCCTTACAAGATACCTTTGATTTTAAAAGTTAAATAAATAAATTCCTTGTGATTTTAGTTTCTCACATTGGTTTTACCGGAGTGATCCGAGCGTTATTTTCCTTATAATGCTCGGGTCAGCCCGAGCATATTTTCTAGATTTAGCTGGATCCTTTGGAGCTTTCAAGTGACGAGTTTGATTCTCCAAGACGTATTCACGTACCTTATTTTCATTTGTTTTTTTTTTGTCTGTATTTATCGGCAATTGTAAGGACGGGGTGCTATAACTATCCAGGCCGATAATAGGTTAATGTACTCTAATGATGTGTATAATAAAGATAATTTCCTTTTGTAAAGACTTGTTCATATTATATATTGCTCGTCACATTTTGTGAGATTTTGTTCTTTCTTTTTCTTTCTTTCACCCCAAATGTCCTGTCTTCCGGACACTTAAATGATCGGTACATGAATACCGAGGATGTATTAAGTGTCGTATTTAGGTGTAAGAAAGGCAGATCGTTACAAAAACAAATGTCATTTAAAAACATTGTTCACTATAAACTCAAACCACTTTTCATTTTCGTGTAAGTAAATAGATCGTATGTAAATTAGACCCAATATACTTACTACAACTTTCCGATTTCAAACAGCATCATCCCTCGATTAACAATGAAATCGGACAAGTTAGAGAACCATCCTTGACTGGACATTCATTATTAATTCTTAAGATAGAGACGAGTTTCCATACCTCGGAATTTGATGTTAAGTATTAAAAGAATATTTTTCATGCCACCATAAGTTAAAATAAGCAATTATGGAAACTAAATTCGAATACAGAAATAATACTTTATATACTTAGCATCTATCTTCGATTTCAAACTTAAACTATGTTTTGATTAACAATGAAGCCATTCAAGTTGGGGTACTACTACCTCTAAAACTTTGACTTGATAACATTCTTAACTTTCAGAATAGGTAGAAGTCTACCTACCTCGAAGTTTAATATGGAGTATAAGATTCATAAATTCTGTATGCTATTTATAATAAACAAATTATTATGAAACAAGACTTCCTTTCATCTTTCCCGAAATCATTTACTATAACAAAAATGTTATAGTCCATAATCTCTTTCTTTTTCTTGAAACCATTTATTACAACAAGAGTATTATAATCCATGACTTCTTCCTCTTTCAAATTTTTTTAAAAAAACTTCTTTAAACAAAGTTTAATCCCTCGATATAAATCTTACTTAAAATCTTTGTTTAAACCAAATTTGATTTGGAATACAAAATTCCTTTTATATAATTACTACTTGTTTATCATATCAAATAATCTCTTAAAATATTTACATAAATTTCAAGTCTCTTTTAAAACACTTTAAACAAAGTTTAAACTTCCATTCGAAACATAACTTAAAAGCCATCAGTTTTAAAAGAGAATTCAACTTTGGAAAACAAATGGAATTCCTTTAAATAAACCCTTTGCTTAAAAATCACATATTAGATCCCTTTATGTTTAAAGCCATTTTAAACGTTCTTCTTAAATTCTCAAATCATAATTCAAAACTCTTGTCCAAAACATCACTTGAAGATCATTATTAAACCAAAGTTGATTTCGAAAGATAAGATTTCCCTTTATGTAAGAGTGAACCACTTACTTAGATGATTCAAATATAAATCCTAAAAAATCATTTTTATAAATTCCAAACCTCTTTTAATCACCTTTAAACAAAGTACAAACCTCTATCCAAATCATAAATAAAAACCATCATTTTAAGAAAGAATTCTACTTTGAAAAAAAGAATTTCTTTAAAATAAACCACTTGTTTTAAATACTTAAAATATATTTAAAAACTTCAACTCCTTTTAGAATACATATATAAATTTTATAAAACACTTTCAAAAATAATTTATGAAATATTTAAAATAGATTACCTCCTTTTACTTTACTAAATCTCGTATTTCCAAAGTGCATCCATAGAGACTATCGCTATATGGACCGTAACTTTTCAAACATTGATTTGTAAATCAAATAACCTTTCACATTACTTTCAATATTTTAAACTACTAAAATATAGGAAACATTTCAATTTGAAATATTATAAAGTTGAAGTAAATTTAAAATCCATAACATTTCAATTTCGAAAAGAGGCTTTGCAATTGCTATGGTACTTAAACCAGCTACCATTTGTTTTTATTCTAAAAAATAATTCAACTTTCCAAGTTACATTCAACATTATCAAGCCATAGCATATTATCATTTCATATACACATATATAAATGAAATGCAAAACAATGGGCGAGGAATCCTTTTGGATCCTTCTACATATGTCTATTCTTCGAAGTGCTTCCATAGCGACCTATTCGCTACAAGGACACTTCGACTTCCATTCATCGCTTTTGTTCCTTGCAACACAGTGGTTATTTATGTCATCCACTTTCAAGCGGGAATCAACAAAACCAACAATATAAGCACATCACAAATACATACATACAACCATATAAGCACGCACTAAATTATTACAACATTTTCTAACCAAACCAAAGTGAGAAATCTCAATTTAATTCAAATCAAACTCAAAACCACCACCTTCCTTGCTTCAAACTCGACCACAGCTCTCCCTTACTCTCCTCATGCATATGCAGGTCCACCCTTCTCCCTTGGTGCTCACGGCCCTAGGCCAATATAGGGTTTTTGCAATAAAGTTTACTTCTTTGAGATGGTGGTGGTAGCTAGATAGAGCTAAGGTTATGGAAGATGTTTGGGAAGAAAAGAAGGGGTTTTGACTTGGTTTGAAAATGGAGAAGATGAAGAGGAGAAGATCAAAATGGAAAAGGAAATGAAAGAATGAAATGGAAATGAAAAATGAAAGTGAAAAAATAAAGATTATGCGTTCTTTTATAAAAATTGAAAAGCGAAAAATTACTAAACTAACCTTCCTTAAAATAAGCTATTCCTTTCCATCTGAAAAAATTACTACCCTTTACTAACTTATGCAACACACTTTCCTTAAAACACTTGCCATTACCATCTTTTTTTACTAAAGTCCTTTAAGTACTTTACACTTAAAATAAGCAAGAAGTGTCTTTTCTTACTTTATTAACTTAATTAATTACTTTTTAAACACTTTAATCACACTTTTTAAGATTTAAAAATATTATTAATGGTATTTAAAATACCAAAATTAGGGCCAGTGCTACTATAGCATCAAATATATCAAATCACACAACAATCCATAACAGATTTTTCAATCACATCATATATCACTATATATGAAACAGTCAATATATTTTTCAAGATTCCAGTTGGATCCCTCCAACCTGTTTCCCTACATCTACAGATGTTATATAACATAAAATACCAATCTCGCTTCGAGGCGGGATATCGCGGTTATATAGGGTCATCCGCTATTATGCGAGGCGCATAGTGTCTCATTCGCTCCAATCGGCGGGAATATTCAGTCCAACTACTAATATATATAATATAACATCCAACTGATAATAATTTATCAATTCATTCAGTCAACCAATAAATAAATTTTAACTATTTAAAATAGAACCAATTATCCAAGATGAGTGAGATTTACTCACCGAAATTTCTGCTGTTGCTTTCGCGTTCCGTTTGAATTAAAATTAAACAAGCGTTTAATTTTAATCCAAATCCCTGCTAGCTCCAATTGATTCCAACCCAATTCCTATGCGTAGATATTTCAAATATGAATGCAATGCAACTTGTTCCATTTAATTCTGACATCGTATGAAGAAGATACAATATCTATAAGGATAACAATTTATATAAATTAATTAATTAACTTAATTACAACTTAAAAACTAATTACCCATTATTATTTTTATTAGCCGCTAAACCTTCTTCTCCCCTCAAATCTCGACCACGACCGACAACCAGGCTGCCTCTTTTTCCATGTCGCGCCGCCACCAGAGATCTCCATAGCAGCTCGCGTCATCCCCGAAGACGTCCCTGCCTTCGACCATTTCATCGACACCAGCGCCAACCCCAATTGCCTCGTCGACGACCCAAAACGTGATTTCGTTTGCCTAGAACTGCACCACCACCACGTTACGAAAAGCCACCAAAATCCGGCCGCACCTAGCTCTCAACCCTCTCTACATTTTTCCTTTAGGTCCCATCATCAAATGCGCCACCAATTCGTCGAAAAACCCCATCCAAACTCCATCGTTCATCTCCAAATTCTGGCCACCAATGGCAATCGTGCTCATCTCCACTGTTGATCCTCGTCAACTCGATGCCAGGAGCAAGTTCCTAGTTGATCATCTCGCCTAAAAGTGATCGTAGTGGTCCAAGATGTTTAGGGCCGTAGGATGAAGCCGAGTTTTAAAACGAAGATGAACGCATTTTCTTTCTTTTAAAAAAAAGAAGACGAGTGTTGGCGCAATATATAAAGAGTGAGATATGAGTGAACGCGGTGGTACAGTGTAGGTCGGTAGATAAGAAGGGTTAAGGTGGCTGAGTGTAAGTTTTTGCGGCTGATGTGATGAAGATAATATATATATTTAAAATACCAAAATAATCCAGATATTAAATTTGGAACCTCGATCTACGCATGCCGCCTGGCGTTTCTAATGTTATACCCCTATCCTGAATGCAATGGAACAAGTTTTGAGTTCTAATTCGATCGTATGCAGAAGATAGCTTTTTGAACCCAATTATAATATTAAATTTCCGATATTAATTTCAGTGTGTTTCTATCCCGTACGACCAAACGATACGTCTGATCGCTAAGAAATTTGACGGCATATTATAATTCATTATTACTGACCCAATGACACAGGTTTCATCGAAATCCGAGACTGTGCCCCGAAAGGCTATTTTTACTCGTTAATTAAAATGAGATATTTTCAAAATTAGTTAAATCACCTTTAAATCAACTTTAAATGTTTTATACCTTCATTCTTATTAATAGAAATTTAATAAGCCTTTAAATCATTTTTATTGGAATAAAATCCAAGATTTAAATTATTTAAATGATTTCCAATTATTAAATTCAACAATTAAATTACCCAAATAATCGTTATATTTGAAATTCAAGTTATTAAATTATAAAATTAACTTTTAAATATTTAAAATCAATTTAAATATCCCAATTTCAAATAACCAAAATTCTGGGTCGTTACATTCTTCCCCCCTTAAAAGAATTTCATTCTCGAAATTGCCATGGTAGGAAAAATGCCCAAACCTATTCTTTTTCTAATACAATTTAGTTGAAATAACTTTCCAAATCAATTTGGTGAAACCTTGTTATTACTATTAATAAATTTCCAAATTTATCCATAGATTCAAAATAATATTATCTATTCAATAATTTCAGTTTATGACTCAAAAATCAATTTTTAGTTATTAAAAAATTTCTTTAAAATTTCTAACTCTTTTAAATTTTCGAAAAATTTAACCAGCATCTCCTTTGCACGGCTAGATCGGAACAACTAAAAATCGCCGTTACAGGCCCAAAACAACAAAAGAAAACAAAAGCCAAGTGGCTCAATCATAAAACCATCAAATTCAAACAAAAATTTAAACATATACCTTTTTGTTGGGCAACCCAATTTTACTTTTAAAATCGAAAGTATCAGTTTAGCTCTTGCTTTTATATACCTGCATCTTATTTACTAATGATATCCAATCATATTATTCAAAATCATTCTATTTTGCAATTTCCATTTTTCAACACTTGCTTTACTAAAGGCCGTATGATGTACATATATCATCCGTACGCAATATCAAATCCGATCACTCGCTCACACAATTTCACTTCCGAACTAGTATCGTTCACACGACTCTTTAGTGCGGACTTAGATCTGGTCCCTTAATTAGAAACCGTCATTCTCCTTGCATAGCCATATACTATGATAGAGAATCTCGGAATCAATCAAAAATCCATATCCAGGGTTAGCCGTCGAGAATCGAGTGAAAAATCCTAACTCGGATCGATAACAATTATCTCGAAATTCTATTCTTGAATCTGGATCAAACCGTTATGCGAATAATATAATATACTTACAACTTACGTATTTATTTTACTTGATTTCTTAGCTATTCCAAATTCTTTTATCTACATTCATTTCATATACATTCACTTATTTACAATCACTATTCACATTGCTTAATTCACATTCACTTCTTTACATAGTATATTCCTTAATACTATTATCACTTAAACATCATTCCATAGAATTTGTTTACTTAAGTTCATTTCAAAACATTTTGTACAACATAAGTCTATATCCATTTTATATCAAATCCAATTTCATTCTCCAATTCCACATTCAATTTTTATCAATCAACATTCCAAACCATATTCAATTAACTAATTAATTTAATTAGTTCATTTCATTAATTTATTTCAAATCTCAATAAATTCCATTCCCAACAATTACTTCATCCAGCCTAACTTAGGCTAAAGTTTCAAAATTCACTTTATTTAACTTGATTTAAGTTAAATTTCATTCCATAGTTCAATTCCAAATTTTTCTACTTTTCTTACATTCACATTCAACAATTTAAAGCATTGCTTTAACTTGCAAATTTTCAAATTTTATAAGTTATCAAACCTTTTTTTCTCATATTTTCAATAAAACATTTTAAACGAAAAATCCTAGAGTTTAAACACCTCATTCTAACGTATTCCAAATCATTTTGAAATCATACACACACACACAATCCCTTGGTATGTAAAATTATTCTATTGAATTTCAAAACCAAAACCAGTTTGATCAAAACAAAACTCCAATGGTAGCAATTCCGCTCTTGAAAACTAAAAAATGAACATCGATGATGCTGCAATCATCACCGAAATTATTTTCCAACGACCGAAGTGAGTTTAGTGCTTTCTATTACTTTAAAATCCTTAAAAAATATTTCATTTATTTCCATTCAAAAACATTTTCTAATTGATGCCATTATTATTTTCCAAAACTTTGAAAAATCATTTTCAAACCAACGGGATTTAAATTCCCAAATTTCCAGCCTTTAAATCTTTTTTATAAATCATTTTTATAAACCATATTTATATAATATACTTCAGGAATTTCATTTCATTTCAATTTATAAATAACATTTATAAACCATATATTTATATAATCTTACTTTGGTTGTATAAAATCATTCCTTAATTGTTATTCTTACTTGTATTATCATATTAACCTTTATTCGACCATAAACAACAACAACAAATGATAATAGTATAACATTATCATTTCCTAACAACCAAGCACACCATATAATAGTAATTTCTGAAAAATTATTCCTTTATATATAAAATATAATCCAGGTAAAATTATTCCATTTACCCAATTTCAAAACAATACCATGTCGAGTTGCTCTGTTCAAGTGTTTAGAGATTCTTATCAATAATGTTAATTACTCGTATTGACAAGAATCCATAAGACACTGGACAAATCAACCAACACAGTATAAAAATTTTTTATATTACTAACAAATACGTGCTCATATATATACTCAAACTCATTCTAGGGTGCTACTGACCCTATCTCTAATGAGTACCCCACCAAAGCCAACATTCTCGTTAACCTTCAGCTCTGGTACCGAATGGAGCGACCTAGATTTGCGACCCTTGAAAATTGACATTAGTACGTTCACTGTATAGCATGTCGAATATTCAAGTGTCGGAAATACCAGTTGCTAGGGGTATAGAAGAAGAGATAGATAGAAGAAAAACAGAAACAATAACATAGACTCTCATAATCACAGTGGAACAATATATAATAGATAATAACACATCTTTATACAAAAAGAACTATAACTGATTTTATACATACCATTATCAGAGTACAACAATCAACAAATCAATTCTGGACAGTTATAATAACTAGTCCTCACAAGTGCTGAATATACAGCCTACACACACAGCGGAATATAATCAAGTATGCGAGATACGACTGAGATCCTCCAGCTCGTCTCCTGAGCTTCATAGCATCCTAACCTGAATGTATAATACTCAGTCTGACCCAAGCGTGATAAATAAATAACACCTGAGTCAGTCTAGAAAACCAGCGTGAGAAAACACACTCAATTGGAATTATTACAGTTATCAAAATCTTTTGAAAACAAAGGTATCTCCTATGACTACACCACACATAAACATGACGAGTTTTTACCTTACGATAACCAAAATATTTTATATCAAAATCATATGATGTTACAAAAGTGTCTATAGAAAATTAACTATAAAATAGCTGAAATGCTTGGATCTCACGTTTCAGCATAATTGGTATACAACTAAAACCGTACATGTTCGTAGTGGATATTGGATTCCATACAATGACTGGGCTACTGGGGTACCGCCCATCATAGTACACCTCTAGAAAAATGTACTGAGATCGTACCTAACGATTCCTGCCAACACAGGACCGACCTACCCCTTACTGGATGGTACCAATACGTTATCACCCCGGGTGTTCCCACCCTATCGAGTGCTCTCTTTTCCATGCATAACCATATCCACAATTATAATAAAGGGTATCTAGAAAAGTGATAGCATACCCTACTTGGGTGCGACCCACTTAGCCCTGCTGCATCTCCCATGTTTTAGTCATTCCCGGTTGATGAGGCTTGAGGCTACGTTTACCTTTAGAATAGCATTCATACTTGGAATGCTAACACTGCCTTCCAGGCAACGATGCAATGATAGCATTCATTCATACAAGTTGTTCTGGGCCTGAACAAACCGAATCTCCAAAATCATTGTTTTTATTATCTTCACGATATCATAATTTATAACGCACAAATCAGATCGAAGTGGTTTTTGGATAATTAAATCTGATCCCGGTCTCTTTGAAACGATTAACGAATTTAGCCAAATTTGATAGTCGGTTATTTAACTATCAAATTACATACCTAAACAGTCACTAGGCCCATATCTTATTAAATCTTTTCAAGACATTCATTTCAAGTATCTTTACACATATATATATATTTAAATCTCTTTCAGTATTCCAGCATTTGAAAACAATTTCAAATCCTTATTTCCTTAACGGAATATTTTCAAATCATATCGACACTTATAAATGTTTCCGAATTCAATTTATAACACTTAGAAAAATATTTCTATACCAATCATTTCACTCTTAAAATATTTCCAAAATTCTCCTTCCAATACAGGAAAATATTTATAGCATATTTTCCAAGATCATTTTAATATCAAACTTAGGAAATATTTCATAATTTATCTCATAAGTCTCCGAAATTTATATTAATTCCTTTTACAATTTCCAAAATCGATTATACTCACTTATAATCTCGTTTAAAAATTTATAACGTCTTTATGAATTCAGATTCATTCTCGAAGTTCTTGTTTCTAACATTTCGGAAATTTCCTTAAGTTTCCAATATTGCGTTATAAGATTTCTCTTATAAAATCACATCTGTTTAATAAAATCCGGCCACAAATCTCGAAAGTATTTATAAATAAAATTCAATCACCTACTTTTAACTTCTATATATAATAATAATAATAAGTATTTTAAGGAAATAATTATTTTTCCAAAAGGGCGTTTAAGTAATTATTTAAAAGATCAAAATACTTCCTAAATAAACAATGGAAACTGATTCCCAATTCATTATAAATAGTATTTATTGACTTACAACGGTTATTTATAATAAATTCAATCTATTCGAATAGTTAACTTTTCTAAAATATTTAAATACAAATAACAGTTTTAAAACAACACTGTTTAATAAATAATCTCATTTTAAACAAATTTTACTTCATGATTCCACGCATCTATTTTTAAAATTCTGATATAACTGATTTCAATTTATAATCTCTCTCGATTTATACACCTCGATTTACAATTCAAATTCCATAACCATTTCTAGTTTCCAAAAATAGAATCGTCTATTTTTCCTAAACCAAATTTCCATATCTCGTTTTAAATCCATACTGCGAATATCCTCCCAAATTTTATCCATTTATAACTATTTTACTTCATTTATAAATACCGATTATAAATTCATAACTCATTCTTGTTTTATCTATTAATAACAGATCCATATTTCAAAAGCCCATTTAATTCAATTTCTATCTAAAATCCCATTTGGAAATCTCTTTTCAATAAATCCAATTATATCCCAAATCCCTTGAAAAAGATCGATTTCAACTTCTAATTATAATTTAAGAAATGTTATTAAAATCCCTTGTTTCAATTTCCTTGTATATATATAAATTTCAAAAATATATTAATTTTTGAAAACTCCTTACAAAATGGATAAGTATATTTCCAAAATCAAATCTTTTATTTAATCCAAACCATTCCTTATTCAATACTCCAATTTCCATATAAATATTTTTATTTCCAAAAATCACCTTTGAATTTCTTTTAAAGATTCAAAATATTATTAATGGTATTTAAAATACCAAAATTAGGGCCAGTGCTACTATAGCATCAAATATATCAAATCACACAACAATCCATAATAGATTTTTCAATCACATCATATATCACTATATATGAAACAATCAATATATTTTTGAGGAATCCAGTTGGATCCCTCCAACCTGTTTCCCTACATCCACAGATGTTATATAACATAAAATACCAATCCCGCTTCGAGGTGGGATATCGCGGTAATATAGGGTCATCCTCTATTATGCGGGGCGCATAGTGTCTCATCCGCTCCAATCGGTGGGAATATTCAGTCCAACTACTAATATATATACTAATATATATAATATAACATCCAAATGATAATAATTTATCAATTCATTCAATCAACCAAAAAATAAATTTTAACTATTTAAAATAAAACCAATTATCCAAGATGAGTGAGATTTACTCACCGAAATTTCTGTTGTTGCTTTCGCGTTCCGTTTAAATTAAAATTAAACAAGCGTTTAATTTTAATCCAAATCCATGCTAGCTCCAATCGATTCCAACTCAATTCTTACGCATAGATATTTCAGATACAAATGCAACGCAACTTGTTCCGTTTAATTCTGACATCGTATGAAGAAGGTACAATATCTATAAGGATAATGATTTATATAAATTAATTAATTAACTTAATTACAACTTAAAAACTAATTACCCATTAAAAAAAATTATTAGCCACTAAACCTTCCCCCCCCCAAATCTTGACCACGAACGACAACCAGGCTACCTCTTTTTCCCATGTCGCCACGCCACACGAGATTGCTAGAGCAGCTCGTGTCATCCCCAAAGACGTCCCAGCCTCCGACCATTTCATCGACACCAGCCCCAACCCCAATTGCCTCGTCGACGACCCAAAACGCGATTTCGTTTGCCTCGAACTGCACCACCACTATGCCACGAAAAGCCACCAACCTCCGGCCACAGCTAGCTCTCACCCCTCCCTACATTTTTTCTTCAGGTCCCATCATCAAATGCGCCACCAATTCGTCAGAAAACCCCATCCAAACTTCACCATTCATCTCCAAATTCCAGCTACCAGAGGCAATCGCGCCTCATCTCCACCGTTGATCCTTATCAGCTCGATGCCGCGAGCAAGTTCCTAGTTGATCATCTCGCCTAAAATTGATCGTGGCGGTCCAATATGTTTAGGGCCATAGGATGAAGTTGAGTTTTTAAATGACGATGAATGTATTTTCTTTCTTTAAAAAAAAAAAGACGAGTGTAGGCGCGATATATAAAGAGTGAGATACGAATGAACGCGGTGGTACAGTGTAGGTCGGCAGATAAGAAGGGTTAGGGTGGCTGAGTGTAAGTTTTTGCGGCTGACTATGATGAAGATAATTTATATATATATATATATATATATATATATATATATATATTTAAAATTCCAAAAAAATCTAGATATTAAATTCCGAACCCCGATTGAGGCGTGTGGCCTGGTGTTCCTAATGTTATACCCCTATTCGAACGCAATGGTACAACTTTCAAGGTCTAATTCGATCATATGCAGAAGATAGATTTTTGAACCCAATTATAATATTAAATTTCCGATATTAATTTCAACCCGTTTCTATCCCGTAGGACCAAACGATACGTCTGATCGCTATGAAATTTGATGGTGTATTATAAAGTATTATTACGGACCCAATGACACTGGTTCGTCGAAATCCGAGACTGTGCCCTGGAAAGCTAGTTTCGTTAATTAAAACGAGATATTTTCAAAATTTGTTAAATCACCTTTAAATCAAATTTAAAAGTTTTATTACCCTCATTCTTATTAATATAAATTTAATAAGACTTTAAATCATTTTTATCCGAATAAAATCCAAGATTTAAATTATTTAAACGATTTTCCAATTATTATATTCAATAATTAAATTACCCAAATAATCGTTATATTTGAAATTCAAGTTATTAAATCTATAAAATTAACTTTTAAATATTTTTAAAATATTTTTAAATATCCCAATTTCAAATAACCAAAATTCTGGGTCGTTACAACGCTGTATATATATGTTTATTTTTAAACATTAAGCATGGTTATACATATGTGTGTATTTATTTCTAATGTTTAATTCCTAAACTAGAACATTCATTTCCATATTTTAACTCATTAGCGCTATCTTTCTAAAAAGGATCACCGTTATAGTTTTCCATAAATGAACCAAAAGTGAGATCTATGCTTCGTCTGAAATTACAAGGGATTATTTCTTTTCTCTTATTGAATAGACAGTGTAAACTATGGAAAAGAATATTCATATCTTACACATCTCTTTCCCTTTTTGGCATATCCCTTGTTAATTCAAATGACGCGCTTTTATACATATTTTGAAATTGGATAATTTATGGAAATTACACGGAACCCAATCCAAATAAATCAAAACATATAAATTCACATCCAAATCAACTATGGCAACCTAATTTACAACCTAATTACAGATCTGGAATAATTTTACAACTTTACCAACATCCTACAAATAAATGTTTCGGACTGATTTCAAAATTTTGAATCAAGTTGTACATTCTATTCCTATTTTAGTTACTTATTTTATAGAATATGTAGGTTATATTCATGTACATAGTTTAAGCCTACAACTCATCAGATCTATTTAGGCATAATAATTAAATAAGAATTCAACGAGATAAATTTCAATGTTATAAACAAATTATATAATTTCCCACTCATCTTTAAGCTTTCCAAATATCCAAAATATGAATCCATTCCTTTACTTGACTTCTTTACCTTTCTAATCCAAATGAATATTTTAACAAGGCGTATATATACTATTAGAAATACATATCCAAGAAGGGATTTGGGGTTAAGGGGATTATCGATTGAAATTTACCTTTTTCACAGTATTGATTCGCTTCTTCTTTTCTTCTCTTTTATTTTGCGGTCTTCTACGATTTGTGTGTGTATGTATAATATTTCATAATTTTTAGAAATAGTAGAGAAGAGAAAATGGTAGAGCTTCGTTGCTTTTGATCAGAAAATATGAGAAGAGAAGTGAGGGATTAGGCCTTTATTTATAGGTGCTCGAACCAATCGTATCCGTTAGATTAAAATAATAAAATCTAGGCCATTGCCAAAGGTTCGAACCCTAGCCACTTGTTAATGACCGATCGACCGCTCCTCTATAAGCGGTCAACCGACCCAAAGAGAGGGTCGACCGACGAAGTCCTGTATTTAATGTTTATTTATTTCAATTTTCGTTTTTAATTATTTTTGCTCCAAAAACTTCAAACACTCATAACTTCTTCGTATGATCTTCGATCTCGTAACTCCAAATATGAAAGTTGCTCAAGAAATCGCCATGAACATAATGGTGCAAATTTCATGGCCAAATTACAACGTTTTCTCAAATTCCATTTTTGGAGCCTTATTATTTATTTATTATCGTTAATTTTACGGGGTGTTACAATCGTCTCGATCCCTGTACATAGATACTATACTAAAAATGCTCAGTATGGAGAATTTCAATCATGTAAATGTTCCAACACAGTCTAGAATTGTCCTTTCTAAGAGGGATGCTAGTCCTACCGATGAGGAGAAAGAGATTATGAAGAGGATTCCCTATACTTCAACCATAGGATCCATAATGTACGTCGTGCTATGTACTGGACCGAATATGGCATACGCATTAGAATGCGTAAGTCGATACCAGTCCAATCCTAAAGAGAAACATTGGATGGACGTAAAGTGTATACTAAAGTATTTAAGAAATACTATGGACTTATTCCTCATACAGGAATGGAGACCTCCTTATGAAGGGGTACATAGACTCTACCTTTCGAAGTTATATAGATGGTAGTAAGTCAGTGTCTGGTTATGCCTTTAAACTTAACGGTGGAGCTGTCGGTTGGAAAAGTTCCAAATAAGAGATAGTCGTCGACTTGATAGTAAGGGCCGAGTAGATCACCCTCAATGAAGCAGCTAAAGAAACAGTCTGGATGCGCAAGTTTTTAAGTGAGCTCGGAGTACTTCCCGGTACAAAGAATCCAATAGTAATGTTCTGTGATAACAATGCGATAATTCATATCTGAAGGAACCTAGAGTACATAAGAACTCATGAAAAATTCTTTCGAAGTTCCACCTCATTAGAGAATTCATTGAGAAGAAAGAGGTCATGATAAAAAAAAGTAGATATGGGGCAACATAGCAAATCCATTCACTTAGGGTCTAACCTAGTCGGCTCTCGAGAAACTGATTAAAGAAATGGGATTGAGGTTCCATAATTAGTCCCAGGTGCAAATGATAGATTTATAAAGTTAGGGGTATGTCCTGGGGGTAATTCTGTAATTTATTATAAATTAATTAACTCTGTAATCAATTCCCGTTCATAATAAAGGTGTTTTCTTTCTATTATATATTTGTTACAATGTGTTGTAAATAATTAAATATCAACTAAAATATATTTAACAAAAAATCCATAAATGGTGTGTTTGTAATAGTAATTATAAGTAGTTGTAATCATGAGTATTGTATCACAATATAATAAACACATCATTTTAAATATTCCTTGTCAAGGTGTATCGAGACTGGATATTGACGTGTTTATTGAGACTAGAGTACGTAATGCTCTCCAAATATTAGGCAGTGTATTGCTCATGATTGTTGGAGGCATCTTGGGGTTACGTACTGATAGTTATTGGATAACTATGGAATGATTCACTCAATAGTTATCCATTGGTTAATATAACTAAGGTCAAATTATCGATGTGGCTAATTTACACAATTCTCTCGACTTAAGAACACTATTGATCTTCAATATGAAAGCTCCGCGTTAATTATAGTCAAATCATGACACAACGTCCATCGAATAACTATAGTTGTGTCGAGTGGAAGTATTGAAAGTGAAACGCTATTCAAGAAAGGATTCACCTTCTCAGTTATATGAGGTTAGTATCGCGGTCAACTGAAGTCAACTCAAAGCCAAAATCTCTCGCCAGAGTGGTTTAGTTAGTAATAATTGTTATTATTGAACTAAGGACTTTATGGACTATAGAGTTAAATATGGACAATATTGGGATTTTAACCACAACCAAATTCCAAAAGTCCAAAGTGATGTAGTTTTTACGAAGAGAATTGGTGTAAATAATAGTCACAACCGGGTAACGTTTAACAAAGTAAAATTAAATTTTACCGAAACCAAGTAAGTGATAAATTTGACCAAAATGTAACACCACCTGCTAAGTGACGTGTAAACGTTAATATTCGAATAGTTCGATATTAATCGATGACCAAATTTAAACCTAACGGGCCACACAAGCGAAACAATGAATGCTACTTTGACCAAACGATTTAATTAATTTATAATTGTTATAATTTAATTAATATAATTAATATTTATAAATATTAATTATAAAATTTATTTTGATTTGATGAACAAATATTATTAAATATATTTATAATAGTTATAAATATATTAATCGATATACGATATCGATATGCATTTAAATTGGATTTAAATGCAAAATCTTTTTCGGCTTCAAATGGGTTTGAATCCCATATAAGGGGCTGATGCATTCAGCTATGATGAGGGCATGTAGGTGTAGCCATTTGATGACAACTAGATGGGCTAGATTTGAATAGAAAAGGAAGGAGAATTGGTAAAGATCTAAACCCTATCTTGTCTCCATTCCTTCTCTATATAAGCATCTCAACCCATGCCCATTCAAGGACTTTTGAAGCCCTCATCCACTCTCTACTTCTGGTCGAATTCAAGTGCTCCCATCCTCTCTATTTTCAAACTTAAATTAAAGTAAAACAGATCATATTCAATAACCGGTGGTCATTTGTTCAGGGACTAGCAATCTACTGGATTAGAAACTGTTTCAAGGAGTATATCTCATTGTTTCAAAGTGTACTTACAAGCATTGGATATAAGGTATATTCCTAACCTATTTATGGTTCTTTAATATATATATATATATATAATGTTTATATTATATATATATATTATATTAATAGTTAGGTGACGATTCTAATATATAAATATATTGTCACAATTTAGATTGACAGTACGTTTACATATACTTTTATATTTATATAAAAAAATTCTTAGTCACATATATACCAGTAAATAGCCTGGCTCAAAATGAAAAAAAAAATTATTGTAAATAATTTAATATATAATATTTAAATATGTATATAGTTTATAATTTAAATAATACATTATACAATATACAAAGTACAGTTATATAATTTTATATATAAACTTTCGTAGGTATAATATTTTCGATAGAAATTAAAAAAAAATCATGTATTATTACTTTTATTTAAATATTATTTAAATCAATGAATTATATAGTGTGTGTGTGTGTGTATGTATGTACATGTATTATATAAATTATGTTTTATATTTTATAAAATTAAATTAATACAAAATATACTCTTGGTAGAAAAATAAAAAACATTTTTTTATATAATTTAAAATATTTTTCTATTAACTAAAGTTAAAAATAGATTTTAAATTAGTTCTAAATTGTAAAACCATACATTAATATTCCAATTATAAAATATCACTTAAGATTTTACTAAAAAATTAAACAGTAAAATGTTGTTAAGGACAAACTTATGGGCTTTTTTTGTTAGCAAGGACAACTCACCAATATTTTATTCACATGGACAAAGCGTTAAAATATTTATAAAAGCCCTAACTGTTGCACATGGTTTCTCTTCTTCTTCTTATTTAATCTCATTCTTTTTCCTCTTTAATTCTTTTTCGATCTTTCTCTCTTCTTCGTGCGCATTCAAATTTAAATTCGCTTATTCGTTCTTCCTTATTTTTGTGCGCGATTCATTCATATTATCCCGATTTCGAGTTTACTCTTTTTCCTTTTGACACTGGAAAATTTCAGTTCTAGGTATGATTCTAATTTTTTCCTCTTTTTCTTCTATCAGAGTTTTAATTCGGTTATTTCTAACATTCTGTTGTTTTTCTTTTAATAATTGAATTCAGTTTTGTTGCTCTGTTTTATTCTTTAATATTATGTTGCAAGTTTGGGCGACAACAGCAGGTATGTATTTTCTTATCTTTTTTATGTAGCATTGTTTCTTTATTTGTTTTAAATTGAATGTTATTTGGTTTTTGTTCACTGATGTATATGTTGGATTCCATGAACGCTGTTTGAGTATCATTTTGTTTATTAATTTGAGGATCAGATATAAGATATCATTTTTAGAGTCTGTTGGTATAATTTTTGAAAAATATTTGTTATTTATTTGTTTTTGATTTTTTATAAAGATAATTATCATACAATAAGAAATTGACAATATGAAGCAATTTTTTTAATTGATGTGAATAAAACTGCATTCATATTTATTTGATCGAAAACGTGTTGCCATGTTGAGTTCAGTGAGGATAAGTTTTTAGTTTTTTTTTCTTAGTATCATTTTTTTGCAATGTTGTAGTATGGAAGCATTTTTAATGTTTTGTTTGTTTGAGCCTATAAAAAATGAAGTTGTTACATAGTACAAATGATGATATGTAGCAAATAATGGATGAGTTAAATTAGTGTTTTGGTAGTATCAAACATTTAATGAAGTATGTTTGAGTATCAGTTTTACTATTTATTCGAGGTTCAATTTTACTGTCAATAGGCATCAGTTTTGTAAAAACTATTTTATATTCTTTCTGATTTTTTACTAATGTTTTTTTCTTTTGCAATGGTGATAATATCCTTCTTTGTTGGTTTGTATTCGATGATAATACTTTCAACACTCGGTTGTCCATTGATTGTTGTTTTTATGATTTAAAGAATGACATTTATCAGTATTGGTCTCAATTAACTCCTTCGTCCATTGAGATTTCTTATGTGCTTGAGGATAAATTTATTATGGTTGATACCAATTCTGATCTTCAGAGTATATTTGTTTTCGATTGTATAAGAAAAGTGCATTCTTTCCTTTTACTGTTAAGGTCAAGGGTTCTCAATTGGAAAATGTTGGTGGTGGTTCTATTTCAATTTCATCTAATCTTCTTAGTTATTCATCTTCTAGTGGATTCTTTGTGTTTAAATGTTGTTGTCCATAGTAAAAGTTAGTTGAAGGATATGTTGAAGAGAGTTCAAAATAATCCATTTTCGATTTTGCTATTTTTCGTTTTGGAGGAACTAATGATTTAAGGGAACTTTTGATGACATACCAAATTCAAAAGGAATATGAATCAGTGTTTTTGAAGAATTGTTCTATAAGAATTACTGCTATTGCTCTTCGTCTACGATGTCCTTTTACAGTGCACGCTTCTTGTGATTCCAGACAACTTAATAGGTTTTTCATTAGAAGTTTGGTTAGTGATCATTCTTGTGGGGCTAGCCTTAGAAATTTGAATAATCCACATCTTTCTAGCGCATTTGTTAAATCCTTAATTATTGGTAAGATTCATGATTATCTAATAAAAATCCTAAAGATATAATAGATGATTTTAGAAGAGAATACAATCTTGATTTGTCTTACTCTTTTTCTTATTGCGGAAAACAACTTGCTTTGATGGAGTTGCATGGTCATGATGTTATGTGCTACAATGATTTGAGTTGGTATTTAGAAGCGTTGAAAAGCGTAATCTAGGTAGTCGTGTCGATATGGATGTTAATGCTTGTACAAATTAATTTGAGAGAGTATTTATTAGTTTTGGTACTTGTTTACTTAGTTTCAAGCATTTTCGACGTATGATATTTTTAGAAGCTACTCATTTAAGGGGACGACCGGGTGTTTTAATAGGTGCTACTGCAAAAAATGGTAATTAAGGTATGTGTTCATTTTAAAATGTTTTAATGTATAGTATCAAAATTTAGTTATCTATTCCATAGGTATTAGTTTTTAGGTATTAGATTTTAGTTATCAGTAGTAGTTTTTAGGTATCATTTTTTTTATAGCAAAGCTAGCCGGCTTTATAATGGGTCGTGCTACTGTGAATATATGATGGAAACAGGTGTTCTGCACATGCACAGAACAACTAAATCTGATTTTATAGGGGATAGTCCACTGAATACAAAGAAAGAAAACAGGAGATAGATAGAGAATCAAAGCTACTTAGAAGGATGAAAGTCCTCCCTGTCATTACTGATATCAACATCAGTACCATGACCTATAACATGCTGAATAGCTGAAAAGTACATAGCCAATAACGGATCATAAGAACGTGAGAGAGAAGTGTAAAGATAAATCTGGTCCCATGTAGGATCCAAGAATTTCCACCAATTGTTTGCACCATCTAAACCAGTGGTCGTAAGAGAAAGCCCATCACCCTCAACATGATACTGAAGCCTTCTAGACTCCTCATCCCCATCTAAAAACATGTGATAACTATGCATCTATAGGTCATATCTCATTTCTGTGGCCACGTGTACCCAAGAACTCTTGTTAGGTTGCCAGTATTGATCTCATCATCAGAATCACTAGCTACCAAAGCCGAAACTGACTCGGCAGAGGGAGAAATAGGTACTGCACATACAGAGACAGGTGGAGAACTAACCTTTGGGACCTATTTCATTTTCATCCTAGGGAAGGGGCTCTATCAGTAGGAGGAAGAGGAGCATTCCTTGAACACTTCTCAGCAATATGTCCAAAATACTAACAGTTTGAGCAAATATCGGGCTTCTAGCTGCAATTAACTCTTATCTCCATCTCATGACCTTTCATTATTCTAACTTTCAACATCGACGGTGGCAGCTTCAATGGGGATATATTTCTATCAAAGCCCTAGCATAAAGTAAATTCTTGCGAGCAACAATATTTGCATCAAAGCATTTGAAGTCACCAATAAGGCTTGCAAGCCAGTTCAGATCAATAAGTGGTTGAAGGACAGACAGAATATTAGAAAATGTGGCCAAACCAGAATCGAGAGAATATGCTCTCTAGCTCTGTCAATGCCAACACTCCAAGGAGTAACAATAAAAGGTTTCCCCTTAATAATTAGAGGGCTTATCTCAAGCGCTAAAAATCTGTCTTCGTTGTTCCCAAATTTAAAGTAGAAAAAATCCAACCTGGTGTTCAGACCAATGACACACAGCCACCTGAAGATGTGCAGGTTGAAGTACGCTAATCCCATCAATTACTTGAGTGCTAAAATACCGAGGATCGTATATACCAGCATTACGCAGCAAAGATTTAAACAAAGAAGCCCAAGCTGGCTTAACTGCATTGTCACGAGAATCAACTGGGATATCGGTGGAATTAAGGACAACAGTAGGTGGATTTTAAACATTTCCAGGAACACGAATAGATGAAGTTGAGGCAGAAGCAATCTGCTGACTGGAAGGTATAGAACAATTTTCCGAGCCTTTCAACATAGGGTTCCCCACTAAATTCTTATCAACAGAATTAGCAAGAGCGACTGCATTTGCAGAAGCTAGACCATTATCATTTCAGGACGTGGAGAAATAGGTGCCGAGGCAAAGCCTTGCCTGGATTGACAACAGTTTCACATGGAGAACACTCCTTCTCGACAAGCTCATCCCCGTTCCTAATCGCAACAGAGACATTCATCGCTGCCACAAAATTTTTATTCAACATAGCATTTTTGCCTCCCTAACAAGATTGATTGAATCAGTAGTAACCAAGTTGCCACTCGACTGTACTAAATTAGAGATCGGCGATGAAGGAAAGACTTTGTAAATTTCAGAGAGAGGGACAGCAGTAGACAACGTTTTACCTAAATCGGCAGCAAGATTCGAGATAGGGTTTGGCGATTCAGAAACATTCACGGCTACAGGTGCAGACAGATGCAAACCTGAAATGGAAGAATGGACATTGACATGGGGAGAATTTGGAAGGTCAGGAGGCATAACAGAAGAAGAGAAAATTTTCACCCAGATCTGGTTTTCGAAGTTGGTTCAATAATTGCAGCAAAACGGGCCTTGAGATTTTGATTTTTGGCCATTCAGATGACAGACGAAATGTAGGCAGAGGGAAGAGGAGGACGATGCAAGCGGGGAATAGAGAGATGAGATGAAAATGGGGGACTTGATTCACCGTTAACATCAAAGGATGGTCGCCATTATTAAAAATATATTTTTAAAATGTTAAATTAAAAATGGGTATCAATTTTTTAGTTGATAGTTGATTGAATTTTGTTTTAATATTTGTTTAAAACAATTATGTGCAGGTTTTTTTCCCTTTAGCTATGGATATAGTTTCTCTAAATGTGGATAATTGGAAATGGTTTTTGAGTCATTTAAAACAAATGCTCAAAGAAGATTATGATTTGGTTTTTATGTCGGATCGCTATCAAGGTTTAATTTTAGGCGTTCATGAAGTTTTTCCTTCAGCTTTTCATAGTTACTGCTATCTTCGTATGCAACAGAATCTACTTTTAGCCGTTAAGGCAAAGAATTCGAATACGTCTATCATTGATTTGTTCAAGATGTGTTCTAAAGCTTCAAATATGTATGAATTTAAAGAAGCGCATTCTAAATTTTGTGAAATTGGTGGTGTTGCTACTGTGAATTTCTTGAAGGATAAGCCTTTTGATAAGTTGGTTGATTTGTTCTTACCGGGTAAACGATATGGTGAATATAGTTCAAATGTCATAGAAAGTTTTAATAGTTGGATTTTGGATTAACGAGTCTTTCCTATTATGGTATGCCTAGATGGAATTCGAATTAAATTTTTGGAACAAATGGCTAAAAGGAGAGAGGAGTGTCTATTGTGAAATACTACTCTTTGTCCTTCTATCGAGTCTCATTTAAGTGAATAGATTGAATAAGGATTCAGATAGGATGTATACAAGTCTTCGGAGTTTGTTTTTAAAGTGAAATCGCCAAACCTTCATCTGTTGATCTTAAAGAGTGGAGTTGTAGTTGCAACCAATGGAAAGTCACAGGATTTCCTTATGCTTATGCTATTAGTGCATAAACAAGTCAAAATTATCCGTTTATGATTTTGTTGAGTACCATTTCACTATTGATGCTTATCGTTCTTCTTATGCTAATGCTATAAATTCTATTCCTAATTTTGATAAGCCTATTGTTAATGCAAATGTTGAAGATGTTATTAAGCCACCTAAGGAGAAATGTAGTGCCGGTAGACCTATAAAATGGAAAGGAGGTATTTTCAAAATAAGAAAAATAGACATGGTGTATGCAAGCAATATGGTCACAACAAGCTTAATTGCCAAGCTTCTAAGATGATATAATTTAATTGTCAAGCTTCTAAGAAGATATACTTGGTTTTGTATCTTTTTGACAATTTTATGTAATTGAACATTGTTATATAAGTGTATTGGTTTATTATATACTAAATTTGACATTGACTTGCTCTTTGTAGTTGAACTTTGTTATATGGTATCATTTTTAGTTGACTATTATGTGTTTTGGAATATATAGGTTGCATAGGAAGTGATGTGTTATAACGTTTGTATGTTGTTCAGTTTATTTTTTTTATTTGTTGTTTGGTATTAGTTTTTGGTTATATTAGTGTCAGATTTAGGTATGTAAAAAATGTAGTATTAGTTTTTGTATGGTATTGGTTTCAGTTTTAGGTATTACAAATTATGGTATCGGTTTTTGTCTGTTTTTAGTATCAGTTTCAGGTGTAAACAATTATGGTATCATTTTTTGCATGTTATTTGTATCATTTGTAAATGATGATTTTTATTTTATTTTCTAGTTTTGAACTGACTGGAATTATTTGTTTGCTGAGTTATGGAGTACAAAACTATGAGAAGAATTATGAGCTTAAATGTCAATATATAATGTATGTTATGTTATGTTGAACAGTTGGCAACTCAATATATGATGTAGAAGTGTAAAAGTGTGGTTTGGCATAGTGCTGTTGTCAAATTATTTCAAACGGCAACTAGGTATCAGTTTTGCATAGGTATCAGTTTTGCTATAAATTATAGTGAAAATAGTTTATAAAATGAACAAGCATGAATTTCAATCAAACAGCTATTAGGTATGAGTTTGCACTATTTCGGCATCTCTTTTGTCATGCATGACAGTGAACTAAATAATTAAATTTATAAAGCATCATACTATTTCAAACATTAACTGGGTACCATTTTTGCATATACGTAAGTATCAATTTTGCTGTAAATTATAGTGAAAATAGTTTATAAAATGAATAAGCATGAATTTCAATCAAACAGCTACTAGGTATGAGTTTGCACTATTTTGGTATCTCTTTTGTCATGCATGGCAGTGAATTAAATAATTAACTTTATAAAGCATCATGCTATTTCAAACAGCAACTGGGTATCAGTTTTGCTATAAATTATACGGAAAATAGTTTATAAATTGAACAAGCATGAATTTCAATAAAATGTCTATTAGGTATGAGTTTGCACTATTTTGGTATATCTTTTGCCATGCATTATAGTAAACTAGATAATCAAATTTATAAAGCATTATATTATATCAAATAGTTACTAGGTATCATTTTTTCATAAATATATGTATCGGTTTTATTGTATATAATATTTAAAATAATTTATAAAATTATCAAGCTTGAATTTCAATCATACAGGTACTAAGTATGAGTTCTGCACAATTTTTTATATTACTTTTGTTATACATTACAGTAAAGTAAATTTAATTTATAGAGGATCATATTATATGGAACAACTACCGAGTATCATTTTGCATAAATATAGGTATTAGTTTTGATGTAAATAACATTTAAAATAAATAATTTATAAAATAATCAAGCGTGAATTCCAATCATACAGGTAGGTGAAAAAAATAGTATCGGTTCATGCACACTACTGATATTAGTTTTATTTGTAAATAGAAATATATTTATAGTCATAACAGAACATCAAGTGTGATAGAATTTAAACAAAGCTAATTTTTGCAACATTAGAAATAAGTATATAGCCTTTACAACAAAATGACATAATATCAAGAAGTGTTTGTATCAACATTAAAAAAAGCTAATTTCTATTACCTTTAACAAAATATCTCAAATGTATATTAGGACAACTGAACATAACAGCAGGTTTTGCAAACAAATTCACTTCTTCTGTTTTTTTTGTTCTTTCAGGCTTGACATGTACTTGATCCAATTCCAGTAATGCTCATTGTCCATTAGTATCGCATGCACAAATTTTGCCCTTGTTGATAATATTTGTTCGCTTCCAATTTGATTGGTATTCCGCTTATGTTCAGTGAAATGATGAATATCATGACGTATATGCTGTAGTCAAGATTATTTGAAGCAAAATATATTGTTAGTATCATTTTGCATCACTTGTACTATCAGGTTTTCAACTAATATAAAACACTGTATTTCAGAGATAATGGTGTAAACAGATAGTATGCTTTGAATTAAAGTATTTAACAGTTTTACTATCACACTTAGCATTAGTTTTAGTAGTCGTTTTAGTGCCTGTAGGTATCATTTTAAGATTTTTGGTAGTTGTTTTGTTTTAGTTTTGATTATATGTACATTTAGTATCTGTTTTGTGTATGCATGTATCAATTTTGTATATGTAGGTATAAATTTTATTTATGTAGGTATCAGTTTGGATCTGAAGCAACTGTTTACTGAACTGAAAGATAATATCTTATGTATGAATCAAATTCAATTCAATGTAAAAGGCATATAAAGATGTATAGTAGTTTATATAAAAGATTATAATTCAAAAAGACAACAATTTTTAAGTATGAAGTAACTATCAATTCTGTATCACTACTAGTTCCAGTTCTAGTATCAATTTTATTCTCAGTAGGTATCATTTTTAACAAAAAAAACTTACGTGTCCTCTCCTTACTGTGCACACCTGATTGATGCAATTCGTCTGGCTTCACCTCCACATCCTAAATATTATTCTTTTTCCAGAGTTCTTGCAGCATTTCTTCAATTTGTTTTCTATATTAAAGGCAAAATGATACAAAGTTAGATTATGTTCACTTTGTTTCAGTTGTATTAGGTAATTTTTTAAAAACAATATCATACAAATTTCATAGCTTCTTTCAAACTAGAGTTGTTCTAGTCATTTGATCTTTTAGGACGTCTAGAATCTACATGATACCATTGTATTGTTGGGTATGTCAATGTTACTAACGTCTAATGGTTTTCACAATGCAAAGGGAAGTAAACATCTTCTGCGTATCTGTCTTGTACAAATGTTTCAAGCATAAACAGGACCAAACGTTTTTTAACACCATTTAGATCACAGACAACCCCTTTCCATTGAATACCAAAATAAGTTACAATTCGATGTATGAAGCAATTATTATGTACTTGCATATTAAAGATTTACCATCATTGTGGTCGTGAATGCAGAGTTATGCTCTGCTAGCCCGCATTTGGATATATACTAGTCAATTATCTATATTAAAAATAGGAAATCATAAGTTTTAGTTTTTGTGAAGCAATATTAAATAATAAATAGTATCAGTAATGTTATTAGTGGCTATATATATCGAAAAGTATAAAATTAACAAAGCATAAGAATTTGTCACTTTGTTTTCTTTTTCTTGTTCTTGCTTTTACTCTTTGCACATAAGAAGCTGTATTTTTGTGTTGCTTTGCTTTTACGACCAGCTGATTTTGTCGCTGTTGTTTTCCTTTTCAACCAGCAGGTTTTGTTGGCTTCCTTTCATCATCTTGTTCAGTTTTTTCAGTTTTAAACTCTTGTTTGTCATAGAGTTTGAAAGATGGAGTGAAGTCAAGTACTGAAACACGGTAGGGTAAAATTTGACTTTTGATCGTGGTATCTTCTTTCATATTTTGAGCTTCTTCTATTTATTTTTTTGTCATTTTTTTATTTGTTGGAAGAACTGTTTCATTTGTTTTGTCTACCATGCCTGCACTTTCTTTTATGGTCTCCAATGATGTATCTTGATTTGGTTGGAGCACTTTTTCTTCCACTTGATTTTCAGTTTCTGTCTGCACTTTTTCATATACTTTAGTTGGTATTTCAGTCGCTTTTTCTACATAATGCTCTGCAATTCTTTCTTCATTTTATGCTTCATTTTCTTCATTTTGTGCTTTTTCTTGCACTTAATTTTCAGTCTCTATCTACACCTTTTTATGCACTTCAGTTGCAATTTTAGTTGCTTTTTCTATATCATGATATGCAATTCTTTCTACATTTTGTGCTTTATTTTCTTCATTTTGCACTTTTTCTAGCAATTCATTTTATGTTTCTGTCTGCACTTTTTTCATGCACTTCAGTTGCTATTTCAATTGATTTTTTATATCATGCTCTACAATTCTTTCTTCATTTTACACTTTTTCTACTTAACACTCTACATTTTCCTCTTTATTCTTTTCTTCATTCTTTTAAGTTGCAGATATGTTTTCTAAATTTTGGGTTTCCATCTCTAAACATATATCTTCGCTCATTTTAGTTGTTGTGTGGTCTTTTTCAACATTAGATTCGGCATTTGTCCCTTCAATATTTTTACTCTCTTCGTTCATTTCAGGTTTATCTACTATGTGCAGATTTTGTACTTCAGTGTCTGAATTTCTCTTTTCATTCTCTTGTAATCTTGACTTGATTTCTCTTAATTCCTTTTTCAATTTTAGAATTTCTTTCTCGGCTTCTATCCTTATTTTCTTTTTTTTCCAGTTCCTTCTTTCTTTTCTTGGCTTCGTCTTCCAAATCTTTTATGTGCATTTGGAAGACTCTAACGCTTACATCTTCTTCAAATGATCCAATACTTTGTTTGTTTCTTCAATTTTTCTTTTTTCCCCTTGCTTTTCTTTTCCTTTGTTTCTTAGATGTCATTTTGTATATGTAGTTTGAAGAAGTCTTTCTTCATGTGGAAGAATATTGGTAATTTCTTTCACCTGTATAATTGGTAGGGAATTTTTTTTAGTTTTAAGCTATGATATTATGTTATAACTTACAATGATAATTGACTTTTTAATAGAAGCAAAGATAATAGTTATGAAACTAATACTATGTAGAGTTATAAACTGACACTGTATAGTGTTAAAAATGATATCAAGTATTATTGTGTATTATAACTGATACTATAATGAAGCAAAACATATACTATAAGGAGGCAAAACCGATACGATGCAAAGACAAAACTGATACCAAGCATTGAAACTGATACTAAACAGAAGCCAAGCTGATACTATGCAGAAGCTAAGTTGATACTATGTAGAGACACAAATTATATTATGTTTTGAAACCAATACTATATAGACAAAAATGATACCAAATATTGAAATTAACACTATGCATGAGGTAAAAACTGATACTATGTATGGCCAGAAATGATAGTAGAAAAGATATAGTGCTAAAATTGATTCTAAGTAAAAGTTAAAATGATATTGATTAATGTAGGTAAGATGGAGTTTTAACTTACCTCACCATCTTTTAAATTAGTCAAAATTTGTTTGACTAATATATCTTTAAGCTTTCGCAAATCTCATCTTGCAAATCTTAGTAAATCTTGAGTATGTTGCCATCTTGGTTGATTGCACTTCATCTATCACATATGCAGTACTATAAGCATTTAAAGAACTAATTAGATATGATTATTAAAAATAATATTTATTTCAAATAATAATATTTTGAATAACATATCTTACCAACGGAAGCATGGATCATCCTGACATGTTTTTTGGTCTGTGGATAAATTTTTTGACAAATTTACTAAAAAATTTCTCTATTATTTATGGCTAAGAAACTGTCTGCATTGTTTCAAAATCGATCAAGAATGGTAGAATTCCCCATCTCATTTTTTGTTGGTTGTCGGGAAATAATAATGTTTATAGTATTTGTAACACCCTTGTTTGCGCCAAAATCGGCCACAAACCCCGAATGTCGTGAAAGCACCAGTGTATGAACACAAATCTCAGATCTAAGTAAAGAAGATAATCATAAAATGAAGAATGACAGACAGAACACAAGATTTATAGTGGTTCGGCTATCTCCAGCCTACGTCCACTTCAAAGGTTTATCTTTTTATTGATTATCTTTACTGATTACAGTTGATTACAGCGATTACAATGAAGAAATTCGAGTTTAACAGCGATGATGAAGTGTAGAATTGAATCCGGTAGAGTCTGGGCGCTTCTGAATCAAGATCCCCTTTCCTGAATGACTTGGGGCTCTATTTATAGGTGTAGGAGGCAGATATTTCGCCTAAATTTAGGGAGACCACTTCTGGCATGTGAGTGGGCCCACATGCCCGGCCTCAGGAAAATTGGGCCCACTTCGGGATCGATTCGAATTCCGTTCGAATCGATCAAGAAAACGTCCAATCGAGCTGAAATTTGGTGAGAACATTCTTCAACATGTACGTAAGCTCCTGTGAAAATTTCATAGTATTTGGATCTATAGATCGTGAGATGTCATCGATTCGAAATAGTGTTTTTCGTCAGGCTGCTTCATTCGAATCGATCCCTTCGTATCGATTCCTTCGAACCGATGGTGGCATGTGACTCTATGATGACATGGAGTGCAGCTTTCGTATCAATACGCCTTTTTCGTCGAGTTGATCGAGTCACTCCGGAGATTTCGCTGCGTTCGTATCCATGCTTACCGTGTCGACTCAGGCCCTCCTGATCCGATGGATACGAACGAGTTGCCTTCTGATGGATTCGAAGGACTTCAATCCGATGGGTTCGAAGTAGGAGAAACTTGATGGATTCGAACAAACTGCCACTTCAGTTCCCCGATGGATACGAATCCGACGGATTCGAATCGATCATCACCCCACCATTTGATGGATACGAACACCATATCCTTTTGACTTGTATCGATCATATCTCCTCCATACGAACTCCGATTAACCTGAAATTCGAAATATAGCCTCTCCTAGCACTGATAATCATCTCCAATCGATTCCGTCCCGATCGGAGCCCGGTCAAATTTTGACGACATCCATCGCAGCCTTGTTTCTAATCGATTCCCGATCCTGATATCCATCGTTCCTTGCCAATTTGTTGATATTCCAGCCTTGACCAAAAGGTGGGATAACATTTTCCCCCCAAAACATGCCTTGTGGTAAGAAGGTGTGTTTTGTATAACTCTAAATCCGATATCCAAAGTCCATAGCCAATTCCATGTCCATCCGAACTCGATGACTGAGTTTTTAATCAATCCTTATCCAACAACCGTATCCAGGACCTCTCCGGGTCGATATCCAAATCCCTAACCTCTCTGGGCTCTTGCCAAGTGCAATCCACACCTGACGACCGTGGTCCAGTGTCTCTGGACGTTGCATTATTCCATGGCTTAAGTCCTAAGCTGAATTCTGGACCTCTCTAGGTAGCTGTTCAAATCCGTAACCTCTTCGGGTTCTTGCCAAGCGCAATCCACACCTGACGACCTTGGTCCAGTGTCCCTAGACGTTGAGCTAACCTCTCCGGGTTCTCGCCAAGCGCAATCCACACCTGACGACCTTGGTCCAGTGTCCCTGGACGTAAGTAATGCCATGGCTTAAGTCCTAAGCCGAATCCTGGTCGCTTCGGACCCTTGTTGAGCATAGTCCATACTCAACGACCTGAAACAATAATCGATAATAGGGGGCCTAAGTCCTAGGCCGAACCTTGGTCTCTTCGGACCCTTGCTGAGCACAGTCCATACTCAGCGACCTGAAAATAACAATTGATAATGCAAGGCCTAAGTCCTATGCCGAATCCTGGTCTCTCCGGACCCTTATCGAGCATAGTCCATATTCGACGACCGTTTACCAATAAACCAGAAAAAATCCAATCAAAATCCAATCCAAAATCCAAATCAAATCGGAAAACCAGAAATCCATATCAAAAATCAAAATCATCATCCAAAACGGAGAACAATCATCCGAATGAAAGCCAAAATTAGAAAACGAGCAAAATTAGGAGTTCAATCCAAACTCTAAGACCAAAGCAGAAAAACGAGTGTCCAATCCAAAAACAAAAGACAAATTTCGCAAACCATGGCTTCGCGGTTTATCATCATTCAGAGCATGCCTAGGGGCTATCTCCGGCCCCATACATGTGTAAATGACTTGGTTGCTTGCAAATGGTTTGTTACTTATTTCATATTATCCCGATCAATTGATAATCAATCGACCATCATTCCTGGGCCTCACACCATCATGGCTTGAGGTAGGCGGTGGTTGCTCCTACTCCGCCGCTGCATTCTGAGCCCCAACATACTGCCTCAATTGTCCATTCCTCACATGTTTCTCAATTATGTCCTTTAAGTGCCTGCAGCTGTTGGTATCATGTCCGTCCAAATCATGGAAGAGACAATGCCTTCCTGATGCCCTTTCTTGCTCAAAAGGTTCTCTCCTAGCTGGCCTTCGGTAAGGAAGGCGATTCCGGGTTTCCATGTATATCCGCTCCAGCGTCTCATTTAATCCTGTGTATGTGGAAAACTTTGGATCCTTCCATCGCTTTCTGGCTTTTCCTGAATCGTCGTCCAGCTTCCTTTTTCCTTATCTTTATCCGAGCTTCCGTTGGATGGTCCTCCACCCTCAGTCGCATTCACCTCCGTTGCCTTTTTCGCCGAGTTGATCGAGTCACTCCGGAGATTTCGCCGCGTTCGTATCCATGCTTACTGTGTCGACTCAGGCCCTCCTGATCCGATGGATACGAACGAGTTGCCTTCTGATGGATTCGAAGGACTTCAATCCGATGGGTTCGAAGTAGGAGAAACTTGATGGATTCGAACAGACTACCACTTCAGTTCCCCGATGGATACGAATCCGATGAATTCGAATCGATCATCACCCCACCTATTTGATGGATACGAACACCATATCCTTTTAACTTGTATCGATCATATCTCCTCCATATGAACTCCGATTAACTTGAAATTTGAAATATAGCCTCTCCTAGCATTGATCATCATCTCCAATCGATTCTGTCCCGATCAGAGCCCGGTCAAATTTTGACGACATCCATCGCAGCCTTGTTTCTAATCGATTCCCGATCCTGATATCCATCGTTCCTTGCCAATTTGTTGATATTCCAGCCTTGACCAAAAGGTGGGATAACAACCCTATATTTTGATAACATTATTTAGGATATTTATTTAGTTATATTAAATAAAATAATGTGTTAATTAGGGGATTGGGATTTGATTTTGTTAAGGGGTAGCCATGTCATTTAACCAATGAATTAAAATAAGAGTTAAAATGAAATAAAGGAGGGGAAAAATAGGAAAGAGGCCATTCTTATACCCTAATCCTTGGTTGTGTATCCCATACACGTTCATTTTCATTTATCAAAATTTTTAAACTTGAGGCCAACCACCATTAACAAGAGAAAGAGGAAGAAGATTAAGAAAAGCTAAGGAAGAAGCAAAATCAAATCAAATCAAATCCATTCAAATCTCAAGCTCCTTAATCTCTAAAGCTAAGGTGAATAATGACTACATCTCAAATTTCTTATGGCTTTCAGTTTTAAGTTGAATCCGAACTTATTTGCAATGATTTGCCATGTTTTTGAATAACGGAATGATTATATTACTTGTTGATGATTTATACAGGTTCATATTGATTTTATGATATGATTAAGGTGAAAACCCTATAAAATAACATCCAAATGGGTTGCAAATTTTTATATAGACCAGAAATGGTATTTTAGAGATAGGTTTCAATTTTCAAAATATATGTGGATTTTATACAAATTTTCTAGTGAAGAAAATGTTATTTTGGGTTAAAAATTATTTACGGTTAAATAATTAATGGTTTGGGTCTGAAAATAATATATGTTAGAAAACATATAAAAGGTGATTTTGTGGAATTTTTGTAGAATTTTCCTAAGTGTTTTAATGGATACATAAAATAATTTAAGGTATGGGACTTAAATGTTTTATATATTTATAAAAAGAAGAAGGGGTATTTTGTAAATAATTTAAAATTGTTAATTCTGGAAATTGGCATTACTTTTAAAAAAGAGAAACTTGCAACAAATCACAATTTGGCAATCAAGGCAGGTTAGGTACAAAGAAATAGTTTAAAAAGGACTAATCTACATGGTTTTCACTGCTTCGATGCTTTCAGCACCAGGCTTTCGCCTCTTTACCTTTGCCTTCATCTCCATCGAAACCAATGCACATGGTATCAGGTAACCGGTACGTAGTGAATTGGATATAGGCGAAAGGTGTAACGACCCGTAAATTTCAACTGTTTTAATAACGTAATTAGTTAAAATTTTGTGAAATTTTAAACGATAAAATTTTGAAATATAAATTTGATATTTGGAATACGTCTAGTTAAGCATAGCAACTGGTAAATTTTCGTCCGAAAATATGAAAGTTTATTTCGCGCGTAAATTCACTTCAATTTAATCAGTTAAAAAGCAATGAAAATAAAACGTTTTCAAAACCAAAATATTTTTACATAGAAAAATTCTAAACCATCTTCTGAACAAGATGTCAGTTTGTCGTTTTACCAAATTCGGACATCTTTGGCTCCGTCGATCTTATTTTTCAGCGTTTTTCTTGCATTTTCCGCCAGTTAAAAATTTTGAATTTTTATAATTCAATCGTACCACTGATATCCGTATACCGTTTTGATCGTCTCGTCGTGCTGATCTCCGCAGTATTTTCTTTGGTGTATTTCGGTGCCCGGTGAACGGCGAAATCTATAAAACGTTGAACCATATTGGTTTTGAAATTTGGCTGTTGAACTTCTGGTGGCTATTCATTCCTTAGCGTGTTTAAGCCAACAGACATTTGACATTAATACTCTTGAATTCAACATCTACTTTTGAACTTCCATCTGTTCAAATTTATGGTGCACGCATACTTCGATTCACTTCATTCCTCTTGAAGAAAATAGAGGAACCATCAGCTTTCATCTCCTCCTCTCATTTTTGCTCTGCCACCTCTGTTCTCAAATGCTGCCACACCCTAACAACTCCGTACCTCCACATGAACGCACCTCCCCATCCTAACCTCGCCTCCGCCCAGATCTGGCCGAGCATGGCCCTTCCTTTTCCGCTCCACCTCTGGCCACCAACCCCAGCACCATAAAACTCTCCACCTTCCCTGTCTACAAACCCACCACTTGATCTTCAACTGCTCGGCGACCATCTCCACCCTCCTTGCTAACAGCTTCCGCCTCAGCCACCTGTTCACCTTCCCTGGCCAAACTCACGTGCGTCCCCTTGTTCGTTCTCCCAAGCGCAGATCCACATTTTTCCACTTTCATTCCCTCAAACCCACTTCGGCCTCCTTCCCCTCCTCCTTGCTCGTTCGAAAATCAGCCTCCCCTCACCGGAACCCACCACATAGATCACCTTGTCCCTTCTTCCCGACCAAGCTTCGCCTCCTAGCAACCCCATACCACAGCAGTTCATCCAACAACCACCCTCCGACCCTCAACACCTAGAACCCGCCTGCATCATCTCGTCGACCGCCACCTCACGCTCACTCCACCTCGGCAACCAGTACCCAGATCCACCTTTTGCCTTTCCTGTTCGCCGACAAAGCCACTGTTGAGCCTGACAACTGCGAACAGCCACTCGAGTTCGCAACCTTTCCGTAGGCAACCCCTCTCCCTTGCCTGTCGTGCTTCCTCTCTTCAGTCTGGCCGCAGTTTTCGTGTGTTTGGTTAGAGGTGTGGATATATATATATTTTCTCTTCAAGTTATATATATATATATTGTTTATAAAGTTTATACAGTTACTTATATTTATACAGTTTGTATTATATATATAGTATACATAATCTAGTATGTAAACATATAAATATGATTCTTGAATTTTATATATGTTTATATAAGTATATAATGGTTATAAGTTTTAAAGCTACAAAGTTTTACAGTTTTTATAAGTTATATTAATGATTTTATATTATATATATAAAAGGAAAGTTAGGTAGCATAGATCCTACCTGCGCATGCTAGTTTGTTGTAGATATATATATTGGTATATATAGGTATTTTGGCTATAGTTTATATATATTTGTTTTGATTGTATAAGTTTTAAAACGTATATATTAGTGCATAGTTAAAGTGTTATATTTTATGTTTAAATTTTTACAGTAATGTATTATATATATATAGGAGTGGAGCAGAGAAGATATATTTACATATATATGTTTTGTTATTTATAATAGTATATAAGTTGTCATTACATGTTGTTACATATTAGCTTATCAAGTACTGCATATCGTTTCTTTAAGGTGTCTGCATATGTGTTCTTGTGAGTATATATTTCTATAAGTTATTGATTTGAAAAATATATTGTTTAATAAATATTGTGTAAGAGTTATACTGATTGTATACATGTATATGCGGTTACATCAGAGTTTTATTTGCGTTGAGTTTCTAGTTTATATACATATGTATTCAGTTATATATAGCTATTTATATATAAAGTGTGACAAGTTAACCAGTTTACAATTGGGTTTATACTAGCATATATATGTATATTGGTTTATGCAATCTAGCTGGAAGTTATACTCATATATTGATATATATCATGAATATATTCACGTTCTATATTACTAGTATATGGTGCAGCTTTTGTTATCTGGATTCCGTGTTTTTTTTATACAATGTTTTATTTTCTTAAATACTTGATACCTTATTTTACAATGAATATTATAAAAAAAAAAGAACGTTATACATTATATAGGTTATATGCGTATGCTTAATTGAAACGATGATTTCTAAATTATATACATGTTATTTTATTTTAATATTTGTTTTAAATTTAATATTAATTTCATGGAAATAATAATGACAATATATATAATTGCTGTTTTATCAAACTGATTTTTGTTAATGATTCCCTTTTTATCAGCTTTTGGTCTGTCGTGCTTGTTTCTGCATCGGATTTGTGCCGGTTTTTGTTGCTTAGATTCAAAATTCAAATTCAACGTCCGTATCAGTGTTCATATCCATGTCATCTTTATGTTCATCTCTAGCCTCGAAAGGTGAGCACTCACTCACGATTAACGTTCTTTTATTTATTAAATTTGATTTCAATTGAAACGACAATTGAAATATGCTGCTGTTAGTTAATTACACTGTTATATATGCTATTACATGTATTAGTTCACCTGTGACATCTGACACCATTATTTGTTAATTATACGATGATAATCTTGTTGATTGATAATTGATTGATTGTTGATGTTTATATTGGACGTTAAATTGTTAATGTTAAATGATAATAGTATGCAATTGGAATTGATATAGGATAGTTTAATGTTAAATTTGATTAAATGACATTTGTATAATATGACCCATTTAACTGTTGAATTTATTGACACGTAGGATTTGTTTAATTACACTTTGAACCACTGAATGTATGTTGTTAAATTGATGATGGATGAAATTGTAAATTGAATGACAAGTGAAAACCGTAATGTAATAATCTTTAATCTACATGAAATGATAGTGTAGATTCTAGAAATAATTATATTAATTCACACAAACAACAATGTGAATTAATACGGTTATTTCGGGATTATTTGAATTGATTATTGGATTGATATTGATTGTTGTTATTGCTTGTTTATTTACTTTGACACCATCCCAGTTATCACACTGCAAGTTCCCTTTGTTATGCTTTGATTTTTTTTAATTGAATTGGAATCGGGTTGAAATGATAAATACCCAAATTGAACTTTGACTTAGGATAGAAAATTAAATAAAACCCGATTGGTCAATTGATTTAAAATAAAACGAAGATTTTATTTGAATAAATAATATGGTTTTGAAATGAAGTTGAAATGTGAATTTTTAATGAAAGGAAAATGTTAATATTTAATAATCTGAACAAAATATTAACAATGTAATTGATGAAAGAATGTTGTTTAATTTGAGAAATGATTGAATTAAATTTTGAAATGATTTAATAATTAAGTTTGAAATTATTAAACTTTGAAATGATTTAATAATTAAGTTTGGAATTATAATTAAGTTTGAAATTATTAAACTTTGAAATTATTTAATAATTAAGTTTTGAATTATTTAATAATTAAATAAGATTGAATTATTTAATGATTAAATTGAATTGAAATTCTTTAATAAGAAAATTGAACTTTGAATAAGTGAATTTTACTTCGTAAATAATTGAAATTGAGTTTTCTTTATTAATTAAGTTTTGGAAAATTATTTAAGTGAGTAAATAAGTGAAATTGAATTTCTTTAACAAGAAATAAAATGCGATTTATTGAAATAAATGTAAGACTTGAAATTTAAAGAATTTGATTTGATGAATTTAATTTAATTCAATTTGTAAGTTTTGATATAATGAAGTCGAATTTGAATAACGGATTTAATGAATTGGAAATTTAATAGAAATTGTTTTGAATGGAAAATTTACTTAATGAATATTGAATGAGATCGATAAATGAATTTAAATTGATTTAAAGGTTAGATCAAATTAATTTAAATGATTTCGAAATGAAACTTATATGCGAACTTGAATCGATATTTGAATTGTTTAAATAGAAATTGAAATTGTATTATAAGATTTTGAAATGGTAATTTGGAAGTTTTGAAACGTAAAGTATGGAAACTGGTTTTGAAAGTCAAATGAAATGTTGATTTAGGAATTTAAATTGAAATTGAATTTGATTTGGTTTTGAAATATATTAAACGACCAATCAGGGTAATAATTACGTAAGTTATTAAAGAGACCGGAATTCGGTTATGGGTATACTCTCTATCTAAACCGAAAACCACTTTAATAACTATACGCGGAGTGATGATCCAGAATGAAGTGGTTGGATTGGCGAACGTTGATGATTGAAGAAAGAGAACGATGATGGATAGCCTTGACACTTGTGTCAAATTGGAAATGACTAAAACAGGAGCTGTGCCGGGCCAATGGAGGATTGATACCTCAAGTGGACACACTTCTTCGAACTACTTATACTTGTTGTCGATTGGTGCACCCTTGATTTTGGGAGTGTTGTTTCACGGTGTTGCGGGCGTTGCGTTCTCACCAGTCCGGATCAGGCGAACGGTAGTATCACTACCTTGGGTATTGCCTCATGTGCCTTGTTACTTGTATTCCATTTATGCGCGACCACTACGATTTTGATTTGTACCTTTAGTATATGGATTGCCCTCTGGTGACTTCCGGTTTTGGGGAAACTACGGTCTTGTATATGCTTTTGGGAATAAAAATGTGTTAAGGGTGGAATGGGCCATGACTTAACGCTATTTTGATATCTTTTTATATTACTGATAGACATTATCTACTTAGCGTACATTACTACCTAGTAGATAGTTTAACGGATCCTTAAAGGATGGTCATTCCAAACATCCTTTGAGTTACTTGTATTTCAATTGCTATTTCACTTGAGTTGGATTTATTAATATAAGAATGTTAATCCTGACTCGAGTGTCTTGTGTTTTTGCTTTACGCTCGGGTCAGACTGAGTGTACCAGTATTCGAGACTCACCTTTGGAGTTGGAGCTTTGCTTGAAGATCCAGCCATCTATTTTACTCCCAGTATTTGATGATTCCAGTGATGTATTCTGATTTGTATCTGATGTATCGTATTACTCTTCCGTTGTATCTGGATTACTCTGATGTAACTTATACATTTATATAGTAGCTTCATGAACTACTATCTCTTTTATTTCCGCTGCACTTATTACTCTGTGTCTGTGATCTGTGATTATTTATTTACTGTATATGTTCAGTTTTGCCAAATTTAAATTAACAACGCGGTATTTTGAGCAATTCAATTCCGGCATGAGTGTCTACCTATACACTTATAATGGATGCGAATGGTCCAAAATTCTGGGTCGTTACAAAAGGTATAAGGTCGAAACCAGGGGTTCCGAAGGGGTTTGCGCATGCTTGCTTTCGACCGAATAGCTTTCGACTGGGTTGGCTTTCGACTGGGTCAACTGGTTTTAAAGAAATGATTTTGATTGGGTTGCGCCTTTCTTTTAAAATAATTTCTTTTGACTAAGTGAAACACATGATTGCCTCTTTTTACCTTTTGATCCAAATTGGTTTCGAAAGTGTTACGTTGCTTTGTTTTGCTTTTTAAACTTGACCGCTTCTCCAATGCTTTTGAAGGGATGGTTTCGACACCATCACTTCTTTACTTAGAAATGATTTCGAAAGGAATGCTTTCGACTTTAATAGATTTTTGATCATTTTGCTCTACTTGAAGGCATAATCCAAATGGTTTCGACCGAAACGGTTTTCAAAGGTATCGAAAGGGTAAATTTTCAAAAGGTATTTGTAACGACCCAGAATTTCCGTCATTTGAAATTCGTATATTTAATTGATTTTAAATATTAACAAGTAAGATTTATTTGTCGAATAAATTTAATTTTGAATATGGTGATTTAATTGGATAATTAAATCGATAGTTAAATATTTGAAATTCCAGAAATAATTGGAAATCGGGTTTAATGTGTATAAAAATGATTTGTAAAGTTATAATAAATCATATTGGAGTTAGGATGATGTTTGTAAACTTTTAAAATTGAATTAAAAGTTAAATTGTGAAAATTGAATATTTTAATATTTAATTGACGACTAAAAATAGTCAGTTTTCAAACAGTCACGGATTTTGACGAAACTAGTTTCATCGGATCCGTAATGTCATATTATTGTAAGATTTCAAATTTCGTGTCAATCGGAGTTGTCGTTTGTCCGGGGCAAGCCAAAACGCATCGAAATCGGTTTAATTTAAATTTGATCGTTTATTTCCGTAACTCTCACATACGATCGAATTAGCTCCCAAAACATGTTCTATTGTGTTCAAAACGTGGATAAAACCTTAGAAACGCCAGCCGGCACGCTTCGTTTGGAGTTCGGAAAATTTTCGATGAATAGTGTTTTCGTCAATTTTCTATAAAAGCCCTCCATTATTCCTTCTTTTCACAAACCCTATGTCAAAAGGCTTCAGCCGCCATTTTCGTTTTCGAAGGCCAGGAATGCTCGAAATTTCCTCCTTTATTTTATCACAATCCATTGATTATTTCCAGAAACGTCCAACTGCAAAGTTGAAGATCATCACGAGATCTATACATCCAACGGTCGATTTAGCTTATCTCTTCATGGATCGACGTGAATTTGGCAATGAACGTCGTACGTTCGAGCTCGATTTCCAAGGCCATCATAGGGTCGAGCTCAACGTGATTTGTACCGAAGGTGGAGTTTGCTTCGTGTTGTTGAATGGCGCTAGCTGATCGTTGTGAAGGTGCTCGAGTTGGTCGCGGCTAGCTAGGGTTTTGATCGGCAATGGGTTCACGTACGCGATTTTGTCGCTTGGGAAGAAGATGCATGCGCACGGCCCTGAGGCAGTCAAAAAAAAAGTCAACGGCCAGATGTGATAAGGTTGTAAAATATAAAAGGAAATAGAAATTAATTTTATTTTAATTTGTATAAACTTTAAAATGTTGTAACTCTCCGTTTTCGACGAAACGAATTGCGTTGGAATCGTTTCGACGAGCTCTACGCAATGGAGCTGGATTGGAGTCGATTGGAGCAAGTGAAATTTTTGGGTAAAATTAAACGCGTGTTTAATTTTATTCGAAATAAAACGCGACAACTGTTATTGGAAACTCAAGGTGAGAACTTCTCACTCAATCAAAATTGTTTCGATTTAAATTTTAAATAGTTAGATTTAAAATTGCTTGATTGTGTGATTAGATGATAAATTGTTATCTATTGTGTTAAATAGACATTATACACCGTATATTAAGCGGAGGTTATTTATTAAAAACATACACCGCGAATATTCCAATGTTTAGTGGAATTGGTATTATATATGTACTTGGAGTTGATTTCCTGCATTATATAGCGGATGAGACCCTATTGCGCCGCATAATAGCGGATAATATTTATAAATCCCATATACCGCGATAATTTCACATTGATGTGAAATTGGTATTGTGCTAACATCTGTGGATGCAGGGAAACAGGTTGGAGGGATCCAACTGGATTCCTCAAATAATTGAATTTATTTCAATGTTGTGTGTTGATTTATTTATAATCGCCGTGTGATTATATTGTGATTTAAATTGTTGACGGCTATAATTTAGCCAAATATATTTTTGGTATCGATGGATACCAGAAATAAGTAAAATTGGATTTTTGAAAATATAAGTTGAAAATTGATCGAAAAATTTATTTTTTGATGATCGGATAAATGTAAAAGGAGTTTAAAGATAAAAGTCTTATTTTTGAACCGTATTGAATTAAATTCCAAATTTTGGGAAAAAGGGCTTAATAAATGGATTTCGGAAATATTACCTATAAACTGAAGAATTTATCTAAATTTGGGATTTTCAAATAGATTTGAAGGGCTAAAGGAATTTATTTTTAAAAGGAAATAAATTTGGAAATGTTGGAAATTGATTTGGTGTCTCGAAATAAATTTGAAAATCAATTTGAAATTAACTGATTATTAATTTTACCATAACTAGTAAAATTTGATTTATAGAAATTTATTTGATTTAAATTAATCAGATAATTTAATTAATCCTATCTATGGATGTTTGTATTATATTGGATGTTGAATTGTTTGACATCTTTGATATGTGATGCATTTGTGATATATTCTGATTTGTGTGTGATCTGTATTTTGTTTATCTGTGATATGATATATCTGTGATCTGTGAATGAAAGATAAGCATTATAGTTTATACCGCTTATCAATTATATTGTTATATTTGATCTGTGATGATTGAATGTTGTTGCACTATTGTGTTAAACCCGTGGACTACACAATACACACACAAATATGGATTTCACGTGGAAATCGGTTAAGTCACAGATTTTTACCAATTTTGGAAAAAATTGAGTTTTTGAATCCAAAAGGGTTTTGGAATTGGAATTGGAAGATTTTGAAATGAGTTTCAGAAATAAAGGTTATTTTAAATAACTTAATAAAATTGGAATTTAAATCATTTGATTTAAATTTTGAATTCAATATTTTGAATTGAATTCAATAATGTGGGAATTTTGGTTTAAAAGATTGTATAAATTATAAAAGGTGTTTATATGGGTTTTTAACCATTTAAAATATGGTTTTGGAAATTTAAATTTAAATTCAAGTTTTATACTTGAATGGTTTTAACCTGTGTAATTGTAACCAGTTTTCCCAAAAACGAAAACTATCAGTTTTCAAATAATAATAGCTTTTATAAAGTGAAAAGATTTCCAATTTGTATTGAAACATTTCAAGTTGAAATGAAATTGTAAATAGTTTTGGAAAACTATGAATTAACCTTTGTGACGATAATTAAAACTTTATTTTGAAATAAAAGAGTATTTCAAAAGGTGTATCTTTTATATTATAAAAGACTTGAATTGTGAATAGTTTTGAAAGCTATAAATTAAATCTTAATTTAAAGATTTAATGGGTTAATTCAATTTAAATGGAGATTGTTTTGGAAATCTGTGAATGAATCTTTGTGAAACTGGGTAAACTTTGTGAAGTAAATCTTTTTGTTTAAAGATTTAAAATGGTAATTTGTTTAAACCGTTTAAAGGAAAGGATTTGGGTAATAAGTTGTGACTTAATTGAAATCCCAATATTCATATGTTTTAAATATTGTGCTCACTATTCGGGTTAGCCGAGAAAAGACCTTTGTGTCATATAACCCATTCCGAATTAGTGATATGTCGATACGGATCGTATTGAAGACCGGTGGTGAAGACCGGGTATTTGTGAAAACGATAGGATGACCTATCGATTGTCTCTGCACCGTTAGCTATGGTATAGAGATTTCCTTTGTGATGGGAAGTTTTATCGGGATTGTGAATACCCGGATTGCAAGGGCTTCTTTTGAAGTGCCTTCGGTTCTGTTCGAACCCGGAACAGACTTGTATGGTTACATGTCTGACATTACATTTTGAGATATAAATCTGATTTCTTTCAAATACATTTCTGTTGGTGGCGGAGAATTTATTCTCTTAGCTTAACACCCTTCTCTGAGACGTACGAGCTCAGAGGTTATGTAGTTGAAATTTATCAGCGATATATTCCCAATTTGGTAATGTGGCATGCTGAGTGTTGCTGTGTGATGATCATTTATTGATCATTTGTGATCAAAGCGTGGCTTTGTGAAAAAGCGTAGCTTTGTGGACGAGACTTCGTCAGACCTCACAACCCGGAAATGGTTGAAACAGGAAAGATGCGGCAAGGTTTCAGGGGTAGCTCCCCTAGGGTATGACCATTCCTTCTGGAAAAGGGTAGTGTCATGGTATGGAGCCCAGATACTTACTCATGTGGCCACACTTTATTTATTATGTGTGATGTTGGTTACCGAGCGCTCGGATAAAGGTCCCAAAAGACCGGGGGTGGCATATCTCAGGTTTACTGCCCAGGAAGGGAGTAACCGGCCTTGTGTTGGCAGAGAGCAGGTTGTCTCTCGGAGCGTCCAGCCAGAGGCGTTCCTACGTGGCATAGGAAGTTCCTTAGCCTGACCATTTGTTGGAAAATCCAAAGAAACAATACGAACTTTGTACGGTTTTAGTTGTATAACCTGCTATAGAATGTGGTGGTAACCTTCTATTGAACATAGTAGCTATAGTAGGCATAAGTGTGGAATGCCTATGCTGGCTAAGATTAATATTATATTTTCGAAATGTTTTCCTCCATTATGCACTAATAATAATAATCCAATGATTTGCGTAGTAAGCATCCTTGACTATCATAAGAAGAAATCTCCTCCAATTCTGCGTTTGCATTGAGTGTGTGGCGGGAGGTCTTATGGTAGTTTCATTTTCCAAAAGCATTCCGGATATTTTCTACTTGCTTTGTTGTTGTTGTGTTTTAAAAATAAAACCTGTTTTAAGTTCTCACACCAGTCACCATGACTGACCTGGAGTTTATTGTTTCTTTCCTAAACTCTGGGTGCCCACCAATTTCCACACGGGCAGTCTAGAGTCAGGTTATCAGGTCATTCTGGATTCAGGAGACGCTGTGGAGCTCAGTGGCGAGCTGGATGACGAGGCGTAGTATTTGTATCTGATATTATTATTCCGCTGTGTATTCTGTATGAGGACAAGTTTATATAACTGTCCAGTTGTGTTGTATATTGTTGTTGTAAACTCTGATAATGATGTAATGTATAAAATGATATAGTTCTTTGATTTTAAGATTATTCATTTATCTATTATATGTTATTCCGCTGCGAATGTGAGATTCTGTTATTGTTCTGTTTCTGTGTTTTTCTGTTGTTTCTTCTTTCTTTTTCTTTTGTCTTCTTCTACCTCTTCTTTTTCTCCATAACAATTCGATTTTCCGGCATTCGATTGCTCGGCAGTTGATACAGTGGACGTATTAATGTCGATTTTCAAGTGACGAAAAATCGCGTTCGTTACATTTGGTATCAGAGCATATGGTTAAGCGATAACCATGGCTCTGTTGGGTGTTACTCATTAGAGATAGAGTTAGTAGTACTCTAGAATGAGTGTGAGTGTAATAATAGATACGAGTGCGTATTTGTTAGTGAATATGAAAATGTTTTATATTGTGTTTGCTTATCCGTTGAGCTGTTTATGAATTTTGGTCGGTATGTGGGACGCCATATTATCGATAGGGGTTTCTAAACACTTAAACGAGGCAAGTCGACATAGTATCATTTTAAATTGGGTAAATGAAATAATTTTACCTCGATTATATTTTGTATATAAAGGAAATAATTTTTCAGAATTATTGAAGTGTATATAATTGATTGTTTGGTTGTTGAAATGTGAAAATATATACGAGTTAATAAAAGTTGTTTGAATAATCTAAATAAAACAACAATTGTAAAAGAATGAAGTATATAAGCAAATGAATTATTAAGTATGGAATTAAAATTAATATGATTTACAATTGTGAAATAACTTTGTATTAGTAAAGTTAAAATAGTGAAATTATATGAGAAAAGGATTTGTAAATATGATTTGTAAATTAAAAGGGAAATTTTGAAAAGAATTTAAAGCACTGGATTCACTACTGTTGCTAGGAAATAATAAGGGTGATGACTGCAGCATCATCAGTATCATTTTCGAGTTTATGTGTGATAGATTTGCTACCATAGTAAATTGAAAATTTTAAGTTTTGTTGTGATAACCAAATTTGAAATTAAAATCCAAGTTGAAATTGATGAATATAAGTAGAAATAAGTTTTGAACTTATGATATAAGTAAAATGATTTTTAGACTTATAATGTGATATGAATTTAGCTTTGGTAAAAGTTAAATAGAATTTACTTTAGAATTGGAATTATAAGTGGAAATTTGAAATGGAATATAACTTAAGTGAAAGTTGAATAAAAATAGAAGTTGATTTTGATATCAAAGTAAATTAATAAAGTGAAGTGATAAATGTGAACTTGAGTTATATAAATGAAATTCAACTTTGTTTGTAAAATGAATTAGCAATTGAATTAAACTAATGGATTGAATGTGAATAAATTGATATGGATTAATGAATGTAAGTGTTAATTCATTAAAGCTAATAAATTGGAAATTGAATAGAAGTCAATTTAATATTAAACCAATTGGAATTAAAAGTGTTGAACCAAATTGAATGTAAGTAATGTAAATTAATAATTTGGTTATGTTGGTTATGATTTGGTTGTTATATGATTGTTGGTTGATTGTATATAGTATAATTCATTAAGTGTTAATGAAATTGAATTGGTGAACTTGAAAGCTATGTAATTGAATCCAAATTGAAAGTGAAGTAAAATTAAATAGAAATTGGATTTAAATTGAAAGTGAACCAACTTGAATGCAAATTAGAGAATGTGAACTAATTGAAAATGAATAATGGAATGTTGTTGTATATAAATTGGTTGTAAACAATTACAAGTAATATTGAAATTTTATAAGTTGCTTATAAACCTTGTTTAGTATGCATTTCTTTTAATATGAATGTGTTGTAGTTATTTAAAAAGAGTAAATTGTTAGTAACTTTATATATATGTCACTTACATATTTAAACTGAGTAAGTACAGGTGTGGTGGCTGCCGTTTGGTTGGTTTGGTTACGCTAAAATGCTAAATAAATAACTGCTTTGCTTAAAAATGCTAAAAAGGTACGCCTACGCAATAAAAATAGGAAATATGAACTGTTTTTCTGCTTTTCCAACCGTGTGGGTTGATGTATACATATTTATGTCTATTGTGATCCTACTACGATCGAACCGCGCAAAGGAGACGTTGGCGATTTTTTCTGAAAATTTATGGCGTTAGAAAAATTTTGGAAAATTTTTGTTAATGAAAAGTCAATTTCCAAATTGAAATAAAAACGTAGGAATTAAACTAGAAAATGGAAACCGTTATTTTAGTTGAAGTTAAAGGTTTTGAAAAGAGTGAATATAAAATTTTCACTAAGTGGATTTTTGAAAAGTTAATAGATTTGGGGCATTTTTCTTACTTTGCAATTTCGAGGACGAAATTCTTTTAAGGGGGGAAGTTTGTAACGACCCAGAATTTCCGTCATTTGAAATTCGTATATTTAATTGATTTTAAATATTAACAAGTAAGATTTATTTGTCGAATAAATTTAATTTTGAATATGGTGATTTAATTGGATAATTAAATCGATAGCTAAATATTTGAAATTCCAGAAATAATTGGAAATCGGGTTTAATGTGTATAAAAATGATTTGTAAAGTTATAATAAATCATATTGGAGTTAGGATGATGTTTGTAAACTTTTAAAATTGAATTAAAAGTTAAATTGTGAAAATTGAATATTTTAATATTTAATTGACGACTAAAAATAGTCATTTTTCAAACAGTCTCGGATTTCGATGAAACCAGTTTCATCGGATCCGTAATGTTATATTATTGTAAGATTTCAAATTTCGTGTCAATCGGAGTTGTCGTTTGTCCGGGGCAAGCCAAAACGCATCGAAATCGGTTTAATTTAAATTTGATCGTTTATTTCCGTAACTCTCACATACGATCGAATTAGCTCTCGAAACACGTTCCATTGTGTTCGGAACGTGGGTAAAACCTTAGAAACGCTAGCCGGCACGCTTCGTTTGGAGTTCGGAAAATTTTCGATGAATAGTGTTTTCGTCAATTTTCTATAAAAAGCCCTCCATTATTCCTTCTTTTCACAAACCCTAGGTCAAAAGGCTTCAGCCGCCATTTTCATTTTCGAAGGCTAGGAATGCTTGAAATTTCCTCCTTTATTTTATCACAATCCATTGATTATTTCCAGAAACGTCCAACTGCAAAGTTGAAGATCATCACGAGATCTATACATCCAACGGTCGATTTAGCTTATCTCTTCACGGATCGACGTGAATATTGCGATGAACGTCGTACGTTCGAGCTCGATTTCTGAGGCCATCATAGGGCCGAGCTCAACGTGATTAGTACCGAAGGTGGGGTTTGCTTCGTGTTGTTGAATGGCGCTAGCTGATCGTTGTGAAGGTGCTCGAGTTGGTCGCGGCTAGCTAGGGTTTTGATCGGCAATGGGTTCACGTATGCGATTTTGTCGCCTGGGAAGAAAATGCATGCACACGGCCCTGATGCAGTCAAAAAAAAAGTCAACGGCCAGATGTGATAAGGTTGTAAAATATAAAAGGAAATAGAAATTAATTTTATTTTAATTTGTATAAACTTTAAAATGCTGTAACTCTTTCATACGAGGTCCGTTTTCGACGAAACGAATTGCATTTGAATCGTTTCGATGAGCTCTACGCAATGGAGATAGATTGGAGCCGATTGGAGCAAGTCAAATTTTTGGGTAAAATTAAACGCGTGTTTAATTTTATTCGAAATAAAACGCTACAACTGTTATTGGAAACTCAAGGTGAGAACTTCTCACTCAATCGAAATTGTTTCGATTTAAATTTTAAATAGTTAGATTTAAAATTACTTGATTGTGTGATTGGATGATAAATTGTTATCTATTGTGTTAAATAGACATTATACGCCGTATATTAAGCGGAGGTTATTTATTAAAAACATATACCGCGAATATTTCAATGTTTAGTGGAATTGGTATTATATATGTACTTGGAGTTGATTTCCCGCATTATATAGCGGATGAGACCCTATTGCGCCGCATAATAGCGGATAATATTTATAAATCCCATATACCGCGATAATTTCACATTGATGTGAAATTGGTATTGTGCTAACATCTGTGGATGCAGGGAAACAGGTTGGAGGGATCCAACTGGATTCCTCAAATAATTGAATTTATTTCAATGTTGTGTGTTGATTTATTTAAAATCGCCGTGTGATTATATTGTGATTTAAATTGTTGACGGCTATAATTTAGCCAAATATATTTTTGGTATCAATGGATACCAGAAATAAGTAAAATTGGATTTTTGAAAATATAAGTTGAAAATTGATCGAAAAATTTATTTTTTGATGATCGGATAAATGTAAAAGGAGTTTAAAGATAAAAGTCTTATTTTTGAACCGTATTGAATTAAATTCCAAATTTTGGGAAAAAGGGCTTAATAAATGGATTTCGGAAATATTACCTATAAACTGAAGAATTTATCTAAATTTGGGATTTTCAAATAGATTTGAAGGGCTAAAGGAATTTATTTTTAAAAGGAAATAAATTTGGAAATGTTGGAAATTGATTCGTTGTCTCGAAATAAATTTGAAAATCAATTTGAAATTAACTGATTATTAATTTTACCATAACTAGTAAAATTTGATTTATAGAAATTTATTTGATTTAAATTAATCAGATAATTTAATTAATCCTATCTATGGATGTTTGTATTATATTGGATGTTGAATTGTTTGACATCTTTGATATGTGATGCATTTGTGATATATTCTGATTTGTGTGTGATCTGTATTTTGTTTATCTGTGATATGATATATTTGTGATCTGTGAATGAAAGATAAGTGTTATAGTTTATACCGCTTATCAATTATATTGTTATATTTGATTTGTGATGATTGAATGTTGTTGCACTATTGTGTTAAACCCGTGGACTACACAATACACACACAAATATGGATTTCACGTGGAAATCGGTTAAGTCACAGATTTTTACCAATTTTGGAAAAAATTGAGTTTTTGAATCCAAAAGGGTTTTGGAATTGGAAGTTTTTGAAATGAGTTTCAAAAATAAAGGTTATTTTAAATAACTTAATAAAATTGGAATTTAAATCATTTGATTTAAATTTTGAATTCAATAATGAATTATAAAAGGTGTTTATATGGGTTTTTAACCATTTAAAATATGGTTTTGGAAATTTAAATTTAAATTCAAGTTTTATACTTGAATGGTTTTAACCTATGTAATTGTAACTAGTTTTTCCCAAAAACGGAAACTATCAGTTTTCAAATAATAATAGCTTTTATAAAGTGAAAAGATTTCCAATTTGTATTAAAACATTTCAAGTTGAAATGAAATTGTAAATAGTTTTGGAAAACTATGAATTAACCTGTGTGACGATAATTAAAACTTTATTTTGAAATAAAAGAGTATTTGAAAAGGTGTATCTTTTATATTATAAAAGACTTGAATTGTGAATAGTTTTGAAAGCTATAAATTAAATCTTAGTTTAAAGATTTAATGGGTTAATTCAATTTAAATGGAGATTGTTTTGGAAATCTGTGAATGAATCTTTGTGAAACTGGGTAAACTTTGTGAAGTAAATCTTTTTGTTTAAAGATTTAAAATGGTAATTTGTTGAAACCATTTAAAGGAAAGGATTTGGGTAATAAGTTGTGACTTAATTGAAATCCCAATATTCATATGTTTTAAATATTGTGCTCACTATTCGGGTTAGCCGGGAAAAGACCTTTGTGTCATATAACCCATTCCGAATTAGTGATACGACGATATGGATCGTATTGAAGACCGGTGGTGAAGACCGGGTATTTGTGAAAACGATAGGATGACCTATCGATTGTCTCTGCACCGTTAGCTACGGTATAGAGATTTCCTTTGTGATGGGAAGTTTTATCGGGATCGTGAATACCCGGATTGCAAGGGCTTCTTTTGAAGTGCCTTCGGTTCTGTTCGAACCCGGAACAGACTTGTATGGTTACAATTCTGACATTACATTTGGAGATATAAAGCTGATTTCTTTCAAATACATTTCTGTTGGTGGCGGAGAATTTATTCTCTTAGCTTAACACCCTTCTGTGAGACGTACGAGCTCAGAGGTTATGTAGTTGAAATTTATCAGCGATATATTCCCAATTTGGTAATGTGGCATGCTGAGTGTTGCTGTGTGATGATCATTTATTGATCATTTGTGATCAAAGCGTGGCTTTGTGAAAAAACGTAGCTTTGTGGACGAGACTTCGTCAGACCTCACAACCCGGAAATGGTCGAAACAGGAAAGATGCGGCAAGGTTTCAGGGGTAGCTCCCCTAGGGTATGACCATTCCTTCTGGAAAAGGGTAGTATCATGGTATGGAGCCCAGATATTTACTCATGTGGACACACTTTATTTATTATGTGTGATGTTGGTTACCGAGCGCTCGGATAAAGGTCCCAAAGGACCGGGAGTGGCATATCTCAGGTTTACTGCCCGAGAAGGGAGTAACCGGCCTTGTGTTGGCAGAGAGAAGGTTGTCTCTCGGAGCGTCCAGCCAGAGGCGTTCCTACGTGGTATAGGAAGTTCCTTAGCCTGACCATTTGTTGGAAAATCCAAAGAAACAATACGAACCTTGTACGGTTTTAGTTGTATAACCTGCTATGGAATGTGGCGGTAACCTGCTATTGAACATAGTAGCTATAGTAGGCATAAGTGTGGAATGCCTATGCTGGCTAAGATTAATATTATATTTTCGAAATGTTTTCCTCCACTATGCACTAATAATAATAATCCAGTGATTTGCGTAGTAAGCATCATTGACTATCATAAGAAGAAATCTCCTCCAATTCTGCGTTTACATTGTGTGTGTGGCGGGAGGTCTTATGGTAGTTTCATTTTCCAAAAGCATTGCAGATATTTTCTACTTGCTTCGTTGTTGTTGTGTTTTAAAAATAAAACTGGTTTAAGTTCTCACACCAGTCACCATGACTGACCTGGAGTTTATTGTTTCTTTCCTAAACTCTGGGTTCCCACCAATTTCCACACGGGCAGTCTAGAGTCAGGTTATCATGTCATTCTAGATTCAGGAGACGCTGTGGAGCTCAATGGCGAGCTGGATGACGAGACGTAGTATTTGTATCTGATATTATTATTCCGCCGTGTATTCTATATGAGGACAAGTTTATATAACTGTCCATTTGTGTTGTATATTGTTGTTGTAAACTCTGATAATGATGTAATGTATAAAATGATATAGTTCTTTGATTTTAAGATTATTCATTTATCTATTATATGTTATTCCGCTGCGAATGTGAGATTCTGTTATTGTTCTGTTTCTGTGTTTTTCTGTTGTTTCTACTTTCTTTTTCTTCTGTCTTCTTCTACCTCTTCTTTTTCTCCATAACAATTCAGTTTTCCGGCATTTGATTGCTCGGCAGTTGATACAGTGGACGTATTAATTTCGATTTTCGAGCGATGAAAAATCGCGTTCGTTACATTCAACATGTTTTAAAATTGAACTCAAGTGTTTTCGAAAGGTTTGAGTTTACAAAGGTTTAATGCTTTCGAAAGGTCTTAAAGAAAGGTTTCGAAGGGGTGGTTCCCCAACGGTTTTGAAGGAGTCGAAAGTGAAGGTTTTCTGATTGTTTCGAAAGGGTTGAAAGGAAAGGTTTTTCTAATGTTTTCGAAGGGCATGGTTTAAAGGTTTTAAAGAAGGATGTCTAATGTTTTAAAGCTTTCAAAGGGAAGGTATTTCAATGATTTCGAAAGGGTTTTTAAGAATGGTTTCGAAAAGAAGGTTTTGGCCTTTCGGCCTAGGTTAAATATAGGGTTTTACTTGGTTTCGAAAGGACTACTTTCAATAGATTCTAAAGGGGTACTTTTAACGGTTTATATGTTTTCATCAACTAAGATTTGGGTAAAGTATATATAACATGGCAAAGTGACTTTGAGTAAAGCATAAAGTATATGTATTTTCCTTGTTTAAGTTTAATTTAAAGATTTTAAATCATTTTGAAAAGGTTTTTAAGGAAAATTTAAGGGAAGATTTCCCTAAGTAAAATAACTCAGATATTAGAATACCAGATGTGATTGGTATAGGGTTGCGCTCTATACATTAGCTATTAGCCCCAGCTAATTTAGTCTGAAATTCCAGTGTGTAGGGCTTTGTCACAGGTAAGACTAAAATTATGATTACACACAGAAGGAATATATGTTTGTATACAAATAGGTTATTGGTGAGCCTGCAAAACCATTAGGATCAAGTGACCTTGGAAGAAGATAAGTTAGAAATAGACCATTCAGAAGAGAAGTATTTAACAAATAGTTAAGGACAGATCGTCCACAAGATGAGTGTCTAATAGTTGTTAGGTAAATTTGGTTTATATTGTCTAGTAGGCCCGAGTCTGCCAAGGGTTAGTAGTTAACCAAACAAAATTACAGTTTTCGGATAGATTATCCATTTATTATCTGATATGCTTGTTTACATGATAATGCTTTACAATTTTAACCAGTTTTGGTTGCAGAAAAAGGTTTACAAAAGATATGTTTTGAAAGGATATAAGTGAGGGGAAACCCATTCCACTAAGCGACGTGGTCTCACTTAATATCAATAACCGAGATGTATAGTATTATTCACACCAGGCTTTATGTCCGACTTGAAGTTTTTGTTTTCCCTTAAACTCTCGGGTGCTCAAAATTGATTTGAGTAGGCTGAGGGTTGAGGTTTTCAGATTTTACTAATTTTGGGGAATAAAGCTTCCGGAGACGAGCAGGTTGCTGTTGGATAGCTAATTAGGAGTAGCGACTTAATTTGTTTACTTCCGCTGTGTATATTAAGTCAAATATGACTATGTTGCTTTGATCAACCAAGGGAGCATCGTCATATGTCGCTCTTGGCGTATTATTGTAAATTATATTTGATCCAAAGCCTGGGAAACGTTATGGTATTATGTAACTTGGATATGAATTTGTTTTGAAATGTAATCAATAAAATGTTGTTTTTTGAAATCTGTTATTTTGTTCATATTCAAGTGCTTCTGATATTATGGATACCATTAGCATTACCGTATTTTGTCACTAGAAGTTAGTACTATAGATGACTGCAGCATCTATAACGCTTAGCTTTTGGCCTCCAAATACAGGATGTTACAATTTGGTACTAGAGCATAGGTTTATGAAAAACTTTAAACTAAATATGGTTTTTAAAACATAATCTTAAAGAATTAGAGTAAGATTAGGGTATGGGATAACGCTATAGTAACGTACTTGTATTTGCGATATTTAAGTATACGCTTTATCTCTAGTCTCCTATCTTTGTTAGGTTAATTTTCTATATCTCATGAGGTTTGAATACAGATGTGGATGGTAGAAGAGGAAGAGTTAACCTAAGAGGGAAGGGCGCCGATGGGAATGCCAGACCTAATACAAGGAGGACCCCATGTCAGGCACAAGTAGAGAGTGTAAGTGTTTGAGTCCCGCAGGTGGACATAGGAGAAATGTTTCAGTTTTTTGTGAATATGATGCAAGCTGGAATTGCAACTGGAGTGGTAGGAGGAGATGTTGCAGGAGCAGGAGTTCTGGAAGTCCCAGTAGTTAACAACTATGCTAAGCTGAGTGGAGATTATACTAAGCTTGAAGGGAAGCCATTTATTGGAACCGAGGATGCTATCGAAGTGGAAAACTGGTTGTTGCACCGTGAAAGGATTTTTGCTGACTTGGGGCTCAATAATGAGTAGAAGAGGAGGCTTGCTTCAAGATAGCTTCAAGGAGCAGCTTTATTTTGGTGGAATAGTGTGACAACAGGTGTATATGAAGAGACAATGACAGGGGCAGAGTTTAATAGGAGGTTCCAAGACAGGTTCATGTCGATGATGGCACGGTCTGTTTTAACCCAAAAGTTTGTGGAGTTAGAACGGGGAGAAATGACTGTTTTGGAGTATGCCAGTAGGTTTGAAGAGTTAGCCCAGATACAGGTATGCTTCAGTGGACATGGTGATGAAGAGGAATGAAAAGTTTATCCGGGGATTGAAGCCTGAGTTTGCCAGAGCTACCTTACCGCATATTAGAGATCCCTGTGATGTGGTTGTGGAGATGGCTTTAAGGCATGAGGAGACGCTTGATTCTCTAGAGAAGAGTAAGGCTAAGGAGGTCTAGGTATGGCAGAATCAGAAGAGGAAGTTCTTCCACAAGAAGGGTGCTCAGAAGGGTGGAGCAGCTAAGAAAGAAAAGTCTGAGGTGGTTTGTTTTAAGTGCGACAAGAAGGTCCATTTCGCCAATGAGTGTCATGCTGGAAAGACAAAAGAAGTGATCGGGAAGAAGAACATCAGGTGCTTCAACTACGATCAGATAGGCCACTACAAGAATAAATGCAAAGAGCCTGCTAAGGAAGGAAAGGGCAAGGTGTATGCATTAGAGTCTGCTACTTCGAAGCCAACAGTTAAGGAGAAAGGGAATGCAGTTTTGGGAGGTACGCTTCAGATTCATGGTATGTCTGTTAGCATTCTATTTGATATCGGTGCATCGCAGTCTTTTATATCTAGATGTTTGATATATAAGCTTAACCTAGAACCCACATATTTAGTTACTTCCTTGTAGGTTGCAAATCCAATAGGAGGTTATGCAACTCTAGGGTTGAGATGTGACCAGTTAGAGTTTAACTTGTTAGGTCATGCTTTTGTTTGTAGTTTGCATGTGTTTGATTTTATGGGGTTTGGAGTTATTCTTGGGATGGATTGGTTAAGTGAGTATGATGCTAGGATATTTTCCAATGATAGGAAAATATCGCTTAGGTACCCTGATTGTAGCGACAGGATTGTTTATACCGTATGAAGCCTTAATAGTGAGGTGAATGCTTTGTTGGGTGTTATGGAGTTAGAAGATGAGCTGAATCGAGTTTTCATGGTTAGAGAATTCATGAATGTTTTTGAGCCTGTAGGATTGCCACCGAAACAAGCCATTGAGTTTCGGATATATTTGGTTTCGGGAGCAGAACCAGTGAGTAGGTCGCCAAGCACGATGACCCTACAGAGATGAGGGAGTTGAATGTGAAGTTAGTGGATCTATAAGCAAGAGTTTTATCAGACCAAGTAGTTCACCTTGGGGAGTAGCCGCAGTGTTTGCTAAAAAGCTGGATGGATCATTAAGGTTATGTATCGATTATCGCAAGTTAAATGAGAAGACAACAAAGAATCGATATCCATTGTTGAGGATTGACGATTTGTTCGACAGTTAAGTGGAGCCAAGATATTCTCCCAGTTGGATTTGATGATAGGTTTTCATTAGCTTAGAGTAGCAGAGGATAGTATACCTTTGAGGGCGTTTAGGACCAGATATGGATCGTACGAATGGTTAGTTATGCCGTTCGGACTAACTAATGCACCGGCATTCTTTGTGGATTTGATGAACAGAGTTTTCCGAGAGCACTTGGATAGGTTCGTATTAGTTTTCATTGATGATATCTTGATATACTCTAAGGATGAGAAGGAGCATGAAGTTCATCTTAGAGTAATGGTTGAGATGCCGAGGCAGTGTCAGCTAAAGGCGAAGTTCTCGAAATGTCATTTCTGGAAGAAGGAAGTGAAATTTCTTGGTCATGTAGTCTCAGAGAAAGGGTTATCAATAGAATCAGCTAATATTGAAGCGGTGAACAGTTGGAAGAGACCTGAGAACAGTGACTGAGATAAAGAGTTTCCTTGGATTAGCCGATTATTATCGTAGATTCATTAAGGATTTCTTGTGGATAGCATCACCGATGACCAAACTAATGAGAAAGGATGTTAAGTTTGTGTGGAATGATAAGTGTGAGGAAGTTTTCCAGAGTTTGAAACACTTATTGACCCATGCACCAGTTTTGGTTGTTCTGAAAGGGAATCGGGATTTGGTAGTTTATACTGACGTGTGTGGAATAGGATTAGGAGTTGTGCTAATGCAGAGGGGTAAGGTGATTGCCTATGCATCTAAACAGCTTAGGCCGCATGAGATCAGATATCTGATGCATAATTTGGAATTGGTTGAAGTTATTTTTGTATTGAAAGTGTAGAGACATTACCTTTTGGGAGAAAGGTTCGAGCTTTATACCGATGATAAGTCATTGAAGTACTTTTTCTCTCAGAAGAGCTGAACATGAGACAACAGAGGTGGTTAGAGTTTATCACTGCTTATGATTTTAGGATTGAGTACACACCGGGGAAAGGCAGCAAGGTTGCAGATGCACTTAGCAGGAAGCATCAGAATGCAGTGTTAGCGATGATTGCAGAGTGGAAGGATTTGGAATCCTTGACAGCTTGTAGAGTTCAGTGGAGATCCGAGGCTGAATCTAGTGGAGAGACTGTTATATTATCTTGTTTGGAAGTTCGACCAGTGATAATCGAAAGGATTTCTTCTAAATATGAGGAGGATCCAGTGTTAGCTGAACGGATCAGGAAGTTAAGAGATGGAACCGAGAGCGATGACTTAAAGGATTTCAGTCTTGACCAGAATGAGTGGTTGAGAAAGAAAGGGAGATTATGTGTTCCGAGTGTAGGAAACATAAGAAAAGAAGTTTTAGAGGAATGCCATCGTTTGAAATTCACTATTCATCTAGGAGGAACTAAGATGTATCAGGATATAAAGAGAAGTTTCTTATGGGAAGGTATGAAGCAGGATATTGGCTTATGGGTAAAGCGGTGCTAGAATTGCCAATAGGTAAAGGTTGAACACCAGAAGCCAAGTGGATTTCTTCTGCCATTAGATATTCCGATTTGGAAATGAGATTCTATTTCTATGGGTTTTATTGACGGATTGCCAAGATCTAGTAGAGGAAATGAAAGCATATGGGTCATAGTGGATAGACTGACCAAGAGTGCCCATTTCATTCCAGTTAAGTCAACTAGGACGGCACCTGTTTTGGCAAAGTTGTTTATGAAGAATGTAGTTAGACTGCATGGAATTCCTAGTAGTATAGTTAGTGATAGAGATTCCTTATACACTAGCGAGTTCTAGAAGAGTCTACGGGAAGTGTTGGAAACCAAGCTCAAGATGAGTACCACTTACCATCCGCAAACAGATGGACAAACGGAAAGAGTTAACAAAATCTTGGAAGATTTGTTAAGAGCTTGTATATTAGATTGCGGGGGATCATGGGAAGACCATCTACATTTAGTCGAGTTTTCATATAACAACAGTTATCAGACTATTATTGGGATGGCACCATTTGAAGCTTTGTATGGAAGGCCATGCAAATCTCCCGTTTGTTGGTTAGAGACCGGGGATAGGTTGGTTCTTGGTCCAGATTTTGTTAGAGAAGCTGCAGAAAAGATTAAGGTCATTCGAGCTGGGATGAAGGAAGCTCAGTCTAGGCAAAAGAGTTATGCAGATAAAAGAAAGAAAGATTTTGAGTTCTCAGTTGGAGGTCAGGTTTTCGTTAAGGTATCACTGATGAAAGGTTGATCAGATTCGGAAGATCAGGAAAGTTGGCATCGAGATTCGTTGGACCTTTTCGTATTGTTGAGAGGATCGGGAAACTCGCATATGGAATCGAGTTACCGAGTAGTTTGGCAGGATTCAACGATGTTTTCCATGTTTCTCATCTCTGGAAGTGTGTTAGAGACCCGGAGACTACTGTAGCACCGACTGTGTTAGACGATTTAGTAGTGGAGCTGGATTTGACCATAGTTAGAAAGCTGATTTGTATTGTTGCGAGAGATGAGAAGAGGCTTAGAAACAAGACAGTCAGATTAGTGAAAATCCAGTAGAGTGACGATGAGAGAGACTGTACTTGGGAGACTGAAAGCAGAATTAGAGATACTTATCCTAACTTGTTTGATGGTATGTTATACCTCATTGATTGATTTTTTTTGTACCTTATTGTAATTTCCAGGACAAAATCCTTTAAGGAAGGGAGTTTGTAACACCCATATTTTGGTAACATTATTTAGGATATTTAACTAGTTAGATTAAATAAAATAATGTGTTGATTTGGGGATTGAGATTTGATTTTATTAAGGGGTAGTCATGTCATTTAACCAATGAATTAAAATAGGAGTTAAAATGAAATAGAGGAGGGGTAAAATAGGAAAGAGGTCATTCTTATACCTTAAACCCTTAGCCTTGTATCTCATACACATTCATTTTCATTTATCAAAATTTTTAAACTTGAGGCCGGCCACCCTTAATAATAGAAAGAGGAAGAAGATTAAGAAAAGCTAAGGAAGACGCTAAATAAAATCAAATCCATTCAAATCTCAAGCTCCTTAATCTCTAAAGCTAAGGTGAATAATTACTACATCTCAAATTTCTTATTGTTTTCAATTTTAAGTTGAATTTGAACTTATTTGCAATGATTTGCCAGGTTTTTGAATGCTGGAATGATTATATTACTTGTTGATGATTTATACACGTTCATATTGATTTTATGATATGTTTAAGGTGAAAACCCTATCTGTTTGTGCCAAAATTGGTCACAAACCCCGAATGTTGTGAAAGCACCAGTGTATGAATATAAATCAACAATATTCACACGCAAATCTCAAATCTAAGCAAACAGAGTATAACAATTCTGAAATAATGAACATAAACACGAGATTTATAGTGGTTCGGCTATCTCTGGCCTACGTCCACTTCAAAGGTTTATCTTTTATTGATTATCCTTGCCCCTCATCTGCTCGAAGAAATTCTGCAGCATCTCTTGCTGAATGAAAAGATGGCTGGATTAGTCCGACGACTGATGAGAGGAGGATTGTCCAATGGAGGACTAGAGGAAGTTAGTTGGAGTCCGTTCACCTCGAATATCAGGAATGCAGGGAACCCTCCAAAGTTCAAACTGCCTATGCTAGATTCTTATGACGGGAAGTCAGACCCAACGATGCATATTACTAGATACATCAGGCACATGGAAGTGTTGGGGGCATCCGAGGAAGTGATGGCTCGATGCTTCCCTCTATACTTGTCAGATTTGGCTGCACTTTGGTTCAAACAATTAGAAACCGGATCGATCAGGACATGGGGCGAGCTTGTAGATTGCTTCATGAGACAGTTTAGGGTCCACGTGACGCGACCCAAGAGTGTGATGACTTTGGCATCGATAAAACAAAGAACTGGAGAGTCCATAAAAGATTTTCTGCAACGATTTAATGCAACGGTGGCTTCTGTAGATCGCCCGGATCCATCGATGATCTTGATGGAAGCAGTGGCAGGAGTTGGATAAGGCACCGAATTCAAAGATTCTTTAACGAGAGACCCACCGCAAGATCTTGGAGAGTTTTACCATGAAGCTGAAAGATTCATTCGATTAGAGGAATCACGAGCCGAGAGGCAGGAAATAAACGCTATACAAGGCGAAGGAACCGCCAGGTAACAGCCCAGGGTGGACAAAGGAAAGAGAAAGCAGGATGACGCACATGATGGTCCTGATAAACGGAAGAAATTACGAGAGCCCAGATTCAGGCAATACACAGATTTGGCGGCAAGCCTGGAACGAATTTACACTGAAACTCGGGGGCAAATCCCCTATCGAAAACCACCCAGGAGAGATCCCACAGAGCGGGAGCGTAGAACCGGAAAATATTGCCTATTCCATGAGCTGGATGGGCACACAACCGACGAATGCCGCCACCTAAAGGATGAGGTGGAAGAACATGCCAGGAGTGGTAGATTGCCACAATATGTTAGAGAACGGGAAGCGGCGGTAAGGCCTGAACAACTACCGCCTCCACCTAACAGAAACGATCCTAGATCAGGATCACGACTCGTCATCAACTGATTAAGATGGCAAGGGCCAAGTTCAGGATTTGAACTACGGTCAAATAATTTCATTAGATTTGTTTGCAGAATAAACGGCTACTCCACTTACTCATGTACGGGAACCAGAGAAATCCCTAGGCATGCTCTGAGATGGAGATAGACCGGTCTGCTCGGAGAGGCAATGTTTAGTTTTTTCCTGATGTTTGAGATTGAACATCTAGAACCTGAATTTAATAAATAAACTTGAATTCCTTGAAATAAACCTTTGACCGGAGAGTTAAAGGATGAGTATTAAATACCAATATAAAAATTATCGCTTTATGACCCTACCCGGAGAGACGGGGTTCGGAGAGCAAGAAGTGGGTTGCTTCGCCGGAGAGCGACAGGATCAACTCACTTAACGTCGTTTCCCATTCACTAGAGAGTGATTGGATCGGGATTCAATAAGAGCCCGGAGAGGCTATGATTGGCCCACGATTTAGGCCATGACATCGCTTAATGTTAAGATACACTGAACCGGAGTGCAAGAAGTGAGTCGCTTCATCGGAGAGCGACAGGATTGACTCACTTAACGTCGTTTCCCCTTCACCGAAGAGTGACAGAATAGGATCCAGCAGGAGCCTGGAGAGGCTACGATCGGTCCAGAACGACCAAGACATCGCTTTACGCCCTAATTGGGGCCAGAGTGCAAGGGATAGAAAGCAACGCCGGAGTGCAATGGGATCTTTCTATTCGATCACTAAGTCTGGAATGGACTTGGCAAGGGTCTAGAGTGACCACTAATAGTCCGGAGAAACTATAGAACTTCATTCTTAACTTCCACGGGAGAAAATGGATAATGATTTGGCTTCGAACAGCCACAAACTTGATTGAAAATGTTATAGACTATGAAACAAACATGAACTCATGACATTTTATTTGAAGCTATTCAAAACACACCTTTATAAAAAGGCATCTTTTGGGGGGCAAAGTGTTATCCCACCTTTTGGCAAAGCCGAGATACCCAAAAGTTGACTGAAAATCAACTATTACTAGCCATGAATATCAATTACGCATTGCAGGTTCACCATGGATATCGATGAATTTTTACTGAGCCCAGATCAGGCCACAATTGACAAGACATGACAAGCAAATCCATAAGAGCCAGCATTCCAAATTTCAAGTCAATCTGAATCCGTATGCTCAAGTTATGATCGATGCAAGTTGGAGGAAATAGCCTCGTTTTCGTATCCGTAGCCCTTGCTCGAATCCATGGGCAACACTCCTATTCGAATCCATCAGCAGTTAGCCTTGACTCGCATCGATCAGCCATCGTCACGCACGACCTCGTATCCATCAGTAGCACCTGTGTTCGAATCCATCGTGTTCACATCAATCGATTCGAATATGACTTCGCCACCATCTGGTTTGTATCCATCGACTTGAAGTCCTTCGAATCCATGAAGACACTCCGCTTCGAAGTCCACGTACGATGATTTGTTCGAATCCATATAGATGCCTCACCTCGAATCCATCCAGACATAGTTATTTCGTATCGATCGACTGAAGCACGTCACGATCGATACGAACGAAGCCTTGTTCGAATCCAGGTACGATTGATATAACCGAATCCATCAAGTAAATGCGGCAAAATCTCGAGACGACTCGATCAAACTGGAGTGAAAGGCGGATCGACCCGAAGATTGCGCGCCACATCACCATGAGAGCACGTGCAAGCGATCGATTCGAAGGAATCGATTCGAATAGATCGATTCGAACAGGATGGACAGATGAAAGCAATTTCGAATCGACCATATCTCGAGATCTACAAGTCCAAATGCTATGAAATTTTCAAAGAAGCTTGCATACATGTTGAAGAATGTCCACACCAAATTTCAGCTCGATCGGATGATTTTTCGATAGATTCGAATAGAGTTCGAATCGATCTCGAAGCGGGCCCAGATTTCCTGGACGTGGGCGCATGGGCCCCCACACGTGCCAGAAATAGTCTCCCTAATTTTAGGTGAAATATCAGCCTCCTACATCTATAAATAGAGCCCCAGGTCATTCAGAAAAGGGGATCTGGATTCTGAAGCTCCTAGACTCTACGAGACTCAATTCTACACTTCAATACAACCATTGTACTCAAAGTTCTTCATTGCAACTGCTGTAATTAATTGTAATCGGCAAGGATAATCAATAAAAGATAAACCTTTGAAGTGGACGTAGGCTAGAGATAGCCGAACCACTATAAATCTCGTGTTTATGTTCATTATTTCTGAATTGTGATACTCCGTTTGCTTAGATTTGAGATTTGTGTGTGAATATTGTTGATTTATATTCATACACTGGTGCTTTCACAACATTCGGGGTTTGTGACCAATTTTGGCACAAACACTATCCAATAACATCCAAATGCCTTGCAAATTTTTATATAGACCAGAAATGGTATTTTAGAGATAGGTTTCAATTTTCAGAATTTATGTGGATTTTGTATGAATTTTCTAGTGAAGAAAATGTTATTTTGGGTTAAAAAGTATTTATGGTTAAATAATTAATGGTTTGGGTCTAAAATTAATATATGTTAGAAAACATATAAAAAGTGTTTTTTTGGAATTTTTGTAGAATTTTCCTAAGTGTTTTAATGGATATATAAAATTATTTAAGGTATGGGACTTAAATGTTTTATATATTTATAAAATTGAGAAGGGATATTTTATAAATAAATTAAAATTGTTTCTGGAAATTGGCAGTACTTTTAGAAAAGAGAAACTTACAACCAATCACAATTTGACAAACAAGGCAGATAGGTACAAAGAAATAATTTAAAAAGGACTAATCTACATGGTTTTCACTGTTTCGATGCTTTCGGCACCAGGCTTCCGCCTCTTTACCTTTGCCTCCATCTCCATCGAAACCAACGGACATGGTATTAGGTAACTGGTACGTAGTGAAATGGATATAGGCAGAAGGTGTAGGGTCAAAACTAGGGGTTCCGAAGGGGTTGAAGCGATACTTTGCTTTTAAATGAAAATGCACCTACTTGCTTCGACTGGGTTGGCTTTCGACCAGGTCAATTGGTTTTAAAGAAATGATTTCGATTGGGTTGCGCCTTTGTTTTAAATAATTGCTTTTGACTAAGTCGTAACACATGACTACCTCTTTCTACCTTTCGACCCAGATTGGTTTCGAAAGGGTTTCTTTGCTTTGTTTTGCTTTTTAAACTTGACCACTTCTCCAATGCTTTCGAAGGGATGGTTTCAACACCATCACTTCTTTACTTAGGAATGATTTTGAAAGGAATGCTTTCCACTTTAATGGGTTTTTGATCCTTTTGCACTACTTGAAGGTATAATCCAAATGGTTTCGACCAAAACGGTTTTCAAAGGTTTCGAAGGGGTAAATTTTGGAATGGTTTCCACATGTTTTGAAATTGAACCCAAGTGCTTTCGAAAGGTTTGTGTTTACAAAGGTTTAATGCTTTCTAAAGGTCTTAAAGAAAGGTTTCGAATGGGTGGTTTTCCAATGGTTTCGAAGGAGTTGAAAGGGAAGGTTTTCTTATTGTTTCGAAAGGGTTGATAGGAAAGGTTTTTCCAATGTTTTTGAAGGGCATGGTTTAAAGGTTTTAAATAAGGATCTATATTGTTTTAGAGCTTTTGAAGGGAAGGTTTTTCAATGTTTCGAAAGGGTTTTTGAGAATGGTTTCGAAAGGAAGGTTTTGGTCTTTCGGCCTAGGTTAAATAAAGGGTTTTACTTGGTTTCGAAAGGAGAACTTTCAATAGATTCGAAAGGGGTACTTTCAAAGGTTTATATGTTTTCATCAACTAAGATTTTGATAAAGTATATATGACATGCCAAAGTGATTTTGAGTAAAGCATAAAGTTTATGTATTTTTCTTGTGTAAGTTTGATTTAAAGATTTTAAATCATTTTGAAAAGGTTTTCAAGGAAAATTTAAGGGAAGATTTCCCTAAGGAAAATTACTTAGATATTAGAATACCAGATGGGATTGGTATAGGGTCGCACCCTATACATTAGCTATTATCCCCGGCTAATTTAGTCAAAAATTTCAGTGTGTAGGGTTATTTCACAGGTAAAACTAAATTATGATTACACATAAGAGGAATATATATTTGTATACAGATAGGTTATTGGTGAGCCCGCAAAACCATTAGGATCAGGTGACCCTAGAAGAAGATAAGTTAGGGACAGACCGTCCAGAAGATAAGTATTTAACGGATAGTTAAGGATAGATCATCCACAAGATGAGTGTCTAATAGATGTTAGGTAAGTTTGATTTATATTGTCTAGTAGGCCCGAGTCAGCCAATGGTTAGTAGTTAACCAAACAAAACTACAGTTTTCGGACAGATAATCCATTTATTACCTGATATGCTTGTTTACATGATAATGCTTTACAGTTTTAACCAGTTTTGGTTGCAGGAAAAGCTTTGAAAAGATATGTTTTGAAAGGATATAAGTGAGGGGAAACCCTTCCCCTAAGCGGCGTGGTCTCATATAATATCGATAACCGAGATGTATAGTAGTACTATTCACACCAGGCTTTATGTTTGACTCGAAGATTTTGTTTCCCCTTAAACTCTCGGGTACTCAAAATTGATTTGAGTAGGCTGAGGGTTGAGGTTTTCAGGTTTTAGTGATTTTGGCGAATAAAGCTTGTGGAAACAAGCATGTGGCTGTCGTATAGCTAATTAGGAGTAGCAGTTTATTTTATTTACTTCGCTGTGTGTATTAAGTCGGATATGACTATATTGCTCTGATCAACCAAGGGGGCATCGTCATATGTTGCTCTTGGCGTATTATTGTAAATTATATTTGATTCAAAACCTGGGAAAGGTTATGGGATTATGTAAATTGGATATGAATTTGTTTTGAAATGTAATCAGTAAAATGTTGTTTTTCGAAATCTATGATTTTGTTCATATTCAAGTGCTTCTGATATTATGGATACCATTAGCATTACCGTATTTTGTCAATAGAAGTTAATACTATAGATAACTATAACATCTATAGAGCTTAGCTTTTGGCCTCCAGATACGGGATGTTACAGTATTTCCATCACTATCAACAATGGTAGGTCTTTATAACGACCGGAATTTTCGACCCTAAAAAATGGACACTAATACATCCTCGTGCTGCAAATCCAAGTGCTGGAAAGCCCAATTGTTAAGGGAAAAAGAAAATAAAGATAGAACAAAATCTCACACGAATGGGATGAAATATATTATTTCAATATATAATCCTTACAGCAGAAAATTCTGAATAGAATATCAGAGTATAACCTAGATTTAGCCTGGACAGTTATAAACCCGCTGTCCTTACAAATGCTGAAAAATCAAAACAAATACAATAAATGCGGTGTATAATAGAATACGTCTATACGTAGATGAAGATTTCTAGCTCTCCTCTAGAAACACCAAGTGTCTTCAACTAAACCTGAAACTACTCGGATCTGACACGAGTATTAAAAATATCCGAATCTGGCTTGATAAACCAGTGTGAGAAACTCAAATTATAAACATATGATGGAGTCATAGATGGGTATTAAACAAAACCTTTGAAAAGAAAGGTATCTCATAAGACCACGCAGCTCATAAATACGAACGGTTTTTCACCTTACGATAACCAAAATACTTTATATAGAAAATCACTTTGATATTATTATTAATTACATCAGATATAAAACACTTTCAAATAAATATATATACAAAGAAAGTATCAATACCCGGACTATGGTAATATATCCGGACTAGGTCAACAGAATATACCGGAGGGAATATATGATACCTAAAGGGGAAGCTGAAATGTTTGTAAAGAATTATAGCTATTTTGGGACTATAATCAAACCGTAAAGCTCGTATTTGAAACTGGATTTCCAACATGATAGGGAACTAGTGCCTTTTTTCCTTCGATCCACGCATAACAACCATAGTTCCCACGGTGACCTTATCACTTGTCTTAAGCTAGCCACTTGAAACTGCACTTGCTACACTACTATGGTACAGCGTATTTGCTCAGTGGCTTTACATGGTTTCCATCAACCTCTAATACCCGTCCATTTCATCATCTTAAGGTAACAGATGCCTTTCATTTCTCATAACTGATAGCTCGAAATATGTCCTGCAGACCATATAGTAACCCGTATCATTCCTGGGATGTGAGGCTTGTTAAGGCTATGCTTTTTTTCATAAAGCCATACTCTGTTTTTCACAAAGATGCGCTTTATTTTTCCACAAAGCACATTCCACTTAGAATGCCACATTGCCATTCCTTAATCACACAACTGATTTCTACAAACGTATAACTCCTGAGCTCGTACATCTCAAAAAAGGGTGTTACGCTAAGTGGGGTTGCCTCCTCCACCACCAAGTAGATAATACGTTGATAGAGATCAATTAATATGATCAGAAATGCACTGTCAGACACTCGTCCATACAAGTTCCTGTTCTAGGACGGAATGAAATCGAAGGTACTCCTCCTACTAAATCTTTTTTTGGGAATCACCCCTAGGATCAGTAGCGAGTAATCCTTGCATTACGGAGATTTCAAAACACTATAGGATCACTGCTATAATAAATATCTCTATATTGAGAGCAACCTAGAGAATGTCAACAAGCAGTCCTTCTTCTATGTCGATCTTCGGTCTTTAATACAACGAAGATTTCAGAATGCAGACACCACTGCAATATAAATATAATATGTTGTAAACCCCTGTGACTCATGACAGCAATCCGTACATTTTAAAGATCTCTGGTCTTTAATAATCATCATCTTTAACATGTCTTCACGTCCGAACGTGTATATTGGTTCAAAGTTGTTTTTGGTAGGAATCACCCAAATCTGACCTCGGTTTCTCCAAACACACCATCAATAAAAAGGTATTTAACTATATATGTGATTATCACACAACATTTAATTAATTTGCCTTTTTATTTAAATCAAATTTCTGTTAGAGATATGTTCATTAAATTGTTTCTTTATCCTTTTCATAGTATATGGAATCATTAAGCCTCATTTATCAAATCTTGGAATAACTTTAAATCGTCACTTTTTACTTAGGAAAAACATTTACAAATTATTTATTTAAATCTCATATTAGAAAACATTATTGAGTAAAAAGGGTTATGGAAATTATACTAATTCTACTCAATATCAATTTTTGTATTCAACCTTTACCATCCGTCGAATAACGATGAAATCACCTTTTAAATTCACACGGATAGTATGGATTTCCTCCTCGGAATTTAATACCAAGTATAAGAAGGTCATTTCTATGCAATATAAGTAGTTTGAATCTGGAAAATTATATTATTTATACTTCGGAAAATTTTGATCCGAGTAAATCAAATTTACTATCTCCTCCGTCGGGCCAGTCCGGGTAGCTAGGGAGGGCATGAAACTGGTTTCCCAAACCTAACCTAGAGACTACCTCTCTGTCACCCATAAGGTGGTCAAGTTATTTGATCGACTCTAAATCTTTTAACATAATTAAGTTACTTTTAATTATTTTAGAGCATCCGGGCTTTCCTTTCGATCTGTTCTATTCCTTGGTCGGATTTTCTGTGACACATACAAATGGAACAAATGTACTAGTCGTTTCCGCATACTCACTTTTAAACCTCTTAATCATCTTTAAATTACTTAATTATTTATTTGAAAAAGTGCACAAAAGATTCGGGAAAGAATAATTAAGTTAAAACAATTGTGTGAAAAAGTGCTGCAAATAGTGTTTAAAAGCTTATTTGGTTGAAACAACTTTTATATCATTTCGGAAATTCATTTATATAACTTAAATATATTTTTTAAATATTTTAAAATATTTATAAAAAAAATTCACATTTTAAACACTTAAAAATATTCGTTTTAAATTAATTTCAAGTTCGGATTTTAAACTGCAAAACCGTGATTTTTCTGAAAAACTGTTTTACTCATATTTCAAAGTCTACTTAATGAAATCTTGATTTTCTTTCTTCATTTAAAAACTATGGATAAAATAGTTTGGAAAACTCTTATCTCGAAGAATTTTGAGCTATATTCCATTCTCTTCACTTGTTTGAATTCTATGGCGCGAAATCGCGAACTACCGTTAAGCGAAGCACCTATTTCTGACTCAATTACTATTTTCTGTTTAAATTTTGTCGAAACAAGTTTAAATGTTCAAAAACACTTAAATATCATTTTAAACTTATTTTTGAGAAATATTTTCATTTTCAAACTCATATTTCATTTATTTCATATTATAATATTCATTTAAAACCTTTTAGATATTTAAAATCATTAAGAGGCTAAACAACTCCATACGCGTATTATTTATGGATTAAATTTCCATTTAATTAATATGGTTAATTACTAACCATTTCTCTTATCATTTATCAAACCAACTTGTCAAGCATATCACAACCATATAACCAACTATAATATCAACCAAGTTATCATCCAGTACCAAACATTTAATCATCCAATATATTTAAACTTTCAAATCATTACACTTGAAATAATTTAGAGATTAATTAGTAAAATGTGAGTCCCACTATGACAAATGCTCCCTACTTCCCAAGCTCCAAAAATATCTGGCAGAGCTTCCATACTACTTCAAACTTCCTCCTATCTTCTTGGAACGAATCCGGTGGCACTTCTCTCCAATGTTTTTCTTCTGGAGCTTCCCAAACTCCTTCTTTTCTTCCAAATGGGCCTGGCCTAGCCTTATTTGGGTGGTGGAGCTTGGTCTTAGTGATGATGGTGGTGGACATGTACTTAGAAGAGAAAGAGGTGTAATTTGGACTTTCTTTTGAGGTGGAATACTATATTTTTATTTTACTTTCTTTTTTTTCTACTTTTTTCAGCAATATTTTCCTAAAGAAAGAAGCCGTTAAAATAGCTTAAAGGAAGAATAAGAAGATAACGTGTATGATTTTGTGTATTTATAGCCAAAATTAAGAAAACACCCTCCCTCCCACCTTTCTACTTAGGTACGGCCTCCTCCCTCTTTTCGCCTCCCTCATCAATTCACTCACTTCTTACCTATTTGCTTAAGAGCTAAGGGTTGTATTTGGATAGAAAAATGGACTTAAGGTGAGATTTGATTTGACTTGTGTTGGATTTGGTGAAAATATCTTCGTTTTGTATTCTTCTTTACTTAAGTAAACACTTGGCTTAATTAATCCTTAGTTAATACAAGTGAGATGTTTATTTCTTTGTTAATGTGTTTATATAACAACTATTCAAGTTGCAAAATAATTACACAACTTATATTGAACAAAACGTTCATTTTTTGACAAAAATTTTCTCGGTCACATTTTATGTTTTTAATAAAACCATTTATTTATGTAAACAAAACTTGAAAATTTATTTGTTATCATCTTTACATAATTAAAGCAAGATAAATTTAGTTCCAAAACCATATTAAATAATACTAAAATCCAATTGTAAATATGATGTCAATTGGTCGAAGTGCAACGAAGTTTGTCTGTCTTTATAAAGCAGGTATATGTATTTATAAAATTTTACCAATCAATTTTTATCATTTATAACAATTTAAAAAGCATTATTGATCATTTAAAACAAAAATTGAACGTATATCCAATTTTATCGAAAATCGTCTTTTGTCAATTTTACAATGAAACTCCAAAATCTCTTTTTTTTACCAATTCTAAAAGTAAGTTCGCCATTCTTATTTATCACATAAAACATGATTATTTAAGTTTGAAAATTCTATATTTGAATATTTAAAGTTAACTAAATATTCCATTCAAAAGTGATAAAATTACGGGTCATTACATACTTTCCCCCTTAGAAGAGTTTCGTCCCTGAAATTAAACCAAAACCCAATAATACTTACTCAAAACAATCTTTAAACTTAATTCTGTCATATCATCCGTACACGATATTTGATTCGATCTTCTATTTGAATCCACAACTATACATCCGAACTAGTATTGATCACCCGATCCTCTAGTGCGGACTGTGATCAGGCTCTGTGATCAGAAACCTTCATTTGTAGCTCTCAACTATGATAGAAAACTTAAGTGCCCAACCATAAATCCTCATCAATGTTTGTCGTCAAGAATCGAGTGAAATATCCTTTTTCGGACCGGTGAGAACAGCTTAAAGTTCTGTATTCGAATCTTAGATCAAAATTATGTGACGAAATAATCTACGTACAACATACGTACTTAATAGTTTCCTAAAACATTTCATAAAGCTTTTATCTTTGGTTTAAAAACTTTTATTAAACTTTTTTTTTGGCAAGGCCAACCTGTTTTTATAGTGCACTGTCCACAATTTATTAAAAAACAAAATCAAAATGCAAAAACGCTTAGTAGAAACTAAGCAGAACAATAGGAAGATGCAGCATCAAATACACAAGCATGTTATGCGCATTTGACACTGCATCTTCTCAAGCCAAAATTTTACATAGCAAAGCGGAAATACTAGAGTTAGTCCCCATAAATCTTCGTTTATTCCTCTCCTCCCATATCGCAGCAACCGTTAGCTTGAGAAATTTGAGAAGACGAGTGGTAGAAGTAGATTTCCACCTTGTTTCTTGGAAGATACGAATCCATTCAAGCTTGTAATCTCTGGAGGGAGGAGTCTCGTGTATGTGATGAAGAACACGTTTCCAGAGCTAGAAGGAGAATAAGTAGCTAAAGAAAAGATGCCCAACGTTTTCAGGAGCACGATTACATAGAATGCACGACGAGTGTTCGATATACTGTCTTCTAACAAGATTATCTTGAGTGTGAACAGCATTCATCAGACATTTCCACAAGAGAAGATTGTGCTTTGGTTTCGATCCTGATTTCCAAATACGAGCGTGCCAAGGAAAAGGAAAGTTGTTATAACTGTGTATGATTGCTTTATAAACCAACGATATGCTATGATGCTTGCCGTTCCAGCTTAGGCCCGACTGATCAGAAGGCATATATGAGTTTCTAATTGAAGTCCAGAGATTCGTCAATGTGGGAGAACTGACATGAGGTAGATGTATTCCCTCATTGTTAATATAAGAACCAGCATTAGCGTTTTGTGGGATTCCAGAATTATTAATAAGGTTATAATCGATCGAGTGGGATAGAATCATACCAGTAGCACACCAAGGGGAGTGTCAAAAGGAGTTGTTTGTGCTGCATCGAACCAAAGGCAGGTAATGTCTTCTATTCTCAATCAGTCTTTTCCAAAGATAGCTAGCATCATTGGTATCATTCATGGTCCAAAAATTGCAACTTTTAAGATTGTAGTGTCTATTCCAGACAGCCCACAACCCATGATTATTGCTAAGTAATGTGTTAACATGATGAGATGCAGTAGGAATGTTCCAAATTTTAAGATTAATGATGCCTAGGCCACCCATATTATAAGGGGAGATAATCTTTTTATAAGCAATCGGAATAAGTTTGTTAGAATAAATATTTCCATGCCACAGAAAATGGTTAAATGCATGATTTAACATGTTAATAAGTTTTATAGGAATGATGAACAGCCTAAAATAGTACGTACACATAGAGATGGCGATGCTTTTTAAGATCACAAGTCTGCCAACTTGTGATAGTTTATCACCATTATATGTTTTGAGCCTAAATGTTATTTTTTCGTATAAGGGAAGGCATTGGGCATTGGATATTCTGGACTTACACATCGGAGTACCTAAGTACATGGCATTGTTATCCATAGCCTGAAGACCAGAAGCATGAAGAATATTCAGGTAAATATTATCTGGAACTCCAGCAATATTAATTAGAGATTTTCTTTTATTGATGTGGAGGCCAGTCATTTGATTAAAGATATGAAGTGTGGAGAAAATGTTGGTGATGGATTTAATATTTGGTTTAGAAAAAAGCAAGAGATCATCAGCAAACATCAAGGAAGAAATTTGATGTTTCTGACATTTAGGGTGGAAGTCGATATTTTTTTTGTTCATTCCGTAGAAATCAAATAGGTAAGAACTTCCATAACTAAGATGAATAGAGAAGAGGAGATAGGATCCCCTTGCCTAATTCCTTTTTGAGTTTTAAAATAACCAACTGATTCACCATTGAGAGATAAAGACACATAGACAGTAGAAATGTTGTGTATATCCAGGCTAAAAAACGTAAGGGAAAATTCATCCTAGACATAATTGAAATGATAGCGTCCCATCGAACAGAGTCGTATGCTTTCTGAATATCTAACTTTAGGAAACATCTAGGAGAGATGCATTTCCTGTTGTACCCTTTTATAAGTTCTTGTGATAGTAAAATGTTATCAGTTATAGATCTCCCAGTTATGAACCCATTTTGATTAGGAGAAATTAAATCGGAAAGGCAATTTTTCATGCGAGTAGAGATAATTTTAGCAATGCATTTGTGAATAACATTGCAGCAGGCAATGGGCCTGAAATCAGATACAGTTTGGGGAAGATTAACCTTAGGAATAAGAGCAAGTTTTGTATGATTAACGCTTTTCAATAAAGTGTTGGTTTTGAATAAATGTTGTATAGCTTTACAAAAACCATATTTTATAATGTGCCAACATTTTTGAAAAAACAGAGCTGTAAAACCATCAAAACCAGGAGAGCTTGTGGTTTTCATTTTTGAAATAGTTTCATGGATTTCTTCCAGGGTGATAAGTTTAATTAAATTTTCAGATTGCTCATTAGTGATAGTTTTAAGCGAAAAGTCATTTAAAACATGCAAAATAGGATCTGTGTTATTATGAGCAAAAAGATGCTTATAATAACTAAGAAAGGAATGCTTTATACCCGTTTGCGTGTTCTCTTCAAAACCATGCATATCTTTAATCATGTGAATTAAGGTAGAAATCTTTTTTAGTTTCAAAGAATTATGAAAAAATTTAGTGTTTTTATCACCTCCTAAATCCCAGTTAAGCCTGTTTTTAGCACGGAGCATAAGTAATTCAGTTTTGATAACTATTTTCAATTTTTTGGTTAGCTCATGCTCTTTATCCGAAATCGCTAAATCGCAGGGATTATCCTGCATCAGAATTTGTATGGCATTAAGTTCAGTTCTTATTTTAGTAGATAGAAGGTTACCAGTACCATATTTTTGCAAAGACCAAGCTTTGATAGTAGCTTTACAATCTTTAAGTTTAGATTGCAGAATGAACATGGGATTGCCAAATTTGGGAAAGGCCCAGACTTGCTCGATCAAAGGTAAGAATTCAAGATCTGAAATCCAGTTGTTGAAGAAACTAAATGTGGAAGGACCTCTGTCATTCCTAGTGCCCCAGTCCAGAATGATAGGGATATGATCAGATATAGACGGAGTGGGAAAAAAGGAAATGAGTGCAGGCCAAGCATTAAAGGCAGCAGTATTAAAATAAGATCGATCCAATTTGCAAAACGTTCTAACACCAGATCTGCTGCAGTTGTTCCAAGTATAAAAAACACCTGTTTTAGGAACTTCATGAAGATGAGAGAGAAGGATGGCGTTATTCAGGGGAGCCACTTCAACTAAGGACAGAGGTAAGCCACCTAGCTTATCATCAGAGTTTTGCATACAGTTAAAATCTCCTAAACAAATCCATGGATTAGTAGAGTGCATAGTAGGAAGTAAGTCAAGAAAGAGATGTCTATCAGCTTTGTTGTTATCTGCATAAACAAAAGTAGAGTTAAAATTGAAATTAGTAGCTAAGTGATTTATGTTGCAATGAATGAATTGTCTGTGGGTAGCATTAGTGATAATGGAATAAACTTGGGGGTTCCACAAAATCATTAAACGACCGTATGGGGCTGCAACATGATTGTGAATTAAGTCCTAACCAGGGGCAATAAGTTTAGCAAATGAATATGTTTCTTCTTTTGAATATTTTGTTTCACTGAGGCATATGATTCCCAATCTGTTGCCTTTGATGAGTTGTTTAATTTCATACACTTTGGCATCATCATGCCCACCGCGTATATTCCAATAACTAATATTATCGATCATCACTACTTTTTGTGTTTTTTGGCCGATTGCCGAGTGACTCTTTGTTGTTGATCTTTGAATTGTTTCTTAGCAGAAGCTTTTTTGGCACTCTTTTTGGAATTCTTTGGATTGAGCTTGGCCAGAATTTGTTCGTGATTGAATTCATTGCCTTTATTCCTATCGTCTTCGGACACAAGATCAGTGTCTGAAGGAGTACCCGAGGCGGGTATAACAATGTTATCATTTGTTGGTGGATACAACGGAATATCATGGGGAGGCTTTAGTTTAGAATATGGACTGTTTGAAGTAACTAAAGAAGTATTCGGAGAAGATGAAGCACCTGCGATAGATTTAGTATTCTCAGGATAAGCAGAGGGATTTTGTATTATTGTTTCCTTTTCTTTGTATTTGCTATGTTTGTCAACATGCTGCCGATTGCTGTTTATATATAAATCTGCTTGGTCTTGTATCCTTTGTGAATTAATTGTAATTTCTGTGTTGCCTTTAGACTGCTGATTTATATTAATGTCTGCTTCAACTTGAATGGTTCCTTTAGCTCCTTCATTTTCTTCTATCAATTCTCCTTCCTCCACATCAGAGAGTATAGAGAAAACGTTATGTGTATCAACAAGAGCATTTATTATTTCTTGAGACTGGCTTGCATTGGATACATCTGCTGCTTCTTTCCCCTTTAGATTATTTGAATCCAAGTCTATAACCACCTTGCTTTTGGTTGATTCCGCCCCTTTTTGGTTGTCTTGAGTAGCTTTTAGTTTCCATTTTTGTTGCTTCGACTTCATGCTATCCACATTGTTTTTACGTGGAACTGTGGCTTTAATTTTAGGTAAAGGGGCTGCAACATATGCCTCACCTTCTTTTTCTTTGTTTACTTTCTCGCCTGCATTATTTTTGTCCATATCACAATTATTTATAGAATGTCCGAATACTTTACATGACGTACAAATAAGTGGCCTCCATGAGTACTATATGTAGACTTTTTGGCAAGTGTCCTCTCCATCTCGTATCAGTAAATATTCATGTAATTCTTTATCAGAAGCAATTTTAACCAAGCATTTAGCGTATTCCATTCTCTTACGCCTTTCTGTGGCTTTATTGAAGCATACCAGTTTCCCCAGATGGCAAGCAATCCAGTTAATACCAACTAGAGTCCAAGCAATATGAGGGATGTTGTAAAGATGAATCCATATGGGGACCGTTTTCACTTGTGATTGAACAGTATCGAAAGCTGGTTTCCATGTTGTGATGACAAACATTTGTCCACGAATAAATGTGGGATCTGCTCTAAGAATATTTTGCTTGTCTTCAGGACAACTAAACTTGAAAAAGAAGTTGGCTCCATTGGATTTGATATCATAAGACCCTTTCAATTTCCAAGTTTTTTTGATATGTGATACAACTGCCATGTAGTTAACTGGGTCTCCGAGAAAAAAACTGACCAAATACCCATCCCAGTAGCTTTTACCTTCTGACACCAGAATGTCAAGAGGAGGAAGAGGCTTCCCTTGATAATCAAGGATGAAATCCATAGGAGAATAAGAGCCTGCGTTCCTCGGCTTGGATGCAAACAGGGAAGACCAGGAAGGAGGGGAGGCAGAAGAATATGGCACCGAAGGAGAACATAGAGGAACTAGGGGAGGAAGAGAGGGGAGGGTCGATGGGGAAATGGGAAAAGATGGGGCTGGTGGAGGTTGAGGGAGAGGAGGAGGAGGAGTAGGCACAGAAGGGAGAGAGGCTGACAGCGGCGGAGGAAGGGGAGGAGAGCAGGAAGCAGAAAGAGCGGGATCAGAACTAGCCGTTATAGAGGACGCCATTTTTTTTTGGAACGTTGTGAAATTTTATTAAACTTTTATTTACTCAAAATATATATTTATGAAAATTTTCTAATTTCCTTCCAAAGAAACCATTTCAAATTAAAAGATGATTTACCTCTTATTATATTTTTCAATGACTTCTCTTATTAAAATTTTATCTCAAAATCCTTTTGAATTTTCTTTGTTAATAACTTTTATTTAGATAAATTTCCCTTTAAATTTAAAAAAAATTAGGATAGGAGTTCTTAAAATTACTTTTATTAAACATATATCTTTTACACTTTATTTTGTAAAAGATACCTTTATAAAATATATTCTTAAATAATTTTCTTAATTTAAACACTTTTTATAAAGCCATTTCTAATATTCCTTTAAATTTTTTATTTCTAAATATCTTATTAAATTGATTAGATGGAAGTTAGAAGAAATGCACAAAGAGAATGATCCAAAACAGAGGTTTATTAATTAACATCATATTTATACATCAACTTTACCCTAGCCTGCACTACAAACCTATAAAATACTGCTTACCAGCATACAACTATATGGATACTAATACCACCATTCTATAGTTGAGCCCTTTCTACGGTAGATGGTACTTTATCCTTGATACCTAAGTCACCCAATCTCATCTTTGGACAGTCCTTCATTAAATGTCTCTCCTCGAAGCACCAAATGCAAATCCATTTGGGACAATCTTTGGCTTTATGTCTTAGGTTCTTGCATCGGTAGAAAACCATTGTTTTCTTTGTTTTAATTCTCGGTTTCTTCTTTGTTCTAGGTCATTTATGTAGAAAATTCCCTTTCTCTTTACACTTGAAACAAACTATATCATCCCGATCGGAATTTTTGTTTTTCTTCCTCTGCTTCTTCCCATGCTTCTTCCTTTGCTTAATTTCACACATAACTATATAATGCCCTTTCTTACGGCAATAGTAACAGTCGAGGTTAGCATAGGGCCCTAGTTTTTCTTTTTCTTCAGCATCTTTTTATGCACAAACTATACGTGCTTGCTTTAGATTAGCCCATAACTCATCACCCGGCATAAGACATCCTTCCCCTAATTGATATTAGAAGTTTCATACCATTACTTTCTTGACTTATCCAAATTACTTGATTCAAACTTGTTCGGATTTCAACTTTCCTTAACTGTACAATGATAAGAACAATAATTTACCAAGTGTTCGATACTATTCGCCCAAGCCAACATATGATCGATACTTAGAAGATTATTCCCACCATCACCAAACATATCAAAACCTTATTCTTAGAACTTTCCAAAGGGATAACATCTTATAAATTTTCCTAATTACGCAAATATATATATATATATATATATATATATATATATATATTGAAAGTGACTGGTGCTATAGGATCGTGTAATATGGATAAACAACATGTGCAGAATAATAATTAAGTAAATAATTAAAGCAGTAAAGTAAAAGACACCAGATATTTTTATACCGGTTCGAACTCCCGTTCTACGTCCAGTCCCAAACTCTTTCTTGAATTAAAACTAGCATCCCTCACTTAACCTAGAGGAATAGGTTTACACCACTTGAGTAACCGAACAGGACTTCTACCGCCTAAGCAACCGAATAGGACTTCTACCGCCTAAGCAACCGAACAAGACTTTTTTACAAATAGCAAATGTATCTGACTGTAGTATGCTCTTTAAGTAGCACTGATAAGTCTATTAAGTACAATCTTCCTATAATCTTCTCCTTTATGATATATAGTGTAATGTGCTTGAAAAATGTGGAAGATGGAGTGATCAACGATCAAAGTTTGTATGCAGTTAGAGTGCAAATTGAAAATAGATTGAGAGATAAGAATTCAAGAATATTAAAATCAGTTAAGTTTTTTTTTGTTGAATTCTGAAATCTATTTATAGAGATTAAAAAGTTGCAACTATTGATGAAAGGCAATGTTGAAAAGAAACGGGTGCAACTGTTGGTTTGAAGATGTTTCTCTTCGATGAAGAGAAGTGTCTTTTCATAAAATAGCTGTTGAAAAATATTCAGCCGGCTGAAATTATTTATTCAGCCTTATGAATTTGAAAAAAATCATAAACAGCAAGGAAATAGGCAATTTATAGCCTAAAACAGCCGGCTGAATAAACTCATTCAGCCGACTGAATATTGTGAAACAATAAAAATGTTTCAGCACTCAAACGGTTGAACGAATCCATTTAGCTGGTTGTTTTCAGCCTTTTGTGCAAGGTAGTGCATGGGTGTATATGTTTATATATATATATCATTTTAGAAGAGATTTTAACATATTTCTAGATAATATAAAGACTCTAGACAAAGGACTGTCTGCTTCAAAATATTCTGAATATGAATCTACAACGAATCTCCTGCATAATTGATTAGTACACACAAAAATTTATTTATATAGTTTGTCACAATCAAAATGATGTAAAATCGAGATTCCAACATTCTCCCCATTTTTGATGATGACAACTATATAAGTATAAATAATATATTTACATAAATACTTACGGTAACAATGCTACTCCCCTTGTCAATATGCATAATAATTTAAGCTAACTTTCTCCCTCTTTGTCATCGACAAAAAGAAAGAAATAATTGCACAGAACCATTGTAAGGCAATGATTAAAACGCATACTCAAGATGTCATTACTAAAAGAGAATAATATTCATACTGTTAGAACCTCAGTTCTTGATATTTTGATAATAACAATTATATGTGTTTATCTAACCAAGTTTTACAGGAAAATATTGATGACCAGATTCCAGATTGATGGACGTAATCGTTACAGGTTATAGAGTCTGTGTCTAGTTAGTAATATATGTTAAAATATCTCCTAATTGGTATAGATGCACAAGCTATTGAATACACACACTTGTTTTCAAAATAAGTTTTAAAGACGTCTGAATTAGCAGAATTTAGACGTCTGAATCATAAATTCAGACGTCTGACTGCTGAAGCAAAGAACTTTTTAAATAGCTAATTCAGACATCTGAACACAATATTCAGACGTCTGAATAAGGTCAAAAATGCATTGTTCAGCGCTGCCTTGTTATTTCACTACACTCTGAAGGCTGAATTTTATTTTAGAAATCTGAGTTAAAAATAACAGCTAGTTTTTTGAAAGGTTGCTTCTCTTCCCTGAACAGAAACAACGTTCATTTCAACAGTTGCTTCTATTTTGATTCATGGAAACTCTTCACTAATCATTGCAACCTTTAACAACTATAAATAGCAAGCAATTTCAACACTATTCTCAACCAATTCTTATTTTGATTTCTAAACTCTATATTCTTGCTATTTACTTTCAAGTTTTACAAATCAAACTATTTGATCACCAAACACTCAAGCATACTCTTGTGTGGTCAACCAGACTTCCTTTCTTCACAAATTACACTATATACCATAAAAGAGAAGATTATAGGAAGGGTGTACTTATATTGACTTATCAGTGCTATTTCAGAGCATACTCAGTCAGAAACATTTCCATTTGTATTTGAAGTCCTGTTGTAGTATCTCGGGCGGTAGAAGTCCTATTCGGTTGTCTAGGCGGTGTAATACCTATTCCTCCGGTTGAAGCGAGGGTATTGATTAAATCCAGAAGGAGTCTGGGACTGGACGTAGAACGGGAAGTTCGAACTAGTACAAAAATCTCTGGTGTCTTTTACTACTCTGTTATTACTTCTATAATTACTCCGCACAAGTAATTAATTTAGTTATAATTTCATATTACACGATCACATAGTCACTTTCATTTGGTATCAGAGCTTTGTTATCTCTTAACCGTAACACAGTTATTTGATATTTTAGTAATATGGAAAGTAACACCAACACAAGTTTTACTGAAGGTCAATCCACTGCACGACCACCACTATTCAATGGTTTGAACTATAACTATTGGGCTACTAGAATGAGAATCTATATGCAAGCTAATGGTTATGACACATGGAATATCACTCAAACTGAATATCACATACCAACTACTCAATTTTTGGAATGGTCTAACACACAAAAACTAGATGCTACTGCAAATGCAAAAGCTATGAACATGTTAGCTTTAGACAAAAATGAGTTTAATAGAGTTAGCATTTGTACTACTGCTTATGAAATATGGCGCACATTGAAAATTACTCGTACTAACAAAGTCAAACAAAGCAAAATCTCTATGCTTAAGAATCAATTTCAGAATTTTAGAATGAAGCAAGATGAATCTATAAACGATATGTACTCTAGATTTCAAGATATATATCATTCACTTTTGGCACTAGGAGAAAATTTTACTGATTTTGATATCGTCTCAAAAATCCTAAATTCTCTAACGGATGAATGGGAACGAAAAGTGTTAGCAATTGAAGAAGCTAATGACATTTCAATCATCAAACCAGAAGAGTTGATAGGAAATCTAATGTCTTATGAAGTTAATCTCTAGGCTAAACGAGTACATGCACAAGATAAAAAGACAATAGCTTTCAAGGCAGAAAAAGAAGAATCTAATTCAGATGATGAAGATATGGCTCTTATCGCAAAGAATTTCAAAAAGTTTTTGAAGTTCAAAAAGAACAATAGGTTTGGACATAACAAAAACAACACCAAACCATCAACTTCTACTATAGAATGCTATGGATGTCACAAGAAAGGTCACATGCAGAAGGATTGTCCTGATCAAAAGAAAGACAAGTTCAAACACAAAAAGGAAAAATACAAAAAGAAGCAGGCATTTTCAGTAACATGGGATGATTCAGAATCCTTATCCTCATTAGATAGCGACAGCGGCAGTGACAATGAACAAGCAAATGTTTGCTTTATGTCTACAAATGATGAAGTAAGTGATTTAACTTTTGATGATTTAATTGAGATAAATTCAGTTTTATTAGATAAAATGAAAAACATCAAAAGGAAATAAAAAGAGGCTAGAGAAAAATTAAACAGAACCGAACTTGAAGTTGAAACGCTAAGGGATGAAAAGAATATTTTAGAAGAAGAACTTCAAGCTTCTCAAGAATCTTATTCTAATATAACTTCTCAAATTTCTATGCTGAGTCAAGAAATCGAAACTACAAAAAAGAAAAGAATGACTCTCTCCAAGTTGAAAATCATGATTTAAAATCAAATGTTAAAATATTAGAATTAGATATCTCTAGTCTCAAAACATAGTTAGAAGGAATTACCAAGAATGTTTCAAATTTTAATAAAGGAAGAGAAAATCTCTCTAAAATTTTGGAAAATTCTCAAACTATGTCAGATAAAAAAGGTTTAGGCTATAAGAAAGCTTCAAATAGTTTACCTAAGAAAAGGAATTCTTTTGAAAATCATGTTCAGAAAAGAAATCATGGTATTATTTATAGTATTTCAAAAAGTCCAAAACATTCTAAGAACATTAAAATGTGGGTTCCTAAAACTAACAATTTTTTTTATTAGGAATAAATACATAAAATCATTTATGGAAAATGTTCATAAGAATAAAGATTTTATTTACAAAGGGAATGCTAAACCCGTTGGGGTTTGGTTTTCTAAGATCTAACTCTTAGGACCCTAACAAAAAGTGGGTACCAATGTCACTTTCATATTTATTGCAGGAACCACTTAAGAAAAGAGGAAAATGGATATTAGACAGTGGTTGATCAAAACATATGACAGGAAATAAAGACATGTTGACTAACATTATCTACTTAGATGGAGGGTCTGTCACTTTTGGAGATAATTCCAAAGGATACATCATCGGCAAAGGCGGTGTGAGCAATAACGATACATCTAATTTACCTCTTATTACATTTGTTTTATTAGTTAAAATTTTGAAACATAATTTACTTAGTATCAGCCAACTTTGTGACAAAGGTTTTAATATCTCTTTCTCTGAAGATAAGTGAAATAAAAATCTTATTTTGAAGGTAATAGAGATAGAAATATATAAGTTTTAAATATGAAAATTATTCATGACTCAAATATATGCTTAATAGCAAAAGAAAATGATCCTTGGTTATGGCACAAAAGATTTTGTCACATAAATTTCAAAGCAATTAGTAAACTTTCTCAAAATGATTTGGTAAAAGGTTGTAAAAAGTATTTGTGATGCTTGTCAATTAGGAAAATTATCAAAATCATCTTTTAAATCAAAGAAAAACATTTCTACATTACAACCAATTGAATTATTGCATTTGGATCTTTTTGGACCAATGCAAATTCAATCTATTAATCATAACAAATATGTGTTTGTAATAGTAGATGATTTTCAAGATATATTTGGACTATCTTTATGAAAAATAAAAGTGATACATTTGAAAATTTTAAAATATTTGTTAAAAGAATTCAAAACCTCAAAAGTTTGAAAACTAAGAACATTAGAAGTGATCATGGAGGTGAATTTGAAAATGAGAATTTTGAACATTTTTGTAATAAAAAGGGAATTTCACATAACTTTTCTTTTTCTAGAACACCACAACAAAATGGAGTTGTAGAAAGGAAAAATAGAACTTTACAGGAAAAATAGAACTTTAAATGGAAGCACTTTACCAAAGCATTTTTGGGCAAAAGCTGTAGCAACTGCTTGTTATGTTTTGAATCGTGTCTTCATTCGACCACTAACAAAACATATACCATATGAACTTTTTAATGGAAGAAAACCAAATATATCTTATTTTAAAGTTTTTGGTTCAAAATGTTTTATTCTTAATACAAAAGATCAGCTTGGTAAATTCGATCCAAAATTCGATGAAGGAATATTCATATGATATTCAGAACGAAGCAAAGCTTATCGAATTTTCAATAAAAGAACTAAAATAATCGAAGAAATACTTCATGTTTCATTCGATGAGAATTTCAAAATTAATTATAAAATTGATGATGATGAGATAATTACTAAGACTGTCATAGATACTAATACTGAAAAATCTTTTGATGATTCCATTACTCAAAAAGAAAACATTACTAATCATGAAAATGTGTTAAGATCTCCTCCTAGGAAATTAAAAGATCACCCTGTTGAAAATGTTATTGGAGAAATTAATTCAAATGTTAGGACTAGAAGTCAACTTAATCAAATGGGCCATGTAGTATTCCTTTCAAATATCGAACCTAAAAATGCTAAAGAAGCCTCTACTGATGACTATTGGATTATAGCTATGCATGAAGAGCTAAACCAATTTGAACGAAATGAAGCTTGGGATTTAGTTGCTAGACCAAGTAATCAAACTTTCACTGGTACGAAATGGGTTTTCAAAAATAAAGCTGATGAACAAGGTAATATAACTAGGAATAAAGCTAGATTAGTTGCACAAGGATATAATCAGGAGGAAGGAATTGACTATGAAGAAACGTTTGCTCCAGTCGCCCGACTAGAAGCAATACGAATCTTACTGGCCTTTGCATGATTTCATAATCTTAAACTTTATCAAATGGATGTTAAAAGTGCATTTTTAAATGGCTATATTAAAGAAAATGTTTTTGTTGAACAACCTCCCCTATTTACACATGAAAAATTTCCAGACCATGTTTATAAACTTAAGAAAGCTTTATGTGGTTTGAAACAAACACCACGTGCTTGGTACGAACGACTTAACAGCTATCTTATAAATTCTGGTTTTGAAATAGGGAAAGTTGACTAGACACTTTTTAGTAAGAAAACTAAAAAGGATATTTTAATTGTTCAAATTTATGTTGATGATATTGGTTTTACAAATAATAAATTATGTTAGAATTTTTCTAACATAATGACCAAAGAATTTGAAATGTCACATATGGGGGAATTATCATATTTTCTTGGATTACAGAATAAACAACTGGAAAATGGAATTTTTATTAACCAAGAAAAATATTGTAGCAATCTAATTAAACGCGTTGGTATGGAAAATACTTTGGCCAAACCAACTCTAATGAGTACAACAGTACATCTTGAATGAGATGAGGATGGCAAAAGTGTTGACCAAAAATTATATCAAAGTATGATTGGATCACTACTTTATTTAACTGCTAGTAGACCAAACATAATGATGAGTGTTTGTCTGTGTGCTCGATTTCAAGCAAATCCTAAAGAATCACATATGCGAGCAGTGAAACGTATATTACGATATCTTAGCAAAACCAAAGATTTCGGACTATTTTATTTGAAAGAATGTCCTTTCGAATTAGTATCATACAGTGATGCTGATTTTGGAGGATGTCGGACGGATAGAAAAAGTACGAGTGGGACTGTCACTTCATTGGACATTCCTTAGTATCTTGGTTTAGCAAGAAAAAAAACTGTGTTTCACTCTCGACCTGTGAAGCAGAATATATTTATGCTGCTTTAGCATGTGCACAAGTCATATACATGCAACAAACACTTCAAGATTTTAGAATAAATTTATCTAAATCTACTATTTTCTGTGATAATACTAGTGCTATAAACTTATCTAAAAATCTGGTCAATCATTCACAAACAAAACATATCGACATTCGTCGTCATTTTCTTTGGGATAAAATTGAAAAGGATTTAATAAAATTAGAATTTGTTTCCTCTGAAAATCAATTGGCTGATATATTTACAAAACCATTGAATGAAAATATTTTTATAAAATTAAGAAGAGATTTAGGTATTATTTTTCAAAAAGATTTGTACTATTAATATAAAAAAATATTATATTTTTTTTAAAGGGCTGCTGGGATTCGGTCTCTACACTACTAGCTGAAAGTTCCTTGTAATTACTATTTTGCTATTTGTATCTTTTGTTTATAGATTATACTTCAGTTGATTTTATAGATTTTATTATTGTATACTTTTAGCAAGATGATTGTTATACAAAATTGTCTTTCAACTAGAAATTTCAATTGTTGTGAGTTTAATTGGTTATAATCATTTCTACTAGAAACACCTCTTTATTTTAAGCTACATATTCACTATATATTTGGCTTCAAAAAAATTTAAATTAATATTCAATTCTTCTTGGTTTCAAACCAAAATTTGTTTTATTCTCAAATATGTCTTCTCATGAAAACTCTGAATATTCTTCCAGCTATTCATCAATCAACTTTGAATCTCCTAGTTCAGGATCATTGTCATTTACCTACTCCTACTCCTTATCATGAAAAGGCTCTGATTAACCATAGTGGTTACACTCCGGAACCAAAACGACAAAGGAAACTTCACTTTGGTTCTCCATCAAATAAAGAAAAGATTAATGATATCCATCATTATCAATAGGAAACTTTGAATATTCAGAGAGAACTTTACTATGAAGAAAAAATTCAAGGCCAAAAACTAAATTGGTTGGAGAAAATGGCCGTCAAATTCTGTGGCTCCTGTAACGACCCGGAATTTTGGTCGTTAGATTTTGAACATTTAATTCGTTTTAAATGTGAATGTGAATTATAATTTGATTTTGAAATAAGGAGATTTTGGTTAAATTAATTGAATTAGTTATAATTTCAAATATGGCAGTTCAGTAGGGTTTGAATAATAATAATTAAATATTTGAACTTGAGATAATTTGTGAATCTGGATGTAAATGGGTATGAAAATGGTTTCTAAGATTTATTTTAAGTCTAGATGGATTTGAATTATAACATTGGACTTTTGGATGGAATCGAAAGTCGATAAGTTAAAATTTGGAATTTTATATTAATTTAAAATTGGGATTTAATAATATAATAATGTAAATAATCAGATTTTGATTCGAGATTGATCAGAATGGTTTCTAATGTGAATATAAGTTCTATTTGATTTATAATAAAGTTAATAAAATTTTAAAAGTGGAATTTTAACAGATTTCGACGATTTTGAAAATCGCTCGAATTAATCGATGAGTTAAAATAGCCTTCCGGGGCACAGTCTCAGAATTCGACGAAACTAGTTCCATTGGATCCGTAATAGTGTATTATTATCGGATCTCAATTATCGTACCGTTTGGAGTTACCGTTTGCTCGTACGGGTGAGAAACGCGTTGAGAATTAAAATTTAATATTTAAACTCGATTCAAAAAGCTATCTTCCACATATGATTGAATTAACTTTCGAAACATGTTCCATTGTGTTCGGAATGCGGGTAAAACATTATAAATGCCTGTCGGCATGCGTCGTTTGGAAATCGTTTGAAAAAGTTATTTAAAAGTGAATTTAATATTAAAATATTATTATATATGCTTATATATATATATATATGTGAACAATAGAACCCTAGATCTAATCTCGTGGCCGCCTCCAGTTCATTTTCAATGGCCGAAAAGCAATAGCCTTCTTCCTCGTTTGTCTTGAAAACTATTAACCTTCATCCCAACTCTTGAACTACGAAAGCAGAGAGGGGAGCGAGGTCTTCAGGATGACCGGTGGTGATCGTATATCGGTGAGTGGATCGTCGGCAATCGTGCCATGAAGGGGCCGCGTTCTTGAGCGAATTCTAGGCGAGAGATGGCACCGAGTTCGATGAGGCTTCGGCCATAGGGGACCGAGGTAGTGCGCGACGCTCGGTGATGTTGGATCATGCAAGAGGCGATCCTGGTGGCCGCGGCTTGAAGGAGAAGGAAGCGAACGATGGGTTCGGTTTGTACGCGTGAAGGAAGAAGCTGAAGTTTTGCGGCCAGATTTTCTTCTCTAATGAGCGGCCATGATTTTTCTGAGTAATAAAAAAAAAGAATTTGTAATTAATTTATATAAATTATATTCAAACGTTTATAAGCCCATATCTTTTGCATGCATGTTCATGATTCAACGAAACAGGCGGCGCCGGAATCGCAGCGTTGCGATCTACGCACTGCAACAATTTCGGAGACGTTTGGAGCAAGCAAAAATTTTAGGTTAAATCGAACGAGCTCGATTTAATTTAAAATTTGAAACGCTCGACGAGATTCAAGGTGAGTTAATCTCACTCACATCTGGAATTTCAGCTGATTTAAATAGTTAATATTTAAATAATTATGTGATTGGTTGAATATGAATATTAATATCAGTCCGGATTGATATTTGATGTTGTGCTAACATCTGTGGATGAAGGGAAACAGGTTGGAGGGATCCAACTGGATTCCTCACCATATAGAAATTATATTCATAATCTGTGATATAATTCATTGATATCCTGTGATAGATTGATTTGGAATTTTGTTATGCTGTGTTATGGTTGGATAATATAATATGGTATTTTAAAATATCAATAAAATGAAATGGGAATGTAAAAGGGAAATGAAAAGGGATTTTTGAGTTATGAATTTAAGGAAATTAAATTCAGGAGATTGGTTTGGAAATTTGAAGTGTTTTTGAAATTGTGATTTAAAAGGGGATGAGGAATGGAAATTTATAAACTGGGTTTTATAAATGAAATTGAATATTTATCGGGGATAAATTTGAAGTATAGATTTCCAGTGGGAATTTCTATAAGAAGGTGCAAATTGTTTTAAAAGTAATAGTGAGATTATTTTTAAAAGATGGAAAGTGTATTTTCTTGGAAAACTAAGTATGTTTTCAAAGAAGAGCTTTCGAAGTATAAACTAGGAAGTTTAAAAATGTGTTTCTAGAATATTTTAGAAAAATTATTATCTTTAATTATTTTAAGGGAAAAAAAAAGTATTTATTAAGTAATTATGGTATTTAATTAATTTAAAGATAAATTAGCATTTTGATTTCTAAAGGAAATTTTATTATAAGTATTCGATATAATAACTTTATATTAAAAGGAAATTTTTGATTTAAGTTACCCAATATAAACTTTTATAGTCTTTTTCAAAAAGGTACATTTTGAATAAAGAATTTGGAAACTTATTTTAAATAATTGAAGCATATATTTTGGAAGTGATTTCCAGGAAATGGGAAGTGTGCTTAAAAATAAAAGGGAGTTTTATTTTTAAAGTGTTGGAAGAAATTTACGGGATTCAAATGTAAATTTGAATTGAGATTAATCAAGTAGGATTTATAAGGAGAATTCTTTGGTTTATTCTGAAATGGAAGTGTATTTCCTTGAAAAGCCAAGTACGTTTTTAAAGCAGATTTTGAGTAGAAGTTAGAAATTTTGAAGTTGTTATTACTAAGAAGAATGTTTTTAAGAAATTATTATTAAGTTGTGAAAATTTTAAAAGTAAATATTTACTAAATTAGTTATAGTAATAATTATTTTAAAGGGGTAGTTGGTATTATGTTTTGAAAGAATATTATTAATATTCATATTTTATGGATTTATTTTATAGATAGTTTGGTTAAAGTTTTATTTGAAACTTATGTAGAAGTTTGTAACTCTTATTTTAAAATTTAGTTCAACTCAACTTTTATTTTAAAATTAGTTTTTATATTTTATAAAAATAGTTTTACCTTAAAAATTCTTAAAATATATTTTGGATAAAGTGATTTAAATTATTTTAAATCTTAAGTGTTTGTACTTGGTGATTTCAGTGGAAATAGAAAATGTTTGGGAAATTTATTTCCGTAAAAGGAAGTGGGTTTAAACTGTTTTCAAAGGGTCGAAAATAGAAATATATCTTGCGAAGATATTTTGAGGAAAACATAAATTTGAGGAATTATTTATGTTTGATGGATGTTTGTGAATGTTATTTGATAGTTAATAACCGACTATCAATATTGGCCAATGCGCTGATCGTTTCGAAGAGACCGGGATCGGGATTAATTTCTCGAAAACCACTTCGATCTGGTTTATACGTTTTCGTGGGGAAACAAGTTCGGAGTCGAAGATGGAGTAGTGAAGTGAAAGGGCTAGTCGCTACTAATCCTGAGGGTGATTCCAAAATGGATGTAGTAGGAATAGTGCCTTCGGTTCCGTTCGAACCCGGGACGGACTTGTATGGATGAATTCTTTCGGAACATCGTCAGGAGGACGGTGGGCATTCTAAGAGATGTGTTCTAAAAAGGTAACGCTTAGCCTCGAGCCTCATCAACCGGGAATGACTGAAAATCAGGGGTTATGCAGCAAGGCTAAGTGGGTAGCACCCATTAGGGTGAGGTCATCCATGTCTAGATGTTCCTTTTTATTCAGCTTAGTGGTGCGGTTGCTGATCCCAACCTTGGGGTGATCTTACTCGGAATTATCCAGTAAGGGGTAGTTCCGGCCTTGTGTTGCAGGGGATCGGGCGTGGTCCTCGGTACGCTGATCTAGACCAGGTACCGTGACAGGTGGTACCCCAGTGCCTAGTCATTAGTTGGAAATCCGTTTTCCCTATGCGCCTGTACGGTTTTGATTGTGCCCAACTATTACTGAAACGTGAGATGCAAGCATTTCAGCTAGATTCTATTTTACTTTCTATAGACACTATTATAATATTAGACGAATTTGATAAAAAGTGTTTTGGCTATCGTAAGATAAAAACCCGACATGTTTATTTGTGGCATGGTCTTACGAGACGCTTTTGATTTTCAAAGGATTTTTGAAACTTTAAGAATCAGTTTGGATGTATTTTTCTGACGCTGGTATTCCAGACTGACTCGGGTGTTATTTCATTATAATGCTCGGGTCAGACCGAGTATTATAGATTACAGGATAGGATGCTGTGGAGCTCAGGTGTAGAGCTGGAGTCCGAGACGTATTATTCATACTTGTTTATTCTACTGCTATGGTTGTTTGAAATTGCCAGCAGTTGTGAGGCAGGCTGATATAACTGCCAGGCTGGTAATTGTTGTTTACTTGTGATACACTCTGATGATGTATTATATAAAACAGATATGGTTTCATTTTGTGTAAAGATCTGTTATTATTTATTATATTTTTTTCCGCTGCGATTATGAGATTCTGATGTTGTTTTAGTTCCTTCTTTCTTTTATCTTCTTTCTTTTTCCTCAACAATCTGTCTTTCCCGGCACTCGATCGTCGACATATTATACTATGGTGTATTTTGTGTCGATTTTTTGAGGGTCGTGAAGGGCGGGTCGTCTCAGCTCCACTCTGGTTCAAAATCAAACGATCGTTCATTCACCTCAACGTCCTCATGTGTCACCAAACTCATGGGAACATGGACAACCGGTTGGATCACCGGCTCGTCAGAACTACCGGTCTCCTCTCAAACCACTCAAAGAAAACACTAAGGTTAAACCAAGGAATTTTGATGACTCTCCTTCCAACTATTAGTTTCTGTTTTATTCTCTTATTTTTCATGTTGAATTTTACATAAAATCTTGTTTGTTTTTTATTTAATGGTCATGTTTTATAAAAAGTTGAATAAAGTTTTTTTTTACAAACAGAACTGATATTAGCATCCTGTGCTAATTCAGACGTCTGAATTATCAAATCAGACGTCTGATTTGTCAATGTGGGCAAAAAATTCTACCCAGATTCAGACGTCTATTTTTATATTTCAGACGTCTAAATCCAGCCCGAAATACATTATTTTCTGGCTGCTTGTCAACATTGATCAAAACAAAAGTCTGTTTTGAAAATAGACTTCTGTTTCAAACCATGCAATTTTTTTTAAACCGGGGCAGGGCCTACATCTTTTAATCCACCTACTTTTTCAACTTTACTCTCTTATCTCTCCATTTTTTTCACCGCATCTCTTCATTATTCACTTCACCAACTCATTCTCTAAACCCTAAAATACCATTAAAATTCCAAAATCTTCCCTCGCAAAATCAAAACAAAATGCCTCCTAAGACCAAAAGATCAAGAGAATCATCAACTGAACCATCCGAAGAACAAATTAGATCTTGGCTTCACAATGAGATGGCTATTGCAAGATACAAAACCATAAAGAACTCCAAAATCTTTGAAGGAGCTTTTATGCAATTTCCGGAATTCAACGGCTATAGGATTAGGGAAATGGCGAAATCAAATCACTTCGATTCATTAATTGGGCATGATTTCAATAACATCAAAATCAATCATCTTCATCTCAACCTCCTCATCAACAAGAAGAAGAAGAAGAATACTATGAGGAAATTCAAGAATTCCGAGAAGATGCAACACCAAAGCAAGCTTTAAGAACTCTTTCGCAAAATCAAACGAAACTTAAAAAACAAATGGTGAGCATGGAAAGAAACACGAACAAAAAATTCAACTCCATCAAGGGATTCTTAAACAAAATCTGGGATAAGCTTTCTTGTATGTATTCCTCATCTTCCGACATTCAGCACAACCCGCCCCATTCAATTGGTCTTTCGATCAAAAAGAAGAAGAAGATGTTGATATTGTTCACGACAATGATGAATTTTAAGTTGGTATGGATGATTTTCTATCTTTTTGTTATGTTGGGTTATCTTATTACTACAATTCTAGTTTCTGTGTCTTAAGTATTATGTTATGTTTTGTGACGTTGTCATTTGAAACGTTGTGTTCTATTTTAAATTAGTTGTATGTTTCTCTCCATTCATTCTCTGTGATATTATCATATTCTGTATATTTCATTGCTACTTTAGTCACTAATTCCTTTTAGTAATGACAAAGGGGGAGAAAAAGGTAAAAATAGTGTTGTATGAATTCTTTTATTCAGGGGGAGAAATTTAATATTTTTCTTACTAACCAAGTTTTAATGACATGAGAAGTTATTATTTACTAACCAATATTTTCATAGTTTTCATTATCAAAAAGAGGGAGAATGTTAGAACCTCAGTTCCTGATATTTTGATAATAACAATTGTATGTGTTTATCTAACCAAGTTTTAAAGGAAAATATTGATGATCAGATTCCAGATTGGTGGATGTAATCGTTTACAGGTTATAGACTGTGCTAGTTAGTAATATATGTTAAAATCTCTCCTAATTGGTATAGATGCACAAGCTATCGACCACACACACTTATTTTCAAAAGAAGTTTTAAAGATGTTTGAATTAGCAGAATTCAGACGTCTGAATATAAATTCAGACGTCTGACTGCTGAAGCAAAGCACTTTTTAAATAGCAAATTCAGACGTCTGAACACAATATTCAGACGTCTGAATAAGGTCAAAAATGCACTACTTCAGCGCTGCCTTGTTATTTCACTACACTCGGAAGGCTGAATTTTAATTCAGAAGTCTGAGTTAAAAATAACGGCTAGTTTTTTGAAAGGTTGCTTCTCTTCCCTGAACAGAAACAACGTTCATTTCAACAGTTGCTTCTATTTTGATTCATGGCAACTCTTCACTAATCATTGCAACCTTTAACAACTATAAATAGCAAGCAATTTCAACACTATTCTCAACCAATTCTTATTTTGATTTCTAAACTCTATATTCTTGCTATTTACTTTCAAGTTTTACAAATTAAACTATTTGATCACCAAACACTCGAGCATACTCTTGTGTGGTCAACAAGACTTCCTTTCTTCACAAATTACACTATATACCATAAAGGAGGAGATTATAGGAAGGGTGTACTTATATTGACTTATCAGTGCTATTTCAGAGCATACTCAGTCAGAAACATTTCCATTTGTATTTGAAGTCCTGTTGTAGTATCCTCAGGTGGTAGAAGTCCTATTCGGTTGTCTAGGTGGTGTAATACATGTTCCTCCGGGTGAAGCGAGGGTATTGATTAAATCCAGAAGGAGTCTGGCACTGGACGTAGAACGGGAAGTTCGAACCAGTATAAAAATCTCTGGTGTCTTTTACTACTCTGTTATTACTTCTATAATTATTCCGCACAAGTAATTAATTTAGTTATAATTTCATATTACACGATCACATAGTCACTTTCACATACAACATTTTATAAATAACTAGATAGAGAACCATAGAAATTTGAAAAGAAAATATTACAAACTGAAGCAAAAACAAAGAAAAATAAAACTAGATAGAGACAGAAGGCTCATCATCATCAGAATCTGAACTCGAAGACGACCATTGAAAGGGAGATGGGTTGTAAGCTTCGGTGGATGTAGAACCGAAACAATAAATTTTATCCCATATCCTATTAAGAAATCCTTTTATGGATATGAATTTCTTCTCCATCTTCTTTTCAAGATTTTTGATTTCTCGATGAAGTTTTGATTAATTTCGGGAGAGAGTGATGATAGCTTGTCTGGAGGAAGTTTCCGGGCCAACAACTTGAATGGAGTCATCGTCCTCTTCTTCTTCATCATGTTGGGTATGCGAAGAGGAGGCAATACTAGTGCCACGAGGTTGTGGAACACCTTGTTGAACATTGTGAGATCATTCTTGAAAAGAAACGATTTGTTGTGGAGGAGGCCGGGGAGGAAGACCCATCAATCCTAAGGTTTTTGCGCTTAACTCACTAATGCTTGAAAATTCGGAGTCGGGCATTGGAATGCCAAAGTTGAGTAAGATACGCATAATATAAGCGCCATAATGGATGGTCTTATATTTTCTTTGGATTGTGATGTCTTGAAATTCATCTAAAATGATTTTGCCCCAGTTTACTTGTTGGTTGGAGTAGATTGAATAGAGGGCTTGAAAATCTCTTTTATAAACTTTTTCATAACTTCCCGTTCGAGGTTGTAACGAGCGAATGAAAGCACAGTGAATAATGTGTGTTTGTGGCCTTAAGGTGCTAGATTTTAATGCACTTAAATCAGTAAGGTGATCAGACAAGAAACGATGTGAAACTTCATCTCTATGATCCATATCAACTTCTATATCATCTATATCAACACCTTGAAATGGACAATTTATAATATTGCCTAATCTTTGTAAAGGCAAAAAGATTTTAGTGCCACAAACTATTGACCAAACACAATCTTGTCGATTTTGAGGATTATGTTGGTCTAGATTCAGATTTGCAAGAAAAAGTTTGATCAAAAGATGATTAATTCTAACATTAGTGGGAGCATACCCTATGAGATTATCAAAGTGGAATTACTCGGCCAATTCTCTAATTCGGTAAGCCGCAAAATCTGGGAACTTCATGAAAGCACCTTCAAAGATGCTGAAATTTTTCATGGAATTGAAGCGGGAGACTGCAGCATCATTCCAAAGCCATCGACGAATCTGATCTTCGAAAGGACCGGAGGCGGATTCCCTTGTGCGTTTTGATCTTGGAGGCATTAGAGGTTTAAAATGAAGAGTAAAAGATGAAAATTTGAAAAAGTTGTGTTGAAGTGAATGGGTAAAAGGTGAAAAGATGAATATATAGGTAGGTGAAAAGTAAGGGTAAAGATGGAAGAATAAAATGTAGGGCCTAGAAAAAAATACCTCAGGAAGAATTCAGCCTGCTGTTTTACTGTAAACAACCGTCTGAATTTCTTCCCGTAAGAAAATTGTTCATTTTTGAACTGATTCAGACAGCTGTTTGAAGTGATTCAGCCGTCTGAATCTGGGGAAAAGTTTATTCCAAGATAATATTCAGCCATCTGTTTGAGTATAGACAGCCGGTTGAATTTTGTGAAAACATATGGCTAGCTTTTACTTTTATAACAAGTATTATTATAGAAGGAACAATGTGAATATTTTTGAATAAACAAACAAGATTACATATAAACAAAAACTTTTAAACAGATTTGGAAGAGGAGCTTGGAGTGTGATATTCATCCGGTTCTATTTTTGTGTTCTCTTGAAATGGCCTGAGTGGTGACCATCTATTGCCGCGTTCCCATGAATTCGGAGATATTAGTAGGAGCTGCGGTGATAGTTCCCAAGGATTGCGTTGGGATGGAGAACAAACAGGAGACGGTTGATGAACCATGCTTTTGGATGAGGAACCACAGAATTTCAATGCGACTTGTTCCAAAAAGCTTAAACGCTTGGCGTTAACTTTTTGTTCATAATAAAGTTCGCGCTGTAATTCCATCATTTCCATTTGGTAGTGATGAATGTCATCTATCTTTTCTTTGGTGGATGGTGAACCAAAAAACAGAGACCGTCTATAAATGAAAGTGACTGGCGCTATAGGATTGTGTAATATGGATAAACTACTTGTGCGGAATAATAATTAAGTAAATAATTAAAGCAGTAAAGTAAAAGACACCAGAGATTTTTATATTGGTTTGAACTTCCGTTCTACGTCCAGTCCTAGACTCCTTTTGGAATTAAAACTAGCAACCCTCACTTAACCCGGAGGAATAGGTTTACAGCGCCTGAGCAACCGAACAGGACTTCTACCGCTTAAGCAACCGAATAGGACTTCTACCACCTGAGTAACCAAATAGGACTTCTTTACAAATAACAAATGTATCTGACTGTAGTATGCTCTTTAAGTAGCACTGATAAGTCTATTAAGTACAATCTTCCTATAATCTTCTCCTTTATGATATATAGTGTAATGTGCTTGAGAAATGTGGAAGATGGAGTGATCAACGATCAAAGTTGTATGCAGTTATAGTGCAAATTGAAAATAGATTGAGAGATAAGAATTCAAGAATATTAAGATCAGTTAAGTTTTTTTTTGTTGAATTCTGAAATCTATTTATAAAGATTAAAAAGTTGCAACTATTGATGAAGGCAATGTTGAAAAGAAACAGGTGCAACTGTTGGTTTGAAGATGTTTCTCTTCGATGAAGAGAAGTGTCTTTTCATAAAATAGCTGTTGAAAAATATTCAGCCGGCTGAATAAACACATTCAGCCGGCTGAATATTGTGAAATAATAAAAATGTTTCAACACTCACACGGCTAAATGAATCCATTCAGCCGGCTGTTTTCAGCCTTTTGTGCAGGGTAGTGCATGTGTGTATATGTTTATATATATACATACATATATATATATATATCATTTTAGGAGAGATTTTAACATATTTTTAAATAATATAAAGACTCTAGACAAAGGACTATCTGCTTCAAAATATTCTGAATATGAATCTACAACGAACCTCCTGCATAATTGATTAGTGCACACAAAAATTTATTTATATAGTTTGTCACGATCAAAACGATGTAAAATCGAGATTCCAACATTCTCCCCCTTTTTGATGATGACAACTATATGTATAAATAATATATTTACATAAATACTTACATTAACATTGCTACTCCTCCTGTCAATATGCATAATAATTTAACCTAACTTTCTCCCGCTTTGTCATCGACTAAAAGAAAGAAATATTGCACAGAACCATTGTAAAGCAAAGATTAAAACCCATACTGGAGATGTCATTACTAAAAGAGAATAATATTTATACAACATTTTATAAATAACTAGATAAAGAACCATAGAAATTTGAAAAGAAATATTACAAACTGAAGCAAAAACAAAGAAAAATATAACTAGATAGAGACAGAAGGCTCATCATCATTAGAATCTGAACTCGAAGATGACCATTGAAAGGGATATGGGTTGTAAGCTTCGGTGGATGTAGAACCGAAAAAAGAAATTTTATCCCATATCCTGTTAAGAAATCCTTTTATGGAGTTAAATTTCTTCTCCGTCTTCTTTTCAAGAGTTTTTATTTCCCGATGAAGTTTTGATTGATTTCGGGAGAGAGTGATGATAGCTTGTTTGGAGGAAGTTTCCGGGCCAACAACTTGAATGGAGTCATCGTCCTCTTCTTCTTCATGTTGGGTATGCGAAGAGGAGGCAATACTAATGTCACGAGGTTATGGAACACCTTTTTGAACATTGTGAGACCATTCTTGAAAAGAAATGATTTGTTGTGGAGGAGGCCGGGGAGGAAGACCCATCAATCCTAAGGTTTTTGCGCTTAACTCACTAATGCTTGAAAATTCGGAGTCGGGCATTGGAATGCCAAAGTTGAGTAAGATACGCATAATATAAGCGCCATAATGGATGGTCTTATATTTTCTTTGGATTGTGATGTCTTGAAATTCATCTAAAATGATTTTGCCCCAGTTTACTTGTTGGTTGGAGTAGATTGAATAGAGGGCTTGAAAATCTCTTTTATAAACTTTTTCATAACTTCCCGTTCGAGGTTGTAACGAGCGAATGAAAGCACGGTGAATAAGGCGTGCTTGTGGCCTTAAGGTGCTAGTTTTAATGCCCTTAAATTGGTAAGGTGATCGGACGAGAAACGATGTGAAACTTCATCTCTATGATCCATATCAACTTCTATATAATCTATATCAACACCTTGAAATGGACAATTTAAAATATTGCCTAATCTTTGTAAAGGCAAAAAGATTTTAGTGCCACAAACTATTAACCAAACACAATTTGTTGATTTTGAGGATTATGGTGGTCTAGATTCAGATTTGCAAGAAAAAGTCTGATCAAAAGATGATTAATTCTAACATTATTGGGAGCATACCCTATGAGATTATCAAAGTGGAATTGCTCGGCCAATTCTCTAATTCGGTAAGCCGCGAAATCCGGGAACTTCATGAAATCACCTTCAAAGATGTGGGATTTTTTTGTGGAATTGAAGCGGGAGACTGCAACATCATTCCAAAGCCATCGATGAATCTGATCTTCGGAAGGACCGGAGGCGGATTGCCTTGTGCGTTTTGATCTAGGAGCCATTAGAGGTTAAAAATGAAGAGTAAAAGATGAAAATTTGAAAAAGTTGTGCTAGGGTTCTGAAGTGAATGGGTAAAAGGTGAAAAGATGAATATATAAGTAGGTGAAAAGTAAGGGTAAGGATGGAAGAAAAAAATGTAGGGCCTAGAAAAAATACCTCAGGAAGAAATCAACCGGCTATTTTACTGTAAACAGCCGTCTGAATTTCTTCCCGCAAGAAAATAGTTCATTTTTGAACTGATTCATACGGCTGTTTGAAGTGTTTCAGTCTGAATCTGGGGAAAAAAAATTTCTAGGATAATATTCAGCCGTATGTTTGAGTATAGACAACCGGCTGAATTTTGTGAAAACATATGGCTGCCTTTTACTTTTATAACAAGTATTATTATTTTAGGAACAATGTGAATATTTTTGAATAAACAAACAAGATTACATATAACCAAAAACTTTTAAGCAGATTTGGAAGAGGAGCTTGGAGTGTGATATTCATCCGGCTTTATTTTTGTGTTCTCTTGAAATGGCTTGAGTGGTGACCATCTATTGCCGCGTTCCCATGAATTCGGAGATATTGGTGGACGCTGCGGTGGTAGTTCCTAAGGATTGTGTCGGGGTGGAGAACAAACAGGAGACGGTTGATGAACCGTGCTTTTGGATGAGGAACCACAGAATTTCAGTGCGACTTGTTCTAAAAAGCTTAAACGCTTGGCGTTAACCTTTTGTTCATAATAAAGTTCGCGCTGTAATTCCAGCGTTTCCCTTTGGTAGTGATGAATGTCATCTATCTTTTCTTTGGTGGATGGTGAACCAAAGAATAGAGACCGTCTTGTTCTTTTACCGGGTGGAGTGTAACCCGTGTGAGTAGAAGGAGGAACAATTGGTACTGGTTCATAAATCAGTGTTGGAGTAGCTAAATTCACCGATCCTGAACTAGGAGAAGAATATGACTGTTCAAAGGATATAGAGTTGTGCTGGGAAGACATTTTTGATTAAGATAGTTGAAACTAGTTTATTTTTTTGTTAAATTGATTGCAAAAGAAAGAAAAGGAGTAGATGTATTTATATGTAAAAGGATCATATAAATAGAAACAAGATTGGTGGTTAGGTTGTTAAGAACCAGAGAAAAAATTGGTTGTGAAGAAGTTTAAAAAAATGTAATGTTAAAAAAACTAAACAATAATAATAGAATGTAAACCAAGTTTAGTTGTAAAGAAAAGAACACTGTAGTGGTAGGACACCAGATTTCCAAGTAAGAGATTCGGAGTTCGAGTCTTAAAAAAAATTTAAAACAATTTATAAATCCTTTATGGATACAATTCCTAATTCTCTTCTTAACTTTATGAAGATATTTTAATTTAAAGGTTTTGTAAATATATCTGCCAATTGATTTTCAGAGGATACAAATTCCAGTCTGACTAAATCCTTTTCAATATTATCACGAAGTAAATGATGACGTATGTCAATATGTTTAGTTCGTGAGTGATTGACATGATTTTTGGATAAGTTTATAGTACTAGTATTATCACAAAAAATTGTTGATTTAGATAAATTAACACCAAAATCTTGAAGTGTTTGTTGCATATAAATGACTTGAGCACAAGCTAAGGCAGCAAAAATATATTATGCCTCACAAGTTGAAAGTGAAACACAATTTTGTTTCTTGCTAAACCAAGAGACTAAGGATTGTCCAATGAAGTGACAAGTCCCACTAGTACTTTTCCGATCCGTTCGACATCCTTCAAAGTCAGCGTCACTATAGGAAACTAACTCGAAAGGACATTCTTTCAGATAGAAAAGTCCAAAATCTTTGGTTTTGCTTAGATAACGCAATATGCGTTTTACTGCTCGCATATGTGATTCTTTAGGATTTGCTTGGAACTGAGCACATAAACAAACACTCATCTTTATGTCAGGTCTACTAGCAGTTAGATAAAGTAATGATCCAATTATACTTCGATATAATTTTTGGTCAACACTTTTGCCATCTCACTCTATCGAGATGAACTGTTGTACTCATTGGAGTTGGTTTAGCAGAAGTATTTTCCATATTAAAGCGTTTAATTAGATTATTACAATATTTTTCTTGATTAATAAAAATTCAATTTTCTATTTGTTTAATCTGTAATCCAAGAAAATAAGATAATTCTCCCATATATGACATTTCAAATTCTTTAGTCATTATTTTTGAAATTCTTGACATAGTTTTTCATTTGTAGATCCAAAAATTATATCATCTACATAAATTTGAATGATTAAAATATCCTTTTTAGTTCTTTTAATAAAAAGAGTTTGATCAACCTTCCCAATTTCAGAACCAGGATCTATTAGATAGCTCTTAAGACGTTCATACCAAGCACAGGGTGCTTGTTTTAGACCGTATAAGGATTTCTTAAGTTTATAGACTTTGTCTAGAAATTTTTCATGTGTGAATAATGGAGGTTGTTCAACAAAAACATTTTCTTTTATATAACCATTTAAGAAAGCACTTTTAACATCCATTTGCTAAATTTGAAATTATGAAAACATGCAAAGGCCAGTAAGATACGTATTGCTTCAAGTCGTGCAACCGGAGCAAATGTTTCTTCATAGTCAATTCCTTCTTCTTGATTATATCCTTTAAGTGACTGGTGTTATAGGATCATGTAATATGGATAAACTACTTGTGTGGAATAATAATTAAGTAAATAATTAAAGCAGTAAAGTAAAAGACACCAGAGATTTTTATACTGGTTCGAACTCCCGTTCTACGTCAAGTCCCCGACTCCTTCTGGAATTAAAACTAGCAACCCTCACTTAACCCGGAGGAATAGGTTTACACCGCCTGAGCAACCGAACAGGACTTCTACCGCCCAAGCAACCAAATAGGACTTCTACCGCCCGAGCAACCGAACAGGACTTCTTTACAAATAACAAATGTATCTGACTGTAGTATGCTCTTTAAGTAGCACTGATAAGTCAATTAAGTACAATCTTCCTATAATCTTCTCCTTTATGATATATAGTGTAGTGCTTGAGAAATGTGGAAGATGGAGTAATCAACGATCAAAGTTGTATGCAGTTAGAGTGCAAATTGAAAATAGATTGAGAGATAAGAATTCAAGAATATTAAAATCAGTTAAGTTTTTTTTGTTGAATTCTGAAATCTATTTATATAGATTAAAAAGTTGCAACTATTGATGAATGGGAATGTTGAAAAGAAACAGGTGCAACTGTTGGTTTGAAGATGTTTCTCTTCGATGAAGAGAAGTGTCTTTTCATAAAATAGTCGTTGAAAAATATTCAACCGGCTGAAATTATTTATTCAGCCTTCTGAATTTGAAAAAATCTTAAACAACAAGGAAGTAGGCAATTTTTAGCCTAAAACAGCCGGCTGAATAAACTCATTCAACCGGCTGAATATTGTGAAACAATAAAAATGTTTCAGCACTCAGACGGCTGAATGAATCCATTCAGCCAGCTATTTTCAACCTTTTTTGCAGGGTAGTGCATGTGTGTATATGTTTATATATTTATATATATATATATATATATATCATTTCAAGAGAGATTTTTAACATATTTCTAAATAATATAAAGACTCTAGACAAAGGACTATCTGTTTCAAAATATTCTGAATATGAATCTGCAACGAATCTCCTGCATAATTGATTAGTACACACAAATATTTATTTATATAGTTTGTCACAATCAAAATGATGTAAAATCAATATTCCAACATATATATTTTTATAAAACATAATCCTTTCAAAACAGTGCGTTGATTCGCCTAATTTAAGTATTTAGGAATGCCTATCGATTACAATGAGCTTTTCATACACTGATCAGAATTCATAAATTGCTCAATAGATTAATCACCACAAAATATTTTTATATCAAATAACAAATACGAGCTCATATATGTAATACTCTCAAACTCATTCTAGGGTTTTACTCACCCTATCTCTAATGAGTCACTCATTCAAGGGTATTACTAACCCTATCTATAATGAGTTTTGCTCCACCAAAGCCTAGGTGTTCGCTCAACCTAAGCTCTGATACCAAATGTAATGACCGGAATTTTCGACCTTGAATATTAACATTAATACATCATCGTGCCTCAAATCCAAGTGCCGAAAAACCCGACTGTTAGGGAAAAAAATAAAGATAGAACTGAATCTCACATGAATGGAATGACATGCATTATTTGAATAGATAATCTTTACAACGAAGAAATTTGAATACAATATCAGAGTGTAACCTAGATTTTGCATGGACAGTTATAAACCCTCTGTCCTTGCAAATGCTGAAAAATAAAAACAAATGCAATAGATGCAGCGTATAATGGAAGACGTCCATACGTAGATGAAGATCTCTAGCTCTCATCTGGAAATTCCTAGTGTTTTCAACTAAACCCGAAACTACTCGGATCTGACCCAAGTATTAAAAATACCCAGATCAGGCTTGATAAACCAGTGTGAGAAACTCAAACCATAAACATATTACGGAGTCACCAATGGGTATTAAACAAAACCTTTGAAAAGAATGGTGTCTTATAAGACCACTCCGTTCATAAATATGGAAGGGATTTTGTTAGGACTACTATTCCATAGTTTCGATGACAACAAATATACAATCATACATTATATATTCTATCTACTTGTAAGAACAAGCTTTTAGAGTTCAAATTGAAGACATCTAAACAAAGGAGAAGAATCATCAGTATTAGAAACGTTAATATGGTGTTATTATTGTCATAGATATAATTTGTAAAATCTCTTTTAGTAGTTGCTTTTAAACTTAAACATTTGCACGAAAAAGTTCTTTCAAACTCTTTATAACAAAAAGGCTGAAGAAAAGCAAAACAACAAATGTTGGACGTCTGACATTACATATCAGACGTCTTACTGAAGCTTCTATTTTTATATTCGAAATAACATCAGAAGTGTGAAAGAATTAGACGTCTATGTCTGGGCTCTGTCTAAAAATTTATATACAAGCTTAAACGTCTGAACTTATGGTCACACGTCTATGTTGAGCAACGACCTTATGCACTGAAAAGACATCTGGTTCAATCTAATGGCCGCCTCCATAACTCTTCACTACATCTCTTCCTTCTCAATAGTGGCAACTTTTAGATTGAACCGGAAATCTCTAAGAGATATTATTTTTCACAAAATATCTTCATCACTTATATATATGCGAAGTTTTTAAGATTTAAAGCATCTGAATTTTCTAAATCTCTTATCTACATTCTTTGCATATTCTGATTTCTAAAAGCAAACATTTTCAGCCTTTGTTACTTCCTAAAGTCAAAGCTTCACACACACACACACTACTTAAAGGAGATTATAGGAAGATTTGTAATGTGCAGACAAAATCAGTGTTTTTCAGAATACATACTTGTCTTAGAAAGAACTATTGTATTGAGCCTATTCCTGTGGGCAAAGCGAGGGTTGTTTAATAGTTGAAGCTGAAGAGGACCTTCAAGACTGGACGTAGGATGGGAGGTCCGAACTAGTATAAAAACTCTGGTGTGACTGTTTCTTTACTATTATTTACTTTACTCTGTTATTCATAAGTTAGTATTCTACTATACTTGCATATTAGATATACATATACGATTCATACATTCTTTCATTTGGTATCAGAGCAAGTTTATTTCAATTCACAGTAACTCATAATTGAAAACACATTTAATATGGCAAGTACATTTCAAGAAGGACAATCAACTACACATCTAAGCAAATGGTTTAGAAATTTGGCAAGCAACACAAGTTCAATATGTAGCACCAGAAACAAATATAAGCACTTGGATAGATGCCCAAAAGAACACAACAACAAGCAATGCTAAAGCTATGAATGTTTTATTCTGTTCACTTGATAAAAATCAATCCTCACGTGTCATGTTGTGCACTACTGCATATGATATATGGAGTACACTACAAGTCACTCATGAAGGCACTAATAAAGTTAAGGAAACAAAGATTTCTATTTTACAAAATCATTTCTCTTCATTTAAAATGAAAGAAAATGAATCTATTGGTGATATGTATGCTAGATTTCAAACTATCCAACATGATCTCATGGCACTTGGAGTTAAATTTACAGATTTTGTTTTAGTTACACGAATTTTAAATTCCTTAAGAAATGAATGGGAATGAAAAGTATTGACCATTGAAGAAGCAAATGATTTATCTCAACTAAAAGTTGAAAAATTGATAGGAAATTTGATGTCGTACGAAGCAAATCTACAGGCAAGAAAAGAACAAATCAATGAAAAGAAAAATACAGCCTTCCAAGCCAACAATAATAACTCGGACTTAGATGAAGAAGAGATTGTATTTATTGTCAAAAATTACAACAAATTCAAGAAATTCAAAAGGATGACGAGATCTCAAAATGGAGGAAATCCAAATTCTTCTAACTAAACTTCAATAAAATGCTTTGGGTGTGACAAGTTCGGACACATGAAGAAACAATGACCAGAACTTAACAATGACAAAAGGAAAGGCAAGTTCAAAAAATTCAAGAAAAGGAAACAGGCTTTTCAAGTAACGTGGGATGACGCAGATTCATCTTCATCATCAAATAGTGACATGATTCTGAGCAGGATAATGTATGTTTTATGGCAAACACTGAAGAGGTATGTCCTGATCTTACCTATGATGAAATTTTAGAACTTAGCATGGAATTAGATGAAAAATATAGAGAAACTAAAAAGCTAAATAAAGAGTAGGTTGCCAAAATTAATCGTATGGAACTTGAAATGGGACTACTAAAAGATGAGAAAACAATTTTGGAAGAAGAATTAGAAACTTCACAAGAGAAATATAAGAATTTATCTATTCAAAATGACTCATTATTATGTGAAATAGGAAAAGTTAAACTAGAAAATGATGAAATTAGAAAAGAAAACGTTATATTAAAGAAGGATGCAAAAGCATTAAATCCGATATTTCTCATCTTAATGATAAGTTAGACAAGATTACTAACAATGTTTCAAAATTTAATTAAGGAAAGCAGAACTTGGATAACTTGATCAAAATTTCAAAACCATCTGGAAATCGCAATGGATTAGGTTTTAAGACATCTTCAAAACATAAAAATTATAGTTCACTAGATAATAGATTCAAGAAGTCGGATACTATAGAAAAAATGTCTAACACCAAGATAATTAAAATATGGATTCCAAAATCCAATAACAAACTAATTAGACAAAAACACATCGATAACTATCTGAAAAATGTTGTTCATAATAAAAATTACCTTTTTAAAGGTCTCAAACCCTCTTGGGTATGGAAACCTTCTCTGTCTAACACTTAGGACCCTAACAAAAAGGTGGCTACCAATTAAACTATTTTTATCTTGCAGGTACCCAAAAGAAAATCAAATAACAAGGAGAAATGGATACTCGATAGCGGATGCTCCAAACACATGACAGGAAATGCACAAATGTTATCAAATATAACATACAAAGATAGTGGTACCGTAACTTTGGGAGATAATTCAAAAGGATTTGTAATAGGAATTGGAGATGTCATCAATGTTGGTGTGTCTACTTCACCTGTTATTACTAATGTTCTTTTAGTTAAAAACTTAAAACATAATCTTTTAAGCATTAGTCAACTTTGTTATAAGGGATTTAAAATTGATTTTAAAAAGAATAAATGCAATATTTTTTATCAAAATAAAAATCTGATTTTTGAAGGATTAAGGAAAAGAAACATCTATGTTTTAAATATGAAATTTAAGAACTCAAGAGATTTATGTCTAGCTACGGATTTCAATGACCCTTGGATATGGCACAAAAGATTATGTCATGCAAACTTTAAGTCTTTAAACAAACTAGCTAAACACAATTTCGTTAGAGTTCTTCCTAAAATAAATTATAAAGTTAAACATTTATATGATGCGTGTCAATATGGGAAATTAAAAACGAGTTCATTTAAATCAAAGAAGGAAATTTCTACCAAACAACCTTTAGAATTATTACATCTTGATTTATTTGGACCTACTCAAATACGATCATTAAATCATAACAAATATGTATTTGTTATTGTAGATGATTTTTCACATTATACATGGACATTATTTCTAAAACATAAAAGCGATACTTTTGAAATATTTAAATTTTTTGCTAAAAGAATTTAAAATCTATTGAATCTTAAAATAAAAGGTATAAGAAGTGATCACAGAGGTGAATTTGAAAATGAAATATTTGAAAAATTTTGTAATAAAAAAGGAATTACACATAATTTCTAATTTCCACAAACACAGCAACAAAATGGTGTTGTGGAAAGGAAAAATCGTACACTACAAGAATGTGCACGAACTATGCTTAACAGTAGTAATCTTCCTAAAAAAATTGGGCAGAAGCTGTAGCAACTGCTTGTTATGTATTGAATTGTGTTACATTATGTCCTTTAACTAAAAATACTTGTTATGAAATGTTTTTTGGTAAAAAACCCAAAGTATCGTATTTTCGAATATTTGGCTCAAAATGTTTTATAATAAATACTAAGGATAATCTTGGAAAATTTGACTCAAAAGCTAACGAAGGTATCTTTATTGGGTACTCAGATCGTAGCAAAGCTTATAGAGTATTCAATAAACGTACCAGTATCATTGAAGAAAGTCTATATGTTTCATTTGACAAAAAAAATTTCATTACCAAAAACAATGATGATGATGAGTTTTTACTAAAACCTTTTGAAAATAACTCAAATATTCATAACAATGATGAAAATTTGGTTGATAATAATAATTCATTAAGATCACCACCTCGTATTTTGAAAAATCATCCAATTAACAATATAATTGCTGATTTAAATATAAAAGTTTTGTAACGACCCAAAATTTTAACGTTTAAAATAACGTAATTAACTAAATTTTTCATAAAAATAAACAATTAAATTTTGGCAATGAAAATTTGATATTCGGTATGCGTCTATTGAAGCATAGAAAGTGGCAGATTTTCGTCAGAAAATATGAAAGTTTGTTTGGTTGTGAAAATTTCGATTTAAAATTTAAATCGGTAAATTCTAATGGAAATAAAATATTTTTGAAATCTGAATATTTTTATATAACAAAAATGTAGACATTTTTCCTAGTAAGACGTCGTATTTCGTTTCGCCAAATTTGGACTGCTCTAGCTCCGTTTATCTTATTTTCGGCAATTTAGCAGCAGTTTGGCAGCGAAAATTGAGTTTTGATAGTTGGATCGTGCCACTCATATCTATGTACCATTCGGTTTATCTCGTTGTGCTGATCTCCATAGTATATTCATTTGTACATTTCGGCGTCTGGTACACGACGAAATCTGCAAAACGATTAGCCGTACCGGTACCTATTTTGGGCCTTTTGGGCTTTCTGTGTCCTTTCATTTGTCCATCAGGTAAAGCAAATGGACGTTAGCTTTTAATATTCCTAGAAATTAAATCCCTGACCTTCACTATTCCCTATATTCAATATAATTTCTGGTTCGTTCCATTTTCTGTTCGTTCCATTTCAATATGTTTCTGCTCCTTTTCATTCTGAGAAAAAAAATTATATAATAAAGTTTATATAAAAAGCATTCTTATATATTTGTTCCTGTAGGCCGCTCGTCCTCCATATTGCCGATCACCCTCTTCACCTCCCTGCTTGCTTCTTTTGCTCACCCATTTTCCCTTCGGCCACTGTCATCCACCTTATAGCCCGCCGCCATCTCACATTCACACACCCCTCCGGACCCACTTCCTCGCCATCCACCAATAGCCTTTCGCCGCCTTGTTCTCCACTCTGACCACCACACCTGACAGCCGCATCACCCAACCTGCCACCTTCATTTCGAACCCACCTCGTCTCCGGCTATCCTCCCCTCTACCACTCCCTTTCATTTCCTGTACGCCATCTCCCTCCCGTAGCAGCCGCATCGCCACCACAGCCGACTCCGGCAGCCTTGCCCATCTCCTTCCAAACTCGGCCTTCACCTTACTCCACCAGATCCACCTCCAAGCATAGACCACATGTACCACTCCCCACCTAAACCACCTCTCCACCAACAGCCAGCTCAAGCACCTAGCACACTCCGAGGCAGCCGCCTCTAGCCTTGCACCCATATACTCCACGACAACCCACTTCACAACCACCGCCTCACCCTTTGGCCGCAAACCCACCTCCGCCATCCAGTCCACAACCTTGCCCCTAGCTGTGCCGCCTTCCATCGCAACACACTCGACCGAGCAGACCCGCCATCCTCCTAAATGCCAGCACCGGCAGCTCCTGAACCCCAGCTCCTCCTGGTCGCTACCACCTGCTGTGAGCAGCCTTCTTGCTCTTCTTATATATATATATGTTGTTATATTTTGTTTCCTAAGAACCTTAACTGCTCTTTCCTTCTTCAGCCGAATCCCTCTTAGCTTTCTCTTCTTATTTATAAAAAAGGAAGAAAAGGAGATGTATATTATATATATATATATATATATTTGATCCATCGATTCAAATTGCTTTCTACCGCTTCTAGCTTGTCGCTGTCCCGCTAGCTCGTGTCCGTGTGCGTGTCCGTGTCACTTTCTTCGTAATCGTTGTTTCCATAGCCTCGAAAGGTGAGCGATCACTCATGATTAACATTCTTATATTTAGTAAATTTAATTCACATGAAATGACGATTGAAATATGTTGTTAAATTTTGAATTGGTTAGAAATTTAATTGTTAAGTATGATATGTTATTATCTGCAATTGTTTACCTATATTAATTGACATATGACACCATAACCTATTGTATATATTATATTTAAATTGTTAATTATGATATATACTTGTAATTGATATGTTATGCTATTTTAAATTATTATGCTGTTGTTCTCACATTGCAAGTTCCCTATTAGTTTAGGAAATCCCTTTGGGTTGAAATGATACATACCCGAACGATATTATAGATTAGGGAAAATCTTTATGGGTTGAAATGATAAACCCAAACGATTTTATTGATTTTTGAAATTTTGGGATTGTGGGTTGAAATGATATATACCCGTAAATATTAAATTATTGCGGATTGAAATGATAAATATCCGTATCACTTGACCATAGGATAAAAAATTATATACGGACATCGTTGGTCTATTTTTAAATGATTTCCAAAATTTTGAAAAGGAAATATATATTAGTTTTGATTTTTAAAATATAAAATAAAGATTTTTATTTTAATATGTGTAAAATTTAGATTTTAAATTATAAGTTTTGGAAATTTTAAAATTATAAGTTAAGTTGTGAAGATGTAAATTTTAAGATTTTACATATATTTTTATATTTTTTTAATATATAAAATAAGATTTAAAATATATTTAATAATAAGGTTTAATTTAATTTAACTAATATATATATAATATGTTTAAGTATTTATTTAAAATTATATTAATATTTTAAAAATAGATTTTTATAATAACTTTAATAAATTAAGGTTGGAAAGATGAATTGAAATTGATTTCTAATTTAATTTGTTTAAGAATTGTATTTAAATAAAAATTGATTTGAAACTTATTAATTTTGAGATTTTGAAAGATATGATTTTATAACTTGATAACTTGATTTTGATTAAAGGTAATTGAATGAATATTTTCAAATTTAAATAAAATTGAAATTGAATATTTAATTTTGATTTAAATTTGTAATTTGAGATTTTATTTAAATGTTCATAAAAATGATTAAGTGAATATTTTCAAATTTAAAAAAATATTAAAGTTGAATTTGAAATATAATGAAATTTATCAAATTGAGTTATTGTAATTTGTTTGAATATTAAAACTTTAAAACCTATTGAATTGGAAGTGCTTTAAATTTGTAGTTCGAACCTGGATTTGGAATCAATATAAATTAAAATGGTTTTTATGAGAATTTGAATTGAACCTTTAACTTTTTTTATTTGGAATCGTTGAACTGAGATTGATTTAAATTGAATTTTGGAACTAAAGCTGATTTTAATTGATTTGTGAAATTGGAAGAACAATTTTAATTTGAAACTATATTTTGATATAAACTCTTTTAACGTACAAACTATTTTTTTATATATTATTTTAAATTTATAAACAATTTTTAATATATATATTTTAAACTATTTCTAATATATATACTATTTTAATCTATAGTCTATTTCAAATATAAACTATTTTTAAACGTATAACTATCCCAATATATAAACTACTTTCAATATTCAAACTATTTAAGCTGGAACTGTTATGATTTAAAGTGAATAATGATTTCGAAAGTGATATGATTTCGAAAGTGATATGATTTCGAAAGTGAATATGATTTCGAAAGTGATATGATTTTGGAATTAATATGATATTTTGATATGTAATATGAACTGTTTGAAATTAAAATGACCACGGTGTGAAATAAGCGTTTGGTTGTTAAAGTGACCGGGATCGGATATTGTCATACTCTCTGCCAATACCGAAAACCACGTTAATAACTGTGCACGTGGTGGAGAATTCAGAACGAAGTAGGATGGTTTGGCGAACGTCTGTATGAGGTATGAACGCAGCCCTGACCCCCTCGGGTCAACTTGATATGACTAAAACAGGAGCCACGCTGGGCCAAGTAAGGTCGCATCTCCAATCGAGCTTGCTTCTTCGAAACCATTCTATTATTCTTGATTTGATTAGTGCGCACCTTTGATTATGGGAGTGTGTCTCGAGGTGGGTGGTAGTAGTTGCTATGCGTTACCACCAATCCGGATCCACAAAACGGTAGTATCCTACCCAGGGCATTGCCTCGCGTGCCTTGTCATATGCCCTATCGAGCCTATTACGAGTTTGGTTTGTGTCGTGCCTATGGAGTGCTCACCGAGTATCCTACCAGTTTGGTGGAGCTTACATTATCTGTATAGACTACGACATTTATATAAAAATGTGTTAAGGGGGATAAGGGTAACGCCTTAACGCTATTTTAATACTTTACTTTACCATAGACATTATCTATGCAGCATATTATACTATGTATGTAGATAGTTCCATGTATCCTTAAAGGATGGGAATCCCAAACGTCCTTTAAGTTATATTGCATTTCACTTGGACATTTCACTTGAGTTGATTTACTTGCATAAGAATGTTAATCCTGACTCGAGTGTTTTGTGTTTGCTTTATGCTCGGGTCAGCCTGAGTGTCACAGCATTTGAGACTCACTTTTGGAGCTTAGAGCTTGGAGCTTTGTTTAGAGATCTATCTTTTATCTATTCAGCTTTAAGTTATTTCCAGTTATTTATGTTCTGACTTGTCGGTTGCTTTTGTATTAGTGACTTCCATGTACTTGGGATTTTCTGTTGTATTTGTTTTAGACTCTGATGTTTTGTAGTAGCTTCATGAACTACTATTTATCTATTCCACTGTTTATTGTTGTATTACTCTGTGTTTGTGATTCTACGATTAATTAATTTACTGTATATGCTAAGTTTTGCCAAATATAAATTAACAGTTTGTTGTTTTGAGCAATTCAACTCCAACATGTGTGGATTATTGTCGATTTGAATGGTTTAAAATAGTGGGTCGTTACAAGTTTCTACAAGACATCAATTAAATCAAATGAGTGACGTTGCATTTATTTCAAATTTTGAACCAAAGAATTATATAGAAGCTTCAACTGACGAATCATGAATTATCGTGATGCAAGAAGAACTAAATCAATTCGAAAGAAATGAAGTGTGGGAACTTGTATCAAGACCTACGGATCAATCCATAATCGGAACTAAATGGGTATATAAAAATAAAACTGACGAAGATGGAAACATTGTCCAAAATAAAGCAAGATCAGTAGCACAAGGATATAATCAAGAGGAAGGCATTGACTATGAAGAAGCATTTGCTCCAATTGCATGTCTAGAAGCCATCCGAACGTTACTTGCTTTTGCATGTCATCATATTTTTAAACTTTTTCAAATGGACGTAAAAAGTGCTTTTTAAATGGTTTTATAAAAGAACAAGTATATGTTGAGTAACCTCCATTATTCATACATGAAAAATTCCCTGATCATGTATATAAACTAAAAAAGGCTTTGTATGGTTTAAAACAAGCACCTCATGCTTGGTATGATAGGTTAAAAAATCACTTAATAAATTCTGGTTTTCAAGTTGGAAAAAAATACAACCTTATTTATCAAAAGAAATCAAAATGATATTTTAGTTGTTCAAATATATGTTGATGACATAATATTTGGATCAACAAATGAAAATCTATATAATGAGTTTGCAGATATTATGAAAAATGAATTTGAAATGTCACATACGTGAGAATTAAATTTTTTTTCTTAGGATTACAGATCAAACAGTTAGAAAATGGTATTTTTATAAATCAAGAAAAATACTGACACAATTTGTTAAAGAGATTTAGAATGGAAAAAACAACTAGTAAACCAATCCCCATGAGCACAACTACACATTTAGATAAAGATGAAAAAGGAAAGGATTTTTACCAAAAGTTATATCGAAGTATAATAGGATCATTGCTATACTTAACGGCTAGTAGACCCGATATCATGATGAGTGTATGTCTGTGTGCAAGATTTCAAGCACAACCAAAGGATTCACACTATCGGGCCGTTAAACGTATTTTGCGTTACTTAACTGGAACAACGAATTATGGTCTTTTCTATCCTAAAGATAGCTCTTTTGAACTTGTATCCTATAGCAATGCGGATTTTGGCGGTTGTAAAGCTAAAAGAAAAAGTACGAGTAGCACCTGTCACTTTATCGGTCAGTCTTTAGTTTCGTGGTTTAGTAAAAAAACAAAATTGTGTATCACTTTCAACTTTTGAAGCAGAATATGTTGTTACCGCTTTAGCTTGCATGTAGGTAATATATATGCAACAAACCCTTAGAGATTTTGGAAAAATTATAAACAAATCTCCAATCTTTTGTGACAACACTAGTGTATTAAATCTATCAAAAAGCCCAATAAACCATTCACAAACAAAAAACATATAGATATTCACCATCATTTTTTAAGAGATAATATCAAAAAGGAAACAATAACTCTAGAATTTGTAAACACCGAAAATAAAATTGTTGATATTTTTACAAAACCTCTAAGTGAACAAAATTTTATTAAGTTACGACGTGACCTAGGTATTTTATCATTACACAATATATAATAAAATTTACCATTTCCACTAAAAGTTATATAGTGAAAAGTTTGAAGTTGTTTCTCTGTAAAATCAAATTTTTTGGCTATAAATTCAACTATTTCAGGACCACTTATTTTTTTAACCAAAATAGAATTTCTTTCGGCCTGCCATTATTTCTCCAACAAATAAACAGAATTTCTTTTAAAAATAGTATACTAATTATATATATATATATGAGAATATTTCATCAGAATCATATCCAAATTTTTTAATCAACATTGCTTCCAAAACTATTATATCTACAATATCTTCGGATCATGACTCTACATACTCGGCTATCGACTACGCCTCACCCTCCTCGGGAAGTACTTATACTTCTCCGACTAAAGTGACACCTAAGTCGTCTCCTTCTCTTAACATCGTTCCATCACCAACGTACCATACTGGCTACTCTCCAAAAGGAAAGAAAGCCAAACATGGGATTGATCTTCAATCAGCCTCCCTATCCGACAAAGTTGACGAGATCCATCGTTACCAACAGGAAATGATTGGTGTTCAAAGAGAGATGTACTATGAACAACGACGCTAAGGAGCTTACCTAAATTTCCTTGAGAAATGCATCCTCGCCATATGTGTTCATTCACCGACAAAGGATTGCGTACATGCAAGATCTCTGCTTTTAAAGGAAACTCCTCCAAGAATGCACAGGATCACTCCATGACAATTATGGAGTGAAGGAACATTGCAAGAACAACACAGTCCAGTGCCTCCTTACTAGTCGCCATTTCGGCCATTGAACGAGCGCACCAAGGATGAAGCAAATTCTTAGGAGAAATAGAACTATTCTTCTGACTCCCTCACTAACAACTAAGGAAGAATTTTCTCAACGGTTTATATATACGTATACATTTTATAAATATGCTTCAATCATTTGTATTATTTCATCTTTCAATAATATTTTTATATAAATACATTCACATAGGCAAAAGGTAAAAAATTTAAACAACTAGACGTCTGGGCTTCCATAAATGTATCTACAACATCCTAACGTCAGACGGCTGAAAAAGGAAACAGAAAGTCAAATTTTTTACTTTCAGCACAGATGTCTGTCAAAATGATCAGACGTCTGTTTACAATCTTTGTAAATCTGGCTATTTTTAGCACAAACATCTAAATTTCACGACAGACGTCTGTTTCAACCCTCTGTTCAATCAAAAATAAAAATTGTTTCAGCATAGACGTTTGGCTTCTTTATCTGATGTCTGTCTCTTTTCTTTGGAAATCTAGCAATCTCAAAGATAGACGTCTGAATTGTTACTAAGACGTCTGAAAGAAGTTTCTGACTTCGAACATCCCACGCTCAGATGTCTATTACGCTCGAGCCAGACGTCTGACCTTGTTTTCTACCCTACCTTTTCACCTTAATATAAATTGTCTTTTACCTCCTTCTTCATTTTCACCGTTCATTGTTTTCAAGGCTCCAACAAAACCCTAAAACCCAATTTTATTTGCTCTCAGAATTCCCAAATCCATGGCCCTAAAACCAAGAAATCCAGTACCAAAGCACCGCAAATGTTCCATGGGACAAAGCTCTCAACAATTTGTGACTGATCACCATATAGAAGAATGGATCGTGGAGAAGCAAAATGGAAAGAAACGTCTTCAAGAATTGGAGAAGAAGCCATTTTACACCAGCCCTTTCTACCATATCCGTAGATTCATCTACTATGATGCCGGTGAATTGCTTCAAGATGTTGGTCTCTATCACTTGATCAATTATGACGACAATGATGGTAAGATTGACCAATTAGCAATATTTCTATTTTTGATTAATCTTTGTTCATTATCCCTTTAGAATCCTTCGGATGAAGACAACTGGATACGGACTAGTGTTTATGGTCAAGTGATTAAACTTAACGTTAAAATGATTAGGCAAATACTAAGTTGTTCTTATGAGGGAACTCGATTACAAGAAGTCCCGGATAAATGTTACGCCCCTAGAGATGCAATCATTCACCTAATTTGGGACGATGACTTCTGGAAATTAAAACCATCTAATTTCCATCCACAAGCATGACTTCTTAACCGAATGATAATATACACTATCATCCCTAGATTAGGAAGTCATGAACAAGTCTACGATGATGATCATAAAGCATTATACGCTATTTTTGGTCACATAAAAGTAAATTGGGCTCAATACATTTTTGATCAACTTAAAAGTTTTTGGACCCCAACTCGTCGTAGCATTGTTTATGCACCATACATTATGAGAATTCTACGGTCATTAGGAATTCCATCATATCTTTCCCAATATGAAGAAATATCTGTCAAAGATAGTGGCATTAGATTTCTCTCCTTAATGCATCTCCACAGGACACCACCGAACATTATTCCTTTTACCTAATATCAACCTCCTCAACAACATCAACAAGCACCTCCAACTCGACCTTCCCAACCTACCAGAGCTTCAATGGCTACATAGTATTACTCTGATTCTGAAATACAGGAAGCTAGGATAGCAGTAGGTCCAGGAGAGAACTATCGAGATGTTGCACTACAAAACCAACGTCTTCTCTCCTTAAACCAACAAGTGCTTGAAAAAAAGATGTCACGATTGGAACGGTCCTTTTCTACTCGAATGATCAAAGTAGAAAAGAGATTAGATAAGGTTGTTTCAACTTTTGGAAAAGTTCTCCACAAAGTTTGTGGTCGTTCTTCATTATGGTCGTCGTCTTCTCCGTCTCCTACTCCACTACCTCCATCATTTTTCCACGCAGGAACTTCTTCAGGCGCATGCCCTTCATAGGAACCTCTCCAAAACTCTCGTCTTTGCAAAGAACATATTTGTTTTGATACTGAGGAGAGTGAAGGTTTATCATTTCCTTCAGAAGATCCTCACGCCTCACACGACCCTTAAGGCTATAGCTACTTACTCATCATTTCAGGGTCTGTCTATTCAGGAAGATGAGGAGTATGTTGATCAGTATCATTGGCAGCAAGGTACATATGATGAAGACTCGTTGGACTTCTGGGGTTATTATAACTATCAATAAGATTTTAGTACGATTGTTCATATTTAATTATGTATCTTTGTTTTTTTCTTTTTCTAGTACTGTATGCCTGTATAACTAGTCAAACTCTTCCTTGATTATCTATTGGTTTGTTTTCATTCTCTGCTACAACCATATTCTTTTTTATTATGCCAAAGGGGAAGAAATATCATATTACATGTATATGGGGGAGGAATCACATTCAGGGGGAGATATATGTTATAAAGCGATTGTATAGTTGTCATCATCAAAAAGGAGGAGAACGTTAGGACTACTATTCCATAGTTTCGATGACAACAACTATACAATCATACACATACACTATATATTCTATCTACTTGCAGGAACAAGCTTTCAGAGTTCAAATTGAAGACATCTAAACAAGGAAGAAGAATCATCCGTATTAGAAAAGTTAATATGGTGTTATTATTATCATAGATATGATTTGTAAAATCTCCTTTAATAGTTGCTTTTAAATTTAAACATTTGCACGAAAAATTTCTTTCAAACTCTTTATAACAAAAAGGCTAAAGAAAAGCAAAACAGCAAATATCAGAAGTCTGACATTACATATCTGATGTTTGACTGAAGCTTCTATTTTTAAATTTGAAATAACATCAAATGTCTGTGTCTGGGCTCTGTCTAAAAATTGATATACAAGCTCAGACGTTTGAACTTATGGTCAGACGTCTGTGCTAAGCAATGGCCTTATGCACTGAAAAGACATCTACTTCAATCTAATGGCTGCCTCCATAACTCTTCACTGCATCTCTTCCATCTCAGTAGTGGCAACTTTTAGATTGAACCAGAAATCTCTAAGAGATATTACTTTTCACAAAATCTCTTCATCATCTACATATATGTGAAGTTTTTAAGATTTAAAGCACCTGAATTTTCTGAATCTCTTATTTAGATTCTTTGCAGATTCTGATTTCTAAAAGTAAACATTTTCAGCCTTTATTACTTCCTAAAATCAAAGCTTCACATACACATACTACTTAAAGGAGATTATAGGAAGATTTGTTTTGTGCAGTCAAAATTAGTGTTTTTCAGAACACATACTTGTCTTAGAAAGAACTGTTGTATCGAGCTTATCCCTCCGGGCAAAGCACGGGTTGTTTAATAGTTAAAGCCGAAGAGGAGCTTCGGGACTGGACGTAGGACGGGAGGTTTGAACCAGTATAAAAAATCTGGTGTGAATGTTTCTTTACAATTATTTACTTTACTCTGTTATTCACAAGTTAGTATTCTACTATACTTGCATATTAGATATACATATACGATTAAAACATTCTTTCAGTTTTTACCTTACGATAGCCAAAATACTTGCTATGAAAAATCACTTTGATATTACTATTATTGACATCAGTTTGAAAAAACTTTTGAATAAATATATATACAAAGAAAGTATCAATACCCGTACTATGGTAATATATCCAGACTAGGTCAACGAAATAAATCGGACGGAATATATGATACCAAAAGAGGTAGCTGAAATGTTTACAAAGCAATATAGCTATTTGGAACTACAATCAAAACCGTAAAGCTTGTATTTGGAAATGAATTTCCAACATGATAGGGAACTAGTGGCATTTTCCTTCGATCCACGCATAACAACCATAGTTCCCGCGGTGACCTTATCACTTGTCTCAAGCTAGCCACTTGGAACTGCTTTGCTACACTACTGTGGTACAGTATACTTTCTTAGTGGCTTTACATGGTCTCCGTCAGCTTCTAATACCTGTCCATTTCATCATCTTAAGGCAACAGATTCGTTTCATTTCTCATAACTGATAGCCCAAAATATGTCCTGCGGACCACATAGTTTCTCGTATCATTTCTAGGATGTGAGGCTATGCTTTTCTTCAATAAAGCCATGCTTTGTTTTTCTCAAAGTTACGCTTTATTTTTCCATAAATCATATTCCACTTAGAATGCCATATTGTCATTCCTTAATCATATAACTAATTTATACAAACGTATAACTCTGAGCTCGTACGTCTTAGGATAGGGTGATAAGTTAAGAGGAGTTTCCCCTTCCACCACCAAGTAGATAATACGTTGATAGAGATCAATTAATATGATCAAAAATGCACTGTCAGAGACTTGTCCATTCAAGTTCGTTCTAGGAATGAATGAAACTGAAGAAACTCCTCCAACCACATCTTTTTATTGGGAATAGCCCCTAGGATCAGTAGCGAGTAGTCCTTGCTTTACGGAGATCTCAAAACACGACAGGTACACTACTATAATAAATATCTCTATATTAGAGCGACCCAGAGAATGTCAACAAGCGGTCCTTCCGCTATGAAGATCTTCGGTCTTCAATACAACGAAGATTTCAAAATGCAGACACCACCGTGTTAGTTCCTGAGATGATGGTTTTGATGACAACAACCTTAGGATTTGTTATAAAATATAAATACTAATATTCTTGTCAAGATATATATATATATATATATAGGTATTGAGAATGAAGACTGTACAGTATAAAGATTCATGACCGAGTATAGAGATTCAAGACTGACGAATTCAAGATTGAAGAAATCAAGAGTGAAGACTCATGAGTATCAAGAGTTCAAGAGTTCAAGATATCAAGATAAGTAATAGAGTCTAGATTTATGTTAAAACTTCATAATAGCGCTAAAATCTTTATTCAGATTTTAATTGTGGAATGGAATCCACATTCTCGCTTTAATAGTGGGATGGAACCCACGACCTTCTCTAGTGGAATGGAATCCCCGAAATTTTCAAAATGATTTATTTTTCAAAGCTATCTTTTTAAAGTCATCTCTATCAATTTAAATATTTTAGCCTTAGTTCAAAAACTATTTTTAATCATATTAATTTCAAAATCATCTCTTGTTTTTTAAACTATCTCTTGATTTTAATATTTTAGCTTTAGTATATTTTAAAGAAATCTATACTTAGTTTTTAATATTAATTTTATATTATAGATTATATATTTTAAGATTACTTTCTAAAACTCTTTTATAAGTTTAAACTATATTCAAAATGATTTACAAAGTTTAGAAATTGTTTTGACAAGTTTTAGAATAGAAATAATTTTAAAGCAAAAACTATTTTCAAAAATAACATAGGCATGTCGACATCCCTCATCCCCCATGTCGACATGGTAGCCGTAGAATTCAAATTTCAAATTTTCAAAAGAAGTGTCTATTCGTCATAACCTTTCGCGAATGGACATGACCGTTGTTCTCCTGTAAATACCAGTTGTTTTCAATGAATTTTAAGTTAGTTTTTCTTCATTTCTTCACTCCTTCTTCTCCACTCAAATATTCTCTTACATTTCAATTGCTTTAACAAAATTCTACCGAAATCCTAAGTGAATCAAACTTGATCGTCTCTAATTTTATTCTCTTCCACTCTCTCTAAAAGATCTCAATGCTATTCAGAGTTATATGATCGTTTGTAATCAAAGAAGTGTATCGAGTCTCTCTCTATTAAGTGTGATTGGAAACGGTGCGATTGTGGCCCGTAAATCAATTGGGTGTGATTGTAGCCCGTAAATCAATTAGGTGATCTTGTAGCTAGGTTAAATCAAGAGAGTTTGCCCTGGACTCAGAGACAGGAGGGTGTATCTCGTGGCCTTGAAATCGAGGTTGTAATATCAACATTATATATTTGAAAAGAAATCTGCACAAAAAAATTTGTGGGACTGGATGTAGGGTAACTCCGAACCAGTATAAAATTCTGGTGTGTTCTTTCCTTTACTGCTTTCATTTACTATTTCCATTTGTGTCTGACTCTGTGATTGTCTCTGTGTTTGTGAAATTGCATTTGTATGTGTTTAATTTGAAAATATTTCAAAAATTCCATAAAATCCATTAAACACTATTCACCCCCCCTCTAGTGTTAATCCAGCCTTAAGATCTGTAATCTCATTTCCTACACACCGCCATATAAATATAATATGGGGTAAAGCCCTGTGACTCATGAAAGCAATCCATACAATATGAAGATCTCCAGTCTATGATAATCATCATCTTCAACACGTCTTCACTTTCGAATGTATACATTAATTCGAAGTGGTTTTTGGATAGGAATTACCCAAATTCGACCTCGGTTTCTCCAAACCAACCATCGATAAAAAGGATTTAGGTATATAGGTGATTATTACACAACATTTAATTAGTAAACCTATTTATTTAAATCAAATTTCTCTTAGAGATATATTCATTAAATCATTTCTTTATCTTTTTCAGAGTATATGGAATCACTAAGCCTCATTTATTAAATCCTTTGGTTAATTGAACCCTTTTTAAATCTTGGAATAATTCTAAATTGTTTCACTTTTTATTTAGGAAAAACATTCCAAATTATTTATTTAAATCTCATATTGGAAAACATTTTTAAGTAAAAAGGATCATCGAAATTATACTAATTCTACTCAATATCTGTGACGACCGCCCATAACTCCTGCACTGAACCTAGAGAAAGTGCGCTGTAAAGTGTGCCAGGCAGCCATGGACGATTGTCAGGGTAAATTAAAACAACAGAATCTATCGTATAACTCACAGCGCATGGACAAAATACAATAGAACATATAGATAGTGAAGCTTCACAGAATAGAATCTCATCAATAAAACTTCATAATAGTTGAATACAAACATCTGAATAGTCAATACATCAAGCCTCACTACATAACACTCAGAGAATATACAAACAGCGGAACATCCAGTACATATAATAAGAAGATAATATGCAATCCTCCAGCTCGTCTTCGATATCAACACCGTGGAAAGCAAGAACAGCACCTGTCACCTGCTACCTAGTCTGCCCGTCCCAAAATGGACGAACAGCCCAGGGCAATAAGAGTTAAAACATAAAGCCTTGAGTCAGACAACAGTCTTAGTGAGTAGTAAATTAACTAACAACATACCAAAAGAGCATAAAGGAAAAAGGAATAGGAATACAACCCTCCCACTCCACCTCTTTCTACAGTGATAGCCCCCAGACACACACTAAGCAGAAGCAAACATAGCAGAGCATATAATTTAAAGTAAAGCAATTATCACTCGAGTCAAGGGCGATGTTTTCCAAGTACAAACCCCCAAGGCCTAAACCAAGATCAGATAAGCACCCAGAAAATACCGCTCTTGAGACCGAGTGATGATACAACCAAACATCCATGACTCTGGCTATCACTGTTATCATTGCTTCGATATCACCGTTAATTGAATGACCGGCACATTCTTTCAGCCGTCCGTCAAGGGCTAATGGAAGCCCCGGTTCTAGACATTACTCATGCACGTCGTCGTGACCCGTGCCTAGGACTATCGAATCTGCCCAGAGTACTTGACTATCAATCATTAGCCTTCAGGGACTATCAAATCTGCCCAACGTACTCTTGCTTTGAGCATGCTAGAACCTTCAACAACGGCGAGATCTCAGCCTTCTAGTCATCCTCCTCGACGACTATTTCCATACTAGCTCAAGCGCCTCTCGAGCAAACCATTATCCTCTAACTCGAACCATATCACCGAGTTATCAACATGCTTGGAATGATCCCATCTGGATTAGACCAAGACTATCTCATATCATGCCTCGCTTCATCACATCCTCGCAAAGCCTCATCTCAACATCATCATCAAATCTAAGCATAAGAGCTTCACCATCCGCTACATATGCCACGAGCAGTTTTCCCAATTCAAGAGCCTTTCTCTTAGCTTTTGAATCATCTTCGGTCTAAATCAAGTCATCAATCATCTAATTCATAGCAATCAATCAAATCAGACATTAATCCAAGTAAACAAGCATTCAAATATGATCTAAATAGACAATTATAACAACAATGGCAATTTCGTAATTAAAGAGTCAAAAGTCCAACAAGCATGAAAACATGAGCAATGTCTCTATAATCTTGATGAATGATCTTGCATAAGTTAACATGTAGTAAAATGGATATCAAATCATCATGGACAATGGATCTATATGGATCTACATATATGATTAGGAAAATGCATGGAAATCTCTACTTTAACACCAAATCAAGCCAACAATCCGATATACTCCTTTGGATCCGTGTGAGAGATAATCACCACTCACCAAATCACCTAAACAACCCCAAATCAACACGCTTCAGATCTGGACAGCGAAGGATCTAGCTCGATCTATCACCAATCCGCTTCAAACGATGAAATCTCACTTCAATGGATGTAGATCTTCAATCTAAGCTCTTGAATCTTCAATTTGATCTTCAACTTGTATGGATGGAATCACTAGATTAGAGTGGAGAAAAGAAGTGAAGAAGTGTAGAAGTCAAGCTCTCAAAATGGCAGCACTTCGTCGCTTCGAAATCCGAATCCCAAAAATGAAGAAATGGACGAGTATTTATAGCTGAAATCCTCCTTAAGTCATCCACTTTTAGGTCATCCACGACCTATAGAGCCCTGCGACCTACGACCTATCAAAACCCACCAGTCTACGTTTTATAACTTAGCATATGCGCGCGCGGACCAGAACTCAACGAGTTACGACTTAACTACGCGTGACTTACGACCTAACTTAAATGTTCGACTCAACAGGGTCTCCGACCTAACGCAGGCGCACTCACGACCTACCAGACTCACCTATCTACAACTTACGACTTAGCAGCCCAACTCCTAAGTCGCTCGCGACTTAACACATAGCATATGGACACGACCTAACAACCCTTCGACCTACGACTTACCATGAGTCGCGACCTAAAAATGCCACGACTTAGCAACTCACGCGACCTAGCTGGGTTACGACCTAACACTTAAGTCGTTTGGACGACCTAACCATCTTAGGTTGCTTACGACCTAACTATCATAGCACTCCATAGGTCGCTTACGACCTAACTACTACTCCTAGGTCGTTAACTCGCAAAGCTTCCTATGCCGCTAACTCTTAGGTCGCGCTATCTCTTAGGTCATCTACGACCTAAACCCTTACCTCGTCCAGTCTACTAGGTCGCCAACTTCTATAGGTCATCCCATTCCTTAGGTCGCCCACTACCTTAAGTCGCTCATTCGACCTATCCTATCCCACGACCTAAGCCACCCCACGACTTACTTCCTACACGACCTAAGCTCTTAAGTTGCTCCACTGCTACCCAGCCTCCATAGGTCGTCGCCGACCTACCCATTAGGTCATTATCTCCCCTAAGTCGGTCAGTCGACTTATCACTTAACTCGCCGATTTCCTTAACTCGGTCACGACTTAGGACTTGAACAAAATTCTGCCCAAAATCTGAAGCGACTTAACAACGCTAAGAATTCCAGATTTTTACGAACTTTTCGATCCGTAAAATACGGGTCGTTACATTCTCTCCCCCTTAGGAATTTCGCCCCCGAAATTCCAAACAAACAAAGCAATCAAAGACTATTCTGCACGCCTACCATCCATAGCAATCAACAAACCATGCATCCAATTCTAGCTTAGCATGCATAATTCTAAAACCAGAACAAGTTACAATATCGTGAGATGACACGACACCTTAGGGCCATACCTTGAAGAGTTCAGGATGAGCTGCCTTCATCCTCTCTTCCACCTCCCACGTACAGTCGTTATCATCATCACTCCATTGTATCTTGAGCAACTTAACTACCTTCCTCCTAAGCTGTTTCGTGTCGGTTTCTACAACACGAAGCGGCTTACGAGGTCTTCTATCGACTGGATCAACTTCGAAATCTTCACAGCTATCAGCAGAAACCACTGTATTCGAGTCGTGCACATATTTCCGTAGATATGATACATGAAAAACATTGTGCACACTTGACATCTTATCTGGTAACTCCAATCTGTAGGCGAGCTTTCCAATTCGCTCGATGATCGGGAATGGTCCAACAAGTCATGGAGTCAGTTTTCCTTTCTTCCCGAATCGAATAACATTCTTCAGTGGAGAAATCTTCACAAAAACCATATCACCAACGTCGAATTCCAAATCCTTACGACGCTTATCGACATAACTTTTATGACGGTCTTGGGCTGCCTTCATTCGTTGCCGAATGATCTCTATGAAATCCGAAGTCTGTCGAATCATCTCTGGCCCAAGCATCAACTTTTCTCCGGTCTCTAACCAACATGTCAGAGAGTTACACGGTCTTCCATACAACGCTTCATACGGTGCCATACCAATGCTTGACTGGTAATTGTTGTTGTACGAAAATTCCACCAAATGAAGATGATCTTCCCATGATCCTCCAAAATCCAAAACACAAGCTCTGAGGAGATCTTCCAAAACTCGGTTGACTCTCTCGGTCTGACCATCTGTTTGAGGATGATAAGTTGTACTCAAACATAACTCGGTTCCCAAAACTTCCTGGAAGCTCTTCCAAAATCCACTAGTGAACAATGGATCTCGATCGCTCACTATACTCTTCGGAATACCATGGAATCGAACTATCCACTTAACATACAACTCAGCCAACTTTGATGCAGTCCTAGTCGATCGAACAGGAATGAATCTTGCACTCTTAGTCAGACGATCTACGATGACCCAAATCCCTTCATTTCCCGTCCTTGTTCTAGGTAGTCCATCAATAAAATCCATCGATATTTTTTCCCACTTCCATGTAGGAACTTCTAATGGCTGAAGCAATCCACTTGGCTTCATCTGTTCGGCTTTTACCAACTGGCAGTTCATACACTTGGAAATAAAATTTCCAACATCCTTCTTCATACCTTCCCAGTAATAGGTTCTCTTCATATCCCGATACATCTTATTTCCACCTGGATGAATTGTCAACCTCGAGTGATGACTTTCCTTCAGAAATTCATCTCTTAATTCATCTATATCGGGAACAACTATTCGCCCTTGCTTCCGAAGCCAACCCTCTCGATCGACCTCGAATCCTTTATCCTTTTCTGGGTCCATTCCAGATTCCACATCACGGATAATCTTGACAATCTTATCGTCTCGCTTTTAGCTCTCGCCAATCCTTTCCACAAGAGTCGGTCTTATCGATAAGTTTGCTAACATCTCAGGTTCCAATTCACATCTAGGCCTGAAGTCAAATCCAGCTAAATACTCGAGATTCTTCCATTCTGAAAACATGGCTCCCAATCCTGCATGTCTTCGACTTAACGCATCTGCCACCGCATTACCTTTTCCTGGAGTATAAGCTATACCAAAATCATATGATGCCAAAAACTCTAGCCAGCGTTACTGCCGAAGATTCAAATCCTTTTGGGAGAAAAGATACTTCAACGACTTATGATCTGTAAACAACTCGAATCGAACCCCCAATAGATAATGTCTCCACATCTTCAGAGCAAAAACAATCGCCGCTAACTCCAAATCATGAGTCGGATAATTCCTTTCATGCGGCTTCAGTTGTCGGCTCGCATACGCAACAACTTTATCCCTCTGCATTAGCACTGCTCCTAGTCCAGTACCACATGCGTCGGTGTAAACCACCATCTCATCATTCCCACTTGGAACAGTCAAAACAGGAGCGCTTGTCAGTCGCTCTTTCAGGATTCCGAAAGCTTGATCACACTTATCTTCCCATCTGAACACTTGGTTCTTTTTCGTCAATCCTGTCAATGGTGCAGCTACCTTGGAGAAGTCTTTGATAAACCGTCGATAATATCCTGCTAATCCAAGAAAACTTCTCACATCAGATGCATTCTTAGGTCTAACCCAATCCTGGATTGCTGCCACCTTAGCGGGATCAACCGCTATTCCATTTCCAGAGATAACATGGCCTAAGAACCTCACTTCACTCTTCCAGAAGTGACACTTTGAAAACTTAGCCTTCAGTTGATGTTTTCGTAAGATTTCCAAAACTATACGCAAGTGCGTCTTGTGCTCTTCTTCAGTTCTGGAATAAATCAGAATATCATCCACGAACACAAGCACGAACTTGTTCAACTGATCTCTGAACACTCTATTCATAAGATCCACAAAATATGCTGGCGCATTTGTCAATCCAAACGTCATTACCAGCCACTCAAAGAAACCGGATGGTGTCCTAAAAGCAGTTTTCGGCACACTATCCTTAGCCACTCTCAACAGGTGAAATCCCGTTGCCAAATCCATCTGAGAAAACACCTTCGCTTCGTGAAGCTGATCAAACAAGTCATCTATTCTCGGCAATGGATACTTGTTCTTCTTAGTCACTTTATTCAGCTCACGATAATCCACACACAATCTCAATGACCCATCTGCCTTGGTTGCAAACACAACTGGTGCACCCCATTCGGACACACTACGCCGAATGAATCCTTTTTGCAAAAGATCATCAACCTGCACCCTCAACTCCTGCTGTTCCCTAGGCGCCATCCGCCTAAGAGGCATCACAACAGGTCTGGCTCCTTCAACTAGATCTATACGAAACTCGATCTCTCTATGCGGCGGTAGCCCTTTGACCTTGTCAAAGACATCCTCAAATCCATTAGCGATTGGCACAGATGACAGTCCATCCCGTGGAACAACCAGCGAATACATGAAGCTCATGAAGACGCCTTCCTCATGCTTACATCGTATCACAATCTTTCGCCCCTCCACATTCTCGACTGTCACCTCCAACCTTTCACAATCAACCTTTGCCGCATACTTCCTAAGCCAGTCCATACCCAAAATAATTCTGAACCCCGCAAAGTTCAGAACATAGCAATCACAAACAAAAGAGCAATCATGACTCGATACAATCAGACCACGGCATAGCATACACAAACAAGACGAACCCCCAACTGGATTAGTCACAACCAATGGCCTATCAACAATATCCGGTTCTAAACCCAACCGGCCTACAAGTTCATTACAAACAAAAGAATGTGACGCCCCAGTATCAAATAGAACTCTAACTGGAACACCACATATGGAAAGAGTACCTTGAACCACCACACTCTTTCCTTTCTCTTCAACGGTAGGAGCTTTCGAAGACGATGGAACAGCTCCCAAAGCATATGCTTTCACAATCTGCTTGTCCTTCCACGGTTCTGGACAATTCTTCCTGATATGCCCCGTCTTGTCGCAGTTGTGGCACTTCATCGGTACCTTCGGATTCTTGCAATCTCTAGAGAAATGGCCCTTCTGCTGACAATTGTAGCAGGTCACTTCGCCCTTCGGCTTCTTCTGGCCATCCTTACCCTTCTGCTGTTGCTGCTTCCTCTTCTTGTTTCCACCCTGCTGTGGTTTAGACTCTTCCCTGGTCACAGCAACAATAGATCCTTCCTTAGGAAACAGATTCTCATGCCTGAGAGCTTTCTCCACAAGCTTCTCAAATGAATCGTCCAAATGATCCACCAACTGCCTCCCAAGATAACTGTCCAAGCCTGTCACAAACTTCTCATTCTTCTGATATGCAGATTCAATATACGACCGGGCATACTTGGACAAAGCTTCAAACTCAGAAACATACTCAAGAACTAGTCTTCCACCTTGCTTGAGCTCCACAAACTTCTTGAACAGAACAGACTTCTGAGCTGTAGAAATGAACTTAGCTTCAAATCTGACTTGGAATTGCTCCCAAGTAATCTCTTCCTCCGGAGTATTAATAGTGATAGAGTTCCACCAATCAGACGCTCTTCCTTGAAGCTGCCTCGATGCTAACTTCCTCTTAGTTACATCCTCAATTCCCAAGTCACCAAAGATCCTTCTACAAGCATCTATCCACCTCTGGACCTCAATGGTTGGTTCTGTTCCCAAGAAAACCTTTCCTCCAAGAGCAGTATAGTCTTTACACAACTTAGCAAAATCCACCGGTCTTGGAGTTTGGACTTGAACTCCAACATCCACCGATGGCCCTGGAGCTGGCATCCTTCTCATGATCGAAGTCATCATTGCTTCGAACATAGCAGCGTAATCAGCAGCCCCTTCAGTAGCACGGCCTTCTCTAGCAGCTGGTCTCCCTCTTCGACTCATTCTCAATATCTAAAAAAAAAGAATGATTAGCACACCTAGAGAAACAACTGCATAAAGGACTTAAACTCTACTAAGCTACTATATTATATATAGTAATCATCCATCAAAATACAATTACGTCTCTCATACGTAGTTATGTCAGCGAGCGTTGGGTAAAATCGATTAACCAAAGCTCTGATACCAAATGTGACGACCGCCCATAACCCCTGCACTGAACCTAGAGAAAGTGCGCTGTAAAGTGTGCCAGGCAACCATGGACGATTGTCAGGGTAAATTAAAACAACAGAATCTATCGTATTACTCACAGCGCATGGACAAAATACAATAGAACATATAGATAGTGAAGCTTCACAGAATAGAATCTCATCAATAAAACTTCATAATAGTTGAATACAAACATCTGAATAGTCAATACATCAAGCCTCACTACATAACACTCAGAGAATATACAAATAGCGGAACATCCGGTACATATAATAAGAAGATAATATGCAACCCTCCAGCTCGTCTTCGATATCAACTCCGTGGAAAGCAAGAACAGCACCTGTCACCTGCTACCTAGTCTGCCCGTCCCAAAATGGACGAACAGCCCAAGGCAATAAGAGTTAAAACATAAAGCCTTGAGTCTGACAACAGTCTTAGTGAGCAGTAAATTAACTAACAACATACCAAAAGAGCATAAAGGAAAAAGAAATAGGAATACAACCCTCCCACTCCACCTCTTTCTACAGTGATAGCCCCCAGACACACACTAAGCAGAAGCAAACATAGCAGAGCATATAATTTAAAGTAAAGCAATTATCACTCGAGTCAAGGGCGATGTTTTCCAAGTACAAACCCCCAAGGCCTAAACCAAGATCAGATAAGCACCCAGAAAATACCGCTCTTGAGACCGAGTGATGATACAACCAAACATCCATGACTCTGGCTATCACTGTTATCATTGCTTCGATATCACCGTTAATTGAATGACCGGCACATTCTTTCAGCCGTCCGTCAAGGGCTAATGGAAGCCCCGGTTCTAGACATTACTCATGCACGTCGTCGTGACCCGTGCCTAGGACTATCGAATCTGCCCAGAGTACTTGACTATCAATCATTAGCCTTCAGGGACTATCAAATCTGCCCAACGTACTCTTGCTTTGAGCATGCTAGAACCTTCAACAACGGCGAGATCTCAGCCTTCTAGTCATCCTCCTCGATGACTATTTCCATACTAGCTCAAGCGCCTCTCGAGCAAACCATTATCCTCTAACTCGAACCATATCACCGAGTTATCAACATGCTTGGAATGATCCCGTCTGGATTAGACCAAGACTATCTCATATCATGCCTCGCTTCATCACATCCTCGCAAAGCCTCATCTCAACATAATCATCAAATCTAAGCATAAGAGCTTCACCATCCGCTACATATGCCACGAGCAGCTTTCCCAATTCAAGAGCCTTTCTCTTAGCTTTTGAATCATCTTCGGTCTAAATCAAGTCATCAATCATCTAATTCATAGCAATCAATCAAATCAGACATTAATCCAAGTAAACAAGCATTCAAATATGATCTAAATAGACAATTATAACAACAATGGCAATTTCGTAATTAAAGAGTCAAAAGTCCAACAAGCATGAAAATATGAGCAATGTCTCTATAATCTTGATGAATGATCTTGCATAAGTTAACATGTAGTAAAATGGATATCAAATCATCATGGACAATGGATCTATATGGATCTACACATATGATTAGGAAAATGCATGGAAATCTCTACTTTAACACCAAATCAAGCCAACAATCCGATATACTCCTTTGGATCCGTGTGAGAGATAATCACCACTCACCAAATCACCTAAATAACCCCAAATCAACACGCTTCAGATCTGGACAGTGAAGGATCTAGCTCGATCTATCACCAATCCGCTTCAAACGATGAAATCTCACTTCAATGGATGTAGATCTTCAATCTAAGCTCTTGAATCTTCAATTTGATCTTCAACTTGGATGGATGGAATCACTAGATTAGAGTGGAGAAAAGAAGTGAAGAAGTGTAGAAGTCGAGCTCTCAAAATGGCAGCACTTCGTCGCTTCGAAATCCGGATCCCAAAAATGAAGAAATGGACGAGTATTTATAGCTAAAATCCTCCTTAAGTCGTCCACTTTTAGGTCGTCCACGACCTATAGAGCCCTGCGACCTACGACCTATCAAAACCCACCAGTCTACGACTTATAACTTAGCATATGCACGCGCGAACCAGAACTCAACGAGTTACGACTTAACTACGCGTGACTTACGACCTAACTTAAATGTGCGACTCAACAGGGTCTCCGACCTAACGCAGGCGCACTCACGACCTACCAGACTCACCTATCTACAACTTACGACTTAGCAGCCCAACTCCTAAGTCGCTCGCGACTTAACACATAGCATATGGACGCGACCTAACAACCCTTCGACCTACGACTTACCATGAGTCGCGACCTAAAAATGCCACGACTTAGCAACTCACGCGACCTAGCTGGGTTACGACCTAACACTTAAGTCGTTTGGATGACCTAACCATCTTAGGTTGCTTACGACCTAACTATCATAGCACTCCATAGGTCGCTTACGACCTAACTACTACTCCTAGGTCGTTAACTCGCAAAGCTTCCTATGCCGCTAACTCTTAGGTCGCGCTGTCTCTTAGGTCGTCTACGACCTAAACCCTTACCTCGTCCAGTCTACTAGGTCGCCAACTTCTATAGGTCATCCCATTCCTTAGGTCGCCCACTACCTTAAGTCGCTCATTCGACCTATCCTATCCCACGACCTAAGCCACCCCACGACTTACTTCCTACACGACCTAAGCTCTTAAGTCGCTCCACTGCAACCCAGCCTCCATAGGTCATCGCCGACCTACCCCTTAGGTCATTATCTCCCCTAAGTCGGTCAGTCGACTTATCACTTAACTCGCCGATTTCCTTAACTCGGTCACGACATAGGACTTGAACAAAATTTTGCCCAAATCTGAAGCGACTTAACAACGCTAAGAATTCCAGATTTTTACGAACTTTTCGATCCGTAAAATACGGGTCGTTACAATATCAATTTTTGTATTCAATCTTTACTATTCATCGAATAATGGTGAAATCACCTTTCGAATTCACACGGATAGTAAAGGTTTCCTCCTCGGAGTTTAATACCATTATATGCAATCTATGTAGTTTGAATTTAGAAAATTATATCTTTTATTCTTTGGAAAATTTTGATTCGAGTAAATCAAATTTACTATCCCCTCAGTCGGGCCAGTCCGAGTAGCTAGGGAAGGCAGGCAACTGGTTTCCCAAACCCAATCCTAAAGACTACCTCTCTGTCATCCATAAGGTGGCCAAGTTATTTAATCAACTCTAAATCTTTTAACATACTTAATTTACTTTTAATTATTTTAGAGCAACCGGGCTTTTCCTTCGATCGGGTATATTCCTTGGTCGGATTTTCTGTGACACTTACAAATAGTACAAATGTACTAGTCTTTTCCGCATACTCATTATTAAATCTCTTAATCATCTTTAAATTACTTAACTATTTATTTAAAAAGGTTCAAAAAAGATTCGGGAAAGAATAATTAAGTTAAAACCATTGTTTGCAAAAGTCATTAAAAAGTGCTGCAAAAAAGTGCTGCAAATAGTGTTTTAAAAGCTTATTTGGTTAAAACAACTTTTCTATCATTTTGGAAATTCATTTATATAACTCAATTTCTTTTAAACCGTTTTAAAAGATTTATAAAATTATTTCATATTTTTAAACATTTAAAAATATGAATTTTAAATTATTTTCAAATTCGTGTTTTAAACTGCAAAACCATTATTTTTCTAAAAACTTATTTTACTCATATTTGAAAGTCTACATAATGAAATCTTGATTTTCTTTATTCATTTAAAAACTATGGATATAATAGTCCAAAATCCTCTTATCTCGAAGAATTCTGAGCTATATTCCATTCTCTTCACTTGTTTGAATTCTACGATGCGAAATCGCGAACTACCATTAAGCGACGCGCCTAGTTTTGACTCAATTACTATTTTCTATTTAAATTTTGTTGAAACAAGTTTAAATGTTTATAAAACACTTAGAAATTATTTTAAACTTAATTTTGAATTATATTCCCGTTTTCAAACTCGTATTCCATTTATTTCATATTATAATATTATATTATTATAATATTCATTTTAAACCTTTTTAAATATTTAAAATCATTAAGAGGCTAAACAACACCATACACATATTATTTATGGATTAAATTTCTATTTGATTAACTATGGTCAATTACTAATCATTTCTCTTATCATTATCAAACTAAGTTATCAACCATATCACACCCATATAACCAATCATAATTATATAACCAAGTTATCATCCACTATCAAACATTTAATCATCCAATATATTTAAACTTTCAAATAATTATACTTAAAATAATTTAGAGATTAATTACTAAAATGTGAGCACTCACTGTCACAAATGCTCCCTCCTTCCCAAGCTTTAAAAAAATCCGCAAGAACTTTTGTAGTACTTCAAACTTCCTCCTATCTTCTTGGAACTAATCCGGCGGCACTCCTGTCTAATATTTTCATTCCGGAGCTTCCTGAATTCCTTCCTTTCTTCCAAATGAGCTTTGCCTAGCCTTTTTTGGGTGGTGAAGCTTGGCCTTAGTGATGACAGTGGTGGATGTGTACTTAGAAGAGATAGAGGTGGAGTTTGGACTTGCTTTTGAGGTGGAATACTATATTTTTGCTTTACTTTTTTTTCACCATTATTTTCCTAGGGAAAGAAGCCATTAAAATAGATTAAAGGAAGAAGAAGAAGAAGAAGAGAATTTTTGTGATAAAATAAGAGAAAAGCTTGTGTATTTATAGCCAAAATTAAGCAAACTCAAAATTACCAAAACACCCCCACCTTCCTACCTAGGTACCGCCCCCCTCCACCTCCCCCCTCTTTTCACCTCCCCTATCACTTTACTCACTTATTGCCTCTTTATTTAAGAGCTAAGGGTTGTATTTGGATGGAAAAATGGAGTTAAGGTGAGATTTGATTTGACTTGTGTTGGATTTGGTGAAAATATCTTCTTTTTGTACTTTTCTTTACTTCATTAAACACTTAGCTTAATTAATCCTTATTTAATATAGGTGAGGTGTTTATTTCTTTGTTAATATGTTTATATAACAACTATTCAAGTTGCAAAACATTTACATAACTTATATTGAACAAAATGTTGATTTTTTTTATAAAACGTTTTTCGGTCACATTTTCTGTTTTTAATCAACCTATTTACTTATGTAAATAAAACTTGAAAATTGATTTGTAATCATTTTTAAATAATTAAAGAAAGATAAATTGAGTTATAAAACTATATTAAATAATATTAAGATCTAGTTGTAAAATATGTCGTCGATTGGTCGAAGTGCGACGAAGTTTGTCTATCTTTATAAAACAAGTATATATATATATATTGATTTATTTATAAACCTTTCATCAATCAATTTTTATCATTTTATAACAATTTTAAAAAGAATTATTTATCATTTAAAACAAAAGTTGGACATATATCCAATTTTATCGAAAACCGGCTTTAGTCAATTTTACAATGAAACTCTAAAATCCCTTATTTTTGTAAACCAATTCTGAAAATAAGTTCACCATTCTAATTTGTCACATAAAACAGGATTATTTAAGTTTGAAAATTCTATATTTGGTTATTAAAGTTAATTAAATATTCCATTTAAAAGTGATAAAATTATGGGTCGTTACATACTTCCCCGCTTATAAGAATCTCGTCCCTAAATCAAACTAAAACCCAAAACCCAACAATACTTAGTCAAAACAATCTTTAAACTCAATTCTGTATGAAATATACAGATCATCCATACATGATATCTGATTCGATCTTATTTGAATCTACAACTTTACTTACGAACTAGTATTGATCCCCCAATCCTCTAGTGCGGACTATGATCATGCTCTTTGTTTAGAAACTTTCGATTCCCTTACATAGATCTCAACTATGATAGAAAACTTAAGTACCCAACCATAAACCCTCATCAATGTTCATCGTGAAGAATCGATTAATAAATCCTTTTTCGGACTGGTGAGAACACCTTAAAGTTTTGTACTCGATTTATAGATCAAAATTATGTGACGAAATGATCTACGTACAACATACGTACTTAATAGTTTCCTAAAACATTTCATAAAGCTTTTGTTTTTGGTTTAAAAACTTTTATAAACCTATTATTTCCTCAAAATGTTTATCCATGAAAATTTTCTATTTTCTTTCCAAAAAAACCATTTCAAATTAAAAGTTGATTTACCTCTTATTATAATTTTTCAATAACTTCTCTTATTAAAATTTTATCTCAAAATCCTTTTGAAATTTATTTGTTAATAACTTCTATTTAGATAACTTTCCCTTTAAATTTTCAAAAGATTAGTATAGGAGTTCTTAAAATTTATTTTTATTAAACATATACCTTTTACACTTTATTTTATTAAAGATACCTTTATAAAATATATCCTTAAATAAGTTTCTTAATTTAAACACTTTTTATAAAGCCATTTCTAAAATTCCTTTAAACTTTTTATTTCTAAATATCTTATTAAATTGATTTGATGGAAGATAGAAGAAATGCACAGAGAGAATACTCCAAAAAGGAGATTTATTAATTAACATCATATTTATATTCCACTTCTAACCCTAGCCTATACTACATCCCTACAAAATACAGCTTACCATCCTACAACTATATAGATACTAATACTACCATTCTATTATTGAGCCCTTTCTGAGGTAGATTGTACTTTATCCTTGATACCTAAGTCACCCAATCTCATCTTTGGATAGTCCTTCATTAAATGTCTCCCCTCGAAGCACCAAAAGCAAGTCCGTTTAGGAAAATCTTTAGCTTTATGTCTTATGTTCTTGCATCGGTAGCAACCCATTGTCTTCTTTGTTTTAATTCTCGGTTTCTTCTTTATTCTAGGGCATTTATATAGAAAATGCCCTCACTCTTTACACTTGAAATAGACTGTATCATCCCAATTAGAAATTTTTTTCTTCCTCTATTTCTTCCTTTCTTCCTTTGCTTAATTTCACACATAACTGCATAATGCCCTTTCTGACCGCAATAGTAATAGTCGAGGTCGGCATAGCATCCTAGTTTTACTTTATCTTCATCTTCTTTTTATGCACATACTCTACGTGCTTGCTTTGGATTAGCCCATAACTCGTCGCCCGACGTAAGATATCCTGCCCCTAAGTGATATTAGAAGTTTCGTAGCATTACTTTCTTGACTTATCAAAATTACTTGATTCGAACTTGTTTGGATTTGAACTTGCCTTGGTTGCACAATGATAAGAAGAATAATTTACCAAATGTTTGAGACTATTCGCCCAAGCCAACGTATGATCGATACTTAGAAAATTATTCCCACCATCACCAAATAGATCAAGACCTTATTCTTAGAACTTTCCAAAGGGATAACATCTTATAAATATTCCAAATTACATAAATATATATATATATATATTATACAAAACATAATCCTTTCAGAACAGTGTGTCAATTCACCTTGTTTAAGTATTTTGAAATCCCTATCGATTATATGGAGCTCTTCATGCACCGATTGGAATTCATAAACCACTCAATAGATTAATCACCTAAAACATTTTTATATCAAATAACAAATACACGCTTATATATATAATACTTTCAAACTCATTATACGGTGTTACTAACCTTATCTCTAATGTGTCACTCATTCTAGGGTATTAATAACCCTATCTATAATGAGTTTTACCCCACCAAAGCCTAGGTGTTCGCTCAACCTAAGCTCTAATACCAAATGTAACGACCGGAATTTTCGACCCTCGAAAATCAACACTAATACATCCTAGTGCTGCAAATCCAAGTGCCGGAAAACCCGATTGTCAGGGGAAAAAGAAAATAAAGATAGAACAGAATCTCACACAAATGGAATGACATATATAATTTCAAAATATAATCTTTACAGCAGAAAATTTTGATTACAATATCAGAGTCTAACCTAGATTTAGCCTGGACAGTTATAAACTCTTTGTCCTTACAAATGCTGAAAAAGAAAAACAAATGCAATAGATGCAGTGTATAATGTAATACGTCCATACATAGATGAAGATCTCCAGCTCTCCTTTGGAAACTCCAAGTGTCTTCAACTAAACCTGAAACTATTCAGATCTGACCCGGGTATTAAAAATATCTGGATCAGGTTTGATAAACCAGCATGAGAAACTCGAACCATAAACATATGACGGAGTCATAGATGGGTATTAAACAATACCTTTGAAAAGAATGGTTTTTCGTAAGACCACGCCACTCATAAATATGGATGAGTTTTTACCTTACGATAACCAAAATACTTTTTATGGAAAATCACTTTGATATTATTATTAATGACATCGGTATGAAAATACTTTCAAATACATAAACATACAAAGAAAGTATCAATACCCGGACTATGGTAATATATCCGGACTAGGTCAACAGAATATACCGGATGGAATATATGATACCAAAAGAGGTAGCTGAAATGTTTGTAAAGCATTATTGCTATTTTGGGACTATAATCTAAACCGTAAAGCTCGTATTTGGAATTGGATTTCCAACATGATAGGGAACTAGTAGCCTTTTCCGTCGACCCATGCATAACAACCATAGTTCCCGCGGTGACCTTATCACTTGTCTCAAGCTAGCCACTTAGAACTGCACTTACTACACTACTATGGTACAACTTATTTGCTCAGTGGCTTTACATGGTCTCTGTCAGCCTCTAATACATGTCCATTTCATCATCTTAAGGCAATAGATGCCTTACGACAACAGATGCCTTTCATTTCTTATAAATAATAGCCCGAAATATGTCTTGTAGACCACATAGTATCCCTTATCATTCCTGGGATATGAGACTTGTGAGGCTATGCTTTTTTTCATAAAGCCATACCTTGTTTTTCAAAAAGCCATGATTTGTTTTTCCATAAAGCACATTCCACTTAGAATGCCACATTTCCATTCTTTAATCACACAACTGATTTCTACAGACGTATAACTTCTGAGCTCATATGTTTCAGCAAAGGGTGTTAAGCTAAGAGGAGTTGCCTCCTCCGCCACCAAGCAGATAATACATTAATATAGATCAATTAATATGATCCAAAATGCACAATCAAACACTCGTCCATACAAGTTCGTTCTGGGATGGAATAAAACCAAAGGCACTCCTCCTACCACATCTTTTTTTTGAGAATCACCCCAAGGATCAGTAGCGAGTAGTCCTTGCATTATGGAGATTTCAAAACACGACAGGACCACTACTATAATAAATATCTCTATATTGGGGGTGACCCAAAGAATGTCAACAAGCAGTCCTTCTGCTATGAAGATCTTCGATCTTTAATACAACGAAGATTTCAGAATAAAAACACCACCGCCATATAAATATAATATGGGGTAAACCCTTGGGACTCGTGACAGCAATCCCTACAATCTGAAGATCTCCGATCTTCAATAATCATCATCTTCAACACGTCTTCAATTCTGAATATATACATTGGTTTAAAGTGGTTTTCAGATAGGAATTACCGAAATCCGACCCCGGTTTCTCCGAACCAACCATCGATAAAAAGGCATTTAGGTATATAGGTGATTTTCACACAACATTCAATTAATTAACCTTTTTATTTAAATCAAATTTCTCTTAGAGATATATTCATTAAATTATTTCTTTATCATTTTCATAATATACGGAATCATTAAACCTTATTATCAAATCCTTTGGTTAATTAAACCATTCTTAAATCTTGCAATAATTCTAAATCGTTTCATTTTTACTTAGGAAAAACATTTTCAAATTATTTATTTAAATCTCATATTAGAAAACATTATTGAGTAAAAAGGATCATGGAAATTATACCAATTCTATTCAATATCAATTTCTGTATTCAACCTTTACTATCCGTCGAATAACCGTGAAATCACCTTTTAAATTCACACGAAAAGTACGGATTTCCTCCTCGGAATTTAATACCAAGTATAAGAAGATCATTTCTATGCAACTAAGTAGTTTGAATTTGGAAATTTTTTTCTTTTAAACTTTGAAATTTTTTTATCTGAGTAAATCAAATTTACTATCCCCTCCGTCGGGCCAGTCCGGTAGCTAGGGAGGGCAGGTGTAACAACTCGAAAAATAGAGCTTGCTAATTAAATGAGATAAATGATTTTATTTGAGATTTTAAAATATAAGCTTGGAATTATAAAACGTCAATTTGGGATTTAAAATTTAATTCTGAGGTTTTTGGGAGTAAAATCAATCTCTTTTATAAACATTAAGTAAAGGTTTAAATATAGAATAAATTATATTCACAAGTCCAGAATATTTTTATGGGAATTATAAAGATAAGAAATATGGGTTTACCCTCAACATTGAGAATTTTGAATAAATTGTTTAATATTGGAATTTTTGTTAAAATGGGTTTAAAATAATTTAAATAATGATATGAGATTTATAAAAGTGTTTTCATTTTTATTCTTGTGCTGGAATTCTTTTAGAATTTAATCATGTCGCTTTAAATGGAGAAATTGAGAGTAAATGAAGTAAAAAGGGGAAATTTTGCTAAGTATTATTCATGGGCTATGCTCACTTACTCGTTTATGAAGACCTTCTCATTAAACATCCCACCAACCTCTTCTCCTCTCATCAAAAAAAAAATTCACGTTCAAAACTTCTTGGTTGCTCTCATTTACTCCATGAAAACCTAGGTGCAAATCTTCTCATTTTTATTCCAATAAAATCCAACAAATCCAAGAAAAATCAAAGGTAAGCTCTTTAGTCCCTATTACATCCCTTAAAACAATCAAAACTAAGTTTTGTTGTGTTTTTTATTTTCGCGATTCCATGAATTCCAATTTAGTGAGGAAAGAAGGGGAGTTTGGGGGTTAGAGAGATCATAGCAAGGCTTAGAAAGCATATTGCAAACTATGGCATCAATTGGAGGTGAGTTCTCCTTACAAGTACAATTAATATGGGATTATGGAATTCGTGTATTACTTGTTTGAGAGTTATGGAACTCTTGAATGAAAGGAATTTCGTATATGTGCTTGTTTTAGTCATGGTTGATTTTTTTATCCTGTTAATGACCATATTCTTCCTATTAGCCATCATAACTTGCATATATTGGTTGCATATAGTCTGACATAAGGTGCTAAGTCATACTGCATGATGGTTGTCGCATTTGGTTGCACAGAATGACATTTGTGAAGTGATTTTTTGCATAAGTGAATTTTGATTTTTATTGAGGAGATTTTGAATTTTGGAGCATTTATCTTCAATATAATTCATATGGCTCCAAGACTCTCATTGTAGCATCATTACACCACCATGAGTTCACTACGATTGTGGGAATCGAATTTCATGAGATTTTGAATTAAAAATTCAAGTTTTTGTTTTTCGGGACATGAAGTTCTTTTTACCGAATTCTCAATATTTCAAAACCTGAAAATGAAATGGCCATATCTTTTGATCGGTAATTCAAAATTACCTTTTTCGAATTCAAGCTAAGGTTACCATCTTCAACTTTTATGTTTTGAGTTTTATAATATTTTGGGTTTTAAAGGATCGAATTGGCTTTTTAAGCTGCAGCCCTGTGAAATACTCAGAGTTTTGTAATTTCAAGACCAGAAAATGAAATGGCCATATCTTTTGATCTATAAGTCGAAATTATGTGATTCTTTTTATGAATTCAAGATAAGGTTACCATCTTCAATGCCTATGTTTTGATTTTTATAAGATTTTAGGGTTTAAAGGATTGAATTGGCTTTTTAAGCCGCAGCCCTGTGGAATTTAAATTTACTCAGAGTTTTGTAATTTTAAAACCTAAAAATGAAACTGCCATATCTTTTGATCCTCAATTTGGAATTAGGCGATTCTTTTTTTAATTCAAGTTAAGGTTACCACCTTCAACTTTTATGTTTGTGTTTTATAAAATTTTGAGGTTTAGATTTTCGAAATGGCAATCGATTGCCTCAGCCCTGTGAATATCAATTTTCTGAGTTTGATATTTTTAAAACCTGAAAATGAAATCGCCATATCTTTTGATCCTTAAGTCAAAATTAGGTGATTCTTTTTTTTTAATTCAAGTGTTATACTTTGATTTTTATAAAATTTTGAGTTTTAGATTTTCGAAATGGCAATCGAATGCCTCGGACCTGTGAATATCAATTTTCTGAGTTTGATATTTTTAAAACCTAAAAATGAAATCGCCATATCTTTTGATCCTTATGTTGGAATCAAGTGATTATTTTTTTGAATTCAAGCGAAGGTTATCATCTTCAATTTTCATGTTTTGTGTTTTACCTGAATTTTGAGTTTTAAAGGGTTGAAGTGGCTAAATAAGCCGCAACCCTAAGATTAAATGCCTTTTTATAATGTCTTTTTATATATATAATTATTCATAAATTTTGATTATTTCCATTTAATGAGATAAGAATTGATTATAAACTGATTAGAATTATCAACTGGTTGTGGGACGGTAGTTAAATCTAGTCCTTTTATTCTCATGACTTGTCGAATAGAGAAATTAGTGAAATTCACTAACTTTTAGTAAATATTCGAATAACGCTAGATATTTGTAGGATGTTCGGTCTATATTCAATTAGTTACTATTGGAAGTGTTTGACACTTATGAATGGTGTTCTGCTTGGGGAGTTTGCGCAAGACAGATTTGACTGTTGTCAAGAAGGCTAAATGTTATCCAGTATCCTGACCCAGCTATATTGGGCTGATTGCGCAAGACAGATTCGACTGTTTCCAAGAAGGATAACCATGGAGCAATGGCTATAGGACCTAGAAGTAGAGTTTAGACGGTTATATGAAGCCAGGATTGAACGTAGTTGGTAGATAGACGATGCAGGATGCGAAATATGGAAATTTGCTTGAGCAAGCCATAGATCGGCATAGCTTAATGGAATCAGATGGATCGGTATAGTTGTTTGTATGATGGGTTGGCATGTAGAAGTACATGGATCGCCATAGTATAATGGAATAAGAGGATGGATCGGTATAGCCTAATGGAAGAGGATGCAATGGTATAGCCTATGGAAGAGGATGGATCGGCATAGGAATATGGAATAGGAGGGATCGGCACCGAAATATGGAACAAGAGGATGGATCGTCATATCTGGGTAAACCAAGGAGGGGTCGAAATGATCTGTTAAGAAGGGTTCGGTAGAGAGTGATTTGCAAGTTTGTTCGAATCAAAGATCAATCAAAAGCATGAGCTCCACTGGTCCAATCAATATGATATTTGGAGAGCCATCGTATCTAAACATGAAGAAGCCACCATAAGGATCGCTGCTCTAGTATCGACCAATGGATGGATCGGTGTCGATCCATCTTCATTGGGATTTGGGCTTAGTGACAACTATGGTGGGCCCATATAGATGAGAAGGTCCTGTGGTCGAAGTTTCAGAGAGATTGGCGGTCGCCTTCACCTATAAATACTGGCCTAGGGGGTCATTCTGAGGATCTTTACGCCGTTGGTTACATAGTTCTCCATTGTAACTAAGTTTTCTCCTTACTTCTTGTTGTTTTCTGTTATAATCAAATTAGTAGTGAATCAATAAAGAGAATATTCAAAGTGGCATATGACACCGGACCACTATAAATCCGTGTGTTCTTGTTTATTATTTTGATTTTCTTATTATTTTACTCTATTCCTCTATTTTAATTTAGTCTTCTTCATTTACTTCTCTATACAAACCTATCCTTGGGTGTTTGTGGCCAATTTGTTTGCAAACATTTTGGTGCTTTCATTGAGAGATCTGATTCAGCTTGTTAGGATCCCTTTTGCTGCTATTGGATTGGATAAATCCCCCGAAGGAGATCCATAGTTTTCTTCATAAACCTGCTTACACTACTCTGATTTGCAAAAATCTGAACAAGGAGATTGACAATGGTGAGACATACCTGATCCACTACTCAAAATGTTGATGAGAATGAGACTGATAGTATTCAATAAGGAGTCCCAAGAAACCAACCTGCAAATTTGAATGTTGATCCTACTAAAGTCTAGAACCCTGTTGATTCAATAACTAGAGCTAAATTTAATAACTTGACTAAGGAGTTGATGGAAAGACATAGACAGCTGAATGAGTAGATTCAAACCAATATTAACCCGATGAACCAGATAACTCAGCAACAAAGCAGGACTGCCAGAAGGGGTCCAAATCTTTACTCAGCATCGAAAGTTCAAGCTTGTCAAAAGAACACCAGAGGCTTAGACATCACAGGCTTAAAGGAGATCGTGCAAAAACATCGGAGTGCCGCTTGGCAGACCAATATGGTCTGCCAAGATGGCTCGGTGCCAATCCCTCCCTAGGGATCGATATCGATCCATCCTCCAGAGAAAAGATTCCCCCACTACACTTGGGGAATCACACAGGAGCTATTCCCGGAAGCTTGGATGCTGGAGTTCATGAATACTGACCAGTAACCTCACCGAAACGACGACGAGATGGATGTCCAAGGTGCACACCAAGAGGATTGTGGACCGAGAAGGCATGAAACGGCACGTAGACATTAACCAGACCATTCACATGAGGTGGAGCGCAACCACCGCTTGGCACCACCCATCCAAACATCGGATTTGTCAGCAATGGTCAGTCAGTTGGTGAGAGAGAACCAAGGTTTGACTAATGATAATTGGATAATCTCGAGGAGCTATACCCCGTTTACTGACAATGTTTTGCATGTGGAATTTCCAAGAAGGTTCAACATGCCATTAATGCCTACCTATGAGGTAAAAACGGACCCTAGGAAGCATATTATGAGATACGAATGGTTGATGGATTCTGTAAGAGCCAATGACGCAACCAAGTGCAGATGCTTTCCCATAACCCTTTTCGGGATAGCAAATAGCAACGATGTGGTTCACGAGACTACCTCCGCGGTTAATTTCGGCATTTGATAAGCTGACAACCAAGTTTGTAGAACAATTCTGAATGCATGTAGTTCGTCCTAAATACGTCATGTCCCTTTCCAGTGTGATCCATGCACTAAGGGAATCGTTGAATGACTATTTGGAAAGATTCATACTGCTGCTATGGAAGTCAGTAACCCAAATGATCATGCTATACTTATGGCCATGACGAGAGGGATTGATCCGGAATTTGAGTTCGGTGATTAACTAGATGGAAAACCGCCTGCCACGTTGGAGCGCTTCGATTCAAAGGTAGCTCAGTCCTTGAGGAAAGAGGAGGCCAGGTCCTCCAAGAAAAAGAGCATTGCAGGACCGAGTGGAGAAGCAGTGTAGAGTAATATTGCAATAAAATAGTCCGATGACAGTTTCGAGAAAGTTCAGGCGAATGTTCAGAATAAGCTGAATTAGCAGAAGAAAGATGGAGAAAGAAATCGAGAGCGAAAAAGGGATTTTGGAAGACTAAAGCCCATGATTCCAATGTATGAAAATTACACGCCACTAAACATGTCCCTAGAGAACATTTATCTATCCACTTGCAATACCATGCAGTACAGGAAGTTGCAACCAAAAGAGTCGATAGAGAGACAGAAGCAGACTATTGTCGGTTTCACGAATGTTATGGACATAGTCTGAATGAATGTAGGCACCTCCATGATGTCATAGAAAAATTGATTGGGGAAATGAAGTTGCAACAGTTTGTGAAAACTCCACAGGATGGTGGACAGGAGACATCCAACCCCAATCGAGGACAACCTCGTAAGGCCGAGGAGCTCGCATGGACCGGTGGAAGACTGGTGATTAATACGATAGTTGGGGGGCCACACCCTACAGACAGGAGTTGGCAAAAGATGGAGTGTTATGCTAGCGTGATAAGGCATGTAGGTTTTGAATGCTGTTCAAATACATAAGATGGAACGCCGACCAAACAGCAGCATACCATAGTAGATGATATGTGTTTAGAAGCAGGGATGCAGACAAAGTAGAGGCTCCAACAATCGACCCGATGATCATTTCAGCTATGATTGGCCCTGCATTGGTGAGAAGGATTTTACTTGATTGTGGAAGCTTGGTGAATATAATTTTCAAGAAGGCGTATGATCAGATGATAATGGAGGCTGAAGATTTAAAACCATCTAAAGCTTGTATACATGGTTTTAATGGCGAGGCGACTGAGGCTATTGATTATGTGGAGTTGCTTGTTGAATTGGGAGAAGGTGAACGTAGAAGAGTGCGGATCCTACCGTTTATTGTATTGGATGTTGACTCGCCATACAATGTTTTTCTGGGCCGACCGGCTTTGGCTAAATTTCGGGCAGCTCTTGCCCCGTGGTGTTTAACTTTAAAGTTTCCAACGGATAATGGTGTAGGAGTTGTTCATGGTGATCAGGCGACTGGACGTGCCTGTTATATAGTTAAGTTGAGGGAAGCTCAACGCAAGGAGAAGGGAAAGGGTGTGGACAAATCTATTCGCATCCAAGTTACTGAAGATTGACAATTGGCGCCTGAGCCTTGGCTTAGATGCCATAGTTGGTTCTATAAAGATATAGACCCGAGGGATGACGAGGAGGAGCCCAAAACGATCAAGGCTGCATCGGCTGAGTTGATGATTGATATCACGGTCAGCCATGATGACCCATCACGAGTCTTGAAGATTGGGTCGTAGCTCAGCCCCTCAATGATGAAAGAACTTGCTAGTTTTCTCCGAGAGAATCTAGATGTATTCGCCTGGACACATTCTGACATGTGTGGGGTCTCGCCTGCCATTGCGAGCCATGAATTGAATACTGATCCAAAGTTTGTGCCGGTGAAGCAAAAAAGACGAGGCATGAATCCGGAGAGATCCGCTGCTCTTAAAGAGGAGGTGGATAAACTAAAAATCAATGGGTTTATCCATGACGCCTCTATCCTGAGTGGGTATCTAATCCAATGCTTGTGAAAAAGGCGAATGGAAAATGGAGAACGTGAATTAATTATTCAGATTTGAACAAAGCATGTCCAAAAGACAGTTTTCACCTTCCCAGGATTCATCAGCTAGTTGATTCAACTGCAGGACATGAATTATTATCGTTTATAGATGCGTATTCGGGGTATAACCAAATCCTAATGCATATCCCTGATCAGGGGCACAATAGTTTTGTTACAGATGTTGGACTGTATTGTTACGTAGTAATGCCATTCGGATTGAAGAATGTCGGAGCAACTTATCAGCGCTTGGTTAACAGGATGTTTGGGATCAGAATGGAAAGACAATAGAAGTGTATGTGAATGATATGCTCGTGAAGTCCCTATGATCAAGCGACCACATCAAAGACTTGGTAGAAATGTTCGACATCCTTCGATGTTACAAGATGAAAATTAATTCTTTGAAATATTCATTCGGTGTGGCATCAGGAAAGTTGTTGGGCTTTATAGTCAACGCTCATGGAATAGAAGCTAATCGAGAGAAGATTCAGGCTATTTGCGATATCCAAGCATCAAGAACCATTAAACAAGTGCAGAGTCTAAACGGGGAGGTTGCCGCTTTGAGTCGATTTATCTCCAAAGCTACTGATAAATGCATTCCTTTCTTCGATTTGATTAAAAGGGGAAAAGAAACTTTGAATGAAAGCAGGATTGTAAGAAGTGTTCCAAACTCTGGTGAATCATTTAGAGAGACCCCATATTTTGTCAAAGTCGGTAGATCATGAGGAGTTGTATATTTATTAGCTATATCAACGCATGCTATAAGTGCCGCCTTGGTTCGTGAGGATAATCGGATCTAGAGGCTGGTGTATTACGTGAATAAACGGTTGACAGGAGCAGAAAGGAATTATCCGAAGATAGGGAAACTGGCTTACTTCTTGCTTATTGCATCATGAAAGCTTCGCCCGTACTTTCAGGCACATCCAATCAAGATTTACACAGACCAACCGTTACGACAGGTCCTACAGTGACCTGAGACGTTTGGGAGGTTACTCAAGTGGAACATTGAGCTCAGCGAATTCGACATTACTTATCTCCCTCGAAGAGCCATCTAGGGATAGGTTTTGGCGGACTTTATAGTAGAATTTACTAGGCGGATGATCCTCCAGAAGGAAGTGAAATCTCCACTGTGTGGTGGAAGTTCTATATTGATGGAGTGTCTAATGAGCATTGCTCTGGAGCTGGGATTGTGCTTGTAACTCTTGAGAATTGGTCGATTTTTTATGCTCTGAAGCTTGATTTCCCAACGACAAACAACGAAGCTGAATAAGAAGCCCTGATTATTGGACTTAAACTCACCAAAGAACTTGGAGTTAAATCTCTTGGAATCTTTTATAATTCGCAATTGGTGGTGTATCAAGTTAGAGGAGACTACCAGGCTAAGGGACAATGGCTTACCCCTTCACTTATCCATGTTCAGGAGTTGTTAACGAATTTGAATACTATGACATTTCACATATATCACATGATCAAAACAGAGAGGTTGATTCATTGGCAAAGCTTGCTAGTATGGGCGAATGCACGGCAAATGGGTTTGGTACCGGACGAAGTATCAAATACCCCAAGTATAAACATGATGGAAATCGATCAAGCACTGGAGGCGGAATCTGAAAGGGAATCATGGATGACTCCAATTAAAGACTATTTACTGCACGGTGTCCTGCCTGATAAAAGAAATGAAAAGTGATAGGTCCTTCGAAAAGCTTCACGATATATTAAGTAAGAAGGAGTCATGTATAGGAGAAGAGCGACTGGCCATACTCCATTCGCCCTTGCTTACCATTTCGAAGCCGTTATTCCAGTAGAACTTAAAGTCCCTTGTCATCAAGTGACTTAATATGATCCCAAAACAAACAAAGTTCGTCTCTTTGAATCTTTGGACTTTATAGATGAGAAGAGCGAGGAAGCCGATATGAGAGTAGCTGCACATCGACATCGAGTCGCCCGATATTACAACACTAAAGTGCAATCAAGAACCTTCGAAATTAGCGATCTCGTCCTGAAACGGGTTTTTCCTACCCCATCACACATGAATCCAATTTGGGAAGGACCGTATGGTATTGAACAGAGGCTTGGAGAAGGAACTTTCAAGCTAGCTAATGGCGATGGTATTACACTTCCGAGAGCGTGGAATAGCGAGCATTTACGACGCTATTTCACTTAGATTATTTTCTTTACATTTTAATTCTGTTTACTTTCATAGTTTTGCTTTAGCATTTGGTTTTCCGAATATGTAATAAGATAGATTATTTTGTTCATTTCCATTTAATGAATAAAGTTTCATGCTTTCTTTGTAGTTATGATTGTTATTGCATTATATGCTAAGTACATTATGAAATAGATTGATATCGATATGTGTGAACAGCCCCCCAGAGTTTGAAATTGATCGATCGCACTAACCCTCGATAGGATCAAACAAGACGAGCTTAGTCAATTTGCTCATTTAACAATTCCTATAAATGATCCATAGAATGGAACACACAATAAGGAACGAATATTATCGACAATTTGGAGATAAAAAATTCCTGCCCGAACTGTGGGAATGAAATAAAACCAATCAATCAAAAGGAGTACAACCTAATTGCTTACGAAATCACTCTAAGTCCCCAGAGAGTGGGCTGGAGTATAAACATAAATCGGGCGGATACCGACTGCCCGCGAAACAACTCTAAGTCCCGAGAGTGCGGACTGGAGTATAAACATAAATCGAGCGGATAATGAATGCCCGCGAAACAACTCTATGTCTCTAAAGCGCGGACTGGAGTATAAACACAAATCGGGCAGATACCCACTGCCCACAAAATCACTCTAAGTCCCTAGAGAGCAGACTCAAGTATAATCATGAATAGATGAGTGGACTCTGCCCGTTCCCTATTGCACAAACTCCGGCTTGAAATCGATAGGAGGGGTATAAACTCGCTATGGATGGAACTCGACCATCCACGAATTAACTCTATTAACCCAGGACTGGGGGAAGGAGTACAAGTCACTAAAAGCTGAAAGCGATAGCTCACTATAGCTCCAGCTTAGTGTTCTTTACGACTCAAGGAAATGACCACATTGAGACCTTGCTATGGAGATGGTGGATTGTTAACAGAATTCATAAGAAACAAATTACAAGTACATTGAATGGAAAGTAATTGTTTATCTACTTGAATAACAATTCACACAAAGCATAGCCGAAAACAAAAACTTTTATTTACATATGCAAAAACGTCAGTACAAACTATGTCAAAAGATCGGGATTCATACCCGTACAAGTACAACTAGTGAAAGAAATAATTATGCAAATTATATATAATGACATGAAGCAACAACTACTTCTTCGATTTTCTTTTGGATTTTTCAAGAGTAGAGCCACTTGTGCTCTTTTCTAGGACCCCTTACCACCTTTGGTGGGAGAGCTTTCTAAAGTCAAGGGGAGTTCACCAGGGACAGACCCATCGGGTGGAATGACTTGCAATGGTATAGGATAAGGATTGTCAATATCCACCTCGACGGGCTCGGACTTAGCTTTTTCCTTTAGCAACTCCTCCTTTTCAATTCGTTCTTTCATGTTGAGTTTGGTGGTATGCTCCGAGGCACCAGTGATCATGATGTCATCAAATTCGTTGGTCGGAAGAGGATCCTTGGTCTTATCTTCATTAAGTGCACCGATGACTTGAGCATCGGGTCTCGGAACATTAGCAGCCGGGTCTTCAACCGTTTCCTCGTGTTGTTCTGCAATAGAGCCACTGATGGGAGTTTGATTGGGACCCGGAAGACCTGCAAGATTTGGTAAAACGGAGATGTTAGCTATAGGCCATTGCGCATGAAGAGCAAAAAACTTTTTATATACAGAGGAGTATAGTATGATACCAGCATCTGGTTGACTTTCTGTAGTTGCCGGGGTGCCTCCTTCAAGGATGGGAGGTAGCATTTTTGATTCGAAGCCAGGCTTATTCGGATTGTAGACGAGATTCTGCTCCATGTCACGATAAGTTGGTGGTCCAGCTACTTGGGTTGGAGAGGAACCCTTAAGATTAGTTCTTGAAGACCCGGCAATATCCTCTCCTCCTTCAGTAGGTGCAGCAGCCTTGAAAAATTGAAGTTTTGCAGCAGCCAGATCCGAAGGCTCATTTTTGCAAAGAACCTCCCTAACTAATTCTTCCTCATTAAAATCATCTTCACCCAACTCATCCTACTTCTTCTTAACAATATGGTCCCAAGCTTCAACAAGCGATTCAACGTAGCCCTCGCCATGAAAACTTAAGTCGCGGTGGAGTAGGACTTTAGCATTGTATTCTATGATCAGCGGATCAAATAAGTCTTTGATCTCATTCCTACCGGACTCTTTGGCTGCGGTTAGTCCATGAGTTGATGGTTTTGATGACAACAACCTTAGAATAAGATTATAAAATATAAATACTAACATTATAGTTTAGATATATATGTATATGCAAGATTTAACCATGCAGGTACCAAGAATGAAGACTGTACAGTATAGAGATTCAAGATATCAAGATTGAAGACTCATGAGTATCAAGAATATCAAGATTATCAAGAGTTCAAGATTTCAAGATAAGTATTGAGTCTAGAATTATGTTAAAACTTCATAATAGCACTGAAATCTTCACTCCATTTTTCTTTTGGGATGGAACCCATTTCTACCTTTTTAGTGGCTTACAAACCCACGACAAGTAGCTTACAAACCTATGACAAGTGGCTACAAACCCACGAACATCCTGGTTTGTACAAGTTCTCGAGTCCTGATGTGATGATTTATTCTGCAGGAAGAAGCTTGCAAAACTACTTCAAAATTATTTTCAAAACTACTTCAGAATGATTTTCAAAACTGCTTTTCAAAATGTTTTAGCCTTAAAAATTATCTTTTTCAAATGATTTTCAAAAAGATGTTTTAGCCTTAAAATATTCTTTGTTTTTGTTTTTAATAAACTCTTGTTTTAAACTTCGTTTGTTTTAAACTATCTTTTAATTATAATATATTTATACTTAGATTTAAATATAAAATTATAGTAAAATTTTATATATATTATTCTCTATATTTATCTATGTATTTTATCTATAGTCAAGTATATTTATAAAGTTTAAAAAGTTTTTAATATAAGATAAAGGTTATTTTCAAAGAAAATCAAATCTTCAAAAAATGCTTTGGGATGTCGACATGCCCTAGTACCCCATGTCGACATAGTGACAGTTAGATTCAAAAATTTGAATTTCAAAAGAAGTGTCTATTCGCCATAACCTTTCACGAATGGACATGGCTGTTGTTCTTCTATAAATAGGGGTTAGTTTCAACGAATTTGAATATAGATTTTCTGGTTTTTCACTTCTCTTCTTCTTCCACATTTCTTTATACATATTCTTACCATTACTCTGCCGAAATCAACATTGAATCTAACTAGATCATCTCTGGTTTGATTCTCTGTCACTATCTCATCAAGATCCTCAGTGTTATTCAGAGTTATAGGCTTTCTTTGTAATCAATAGAGTAAAAGGTGTGATTGTAGCCTTGGAAATCAATCAAGTGAGAAAATGTGTGATTGTAGCCTTGAGAAATCAATTGGGTGAACTTGTTGCCCGGAAATCAAGTATCTCTACCCAGAGGATTGTGATTCTGGAGGGTGTACCTCGTGGCCTTGAAATTGAGGGTTGTAATTGTTGAATTGCTTTTGAAAGGAAATCCGTACTTAGTTGTGCGGGACTGGATGTAGGGTAACTCCGAACCAGTATAAAATCTGGTGTGTTCTTTCCTTTACTGCATTTATTTTATTTCTGCATCTGTGTTCGATTCTGTGATTATATCTGTGTTTGAATATTGCATACATTTGTGTACAAATCAACAATAACTCAAAAAGATTTAGTAATTTCTTATAAACACTATTCACACCCCCCCCCTCTAGTGTTCATTCTAGCCTTAAGATCCATATTCCGCATTCCTCACATTTGGTATCAGAGCAAGGTTTTAAAAAGTTTCATAATCTGAATTTGAAAAGTTTTCAAAATGGCTACCAACACTAGTACTGTTACTAACACTAGTATCCCTGTCACTAGTTTACCTGTAGAAGGTCAGTCTACTGTCAGACCACCACTTTTTAATGGGAGTAACTATGCCTATTGGGCATGTAGGATGAAAATATTTTTACAATCTGTAGGATTAGATACTTGGAATATCACACAAACTGAATATTCTGAACCCACAACTAATTTTGCACAGTGGACCGCTGAGCAAAAGACTGTTGCACAAAATAATTCTAAAGCAACGAATATTATGTTTTGTTCACTTGATAGGAATGAATTTAATAGAGTGTCAGTTTGTAAGTCTGCATATGAAATCTGGAAAACTTTGCAAGTGACTCACGAAGGAACAAGCAAAGTTAAACAAACCAAAATTTCCATGCTCACAAATCAGTTTCAGTTATTTAAAATGAATACTAATGAGTCTATTTCAGATATGTATAGTCGATTTCAGGATATTGTGCATTCTTTAATATCCTTGGGAAAGGAATTTTCGAAAGAAGATCAAGTCAGAAAAATTTTAAATTCTCTCACTCCAGAATGGGATCAAAAGACACTTGCAATTGAAGAGGCAAATGACATCAATACCTTAAAGATAGAAGAATTGATTGGAAATCTAATTTCGTTTGAAGTCCAAATGATCGGGAGAAGAGAAAGCAAAGCATCTGAAAAGAAATCAATGGCATTCAATGCATTAACCAACGAATCAGACTCAAACAGTGATAATGATGAAGAGATAGCATTTATGACCAGGAATTTTTGGAAATTCCTAAAATACAGAAAGATGAATAATCTCAAGAGAAACAACTATAAGAATTCTGGAAATCAGAATGTAGTGTCAAACAATGTCAAATGTTTCAACTGTGATGAACCAGGCCATATGAAAAGAGACTGTCTGTATCCAGATAGGCAAAATCCTCCTATAAAGAATGATTCAGTAAAGAAATGGAAGCGTGCATTAACTGCTACTCTAGATGACTAGACTCGTCCTCAAGCGATGATGATCAGAAGACAGATAATTCAAATTTGTGTTTCACGGCAGTTCACGACTTCAATGAATTCAAGGAAACGGACTCAGAAAAAGGTACACATTTACAATACAATTGATTGAAATTGCATGCTTAGAATTAGATGATTGATTGCTTGATTGATTGATTTTGAATTGGTGTGTTGATTGAATTTTAATTTTTTTTTAATAATATAATAATATTTTCTGGAATATACTATAATTCTAATAATATTCCAGATATATATATATAGACATTAAAATAATAAGTATATATATACTAGAATACTTAGGAAAAATAAATCATAGAAATTCACAGGCATATGTCGACATGGTCCCTACCCTGATGTCGACATAGGTACCAGAATTTGAAATTCAAAATTTGAATTCAAATGGTTGAATTTCCCTCCACCTTTTCACTTCATTCAATACTCTGAAAAGGCATCTTTTGACCAGAGAACATGTCTTTCAAAAATCTATTTATTCACTATCTTTTATCTCAACTTTTCACTTTCATTTTCAAATTCAAACTCTCTCTTCAAAACTTCAAGCTCTCTACTCTCTACTTTAATGGCTTCTTCAAGCAACCCCTCCACCATAAGACTTTCCAGAAACTTGAAAGAGCAACTCCTCAATAATCCGGAGGCCATAAAAGCATACATCAATTATGCTAATTATAGAAAAGTCTATCCCGGAAAGTTTTCTATTTTTCAAGATTTTGTTTCTTATGAAATTGATACTCTTTTTGCAAACAATCAAATTCTTAGTCTTGTTGATTCTTCTCAAAATGATTTTGTTTGTTACCCAAATCTTGTTAAAATTTTCTATGGAAATCTCAATCGAGAATTTTATGAAGGAAATGATAATGAAATTTGGAGAAGTGTTAAATGCACTAAAATTGTTTTGAATTGTGATCTTTTGGGTACCATTCTCAATTGCAAAAGCATGGGAATGGATCTTTCTTGTTTTCAAATCGATGAACATGATCGTGAGACATTTCATCATATTTTTGAAGGAGATGAAAACTTTGAATTTAAAAACCGAAACTTTCGTCCAAAAGCAAGAATTTTCAGTCTTCTTTTACAACATACTTTGACCCCAAGATCGGAAAATTTTAACAATCCTACTTCAAAAGTGTGCAAAGCACTTTTTGCTATTTTCGGAAATTATGATATCAATTGGGCGCAAGTTATTTTGGATGAACTTCGTCCTAAAATTTTGAAATGGGAGAAAATACTTTATATCATGGAATTTACCTTACTCGGATTTTCAACTATTTTGGAGTAAATTTCAAAGGAGAAGAATTTATTTCAAGAAAAGTTTTTAATATCTCAAACATTTCTCTCATGAAAATCCCATATGTTTTTCAACCTTATGAGACTCTTGCCAAAAAGGAAGAGCATTTGGCTCATGAAGAAATGGAAGAGGAGGAAGAGGAAGAAGAAGAAGAAGGGGATGAAATGGAAATAGACGAAGAAGGTGAAACATCCCTAGAAAGTATTGATTATCCCTCCAATCCTACCAACAAAACCCTTCTCAAAAACCAAAAGATTATTGTTGAGAATCAACGGGTTCTTAAAAGATCCGTTAGTAAGAAGTTGGACAAAATATCATCCAAGATGAACAAGTTTTCTCCAAAGTCAGCAAGAAACTTGGATTATCTTCATCCTCCTCTAACTAGTTCAATATTTTCATATTATGTCGAATTAGTTTAAGTTTGTTTTAATTTGAGTGTTTATGTAGTTGTTTAGGATTAATCATTGTATCGCTCTTCTATGCAATTAAATTGAATTTCTTTTCTATTATCTAGCTTATCTTATCTCTTGAATAAATGTTAGTATATTATATAAATATATATACACACAATTATTCACAAAATCAAAATTACCATCAAATTTAACTACCTCATGTCGACATACCCTCTATGACCATGTCGACATGTACTAGTCAGAAATGACACTTCATTTTGAATTTGAAATTTGAATAACTACCATATGTCTATTCATTTCAAACGAATTTCTACACCTATATATACCCATTTCTTCCAGAATTCATTACTGAATATTATTTCTTATCTATTATATCTCTCATTCTTCTCACAATTTCAAAAATGGCTAATCCAATTCATAAATCTTGAAGAAACTCTTAATTCATTCAAGAATATTCTCTCGTTCATTCTTCGTAACCAGCGACACTTAGAATTGAGTCAAATGCAGATGATCAAGGAGCAAGAAAGGCATTTCGAGGCAATTCGATGGATGATTTCTTCCCTGCACAAGGATGATAACGAAGCACATCCTCCTGTCTCTCTCACAAATGACAATGAAAATCGGGATGCCATCAAAGCAGACCCTATTTTTGGAGAAGAAGGATGGATGGAAGTTCCTCGTAACGTTTAATTTGATTGCTTTATTTAATTTGATTACTTTGTTTGAATTGATTGCTTTGATTGAAATTGTTTGTTTTGATTGATTTGATTGACACTTGATGTGGATTGATGAATGTATAAATATACATTGATATATTTATAATCGTTGATTGAATATCGTGTCTATAAGTATAGTTATTTCTTAATATACTCTATTATATAGTTTATTAATGCAGGTACTTGAGTACAAGAATGAGGGGGAGTTATATAGTTTAGAGTTTGTTTTTTTTTTATGACAAAGGGGGAGAAATATAAAATAGGGTAGTTAGGCATAGATTAAGGGGGAGTTATTAGATTTATGGGGAGTTATTAGGATAGAAGTAATATTTTATAAACAAAGGTTGTCATCATCAAAAAGGGGGAGATTGTTAGTCCATGAGTTGATGGTTTTGATGACAACAACTTTAGAATAAGATTATAAAATATAAATACTAACATTATAGTTTAGATATATATGTATATGCAGGATTTAACCATGCAAGTACCAAGAATGAAGACTGTACAGTATAGAGATTCAAGATATCAAGATTGAAGACTCATGAGTATCAAGAATATCAAGATTATCAAGGGTTCAAGATTTCAAGATAAGTATTGAGTCTAGAATTATGTTAAAACTTCATAATAGCACTGAAATCTTCACTCCATTTTTCTTTTGGGATGGAACCCAATTCTACCTTTTTAGTGGCTTACAAACCCACGACAAGTATCTTACAAACCTACGACAAGTGGCTTATAAACCCACGAACATCCTGGTTTTGTACAAGTTCTCGAGTCCTGATGTGATGAGATATTCTGCAGGAAGAAGCTTGCAAAACTACTTCAAAATGATTTTCAAAACTACTTCAGAATGATTTTCAAAACTGCTTTTCAAAATGTTTTAGCCTTAAAAATTATCTTTTCAAAGGATTTTCAAAAAGATGTTTTAGCCTTAAAATATTCTTCGTTTTTGTTTTTAATAAACTCTTGTTTTAAACTTCGTTTGTTTTAAACTATCTTTTAATTATAATATATTTATACTTAGATTTAAATATAAAATTATAGTAAAATTTTATATATATTATTCTCTATATTTATCTATGTATTTTATCTATAGTCAAGTATATTTATAAAGTTTAAAAAGTTTTTAATATAAGATAAAGGTTATTTTCAAAGAAAATCACATCTTCAAAAAATGCTTTGGGATGTCGACATGCCCTAGTACCCCATGTTGACATAGTGACAGTTAGATTCAAAAATTTGAATTTCAAAAGAAGTGTCTATTCGCCATAACCTTTCACGAACGGACATGGCTGTTGTTCTTCTATAAATAGGGGTTAGTTTCAACGAATTTGAATATAGATTTTCTGGTTTTTCACTTCTCTTCTTCTTCCACATTTCTTTATACATATTCTTACCATTACTCTACCGAAATCAACATTGAATCTAACTAGATCATCTCTGGTTTGATTCTCTGTCACTATCTCATCAAGATCCTCAGTGTTATTCAGAGTTATAGGCTTTCTTTGTAATCAATAGAGTAAAAGGTGTGATTGTAGCCTAGAAAATCAATCAAGTGAGAAAAGGTGTGATTGTAGCCTTGAGAAATTAATTGGGTGAACTTGTTGCCTGGAAATCAAGTCTCTCTACCCAGAGGATTGTGATTCTGGAGGGTGTACCTCGTGGCCTTGAAATCGAGGGTTGTAATTGTTGAATTGCTTTTGAAAGGAAATCCGTACTTAGTTGTGCGGGACTGGATGTAGGGTAACTCCGTACCAGTATAAAATCCGGTGTGTTCTTTCCTTTACTGCATTTATTTTATTTCTACATCTGTGTTTGATTCTGTGATTATATCTATGTCTGAATATTGCATACATTTGTGTACAAATCAACAATAACTCAAAAAGATTTAGTAATTTCTTATAAATACTATTCACCCCCCCTCTAGTGTTCATTCTAGCCTTAAGATCCATATTCCGCATTCCTCACAGCTGCTTCCACCTGGGAGTTCATTTGTTCGATCATTTCTTTTCGGCCTTCTTCTCAGGCCTCTTCTTTGAGAACTTCAATTTTAGCAAATTGTTCGTCAAGTTTTGCCTTCAAAGCTCCTAGCCTCAACGAATTCTTCGCAATATTTCTACGATTCCTCCTAGGCTTCGATTTTTTCCTCCCTTTCCTTCTTTAACACTTCCTTAATTTCCTCAACACGGCAGGCTAAATGTAACATCCCGTATTTTTGATAACTAAAAATATTAAATTTAATAAGGTTTTGGACTTTATTATTGTCAGAAATTAAAATTTATGATTTATTAAATTGAATCTTATTAGATTAGAAATTTTGACCTTATGATAAATCTTAAAACAACTAATTTTAATGAGATAAAAGATGGTAACACGTATCAACATATAATTTGCTAATATTGATTGAATGTAATTGACTACTATACTATGTTAACGAAATTTCAATCAATTTAAATAATAAAGGTAAATAAGGAATAGAATAAATGATGTATAAATTGATGTAATCATATGTTATTAATTGCAATTAGTTTTAATATGGAGTAAGAAATTAATTATTTTTTACGTAAATTTATTAACCTTTGTTTGTAAACAATAAGTTAATAGATATGTATTATTAATGTATAACCATTGTTTTATTTATTATCTTATTATTAAATCCATTAGAAATTTATTTGGTAATTAATGGAGAATTAATGTAATTAAAATATTACAATTGATATAAGAAGAAACGTTAACTGTTGAGTGATGAGTGTAATAAAATGAAAACTTATGTTAATCAATTTCATAAGGGAATAGTTGATTTGATAATAAGAATGTAAATCAACATAAAAGGATTTGTTTGGAATTTAAATATATAATGAACGGGTTTTATTACAGTTGTAATTAAATGTTGGAATTAATTTAGTATATAGGTATTGGGTTTAACATGGAAAATTGGATTTCAAAGAAAACAATTGGATTAATTATCTTCCCTGTATTAGGGTATGTTTTGAGATTTAATTATTGTAATTAATAGTAATTATATCTTGCCATTAATAAGAAATAGATGTAAATGGTAATTAATTAATGATATGTGCAACTTACATTTTGTGTTAAAAATATAATGAGAATTTCAATGAGAAATGTTACGTTCAAATTGTAAGTACTTAAATTTGTTACAAATATAATGATAATAGGAAATCAATTGATAAAGAAACGACGTGTTGGTACGAAGTATTATTTCTGTGACTCTTTAATGGGATAATCTTTAAATATAAGTTGGTTTTAAATGGGGAGGTGTTAATTGTAAATTAATGTGTAATAAAAAGAAATATGTTTCAATAAAAATAAAAGAAAAGGATTGGTTTCTTGAAAAGAATATTTTTATCAAATAAAGTGAATATTTCAATTGTGAATGTAAATTTAATTTCATTAAAACAAAGAATTGAAATTTTTTGTATGTTTCTAGTTGGAATATTTGATTTATTTAAATATTAAAACTTGATTCGAATTTAATTTATAAAAAAATAACTATAATAAAATGGTAAGAAAACAACTTGAAGGTTTGGTTAAATTTTTGATTTGGAATAGTTAGCATATTTACATAGGAAATGTATTCCGTTTCAAATTTGACTTTGGAGTCTCAATTCATCTTTTAATGTGTGGGGTGGCGGTCCTCATTATGTTAATTGCAGTATTTAATTTTATTCACTGTGTACTAAATAAAAATACATAATGTGTGTAAATTTGAGCGTATTAGGATTAATAAAATATGTTAAAATGAATTATTATTTTTTTGTATATTAGATTTGTGATTTCTGTGTACGGTCTACGTTCTCAAATTTAAATCGTCGCTTTCATTTATTTTATTTTATTACTACTTTCTTTTATTAAATACATGCCTCTTTTGGTTTTCCAGTAAGTTTTATTTATTTACATGCATGCCTTGCCTTGAAATGTTTCATGTGTGTGGATGAAATTAATTGAGGTAGCACATATTTTGAAATTTTATACCAAAAGATTTGCTTGCCATGTAAACATGTCTTATCAAATTCCAACGTGTGTCTTTCATCTTTTGTTAATTACCTACATGTTAGGCTCTTTTTATTTTGCAAATTTACATCTTCTTGTATCCTTCCCTTTCATATTCCAATTTCCAAATGTGCTTTACCCTTATTCGTTTCCTATTTCATAAATCTCTTCCTCTAACTTTCCATTTCCAAAACGTGCTTCCATTATTTCTTTTGCCTAAAGTTTTCTTTCTCTTCTAATAAAAAGAAAAAAACAAACAAATGTGAGAAACTTAATTTCATGAAGCCAATCTTTTCCATTTGTTTTCAAATCCATTTCCTAAAGCCTCCTTCCTCCATGTGTGAGCCATCGTGTCATTTTTTCGTTGATTCTCCAAAATTTAGACACATGAGCAGGCTTCAAAATTCTTAATGTGAGTAACTAACTTGTTTTATTTTATTATTAAAATGCGTGTACATGGTTTTCTATTTTATTTCCATAATATTCTTATAACTTGAATATCTTCCGCATATGAACTCCGATTAATGCGCGGTTTCTTCCTTTGGGTTGTATCAAAATTCCAGACAACATGAAACTAGTTTGGTTGAATTTAGAGACCGTTGAAATTTTGGACTTTTATTGGATTTTCAATTGGCTATAAATCAAAGGTGAGTGATTGAACCCACTCACGCAATACTAAAAATTCCATTGCAAGTTAAATAAACTATATGATGTGATATATAAAAAAATTTTGCTGTTTGTTGATTTCAGTTGACATTTGAATTGATATTGAATCTGAATTGACATTTAATTTTATATTGGAATTTAATTGATAGTTAAACCCCGATATTGATAACTATTATATGTTGGAATATATTGGTTGATTTGGATGTTGTTTGAAATGGATGCTTATTGATTGATATGTTGGATGTATGGTTGTTTAATTATTTTAATATGTCTCTGTTATCACCTTATATATTATTGACATCGTTTAAATGGTCCTCTGAATAATTTTAGAATTGGATAATTAAGACATTTAAATTATGGGTTTAAATGATATATACCCATACAATTTCTTGAATTTGGATTATTTATTGAAACTGAATTATTTAAAAAGTTTAAGTTTTTAATTTAAACTTCGGAATTATTTTAAATAAAGTGGTTAAAATTGGTATTTCGAATTATTTGAAATCTCGTAAGTTATTGCACTCACGTTGTACACTTGATAGGAGATGAAAAATCCCGTAACATCTCTAAAGCCATTGCACTCATATTTTTATTTGAGATTGATTTGACTTACGTAGGAATTTTTTAGTTCTGACTCGAGTGTATTGTTTTTCATTATGCTCGGGTTAGCTTGAGTTTTTCAGTGTTGACGACTATTTTCTGGTGGACGAAGATGAAGATTCAGTATATTATTGCTATTTATTATTCCACTACATTCTGTGTTCCGCTGCATTATTTGTTTATTTATGATGTATGTATAACTCTGATTTGAATTTGTAAAAGTGTAATCAAATGTTATTTGTACAACAGCTTCATGAACTGTTTATTTGATTATTATATTTTGTCGTTCCGCTGCGAGATTCTGTGTTTTGTTTTTTTCTTTTCTTTTTTCTTTTTTCTTTTTTTTCTTATTTACCCCATTAACAATCCTCCCTTTTGAATGGATTGAGTATGACATGTATGTCTGCTTATGCACTTGGCGAGTGCAGCATGATAGGGGGTTCTCGCATTTGGGTTTGGTAGCGAGCGGATGACTCTTACTCCTACATGTCCCGCGGGGTTAGTGCAGTCGAGAGGCTGGTCGTAAAAGCAAAACACAGGTACCATTGTATGCTACGATGGGCGTTACCCCACTGGCATTGTCCCGTTACAGTTGGTATCAGAACTTTGGTTTATACATACCTTAGCCTGTTGGGGTTAACTCATTTGAGATGGAGTAGTAATAACCTAGAATGAGTTTGTCTGGGTGTATATATATACGAGAGCGCGTACTTGTTAGTTTTATAAAAATGTTTTATATAAGTTTTGAAATGAAATAATTTTCCTAATATTATATGTTATTATGAAAGAAATTTTTTATAACTAATATAGTTATTTGTAATGTGTTTGATTTATGAAATGGTAATATTTAATTATTATCATTTATTGTTGATTTGTAGTATTTAGTCAGTTTATAAGCATTGGCTAATTATTGTTGATTTAATTTATGGACTAAACACTAGTTTAGTAATGGTGTATTAAAGAGAATAAAATGAATAATTAGGATATTTGGTTATGAAATTGAAACGTTTGGTTGTGACTATTGTTGTTTGTTGATTGGTAGTTTCAACTATTGAAATAAAATGGAATATCTAGATATTTTGGATAGTCGAAACTTCTGAATTAATATACAAGTTGAAATGTAGAAATTGTGTTGAATTATGCAGTTGAAATTGATAACCTTAATTTGAAAGCAAGTGAAACAAGGTTTAATTTGTTATATCTATGTCTAGTAAATGAATAGAATTTTTGTATACATTCTTGGCATGTAATATAATAATATACAAGTGCGAACTTTAAGCCTTGGGATGTTTAAATTGAAACTATGATTAAGGAAATGTTGTAAATGAGATTAAATTGGAAAAAATATGTTTATAAACTTAATTAACATTTATGAAATGTGTCATAAATAAATTGAAAGGTAAAGGTGAAACTAAATGGGATAAGCAAATATAAATTAAAAGTGAAATGATTATGAATAAATCCATGACTTGTAAATTGTTATGAAATAAATGGGTGTTGCAATAAATTGTTATAAATAAAGTTGTGATAACTTTAAACTCGAATAATGTCTTATAAAAGGAATAAAGCCTTTATAAATTGGTTATAAAATGAAGGAAATTTCTCATGAAATGATTTTCAAATAAATGTGGTATTAAATGAGAAATATTACATGTGAAATGAATGTAATTTAAAATGAAGAGAAATATAAGCAATGTTGTGAGAATGAATATGTTAATGTTTTGTATTGAATAGTGAAATTCTATGAAACAAACATTAAAGTATGAAGTGATACTTGTATTAATCAATGAGATTAATAATGAATTTGATTAAAATGCAATTGTGATGAAACAAATTGGAATAATTATGTAAGTATTATGTATATTGTTTTATTCGCAAAATTAATTTGATCCGGATTTGAGTACATAAGTTCTATGTGAATTACACCACTTTGTGTTAGGATTTTTCATTCGATTCTTGATGGCGAATATTTGATATGGATTTTTTGTTTGATTCTAGAATTCTCTATCATAATGTATGGCTATGTAAGGAGAATGATGGTTTCTAGTCAAGAAACCTTATCGAAGTCCGCATTAGGGAAGTCGAATGAAAAATACTAGTTTGAAACGAACTTGTGTAACCGAGCGAGTGATCAAATGTGATTTTGCAAAATAATGACATATGTACATCTTTTGTTCTAATATTATTGATATGCTTTGACATTGAAATTAAAAGTTGTTGGGTTGGATATCTTTGTAGTTTAAATTGGAATTTTTCTTGTATGCAAAACTACTATTAATTTAAAACCATTTTACAAAACAATTTTCTTTTATTTTTCTTATACAAACTATCTTATTCTATTTTATTTACAAAACTATTTTACAAACTATTTTATTTACAAAACTGTTTTACAAACTATTTTATTTACAAAACTGTTTTACAAACTATTTTACAAAACTATTTTATATACAAAACTATTTCACAAAACGATTTTATATACGAAACTATTCAAAATTCAAAACCTTTTATAAAGCAAAGATATTGAATCTCATATGGATTTTCATACAGCGAAATTGATTTTGGAAAAATTTTGATTCTTGTATAAGACGGACTTTATATAAGTATAAGGTGATTTTCAAAACTGTTGATTTTGGAAGGTATTCAATCTGAAGAGATAAATCTTATATATAACGGAATTTATATAAGAATGATTTGATATATTCGAGATTATTGATTTTGGAAAGTACTTTATCTGGAAATGAAATCTTATATATAATGGAATTTATATAAGTGCGATATTTGAAGCTATGAATTTGAAAGGGTATTGTATATGGTATGTTATATTTTGAAGTAAGAGGTATGGGGAAGTACCCTCTGTGAAGAAGTATAGTATGATATGCTTCGACCCAAATAGACTTGGGGAATCCAGGAATGGATTCGACCGATAAACCCTAATATACTTGGGTGAATTCAGAAATGGATTCGAACCGATATGGTTGTCCAGACTTAAACCCATGAGTTCCTCGATTTTTTTTGCAGGGTAGATGGTTCTTTAGTTTACCCAATGGAGGCGCTTTCGATCCTGGGATCTGTTGTTTATGGATCTTCTGAGAAGGAAGTGCATCCATTGCGTTAATCATTGAATTAGCAATTACCACTGCAGCAGGGGTCGATGGTCCCTTGTTTACGAAATGGCTACGATATTTTTCTGGACCGGAAGGTGGAAGGATCTTCTGGAAAGTTTTGTGTCCATTGCATAAATACTGGATCAGCAGTGGGCCACTGCTATCGTAACATCATCGTTTGACATTAGATTTTGAGCGGTACTTCTCATACTTGTTTCTAAGTATTTTTCACTGGGTGTTGAAATAGGTCTACTAAGTACTTGGAGATTTCTAGTCTTACGCCTGATCAACGTATGACCAGAGTCTGCAAGAACGAGGATGAACCTGTTAGGACATCGAGTTATAAAAGTATTTTGATAAAGTATTTTATAAAGGATATTTTGGCCATTTTTTCTTTTCTAAATACTTTAAACTGTTTAAAATATTGTCTATTTATGTACAACATGGTTTATTAGTGTTGTAAATATCGTGAGAAATTATTAATTCAATAAACATATTTAAAGTATATGATTATTGATTTATTAATAATGTTTGAAAAGTACCTTGAGATAAAACTAATCAATTTATAAGTAATGGATTTAAGGTTTTCAATAGCTTTTTTGTAAATATAAGCAACGGTGTAAATAATAGTTTTCAAATAGTTTACATATATTTATAAATATGTTATTTAAAATATTTAAATGGTATTTATAAATGAAGCAAGAAATTTTACAAATGAATTTTTGTAAAGTATTAAAGATAATTGATTTGCAAATGAAGTTTTCAAATGAATATTTCAAGTAAAATTTATATAAGTTTCTTTGAATGTATAATTTAAAGATATTATATAAATGAAAAAAAATTGATTTGCGAAGTTCTTTATTGTAATATACTTGACAAATAAATTCGAATCTCTATTTTGGAAGTATAGCTTGAAATATTCACTTGATTTCGAAGTACTAATAGTAAATTTATTGGTTTATTTACTATTTGAATTTTTGTATTAAACCATAATAAATGTTTTTCCATGATTTGAATATTCATTTTAAAATAAGTGTGTAAAATTAATTATGAAGATATGAAATTTTATACTTTGATTTAGAAATTTAATGTAAGGTTTGAGTATACTATTAGTTTCAGTTTAATAATCTTGAGTTTATACTTATTTTAAAAATAACGAGTCTAACAAATTATCGGATTTAAGGAACTTTATTTTAAAGTTTATTATAATGTTTTGATATAAATTTCTAACATTGTTTTAGACTTTTGAAAAATCTTTGCATAATGCTATGAGGATGTTTTAAATATATCTTATATTTTTACTAAGTGAATGAGGTTAAATGTTTTAATTGAATTTTTAGATATATTGAAATATTTCTTTTCTCTTCAAGAGCGAATACCAAAAACTTAAATTTTTATTCAATAACCGAATTAAGTTATAAACTTAAGTAAGGCAGTAGAAGCTTAAGTAATATTTTTTGAAATGATTCATTTATGACTTAAACCTTTAATGGAAACCAAATTATGTAATGATTGATCTTTATATAAATAAATGAATGAAAGGTAAATGATGAAAAAAAACAATCGAATAAACTTAAATAAATTTAAAATTCTTGTTGTTTGGCAGATGGGAAGTTTGGGAAAGAATACTTCTAGTTGTATGACTAATCTATTAAATAATTATCTAAGGCTGTTGAGCATAGGGTACACTTGATAGTTTATTTATCACCTTGCATGATTAAAAGTTTCTGAACTAAACAAACCATTGGTTTTGGTTGCTAAGGATGTATGGTGGATTCTTTGGTTGCATAAATGGTTGTATTGTGTGTTTTATTATGTTTTATATTTATTTGCTTTTGTTTCAAATTGAAACAACTTAAATATCTCTCTAATACATAATTCTCACTATTTTGGATTGTATAAGTGAAATACAGGTTTATGGAAGTAACAGTTACTGCTTTTGGTTTCATAAATATAGTTGTTTCCCAACAAATAGGTACGTTTTTGAATTACGGTTTTATAGCGATATTTTATTATTATCCCATGGTTTGGGATATTTATTTTTGATATATGATATACATACGTTTATTATTGATATTATTATTTTTCCGAACCTAACCGCGCAAAGGAGATGCTGCGGAAATTTTTCGTGGAAGTTGAGTCATTTTCAAATTTATATTAAACTTAAATATTGTTTGCACCAAAAATGGTCACAAACCCCAAGTGTTGTGAAAGCACCAGTGTATGAATACAAATCAGCAATATTCAAACACAAATATCAGATCTAAGCAAGCAACAAACAACAATCCAGAAATAATGAACAGTGACACGCAATTTATAGTGGTTCGGCTATCTCCGGCCTACGTCCACTTCAAGGATTTTTATCTTTTATTGATGTTCTTCGCTGATTACAGATGATTACAGCAAATGCAATGAATGAATCTGAATATAACAGCAATGGAAAGGAGTAGAGGTGAATCCGGCAGAGTCTGGACGTTGAACGGCTGAAAAGATCCCCCTTTCTGTTGATTCTGGGGCTCTATTTATAGGCGCAGGAGGCTCAGATCTCGCCCAAACTTCAGGAGATTTCTTCTGGCACGTGAGGGGGCCCACGCGACCGGTCCCACCAAGTTTCAACTCAATCTGTGATCGATTCGAATCAATTTCGTATCGATCAGGAAATGCTTCAATCGAGCTGAAACTTGGCAGGATTGCTCTTTACCTTGCATGGAAGCTACTCTGAAAATTTCGTTGCATTTGGATCAGGGATTTGTGAGATATGATCGATACAAGATCAAGGCCGTATGCGCTGCCCGGTTCGAATCCATAAATTCGTATTGATGACTTCGAATCGATACAGCACGTGGTTCTGCAGTGGCGTAGCACGCATCCCTCGGGTAGATCCACCACTTACTCCGAGTCGACCGCGTCTCCGCCTTACTCGTATCAGAAACGTTGCCCGAATCCATCGATGCCAGCTGGATACGAAGACATACGAAATCAAGGCTTCCCGATGGATTCGATCAAACCTCCTTTCTATCGATACGAACTAAGACTTATGGGTACGAAACCGACCGATTCGAAGCAAGGTGCACCAATGGATGCGAAGCAGCGCGGATTGATCGAGTCGAACGTCATGGATTCGAACATGCGGACACGAGAACATCTGATGGATTCGATCTACGCAAACATAATGGATACGAAATCTGATCGATTCGAACAGGTCTTTGATGGATACGAACAACGCACTTCACCTAACTTGTATCGATCGTATCTCGTTCATATGAACTCCGATTTACTTGAGACTTGGAGCACTGGCTTTCATGGCTTTGCTTGTCATGTCTTGTCAATTATGGTTCGATCCGGACTCGGGCAAAATTCATCGATATCTATGATCATCCTGCAATGCATATTTAATATTCATGGCTGATTAATATTGATTTCAGTTAATTTTTGGGTATCTCAGCTTTGCCAAAAAGTGGGATAACACTTTGCCCCCCAATACATGCCTTTTGGTAAAAGGTGTGTTTTGATTAGTCTCAATTCGAATGTAGTAAGCTCGGGTTTCATTCGAATCTTACGATACTTTCAATCGAGTTCATGGCTGTTCGAAGCCGAAGCATTATCAATTTCTGCCAGTGGAAGCTAAGAATGAAATTCTACAGTCTCTCCGGACTGTTGTCGATCGCTCCGGACCCTTGCGAAGCCCATTCCAGACTTAGCGGTCGAATAGAAAGATCCTATTGCACTCCGGCGTTGCTTTCTATCCCTTGCACTCTGGCCCCAGTTAGGGCGTGAAGCGATGTCTTGGCCGTTCTGGGCCGATCATAGCCTCTCCGGGCTCCTGCTGGATCCCATCCTGTCACTTTCCGGTGAAGGGGAAACAACGTTAAGCGGGTCGATCCTGTCGCTCTCCGGCGAAGCGATCCACTTCTTGCACTCCGGTTCAGTGTATCTGAACATTAAGCGATATCTTGGCCTAAATCGTCGGCCGATCATAGCCTCTCCGGGCTCTTGCTGGATCCCATCCTGTCACATTTCGGTGAAGCGGAAACAGCGCTTAAGTGAGTCGATCCTGTCGCTCTCCGGCGAAGCAACTCACTTCTTGCACTCCGGACCCCGTCTCTCCGGGTAGGGTCATAAAGCGATCATAATTTTGTATTAGTACGTAATATTCGTCCTTTAACTCTCCGGTCAAAGGCTTATTCAGGAAATTCAAGTTTATTTATTAAATTCAGACCCTAGATGTTCAATCTCAAACATCAGGGAAAAAGTAAACAACGCCTCTCCGGGCTGAACGGTCTATACCATCTCAGAGCATGCCTAGGGGTCTCTCTGGTTCCCGTACATGAGTGAGTGGAATAGCCGTTTTATTTTGAAAGCAAATCTAATGAAATTATTTGGCCGAAGTCCAGATCTCGAACTTGGCCCTTGCCATCTTAATCAGTTGATGATGAGCCGTGATCCCGATCCAGGATCGTTTCTGTTAGGTGGAGGCGGTAGTTGTTCAGGCCTTACCGCTGCTGCCCGTTCTCTGACATATTGTGGCAGTTTACCACTCCTGGCATGTTCTTCCACCTCATCCCTTAGGTGGCGGCATTCATCGGTAGTGTGTCCATCCAGCTCATGGAATAGACAGTATTTTCCAGTCCTGCGTTCCCGCTCCGTGGGATCTCTCCTGGGTGGTTTTCGATAGGGGAGTTGCCCCCGAGTTTCAGTGTAAATCCTTTCTAGGCTTGCCGTCAAATCTGTGAATTGCCTGAATCTAGGCTCTCTGAATTTCTTCCGTTTATCAGGACCATCATGTGTGTCATCCTGCTTTCTCTTTCCTTTGTCTGCTCCAGACTGTCCTCCTGCGGTTCCTTCGCTTCGTGTAGTGTTTATTTCCTGCCTCTCGGCTCGTGATTCCTCTAGTCGAATGAATTTTTCAGCTTCATGATAGAACTCTCCTAGATCTTGCGGTGGGTCTCTGGTCAGAGAATCTTTGAACTCGGTGCCTTCTGCAATTCCTGCTACTGCCGCCATCAAAATCATTGATGGATCCGGGCGATCTACAGAAGCCACCGTTGCATTGAATCGCAATAGAAAATCTTTTATGGACTCTCCGGTCCTTTGCTTTATCGAGGCTAAAGTCATCACACTCTTGGGTCGCGTCACATGGACCCTAAACTGTCTCATGAAGCATTCCACTAGCTCACCCCATGTCCTGATTGATCCAGTCTCTAGTTGTCTGAACCAAAGCGCAGCCAAATCTGATAGAAATAAAGGGAAGCATCGTGCCATCACTTCCTCGGATGCCCCCAGCACTTCCATATGCCTGATGTATCTGGTAACGTGCATGGTCGGGTCTGACTTTCCGTCATACGGGTTCAGCGTCGGCAGTTTGAACTTTGGAGGGTTCCTTGCATTCCTGATATTTGGAGTGAACGGACTCCGACTGACTTCCTCCAATCCTCCGATAGACAATCCTCCTCTCATGAGTCGTCGCACTAATCCAGCCATCTTTTCATCTCCATCCTGGGGTTGCCCTCTTGGTCTTGAAGGGTATTCTGGTATGTACTCTTCGTGTGGCCCGTTAGCATCAGCATTGGCCCTAGCTTGTTGAGCTCCGTCTGTCGGCCTTCCAGTATCGGATCCCGTGGGTCTGCCCCCGAGTCCTTGTCGATTGTCCACTGGATCTGCATTCTGTCCCTCATCAAGTTCCGCAGTCCCAGCTCCATGTTCCACATTCATAGCCGCTGTAGCTGGTCCTAGGCTCTGCGTCCCTGCAGCTCTCATCTGTTCAAAGAAATTCTGTAGCATCTCTTGTTGACTTTTCGTCATTCTTTCGTGCATCAGATTGGTCATGGTCTCCATTTCGTCTCTAGTGATGTAGATCGAAGCCGGCTCTTCTCCAGCACCAGAGGATGCCTCTTGACTTCCTCCTTGATGGCTTCTCTCAGCTCTTTGTCTTCTACTTGTTTGTCGAGTCATTGTCTTCAAATCTTCGAGTTTTCAAATCTGAACTTCGAATCTGGTGTAGCGGGTGCTAGTTCTTCTCAGTGAAAGCACCAAAGTGTTTGCACCAAAAATGGTCACAAACCCCAAGTGTTGTGAAAGCACCAGTGTATGAATACAAATCAGCAATATTCAAACACAAATATCAGATCTAAGCAAGCAACAAACAACAATCCAGAAATAATGAACAGTGACACGCAATTTATAGTGGTTCGGCTATCTCCGGCCTACGTCCACTTCAAGGATTTTTATCTTTTATTGATGTTCTTCGCTGATTACAGATGATTACAGCAAATGCAATGAATGAATCTGAATATAACAGCAATGGAAAGGAGTAGAGGTGAATCCGGCAGAGTCTGGACGTTGAACGGCTGAAAAGATCCCCCTTTCTGTTGATTCTGGGGCTCTATTTATAGGCGCAGGAGGCTCAGATCTCACCCAAACTTCAGGAGATTTCTTCTGGCACGTGAGGGGGCCCACGCGACCGGTCCCACCAAGTTTCAACTCAATCTGTGATCGATTCGAATCAATTTCGTATCGATCAGGAAATGCTTCAATCGAGCTGAAACTTGGCAGGATTGCTCTTTACCTTGCATGGAAGCTACTCTGAAAATTTCGTTGCATTTGGATCAGGGATTTGTGAGATATGATCGATACAAGATCAAGGCTCCGTATGCGCTTCCCGGTTCGAATCCATAAATTCGTATTGATGACTTCGAATCGATACAGCACGTGGTTCTGCAGTGGCGTAGCGCGCATCCCTCGGGTAGATCCACCACTTACTCCGAGTCGACCGCGTCTCCCCTTAAACTTCGCCTTACTCGTATCAGAAACGTTGCCCGAATCCATCGATGCCAGCTGGATACGAAGACATACGAAATCAAGGCTTCCCGATGGATTCGATCAAACCTCCTTTCTATCGATACGAACTAAGACTTATGGGTACGAAACCGACCGATTCGAAGCAAGGTGCACCAATGGATGCGAAGCAGCGCGGATTGATCGAGTCGAACGTCATGGATTCGAACATGCGGACACGAGAACATCTGATGGATTCGATCTACGCAAACATAATGGATACGAAATCTGATCGATTCGAACAGGTCTTTGATGGATACGAACAACGCACTTCACCTAACTTGTATCGATTGTATCTCGTTCATATGAACTCCGATTTACTTGAGACTTGGAGCACTGGCTTTCATGGCTTTGCTTGTCATGTCTTGTCAATTATGGTTCGATCCGGACTCGAGCAAAATTCATCGATATCTATGATCATCCTGCAATGCATATTTAATATTCATGGCTGATTAATATTGATTTCAGTTAATTTTTGGGTATCTCAGCTTTGCCAAAAAGTGGGATAACAAATATGTAAGTTAAATTGTTTATAAATTGATTATTTTGAATAAAATATTTCAAATTCCTTGATTCCTTGTTCCTTTTCGAGGACGAAAAGTTTTGAGTGGGGGAGATTGTAACAACCCGTATTTTTTATAATTAAAAATATTAAATTTAATAAGGTTTTGGACTTTAATATTATCAGAAATTAAATTTTATGATTTATTAAATTGAATCTTATTAGATTAGAAATTTTGAGCTTATGATAAATCTTAAAACAACTAATTTTAATGAGATAAAAGATGGTAACACGTATCAACATATAATTTGCTAATATTGATTGAATGTAATTGACTACTATTCTATGTTAACATAATTTCAATCAATTTAAATACTAAAGGTAAATAAGGAATAGAATAAATGATGTATAAATTGATGTAATCATATGTTATTAATTGCAATTGGTTTTAATATGGAGTATGAAATCAATTATTTTGTACGTAAATTTATTAACATTTGTTTGTAAACAATAAGTTAATAGATATGGATTATTAATGTATAATCATTGTTTTATTTATTATCTTATTATTAAATCCGTTAGAAATTTATTTGGTAATTAATGGAGAATTAATGTAATTTAAATATTACAATTGATATAAGAAGAAACGTTAACTGTTGAGTGATGAGTGTAATAAAATGAAAACTTATGTTAATCAATTTCATAAGGGAATATTTGATTTGATAATAAGAATGTAAATCAAAATAAAAGGATTTGATAATATAGAATTTAAATCAAAATAAAATTTGTTTAAAGTATTGTAGTTGTTTAAGAAATCAAAAATGATAAAATTTGTTAATTATGGAATTGAAATTGAAAAAGTGATTTAATTAATTAATTATTAATTTATTTAATTAATGTGAAAATAGTCATTTTGGCCACGGACTCGGATTTAGACGAAACTAGTTTCATCGGATCCGTAACAGTGAATTATTATAGGATTTCAAGTTTCATAGCGATCGGACTTGTCGTTTGACCGTACGGACTCGAAACGCCTTGAAATCAATTGAAATAAATTTGAAATTTGCTGATTTTATCATAACTTCTTCATACGATGGAATTAGGACTTGAAACTTGTTCCATTAAGTTTAAAATGTTTGAAAACATCGATTTGGATATATGGGTTGACCCATTTTCACTCCGGAGGCAAAACGGGCTTTTTGGGTCGTTTATCGTTCAATCAATCTGATCCATTCTTTCCGTTTCAGCTTTACCTATAAATAGTATCGTTATAAACCCTAGTTCACTTCTTATTTCTGAATTCAGTACGTACAATTCCATTTGCTCCTCCTCTTCCCAATGGCAGATAAACCCTAATTCCCAATTGCAATTTCAAATCAAATTCAAATCCAAAAATTCAAACTCCTCAAAAATATCAAATTATATATCAATCTGAAGCTCTCGACGAGCGTAACCAGATTTTCAACTCGTTTCTCGAATCGGATTATCGTTGGTCCAGGAATTAGCGAATTTGTCACGGCCGTTCATTGGATAGCTTCTCGTTCAACGGTGGATTCTCGTCGATAGGACGATCGGGAGTTTGCAGTGCGTAAAGGAGGAGGAGGTGAGTCGATCGGCATGGTTGTGTTCGTCAGGAAGTTCTCGACATGATCGTGCTTGGTTAGATTAGGCGGAGGCAGTATAGCAACATCGGGAAGGCCGTTGGTGGACGCGACCTCACCGAAGGGGCGCCAGAGTGTGGCGACGACGATGGAAGGTCCTGATCGGGGTGGCGATGCTTTGGGTAGCGGCGAAAATTTCTTGAAATCGTGGCGGCTAGGGTTCGATTGGGTTCGCGTGTTTCTAGAGTGGGTAGGGTTTCGGTGAAGATGTGATGATGGCTAGTAATGGTTGGTCTGTTTTTATTTTATTTTAACTTAAAAACGTCAATCTTCTAACCTTAATAAATTTTACATACGAGGTCTGTTTCATGCGCGGGTTTTTCCGTTGGGATTGTATTGGAGTTCCGAACATTTTGACGCTGGTTTGGACGAATTCGGAGACTGCTTGAATTTTGGGTTTAAATTGGATTTAAATTCAATTTAAATTCAAAGGTGAGTGTTTTAACCCACTCGCAACTTCTAAAATTTCTTATGTTAGTTAAATTAATTTTTGATGTGAATTAGAAATTTATTTATGACTGTTTGGTATATTTTATATCATCATCTCAGTTAATTTGAATTTATTTTGATTAATTCGTTATTTAATTTATTATTGAATATAAATTGCCAGTTAAATACCCGTTATTGATTATCAGTTCTATATTGATATTTATTGATTGATTTGGATGATGATTGTGATGGATGTTGATTGTTGATGTTGGTTGAATGGACGTTGTATTTTATACCCTTATAAACTGCAAGTTCGTTATGGATTTTTATTTATTTCGGGATTGTGGTTTGAAATGATATACAAACGTAAAATGTTTAAATTGCGGATTGAAATGATAATATCCGTATCACTTGGCCCTAGGGTAGAGAATTATATACGGATACCGGATTGGTTAAATTAAATGATTTTAAAATCCTTAATTTTCGAATTTAATTAAATGATATTTTGAAATGAAATTTGATTTATATAAAATTGAAGTATTTTGGAAAAATCAAGTTTTATGATGAAATGCGAATTGGTTTAAAATGGAATTGCTTTAAGAAAATTAAATCGGAATTTTAAGTCAAACTTTTAAGTATAAATGAAATTCTATCGAAATTGAGTTATTAAATTTGTTGAAAATAACTTTAAAAATATTTTGAAGTTGGAGTAATCCGTATTGATATTTTAAACATGGATTTTTAACGATATGAAATTCGATATTTTATTGAAATTTGGTCTGTCGATTTGGAAATTTGAAATGGTCCAAATATGTTGAAATGAAAAGAATAGTTTAAACTGATATAAATTCCAAACTCATATTTTTATATACACTATTTTAAAAATATATTTATAATTATTAAGATTTTCAAATTTATTAAACTATTTAACTAATATTAACTATATAAATTATTTTGATCTATTTTAAACCAATTTAATTTATTTTAAACTAATTAAACCATTTTAATTTATTTTAAATCTAATTAATCTATTTTAAGCTATTTAAATTATTTTAGAGTATTTTAACTATTTATAATTATTTAAACCATTTCTAAATTTCCAAACCAAGTAAAGTGTAAGTGTTTATATTCATTTTAATTGGATGTTATAACTTAAGTTGGAATTCTGAATGTTATAATAAATTGAAATGATGATTTTGAAGTAACGACTTAATCTATTTTGGGAAATATGATTTTGGAAGAAATTATGATTTTTGAAATATATTATTTGAAAGTGATATAATTTTGAGAATACGATATTACGATATAAACTGTGAATTTGACTTTGAAAGGAAATATAATTATCGAACTATGATTTCAAATGTGATATGATTTCAAAAGTGAATATGGTTTCGAAAGTAAGTAATGATTTCGAAAGTGATATGATTTGAACTGAATATGATATTTTGATATTAAATTATGAAACGATTTTGGAAATGTAAAAGAACCATCTGGTGTGTAATAAGCGATTGGTTGTTAAAGAGACCGGGATCGGATGTTATCATACTCTGCTAATACCGAAAACCACTTTGACAACTGTGTACGCGGTGGAGATTCCAGAATGAAGTAGGATGGTGGCGACGATCCTGAAGGTATATTTACGTGGACATAACTCCCGTGAGTTAGCATAAGGTGGCTAAATCAGGAGCGATTCCGGGCCACTGAGGTAGCTCTTCTAAGCGGACACATTCCATCGATACTATATTCTGACTTTGCGATTTATTTGGTGGCCACCCTTCGATTTTACTCGGGAGTGTGTTTCGAGGTGGGCAGTAGTGGCTGCTATGCGTTACCAACAGTCCGGATGCGTAATTGGTATATCTACCCTGGCATTGCCTAGTTGTGCCGTGTCATCTACCCTAGCGCGCCTTCTACAAGTTTGTTTTATGTCGTACCTATGTGGTATCCTCTGGCGGCTCCAGTTTACGGGGAGTTACGGTATTGTATAGACTATTTGCATACCTAAGAATGTGTTAAGGTGGAAAATGTAAAGCCTTAACGCTATTTTTAAATAGTATACTTTACTTTAGACACTATTATAATAGCGTATTGTACTACATAGTAGATAGTTTAACGGATTCTTAGGAGATGTGAATCCTGAACATCTCTTAAGTTACTGCACTCATGTTAGACACTGGATAGGAGATGTCAAACCCTGTAAACATCTCCGACGCCGTTTACACTCATATTTATTTACCGTTGATTTAACTCACATAAGATCTTTTAGTTCTGACTCGAGTGTTTTGTCTTTTCAATTCGCTTGGGTCAGCCTGAGCATTTCAGGATTTGAAGACCTTATTTTTGGAGGACGAAGACGAAGATTGTATTATTATTATTTACCATATTATTCCACTGCATCATACTGTTTCGCTGCAATGTTATGTATTTATCTCTGATATATGTAACTCTGATTCTGTATTTTATAAGTATAATCAAATGTTTTGTAAATAGCTTCATGAACTGTTATTTGATTATTATATTTTGTCATTCCGCTGCGAGATTCTGTTTTGTTTTTTTCTTTCTCTGCTTTTTCTTATTCACCCCAATAACAATCCGACCTTCTGTATGGTTTGAGTCGGCATGCGTGTCTACTTAAAGCGTACAAAAAGGCGGGATGTTATAGTTGGTATCAGAGCTTTAGTTTAGCGATAACCTTGGCTTTGTGGGGTCTGACTCTTTATTAATAGGGTAGTAATACCCTATGATGAGTCACTGAGTGTGTATATATATATATGAAAGAGCGTATTTGTTTGTGTTATAAAAGGTTATGTAGTGTGTTAATTTGTTCTGTTTTGTATTTATAAACTCTGGTTGGTGCATAGGACGCTATGACATCGATATGGATTTCTAAATACTTAATAGGACAGACCGACACAATATTTGTTTTGAAATATAGGTAAATGAAATAATTTTGCCTATTATATTTTCTGTATATAAAATAGCGATTTATAAATTATATATTTGGTTGTAATATATTGGTTGTTAGGTAGTGAAATTTATGAATATTGGTTGGAAATAAGATTTGTAAATAAAATAAATGAAATTTGGAAATTTATAACTTAAGTTCCGGGGTTTTTGAAAATTTCTTTCAAATGGTTTTGGGATATAATAATAATATTATTAGAAGTATTTTCTGATATAAATATTTCAATATAATTTGAAAGAATTGTTTTAATGAAATTTTGGAAAGAAATAAGTTCTGTACTCCCCTCTCTGTCGCTGGAAAATAATTTCGGTGATGAGTGCACGCATCATCGACGTTCATTTTCGAGTTTCAAAGTGGGCAGGCCATTGTAGTAGTTTTACTACAGATCTATTTTGATAAACAAATAATTTTTAAAAAAAAGTTTAAATATGATTGGATATAAAAGTTATAAGTATATATGTATATGTATATGTATATGTATATGTATATATTATTTTAAATGATTTGAAATGGAACCCGACATTTAGTTTTTAAATTTCTATAAATTAGAGATTTCAATTATTGAAATGAAATTAAAAAAATTAACTATTTAATAATTGAAACTTCTAAATGAAAATAGAAAATTATATGCTAAGTTAACTGAAATATACAAGGAATTTGAAATTTGTAACTTGTAAACGAAAAGAACATGAAAATAAGAAATGATATTTACTGAACCTTAAGTTAATTATAATAAGTAAGATAAACTTGTGTAACTTTCAATTGCATTCTTAAAGACATATATATAACTTACCAATTATAAAAAGTTGAAGTGTTTAATAAGAAAATGTAATGGAATATTATATAATAAAAACTTAAATAATGAAAGTGTTCAATGAATTACTTTTATAAATAAGAATTTGATGTTGTAGTTGTTATAAACTCAAGTTATATTTGAAATGTTACTATAATAAAGTGTGATAGAAAGGAATTATTGTAAATAGTAATTATAAACATAAGTAAATGAATTGATATGCTAAGTAATTGAATTGGACATGAATACTATAAATAAATGTATGTAATTCTTGGATAATAAATTCATTGATTTTATAATCAATTGAATGGAAATAACTTATGTAAAGAAATGAATATAAAGAAATGAAAAGAATTTTCATTATATGAATAAATAAAGAAAATTGAATTTGCAAGTAAATGAATGTAAAATAAATGAAATAAACACTGAATGAATGAATGGGAATAAAATTTTGTAAAAGATAAATGTAAGTTAAAGAAATAATCCTTGTATGAATGAAAAGGAAAATAAAAAAACTGTAAATGTTGTGAAAGAAATTAATAAGAATAAACTTAAATAATGTTAGGATCTGTTGTTTGTTTGGTTTATGGATTATATGGGATAGGATACTTCTAATTGTTTAAGATGTATGAATAATCTATTGAGTTTTATCAAAGACTGTTGAGTAAATGGTATACTTGGTAGTTATTTGTCATTCTATGTGATTAAAAGTGTCTTAACCCGAACAAACCATTTGTTTGTTTAGTATGGATGGATGGTTGATTTGTATTGATTTCATATGATGATTGTATGCTGTGATTGCAAGTGATTGTTGTTTTATATTGATTTGTTTGTTAGTGGTTGAAACAACTTTAAATGTTTCATTTTATATAATTATTAACCCCTTTTGATTATATAAGTGAAATACAGGTTAAGGAAACAATTGCCACTGCTTTTGGTTCATAATTAAGCGTTGTTTGCCCGACAAATAGGTACGTTCTCGGATTACGGTTTATAGCGATATTATATAATTTTTCCCGCTGTTGGGATATATTATTTGGAAAATTTTGATATATATTATTATTATTGATATTATTATTTCTCCCGAGCCTCCCCGTACAAAGGAGACTCTGCCAAAATTTTCAGTGAATTTTGGACTTAGAAAATTTTGAGAAATGTTTTCCAAACTTTTATTTACTTGAATATAAAAGGATTTAAGTGTTATAAATTGATATATTTTGTTTAAATTATTTGATTTTGTAAATTAATTTTTATAGATTTAATATTTTGAATAAGAAATATTGATTTCTAAATTCTTTTTTTCCCTCCTGTTTCCTTTTCGGGGACGAAAAGTTTTGAGTGGGGAAGAGTTTAACAACCCGTAAATTTCGATAATTTAAATTAGTTAATTAAATAAGATTTTGATAATTAAATTTGAAATAAAATTTTTTTGGAGATTTAGTGATGTAATAAATACTAAAATGAAATGTAACAATGTTAATTTAAGTAAATTGTTGATAAATTGAATGAAATTCCAATTAATTGAAATAATAAAAATTGTTATACTTGGCTATAAATTAAATGAAAGAAAAGCAAAATGCAAATATTGGATTAATGTATGAAATAGCATGATAAATGATAATTGGATAAGAACAGTGTTATGTAAGCAATTGTAACCTTTGTTTGTTAATAATAACTTATAGGTGTAATTAAAAGTTAATGGTAACAATTATTGTACATTACCTATTTATTTAGCCTGTTATTTTATATTGGAAATAAATTTCAATAAATGTAATTAAATATTATGTTAATGTAAATTAAGTTAATATTTGGAAATAATGTAAATTTTATTCATATTATGACAATTAATTGAATTAAAATAATGGAAATAAAGATTTATCAATTTATTGAAATTTAAATTATAATAATTGGGATTAATTGCAAATAAATGAAATTAAATATTTAAATATTACGTTAATGGAAATTTAGATGAAAATTGATAATATTAATGTAATAAATCATGAACCAATGTTAATTTTATCTATTTGATAATAATGGATTGAATAATAGGATGAAAGGTCAATTAAATGGAATTATTGAAATTTTTAATTTATAATTTCTGAATTTAATGAAATTGAAATTGATGGATTAATCAACTTTAAATTGACATCTAAATTTGTTTAAAGTATTGTTGTTGTTTAAGAAATCAAAAATGATAAAATTTGTTAATTATGGAATTGAAATTGAAAATGTGATTTAATTAATTAATTATTAATTTATTTAATTAATGTGAAAATAGCCATTTTGGCCACGGACTCGGATTTTGACGAAACTAGTTTCATCGGATCCGTAACGGTGAATTATTATAGGATTTCAAGTTTCGTAGCGATCGGATTTGTCGTTTGATCGTACGGACTCGAAACGCCCTGAAATCAATTTAATTGAAATCAATTTGAAATTTGCTGATTTTATCATAACTTCTTCATACGATGGAATTAGGACTTGAAACATGTTCCATTAAGTTTAAAATGTTTGAAAACATTGATTTGGATATATGGGTTGACCCATTTTCACTCTGGAGGCAAAACGGGCTTTTCGGGTCGTTTATCGTTCGATCAATCTGATCCATTCTTTCCGTTTCAGCTTTACCTATAAATAGTATCGTTATAAACCCTAGGTCATTTCTTATTTCTAAATTCAGTACGTACAATTCCATTTGCTCCTCCTCTTCCCAATGGTAGACAGACCCTAATTCCCAATTGCAAATTCAAATCAAATTCAAATCCAAAAATTCAAACTCCTCAAATAATATCAAATTATATATCAATCTGAAGCTCTCGATGAGCGTAACCTAGATTTGCAACTCGTTTCTCGAATCGGATTATCGTTGGTCTAGGAATTAGCGAATTTGTCACGGCCGTTCATTGGATAGCTTCTCGTTCATCGGTGGATTGTCGTCGATAGGACGATCGGGAGTTTGCAGTGTGTAGAGGAGGAGGAGGTGAGTCGATCGGCATGGCTGTGTTCGTCTGGAAGTTCTCGACGTGGCCGTGCTTGGTTAGATTAGGCGGAGGCGGCACAGCAACATCGGGAAGGCCGTTGGTGGCTGCGACCTCATCGAAAGGGCGCCAGAGTGTGGCGACGATGATGGAAGGTCCTGATCGGGGTGGCGACGCTTTGAGTAGCGGCGAAAATTGCTTGAAGTCGTGGCGGCTAGGGTTCGATTGGGTTCGCGTGTTTCTAGAGTGGGTAGGGTTTCGGTGAAGATGTGATGATGTGGCTAGTAATGGTTGGTCTTTTTTTATTTTATTTTATTTTATTTTATTTTAACTTAAAAATGTTAATCTTCTAACCTTAATAAATTTTACATACGAGGTCCGTTTCACACGCGGGTTTTTCCTTTGGGATCGTATTGGAATTCCGGACATTTTGACACTGGTTTGGACGAATTCGGAGACTGCTTGAATTTTGGGTTTAAATTGGATTTAAATTCAAAGGTGAGTGTTTTAACCCACTCACAACTTCTAAAATTTCTTATGTTAGTTAAATTAATTTTTGATGTGAATTAGAAATTTATTTATGACTGTTTGGTATATTTTATATCATCATCTCAGTTAATTTGAATTTATTTTGATTAATTCGTTATTTAATTTATTATTGAATATAAATTGCCAGTTAAATACCCGTTATTGATTATCAGTTCTATATTGATATTTATTGATTGATTTGGATGATGATTGTGATGGATGTTGATTGTTGATGTTGGTTGAATGGACGTTGTATTTTATACCGTTATAAACTGCAAGTTCGTTATGGATTTTTATTTATTTTGGGATTGCGGTTTGAAATGATATACAACCGTAAAATGTTTAAATTGCAGATTGAAATGACAAATATCTGTATCACTTGGCCCTAGGGTAGAGAATTATATACGGACACCGGATTGGTTAAATTAAATGATTTTAAAATCCTTAATTTTTGAATTTAATTAAATGATATTTTGAAATGAAATTTAATTTATATAAAATTGAAGTATTTTGGAAAAATCAAGTTTTATGATGAAATGTGAATTGGTTTAAAAAGGAATTGCTTTAAGAAAATTAAATCGGAAGTTAAAGTCAAACTTTTAAGTATAAATGAAATTCTATCGAAATTAAGTTATTAAATTTGTTGAAAATAACTTTGAAATATTTTGAAGTTGGAGTAATCCGTATTGATATTTTGAACATGGATTTTTAACGATATGAAATTTGATAGTTTATTGAAATTTGGTATGTCGATTTGGAAATTTGAAATGGTCTAAATATGTTGAAATGAAATGAATAGTTTAAACTGATATAAATTCCAAACTCATATTTTTATATAAACTGTTTTAAAAATATATTTATAATTATTAAGATTTTCAAATTTATTAAACTATTTAACTAATATTAACTATATAAATTATTTTGATCTATTTTAAACCAATTTAATTTATTTTAAACTAATTAAACCATTTTAATTTATTTTAAATCTAATTAATCTATTTTAAGCTATTTAAATTATTTTAGAGTATTTTAACTATTTATAATTATTTCAACCATTTCTAAATTTCCAAACCAAGTAAAGTGTAAGTGTTTATATTCGTTTCAATTGGTTTAAAAGGAGAATAAGGCTAAATGATGTTATAACTTAAGTTGGAATTTTGAATGTTATAATAAATTGAAATGATGATTTTGAAGTAAGGACTTAATCTGTTTTGGGAAATATGATTTTGGAAGAAATTATGGTTTTTGAAATGATATGATTTGAAAGTGATATAATTTTGAGAATACGATATTTCGATATAAACTGTGAATTTGACTTTGAAAGGAAATATAATTATTGAAAAATGATTTCAAATGTGATATGATTTCAAAAGTGAATATGATTTCGAAAGTAAGTAATGATTTCGAAAGTAACAAATGTGAGCAACTTATTTTCATGAAGCCAATCTTTTTCATTTGTTTACAAATCCATTTCCTAAAGCCTCCTTCCTCCATGTGTGAGCCATCATGTCATTTTTTTTCGTTGATTCTCCAAAATTTAGAAACATGAGCAGGCTTCAAAATTCTTAATGTGAGTAACTAACTTGTTTTATTTTATTATTAAAATGTGTGTACTTGGTTTTCAATTTCATTTCCATAATATTCTTATAACTTGAATATCTTCCGCATATGAACTCCGATTAATGCGTGGTTTCTTCCTTTGGGTTCGTATCAAAATTACAAACAACATGAAACTAGTTTGGTTAAATTTAGAGACCGTTGAAATTTTGGACTTTTATTGGATTTTCAATTGGCTATAAATCAAAGGTGAGTGATTGAACCCACTCACGCAATACTAAAAATTCCATTGCAAGTTAAATAAAATATATGATGTGATATATAATTTTTTTTTTTTGTTTGTTGATTTCAATTGACATTTGAATTGATATTGAATCTGAATTGACATTTAATTTTATATTGGAATTTAATTGGTAGTTAAACCCCGATATTGATAACTATTATATGTTGGAATATATTGGTTGATTTGGATGTTGTTTGAAATGGATGCTTATTGATTGATATGTTGGATGTATGGTTGTTTAATTATTTTGATATGTCCATGTTATCACCTTATATATTATTGGCATCATTTAAATGGTCCTCTAAATCATTTTAGAATTGGATATTTAAGACATTTAAATTATGGGTTTAAATGATATATACCCATACAATTTCTTGAATTTGGATTATTTATTGAAACTGAATTATTAAAAATTTTAAGTTTTTAATTTAAACTTCGGATTTATTTTAAATAAAGTGGTTAAAATTAGTATTTCGAATTGTTTGAAATCTCGTAAGTTATTGCACTCACGTTGTACACTTGATATGAGATGAAAAATCCCGTAACATCTTTGAAGCCATTGCACTCATATTTTTATTTGAGATTGATTTGACTTACATAGGAATTTTTTAGTTCTGACTCGAGTGTATTGTTTTTCATTATGCTCGGGTCAGCCTGAGTTTTTCCGTGTTGAAGACTATTTTCTGGTGGACGAAGATGAAGATTCAGTATATTATTGCTATTTATTATTCCACTACATTCTGTGTTCCGCTACATTATTTTTTTATTTATGATGTATGTATAACTTTGATTTGAATTTGTAAAAGTGTAATCAAATGTTATTTGTAAATCAGCTTCATGAACTATTTATTTGATTATTATATTTTGTCGTTCCGCTACGAGATTCTGTGTTTTGTTTTTTTCTTTTCTTTTTTCTTTTTTTTCTTATTTACCGCATTAACAATCCTCCCTTTTGAATGGATTGAGTTTGACATGTGTGATTTATTGTCGATTTGATCCGTCGAAAAAGGTGGGTCGTTACACTAAAGCATCTTTTTCTTTATGTAAGGAGTCCTTTCCTAAAGCGAGAGTCCCGCTGCGATGAAGTGCCGTATCAAGTTCTTTTTATGAGAAGTTTCTAGATGGCTTACCGCCTCTGCCGTCTACTTGGCGTTCTTTTCTACCTCGGCAAGTTAGGTTTTGAATTCTAGCAACTCAGCATCCTAGTGCTTGATTATATCCTTGTAAAGTATTGCTTCTAACTTGAGACGGTCTATTTCGTGTTGTCGCTCAATAGAAATTTCAGAGACTTTTTCTGCCTAGTGTATGAATGATTCATATTGCACAAATACGCTGTTCACACATGCTAGAGAACTTTCCTTGGCATGTTCTGAATTTTATGAATAGAGGGAAGGGATTTAAGGCCATCAAAGCAAATCTTTGGAAAAGTAGCATTGAGCCCAGCTAACTTCTCTATTGTCGACGCATCAGGAGCAGTGATCGACAAAGGTGGTTTGGAGGTAGCGAGGGGATGTTTGTCAGAATGGCACTCACGAGATTGTATGGAGCATGGCGAGCCGGAATGTGGCTCATGAGATGAGGGTATGAGGACCACGATAGGAAGGCTGCTCTCTATTGTGGGCAAAAAAATTGGACTGCTCACCTTGTCGAGATGTGTGAGATTGGGATTTGCGTTTGGAAAAAGAAGAAGACTCCCTCGAGTGATAATTCTTATCCCATCCTTCGTCCTTTTCTCTACGTCGAGTGGACTCGGAATCTCGGCTTGGACGATGATATGCTGAGTAGCTTCGAAGATGGTCAAAGGCTCTCGATTGAGACATTGCACCTGTAAAGACCATATAAAGCGTATCAAAAATTCTTGTACAAGAGATCAATGACAAGTGTATAGTGGAGTGCAAGTGATTGTGATTGTCCTAGTGTTCCCCCAACAGACCAGTGATGGTAGCTTTGCTCATCGGTGCATTCTCCTCTTTATTAGAGGGTTGGATGCTTTCACCGCTTATTGTGGGGGAGTTAAGTCCTTCGATGTTAATATTCGGAAAGTCATAAGACATGATGTCGTCCCGAATTGGAAGACTAAAGAATCCTCTTAACAAACTTTCCAAATGCTGAGACGATGATTCCTCTCCGAGAGGAGTAATAACAAACTCTGGGTCCGATGAGGTCTTTCTTCTACGCAGCCTGTACGCCAACCTCTTTTTTCTCTATGTAGGTGTTTGGGATTGTCCGACTTGCGACAGTTCAACCATCGGCGCTTTTCCGAGACCTGCGTCGACGTGTCCCGATTTTTTGACTTGAGAATCTTTAATCCCTCCCTCCTCAGTATCCTCCCAAGTCCCCTCGACAGGGGCATGATGGGGTTAATTGTGTCCTCTCTCCGTTCGGCAATATTCTTTGGTAATACCATGCTTCTAAGAAGTTCGGTCCTGGGGCCGTCCTTTAACAACTCGAACAAAGATATCAATTCATCGGTTATGAGGAATTTGATGTCTCGATCCTCAATGGTGGTAGCACGGATGGCAGCAACGGCCCCAGAAAAATTAGCGCCTTTAGGGTGTGGGTGTATACCTGAAAGAACTACGGATGTTAGTGGATTCAAAGGAAAAGTTATGACTTGGGTCGGTGAACTTGAGAGAAAAGTGGAAGAAGTACCTACGTCCTTCTAACCATCATCTTGCGAATCCAGGAGGGCGTCGCATATAGAACCATTCATGTTTAAACAGTGAAAGTTTGTTCCAAGCGCTCGTCAAAACTTGGCAATTACGCAAAGGCTTGAGGAAGATGTAAGAAGGGATTCCCGACCGTCTTTTGAAATTATAAATGAATCTGATGTCTTTAGGAGTAGGCGGACGAAATAGAACATTCATGAATAGTAAGAAAGTCCCGTGAATAAAAGCATAATTGTTGGGATGCAGTTGTGTAAGGGCGATCCCGAGATATCTCAACATCTCCCAGACAATGGAAGTGAAAGGCGGAACGCATCCGGCCCAACACATAAACTAGTTGCATGCTGTATACCTAGCTAGAGGCAAGTGAGGTCTATCTTGCCTTATAGGGACCAAGACATCTTCAAATGGAATCCCATGGATATAGCATAATTGACAAAGAGCAGCTTCGGTAATTCAAGAAGCGGGTGAATCCACTGGATTATCGAGAAGAATAGCACCCTCTACAGCATCAAGGGCAAGGCATATATCCTCCGTTGGAAGGACTGGAACATCGAAGAAAAGATCAGCTTGTGGATTAGAGACCTCTGTTTGCTTCACATGATGGCTTGGAGAAGGCCTGCCAAATACAATTGCGGAGCTTGATTTTGCTTCAGAACCAATGTGTCGTGTCGTCGAATCAGAAGACATGTTAACTGAATGCTTCAAGTGTTGAAGATCTATATCAACTATACTCAACAGATAATTGGGATTAGAAACATAACCTATTCCCCCAGTGTTAAGTGTGAACTAGTATAGTGTAGTGCACTGTGAAACAGAAATAAACAGTTTGAAATCAGAAAGGCAAAAATAAAACGACGAGACTTGGAGTATTATCCAGAGAGACCGTCATCGCTGACTGTCTCAATTGGCAAGAAGATTGATCGGCAACGAAAGCTTTGGGCAACCAACACATATTGAATTATGAAGTCCGTTACCTAAGTTCATTAGCAAATTTATTACTTAGTCCATATTGAGAATTCCGAAAGTTTGGTCGTTCAATCTCAAGTTCAACAGTTCAAGTATGCATGTTATATCGTTTATTGTCATCTTGTGTTCAAGTTCAGCAAGGAAAACTAGCATAGAATGTTTGAATGAATTGGATTGGATTAGTCAATAATGTAAATGTCGATCCCTTAACTTCATTGTTGATCCCTTCCCTAAGACCTTCTTACCGATCCCTCTTCTAGACCACTTTCTGCTGATCCCTATCCTATACCGAACCATACCAAAGTAGGAAACACCGATCCTTATCCTCACCGATCCCTCTCCATAGCTAAAAAACATCGATTTTTATCCTCACTGATTCCTCTCCACAGCTAAAGTACATCGATCCCTATCTTATACCAACCTCTCTCAAAAACTTTCAGAACTTCTCCTATCTGATCCCTTTCCACAATGTTCCATCATCATAACTAAACATGAGAACCCTCATATGCTGACCCCTGCCATTGCCATTTCACCATAGGCCAAACCCTACCTTTCTCCATTCCTACCTCCTTCTCCATCAAAACGTTCAGTTGAACCCATCTCCTTCCTCTTCTTTCTCTCTCTCATAACCAAATGCTCGCCATCGCCACTTTACGCTCAAATCAACAACTCAAAGCAGGAAACCTATTCATGTACTTAAGGAAGTTATCACAGATCCATACCTATTTTAAAACGTGGAATGTCGAATTAAATTAGAGACCAACATTTGAGGTTTGTTGGATTGAAGATGAAGGAAGAGCGGCTTTGGGGGATTGGTTGAGGTTGTGTTTGGATTTAAGGTCTAAGGTTGAATAGCTTTTGTTCATCAAGGAAGTTCTATAATACCTTGGGTTCGGAAAGAAGGTTTATATGAAGGAAAGTGGAATAAAAAGTGAAATGAGAAAATAAAGGAAGGAAGGAAGGAAAGAAGGAAATGGGTTATGTATATATGTGTGTGTGGAAGATGAATCGGCCAAAGAGTTGAATGGATCATGGTTGGAGAGGGTTGGGCATTTGAGCATGTCGATCCCTACTTGCGAAGCCTTAGCAATGGATCAGCATGTCGAATGCCAATCCCTACATATATATATATATATATATAAATGAAATAAAAAGTGTGTGAAAAAATGATGAAATGAAATGAAAAATGAAAAATGAAAAATGAAAAATGAAAAATGAAAAAGAAGAAATGATGGATGAGTGAAACGTGAATGGCGATATTGCTCATGAAGGTTTGACTGTAAACGTGGACATACAAAATATTATAAAAGTTGGCAACGACCTGTGAACGTTCGAACACGTCCGGGAGCCAATGACAGAAACGTGTATATGAATATGCACAGGAATGACTTAAAAGTTCAACTTCTTGAAATCAACCAGAATTGCGATCAAACCTGAAACAATCAAGTTCGAGGCTGGATCAGATAATAAAAGGCTTACAAGTCCCGCATGACTGGATTTGTATATACTAACGAAATACGATGTAAAGACCCGCAAATCCGTACCCCTTTTGAGCCTACAATATTCCATACCAATTCAACTCAAAACGGGCGGAAATGCGAATCTTTAGGGTTAAAGAAGAAGAGGTAGAAGAAGAAAGAAAGAAAAAGAAACAGGAACAATATCAGAATCTCACATTCGCAGCGGAACAATATATAATAGATGAATGAATAATCTTTATAACAAAGAACTATATCAGTTTATACAATACATCATCAGAGTTACAACAACAACATACATCACTGGACAGTTATATAAACTTGTCCACATAACATAATACACAGCGGAATAATACTAGTATAAGTGATACGTCTCGCCTCCAGATCTCCACAGTAATCCATCCAGATCCAATTGATAACCTGATTCTAGGCTGCCCGTGTGGAAAATTATGGGCACCCAGAGTTTAGAAAGGGAACAATAAACTCCAGGTCAGTCATGGGACTGGTGTGAGATCTTAAAAACAGTTATTGGTATTAAAAAGAAATCCGCAATGCTTTTGGAAAATGAAACTACCATAAGGCCTCCCGCCACACACACAATGCAAACGCAGAATTGGAGGAGATTTCTCCTTATGATAGTCAAACATGCTTGATACGCAAATTCTTTTTAATATTATCATTAGTGCCTGGTGTGGAAAACATTTCGAAAGTATAATATTAATCTTAGCCAGCATACAACCATTATTGTATGCCTACTATAGCCACCATGTTTTGTGGCAGGTTACCGCCACGCTGCATAGCAGGTTATACAACTAAACCGCACAAGGTTCGTATTGTTTCTTTGGATTTTCCAACAATGGTCAGGCTAAGGAACTTCCTATGCCTCATGGGTACGCCTCTAGAGGGACGTCCCGAGAACTTAACCAGCTCTCTGCCAACACAAGGCCGGGTTACCTCTGCAACTAGGTAACTACTACTCGAGTATGCCACCCCCCGGTCGTTTGCGACCTTTATACGAGGGCCCTCGATCACAAAGCAACAACCACACAGTAAATGAGATTGCAGCAACCACACAGGTAAAGTATCTGGGCTCCATACCATGATACCACCTTTTTCCAGAAGGAAATGACATACCCTAAAGGGTGCGACCCTCATAACCTTGCCGCATTTTCCCTGTTTCGACCATTTTCGGGGTGTGAGGTCCGATGAGGTCTCTTCCACAAAGCTACGCTTTACACGAAAGCCTTGCTTTGATCAACAAATGATCAACAACACACAACAGCACTTAGCATGCCACACTACCAAATTGGGAGTATATCACCGATAACCTTCAACTACATAACCTCTGAGCTCGTACGTCTCAGAGAAGGGTGTTAAGCTAAGAGAATAAATTCTCCGCCACCAACAGATATGTATTTGAAAGAAATCTGCTTTATATCTCAAAGTGTAGTGTCAGACATATGACCATACAAGTCTGTTCCGGGTTCGAACAGAATCGTAGGCACTTCGTCCAAAAAAATAAGAAGCCCTTGCAAATCCGGTCTTCAATTGCAATTCATAACGTCGTATCATTATTCGGAATGGGTTATATGACACAAAGGTCCTCTCCCGGCTAAACCGAATAATGAACGCTTGTTTTAAAAACAAATTCAAGTGCCATTTCTAAGGCAAATATTGAAAGTCGGTTATTTAACTATCAAACAACATTCACAGCAATCAAGCCTCAATAATTTCCCCAAATTGTTTATACTGATAGTTGGATATTTTACTATCAAACAATATTCACAAAAATCATCCAATCTAAATAATTTTTCCTAATTATTAAATTTCAAAATATCTTTGCAAGATATATATTTTCCACACTTCATCACTTTGAAAACCAATTTCAAATCACTTTTCACTCGCGGAATAAAATTCCCGATATTATTTATTTCCACTGGAAATCTGCCAAGTCCGAATACTTTAAAGTAATTTAAATCACTTATCCAAAATACACTTGGAAATATTTTTAAATAAAACTATCTTTAAACTCTTACTTAAATATTAGTTATGAAAATATTATACTAATATCTCATATAAAACTTCAAGTCCAAACTAATAAAATTAGTAGATAGAGTATAAATATTTCCAAATAACAAACATTTGCAAATCGATTTCCAAATTAATTTTCAACACAAAATCAATTTTTCATTCTAACACCAAATCAATTTTCGTATTGATTTTCCAAAGATTTATTTTCCAATACCAAATCAATTATCAAATAGATTTCAAAAAAAAGATTTATCACCTTTTAAATAAATCCCTCTTTCCAAATTATTTAAAATTCCATTTCCAATAAATTCTTCAACTTTTAAACAATATTATTCAAACCCCATTTATTAATATCTTTTCCCATATTTTGGAAATAATTCGATAAGATTTCAAAAAAATCAACTTTATGCTTTTAAATTCCTTCTTTTAAATTCACCCAATTCTTTCAAAAGGAATTTACTTAAAATCTCCTACTTTAATTTCAAAAAATCCAATTTTATTTATTTCTGGTATCCAGCGATACCAAAAATACATTCGGCTAAATTATAGCCTTCAACAAATTCAATCATCAATATAACCATTCACAGATTATCAATAAATCATTACACAACATATGAAACAAATTCATACAATTTGAGGAATCCAGTTGGATCCCTCCAACCTGTTTCCCTGCATCCACAGATGTTAGCACAACAATTAAATACCCATTCCACTTCGAGGTGGAATATCGCAGTATATGGGATTTATATAATATCATCCGCTATTATGTGGCGCATAGGGTCTCATCCGCTATATAATGCGGGAAATCAATCACGCCAATATATATATACTACTATATATAATAATATCATCCAACAGATAAATTATTATAATTCAACCAAGCACAATCAATGATTTAAATTTAATCATTTAAATTAAACTATGGAATCCAAATGTGTGAGATAATCTCACCTTTGATTTTTAAATTGCAATCCGTTCCAACTCCTTTCCATTTCCGACTTGTTTCTCGATTTTAGACCTTGTATAAACAATTTTATACAATTTATTAATATTCGAAATAATCGAATAATAAATTTTCTTTTTGATAGTTAAATAAACTAATAAATTTATTTTTAACTAGTGATTTAAATTTAAACTAATTCCTTTTTAACAAATATTTTCTTTTCTTTTTCTTTGAAACCCTTACTAAAAAAATCAATTTATATGGATTCAAAAATCAAATTTTATATAATTTTTCAAATATGTCAAACTCCCCTTTTTTCTGTTTCCAAATATACTTATATTTACTGTTCTATACAGTTTATAACAAATATATACTATATTTTTTTCTTTTCAGAAAATAACCCAACCAGTAATTTATTTTACTGTAAAAATTCTAATAATTGGAATAATTAACAACAAATTAAATTAAAGTTTTTACTTAACTAAAACACTACATTAAATGTAGGACCGTTAATACCTTACTGTAATACCCAGGCTCGACCACCCTGTTCGCCGCCACGAGACTGCCATTCGCCTTGGTCATCACCACGACCACGATCCTCAGAAACTACACACGACTCCATCGGCGAACTTCCATCATCGCGAAACCCTAAACCACGCACGCGAACATTGTTGCCGCCAGAATCGCTCCTCGATTCCAATCCTCAAATTCGAACTCGAACTCATCATTGACAACAACGTGACTCTGCCTTCACTACGACATCGACATCGGCCTCGCCACAGCGAAACCCTAGCCTCAAACTCGACAGCGCTGCCGCCATTTACCAGAGACGAACCCACCTATGACATCCACGTGCTCGAGCCCCAATCGCCACTATCCACCCACGCCGTGCTTCTAAGCCTTGATGTCGACGAAGCCCCAACCTGATTCGAACGCGACTTCGAATCGCGACATCTACCTTCGAATGAAACCCCCTCCCTCAAATTGCCAGAAGAGAATGAACGACTATCTTAATTTATTTAAAAAGATGTTGGCCAAGGCTTTTGAAGTGGAAGGAAAGGCACAGTTTATTCTAGAAGAAGAAGAGTATGCGATAATTGTTTCGGCCATTTTTTTTCTTTTCTGTTTTCTGATATTTTGAAAAGGTCGGCTATGCAATGAAATGAAAGGGGAAAGTGATATTTGGAAAGGAAGTTGCGTATGGAGAAAGGCTGCAGTGATTTGAGAGGAAAAAGTATCAATGTAAAAGGAATACGGCTGAAGGTTGACTAGGATATATTAATTAATTCAAATTGTCTCGATAAACGCAAATCAAAATCTCGATATCCTATCGAGGCTTGCCGCTAGGCATTTATAAAGTTATATCCCTATTTCGAACGCAATGGAAATGGTTCCGAGTCCTAATTCGATCATATGGAGAAGATAGCTTTTTGAATCCAGTTATTACATTAAATTTCGATATAGATTTTAGCGCGTTTATATCTCGTACGGTCACACGACAACTCCAAACGCTTTGAAATTTGAAATCCGATAATAATACAATATTACGGATCCAATGAAACTAGTTTCGTCGAATTCTGAGACTGTGCCTCGGAAGGCTATTTTTAAATATCGATTTAAACGATAAAATTTCAAACTGAACAAAACAGTTTCAAATTCAATTCTGAAGCTTTTATTATCTTCAGTATTATCAATATAGATTTTACAAGACTTCATATTATTATTATTAATCAGCTTAAAACTGAAGATTCAAATTTTTACCCAACTTCAGTAAATTAAATTTAATAATTTAAATTGCCAAAGTCATAGGGATATTTGAATTTCAAATTAAACTAACTTCCAGATATTTAAAATCAATTAAATATTCTGATTTCCAATGTCAAAAATTCAGGGTCGTCACATTCTTCCCCCCTTAAAAGAATTTCGTCCCGAAATTACAAGTTAAGAAGAATGATCCTCAACCCGTTTATCATTTTCCCAAAACCAAACAGTTTTATCAAATCCTCAAACCAATCTTCTTATCATAACCACACTATCATCCTTATTGTCGAGCAATTTAAATTATCTTCAAAAACCAAAAATTCACTTAGTGAAAACTCGATATTCACTTTTTTCCAAAACTTTTAACTTCGACCAAAACAATAGTTTTCCCTTTTCTAGTTCAATTCCTACGTTTCCATTACAATTTGAAAATCAATTTTCCGTTAACAAAAATTTTTCAAAATTTTTTCTAACTCCCAAAATTTTCGAAAAATTTTGACGGAGTCTCCCTTGTACGGAGGAGCTTTTGCAATTTGACAAGAGATATAAATATATATACATCGACCCACACGGTCGGAAAACAAAAATAGTTCATATTTCCTAACTTTGTATTGCGTAGGCGTACCTTTATTAGCATTTTAAGCAAAGCGGTTATTTTTAAGCATCTTGCGCAACCAAATGCAGCCAAACGGCCCCCTGTACCTGTACTTACTCAATTTAAACACGTAAGTGACATATATAGGAAATCTATTAGCATTTTACTCATTTTCAATAACAAACAAGTAGTTTTCGTAAACAATACACCCAAAATTATTTCCAATAGAAATTTATCAAGTTTCAATACAAATTTAATCGCTTTCATCTAATTCACATACCATTTCTATTCAATTCAAGTGATTTACAATGCAGTTCCTTACATTCAATTCATTTTTAAGCGAAACGAATTCATATCCATTTCAATTGATTCAAAAATCAATTTTTATTTTCTTTTAATAACTCATAGAATTTTATATAACCTTGTTTGCGTCAAACGACAACCATTTATATGCAAATTCAACGATATTCACTTAATAGAATATCCATTCTAGTTTATAACTAATTTAAATTGATACCAACTCAATTTATTTTAAATCTATTTCATTTCCAATTGATTCCATTCAATTCAATTTGCATTCCATATTCACATTCGGTTTATTTCATTAATCCAAACAAATTTCATCAAAACCATTTCACAATCGACAACAACCATTTCACAATTTTTACTTAAGTCGACCATTTATCCAAATATTTCTTAAGTTATTTCAACTCAAAACTCAAGTTATATTTTCCTTGTAAACAATTTCTAATTTAAATCTTTGATTTTTTTTTCATTTATCAAATCCATTCCATCTACTAATTTAATTCAATTACTATATTCACTTATCCTTTTTAAATTTCAAATTTCAATATTCAATTCATCCTGAATTTACTTTATCTTTATCAAGGAAATTTCAATTTATTTTTTTTCTACTTACTTGAATTTATATGCAAATTCAAACCATTTCCAAATTTAGCTCACAACTCAACTTTAATTTAACTAATTCAACTTCCAATTCATTATTTACAAATGTAACCTCATTTGTTCATTCACAAACTCATTCCTTTTCAATTTGAACCTTATTCCAATCAAATTTCAAATATTTTTATAAGTTATCAAACTTATTTACATTCCATAACATTTTAAAGAAATTCCAGAGTCTTTTTAACAATTACTCGCATTTCAAAACTAACTTTGAAATTAATTTATGTCCCTTCAAAATATTTTCCCAAATATTTTTAAATTTCAAACCCCACAAGATTTCATATCCAACTCAAAAATACTTCTCAAATAATTATTTTACAGACTTCTGGAAACCATTTTCAAATTATGAAATTTAATCTTCAATTCAAATCCTTTAATCTGTATTGCAAAAATTACTCTGGCATCTCATTTCAATTTATAAAACTCATTTATAAATTCACATTACCAATTTCATTCCATTAATGAATTTATTTCAAATATCTTCCTGGAATTCTATTTCAAATTATAAATCACATTTACAATTTACATTTACAAATCCCATTCGTATATGAACTTTATTTCCTTATCCTTTCAATTCATATTTATAAATTTCATTTGTTAAATGAATTTATCTCAAAATCTTTGGTTATACCATTATTTCTTATTCCGTCTCCATATAACAATGATAATATTTCAATATCATCACTTTCTAACAACCAAGCATCCATATACTATAATAATTTACGGAAAATGATTTCTTTTCTATACAAAAATAGTTTTGGGTAAAATTATTTCATTTACCCTATTTTAAAACAATATTGTGTCAGTTTATCTTGTTTAAGAGTTTAGAAACCCCTATAGATTACAGTTGGCCAAACTACACCGACCAGAATCTATAAACAATCAACCGATAAGTCAACACAATATAAAACAAATTTTTGTATTCACTAACAAATACGCGCTCATATCTATTATTACACTCACACTCATTCTAGAGTACTACTGACTCTATCTCTAATGAGTAACACCCAACAGAGCCAAGGTTGTCGCTTAATCAATTGCTCTGATACCACTCTGTAACAGCCCGATTTTTCGACGCCCGAAAGTCGACATCAATACAACCACTGTATCAACTGCCGAACTATCGAATGCCGGAAAACCGAATTGTTAGGGTTAAAGAAAGAAAGAGTTAGAAGAAGAAAGAAAGAAAAAGAAACAGAAACAATATCAAAATCTCACATTCGCAGCGGAACAATATATAATAGATGAATGAATAAACTTTATAACAAAGAACTATATCAGTTTATACATAAAATCATCAGAGTTTACAACAACAACATACATCACTGGACAGTTATATAAACTTGTCCAAATAACATAATACACAGCGGAATAATACTAGTATAAGTGATACGTCTCGCCATCCAGCTCACCTCCAGATCTCCATAGTAATCCATCCAGATCCAATTGATAACCCGATTCTAGGCTGCCCGTGTGGAAAATTATGGGCACCCAGAGTTTAGAAAGGGAACAATAAACTCCAGGTCAGTCATGGGACTGGTGTGAGATCTTAAAAATAGTTATTGGTATTAAAAAGAAATCTGCAATGCTTTTGGAAAATGAAACTACCATAAGGCCTCCCGCCACACACACAATGCAAACGCAGAATTGGAGGAGATTTCTCCTTATGATAGTCAAACATGCTTGATATGCAAATTCTTTTTGATATTATCATTAGTGCCTGGTGTGGAAAACATTTCGAAAGTATAATATTAATCTTAGCCAGCATACAACCATTATTGTATACCTACTATAGCTACCCTGTTTTATGGCAGGTTACCGCCACGCTGCATGGCAGGTTATACAACTAAACCGCACAAGGTTCGTATTGTTTCTTTGGATTCCAACAAATGGTCAGGCTAAGGAACTTCCTATGCCACAAGGGTACGCCTCTGGAGGGACGTCCTGAGAACTTAACCAGCTCTCTGCCAATACAAGGCCGGGTTACCTCTGTAACTAGGTAACTTCTACTCGAGTATGCCACCCCCCGGTCGTTTGCGACCTTTATCCGAGGGCCCTCGATCACAAAGCAACAACCGCATAGTAAATGAGATTGCTGCAACCACACAGGTAAATATCTGGGCTCCATACCATGATACCACCTTTTTCCAGAAGGAAATGACATACCCTAAAGGGTGCGACCCTCATAACCTTGCCGCATTTTTCCTGTTTCGACCATTTCCGGGGTGTGAGGTCCGATGAGGTCTCGTCCACAAAGCTACGCTTTACACGAAAGCCTTGCTTTGATCAACAAATGATCAACAACACACAGTAGCACTTAGCATGCCACACTACCAAGTTGGGAGTATATCACCGATAGCCTTCAACTACATAACCTCTGAGCTCGTACGTCTCAGAGAAGGGTGTTAAGCTAAGAAAATAAATTCTTCGCCACCAACAGATATGTATTTGAAAGAAATCTGCTTTATATCTCAAAGTGTAGTGTCAGACATACGACCATACAAGTCTGTTTCGGGTTCGAACAGAATCGAAGGCACTTCGTCGAATAAAAGAAGAAGCCCTTGCAAATCCGGTCTTCAATTGCAATTCATAACGTCGTATCATTATTCGGAATGGGTTATATGACACAAAGGTCCTCTCCCAGCTAAACCGAATAATGAACGCTTGTTTTAAAAACAAATTCAAGTGCCATTTCTAAGGCAAATATTAAAAGTCGGTTATTTAACTATCAAACAACATTCACAGCAATCAAGCCTCAATAATTTCCCCAAATTGTTTATACTGATAGTTGGATATTTTACTATCAAACAATATTCACAAAAATCATCCAATCTAAATAATTTTTCCTAATTATTAAATTTCAAAATATCTTTGCAAGATATATATTTTCCACACTTCATCACTTTGAAAACCAATTTCAAATCACTTTTCACTCGCGGAATAAAATTCCCGATATTATTTATTTCCACTGGAAATCTGCCAAGTCCGAATACTTTAAAGTAATTTAAATCACTTATCCAAAATACACTTGGAAATATTTTTAAATAAAACTATCTTTAAACTCTTACTTAAATATTAGTTATGAAAATATTATACTAATATCTCATATAAAACTTCAAGTCCAAACTAATAAAATTAGTAGATAGAGTATAAATATTTCCAAATAACAAACATTTGCAAATCGATTTCCAAATTAATTTTCAACACAAAATCAATTTTTCATTCTAACACCAAATCAATTTTCGTATTGATTTTCCAAAGATTTATTTTCCAATACCAAATCAATTATCAAATGGATTTCAAAAAAAAGATTTATCACCTTTTAAATAAATCCCTCTTTCTAAATTATTTAAAATTCCATTTCCAATAAATTCTTCAAATTTTAAACAATATTATTCAAAACCCATTTATTAATATCTTTTCCCATATTTTGGAAATAATTCGATAAGATTTCAAAAAAATCAACTTTATGCTTTTAAATTCCTTCTTTTAAATTCACCCAATTCTTTCAAAAGGAATTTACTTAAAATCTCCTACTTTAATTTCAAAAAATCCAATTTTATTTATTTCTGGTATCCAGCGATACCAAAAATACATTCGGCTAAATTATAGCCTTCAACAAATTCAATCATCAATATAATCATTCACAGATTATCAATAAATCATTACACAACATATGAAACAAATTCATACAATTTGAGGAATCCAGTTTGATCCCTCCAACCCGTTTCCCTGCATCCACAGATGTTAGCACAACAATTAATTACCCATTCCACTTCGAGGTGGAATATCGCGGTATATGGGATTTATATAATATCATCCGCTATTATGTGGCGCATAGGGTCTCATCCGCTATATAATGCGGGAAATCAATCACTCCAATATATATATATATACTACTATATATAATAATATCATCCAACAGATAAATTATTATAATTCAACCAAGCACAATCAATGATTAAATTTAATCATTTAAATTAAACTATGGAATCCAAATGTGTGAGATAACATCACCTTTGATTTTTAAATTGCAACCCGTTCCAACTCCTTTCCATTTCCAGCTTATTTCTCGAGTTTAGACCTTGTATAAATAATTTTATACAATTTATTAATATTCGAAATAATCGAATAATAAATTTTCTTTTTGATTGTTAAATTAACTAATAAATTTATTTTTTACTAGTGATTTAAATTTAAACTAATTCCTTTTTAACAAAATATTTTCTTTCCTTTTTCTTTGAAACCTTTACTAAAAAAAATCAATTTATATGGATTCAAAAATCAAATTTTATATAATTTTTCAAATATGTCAAACTCCCCTTTTTTCTGTTTCCAAATATACTTATATTACTGTTCTATACAGTTTATAACAAATATATACTATATTTTTTTCTTTTCAGAAAATAACCCAACCAGTAATTTATTTTACTGTAAAAATTCTAATAATTGGAATAATTAACAACAAATTAAATTAAAGTTTTTACTTAACTAAAACACTACATTAAATGTAGGACCGTTAATACCTTACTGTAATACCCAGGCTCGACCACCCTGTTCGCCGCCACGAGACTGCCATTCGCCTTGGTCATCACCACGACCACGATCCTCAGAAACTACACACGACTCCATCGGCGAACTTCCATCATCGCGAAACCCTAAACCACGCACGCGAACATTGTTGCCGCCAGAATCGCTCCTCGATTCCAATCCTCAAATTCGAACTCGAACTCATCATTGACAACAACGTGACTCTACCTTCACTACGACATCGACATCGGCCTCGCCACAGCGAAACCCTAGCCTCAAACTCGACAGCGCCGTCGCCATTTACCAAAGACGAACCCACCTCTGACATCCACGTGCTCGAGCCCCAATCGTCGCTATCCACCCACGCCGTGCTTCTAAGCCTTGATGTCGACGAAGCCCCAACCCGATTCGAACGCGACTTCGAATCGTGACATCTACTTTCGAATGAAACCCCCTCCCTCAAATTGCCAGAAGAGAATGAACGACTATCTTAATTTATTTAAAAAGATGTTGGCCAAGGCTTTTGAAGTGGAAGGAAAGGCACAGTTTATTCTAAAAGAAGAAGAGTATGCGATAATTATTTCGGCCATTTTTTTTCTTTTCTGTTCTCTGATATTTTGAAATGGTCGGCTATGCAATGAAATGAAAGGGGAAAGTGATATTTGGAAAGGAAGTTGCGTGTGGAGAAAGGCTACAATGATTTGAGAGGAAAAATTATCGATGTAGAAGGAATACGGCTGAAGGTTGACTAGGATATATTAATTAATTCAAATTGTCTCGATAAACGCAAATCAAAATCTCGATATCCTATCGAGGCTTGCCGCTAGGCGTTTATAATGTTATATCCCTATTTCGAACGCAATGGAAAAGGTTCCGAGTCCTAATTCGATCGTATGGAGAAGATAGCTTTTTGAATCCAGTTATTACATTAAATTTCGATATAGATTTTAGCGCGTTTATATCTCGTACGGTCACACGACAACTCCAAACGCTCCGAAATTTGAAATCCGATAATAATACAATATTACGGATCCAATGAAACTAGTTTCGTCGAATTCCGAGACTATGCCTCGGAAGGCTATTTTTAAATATCGATTTAAACGATAAAATTCCAAACTGAACAAAACAGTTTCAAATTCAATTCTGAAGCTTTTATTATCTTCAGTATTATCAATATAGATTTTACAAGACTTCATATTATTATTTTTAATCAGCTTAAAACTGAAGATTCAAATTTTTACTCAACTTCAGTAAATTAAATTCAATAATTTAAATTGCCAAAGTCATAGAGATATTTGAATTTCAAATTAAACTAACTTCTAGATATTTAAAATCAATTAAATATTCTGATTTCCAATGTCAAAAATTTTGGGTCGTCACATACGACATCGGACTTATATTATTGAAAGTCAACCAAACGTCTTAACAATCAATGGAGAATTCAAATGCCTTGGAAAAGGATTCGACAAAATAATAGCAATCAGTCAGGAAGTTAGGTGGACTTCTTTCCGACAATTCAGATTTGTTTCGATTCAAAGCACATCATGTTACTCACAAGACGTACTTTGGGGGGCAAGTGTTATCTAGTATCCTGACCCGACTATATTGGATTGATTGTGCAAGACGGATTCGACTGTTGTCAAGAAGGATGACCAAAGAGCAATGGCTATAGGACCTGGAAGTAGAGTTCAGATGGTTATATGAAGCCATGATTGAATGGAGTTGGTAGATAGACGATGCAGGATGTTAGAAATATGGAAATTATCTTGGGCAAGCCATGGATCATCATAGCTTACTGGAATCAGATGGATCGGTATGGTTAGTTGTATGATGGGTTGGCTTGATAGAAGTATATGGATCGGCATAGTATAATGGAATAAGATGATGGATCGGTATAACCTAATGGAAGAGGATGGATCGGTATAGCCTAATGGAAGAGGATGGATCGGTATAAGAATATGGAATAGGAGGGATCGGCACCGAAATATGGAACAAGAGGATGGATCAGCGTATTTGGGTAAACCAAGGAGGGCTCGGCATGATCTATTAAAAAGGGTTCGGCAGAGAGTGATTTGGAAGTGGGTTCGAATCAAAGATCAATCAAAAGCATGAGCTCCACTGGTCCAATCAATATGATATTTGGAGATCCATCGTATCTAAACATGAAGAAGTCACCATAAGGATCGCTGCTCCAGAATCGACCAATGGATGGATCGGTACCGATCCATCTTCATTGGGATTTAGGCCTAGCGACCCCTATGGTGGGCCCATATGGATAAGAAGGTTCTATCACCGAAGTTTCAGAGAGATTAGTGGTCGCCTTCACCTATAAATACATGCTTAGGGGGTCATTTTGAGGATCTTTACGTTGTTGGTTACATATTCTTCATTGTAACTAAGTTTTCTCCTTACTTTTGGCTATTTTCTGCTGTTATCAAATTAATAGTGAATCAATAAAGAGAATATTAAAAGTGGACGTAGGCATATCACGTCGAACCACTATAAATCATGGTGTTCTTGTTTATTCTTTTGATTTGCTTATTAGTTTACTCTATTCCTCTCTTTTAATTTAGTCTTCTTCATTTACTTCTCTACACAAACCTATTATTGGGTGTTTGTGACCAATTTGGTAGCAAACACTAAACAACTCCATACACATAATATTTATGGATTAGATTTTCATTTAATTAACTATGGTTAATTACAACCATTTCTCTTATCATTAATCAAACCAAGTTATCAACCATATCACAACCATATAACTAATCATAATATCAACCAAGTTATCATTCAATATTAAACATTTAATCATCCAATATATTTAAATTTTGAAATCATTATACTTGAAATAATTTAGAGATTAAATAGTAAAATGTGAGCTCTCGCTATCACAAATACTTCCTCCTTCCCAAGCTTCAAAAAAATCCAGTAGAGCTTCCGTAGTACTTCAAACTTCCTCTTATCTTTTTGGCACGAATTCGACGGCACTTCTCTCCAGTATTTTCACTTCGAAGCTTCTCAAACTCCTTCCTTTCTTCCAAATGGGCTCGGCTTAGCCTTGTTTGGGTGGTGGAGCTTGGCCTTAGTGACGACGGTGGTGGTCGTGTACTTAGAAGAGAAAGAGGTGGAGTTTGGACTTGCTTTTGAGGTGGAATACTATATTTTTACTTTACTTTCTTTTTTTATACTTTTTCACCATTATTTTCCTAAGGAAAGAAGCCATTAAAATAGCTTAAAGGAAGAAGAAGAGAATGTGTATGATAAAATGAGTGAAAAGCTTATGTATTTATAGCCAAAATTAAGCAAACTCAAAATTACCAAAACACCTCCCCCCTACTTTCCTACCTAAGTACGACCTCTCCCTTTTTTCGCCTCCCCAATCACTTCACTCACTTCTTGCCTTTTTACTTTAGAGCTAAGGGTTGTATTTGGATGAAAAAATGGACTTAAGGTAAGATTTGATTTAACTTGTGTTGGATTTGGTGAAAATATCTTCTTTTTGTACCTTTCTTTACTTAATTAAACACTTAGCTTAATTAATCCTTTGTTAATATAAGTGAATTGTTTATTTCTCTGTTAATGTGTTTATATAACTACTGTAGAAGTTGCAAAATGTTTACATAACTTATACTGAACAAAACATTGATTTTTTTGACAAAACGTTTTCTGGTCACATTTTCTATTTTTAGTCGAACTATCTATTTATGTAAAAAAAACTTTAAAATTGATTTTTTATCATCTTTAAATAATTAAAGCAAGATAAATTGAGTTAAAAAACCATATTAAATAATATTAAATCCATTTGTAAAATATGACGTCGATTGGTCGAAGTGCGACGAAGTTTGTCTATCTTTATAAAACAAGTATATATATAATTATAAAAACTTTTATCAATCATTTTTTTTCATTTTGTAACAATTTAAAAAGAATTATTTATCATTTAAAACAAAAATTGAATATATATCCAATTTTATCGAAAACCGGCTTTTGTCAATTTTGCGATGAAACTCCAAAATCTCTTATTTTTGTAAACCAATTCTAAAAATAAGTTCATCATTCTTATTTATCCCATAAAACATGATTATTTATGTTTGAAAATTCTATATTTGAATATTTAAATTTAATTAAATATTCCATTTAAAAATGATAACATTACGGGTATTTACAATCTTCTTAATTTTGTTATCTCTTGTTTTATTCTCTTTTCAACCACATTTCTTGTAATGAAAGTACAATTTCCAAAATATGTTCCTGCAAATTCTTTGCACTCTATTAGAATGGTTTTGCTCATCATTTTTTGTGTTGGTTCTATGTTTATTCCTTTCAACAGTAGGCCAAAAAGTAAGCTAATGTCAGTGGTAGTTACTTTCATTTTGTCTTCTCCAAACATGAAAGTATCAGTTTTAGTTAAGTAGCATTTGTATAAAGCATCCAAGTTGTGTTGAATCTTCTTGCATTCCTTCATTGTTATTCTTTCTTCGTAGAAGAGATTGAAGAAGTTGTAAAATGCGGTCTTTTTCAATATGTCTATTTGTTTTTTGGTTTAGCCATTCTTTTAATTTTATCATCTTAAAAATTGCTTGTAAGCCGCACATGTATGATGTGTCTGGCTTTGTATCTTCATCTTCTGCTATTTTCTACTTTAATCCTTTAGATATGACATTCATGCTTGTAGGATGTGGATTGACAAAATCATTATCATCCTATTATTTAAAAAAGAGGCATTAAGTTGATAGTGAAACAAATAACATTAAAACAAAACAATATGTTGGGTATCAACTGCAATGAAACAACTTCATGCAATATACAAGGAATATCATTTTTGTAGTTTAAAGGTATCAGTTTTCTTAAATATAGGTATCATTTTTCATAAAAATGAGATTTGAAATAATTATGAAAATTCCAAACTAATAACTTCAAGCGTATGAACTGCAGGTATCATATTTGATTTATAATGGTATCAGTTTTTAAACAAAATATAGTGGAAACAATTTATAAAAGTACAAATTACAAGATTCAAACAAACATGTTAGTGTTATCATTTTGAGAAGCTACTGCTAGCATTTTTCTACAAATTGCATGGAAAATTATATATAAAATTTGAAAGACATAAGTTCTACTCAAAACATCTAGTGGGTATCATTATTATTGAATACAGGTATCAATGTTCATAAACATGATAGTGCAAATAATTTAAAATTCCAAATCATTAACTTGAAACATAAATAATTTAGGTATCATTTTTGATTTATACGGTATCAGTTTTTGTGACGACCTCCCTTTATGCCCTCATTGACAAAGAACATTACAATGTAATATCGTATGTTGATGTGAAGAATAAGGCTTGTTAGGAGCGACCATCTGTATTATTACTTTAGGCGAGTATCAATACGTCAAATTGGGTAAAAATACTTTTCTTTTATAAGAGGATTCAACATATTCGATTCAGGCACAAAATAATAACACAGTGGCTTAATATAATTCAAAACAATATAAAATATAACAGAACATAGAATCACAAAATGTGACAAAGAAATATAAATATTTCTCATAAAGCAGATCTGAACATGTGTACGATACATGATGTGAATTACAAAAGGTGGTCATAAAAGATCCACGATATACATATGAGATATCAAAGACAACATAAATGAATATGCATTAAAATGAATCTCTATTTCGACATATAAGAAGGACTACAACATAATTAGACTACAAGTATACTAAAGCATACGAAGAAGCCTCAAATTAATCCAACTCTAAGATCATTATGCTAAAAACCTAAAATATCTCGGTTTGACCCAAGTATATTACATAAAGATAATAAACGGATCAGTCTAGTCTAATCGAATCAATGTGAGATAAAAGTGATGATAGTTTACAAGCCATAATAGGAATATAAAAACTCACATAGAGTTAACATGAAACTCACATAAAGTTAAACAAAGAGGAATATTATCCTTCTTAAAATTATTCACCAAATCACAAAACCATTATTATAGCTTATAAAAGCAAATCTCATAAAATATTTAGTGAAACACAAATTTCATAAAATCCAGAAATCAATCATTAAAAATCCAGAAACCTAAAGAGGGAGGCCTATCATAAATGGGAGCATAAAACTCACCGAACACGTGTTATCATAAATGTTCAAGGGGCCCATAAATGGACAGTGCATCCATAACCATAATGAGCCGAAGCTCTATAAATCCGCTTATCACAGATCAACATAAAAGACAAGTCGTTAAACTTATCTTCATAAATGTTATTTACCTTCAAATAGTAACTAATCAAATAACACCCATACATCCCATACCACACTTGTTTGTTTGAATATTTACTATAAGTTAATAAACACTACTCAAGAGAAAATATGGTTTCAATCGAATAAGTCCGAGAATTAATCGACAAAGTAAACGCAAGCGTTACATACCACTTGTTTTACTAAGTAGTTTAATTGTATTTCTCATCTGAATGAAGAAAGAGATTTATATACTATTAATAGGTTTGGAAATTATTTTCTAAATTATATGTTTTGGAAAAAGAGTTGAAAATTCATAAAATGAGATTTTTAAATGTTTATAAATAGTATCAAAGTGTTGTAATAAAAATAGGGGTTAGAAACTTTTATGCAATATAATTGAATTACTTCAAAATCATTTTATAATCACTTAAAATCTAAATATTTATTTTGAAAACCCTATCAAAAAATATTCTCAAATATTCATATCATCAAAATACGAATTGAAACACTGAAATTCAGCAATAATTGAATACGTCAATAATTGAATTTCTTCCATATAACAAAAAAGGCATCAAAAATGAATTTTCTTCCATAGAACGCAAAAGCATCAAAATGCTATGATTTTGCATTCATTCAAAACTCAAAATTCATATCAGAAAATTATTGGAAAATAACATTAAAAATTTGAGCAAAATCTAATCTCAACATTTAGAAAGCAGTAAATTGACAGTGAGCAAATAAGGAGTAGATTTACAAAACACTGACAGTAATCACCAAACAAAGATCAATAAAACTAGTGTTTTCACCATTCAACCACATAAAAATGAATTTAGACTAGAAGTGTGAGGGTTATTCACCTCAATCATGCTTAAGGCTTCAAATTGATTGCATTTTGTTTCAACCCAAACAACCAAAATTTCAAGAATTAGACCCTTAGTGCAGAAACGATTTGAAATATCAAAACAAAGTATTTTACTACGAAATTTTTACAGAAGGTGTAATTTTGAGTTGATAACAACATATCCAAATTTTAGGTTTTTATGATTTTTATACAATTAGTTATGAATTTTCTACCGACCTTCGTTTTTCAGCCCGATCTACTCGAAAGTCAGTTGAGAAAAGAAGACCTTTGACCCATCAAAACTAAACCAAATGCTACAAAATTTGGAGCAGTGGTGCTAGAACATGTTAGTAATAACATATCTAAATTTGAGAATTTTTGAAATTTTATTTGATTTGTTCTTGAATTTTGAATGGCTAGGGTTTTATGAAAAGAATTGAAGAAAAAGGAGTTTGAGCTTTCTGGTTTTGAGAAATATGAGAAGTAACATGTACATTCTTCCCTTTTCTCAGTTCCTAAAGCTAATGGGCTGAAATGAGTAAGGAGATGTAGACCCATTATCAAGTATTGCTAATTACAACTTTGAATTATAAAACATTTTACTTTATATTTAAACAAACTTGTATATTTTTTTTTATAAATTCAACCACTAACTTTTAACAAACTCTATAAGGTAAAATCTTCATTTTATAAATTACAACATGTTTAAATTTAATTAAACCATATTTTACATAATAAATATATTGTTATTATTAACTTTGTAAAAATACACTGTTTGTGTCTAAAATTTGATACAACTTTTAGAATAAAAATTATTCTTCATAGTTTTACCAAAATAATCTATATATGGAAAAATCATATTTCAAATGTTGAAATAATTTCCATTGTTACTAAAATTTCTCAAATACCTATTTTTAGTACAAAATTCATTTACATGAACTGTGTACAAATATATTCTTCAAACTCCAATTTAATTAACACTAAAAATTCCCTAATCTCTTAATTATATAATTATCACTAAATTAAATCATTCTTCTAATTTATTCAAGTAATTTAAACCAGGGTTGTTACAGTTTTTAAATAAAATGCAGTGAAAATAATGTATAAAAGTTAAAAAGTACAAGCTTCAAACAAACATGTTAGTGGTATTATTTTTGCAAGCTATTAGTATCATTTTTGCTACAAATTACATGGAAAATATTCTATAAAATTATAAAGACATCAACTCTACTCAAAACAGCTAGTAGGTATCATTTTTTATGAATGCTGGTGTCATTTTTCATAAAATTGAGATTGGAAATAATTTTGAAAACTCCAAATCATTTAACTGAAACATACACAATTTAGGATTCGATTTTTATTATAATGGTATCAATTTTTAAACGTAATGTAGTGAAAACAATTCAAAAAAGTACAAAGTATCATTTTTGCTACAAAATAAATTGAAAATTATTTATAGAATTATAAAGGCATCAACTTTAGTCAAAATAATCAGTGGGTATCATTTTTGTTAGATATAGGTATCAGTTTTCATAGACATGATGTTTGAAATAAATTTTAAATTTCCAAACTAATACCTTCAAGTATACAAATTATAGGTATCATTCTTTGGTATCAGTTTTTATAAAAAATATAATGAAAACAACTTATCAAGGCACAAAGTACAAACGTCAAACAAAATGATTGTTTGTATCATTTTTCCAAGGTATCAGTGTCAGTTTTGCTACAAATGATTTGGAAAATAGCTTATAAAATTATTAGTTATCATTTCTATTCAAAACAAACAGCGAGTATCATTTTTGTTAAATATGGGTATCAGTTTGTTAAAAAGTACGGTTGAAATAATTTTAAAATTCCAAAACAATAACTTCAAACAAACAAACTGGAGGTATCATTTTTGTTTATATTTGTATCAGTTTTATAACAAATTATGGTGAAAACAAATTGTAGAACTAAAAGTATTAACTTTAAACAAATATAAAGTGGGTATCACTTTTGTAAGGTATTGGTATCAGTTTTGCTCCAAATAAGATGGAAAAATAATTTCTAAATAACAAAGCATCAGCTCCACACAAACAGTCAGTAGGTATAAGTTTTGCAATATGTTGGTATCAGTTTATTATATATGCCAGTGAAAATAATTTCTTCAATTACAAGGCACCAACTTAAATCAAACAGATAATGGGTATCACTTTTCCAATATATTAGTATCAGTTTTGTGATAAATGACGATGAAAACTACTTTTAATGCTACAAAGGCTTGTCATCTACCAAACAAACTACAGGTGCCATTTTTGCAGTATGTAACATGTTATAAAGTGATAGTGTTTGTAATTTTACCGAATTTATTTGTTCCTCTTCGGATTCTTCATTCGCAATTTTTTTACCTTTTCTTTTTAAGCTTTTTGCTATTTAACATTTTTGATACTATTAGAATACATTTAATAATATGATACTGTTAGTATCGGTTTCACAATTTTATAGTATCATTTACTTGCTAAATTGTATTTTGAGTTTCTGTTTGAATTTCCTTCTGAATTGTTTTTTCGTTTATTTTCGATCTTCTTTCTTTTTTTGCAGCTGTTCTTCGGTTGCTTTCTCAGCAGCTGCTTTTTGCTGCATGTTTTCTTCATTGTTCTGTCAAATAAGTTCAATACCATTATATACAACAATATTAACTTTGTTATACCTGATTTTATAGTATCAATTATCTTTTCCGGTATGTTTTCTGTTATTTTTGATTGGTTTTCATCTGCTCTTTGTTCATTTCTCCTCTTTGTTCTTTTTTCTCGATTTTGCTATGCTTCTTCTTCGATTGGCCGTTTTCGTAATTTTAACCTGCTAGCTTTTGCTTTCATCGTCTCTGATTTTGGATCAGACCGAGCTTGGTTTTCCATTTCTGGAATTGTGGATTGGTGTTGAATATCTAATAGAGCTACGATTTCGGTTTCGCGATTTGGAGTTTGCTGCTGAATTTCCGCTGATGGTCGGTCATCGATTTCAGAATCGGTTATTGTTGTTGAATTTCTGGTGGTTGTTCTTCGTGTGTTGATGTTTACGGTTGAGTTGGAGATAACGATTTACTTCTGGTTTGGGACGTCATTTTTGTTGTGAATTGGAATTTTGAGAGCGAATGAGAGAGAATTTGAAATTGAAGAAGGAAGACGAATGGAATGAACCAGAAAAGTAGGGGAATGTTTTAACCCACGAATGGGCTTTGGGCTTGTCCTTGAGACAAAAAATATGCATGTCCTTGTGCCCATTTTTTAAAAATAAATTGTCCTTTATAAATTTTTTCCCAAAATTAAAATTCAAAATTAAGTTTCAAAAATATTTTTTTATTAATTTTGAATAATATCCATACAGATATTTGTTTAAAATACTTTTTTTTAAAAACTTATGCCATGCACATGACCCGGTATATATGTATTTTTAAAATATATATTCTGTACTTTTTTAAAGTATTAATATATTTATTTATTATTTATATATATGTATAAGTATTTTATATATTTATATATAATTTTTTATAAATATATACATATTGTTTTCGGCTTTACAACAAAAAAATTTGATGTAGTTTATAAATAATTCAAATATAATCATACATAGTTATAAATATATATATAATGTTAAAATTTCATATATATATATATATATATATATATAAAATATAGTTAATATATATATATATATATTTGTAACATTTTGTATATATATAAATTAAAAATATATAAACATACATTTGGATAATATATTTGTATATTGGATTAGCTAATGTGCCTGATGCAGTGTAAATCCCAACACCGATACACAAACATGTTATACCTTGCACGGATTGATTTGTTACACATGCACACACACATATATATGTATATATGATACACGTATATATATAATATTAATTAAATAATTTAAAATAATATTATAAATTTAAATAAAATAATGATTTTATTTAAAAGAAATTCAGAAATATTCTAAATAAATTAAACTTCGTAGGCCTAATAAAGATCCAAAATAGTAAAAAAAAATTGAAATTCGCCCATTGCTTCTGCTGTAGGCTGGCCCAGTTCCAACATCTAGTACACTCGGTTGTACTATTGTTGTTTACTTTGCTTTTCCATGGGACAAAGTGGATGAGAAACTTCTCGTGCATAGTGATGGTCATTTGCTTGTTGCTGAAGGTTGTTGAGAGAAGTGGAAAATGCTAAGGACAAGGCTACAATGGATGTGCCGAAAGAAGATTCTCGATTGCCCCCTTTTTGAAAGTACCTAGCACACTGGCCATCATTACATAGGTCTTGGCAGCAAAGAACCAGCTCTTGAAGTTTGCACATTGCTGGGCTCAAGAATGGATGTTGTGTGGTTGTAGATGCAGGAACCAGTTGGAGGCTGGTCTTGTGAGAGTGGAAGGGAAGAGTAGGAACTTTGCTGGGCTAGAAAGCTGGCAGACATGTGTGATGAAGTTAAAAGCATTGATGTGATCTGATGGGTTAGCGCTCCCATCGTACTTATCAATAGGCACCAAAGCATACCACCTAAGTATGTAAATGTTCAAGATTTCCTGAGGAGGGTATAGTCCGCGGGTGCGGCGCAGTGGAAAGGAGGCTTGGGTTCTGGTAAAAAGACTCAGGTTCGATTTCTACCATGCGCTTCCCTATCCTATATAAATTTAACCGGGGGTATGGAGGCTTGGATCAGTGGACGGCTTTACTATACCCTCCTCAGCAGTTTACCAGCCCGCCGGGTTCTCTTGAATTTTCAAAAAAAAAGATTTGCTTAGAAAATGGCTCTTTATTTTCGTCATCGGAAAAGGCTTCACCCCAGCATTTCGGGCTTGCATTTTATATAGCTGTCGGTGAAGATGATTCACTTCCTCTCGTATGCCGACATCGGCTTGTTGTGGGAGTGTTTGGCTTATAACTATCTGTGGACTCACCCAACATCTTTGTGGAGTGGGAGACGATGATGACAAGGTGATGGAGAGTGACGGTGATGATGGTGAGTTGGGATAGGAGACCTCCTCTCCCTAAGCATGAAGGGTGATCGTGAATGCCTGACTTGCCCTTCTCCTAATTTGGGCCCGACCACACCCCTACGGGACTGGGAATGCATCGAGAGGGTCACATACTCTCTGCTAGGGGCATGAGCGGTGCCACTAAGATGCCCGAATATCAAGTCTCGAGCTCTGTTTACCGCCCAAAGGCGCTCATAGGCAGATGGTCATTACACTGAAGGGGAACGTTGGTTTCTTGGTTCTATATGCATGGCCATAATCAATGTCAATAACGTGACTTGGCCAACACACAACATGCCTTCTGCAACTAGCATGAACATCCTCGATCGGGGTTTCAAGTACCACACTCTTCTGAGCTTTGGTGGTGTTCATGAGGTTGTAAGAAGTGGGGAGAGCGGATTGGAGAGGAGTTAGTTCAGCTATTGGAGGGGCTAGTGGAATGAAGTTCACCGTCGTTTGAGCGTCCAACCTCGTCCTTAAATCGTTTACCTCGCTGGCTACAGTTTCCATATTAGTTAAGGCTTGCAACCCACTTCGCCACATGTCGTTGCCAAGCACAAGGATATGCAAACGGTGCTGAGTAAAGTGTTACCGTCAGCCTTATGGTTATTAGAGTCATTACCTTTGTTGTCACTGTGTTGATTCATGGCAACGACCTAGAATAGATTTTTGTAGAGAAGAAAAAGTGAAGAAAGATGAGAGTTTTATGGGACGGCCCTCCTTCTAGCATCAAAATGTCGACTAAAAATTAGCCAACCTCTGAATAAGAAAAGCAAATTAAGTAAATGACACAAATATGTAGAGTGGTTCGGCTAAGCTTGCCTATTGTAACAACCTTCTTTATTCCATACCTTGATTTGAATTAATAGTTACCTTGATTCAGATTTCATAATAATTATTCTAGAAATACTTAAGGGAATTTAGAATTTTAATTAATGAAAACAAGGGCAAATAATTGGTTTTGTGTAATTGAAGGAGATAATTTTTTTAGAATGATTTATTTAATAAATGAAGAATTAGAGAAATGATATTTTTCCTTCTTGGTTGAGTATTATAATTTTATTAAAGTATAATTGTTGGATTAAATCATTGTAAAGTTATAATAAATATTTTAAAGTGTAAATTTCTCTTTTTAGGTCATTTTTTGAATTTTATCTCAAATAAGATAAATGAGAATTTAATTGGAGTTAAATTGGTTTATAAATTAAAAAGAGTGCATTTTAGAAAATGAGTAGAGTTGATTTTATTCTTAAGTTTATAGCTAGATAGAGTTTAAAGCTTTTGAAAATTAATGAAAGGGTTGATTAAATAAAAAGGGAATTAGCTTTGTTGTTTAAAAAAAGGAATGCATTAGTTTCTTATTAGGTTTAATAAGGAGATCAAGCCTATTAGAAAGTTAGTAAAAGAAGAAAATCTCCTTCACTATGCACTATATGTACACTTCATCAACTCAGAAAACCAAAACAGAAACTAAGGAATTCTAAGTCCTCTTCCAAAAACCTAACTAAGATCCACAATTAAAATAGAAATAAATTCTCAAAAATTCGAATAAAATCAAGGTAGGTCCATCTTCTTTATCTCCATCCTTTTGAACGGTCAAAATTCAGTTTTGGTTGAGAAGTAATCCCTATTGTACTGTTTCTGAAAATTCTGTTTTAGGGTTTTATTAATTGAGAAGAAAGCTGTAGTAATTGTGTATATTAGCTAAGAAGCTAAGGAGAAAAGGTGAGAATTTCTCACAACTATCCCTAAATCTGAATTACATTCAATGATTGATTGAATTGGAATATATAATTTAATGTTTGTTAATCTCTATGTGTTACTACCGTAAGTTAAAAACCCTGAAACCCTGTCAAAATGCAAGTTTTATTGTCTATTATTTTTGTCTCTAAATACATGTTTGATTCCCAATGTTTTGAGTATATATTGATTGTAATTGTGCTTCTAAAAGCTAGAAATCGTTCAGGTCATCGAAAATCGATAATCTGAGCAAATTGGTCAAGACCTGGAGCATTACTGCTCCAGGAATGCAATGATCGGTGGTCGAAAGCCTAGAGCAGTAATGCTCCAGGTTAGATTATTTTTGGGTATCTTTTTTGTAGTTCTTTTGTGTGTTTGTTTGTGGTATTTCTTGCCCTTTTTTGTGTGCCTTTGCATGGAGATTTATGAAGCAAGAATAAGGACTTGATAAAAATGATTCTATTATTTTATTACTGAATCAAATTTTGTGATTTAAATAGTGTTTATGGAATGTGTTTAATTGTGTGTTTATGGAAGATTTTAAGTGGTTTTAAAGCTGGAATTGAATTGATTTTAACTCCTTGTTTGGTTTAAAATAATTGCTTATGAAAATAAAGAAGTTCCTAAAAATGAAAATATTATTTTGCTTATGAATTTAATTTCTAGAATTTTAGATAAAGGAATTCTAATTATCGGATTTTAGTAATAATATTTTATGAAATATATATATAATAATAATTGAAATCAAAAGTGGGGTTTTTAAGGCATTGGGAAAATCATTGTATTTTCTAAGGAAAGAGTTTTGTAAGTTTGCTTCCATAAACATATAAATATTCTGATTTGATTACTCTTTTTTATGAAATGAGAAATATACTTAAACAATTTAGTAATAATAAGTGGTTATGGGACATTAATTATCACTTCGTTGTTTAATTATACTACTTGTTTGCGTAGAGTATTTGGTAGTGGAATTTTCTAACTAATGGTAATTATTTTAGCAACACGACACACGGTGTTACTTTAGTGATTACTATTTGATAAGTTTATAACACTTCATGAGAAATAGTATCTTGGGGATGCGAGTTATTGTATAACTTGTTATATTCATTAGTGCATTCGGTAGCTTGACCTTGTAGGCTAGTTGTTCGACCTCTCGACTTGACGGCGAAGGTCACACCCCAAGTCGTGGTATTCGTTTTAGTTTCTAGCCCCATACCACCGAGCGAGTGATCTGTGTCGCGATTTATATTAGATTTCATAACTCCAGCGCCATTCGTGAGTAGGCGGGCACCTTAGCAGTGCGATATTGGGTTCAACATATGTTATGGATATTCGGTACCTTTGGACTATAGGAGTTTAGCGAACTAAACTCTCGGAGCTTTTCTTATCAGTCTCCCCTTGGAACAGAGCAATTCGTATTAAGAGTATTTTATTAGTCTAAATATTTAGTGTGGTGTTAGCGACCGACCAAACCGCTAGTGTGGTGTTAGCGACCGACCAATTTGCTAGTATGGTGTTAGTGAATGATCAAACTTCTAGTGAGTATTTATGAGTATATTCGGGTATCTATTTCTGCATGTTTCTTTATAGCTTTTATGTTCGGGTTTGAATTCACTTTTTGTGCTTCGAAGATTTTAGTAAGTAAGCACAAATTTAAGATGATAGTCCATGAAAGACTTGATGTGATTTTATCAGATGGTGTGATTTGTTTATATTTTATGATTGTTCAAGAGTAGACCATGCCTCTATGTTTTGTCAACAAAGGGGACAATACCTTTGATTAGCAATAGCCTTATATGGATTTATAATGGTTTTATTGATTTGAAATGGCCATATATGAATCGCCATATTTGTGTATGATAGTCTACAATAGACTTGAGTATTGTCGAGATCACTTGTATATTAATTATTAGTGGATATATCTTGTTGCAATTGATATCTTTATTGTTGAGATCTTACCCTTTGATATTTAGAGATAGTATGATCTGGATGTTATTTTATTATAATGCTCGGGTCAGACCAAGACATTTCATGTTTAGGGACTCAAAGACCATAGATGTTGGGTTAGCTATGAGGATAGAGTTATATATGTATTCAATGTCATTAGGATATTAAATATTCAATTATGTAGTATATTTTGTATGAGATATTAACTTTTGAGATCATGTATATTTGAAAAGTGTTATAGCCTATATCCATATATGTATTATGTGAGTCTAATTCTTTTATTTTGTAGACTCGCTTATCTATGTACCCTCGTGTCTGTATTATATATATTCTGCTGTGTTTTCTGATTTTGCATTCTCTATGTTATTATGCATTGTTCTGAATTATACTGTATCCATCATGCTTATTGTTTTGTGCTGATACCGTTCACGTCAACTATCCAATTCAGATCTTCAAATTTTGGTAAGAAAGACGCGATGGTGTTAGCCTAAGGGAATATTCATGTTTGGTTGCTCTTAACAAACCTCATTCTCTGTATTAGTAGACGATATTACTTAGTAATACTATTTAGTAATATAGGTATAGAGGCGGGGTATTACACCTATGTCCATTATAAAGATATCTTACTATGTTGATCTCTTACAATTACAAGAAATTACAAGAGAATAATAAGAAACTAACACTTAAGCTTACAATGATACTAAACTTAATAGCTCTAGGGTTTTTATTTAATAAAAATGTAAATTCTAAGCATAAAAATAAACCCTTGGATGTTTTATGGCATGAGGTATTTATAGCAGCTGATATGGGCAATGGATGACTGAGATTGCATAGTAAAATAAGGGAACCACTCCTGGCCATTGATCTAGTCGCATGGTTGGATGGAGAGCAGCTTTAATGACATTATGAATATATGGCTGGGAAGCATACCAGTTGTCATTTAGTACTAAATGCGCATTTTAAGTTGAGAAAGGCGATTTGCAACAGGAGTAGGCATGCTTTTGGAAAAGATGCTATGGTACCTAGTACACTCAACTATACTATTTGTCGTTTACTTTTCTTTTCCATGGGACAAAGTGGATGAAAAACTTCTTGTGCATAGTGACGGTCGATTACTTATTGTCGAAGGTTGTTGTAACAACCCTATGTTAATAACTTGATAAATTAAGTTTAATTATGGATAATTAATGTTAGTTGTGATTTGTGAAATTTAATTATGAAATTAAATCAAGTTTTTGAGAATAGTTGAATTAATTTAATTAAGAAATGAGTTTCATTTCTTAAAGAGAATATAATATTTAAAATTCGAGATATGATTAAATCAACTAATGAATTTGATTTTTTTAATGCAGTGTTAATGTTGTGAATTATTCTTTAAAATGAGGCTTATAAAATATAGTTTATGTTCATAAAAAATATAACGAGGATAACTTTTGTTTTCAAAAGTATATTTAAAGTGGTATAATAACTCAATTTCATTAGAAATGCGATATTTAAAAAAAATAGATTTTGGTTTGGTTAGAGATGATATCAATAATTGGTGAATTAGTAATATGGAATTTATGTATTTATTTGGAGGTGAGATTTCAATTTGAGCTTTGATTTAGTTTAGATAATAATTTGGTTTATGTTTTGTTTAAATATTTTGTTAAGAATAATTGGGCTAAAGCAAATAATTTGATTACATTGCATAGTGAACATTGGACCTTGGTTTCAAGTCCACTAGCCATTACTTAACCTAATACCCTAAATCCTTTAGCTTAACCCAAATCAAAAATCTCTTTAACATCAAAAAAAAAGTTCACGTTCTTTCTTCATAAACAAAGAAAATGGTGAAAAGAAGAAATCAACAAAAGCCTTAGTTTTATTCTTAGAAATTCAAATCAATTGCCATAAATCAAAAGGAGGATAGATATGAACTCCTTATCATCTATTTTATCTTATCATATAATTAATTTGGTGTTTTGATTAGCTAGTGATTTCTAAAAAAAATTATTAGGAAAGGGCTATTTGATTTAGGGAAATTAGAGAAGAAAGATTAGAGTAGGAGTTGTAGAAGATGATTGCTAGTACTCAATCTAATCAAATTCATATCTTTCTTCATATGAATCAAGGTGAGTTAACCCTCACACATCTATCTTTAAATTTCAGGTTTGCATATAATTGTTGTGTGATGAAAGATTGTGAATTTGAATGATTGTTTGGTTGTGCTTTGATGAAAATTGTTTGTGAAAACTCGCTGAAGTAAAACAACGATATCTTAGTGCAAAATTATCCAAATTAGCTCAATCATTTTGCAGTTGAAAGAACTTTCTGTTAGCTACAAGTTCTCTTCTAATTACTTTATGAAATTCTATGATTTAGAGGGTCGAATTGAGTTTGAAACTAATGTACACGGCTCTGCTCTGTGCAATTTTCTTAGTTGAAAGCTGATATTAAAATCACCATAACTTTCGAATGGTATTTCGAATTTGAGTGAGGTTTTTTCAGTTGGAAGGTATTTTATAAGGAATAACTTTCATTTTTATCATTTTTTGTAAATCTACATTTTTCTAACTGTAATATGTGTTTGAAGAGCAGGTAACCTCTCTGTCTTGTGTTTTAAATTATAACTTTGAAACACAAATTTGTTTTGGCCATATATGTTCTGGAAAGCTTATACTTTTAGCTACAACTTTCAGGTTGTATGTTTTGCTAAATTTTGAGCTTTAAATAGTCAAAATCATAATTTTTGTCGCCCTTGAGAATAAACGACAGCGATAATGAATTTAAATCTGAAAATTATTTCGGTCATAACTTTTAAACTGTAAATTCAAATTAGATGAACTTTTTCTTGTTTGAAAGCTGAGACTTTTGTCTACAACTTTCATGTTTTAAGTTTTGTAAAATTATGAGATTTATGAGGTCGAAAATGCATATCTTTAAATCATAAATTTTAGTTAAACGAAGTAAATAGACAAGCTTCGTATACAAGTAATTTTACAAAAGAGAATTATTTTTAATTTTTAAATCTTAGAATTGTTTCTAAATTAAGTTAATAAATATTAAAAATGATTTTTTAGCAGGTTATTTTATATATTAAGCATGTTTCATAAAATATTTATGGATCTGGAAATATGACTTTGGAAATACAAATCTAATCTATTTTTACATAAAAGTGATTATGGAATTGGAATATAACTATTATGGTTTTATTACATAAATAATTTAGGATTCATGGAATTTGGAAATGTAGTTTTACAAAGTATAAACTTAGTTTATTTCTAAATAGACTTGTTATATTTTAATAGGATTTAGAAGAGTAATTAAATTTGGTTAAAATATAGTTTTGTGAATAATACAACTATATGAAAATTCGAGATATTTATATAAGTGAAATCTTGGAAAACTTCGAGTTTATGGAATATTTTATCAAATAAGTGAAAATTTATTTTAATCAAAATAATAAATAAACTTATGGAAATTTATAACAAGTGTTTTTAAACAATTAAATCAAAGAGAGAGAAAATGTTTTGAGAACCTTAATTATATAATTTGAGAAGTACTAATAATCGACTTAGTGTCATCGATTGGTTTAAATGCTTTCGAATAACGCTTCGTCGAATATAGTATAACTCATTGAATAGTTTGTTTGAGTGGAACTTATTAGCCCATTAGCGAATACTCGAATTTCACCGGGTAGTATGGGATGCCTTGGTTAAATTCGTGTGATTGCTATTAGGAAGTATTTTACACTTTAAAGTTGTATTCTCTTCTGGTGTGCGACAAGTGGTTCCTAGATCCTTAAGAGAATGTAGTTTAGGTTTTCCAGTGGTATCCATAATAAGTGATATTTAATAGTTTTAGTAAATACTTGAATTTCACCATACGGTATGGGACGTATTGGTTAAATTCTAGTGATTACTGAAGGTGATAGTATTTGACACTTTAGAGTTTACTCTCTTTTGGTGTGCGACATGTGGCTGCTGGATCCTTAAGATGTTTATTCCTAGATTTCTTTTCAAACATAATAATATAATAATATTAAATAAATGTAGATTTATCGAGTCATGGTTTCTGCGATCACCTTGATCGGTATGGACTATCCTTGAGATCATTCTGTGATTCTGTGTTCCTGGTCTGAGTACGATCCTTGGTATCAGATCGGTTCAAGTGATACCAATTTGTTTTTTTGTTTACCACGGGTTTTGAGTACAATCATTAAGATTGTTTTGGACGATCATTACGATTGGTTTGGATTAAGATCTCTTGGATTCTAGATATTTGAATTTTGTGACTATTCGTTGTTCGTGAAATAAAGATATATATTCTTGTGTCTTGCGATGGATGTTAAGTAGTTATTCTGTGTTTATGGACTAGTTCGTGTTTATGACTTAGACTTATAATCATGTTCTATGTTAATCATTGATATTTGCGTGCTTAGAGATATTGTGTTTTGTTCTGTGAATTCAGTGTTTAGTGACTAATATGTGTTCGTGACTTAAATTTATAACCATGTGCCTTGTAATGAACTCTAAGTTAAATTAATTCCCATGACTCGTTATTTCATGGACATCTATATTTACTTATATGTTGGTTTTTTATTCTATTCTCACCCTATTGGATATTTAGAGATAGTCTGACCCGGGTGTTATTTTGCTCGGGTCAGGTCGAGACTTTTCAGGTTACATGACAAGTTGACCTTTGGATGTTTGGGCTAGCAAGGAGATAAACACTTTTGACTTTTTAGTTTATCTCATTTAGGAAATTTGTGAATATGTTTATAAGATGTACAATTGAGATTAGAGAATTGTATATTTTTTATAATAATCAAGTTTAGTATTTCATTTTGTAAACTAAATAATTTGTATATGTATAAGCTGAGATTTATTCCGATGTGATCTGTGACTATTATTTATATGATATATTGTTCTGATTTTGAGAAATCGGTGTGTCTATTACTTTGTACTAATACTGTACACGTCAAATTCAGTTCAGATATTAAGTGAAAAGGATATATGTGACGTGTCAGTGTTAGTAGAAAGATATATTCACATTTGATCACCCTTAACATGCCGTATTCTCAAGATTAGCAGACGACATTACTTGTATATTCTTTGCTAAACCGGGCATCGTGGTGGGGTCGTTACAGTTGTCGAGAGAAGCTGAAAATGCTAAGGACAAGGCTGCTATGGATGTGCCCAAAAGTGCATATGATCTTTGTATAATATAACTTGTATGTGGATTCAAGTATATAATCTAAACTAAGTAGTATTAACTAGTAGAGTATGGTAAATTAAAGTAGACAAAAGTAATCACACCAGGATTTTTATACTACTTCGGACCTCCCGTCCTACATCCAGTCCTAAAGCTCCCCTTTGGAAATTCATTTTACCGAATACCCTCACTTTGCCTGAAGGAAAAGACAATATAGCAAATTTTCTGACTTGACAAGCTTGTGTTCTTTCAACATGGATATTGACTGATAGTGCAGAGCTTCCTATCATCTTCCCTTGAGTGTAATGATTCTAGGTGCATGGATTTGTAGGAAGTTTAATCACCAAATGCTATAGTATAGATTTTGGTGATATTGAATGAGATTTTGAAACCAATAAGAGCGCTTAGAGTTTAGAGAGTTAGATAGACTACACGAAGTAAGTGAAGTTAATATTAAACTCAATCCTTGGATATATTTATAGATGTTCAAGGGTTTCATTTTTGTCACTATTCGGATGATATCTTTTGATGAATAGTCACAGCCATTAGAGAAGGAGGCACAATCAGTGAAGAAGAAGAGAAGTGGCTTTTCAAAAATTTGACTATTGTGAAAAATCAGACGTTTGGAAAATAGGGGCAAATGTCTGGTTGTTGAATATTAAATCGTATAAATCCTTGAAAAATAATTTTAAAATTAGTGTAATCAGACCTCTGGATGTGTCAACCAGACGTATGTCTTTACTGGTCAGACTTCTCCGATAAAAAAGAATGAAAACCCAAGAGTTTTGTGGGATTTTTGAATGTAATAGTCAGACTTCTCTGTGAAATAAATTTGAAAACCCGAAAGTTTTACTAGACGTTTGAAAATTCTATTTAAACGTCCAAACATTATATATTTTAAAATGTAGAGTTGGAGGTTCAAATTCTTATGTTACCAGACATCGGGATAGTGTCCCCAAACTTCTAGTTGCCTGATTTGTTCAAAAGTAAGCTTCTCAATTTGGTTTTTGAAAATGATATAACTTAAGAATATTTTGTGTTTGCTCATCTAACTCAAGGATGATTGTATAAGGTAATTTAAGACACTGCCACAAGTATATGACCTTACTTTGGAAACCTCTTCATGTTGCTCTTTGTGATTATTCGCTACTTTAGCTTTTATTGATCTTTCGATGTCCAGAGCGCTTTCATCCATTATATACCTATAAAGTAGTTAAAATATTATACAATATGATTGTATAATTGTTGTCATTAAAACCTAACAAGAGAGATTCTTTCGTTCTCCCTCTTTTTGATGATGACAACTATACAATCATTTCAAATGAATGCTCAAACAATAGTATGAACAATGCTCCCCCTTAATATGATATCTCTCCTATCAATATGAATATATTTCTCCCCCTTTTCATTATCAAAAATAAAGAAGAATAGAGTATGTAGATGCAAAACACTGACAATATAACACATAACATGCATAAAAATAACCACATATGCGAACCACACAAAGATGCATATATAGTGAAATGAACAAGTAATAACCAACAATCCAACAATAAAAACATCGTCCATAAAGTTATAACAAGAACAAACAACATGCTAAGTTGATCATTTCAAGGCACATAAATGCAAATGAAAGGAAAGGGAAATTAATGAGAATGGCCATAAGAGAAATACCATAATTCTCATAATACTCATAGTACACTAAAGGATCAGTTTGGTAATATCCCAGCCATTGTTGCTCGGTGTTGCTTAGCTCTTCGTCGTAGTTAATTGTTAGACCTTGTAACGGAGCATAACTTGTTGGGTAAGCAGTGGATCAGACCAAGATATCTCCTCGTCTTTGTATTCCTCTTTGTGCGATTACTTCATAATAGCCTTGCCTCTAACGCAATGAGAAGATTCGGCATTATGTGCAGATGCATGAGACTGAGATGCACGAATATGAGATGGTGGAGGACTATGGGAAGGAGATGATGTAGAAATAGTGCATGATCGACCATGGACTTTTCTCATAATCTTGGCTAGAGACGACACTACCTTTTCCACTGTTCTTTCCATTTTATTCATCCTTGTCGAAAATGACCTTTCCAAATCTTTGACCTTCTTCTCTGATATTTTTTGATTTTCCGTTATCACTTGTGAATTTGTAGGGTCAAATCCCTTATGGATTCATTTGGGTTTGGTTGAATTTGGGCCTCATAAATCTTAGATTCGGAATGGTAGCCTATGTCATGTTCCATAGGATGAGATGCTTGTGGAGGAGTTGGAGCTCGAGCCGACGGTTGGGGAATGTTTTGGGCACGAATATTCTGTTGTTCCGTCCACTCGTCAAAACTCGTATGTCGAGGCATGGTTTCAGGGAGATGCATCAAACTAAAAAATAGTCGACCACTATATTTTACTAAAATCGGTTCAAAGTTTGATGGGATGATATTGACTCTGAAAATTCGTAAAAGACTCATTATGCAAGGAGCATAAATAATAGTTGGGGGTCGATGGACCCAATTTTTTTTATCTCATCATGAATAAATTTTGCCCAATTAACTCTTATCCCACCAAATATACCATACAGTGCTTTGTGGTCATTATCATATATTTGTACGTGGCTTCCCAGACGAGACAATATGGTGTTTATCAACATTATATTAATTAATCTAGCATAGGGTCGAAGAAAACTAGTTTTCCATTCTGGCATCCTATCTTTCCAAATTTCATGGGTAATGGCATTTCTTGGCAAATTCTATAGTCATCTAGTTGTTCTAACTCAACTCTGCTTTGTCCACGACCAAGAGCAATATCAAGATGATTTACATTGATTTTTATTGTTTTTCCATACACACTAGTCCATAATCATCCTTCCACATTGTGTGGTCTCCAAATATTTTTTACTACACAAATTAGCATAAAAAGGATAAATCGCAAGTGGATCGATTATTACCTTAATTTGGTCATAGTCGATCAAAGGAGTGATATTGGCAGCATTAGTGAGTTCTTGAAGACGATACTCTTCAAAATTGCTCAAGCTGTAGAAAGGTCTTTCATGTATTCGTTTATTCTTAAGATCTTCAAAACATTATTGAGCAAATGCATTCTCATGTAGCCAAACTATGATATTTTCATTTGTTGCTTAGGAGATGGGCATAGAGGAAGAAGCTTGATCCCTTCTTTGTTACTTTGCGATTACTTTTGGTGGCATTTTTGAAGATTAGGGTTTTTTGAAGTTTTAGGGTTTTGAGGTCGATTTGGAGTTTTGAGTGAAAATGAGGATGGAATGATTGAAACGTATGTTAAAAACAAAAAGACAGCGGCTCAGACGTCTGTTTAATTTGGTTAGACGTCCGAGTTAGATGGTGAACAGACCAAAAAGAAAATAGTCTTAAAAAATGGCTGGCTCGACGTCAAATTTCGAAGTACAGAAGTCTGAAATTGAGTTTGTTAAATATGAGGTAACAGATATTCAAACATCTGATCTTGAGGACCAAACATCTGTTTGGGGTAAAAATATTAATCGAGTCTAAGCAGTTAAAATTTTAATGTTTCCAGACGTTTAGTGATAGGAGATAGACATCTATTGTTGATAAGTTTTGAAAAAAGTAAAGTCTTTTATTGAAATTTTACACATATACACACATTTATTTATTTCAAATATTTATATTGAACAAACATTTACACATTTATAAGAACTTTCTGCAAATATTTGCTTTAATAATGTTAATCGTGAAAACTCGATATTAATCTTAATACATTGACGGACTTGATATTTCTTCGGATGGATCAGTTTTCCATGAGTTTTCAAGATATGGTTCATATATTTTTATCGGAGTTGATGATGATTTCGATGGACTAATAAGTTTCTTTGATGAGTTCAGCTATTTTGAAGGAGTAAGCTATTTGGAGGAGCTTCCAGTGGAGCGCATGCACTGCTTTGTCGGTGATTTTCTGCAAAAACGCATTATAAATTTTTCTATAAAGCCTAAATGTTTTCCTTGACATCGCTGTTCTTAATATAGTTCTTTCTGCAGTCTCATAGGTTCCCCTTAATAGTAAGCTATTTCATTAATACGCTCATCTTGTGTCGTAGTTATTTTTCCTTCAAGCTTAATTGATTGCTTCACCTTCTTGCCTTTTGGAGAGTAGCTGGTATGTTCTAAAGGAGATGAAGTAATTCTGATGTACGATGATGTATTATTCGAAGTTGACATTGTTTGGAAGAACAACCTTTATTAGAAATTAACTAGTTTTGATGGTAAAGTTTCTTAAGACACAAAGATTAAATAGAGTGAAAAAATATACTAAATTATGAGAGATGGTTGTTTAGTCAGGTAGAAGTTTAACCATTCATTATCTTATTAGTTTGCTAAAAATATAAAAAGTGTTAAAAACCAAAAAAAATTAGAAAAACAATAGAAAACCGTAGTTTTTAAAATTCATATAATAGTGAGTTGCTAAGTAATTTTCTATCATTATTTAATTAATAATAATTTCTTTTAACATACAAGCTACTGATATCAATTATATACATACAAAAGAATTTATGGATTATAAATGTTTGTTACCCATTATGTTTCTACCAGGGGATATTTAAACAATTTATTTATAATATAGCCAAATTAAGATATATTTGCTTTAAATTTATGAAGTCATGGTAATAAGATTATTATGAAATTAATTCGTTTAGTGAACGAATCCTTAGATCTTTACGTAATTTTATAAAGGTAGATTCACATAAAGGCTTAGTAAATATATCGGCAATTTGATTTTCTATATTAACAAATTCTAGAGAAATGGTGCCTTTTTCTACATTATCTCGAAGAAAATGATGTCGAATATCAATATGTTTAGTTTGTGGGTGATTAATAGGATTTTTCGATAGATTGATTGCACTCGTATTATCATATTATATAAGAGATCTAGTAATTATTTTTCCAAAATCTTTGAGAGTTTGTTGCATATATATCACTGATGCACGTGCTAAGGCGGCTGAAATATACTCAGCTTCACAAGGCGATAGTAAAACACAATTTTGTTTCTTACTAAACCACAAAACCAGGGATTGACTGATAAAGTGACAGGTGCCACTTGTACTCTTTTGATCTGTTTTGCAACATCCGAAATCAGCATCGCTATATGAGACTGATTCGAAAGTGCTGCCTTTCGGGTAAAAGAGCCCGTAACCTTTGGTGTTAGTTAAGTAACACAAAACTCTTTTCACTACTCGATGATGTGATTCCTTAGGCTGTTCTTGAAATCTAGCACATAAACAAACACTCATCATAATGTCCAGTCTACTAGCACTTAGACATAGTAATGATCCTATCAAACTACAATATAACTTTTGATCGAAATCTTTTTCGCTTTCATCTTTATCTAAATGTAAGATTTTGCTCATTGGAGTTGGTTTACTTGATATATTATCCATTCCAAACATTTTAACAATTATCTACAATATTTTTTTGATAGATAAAGATTCCATTTTCTAATTTTTTTGATTTACAAACCCAAAAAGAAATTTAGTTCTCTCATATGTGAAATTTCGAACTCATTTTTCATAATATTTGAAAAGTCATTACATAAGTTTTCATTTGTAGATCCAGAGATTATATCATCTACATAAATTTGAACAACTAATATATCATCATTTTCCTTTTTAATAAATAACATATTGCCTATTTTACCTATTTGAAAACCAGAATTTAATAAGTGACTTTTAAGTCTATCATACCAAGCACGGGGTGCTTGTTTTAGAACATATAATGCGTTCTTAAGTTGAAAACATGATCAGGGTATTTTTCATAAACAAACAATGGTGGTTGTTCGACAAAAATATTTTCTTTAATAAGGCTATTTAAAAATTCACTTTTGACATCCATTTGACATAATTTAAAATTATGGTGACATGCAAAAGTGAGTAACGTTCTTATAGCTTCTAAACGAGCTATAGGAGAAAATGTCTCTTCATAATTGATTTCTTCTTCTTGATTTTACCCCTGAGCTACTAATCTAGATTTATTACGAATTATATTTCCATTTTCATTGGCTTTGTTTTTAAATGCCCATTTTTTTCGATTATGGATTGATCATCCGGTCTTGGTACAAGTTCTCAAATTTTGTTACGTTCAAATTTGTTCAATTCCTCTTGCATTGCTGAAATCCAAAAATCATCTTTAGCATCTTCTTTATAGTTTTTCGGTTCAATACTAGAAATAAATGCTACGTGACTTATTTGATTTAATTGGCTTCTAGTTGTAACTCTAGTGTTTACATCGCTTATTATTTTGTCTATTGGATGGTCTTTTAAAATTATAGGGGGTGATCTCAAAAATTACTGTCATTATTATTTGTATTTATATCATTATTGATATTATTTTTCGAGACAAGAGTTTGATTTATTTCCAGAATCTCTTCATCTTCAAAATTACTTTTATTATTAACATCTTCATCAAAAGAAAAGTGTAAACTTTCTTCAGTAGTATTAGTTCGTTTGTTAATAATTCTATCTTTACTTCATTCCGAATATCCACTGAAAATTCCTTCTTTGGCTTTCAAATCGAATTTTCCTAATTGGTCTTTGGTATTCAATATAAAACATTCTGAACCAAAAATCTGAAAATAAAATACTTTCGGTTTCTTTCCAAGAAAACATTTAATAGGAAATATTTTATTTAAGGGTCTTAATGATACATGATCAAGTACATAGAAAGCAGTAGCAATAGCTTCAGCTAAAAAAAATTCAGTAAGTAACTACTACTTAGTAGTGTTCGTGTACGTTCTTATAAAGTATGATTTTTCCTTTCAAGTACACTGTTTTGTTGTGGTGTTCGTTGAAAAGAAAATTTGTGACTAATATCTTTCTTGTTGCAAAATTTTTCAAATAATTCATTTTCAAACACTCCTCCATGGTCACTTCTTATAAATTTAATTTTTAAATTTCTTAAATTTTGAGTTTTTTTCGAAAATATTTTAAACATTTCAAAAGTATCGCCCTTGTGAATTAAAAATAAGGTCTAAGTAAATCTAGAATAATCATCAACAATTACAAAAACATATTTATTATGATTTATTGATCTTACTTGAGTAGAACCAAATAAATCTGAATGTAGTAGCTCTAATGGTTGTTTTGATGATTTCCTTTTTTGATTTAAAAGAAGTTTTTTTTTCAATTTTCTATATTGACATGCATCACATAAATTTTTAACTTTAAAGTTTATTTTTGGTAATCCTCTAGCTACATCAGTTTTGGCTAATTGTTCAGTATTTTTAAAATTAATATGAAGAAATCATTTATGCCAGAGTGAAGAATCATTGTGATTGGCAACTAGACACAAATCATTGTCATGTTTAATATTCATATTTAAAAAGTAGATATTACGTTTTCTTATACCTTCAAAAATCAAATTTTTTTGATAAAAAATGTTGCATTTATCTTTTTCAAAATCAATTTTAAGGCTTTGTTACATAACTGGCTTATACACAAAAGATTGTGTTTTAAATAGTCTACTAGTAACACATTAGAAATTAAAGGATAGGTAAAATATACCGACATTGATGACGTCTCCAATTCCAACTACGAATCCATTCAAGTTGTCTCCAATGTCACAGTACCTCCATCGATATAAGTTATATTAGATCACATATTTGCATTGCTCATCATGTGTTTGGAGCATCCACTATTGAGTATCCATTTCTCCTTATTTTGTTTTTGGGTATCTGCAAAAGAATATGAATTTCATTGATACCCACTTCCTACTTGAGGGTATTATGTGTTAGTACAAGAAGGTATTCATACCCAAGTGAGTATGGAACCTTTAGAAATATAATTACTATTATTAACGACATTTACAAGATAGTCATTTATATATTTTTGCCTAATCAATTTATTATTAGTTTTTGGAATCCAGATTTCCATAATTTTTAAATTTGAATTACCCGTTTTAACATTTTCTTTGGACTTCCTAAACTTAGTATACAAAGTACTATATTTTATGTGACTTTGTTTAGCTTTGAAACCAAGTCCATTTCTATTGCCAGATAGTATTGAAATTGTAAGTAAATTTTCTAAATTCTGCTTTCCTTATTAAATTTCGAAACATTGGTAGTAATTTGTTCCAATTTTTGCTTTAGTTTAAAATTTTCATTTCTAACTAAGTCTATACTAGATTTTATTTTACAATTCTCTTTTCTAAGCTAATCATTCTCAATTTTGCTAGTTTAATCTCATCGGTTAAAGCGGCATTTTGAGAGGATAAGTTTCGCATGATTTTTGTGAAATTTCTAGTTCCTCTTCTAAAATAGTTTTCTCATCCTTAAACATGCCAATTTCTAATTCTTCTTTATTTAACTTGCGTATATTTTCCTTATATAATCTTGTTAGACGGCGAATTTTCTATTGATTAGAAAATCGTCGTTAAAAATATTATTGTTAAAAACCCAAGAGCACGACATACAATTGTAGTACATATGCGAGTATGGGACGATCCGCAGAGAATGAATTAAATTCTAATAATACTCAATCAAATTAACCCAAGTTTTCAAGTTTGTTTTAGACTAAGAAAAATAGCAAAAATTAAACTAGAGCAAAGGTGGGTAAACTATGATAATAAGAATAATTTAGAAGCAAATCCACTTTCAATCATTCACATAAATCAACATAAAATTCACTTGTAACCTCTCTTTAAAAATATTAATTAGAAATGATTAATGTGCTTATTATAAATATGGTTTATTTGAGCTATTAATTAGCACAACTTAAGCCATCAAACTCTAACACATCATTCAAACCACTTATCAACTTCCATGATCATGACATGAAATTAAAAATAAAATTCTATTTTATGTATCATCTATTTACTATTAATTAGTAACATAGACCATTAAATTTTGATTCTAGCTTAACTTTCATTGTCAAAACCACTTAGGCAAATGAACAAATAACCTATGTTTATAATGGAACAAGCATAGCCTATTTGAGATGTCAACATAGTTTATCAAAATTCAATAAAATAGAAACATAAACCACCATCATTCATATTTTCCATTAAGCAAAATAAGAGAGATCACATGTAACAACCCATAATTTTAACAAATATTTTTAATTGATTTTTATTTGAAACTTTGATTTTTAAATCATTTAAATTTGATTTTTGGAATTTTCCAATGTATTTTTGGATTTTGTTTATAATTTATTTTCCAAATATAATAAAATAATGATTTTTTGGAAATTTTATATTTTGTTCAATTTTAGTCAAACTTTGATTTTCAGTTGAAATTTTAAATTTGAATTTTATTTCCAATCCTTTTCTTTTAAAGCTGAAATTGATTCTGATATTCGTTCTGCTTTTCGTTTTGTTAAATTCTGTTTTATACTTTTTAAATCTGATAAAATTCAGAGTTTTGCACGCAATTATTTTTAGTATTTCATTGTTTATTTTTCTATTTTATTTTTCCATCTTTTATTTTGGTTGGGCTTTGAATTTTATTTGTTGTTTTGAGCTTGTTTTGTTTTGGGCTAGACAAATGGGCTTGGAAATTCCAAGAGGCTTATGTTTCTTTTTCTTTAATGTGAATTTGTGCCTTCCATTCCCATAGCCGTTCATTCCTTTCTCATAGCCGTACATATCATTTTGTTCACCACTTCCTTCTCATTTTCATTTCATAACAAAACAAATTAAAGTATGTTTTTCATGGTTCCTCTTTCTCTTTTCTTTTCTCTTTTATTTTTCTTTTTGTTGCAAGCAAGTTCGGGCACCATATCCCATCCTTTTAGCCGACCATCTCCACCACTTCCCCATCACCTATGACCGGCCTCCACCATCCCATCACCACTTCAACCTATTGTCGTGGCCTTTCATGATCCAAACCACCACCAAAACAAGATGGAAACCATAGCCGAGCCCTTGCATCACCTTTTCCCCTTTACTAGCCTCGGCCACACCTTTGTTCACCACCTTCCATCCCTTGGCCGTGACCAGACCTGACCTTAGCCGCACCACTTATGATGACTGCACTTGACCTGAACCATGCTTTGAACCCAGGCCGAGTCCATTTGCCTAGGGCTGAACCCAAATGCTCCTTGACCATTCACATACCATGACCTTTTGCCTTCATGTACCCCTATCTCTTCACCTTCCAATACTTTGCCTTCCATTACCTGACCATGGCCGAGCATATGCATGCCTAAATCTGGTCTTGGCCGAGCAAATGTTGAAGTGGTAAAGCCTATTGGTGAAGTGGCCGAACCACTTGCATGAGTCAAGCCATTTTGTTCCACTTTGTCTTTATTTTGATCTTATTTCTTTTGGTGATTTAATCTATACTTATATATGTTGTTTTATTTGTTTGCAAGATCTGAATCTTGGCTCACCATCCACTCGAATCTAGTCGTGCTTTTTTTGTGCTTTTCGGAGTTTGGTTCTGTGTCTTGAATTGTCATCTCTAGCTTTAGAAGGTGAGTTATCACTCTCAACTTCGTACTTATAAAATTGTGAAACAAAGTCATGTGAATGTGTAGTAGTGATATGCCATGTTGATAGTAATTTCATATATGTCAGTGATGTGATATTAATGATGTTATAACCTGATTATATACCTGTTTAATCACCTGATATGACATGCTATGTTTTACTGTTTATTTATATTTCTATTTCTCACACTGCAAGTTCCCTCACTATGGGTTGAAATGATACATACCCAAACGAACTTTAGAATAGGGAAAAGTCGTTATGAGCTGAAATGATAAGCTCGAGTGATTTTATTTGACTTGGGATTGCGGGTTTGAACTGATCAAACCCGGGATTTTTATTTCGGATTGAAATGATATATATCCATCTTCACTTGACCTAGGTTAGAAAATATTATACAGACCCATGGTTAATTTTAAATATAAAGATTTTTCTGAAAATTCTAAGTATTTGGAATTTAAAATATATGAGATTTTAACTTAAAATTGGATTTAAATGATTTAAATAAATTTCATACTGATTTTCTATAAGTTAAAATTGTATAAGTCAATAAATGATTAAAAATGTAAATTAGAATGTGAATTAACTTAATAACTGAAACTTTGATTTAAAATGGAATTTTAGGCTTAACTTAGTAATGAAATATTTTATTTATGAAATGGATATTTTTAAAAGTAAATAAAGTATCAAGTTATTGTTAAATTAAAAGTTAAGCAATTTAATTGTATTTTTAACTTAATAAATGAATTATGGTTTGATTTGGATATTTTATTTATAAAATTTTATTTTATAAAATCATAAGTTAAATGATATCCAAATAAATATTTTTGAAAAGTGAGATATGTTTTATAAGTTAAAAATGGTGAAAAACTGAAATTATAATGTTTCTGAAATGTTATAGTAAATCTCAGATTTGTTTTGGCAGCATTTCTGAAATGCTGTGGTTTTAAGGTAGCATTTTATAAGTGCTGTTGTTTTTGAAAATGTACTGTTTTCTGAAATACTACTATATCTGCAGTAACGTTTTCTAAGTGCTGCTGTTTCTGAAAATGTACTGTTTTTTGAAATACTACAATATCTGCAGTAACGTTTTCTAAGTGCTGCTGTTTCTGAAAGATGATATTTTCGAAATGCTAATATATGTATTATCACATTTTCAAAGTGCTACGAATGCTAAGATATAATGTTTTTGGAATGTTATAATTGAATGAATGAACTTGGAAATGCTACAACTTTGGAAATGAATATTATTTTTGAAAGGCATTGACATTGAATTTAAATGGTTTAAATGAATATGTTTTGATTTGAAATATAAACCATTTTGAAATTTATAACCACGGGTTATAATAACGATTGGTTGTTAAAGAGACCGGGATCGGATATGGACATACTCTCTGTCGACACCGAAAACCACTTTAACAACTGTGTACGTGGTGGAGATTCCATAATGAAGTAGGATGGTGGAGACGATTCTATTTGAGGTATAACATGGACCCAACTCCCGTGAGTTGGCATAAGGTGGCTAAAACAGGAGCAATTGACGGGCTAATGAGGTAGCACCTCTAATCGGACACATTCCATTGTATACCATTCTATTACTTTGTGATTGATTTTATTTGCTCCAAATTTATTTACAATCTATTGTTTTGAATTATTCAAGTCCGACATGTGTGGTTTTATTGTCAATTTGAATGGTCCAAAATAGTGGGTCGTTACATCACAAATGAAATCATTTTGTTAATTTAATATGTTTCATGAGAGCTTCATCACCTCTAAATCGAAGGGTTTTAGCTACTCATATTTGAAAACATTTTAACATAAAGTGATTTCAACATAAACATAAATGAAGAGAAGTGCTCATTAAAAGAAGAAGGAATTAACTACTTGCATAAAATAAATCTAAACTAATTGCATAAATTAAAAGAGAGCATAAGAGAATAAAAGAGCATAAAAGAAAGCATAAATAAAATTGTATGAAAGTAAAAACAAAGCTAAGAAGCCATGAAAGAAACTTTCATTTATCTTTGATTTTGTGGTTATAACTTGCATGAAAGGTAAGAAGATAGTTACATGAAACATAAGGGGTATTTATACATGCTTAAAACCCTAATTCATATTTTAGGGGACTACCTAAAATGTCCTTTAGGAAGTGTAACCTCCAAGCAATTATTAGAGAATTAATTAATCCCCACTAGCATGCCTTTAAACTTCTATTAACATGTGCATGTGCTTTTAATTGTGGACTATATGGTAGTGGGTTAGTGGGCTCCTCTATGTTGCATGAATTCATTTATTTCCAATCTTCATTTGCCTTCAACATATGTACATGCATTTTTCCATAAAAGCTTCTTCGTATTTGCTCTCCATTTCCTACAATTAAAAATAAAAATGCGCAAATAATTTTTCTCAAATTAAATCATACACAAATTTATCATTTTACCCCTCAAATGAAGATGAATAAATGATGATTTGAAAACAATTTAAATTTTGGTTTAAACATGTAAAATACCATAATATGCTCATTTATTTAAATAAAATTAGATTAAATATGAAAGGAAAAGTATGCACTTTTACATGCACATCAAATACCCCTACACTTGTCTTTTTATTTTTCCTCGAATAAACTAAAACTAAGATAAATTCATTTTCATAGGAAACACGATTGCGTCTAGCATATGCAACAAGCCGTTAAACCTCTAGGTGTCCCTAATTAGACGAGTGTTGTTTCGTGAGGGTTTTCAGCGTATACTACCTACAAAATCCAAATGCGATATGCATATTCTACATGATGCAAGTTTTCAAAAATATTTACAAATGAAGAATTTACTTTAAATTTGACACGGGTAAGTTAAATACAAGTTCTGGTCATTATCAAGAAATTTAAGTCCTTTTACTCGTCAAAACTTCCAACAAAAATTAAGTTATCATCACAATCAGACTCTAGTTTGACTAATTGTTTGGGTTAATAACATAGTGTAACTATGAAATGGATCCTTAATTGATTATCAAAGTTTTTCAAAGTCGTATTTTTATTTCTCTTGAATAACAAGTCGAATCAAATAAGTAAAAATAGTGCTTGGATTTCAATTTCTTGCTCTCTCTATTTTTGAAAAGCATGAACATTATTATTATTTACACACCTAACTCAGATAAATTAAGGCTGGATATACTGATCATGCACTATCTTTCGGGCTTACGTGAGAAGAGTACAGAGTGTGGCAAGTGTACACACTTGCGTATGAATACATGACTCTTGGTGGTTATTTTTATTAAATCTATTTACATAGACCTAACTCAGATAAACTGAGATCAGATATACCGATCATGCACTGCCTTTTGGGCTTACGTGAGAAAGGTACAGAGCATGGTGAGTGTACACACTTGTGTGTGAACACCCGACTCTAGGTGTTTTTTATTTTTATAAAAGCTTTTTTTTCTTTTTTGTTTGTTTTTTTTGTTATGAAGAAAGAGTTTGGCAAAATCATCTTAGCACTACTTAACTTAGAAGATCAAAAATGTTATCGCCTTTACTTTAAATCAACCACTCTTTTAAACAAATATTTCAATTAGGATATACTTCATAATTATCACCTATGAACCTTCATATATACTAGTTAAACTATAGTTATTTGTAATCAAACTTTATTTTTATTTTTGTTGAGACAAATAAATTTTCAAAAATTTCAATTTAATAACCAAAAACATATATTTATTATCCTATAGTGTTCTTCAAAAGTAAATCTATATGCTAAAAAGAAAATTTGTTTTAGGGTTTTTGTCTCTTTTTTTATGAAGTGTTTTAGGAAGAAAATGCAAAAAATAAACCATGAAAAATCAAAAATGAACATAAGACTCCCCCCCACACTTAATTTTGACTATGTCCCCATAGTCAATGCATGATATAATGAGTGTAATGGAGAAAAATATGTATATATTTACAACAGTGGGTTAACATTTCTTACTAGACGTAGTATGGCTCATGAAGAGTCATGAGCTCCTCCTCTCGATCACTTGCCAACTCAAAGTAAGGATTCAAATGATGACCATTAACTTTAAAAATCGATCCATCCCTAGGGTTTTCTAATTCTATGGCACCATGTGGAAAAACAGTGTGTACGATGTATGGTCCTATCCACCTTAATTTTAACTTCCCAGGGAACAAATGAAGTCGAGAGTCATACAACAAAACTTTTTGATTTGGCAAAAATATTTTCTTTAGGATTTCCTTGTCATGAAAAAGTTTTCTTCTTTCTTTGTAAATTTTCTTGTTTTCATACGCATCGTTCATAATCTTCTCTAATTCATTGAGTTGCAATTTTCTATTTTCGCCATCTTTTTCAAGATCAAAATTTATGCTTTTAATTGCCCACAATGCTTTATGTTCAAGTTCGATGGCAAATGGCACGCTTTACCATATACTAACCTAAAAGGAGACATACCAAGATTGGTTTTATTAGCCCAAAGAGCATCTGTCAATTTTTATAACTAATTTTTTCGATTTTTATTTGCATTTTTCTCCAAAATTTGTTTGATTTGACGATTCGAAACTTCAACTTGACCACAAGTTTGAGGATGATAAGGAGTGGATAACTTGTGGGTTATCGAATATTTCTTCATTAGAGTTTAAATGAATGATTACAGAAATGAGTTTCATTATCGCTTATTATTGTGCGAGGTGTTCCAAACCTTGAAAAGATGTTTTCTTTTATGAACTTCACAACAGCTTTGTGGTCATTTGTATTACAAGGAAGGGCTTCAACCCATTTCGAGATGTAATCAATAGCAAGAAAAATTTACTTATTTCCGAAACAGTTGGGAAATGGTCCCATAAAGTCAATACCCCAAACATCAAAGATTTCGATCGTAAGAATGGAGTTCAAAAGCATCATATTTCACCGAGAAATTCTTCCTAACATTTGACAACGATCGCAAGTTTTACAAAACTCAAACGCATCTTTAAAAAGTGCATGCCGGTAAAAACCACATTGAAGCATCTTTTCCGTGGTTTTCTTCGGACTGAAGTGACCACCACACGCTTGGTCATGACAAAACGAAAGAATACTCTTAATTTCACAATTCGGGATGCAACGTCGAATGATTTGGTCAGAACAGTACTTAAACAAGTATGGATCATCCCAATAGAAGTACTTGGCTTGGGAAAGAAATTTATATTTATCTTGTTCCGACCAAAATGAAGGAATTTCCTTAGTGACTAAATAGTTCACTATGTTGGAATACCATGGATCGAAAGAAACAAAAAGGAGTTGTTCATCAGGAAAGTTCTCGTTGATCGGTAAAGAAGATGGTGCGTTTGGAAGACGCGACAGATGATCAACAAAGACATTATCAGATACTTTTTTATCTTTGATCATAAGATCAAATTCTTAGAGTAAAAGGATCCAACAGATCAAATGAGACTTAGCATTCTTTTAGCAAAAAGGTACCTAAGAGCGGAGTGATCAGTGTAAACAGTAATGTGTGAGCCAATCAAATGCTGTCGGATTTTTTCGAGCACAAAGACTACTACTAGAAGCTCTTTTTCAATGGTCGTGTAATTGAGTTGAGCATTGTTAAGAGTCATACTAGCGTAGTAGATGACATGAAGAATTTTGTCGATGCGTTCCTAAGACAGCATCAACTGCAAAGTTAGAAGCGTCACACATTACTTCAAAAGGAAGATCCCAATTGGGTGAGAAAATGATGGGAGCGGAAATGAGTTTGTTTTTGAGACATTTGAAAGCAAAAACACAGTCAGAATTAAAGTCGAATGGAATGTCTTTTCCAAGAATAGTCGTCAGAGGTCAAGCAATTTTACTAAAGTCTTTCACAAAGCGTCGATAAAAACAAGTGTGCCCAAGGAATGAATGAATGTCCTTGACATATTTGGGAATGGGTAGATTCACAATTACGTCAACTTTCGCCTTGTCTAGCTCAATGCATTTGTTTGAAATGACATGCCCAAGGACAATGCCATGTTTGACCATGAAATAACATTTTTCCTAATTTAACGTTAAGTGTTTGTCCTTGCATCGATTAAGAACCAACTCAAGATGGTGTAAGCACTCGGAAAAAGAGTTTCCAAAGATAGAAAAATCGTCCATAAACACTTCAAGAAAGCGTTCAATCATATCGGAAAAGATGCTGACCATGCATCTTTGAAAAGTAGCAGGGGCATTACAAAGGCCAAAAGGCATACGTCGATACGCAAAGGTGCTAAAGGGATACGTGAAAGTCATTTTTCCTTGATCTTTGGGAGTGAATGGAATTTGGTTATAACCGGAATAACCATCAAGAAAGCAAAAGAATTCGTGGTTGGCTAAATGTCAAGCATTTGAACAATGAAAGGAAGAGGAAAGTGATCTTTACGTGTTGTAGCATTTAATTTTAGATAATCAATGCAAACACGCCAACCGTTTGAGTACAAGTTGGAATGAATTTGTTAGAGTCATTCTTGGTAACGGTAAGTCCAAACTTTTTAGGCACGACATGAATCGGGCTCACCCACGAACTATCAGAGATTGGGTATATGATTCTGTTAGCGAGGAGTTTCAGAATTTCATCACAAACCGCATCCTTTATTTTTGGGTTAAGCCTTCGTTGCGCGTCATGGACAGTGTGACGCCCCACCCCGAGACCCACACAAACAAAGAGTATTACTAGATAATACTGTCTGTTGGTGCAGAGAATAGGGCTGTTTAAGAGCGACCATCCATAGCCTTGTCTTAAACATGTATTAAATACGTCGATTGGATGCTTTAACATTTTTTTTCTCTTTTATCTTTTTCGAGTGGATCGACATACTCAATACATGTTTAATACAAAAAAATGGTGGCTATAGGATCTATTTAGAACAAAACACAATATAAATAATAAACCAGATCACAAAACAGCAAACACAGTCATATATAAATATACATCAAATACAATACATAGTGTCGTACGTGGTGATACGGCCATAATACATATATACATAACCAAGATATCACACTACAAGATAAGCTACATAAAAACTATGCATATAATCCAAAAAGGTCGATAAGAGGGTCCATAGAGAACAGTTAAGCAAGAGCCAAATAATCTAACCTGCAACTCGGTCTGACCCGAGTATATAAAATACACGGGTCAGTCTAGCTTAAACAACTGATTAGCATATGATAGGTAAGGTATATGGATAAATGATAACAATCCTTCTCGAAAGAGAAAAAGGAACATTAAATATACAACAACTACTAAATGTCATAAGGGTTACTCGAAGAGGACAAGTTCAACAACAATAATAATTAATCACAAATCAACGCCTCATGTCATCGGCATCAACAATCAACATAATGGTGTCCATTAACACCATAACTCCTAAATAGGAGGTTATAAACCTTAAAAAGGCCAAAGGATGACACTACAAATCAATATATATATAGAACTCGATAAGAGTTCAGAACTCCAAAATGTGTTCACCATATAATAAGCAACACGATAGCACTCAGGCTACATAAATAATCCAATAGAGGCAACTATGGTGAAAACATTTATAAATCATCATAATTCTAGAAATAAACATAGAGAAATCTAGAAAAGTCAGTAGTGTAAAGAATAGGACCCAACATCCCAATAATAGCCCAATAGCTATAAATGTAGAAAGGACCCAACAACCCAATCAATGGCCCAACAGCCTGCCAAGTATAGTGTATAAGAGACCCAACAGCCTCCACTAGGACCCAACAGCCCAATATTAGCCCAACACCTATAAATGTACACATAGGACCCAACAGCCCAAGTACTGGCAATAACTCGTGAATGTGTCACAAACTCTCAGATAGGAACCCGAAAAGTGGTAACTGTGCGTCCCATACTGCACATTCTCACTTATCGGTTTACTAACTATTAGTCAATACTACATTAGAAAACTATTCATTTAAATCACAAATACTCACCTCATATCATTGGCATATACAACCTGAAGGATAATGAATGTGTAGCTTCAAACGAACAGGTCCGGAATTAACCGAAAAAGTAAACGCATGTGTCCCATACCACATGTTTCACTAAATCGTTTAATTCTCTTTCTCATACGCTTGAAGAGTGCAAAAATGTGTATTTTATATAGAAAATAATTTGTTTGAGAAAACTAGTTTTAAAACGACTTTTGAAATCGTTTTGCAAATTTTTGGCTTCGAAATTCTCTTTATTATAGAGATTATAAATTTTTAATAGCTTTAAAAATAATTATAAATATTGTAAAATATTTATTTCAAAAGCTATATTGTTATAAAAATCATTTTGAAATTTGTTTTAGAAAACTCGTGTTAGAAAACACTGAAATTCATCATAAGAAAACATCTCAAAAACTCGTCAATCCGGAGTACGGATCAACCAAAATATTAGCTTACCTATTGATAGGTTTTAAGCCCTTAGGAACACTCCAAAATATCACAAAACAGATCATAATAGTTGCTGGAAATAGCAGAAGAAAACAACAGAACAGAAGAAAATAATTTGCAGAAAAATCAAAGGCCAGGTTGACCTTTAAATAGCATAGGTCGACCCTATGGTCGACCAGTATAGTGCCTGGGTCGACCCTAAGGTCGGCCCCTGTATGTGCTTGGTCGACCGTTGAGTCGCGATTTCTACAGCAGTTTTCTGCCTGCTTCGAACTAGATTTTGAGCAACAATTTTAGGTAGCTACAAGATGATTCAGGGCATGAAACTTGACATGCACAAACAACAACACTCAAACAACAATCCGGAGAAAATCCAGCATGATTTCATGACAAAATCAGAGAGTTATAAACACAAAAAGAAGCACTCTGGAATAGATTTTTACTATAAACATTCAAGCAAGAAATTTTGTTTACAGTAAACCAAAATCAATCTATATCAACCTGTTTAAGTTAGAATTCGTGAGTTGTACTCACCTTAGCACGATTTTGAGCAAGCTTGTGATGCAAGATGATAACTTTATGGACCAAAGAGGCTTCACAGACCTGTAGAAGCTAGAAAATAACATGCAGACATAGAAGAGGAAAGTTATAGACACATCTTTCTTAAAATAGAGAATTGATGAAATGAACTGTGATTTTGGTTTTTGATTACCTGTTATTTACTTTGGTTTGCTAATTTTCTCTTTGATTTCACTAAATTTTGAAGTAAGAATTGGTGAGTTAAGAGGTGGCCATTTTTTCTTTTCTCTGTTTTGTTTTTGAGAGGAAGAAACAAATGAGAAGGAAAAAGGAGAACGTACAGTTTCTCCTGATCCTTCCAGAAATGGATTTGGGCTTGGACCCAATATCCATTAGCCATATGTTAATACTTAGTGAAAATGAGCTAAGTAAATTCACATTTCCACTTTTATTCACCATATACTCAGATATTTACACATAATTAAACCAAATAAATTTTACAACAAATGTGTATGTTCACAAAAAAATGTTTTACAACATATAAAAGATAGTTTAGCTATTAAAAATCAATTACTATTATTAAAACTCCATTTATAATTAAATACTACAATTTACACCTTTTATTACATAAAACACTATTTTTAACATCAAAATTTATAAAAAAAATTATTTTCTTGTCCAATTAAATACAACAATTCTTGTAAACAACATTTTTATATCCAAAATTATTTTAAAACAATATTTCACCTTTTTATTTATAAAATATATCATAATAAATTCAAATACTTCATTTAAAATTAATAAAAATCACATTTGACAATAATTTGCAAAATTATTGCATTTTACCAAATTAAAACTATAAAAGCTCATTTTTTTTCTCCAACCTATCATAATAAAGTTTCTAAAACTTTATTTTCAACAATTTACATTTAAAACCCATTGTTTATTTAAAATAAACAAATTTTAACAAATTTATATCTCCAATTTATTTTTATTTCTCCAATTAAATTATAACCACCGTTATAATTTAATATCATAGGTAATCACCAAATCAAGGTTGTTACAGACTCCCTCCTTATAAAAATTGCGTCCTCGCAATTTCTAGAGAAGAGTTGTATCCAACACAATTGATTTCATGAAGCAAAGGAAAAGCAGATAAGCTTGAGTTTAAAATTCTCACCTTCGACACGCGAAGATAGAAAACAAGGATAAGATCGCTCGATAAATTCTCTGGTTTCCCAAGTGCAGTCGTTCGGATTATCGGACTATTGAATCTTTATGAGCGGCACATTCTTGTTTCGAAGGCGCTTAACCTCGAAAGCAAGAACACGCACAGGGTGTTGCATGAATGATAAATCAGGAGAGACCTCAAGTTCCTCTAATGCACGTGTATCCATCATCACAAAATCAGAATCTCGTAAACACTTCCTCAACTGAGAGACGTGAAACACGTCATGAACTCCAGAAAACTGATCATGAAGTGCTACTCTATAAGCAACAGGACCGATACGCTCTGTAATAGGAAATGGCCCTATATATCATGGTGCCAATTTCCCACTCTGGCTAAAGCGTACCACTCCTTTCAAAGGAGAAGCTCGGATATAGATAAGATCACCAACAGAAAACTCAAGAGGCTTCCTATGGTTGTCCGCGTAGGATTTTTGGCAACTCTGTGCCTCTTTCATCCTTTCTCTAATAAGAACGATCTTCTCGGATGCTTCTCGAATAGATTCGGGGCCTAATATAAGCTTTTCCTTGGACTCGAGCCAACAAGAAGGAGAATGACATGGCCTCCCATATAAGGCCTCAAAAGGAGCCATGCCGATGGAATATTGGTAGCTGTTATTATAAGTGAACTCAACCAAAGGAATGTGATCTTCCCAACTACCACCAAAATCAAGAATGCAAGCTCGAAGTAAATCCTCAAGAATACGATTCACCCGTTCAGTCTGTCCATCAAACTACGGATGATAAGTGGTGCTTAGATTAAGCTTTGTGCCTGAAGCTTGCTGAAGACTCTGCCAGAAATGACTTGTGAAAAATGGATCACGATCACATACTATAGAACTAGGAATACCGTGCAATCGCACGATCTCCTTAATATAAAGCTTCGAAAGATGAGATGTTGTCCTATTAGACTTAATAGGAATAAAGTGCGCGGACTTAGTAAGACGATCCATAATAACCCAGATGTTGTTATGGCCCGACCTCAAACGAGATAAGCCATCAATAAAATCCATAGAGATTTGGTCCCACATCCACATCGGGACCTCCAAAGGCTGAAGGAGACCACTGGGTCGCTGATGCTCTGCTTTCATGAGCTAACAAGTCATGCAGTTGCTTACATAACTTGCCACGTCTCGTTTCAAACCTTCCCGGTAATATAAGCGACGCATGTCAGCATACATCTTGCTGCTGCCTGGATGGATAGTGTATTTAGAACGGTGACACTAATCTAGAATGTCCCGCCGAAGATCTAGAATAGATGGCACACCTAATCTGTTCTTCTTACGAAGACATCCATGGCTGTCGATACTGAAATCCCTCATCTCAATATCATTGCGGGATTCAGACTTACACTTCTGAATAAGAGAAAAAATATCAGAATCTTGCCGATGTGCCTCGGCAATCGGGTCTAATAGAGTAGGACGAGCATCCATGCTACATAATAAAATAGGAGATTCTGGAGTAGAAGCACGATCTCAGATATCACAAATAGATAGAGTCCCTAAAGCTTTCCATTCTGCAAGCATCATGGAAACAACAACTGATTGCTTATGACTCAATGCATCAGCAACTCGATTCCCCTTACCCGAGGTATACTGAATATCGAAGTCATAAGAAGCGAGGAATTCGAGCCAACGTTGTTGTCGCATGTTGAGCTTTTTCTGGGTGAATAAATACTTGAGTGACTTGTGGTTGGTATAGAGAATAAAGTGCTCGCCCAATAAATAATGGCACCGTATCTTCAATGCGAAGACGATGGGGGCTAGCTCTAAATCAAGGGTAGCGTACCGAACCTCGTTCGGACATAATTGCCTTGAAGCGTAGGCAACTACCCGGTCCCTCTGCATAGAATAGCACCAAGGCCACAATGACTAGCATCGGTATAGAAAATAAGATCTTGGTTCCCTTTGGGAACCACAAGGATAGGAGCATTAGTGAGAAGTTCTTTCAATTTCTGAAAGGAAGCTTCACACTTATCAGACCAAATAAATTGAATACCTTTTCTAGTAAGGCTAGTGAGAGGAAGCATGATGCGGGAAAAGTCTTTGATGAACCGATGGTAATAACCCACCAATCCAAGGAAGCTACGAATCTCAGGAACATTCTCAGGCCTCTTTCAGTTTTGAATGGCTTCGATCTTAGATGGATCGACCGAAATACCCTTAGATGATACTACATGGCCTAAGAACTTGACTTGCTTTTCCCAAAAATGGCACTTAGAAAATTTTGCTTTGAGTTGATGCTGACGAAGTGTACTCAAAACAATTTTTAGATGATAGGCATGATCAGCTTCAGTCTGCAACTCGATTCACAAGAACAAACTTATCGAGATATTCTCGAAATACTCGATTCACAAGGTCGATGAAGTAAGTGGGAGCGTTTGTCAACCCAAACGGCATGAAGAGCCATTCATAAGAACCATATTGAGTGTGGAATGCTGTGAGAGGAATGCTGTCCTCTGCAACTCTAAGCTGATGAAACCCGTGGCGAGGTCAAGCTGGGAAAAGACCTTAGCACCACTCAACTGATCGAACATGTCATCGATCTTACGCAATGGATACTGACTCTTGAGGGTTAACTCGTTAAGCTTGCGGTAATCAACGCATTGCCTAAGAGTCCCATCGGATTTCTTCACGAATACCACTGCGGGTCCCCACGATGAGGAACTAGACTGAATAAATTGCTTTGCTTCAAGTTCTAAAAGCTGCTTTTTGAGTTCCTCATTTTCTTTAGTCGACATCCTAGTAGGAGGATGACTAACTGCCTGTGCTCAAGGAATGAGGTCAATGCGGAACTCGATGGGCCGCTTGGGTGGCAAACCCAAAACAGGCTAAAAAACATCAAGAAAATCACGCACAACTGGAATCCGAGATATTTCTTCCTCGTCTTGGGACTCAAGAGCAAATAAAGACGCCTCGGAATCATGGTCGACATTCCAAAGAATAAGAGAGAGTTGAACTGATGAATCGGGATATTGAAGATATAAAACTCGCTCAGAACAAAGAATTCTGGCCTCGTATCAAACTAGCCAGTCCATACCCAAAATCATCTCAAAACCAAGGAAATGAATCACGTGTAGATTCACACGGAAAGGTAAACCACAAATAGATAACTCAACATCTTTACATAACATGCTAAGGATTACAGATCCCTCGATAGGATTTGCAATCCTCAAGGAAGTAACAAGGCAAGAAACATCCAAAAGAATAGCATCAACAAGTTCCTTTGATATGAATGAATGTGACGCACCCGTGTCGAAGAGAACCCGAATAGAACGATCATGGAATAGTATAGAACCTTCCAAAATAGAAGGAGAAGTACCTCTAGGCTGAGAAGATCCACCTGAAGCATCCACCACAATAAGCTTTCCTGAACGAAGACCCTTAGAAGAGTTAAGACACTTGAAAGACCAGTGTCCCTCTTGCTTGCAATTGTGGCAAATGGTAAGCTTAGGACATTCCCGAATAAAATGATCATGCGAACCACAGTTAAAACATGACTTATGAGTAGGAGGAGCTGCACTAGAATGTGAGCTGGAGACAGTGGCTTCTTCTTTTGGGGAAATGACTTGGATCTCTGAAAAGGAAACTTCTTCTTATTTGGGTTCTTACAAATCTCAGTCTCATCACTACTATCCTTCTCCCTCTCGACGGCTTCAAGGTGAAGCGCCAAGTCAACAAGCTCCTCAAATGATAACTTAAGTTGGAGCATAAGAGACTTTTTCAAATATTTCTTCAGGCTAGAAAAAAACTTAAGATTCTTCTTATAGGATGTGCTGATAAACTCGAGCCCGTATTTCGATAAGGACTCGAAAGAAGAAACATACTCTAAAACTGATGATTTCCCTTGCTTTAACTCAAGGAAGCGACGGGCTAGAAATGCTTTCTCAGACTCAGGCATAAACTTGAGCTCAAACTGCTCTCTAAACTGCTGCCAAGTAAGAGTAGACTCGTCTGCCTTGGCAATAAGAAGCTCATACCAGTCCAACGCATGCTCCTGTAGCATGCTCGATGCTACAAGGACACGGTGATGATCAGATAAATCCATGCAAGAAAAGATGCGCTCGTATGTCCGAAGCCAAGCCTAGACCTCAAGAACAATCTCAAAGCCTTTGAAAGGCTTGCCTCCTAAATGAGAGAAGTCACTGCACATGCGTGCAAATGCGGATTTGCGTGGAGCAGAAGAATGGGCTGGAGCTGGAGGCTGAGTGCTCCGGATAAGCTCTACAATCTGATCGATCGACATGTACACACCTTCGGGACGTGAGCCACTGGACGGCACAGCCCCCGAAATGCGACCTCTTCCTCTTCCAGCCATGAGCTGAAAGTTAAGATAAGATTGAATTATTCACAGGGGTAGATATTATCAATTGAATTCATTAAATAAGGGATACTATGGAATTTAAAAATTACATTCCTAGACGTATTCCCACTTATCTACCCCTAAAGGACTCGAAAAGGTTAAGGGCAAGATTAGAAACAACTTCGATTAGGTTCGATGTTTTCACTCATATTATACTTTGATGTATAGTAGTATGTATATTGTTCTATGTTTATCACATTTTGTTCTGAATTCAGCTCTAATACAAAGTTGTGACGCCCCACCCCAAGACCCACACTAACAAAGAGTATTACTATGTAATACTGTCTACTGGTGTAGAGAATAGGGCTATTTAGGAGCGACCATCCATAGCCTTGTCTTAATCACGGATCATAGAACAACAAACACAATCATATATACATATACATCAAATACAATACATAGTGTCGTACGTGGTGATACAACAACAATACATATATACATCAGGTCACCACAAAAGAATATATACATAACCAAGATATCACACTACAAGATAAGCTACACACAAACTATGCATATAATCCAAAAAGGTCGATAAGAGGGTCCATAGAGAACAGCTAAGCAAGACCCAAATAATCTAAACTGCAACTCGGTTTGACCCGAGTATATAAAATACACATGTCAGTCTAGCTTAAACAACTGATTAGCATATGATCGGTAAGGTATATGGATAAATGATAACAATCCTTCTAGAAAGAGAAGAAGCAACATTAAATATATGACAACTACTAAATGTCATAAGGGTTAATCGAAGAGGCCAAGTTCAACAACAATAATAATTAATCACAAATCAATGCCTCATGTCATCGGCATCAACAATCAACATAATGGTGTCCATTAACACCGTAACTCCTAAATAGGAAGTTATAAACCTCAAAAAGGCCAAAGGATGACACTATAAATCAATATATATATAGAACTCGATAAGAGTTCAAAACTCCAAATTGTGTTCACCATATAATAAGCAACACGATAGCACTCAGGCTATATAAATAATCCAACAGAGGCAACTAGGGTGAAAACATTTATAAATCATCAAAATTCTAGAAATAAACATAGAGAAATCTAGAAAAGCAGCAGTGTAAAAAATAGGACCCAACAGCCCAATAATAGCCCAACAGCTATAAATGTAGACCCAACAGCCCAATCAGTGGCCCGACAGCCTGCCAAGTACAGTGTATAAGAGACCCAATAGCCTCCAATAGGACCCAATAGCCTAATATTAGCCCAACAGCTATAAATGCACACATAGGACCTAAAAGCCCAAGTACTGGCAATAACTCGTGAATGTGTCACAAACTCTCAAATAGGAACCTGAAAAGTGGTAACTGTGCATCCCATATCGCACGTTCTCACTTATCGGTTTACTAACTGTTAGTCAATGCCACACTAGAAAACTAATCATTTAAATCACAAATACTCGCCTCATTTCATCGGCATATACAACCCGAAGGTCAATGAATGTGTAGCTTCAAACGAACAAATCCAGAATTAACCGAAAAAGTAAACGCATGTATCCCATACCACATGTTTTACTAAATCATTTAATTCCCTTTCTCATACGCTCGAAGAGTGCAAAAATATGTATTTTATATTGAAAATAATTTGTTTGAGAAAACTAGTTTTAAAAATATTTTTGAAATCGTTTTGCGAATTTATGGCTTCGAAATTCTCTTTATTATAGAGATTATAAATTTTTAGTGGATTTAAAAATAATTATAAATATTGTAAAATATTTATTTCAAAAGCTATATTATTATAAAAATCATTTTGAAATTTGTTTTAGAAAACCCGTGTTCGAAAACACAGAAATCATCGGAAAACACTGAAATTCAGCATAAGAAAACATCTCAAAAACTCGTCAATCCGAAGTACAGATCAACCAAAATATTGGCTTACCTATTGATATGTTTTAAGCCCTTCGAAACACTCCAAAATATCACAAAACAGATCACAATAGCTGCTGGAAATAACAGAAGAAAACAACATAACAGAAGAAAACAATTTGCAGAAAATCAAAGGCCAGGTCGACCTACTGGTCAACCTTTAAATGGCATAGGTCGACCCTATGGTCGACCTGTATAGTGTCTGGGTCGACCCTAAGTTCGACCCCTGTATGTGCTTGGTTAACCGTTGAGTCGCGATTTCTACAGCAGTTTTCTGCCTGCTTCGAACTAGATTTTGAGCAACAATTTCAGGTAGCTACAAGATGATTCAGGGCATGAAACTTGACATGCACAAACAACAACACTCAAACAACAATCCGGAGAAATTCCAGCATGATTTCATGACAAAATAAAAGAGTTATAAACACAAAAAGAAGCACTTTGGAACAGATTTTTACTGTAAACATTCCAGCAAGAAATTTTATTTATAGTAAAACAAAATCATATATCAGCATACAACTTGTTTAAGTTAGAATTCGTGAGTTGTACTCATCTTAGCACGATTTTGAGCAATTTTGTGATGCAAGATGATAACTTCTGGACCAAAGAGACGTCATAGACCTGTAGAAGCTAGAAAAAGAACATGCAGACGTTGAAAAGGAAAGTTATAGACACATCTTTCTCAAAACAAAGAATTGATGAAATGAATTGTGATTTTGGTTTTTGATTACCTGTTATTTACTTTGGTTTGCTAATTTCCTCTTTGATTTCACTAAATTTTGAAGCAAGAATTGGAGAGTTAAGAGGTGGCAATTGTATCTTTTCTCTATTTTGTTTTTGAGAGGAAGAAGCAAATAAGAAGGAAAAAGGAGAACGTACAGTTTCTCCTGATCCTCCCAGAAATGGATTTGGTCTTGGACCCAATATCCATTAGCCATATGTTAATACTAGTTAAAATGAGCCAAGTAAATTCACATTTCCACTTTTATTCACCATATACTCGCATATTTACATATAATTAAACCAAATAAATATTACAACAAATGTTTATGTTCACAAAAAAATGTTTTACAACATATAAAAGATATTTTAGCTATTAAAAATTAATTTCTATTATTAAAACTCCATTTATAATTAAATACTACAATTTCCACCTTTTATTACATAAAACCCTATTTTTTAACATCAAAATTTACACAAAAATTATTTTCTTGTCCAATTAAATACAACAACTCTTCTAAACAACATTTTTATATCTAAAATTATTTTCAAATAATATTTCACCTTTTTATTTATAAAATATATCATAATAAATTCAAATACTTCATTTAAAATTAATAAAAATCACATTTGGCAATAATTTGCAAAATTATTGCATTTTACCAAATTAAAACTATAAAACGCTCATTTTTTCTCCAACATATCATAATAAAGTTTCTAAAACTTTATTTTCAACAATTTACATTTAAAACCCATTGTTTATTTAAAATAAACAAATTTTAACAAATTTATATCTCCAATTTATTTTTATTTCTCCAATTATATTATAACCACCGTTATAATTTAATATCACATGTAATCACCAAAACCAGGGTTGTTACAGACAGGCTTGGCATCATCAACTAAATGGATAAGATGTTGAACGAGTTCCCTTTATATTAGTGATCGACCATCCAATTACTACTTTGTTTTTCGATAGAATAGAAAGTAAGGAAGTTTCTTGATCAAGAGAGAGAGAGTTGCAGAAATTATGATGGAAAACGTTTCGTTGTCACCTAAGTATGCGTACTTAAGGTGATCGGGAAGGGGTTTGAGGTCCAACCTTGGGGGTTGCTCTATCAAAGAATTTGGTTGAAGTTCTGACAGTGAGGGGTTCAAATGGAAGCGCAATTTCAATTCTGTTGGGCTCATCTTGAAACAGTTGTTCGTATTCAGTCTCGCGTTCATTGTTAAGGTCAACTGTTTCGTTATCAATTTTTTTTGAATAGACCTAACTTCCAATGTTTGATCATGTGGTTCATTTGATTGATTTTCAAAATTGAAAATGTTAAGATCCAAAGTCATGTTTCTAAAAGAAATTTTCATCGAACCGTTTCGACAATTGATTAGAGCATTTAAAGTAGCCAAGAAAGGTCGACCTGAAATCAATGGAATTTGACTCATCGGATTATTCACATGTTGAGTCTCCAAAATGATGAAATCGACAGGGAATATGAATTAACCGATTTTGATGAGTACATCCTCGATTTCTCTTACGGGTTTCTTTATTGAACGATCGACAAATTGAAGAGTTACCTCCGTCGGTTTTAGTTTACCCAAGCCAAGTTGCTGGTAAACGGAATAAGGAATCAAATTGACACTCGCACCCAGGTCCAGTAAGCACTTATTAATCGTTTTGTCTCCTATCGTGCACGAGATCGTCGGACATCCAGGATCTTTGTATTTAACGGGAATTAATTGGGACAAGACTACGCTAAGTCCGGCGGTTAAGAAAACTTTCTTAGGTATATGAGTGTGTCATTTTTGAGTACACAAGTCCTTGAGAAACTTAGCGTAAGTTGGGACTTGTTGAATGATATCAAGGAGCGGGATGTTAACTTTCACTTGTTTAAAAATTTCCAACATCTTTTCCATTTGATCAGAGTGTTTCTTGGGTTAAAGGCGATGTGGAAATGGAACACAATTCTTAATAAGTCGGTCTACTTGAGTAGAAGAATAATTTGGATTGGCATTTGATTCAATGTTTGGCTCAATGTTTTGTTCAGATTCACTTGTTTTTGAAGTGTTAGGAGGAGTTTTCGATAAATCATTTGTATTAACAACTTGATTATCAATTTGAATGCAAAGTTGTGATAGCATTCATTTGGGTTACGTTGCTATTTTGAACAACATGGGCTTGATTCGAATTTGTGTTTTGATTTCTGGGATTCGGAACTGGCTGACTTGGGAATGTGCCTCATTCACGTTCACTCACAGACGTGGCTAATTGACTCATTTGCATTTCAACTTTAGCAATTGATTGACTTGTATTCTACATGTACGAGGTTAAAATTTTTTGCAAATTATTGTTTGATTGGAGGCTTTAAGTGGTTGCTTTAGCCAATGTTTTAAGACTTTTATCAAGTGAACTCAATCGTTTATCATCTTGGGGAGCAAAAGATTGTTGCGACTGATTTTGAGACGGACCCGCAAAATTTATTGAAAATGATTGGGTTAAAAGGGAGGATTCGAAGCATTGTTTGAAAATGCTTGAAAATTGGGACGAACCAAATTCTTGTTGAAATTATTTTGGTTCCATGCAAAATTAGGATGATTTCTCCAAACAGGATTGTACATTAGAGAAAATGGGTCATTCTTAACCTTATTGAAAGCTTTGAGTTGTTTAATTGAGTTAGGGCACTGATCGACAATGTGATTCGGACCGTTGCATTTATAACACATTGATTGGGAAGATTGGTTCATTTGGTTGGATGAGAAAACATTGTTGAATTTATTAATCATTGCATCGATTTTAGCTTCCAAAGCCAAAGATGATCCTATCGAGTGCGCATTTCGATCGTGAGTAAATGGATTTTTCATTAGAACATTCCCATTGGCATGATTTTTCGGCCAAGTTTTCAAGGAATTGCCAAGCATCGTCGTGATGTTGGACGAGAAAATTTCCTTGGCACATCGATTCAAGCATGGTTCGTGAACTATTTTCAAGTCCATCGTATAAGATTTGGCAAAGAGTTTATTTTTCAAAATTATGGTGTGGACATTTTATCAAAAGCTCTTTAAATCTTTCAAAATATTTTTCGAATGGTTCACCCCTAAATTGATGAAAATTGACAATTTTTTTTCAAATTTTAGTTGTTTTTTCCAAGGGGTGGAACTTTTTCATGAAACTTTAACAAATTCTTCCCACATTTTGATCAAGTTTGATGGTAAGTTGTACGGCTATTTTTCAACGTAATTGGTAAGAGCAAATGGAATTAACCGAAGTTTAATTCCGTCATCACATAATTGTTGGAGTTTAATGGTTGCATATACTTGTTCGAATTTCGTTAAGAAGATGTATGAGTCATCGTGTTCAAAATTGCCAAATTTTGGAAGCGTGGAAATATGATTGGAATGAATTTCGAAATGGTTACTCGTTATGGAGGGTAATGTGATGCAAGAAGGAATAGAAACTCTATCGGGGAAGATTCTATCCATGAGAGTTCACGGAGCATTTTCATTTGCCATTGCTGGAGGATCGTTTATTCGAGTTGAACGATTAGTTGTTATGTCACGAGTCCAAGTACCCATGCACAAGAAAAGTCAAGGAGAGAAAGAAGTTAGAATCGAGTTAAAGAGAATGAAACAAGGTTTGAAAAATGAAGTGAAAAATTGTTTTTTTAAAGAAAAATTGTTTTTTTAAGAAAAAATATTTACCAAAAGGAATTTATTTTCAAAAAGGCAGAATTGATTATTGGAGTTTTGATTTTCAAATTTTTTTATTATATATTTTTGCTCTTTTTTTTTTAGTTTTTGTTTTTGAAAAGATTGTTTTTTTGGATTTTAAAGAAAAAACTAAGTTAAGTAAAATGTTCAATTTTTTTTAGTTTTGGATTTTGTTGTTTTTTATATAAGCATGAACTAATGCAACTAAATGAATGCAAGGACTTAATTACAAATTTTCTATCCCTAGTGGCTTCTAACCCAAAATTGTACAATCACACTTTGTCTTAATTCAATAAAATAGTTCTTAGCTAGGTAACGGAAAGAAATTATCGGTGCACCACGAATCACTGTAGCACTACAGCCGATGGTTTAAGTACCTTCAGAGAAACAATCACTATAGTATTTATGAATCACTGTAATATTTATAACTGATTATTGCTTTACCGTAGCCTAGACACCAAGAAATTAAATTGTCGAAAGAAGACAACTTGTCAAGATACAATTAAGCCCTAGGTGAGCCCGTGACTCGCTTAAGTTCAAAGTCTAACTATTATTATTAGCAAATTCTATGATGAAATGCAATTTGTGGGCCAAGGAAGAGGTGATGAAATCCTCCACCTTATGTAAAGTTGGGTATTGCCCTTAGAAAGGAAAATAAGATGCAACGAATACAAAATAGAAATAAATGTGAATTAACAATACAACTACGAATGAAATTTGCTTTCTTTGTTTTAAAATTTTTAAAATGGAAGCAACAGCCAATGCAAAGAAAATAAAAACAAGAGATAAGAGCACGATACTAGAGCATGTAGAATTATTAGCAAATTTTTTTTTTTTCAAAGCAGCGAATTTTTTTTAAAGCAAGCAATTTATTTAGCAAGTAGAGCGAACTAGCAAGTGATTCCTTCTTTTTGATTTTCTGCTTTTGCAACTTGAAAATTTTGAACAAGATATACGCTTTTTTTAGACCAAGGAAAAAACTAAAACAAATGAAACCACCATTCACTAAACAACTTCTTTTTTAATTAAGCATTTCCCTAGGTCCCAGCCCAAAAAAAAATGAAACCAACCTGCTCGAATAAAAAAAGGAGAAACCAAAACTTCTCTAAACCAAGCCAATTAATTTCTCAATTCACGATTATAACAATTTTCATCAGAATTCTACTTTCCAATTTTCAAAAGAGGATGGATTCACTCAGGCGATTCGATGTTCTGGTGGGGAGATTATGGTCACTTTGCTTTTAGGCGAAACAAGATTTAGGCGGTTTGGTAGTGAATTTGGGTTGAAGTTGTTGATCGCGTTGATGTTGGAAGGTATTGCTGATTTTGGTTCGAGTAAGGATGGAGACCGGTGGTCGCGTGTATGATTTGGCAAATGCTGGTGGAGATTGGGAACAGCGATTGTTTGGAGTTGGTGGTTATGTGTTGATGAATACAACAGGCTGTAGTGTAGTGAATGGCTGCAGATATAGGATTTGGGGTACATGAGGTTGCGGTTGTTGGGAAGGAGTTGGGTGGCATAGGAAGAAGTGTTGTTGATGGGGAGAGTTGTTGATTGTTGAGGTGTTCGAAGGTTGTGGATGTGATGACAGTGGAAGGAGATGGTTGAGTAGCGGTAAATGGTTGACAATGGGGTTTTGGTGAATTAAGTGGTGGTATTTTGGTAATGGCAGAGGCAGTGTAGCGGTGGCAAGTTGTTGGAGTTGTTTGCAGTAGGATGAGGAAGTTTGGTTGGTTGTTGTTGATGGTAGAGGTAATGGGTTTAAAGTGTGAGTGAAGGGAATGCTTGGTTGTGGGCAGAGAATGTGAATGATGGTGATGAAGTGTGGGCAGTGAAGTGAAGGCAGTGAAGCAGATGGAGGCTTGTAGCAGTTTGAGGTGAAGGTGAAGTTTGGTTGCATGGTGGTTGTAGGAGATGAAAGTGGTTGTATGTATGTATGACAGTGAGGGGGAATGATGTATAGTTTTATCTATATTGGAGTATGGTTTGTGAGAGGAAAACAGAGGTTGGTTTGGGTCTTTGTAGTTGCTGTTCAAGGTGAAGTGGCAGGTTTTAGATGACGTGTTTGACGATGGATTGAAGTGCGGTGTTGATGGAGGAATTTGAATTGAGCGGTGAAGGCAGTGGCATGACAAGTGGATGATGGGTTGGTGGTTGGATGCAGGAAGAGGAGGTAAGTGGTTGAAGGTGATGGAGAGGCAGTACAAGGCAAGGTTCGTTGACTGGGAGGTATGGCAATGGAGTGGCTATCAAGTTGTAGTTTGGCAGTGGAGGTGGTATGGGAGTGAAGTGGCTGTTGTATGTTGTTGTTTCTTTGTTGTTGTCTTTGTTGTACGTTGTTGGAGGATGTGGCAAAGCAGATGGTGATGTAGGGAAGTGCAAAGGGGTGAATGGCAGCAAGGTTGTTCAGGTAGTGGCAGTTTAGAAGCTTGATGTGCTGATGGTAGGAGTGAAGTGGTTTGGTCGGGGTTGTTGGATTTGGATGATGGTTAATGTTGGAAATGATGGAGTTTGTAGCAGCAGGTTGGGTTAGAGTAGTGCAGAGGTGGTTGGGGGTGTTGAAGGATGATGTTATGACTGGTATGCAGGGGAAGTTGCTGTGTGGTTGATGAAACAGAAATGGATAGGTGGTAGTTGCTATGTTGAGTGATAAGAATTGAAGACAGTTGTAACAAAGAGCAATGTGCAAAACTGCAACAGAATTGCAACAGATTGTAACAAATGCAAAGTAATTTTTTTTTAAGAATGCAATGTAATGTTGCAAACAAAAAATGCAATGTAATGAAAATTGGAAATGCTAATGCAATGTAAATTGAAATGTAAGGGAGCAAATGCAATGTTTTTTTATAAATAAAATGCGAATCAACAAAAAAAATGAAAACACGATAAAATAAAATAAAAATAATTTGAAGAGTATAATTAAAATCAAATTGCAATTCCCCGGCAACGGTGCTAAAAACTTGTTATACGGTGAATTTTCTATCGATTAGGAAATCGTCGTTAAAAATATTATCGTTATAAACCGTAAGCGCACGGCGTACAATTGTAGTACGTATGCGAGTACAGGTCGATCTGCAGGGAATGAATTAAATTCTAATAATACTCAGTCAAATTAACCCAAGTTTTCAAGTTTGTTTTAAATTAAGAAAAATAGCAAAAATTAAACTAGAGCAAAGGTGAGTAAACTATGATAATAAGAACAATTTAGAGGCAAATCCACTTTCAATCATTCACATAAATCTACACAAAATTCACTTGTAGCCTCTCTTTAAAAATATTAAGCAGTAATGATTAATGTGTTTATTATAAGTATGGTTTATTTGAGCTATTAATTAGCATAACTTAAACCATAAAATTCTAACACATCATTCAAACCACCTATCAACTCTCATGATCATGACATGATATTAAAAATAAAATCTATTTTAAGTATGATCTATTTACTATTAATTAGTAACATAGACCATCAAAATTTGATTCTAGCTTAACTTTCATTATCAAAATCACTTGGGCAAATGAATAAATAGCTTGTGTTTACAATGGAATAAGCATAGCCTATTTGAGATGTCAATATAGGCTATCAAAATTCAATAAAATAGAAACATAAACCACCATCATTCATATTTTCCATTAAGCAAAATAATAGAGATCACAAATGAAATCATTATGTTAATTTAATATGTTTCATGAGAGCTTCATCACCCCAAAATTGAAGAGATTTAGCTACTCATATTTGAAAATAGTTTAACATAATGTGACTTCAACATAAACATAAATGAAAAGAAGTGCTAATTAAAAGAAGAAAGAACTAACTACTTGCATAAAATAAATCTAAACTAATTATATGAATTAAAAGAGAGCATAAGATAATAAAAGAGTATAAAATAAAGCATAAATAAAATTGTATGAAAGTAGAAACAAGGCTAAGAAGCCATGAAAGAAGAAGATAGTTACATGAAACATAAGGGGTATTTATACATGTTTAAAACCCTAATTCGTATTTTAGGAGACCACCTAAAATGCCCTTTAGGAAGTGTAACCTCCAAGTAATCATTAGAAAATTAATTAATCCCCACTGACATGCATTTAAACCTCCTTAACATGTGCAAGTGCTTTTAATTGTGGACCATATGGTAGTGGGTTAGTGGGCTCCCTATGTTGCATGAATTCATTTATTTTCAATCTTCATTTACCTTCAACATATGTGCATGCATTTATCCATGAAAGCTTCTTCATATTTGCTCTTCATTTCCTTCAATTAAAAATAAAAATGTGCAAATAATTTTTTTCCAATTAAATCATACACTAATTTACCATTTTACCACCCAAATGAAGATGAATAAATGATGATTTGAAAAATGTTTGAATTTTGGTTTAAACATGTAAAATAACCTAATATGCTCATTTATTTAAATAAAAGTATATTAAAATATCCTAATATGCTCATTTATTTAAATAAAATAGTTTTCTCATCCTTAAACATGCTAATTTCTAATTCTGCTCTATAACTTGCCTATATTTTCCTTATATAGTCTCTTTCAATCTCTAAGTTTATCATCTAATCCAAAACTTATTTCCAAAATTTCATTATAAGAAAGTTCTGGACTTATCTCTACAATGGTGGCCATAAACATACATTTGCTTGTTCTGAATCACTGTCGCTATCACTATCTCAGGAAGATGAGTCTGAATCATCTCATGTAATTTTGAAAGCTTTTCTTTTTTTTCTTGAATTTTTCAAAATTGTTTTTCTTCTTCTCGTTGTTTATTTGTGGACAATCTTTCTTCATATGACTAAATTTGTCACACTCGTAGCACTTAATTGATGTTTGGTTAGATGAGTTTGTTGGGTTGCCATCATTTTTTGCCTTTATGAACTTCTTAAATTTCTTATAATTTTTGGCAATGAATACGATCTCATCGTCATAAATTTGAGTCATCTTCATTGACTTGAAAGGCTATATTCTTTTTCTCTTGATTTTGCTCTTTCCTTGCCTACAAATTAGCTTCGTATGATATCAAATTTTCAATTAATTCTTTAAATTTGAGTCGAGAATGATCATTAGCTTCTTCGATAGCTAAAACTTTTTTTCCATTCAACAGTTAAAGAGTTTAAAATGTGCGTGACAAGATCAAAATATGTAAAAATAACTCATAGTGCTATTAGACCGTATTGAATAGTTTGAAATCTAGCATACATGTCTATGATAGTCTCATTTGCTTTCATTTTTAATAATGAGAACTGATTCTGTAAAATAGATATTTTGGTTTATTTTACTTTAGTCGTGCCTTCATGAGTGACTTGTAGTGTACGCCATATATCATATGCAGGTTTACAAAACATAACCCTTGAGAACTCATTTTTACCAAGTGAACAAAATAAGATATTCATAGATTTGGCATTGTTGGTCGCTGCGGTCTTTTGAGCGTCTGTCCAAGCACCCATTTCAACAGCAGGAACTTCATATCTAGTTTGAATGGCTTCCCAGATTTCAAGACCGTTAGCATGCATAAAATTCTCATATGTGTAGACCAGTAAGCATAGTTAGATCCAGTGAATAGTGGAGGACGTGTAATTGACTGAGCTTTTGGAAAAATGCTTTCCATATTCTAATGATTATTCAAATGCTTTGTTACAGCAATTTGAATGACTTAGCTTTGATACCAAATGAAAGTGCAAGCGAATCTTGTATAATATAACTTGTATGTGTATTCAATATATAATCTAAACTAAGCAGTATTAACAAGCAGAGTATTGTAAAGTAAAGTAGATAAACACAATCACATCGGCATTTTTATACTAGGTCGGACCTTCCGTCCTACGTCCAGTCCCGAAGATCCTCTTCGGAATTTCCTTTTACCAAATACCCTCAATTTGCCCGGAGGAACATGCAATACAACTAAGTTTCTGACTTGACAAGCTTGTGTTCTTTTAATAGAGATATTGACTGATAATACACGACTTCCTATAATCTCCCCTTGAGTGTAATAAATGTAGGTGCATGGATTTGTAGGAGGTTTAATCACCAAATGCTCTGGTATAGATTTCGGTGATACTAAATGGGAATTTGAAATCAATAAGAGCACTCACAGTTTAGAGAGTCGGATAAAAAGATAGAAGTAAGTGAAGTTAATATTAAACTTAATCCTTGGATATATTTATAGATGTTCAAGGGTTCCGCTTAACGGTTGTCACTATTCACATGATATCTTTTGATGAATAGTTGCAGCCATCAGAGAAGGAGACGCAACCAGTGACGAAGAAGAGAAGTGGCTTTTAAAAAAATTGACTGTTGTAGAAAATCAAATGTCTAGAAAATAAGGTTAGACATCTGGTTGTTTGAATATTAATTTTAAAATTAGTGTAACCAGACGTTTGGATATGTCAATCAGACGTTTGTCTTTATTGTTCAGACGTCTTTGCTAAAAAAGAATGGAAACCCGAGAGTTTTACCAGATGTCTAAATGTAATAGTCAGACGTCTTTGTGAAATAAATTTGAAAACCCGAAAGTTTTATCAAACATCCGATAATTCTATTCAGACGTTTAGTAGCTATATATTTGAAAATATAGAAATGGAGGTTCAAAATCATATGTTGCCAGACGTTTGGGTAGTGTCCCCAAACTTCTGGTTGCATGATTTGTTCAATGTAAGTTTTTCAATTTGGTTTTTGAAAATGATATAACTTAAGAATATTTTGTGTTTGCTCATTTAACTCAAGAGAGATTGTACAAGGTAATCTAAGACACCGACACAAGTATATGACCTTACCTTGAAAACCGCTTCATGTCGCTCTTCGTGGATATTCTTTACTTTAGCTTTTATTGATCTTCTGATGTCTGGAGCGCTTTCATCTATCATATACCTGTAAAGCGGTTAAAATATTTTGCAATATGATTGTATAGTTATTGTCATTAAAACTCAATAAGAGAGATTCTAACAGTGACGAGCTGGTCATGGGATGATGAGACGGGCAGTCTGGGACCAGTAGATGGCAGGCAGAGATGGAGCCGGGCCAAAGACGAGCCACGCTTGACTGGGCCTAGTCAGATGAGTTGGCTGTTAAAGTCTTCTTGAGTTGAGTCGGCTAGTTGTAGTCCCAGAGTGCCACTGAGTGGATTGGTTGGTGTGAGGCCAGACTGAATGCGAAACGGTATGAACTGGGCCGCACTTAGGAGTGCTTGGCCGGCTTGAGTTGAGCTGTGCTTTGTTGCAGTGATTGACTTAATATACTTGCGAGATATTTGAGCAACAAATAATGTAAGGAAACTAAGGATATTTTGTATATTAACAGCGGAAATTTTAAGTTATATGGACTTGAATGAAAGATTAATTTACAATTTTTGTCAATATAATTGCAGTATACAAATAATTGATTTGTCATTTTTTTGAACTTGGTAGACCATATAATAATGATTAAGTAATTCAATTTATTTTAAAAGTTCAAATTTTAGATCATTTAATTAATCTAATTATATGGACTTGAATGTAAAATATTATGATAAAACTCGGGAGAACTTTGTAAATAATTGCATAAATTATTAAATGTTGATATTTAAATGTAAAACGATAATGTAGATAACTAGTAGAACTTTGTGACAATTATAGTAATTATAAATTGTAGCGATTTGAAAATAAAAAATCTGAAAAGAATTAAAGAGGTGAAGGTGGATTCTATTCTATTATGTAAGAAAGAGAATATAGAACTCTTAGTATTATTGTCTCTCGTTCACTCTTAGGCTGAATAGTGCATTCTTCTTATTTTTGGTATAATTTTCCTTTTAAGCCCCCTAAATTTTTTCGATATTCCACAAAACTACTATCATTAACATATAAATTAATGTTATCATTGTTCCTTTTGATAAAATACTCTTATGTACGTTTATTATTATTATTATTATTTTGATAAACTTCTAATCATTATTTCTTTCTAATCTAATAAAGATCTCTTCCTCTTCTCCATGTTATCATTAAAATATTTTCATTCCGCATTTGTTTCCTATCATTTTACATCCCTCCCATTTATTTTTTATTCATCATGTTATCTCTTACCCTATTTTAGTTTTATATGTATACTACAATTCAAGAAAAACTAAAAAATATATTTCCAATCTAAATCAACTCAAAAATTCTATACAAATAGTTTTTTAGTCAATCTCTTTAATTTTTTTTATCTAACTATAATTTGATTGAATTGATCATTAGTTCTTCAATTTTTTTTCATCCTAAAAAATTATCATATTATTCATGTTTTGCGGAGATTATGTTTCTATTTATTGCTAGTTTCACAGAAAAATTGTCTAAAAGTCTCCATAAAAACTTGGCTTACTGATTTATCAAACTGGATTTAAAGGTTTGATTTTTATTTTATTACCTTTATTTTCATTTAATTTAAGGTTGAATTTTTTGTTCTAGCTCTAAATATATTATTTCGGATCTTTACTTCAAATTTTGTGTTCAATAAATTATTTCCTTCTTATTTTTGTTATAATTTGCATGAATATGAATACGGTTTCCTCTATATTTTTAAAAGGTTATTGGATTTATTAATACATTGATATCACATAATCTTTGTTATTTTGTAAAATCTATAATACATAAAGCTTGACTATTTTTTATTCTTAAGTTTTCTATTTACATCGACATTCATCTTATTTGTGTTCGTTTAGTACGATCATGATTTTCATCTCCTTCATTCTTTTTGTAGGGAATAATTAGCTTACTAACATATAGATATAAAATAATCTTAAACTTTTTGTAATACCCAAGTGGTAATGTTGATATTTTTTATTTTGAAATATAATTATATACAAAAATAAAGTTGGGAAAAATCTCATATTTTCTTATTATTTTAGTTTCAATCTGTATCATTATCAACTTGGTTTCCTTCATATTCTATAAGAGGTTATTGAATTTATTAATACATCGATATCATAGAATCTTTGGTCTTTTTTATAATATCCTTGATATGTAATGCTGAACTATTTTTTAGTTCTCAAGTTTTATATTTACATCGAGGTACATCTGATTTGTGTTTGGTTAGTACGATCATGAATTTTATTTCATTCGTATATTTTGTATAGCATAATTGGTTCACTAACATATGTATACCGAACAATCTTAAATTATGTATAATCTGAGACAAAATTGATGTTTTTTACATTTTTAAACATATGTATTTAAGAAAATCAAAATAGGGAAAATATCATCTATGAAGTAAAAGAATAGTCAAATAATAAATTTCTATGTCATATTGGAGAAAATAAATATAAATGTATAAATATTACTTTTGTTATGTCTAACGTATGTAACTTTATGTTGAAAGTTTAGTTTTAAAATGGTGTTACATGAACTTAATTTCTAGTTAAATATTCTACTTTGATTCTACTTTTTATACTCAACCTAGACTTATTTTCGTAATATGAGATATTATTCATCTTAATTGTCCTACGGTTTAGTACATTTTCCTATAGTGATGCTTCATTGGCCGTGAAATATACATAAATAGCGCATATTTTCCTATTTAATAATATTGAATTTTTGGAGATCTTATTGAACATAGTAGCAATTATCTTTTATTTTTTACAAAGATTGTTTGAGGCTATATTGTTTTGATTTTATTTGGCAGAAATGTTTATAAATCATTACGAACTGAAGATGTTGATTTACGAACTGAAGATGTGTTATTAATAATGTTTACAAGTAAACTAACTTCAAATGAAAAGAATTGTATTTAAAAGGAATAAATTGATAATATTCATTTTAATCAAATTCAAACTAAATTGAGAACTATTACAATTAATTCTCTTTTATTGAAATCTATTCTATTATATAAGAAATAGAATATAAAACTCTTAGTATTCTTATCTCTAATTCACTCTCAGACAGAATAGTGCATTCTTCTTAATTTTGGTACAATTTTCCTTTCAGACCCTCTAAAATTTTTCAATCTTCCACAAAACTACCATCATTAGCATGACAATTAATGTTACCATTATTCATTTTGATAAAATACCATTATGTACATTTATTTATTTTGATAAATCTATAATCATTATTTCTTTGTAATCTAACAGATATTTCTTCCTCTTCTCCATTTTATCATTACAATTTTTTCATTCGTCATTTGTTTTCTATCATTTTTTACATTCCTCCCATTTAATTTTTTTTCATTATGCTATCTCTTCCTATTTAAATTGCCAGTCTAAATCAACTTAAAGATTCTATCCAAATAGTTTTTAATCAATCTCTTTAATTTTTTTTATCTAACTATAATTTGGTTGAATTCATCATTAGTTCTTCAATTTCTATTCATTTAAAAAAGTATCATTTTAATCATGTTTTGCGGAGATTGTGTTTTTATCTGTCGCTTTCAGCGTTGTAGTTTTCATAAAAAAATTGTCTAAAAGACTAAAAAAAACCTTGCTTACTTATCTATCAAACTCGATTTAAAGGTTTGATTTTTATTTTATTATCTTTATTTTCATTTAATTTAAGGTTGAAAATTTTGTTTAGCTCTAATATATATTATTGTAGATCTTTACTTCAAATTTTGTATTCAAAAAATTGTTTTCTTCTTATTTTTGTTACAATTTGTATGGATATGAATATAATTTCCTTTATATTTTTAGAAGGTTATTGGGTTTATTAATACATAGATATCATGTAATCTTTGGTTATTTTGTAAAATCTACAATACATGAAGCTTGGCTATTTTTTATTTTTTCTATTTACATCGACGTTCACCTTATTTGTATTCGTTTAGAACGATTATGATTTTCATTTCATTTATTCATTTTATAGAGAATAATTGGCTTACTAACATATAGATATAAAATAATCTTTAACTTTTTATAATACATAAGAGGTAAAGTTGATCTTTTTTATTTTGAAATATAAGTTTATACAAAAATCAAGTTGGGAAATTTTTTATACTGTCTTCTTATTTTAGTTTCAATCTGTATCATTATCAACCTGGTTTCCTTCATATTCTGCAGGAGGTTATTGGATTGTTTAATACATCAATATCATAGATCTTTTGTATAAAATCCTTTAGTTCTCAAGTTTTATACTTAGATCGATGTTCATCCGATATGTGTTTCGTTAGTACGATCATGAATTTTATTTCCTTTGCATATTTTGAATAGCATAATTAGTCTACTAACGCATGTGTACCAAACAATCTTAAATTATGTATAACCTGAGACAAAATTGATGTTTCGCCATTTTTAATCATATGTATTCAAGAAAATCAAGTTGGGGAAAATATCATCTATGAAGTCAAAGAATGGTCAAATAATAAATTTTTATGTCATATTTGAGAAAAGAAAGATATACGTATAAATATTACTTTTGTTCAGTCTACTGTATGTAACTTTATGTTGAAAATTTAGTTTTAGAAAGTTGTTATATAAACTTAATTTTTAATTAAATATTTTATTTCTTATACTCAACTTATTTTTGTAATATGAGATATTATCCATTTTAATTATACTACGGTTTAATATATTTTCTTATAGTGATGCTTTATTGACCAAGAAATGTACATAAATAGCACACATTTTTCTATTTAATGCATGGTTAACACTGAATTCTTGAAGATCATATGGAACATATAGAAATTATATTTTATTTTCTACAAAAATTATTCGATGCTACATGTTTTGATTTTATTGTGCAGTTTGGAGATGTTTATAAATCATTACGAATTAAAGATGTATTATCAATAACGTTTACAATTAAACTAACTACAAGTATAAACAATCGTATTTAAAAGGAATAAATTGATAGTATTCATTTACTTCAAATTCAAACTAATTTGAGAATTATTACATTAATTCTCATTTATTGAAATTTATTGTTAGAGAACAATTACATACTAATCTTCATTAATCCTAGTCAATTAGTGTCTACTTTTAGTTAATATAACATTTTATTTTTACATGGATTAAGACTGATTTTTAATTTACTTAATTGTATATCTCTAAAGTATACTTTTATTAAACATGTTGTGTAGCTCTCATTCATATTATTTGTACATTATCAAACAAATTAGGATCGTGTTCAAGTAGTTGGAATTATCAAAGTTAGAATATGCATAGTTAACAAGTCAAGTTTTTTGAAAAGACATAATATAGTAAAAATAATATAATAGATGCTATATATATAATTATTAGTTAAAAAATTATTGCATGATTTATAAACCAAAATGTTGCTCTAGATACAAAAGATAGAAGGTCAAATGGATATAGGTCAACTAAGAATTCCCATCTATGCTTTCAGTTTCGAAAATAATTTTAGGTTTAGTTCCTTTAATATTTTTAGTTTTAAAGCTAAATGCTTTATTTCAAAAAAAATAAAATTAAACGCAATATAAAGTATGTGTAATTTACTTAACTTGATAATTTGGTAATATGTTTATTTTATTATTCGATTGTTTGATGTTATAATAGAATCCAATCAAATTTTTTGAAAATTAATACGATCATATTTATGGCAAATTAGTTTCTTAAGTTAGCATCGAAGATAATTAATACATAATAAATTTTCTAATCTGTTTTGTGTTTGTTTAGTACGATTATGAATTTCATTTTCTTCGTAAATTTATAAGGCATAATTAGTTTACTAACACATGTACATCAAAGAATCTTAAATTGAGTATAATTTGAGATAACGTTGATGTATATTCCATTTTGAACTATTAGTATTTAAGAAAATCAAGTAGGAAAAATATCATCTATGATGTAAAAGAATAGTCAAATAATAAATTTCTATATGCCATTTCGAGAAAAGCATGTTGAAAGTTCAGTTCTAAATAGACGTTCTATTAGGCGCTGCTTTCTCTATCGACAATCTCGCCATACACTAGCTGGTTCTGAACGCCGCGTAACATCGTTCCATAAACTTAGTTTTTATCTAAATATTTTATTCTTTTATACACAACTTAAACTTATTTTTTGTAATATTAGATATTATCCATCTTAATCGACCTACGGTAATACATTTTTCTATAGCAATGCTTCAATGACCATGAAATGTTCGTAAGTAGCACGTATTTTTCTATTTAATGCAAGGTTAGCACTGAATACTTGGAGATCTTATGGAACATCTTAGCAATTATTTTTTATTTTCTATAAAAATTATTTATGCTATATTGTTTTGATTTTTTTACAGTGTGGAGATGTTTATAAATCATTACGAATTGAAGATAAGTTAATAATAATGTTTACGAGCAGGCTAACTTCAAACGGAAAGAATTGTGTTAAAAAGAAATAAATTGTTGCTAATTTCATTTGATTCCAGTTCAAATTAATTTGAGAATTATTACAGTTAATTCTATTTTATTAATATTTAATCTAACTGGGGAATAGTTATATTCTAAGTCCCCGTTCATGGACACCGAAAACGTTAACCAAAAAGTGGTTAGTGGGAATTACGTCCAACTTATCTTAGACAAGTCTGACATATTTGATACGTAATCGATTTAATGACTCGCATTTGGATTTAAAAAATATAGCATTTTTACAAGATGTATTAATCATGTTCGACTTTTATGAGATAAGTGGGACGTAATTTCTATTTTTTTGAATTTTTTTGTAAATAATTAATAATACTTCATATTCAATACTATAAATTAATTAATAATAATTAATTAATAATTATTGCAAATAAAAAAAAATACATTACATAAATACTTCCTGTCCAACCTCTAATCCAATTTGTCCGCGAACAGCACAACCTCCAACTTCTAACATCAAATCATTTGTCCGCTAAATCATCCTAATTCTCATTAATGCTAATCAATTGGTATCCACTTTTAGTTCAATATAACATTTCATTTTTTGATAGATTAAAACTAATTTTTAATTTTACTTCATTGTATATTTCAAAAATATACATTTATTAAATCATGTTGTGTAGCTCTTATTCAGATTAGTTGAAACAAATAAGGATAATGTTTAATTAGTTGGAATCATCAATGTCGGAATATGCATAGTTAACTAGTCAAGTTTTTTTTTAAGAAGCTTAATATAGTTACAATAATACAATGAGTGCTATATACATAATTATTATTTAACAAATTATTACATGATCTATAACCAAAATGATACTCTAGATACAAAAGATACAAAATTTGATTGCTCGTTTCATATATTTTCTCATGTTTTATTATGCTATATGTATTAAAGAACACGATGTTTGAAAACTACTATAATATTTTCTCTAATTTAATTAGTATAGTATACCGTCGAAATGTATAATAATGAAACTGTTGTTTCACTAAGTCAAATATAATTACTATCCCATGTCGAGCATAATTTCTCTACTTTCGGTTTGGAACATTAATATCAAATAAAATTATGTACATATTTAGATTTAAAGGTTAAAAATAGGATAAAACTATGTTGAACCAATGTAAATTACATTTGGAAATTAATTAAATGACATGCTTAGTAATATAGTGCTTAGTTAGGAATAACTGATAGTTCATGTAACCTTTTCTATATAAAGGTACCATGCTCTAAAATATTAATTATACTCTATATGCTCCAAGATTATTTAAGTATATTTATCAACATATTTCTTTTAGTAGTATTCACGAAAAAATTAATCTAAAAATTTATATCCCATAAATATGTGCTTTCATCTTCATATACTATATAATCTAAAAAATATACCGTTAATGGAATTATATACTAACCTCCATATGCGTAGCACGGGTTCGCACTCGTCTATTCTAATTAGAGAATAGTTACGTACTAATCTTCATTAATCCCAATCAATTAGTGCCCACTTTTAATCAATATAACATTTTATTTTTATGGTGGATGAAGACTAATTTTTAATTTACTTAATTGTATATATATCTCCAAAGTATACTTTTATTAAACATGCTGTGTAGCTTTTATTCATATTATTTGCACATTTTCAAACAAACTAGGATCATGTTCAAGTAGTTGAAATCATCAATGTTAGAATACGCATAATTGACAAGTCAAGATTTTTTTGAAAAGATCTAATATAGTAACAATATAACAATGGATACTATATATATAATTGTTAGTTAAAAAATTATTGCATGATCTATAAACCTAAATTATACTCTAAATACAAAAGATAGAAGGTCAAATGGTTAAACTGCTAATTCTCATCTATGCTTTCAGTTTCGAAACTAATGGTAGGTTTAGTTCCTTTAATATTTTTAACTTCAAACCTAAATGCTTTATTTCAAAAGAATTTATTTTTTAAACTCAATATAAATTATGTGTAATTTAGTTAATTTGATAATTTGATAATATGTTTATTTTGTAATTCGATTGTTTGACGTTATAATCAAATCCAATCAAATTTTTTGAAAATTAGTATGATCATATTTATGGCAAGTTATTTCTTTAAGTTAGCATCAAAGAGAATTAGTATATAATAAATTCTCTAATCTATTTTATGTTTGTTTAGTACCATCATGAATTTCGTTTCCTTCATAAATTTATAAGGTATAATTGGTTTACTAGCACATGTACATCAATTAATCTTTAATTGAGTATAATCTGAGATAAAGTTGATGTTTTTTCCATTTTGAACTATAAGTACTTAAGAAAATCAAGTAGGGAAAATATCATCTATGAAGTAAAACAATAGTCAAATAACCAAACAAGGAATGACCGCCAACTCCCCAGAATTTATAGATGATGGAAGAAAAGTCCCTTCCAAAAAAGTTGTAAAAATTAGGTCCCTATTTTTTTGTTGTGGCTAATTTATGCCACTTTTGCCCTTGATTTCAATGCTGGGCCGATTTTTTGGGAGGGGATAGTTTGGTAAAAAATAACAAAATAGAGACTTGATTTACATAAGTTTATAAGTAGGGATGTTTTGTGCATGAGCTTTGAGAATAGGGACCTTTGGTCCAAAACCCACAAACAAGTTTCCATGTTGCATTTTGAGAAAAGTATATTGAAAGTTTAGTACTAAATAAGCGTTCTATAAACTTAAATTTCATTTAAATATTTTATTTTGTTATACACAACCTAGACTTTTGTTTTGTAATATTAGACATTATCCATCTTAATCGACTTATAGTAATACATTTTTCTGTAGTAATACTGCATTGACCATGAAAAGTTCATAAGTAGCGTGCATTTTCTTATTTAATGCATGGTTAACACCGAACACTTGGAGATCTTATGGAATATCTTAGCAATTATTTTTTATTCTATTTAAAGATTGTTTATGCTATATTGTTCTAATTTTTTTGCATTGTGGAGATGTTTATAAATTATTACGAATTGAAGATGGGTTAATAATTATGTTTACGAGTAGGCTAACTTCAAATGGAAAGAATTGTATTAAAAAGGAATAAATGGTTGCTAATTTCAGTTAATTCCAAATTGAACTAATTTGAGAATTATTATAGTTAATTCTCTTTTATTAATATTTAATCTAATTAGGGAACAGATACATACTTAGTATCTATTTATGGACACCTCAAATGTTAAATCAAAGGCGGTTTGTGAGAATTACGGCCGACGTAATTGATACACAATAATCACGTTCGATAAGTCGGATGTAACTGATACTATACATTAATTAATAATTATTGCAAACATAAAAATACTATACATTACATAAATACTTCCTATTTAACCTCTAATCCATATTTATCCACAAATGCCACAACCTCCAACCTCCAATCAAAATTATCCGCTAATGCACCCTAATTCTCATTAATGTTAATCAATTAGTGTCCAGTTTTAGTTCAAAATAACATATTATTTTTTTGATGGATTAAAACTAATTTTTAGTTTTACTTCATTGTATATTTTCAAAATATACCTTTATTAAGTCATGGTGTAGCTCTTATTCATATTATTTGAAACAAACCAGGATAATGTTTAATTAGTTGGAATCATCAACGTTGGAATATGCATAGTTAACAAGTCAAGTTCTTTTAAGAAGCTTAATATAGTAGCAATGATACAATGTGTGATATATACATAACTATCAGCTAAAAAATTATTGCATGATCTATAAACCCGAATAATACTCTCGATACAAAAGATACAAAATTTGACGCTCATTTTATATATTACGTATAATGCTCATGTCATGTTATGCTATATGTATTAAAGATCACGATGTTTAAAAACTACTATAATATTTTCTCTAATTTAATTAGTATAATATAACGTCAAAATGTAACAATGAAAATGTTGTTTCATTTAGCCAAATTTAAATACTACCTCACTTTGAGCACAATTTCTCTATCTAGGTTTAGAACACTATTATCATACAAAATTGTACACATATTTAAATTTATATGTTAAACATATGATAAAACCATGTTTAACCATTGTAAATTACATTTGAAAATTAATTAAATGACATGCTTAGCAATATAGTTCTTACCAAGTTAGGAATAACTGATGTTGATTCTTAGTATGTCGTATAAAGCCATTGTGCTCTAAAATATTAATTATATTCTATATGCTCAGAGACCATTTAAGTGGATTTATTAATACATTTTTGTTAGTAGTATTCACGAAAAAGATAATCTAAAAATTTACATCGCTTTCAACTTCATATATATTGAATCCCGTACACGGGTTCGAACTCGTTTATAACTAATAGGACGAGAGTATGAAATTCTTATGATTGTTGCATTATCACAATTTTCTAACCGGTCAGGCCGTTGAATTGCGCATAAAAGCTTGGAGCGCATCTGACCCGGCCTGAATTGACATGGGTCAGACGGATCATAGTTCCCGACCCGGCCCAGCCCAGTTGAGCTCCTGTTATTATTAGCTAGTCCCTCTTCTAATTTGTTCATCGTTTTCCCGGTAATTTATGCTCGGCGATGCTGGTGCTCCAGCACAAATTTCTTACCCTAACGTAATCTCTCTCACTTCCTGTCTCTCTCGAAACAAGATTAATTTTTATTTACTTTGTAATCATGGTTTCTGGTATGAATTCTTTGCTTCATTTCCGTGTCGAAGTTAGTATTACTTTTCAACCTTTCTTTTTGTTATATTTTAAAGTGTTGTTTGATAATAAAAACTTAAGTACTTTTAAATTTGATTATGCCCTAATGTTTGTTAAAAAGGACAAGTCTTTCCCTTTTATTTTGCGTTTTACAATATGTATTTTGTACAATTAAGCTTATTATGATACGGATGAATGAAACTTGGATCCATTTTTTTTTCTTTATTTAAAAAGAAAAAAGGAAAAGAAAAGTGTTTAGTAGGTTCTGACTTTTGATGCATTATGATTTTTAACAGTAGTCACTAACAAATTAGTGACTTATCAAGTTATTATTTGTGGAATACTGTTCTGCTAGCATTGAGCACTATATTCGTGGCGCACCACTTTCTGTAATGGCAGTTAATTTAATCATCTTCAATTCTTTAGTCGAGCACTTATGTAGCGTTTGATTATGTGAAATTATAAGCATCTGTTTTACAAGTACTGAGTATATTGTGTTTGAAACAAATATCAGGCAACCTAATTGTTATATCGTTCATGGTAATTATAATTTGAGTAGAAGACCTCACCGGAATTCCATACTAAGAAAAAGTTCATGCTGCTATTATGATGTGGTGGACATAACACCACCTTGTGAATTATCTGGAGATTCAGTGCATACTTCTTCATAGTTCACGGGCAAAGCTTCTTTGGGTTTTAAGAGAAAAATTCATGTTGCTATACTTCATTTAGTATTTCACAATATTAGCGGTTTGGAATCATTCTCTTCATTTGCATGTTACCAAAAAATGCTGTTTTGTAGGAAAAAAGACAGGAAAGACATACCTGTTTGATTCAGGCATCTAAAGTTATGAAATTCACTTGGGACTTGGAGAGCACTAGTACCATTTGCTCACGTCTTCATTAGCTTGTGCCATATCCTTGTATATACTCTTTGTATGCTTTAGTGTGTGCTTTAGATGTCCAGTCATATTTATGAAATCAAGAATTTGATAGCTCTGCATTTAGTTTGTGCTCTAGCTTGACACTGTTTCTTTGTATGTCTTAGGTGTCCAACTGTATCTAGGAAATTAAGAATCGGAAGGCCTTTGCATTTTTATCTGAGAAAGATGACATCTAAAGCGTGCCTTTCAGAATTACATACACCAAAGAAGGGTGTCGTTAAGGTATTCCAAACATTTTTTCTCTTCTGTTTTTTTTTGAGACAAAAGGATGGGATAATCCCAGCCTATAAATATCATAACCATCACAGTAGTACAGCAGTTACATAAACTTTCAATTACAATCACAACACAAAATCCCAAGTTTACCCAGCAAAAAAAATACAACATAGAACAAGCACTAAACACAACATACACTACATATTAACTACAAGACATACCGCACCCAAACACAACAAAATATACATAGACATAACAAAAAAAAAGAGGCATGCTGACATAAACTTCAGATATCATTTTCGCTTCCTCTTCTTCTCTTCGCCACTCTTTTACCAATGGTATCTTGACTTTCTTTGACACGCCTTTGCAGGTCAGGTAGAATGAGCCTCCATTCCTGACCATATAAGCAAGTACCACCTATCCAAAATGCAATATTAGAGATAGCATTTCTAATTAGAATTTCAAAAGGCTTAGAAATTTGTTTGAAACACCTATTATTCCAGATTGAGTAAATCAACAAGACATCTATCAACAGAGCCAGAAATAAGTTTTCTATCTTCCTCCCAATACCAGTATTGATCATAGAAGTGTAGCACCTTTTTGATTTGCAGGCATTTTAAGCAATTGATCCAGAGAAGGTAAGTAAAAGGACATTGAAAGTATAGGTGATTAATATCTTCATCTCTATAACAACAAAAAACACATTTTGTATCTAAATTCATTCCTTTGTGTTTGAGAAGAATTTTAGTATTTAACTTCTTGTTGAGCTTTCTCTTCTGTTTAAACTTCATATGATTTTCTATCATGTACTAAATTGTTTTTTGCACAATTTTTGCACATTAAGGATTGCTCTACAGATAGCCATGTTGGGATTGAGGATTATAAGAGTGATCCTAATAGACTTCAATCTCTTACTGCAAAGGAACTTCAAATATTGGCAAGGTAAGATCTCTGCACAGATACTCATAAGTAATTTGTTATTACTTAAAAGATGGACACCATATTAAAATTTTATCTTAGCACACATGTTAAAACATGTATAGACGAGAGAACATTAGGGATCAAAATCCAGATAATTCATTATATAATTTTTCTAACAGTAGTTTGGTTCTTGATGTATGTTTGTTGGTGATAAAGGACTTTAGGTATCTCTGCAAGAGGAAACAAAAGTCAACTGATTTCAGCCTTGAAGTCCTCTTTTAGTACTGGAAACGGTAACTGGTTAATACTTCCACATCCTGTAAAATCTCGCTTAATGTTGTTAACAGTTGGATTGATTGCAGCAAACGACGCTTCTTTGTCAGTTGAATCTGCAGAGATTGTAGATTCAAAGAGAATGCCATCAAAAAGGAAAACGAAGTCTCCAGTTACCACTCAGGATTCATCCAATGTTTTAAATGTTTCTGAAAAGAAACAGAAGAGAGGTAGAAGTGTAAAAGAGTCTGTAGTATGTACCATTGAGGATGATGATACTCTACTTGTGGCAACACAGAAACTAAAATCGTCATCCGGTAAAACAGTTCTGGGTAAGTTGATTTCTGGAGAATAAGTTATAAGATGTTCATAAAATTTTAGAGTTAATTATTCGATGACTGTAAGGCACTGTAATTATTCGATCTTCCTTATAATGATCTAAAAGCATTGACATTTGTCGATGGATACATGGATGCTCAAATTAGCTAGAAAACTAAAGAACTGACAATTTTATTAGTAAAATCTAAATGCAAAGAAATCACTTTACAGATTGTAGGTTCAATTCTGTTTTTTAGCTATTGGGAAACACTACCATTATCTATATCTTTATCCTTATCCTTATTTTTACTAACTAAAAGTGGGGTGGTGTCTACGAGGTGCTCTATATAGATATCATTAATGTTATTATTTTCTGAGTTTCTTTCTTTTTCTTAAAAGGGGGAAAAAACTTATACATGGTATGTCCATATTTGGTGATCTTCATAATTTTCTTATTAGAAAGTAGAAGTATTAAATGAGGTCATGCAAATAATAAGAGCTGGTGGGTGCATTTAATAAAATTAATCATAAACTGTAAGAGCTAACTGTGGCTAGAAAAGGTGTTTTTCCTTGTTTCTTCATGTAATATCTAGACAGACGCGCACACACATATTTATTAATTTTCCTTTTCAACTGTAAACTCTTAGGGATAAAGTTTAAGATTAAATATTTATTTTGAACCCTGCTGTAACATGTGTCCTTCATTCAAATTTCAATGGTCATTTTGATATGCTATGTTTTTTTTTAATATAAATTTTACACTTATACCGTTATTTTTTTTTTACACATATACCGTTAAAAATTGGAGATGTATTAGATGTGAAAGTCAACAGCATAGACTTTCTATTCATCTTGTAAAAACCAAAGACATTTTTAAATTTTAAACTTAAGTTTATTTTGGTAAGTGTATGGTTTAAGTTTGAATAATGTATGTACCATATATATCGAAATTTGCCTAACATATTTGCATACAGCGTAGCTCAATATTCTAACTTCAGATCACAAACAATATCTTTGTTTAGTTGGCTCTATACACTGTTTTGAACTTTTGGCTGACCTATTACTATCTTCATCCGCAAAGATTATAGAGTAAAATAATTGCCACATAGATGACGTTTAGGAGTGAGCGATTAATATAAATTTATTAGTATGTTATAAGTAAATTGTGTAGCAGTTATTACTTGGAATTTTTTCTTCTAACTTTCTTAACTAATATGCCAAACATAAATTCGCACTCTATCTGTGACAGTGATAGGCGATATTGTCTTTTGAAATATGTTAACTTGATTTTTGTTCATCAATACCTATAGTGGTAGTTGATCACTTTTAGTGTTAAACCCACACTTAAATTTTTTGATCAGTTTCTGATGTAACGAGTTAATATCATCGCTCTGACATCCATTGCACATGCTTGCATATGCCTACTGCTAATGTTTTTTTCGTCAGAATAATAATATTCCAATTATGGCAGAGAGAAGAAACTCAGGGTCAACTAAAAAAGTTGTAACACAAAGTAACGAGAGTGAGGTGGTAGTAAGCCTGATTTCTAACGAGCCATGGAGTGTGCTTGCTCACAAGAAGCCGCAAAAGGATTGGGTACCATATAATCCTAGTACCATGCGACCCCCAGCACTGACAAGGGATAAAAAATTTCTAAAGCTTATGTCTTGGAATGTAAATGGCCTGAGGGCATTACTCAAACTTGAGAGCTTCTCTGCCTTGGAGCTTGCTCAAAAAGAGGATTTTGATGTCTTATGCTTGCAAGAAACAAAAATTCAGGTATCAATATACTTTACTTAAGGGATAAGCAAACTATATCTCTTCACTGCATACCAGTCTACTCGAAAAATACGTATCTGCTTTCAATAAGAAATGACCATGCCTTGTTCTTTTTTATCCTTTGGATGGGAAGGGGTGGAGTGCATTAGGAGTCAACAGCAGGGGTATGGGCAATAACCCTAAGGATATGTTTTTTATTTAGTTTTTTTAATAAAGAATTGTGATCACTAGCTCAAGTGGTAAAGTATCTAGATTGTGGTTCTAGAGGTCTTGGATTCGATTTTCCGAGACACCAAAATGAGTGCCCTGCTTAATTAAGTATCAGTCCTATTGTCAGAACAACAACAACAATAAAGAGTTCCTATTAATAGTTATCGTAAGTTAGATGTCTGACATGCATCCTTAACTATGCAGTTAAAGCCCGCTAAAGCCCTGCAAATTCCCCGCTATAGCCCGTAGCGCTCTTCGACCGCTACGCTATTTTAATTTAGCGCTATTAAACAGTGGATCCGCTTTAAGCCCCGCATTTTTTGCTACATCTGCTAAATCAAGGCTTTTTAGCACCTGCTTTAGCAACATTAGCATACAAATGTTGATTTGATTAGTTCTTTTTTAAACCAAATCAATAAAATTAGGGTAAAAACCTAATTTTAAGGCATAAGTGTTGAATATAAATTAGAAATCTATTGTATTCACTAAATCTAGTCTACATAATAAATCATAATGTTCTTCGATTTTGTTATATAAGATTAAAAAATATTTTCTTTTCTTTTCACATAAATTATATGAGAATGAAAATAAATTAACTTTAAATATTTGATTTTATATCTAATGAAGATTTTTGCACCTCCGCTATTTTCCGTTATATCTCACTTTATCCCCGCTGTAACTTTTTGCACCTTCACCGCTATAGAACTGCTAAGTGCTTTAACTGCACACATCCTTAATGCAAAATTTTAGTGTCTATTTTTGGTCATGTAGGACATAGTAACTCATACTTGTGTGATATGAAGTTGACATTCTATTTTGCATCTCCTTGTATGAATTCAAATCGCGTGCAGGAGAAAGATGTAGAAGACATAAAGAATCGTCTTATTGAAGGGTATGACCACAGCTTCTGGACATGTAGCGTTGCAAAGCTGGGATACTCTGGTACTGCAATCATATCACGGGTATAACGACTTCTATTATTTTTTGTATCAGATCTAGTAAGTAATACTCACACATCGAAGTCAAAGGTCCACGGGGAAAGAACTAGTGAAAATGTTCATCTCACCTAGGGCCAAAACCATGTATTTTTAAGATTTCCCTAGGACCAATGGTAAAGTGTGTGCGTTCACGCGCGCACATGTATATGCATGTAATACATATCCATCCATGATAGTTAGCTGGTTTATTTTCACATTTCCTCTTGATGGTTTATCATATTTGATTTTGCAACTCAAGGTGTTGTCCTGTAGACAGAAAATAGCTAGTTTCTGTGTGGGAGTACCTTTTTCTTTGACAAAAAAAATGTTATCAAGGTGTCTTTGTCACATGAGTATAACATTGTTCTCTTAACATGTTTTGTTTGTAAAATTTGATATCGTGTATACAATAGGTGAAGCCAATTTCAGTGAAATATGGACTTGGCATGCCAGATCATGATACCGAAGGCAGACTCGTGACAATGGAATTTGACAATTTTTTCCTACTATGTGCATATGTGCCGAATTCTGGAGATGGTTTGAAAAGACTGGTAACTGAAATGCTGGCTTGTTCTGGGTTAATCATATTTATTTATTCAATCTAGTTATCAGATCTGATTATGACGTCATTGCTCTAGACATATAGGGTCAATGAATGGGATCAGTCTCTGAGCAATTACATGAAAGTAAGAACAATGTTTTACCTTTCTTTTATTTAATTCATACATTTTGGCGATTCATTATGATTGTTTGATGCAGCAGTGCTTATGATAACTATACTACCTTTCTATTTATTTTGTTCATAACCGTAATACAATTTTACCATGTTCATTGTAATTATCATCACAGTTCGTAGAAAATGTAAGAGCTATTAAAAATTTAATTGCTAAAGCAATTCACCCGACCCAAATATTCATATAAAATATGGTAAGCCAATAATTAGATTTGACGTAGTCTGGTAAGAAGCAATTACAACCTTGAGCTGTGGAATATGACGTTTTACAGTTAATGTGGTGAGACCACAGCAGTATATTACAACGATAAATCTCATTTTCATATTGGCCATCAGTTACTCACAAGTATTGAAGATGTACCCCAACACATTATTTGAGTTTTTATGGCAATCATACAAAGAAATTCTAAAATTGATCAGTCATATATTACAAAAAACCATTATTAATGAATTGTGCCACGTATGAGCAAGTAAATCTGCTATCAGTTTCAGTAAGGTTGTCACCGGGGACATATTTATCCAGTACGCAGGTAAGTTTGCTCTTAGTTTTAACGAGAAAATACCTGTCATGCTCTTGTTACTCTACAACAGGAGCATGCTGTATTTGGGCCATGCATTTCACCACAAGCAGCATTAACTATGATTAACAAAATTTCTCTACAGTTTGTTTTCTGTAACATCATATGATGCTGCTAAGTTGAATATTCTTTGACTAGAATATTTGACATTTTATAACTTTCCACCAATTTTTATACCAACAACAATTATCTATTTGAGTATGTTCCAATGCAAGTATTATTTCTCAATTTTCTCCATGATACATGATCCATGCTCTTTACATGGGAAATTTATTCAAAAATAATTTTAGTGCAATAACTTTTATAATCAGTTTAGTCCCTCGACCTACAATTTAAAAGCAAAGAGAAAACATAACTCTAGAACAAATAATGGTAATGGTAATGGCACAACACTAACTTGTAAGCGGTTTGATCTAATTATTTATTTTTTGTGCATCAAATGAATGCACAAATTACAGGAGCTGGAGAAATCAAAGGCTGTGATTTTAACTGGTGACTTGAACTGTGCACATCAAGAAATTGACATTTTTAATCCTGCGGTAAGAATTGGTACTAATACTCGGTGGTATATTTTCTGTTATTATTTAGTGCTTTGAATAAATTGTACATTGCTTATTAATGGAAATTGATTATCACAAAGTTGATTTGCATACTGTACGATCTATGATGGCTTCCACCACCACCCTTATGTGAGAGGTTATCTTGAGAACTTGCTTTCCATTGGAGATAAATAAAAACCTTAAGCTGTTGTGTTGGGCCACTACATGTTAAAACACATTGGTTTGTTCTTCTATAATGCCAAGTACGCCTCATATGCATTATTGTTCATCAAACACAAATATACAACCATGAATTCCTCATTGCCTATTGAACAATTGCGACAATGCTGTCTACATTGACCCAGAATGTTTCTGGGGAAAAAATAATATTGGCCCAGAATCTGGGAGGCTAAATTTTGTTACGAGGATCCTTTAAAAGATTCCATGAAACAATCTACGGAATTAATTGCTCTAAACCCATCAACGAATCCAACCTGAATTTGAGTATCTTTTACTTTGTTTGTCTTTTAAAAAAAAGCTATCTTTAATATTATCTTGAATATGTCTTTGATGTTCCTTTTAAGTGCAGGTTTATGTAATGTACACATGACTCTAAATTCAAGCATATAATAACATACTTTACTCTGTTGCTATCTGAACTACTCCATACTATAATGGAATGAGATAACTTCAAGAAATATATGCATTGAATAGTTGGATGATGTGTGGACTTTCCAAGTTCATGTAGAATTCCTGCTATTAATCTGGTTTCCTGTAATTTGGTCTTTAAATTTATGCTTTTTTAATCTTTCTCTTCTCGACATGCTCAGTCTCACGCATATGATTTCTCATGTTATTTAGCTGCATTTCATAATTCATACCAAATCCAAAGTATGGAGCAATTTGTGATGTGTAGGGAAACCTTAGGAGCGCGGGGTTCACTGTTGAAGAAAGGGAGTCATTTGAAAGAAATTACTTATCGAAAGGTTTTGTGGATACATTCAGGAAACAACATCCTAATGCCGTGGGGTATACATATTGGGGTTACAGGCATAATGGACGCAAAACAAACAAAGGTAACACTTGCATTCATGTTGATAAAGCTTTGTCCATTTCTAATTACAATTAGGACAAATTTTGCTTATAGGCCCGAAAAAATAACATATTTCAACATTAGACCTTATTCAAAACTTATTACAAAAATAGGCCTAGTTTTGCACAATCTAAATTTGCGCAAGTGTAAAAAAAAAAATTTGTGCTTGCGCAAATTTGGAATGCGTAGGTGTACTTTTTATATATATATAAAAAAAATTATGCTTCCACAAATTTAGAACGTGCAAGTATAAAATGTTATTATATGTAAAAAAAGTCTATTTTTGTAATAAGTTTTGAACGAGACCTAAAATTGAAATAGATTGTTTTTTCGGACCTATAAGCAAAAGTTGTCCTTATAATTATGTCATGACATGTATCCTATGTGTCACTGAGCTTTATATTAATACTTGCTTTTTATTACATGGTCATTTCTAATTATATTCGTTGTAACATGATGCCTATGTGAAAAGATGGGTTACAACACACACGCACATGCTTTATTTTTTCCTTGGAGTCGAAATTATGAGAGATTTGGTAATCGAGAAGATAAAATTAAAAAAATGTACATAAATAGTTTGTCTAGTATCTTTGTTGTTTTTTGCTGTCGTACTTTTCACATTACAAAATTTAAATTTTAGAAAATTCAGAATTTAGACTCAGAGGATTCAATTTTCCTTAAAAGAAACCAACTTTAGAAACTTGCAATTTTAAGTAACCCATTTTTTTTTTCTACAAAAAAATCGAAACGAAAGAAACTTAAGTTTTAAAAAACCCATGATCTGAGGAACTCGAATCGAAGTGTGTGAAGTTTTTAAAAACCCATAATCTGAGGAACTCGAATCGAGATGTGTGTGTGTGTGCATAAAAAGTCAAATTAGAAAATTAAAAGCTCAAGTTTTAGAGAAATTATTTTCAGATATCTGTAGATGTTTAAACTAGATTTTCAAATAACTCAAGTTGTAGAAAACTCATTTTGTAGAAGACCTCATGTGTAATACAACTGAAAATTTATATAGAAATCCCAAATTTAAAAAACTGAAATTTTAAAACTGAAGGTTTAAAATTTTAAATCTTCAATCTATAAGAGTTCCAACTTCTAAATTTTCAAATTTGTAATACAACTAGTGCGTAACCCGTGCATTGCACATGTTAATGTTGTAAAGGCACAATGTTAATATTTCATATTATTGTCAAAAGATATAAATTTATTTTGTAATCCATGTTTCGTTTGTAAATTAATCTGAAATTATACTTGCTATTATCCTTTAAGCATATACTTTTTCTCTTTTTTTTGTGGTGTAAATTTAAATTATCATTCTTAGGATTTAATATCTGTTAAGCAAGTTGATATTTATCATAGCTTTTAATAAGATCGTGGTATGTAAATTTAAGGGACAGTTTGACTAAAGTCCCTATTAAGTTTCAAAATACATCAAATATCCTTGCAAAAAAAATATGTAAATTAGGTCTCTAGAATTAAATTACTGAATAATTGTAGACATTTATGAAATTATATCCAAAAATTACAGACATTTCCGCAATTATTCACCAAAAAATTGCGGACATTTCCACAATTTTTTCAAAAAATTGCGGAAATTTCCACAATCAGACATTTATGCAATTTTTGAATATAATTGCATAAATGTGCATAAATATATGCAATTATTCAGTAACTTAATTCTAAAGACCTAATTTACAATCTTTTTTTGGGAAGGAGTTTTTGTGTATTAACTTTGATTTTAAGGACTTAAGCCTAATATTCGCTAAATTTAAATTATCATTCTTAGGATTTAATATTTTGATAAGCAAGTTAATTGACTTAATTCATTGAATTTATTTAATAAAGTTGGACTTTAACAGTATAAATTATTTTGTGTAATCATATGGAAATGAATGTAAAATAATAAGAGAGATGAAAAAAAACTTTTAAATAATTGTAGAAATTATAAGCAATATGCACTTGAATATAAAATTATGGGAGAAAGTTGTGAGAAGTTTGAGGATAATTGCAAAAATCGCAATATATAAGGATTTGAATAGAACTTACCGAAAGAGAACTTAAAAGAGGTTTTGAAATTAGTAGAATTAATAAGATGACGGGAAATATAATTATTGGTTGCTAATACTCTTATTTGAACTATAATTATTGTTAGCAATTTTTATTACTTCTATTTAAATTTTATTATTAATTGATTTATCAATATAATAATATTATTTTTTATTAATACTAATATTGCTAATAGTAAATATCATTAGTATATTCATAATATTAATGATTATTAACATTTGTTAATTATTAATACTATCGTTACATTTTCATTATTATTGATGTTATTATGATTGTAATTATTCTTATTACTATTATTATTTACTATTTTTTGGACTATGATTAACAAAATGTAAAATGTAACATTTTGTCGCGATTGTATAAACAACTATTAGAACTGTATTTATTATTAAGTTGTTGATAATTTTAGTAATGTGAATAATATAACGAAAATATTGATGATGATTAATAAAGTACTTGGGAATTTGGAAGCAGGTGATAGATTTATGTGAGATTAAATTTTGTTTTGATAATTTTTTTATTAATGTAAATGGAATAATTCTGATGGGATTTTCAGATTATAAGAGACTTTGATATTAGATAACGAAATAGAATTAAGAGGAGCAGATGCTTTTACCTTGCTATTATTTAATAGGTAGATAAATAATAAATAGTAAGAGATAAAAGTACTGTAAAATAGCTTTGGTGAGATTCGAACTCGTGATCTCTACTAGAGGAATGTAAAAAATATATATTGAATAGAAGAACAACAAAGTGCCACGTCATCAATCAATAAAGTGATCGAGCTATTATTATTGTTATTATTATACAATATATAGATAGTCAGTGGCCATCTTAGGATTTTGAGTGGAAAAGATTACCATGAATAAATTTGTCAATGTTTTATTATCTCATAATGGAATTTTATTATATTAAAATTATTTCTCCCCAGGGTATTTCTTCTTCTTCTTGTCAAATTCACCCTTGTTCTGTAGCACGTCTTAGCCTAATATTATTAACAATTTTTTTATTATACACGATGACGGTTGAAATGACAAACTCGGCTGAGATCACATTAAATCAATTCCCTTTCAGCAGCAGAGATTATGATCCATTTTATTTCAGCAGCAGAGATTATGATCAATTTTTGGAGAATACATCGACATCTTAATTTTGAGTACATGACATTGACATGGGTGCATGGATGATAAATTAAGTATTAACTATCATTATTATATATATATATATATATATATATATATATATATATATATATATATTTGCACTCCTTTACCAGTTTACTGTGAACAATATTGCAGTGCTAGGTTGATGCAATTCCTTTTGAAATTTCTGGTTCAGGTTGGCGATTGGATTATTTCCTGGCATCAGAATGCATTGCAGATAAAGTATACGACTCGTATATTCTTCCTCAAGTCACAGGCAGTGACCATTGCCCAATTGGTCTAGTATTGAAACTCTAAGGCTGTCTCAATATACCGAGTAAAACTTCCTATTTCTGTTTTGGAGCCTTTACTTGGTTAGTCTGTATCTTCTGCTGCTGCACGGCAGTCATACAATGCTTATTACCGGTTTCAGTGTTCGCCTAACTTGTTCCCTTTTCCTTTCAGATGTACCTTAGTGGGCGGCCCAAATGCATGAACAAACTCATATCTTGGTAACTCTGCTCTCTCTGCTCTCTGTTAAACTGGTTTTTGAAGTTTTTCTTTGACACTTCCCATTGTTAAACGGCAATGCATGGAAGATGAACTGATATTTGTTTTGGTTATAGTTTGCTATTTTATCTATTTTGGGCTCTCTTGTGTCTTGACACTTTGTAAACTTTTCAATGTTCCATTACATTGTTTATTAAGTTATTTAGTTATCTATTTATACTAGTGTGTAATCCGTGCGTTGCACACAGTAATGTTGTTAAAAAACACTATTTATATTTTAATTATTGCTAAAAATATATTTTATTATACAATATATGTAAAATTTATTATGATATATTAATCATAAACTAAAATGACTTGAGACGTTCAGATATAAGGTTAAGAGTTTAATACTTGCTAACTATATCTCTGTAAAAATTAATATTCTAACTTAAAATAAATTAAAAATTAAAAATGTTAATATTGTAAATGCAAATAATTTATGTTATGCGATATATGTTTTTGTATGTATGAGTGAACAAGTAACTTCACCTTTTTGTTAACATGATTATTGTATACGAGCGTTACGGCACGCGCTTCGCGCGTGATGAAGAGGATTGAATTGTTTTTCTACAAATTGTATTTATTTAATACGTTCAAAAGAAAATGGTTTCCACATATATTTAGTTATATTTTTGTGTTGAATTTGAAATTTTATTTTTAAGTTGTAATATCTAATTTCTTATGAGTTTAAATTTTTATTTATATTATTAATCAATAAAAAAAAAATTTGTAAAATAGTTTATTTGCTAGATCCTATTTTTAAGTGATATTAAGACTTAATAAATATTTGTAGAGGAAATTTTGAATTTGTAAAAAAAGCTTAATTGTAAGATCCTAAATTTAAGCGATTTGAATTTTAATAATATGTGTAGAGAGACAATTTTGGTATTTCATGCTGATACAAAAAAGTGTGACATCGAATATATAAAGATATAAAGGGCAATTTTGGAAGTTCGCGGTCGGACCAAAAGTTTGCGCTTCCAAACCAACTATTAATAAAGATATTTTAAAAAATGATTTATAAATGGATTAATGAGCATTAAAAATTGAATTTATTTGAATAATTTGAATTAATGATGAACATAACTAATTAAATATAAGGAGTTAAATGTAAAAAAGTTAAAATTGAGAAGGGTTTGGTACACATTTGTAATTGAGAAGAGCATAGATCTTATGGTTAGATAATCTGCATGTGAATCTTTTATTTTGAATTGGACATGTGAACTTTTATTCATTATTAAATTTCCATTGTTAAAATTCTTTATCTTTGTAGTAAACCATAGATTTCATTTTCTTATAGGAGGGTCGCGCTTATAACTTTGATAATGCAAAATAATGTTATGTAGCATTTAATTGAGTTGTGAGTTGGATATGGTTTGACAACACATTGAAAGTGAGAATGTTTATGTAATCTAATTTTTATCCGTGTAATCTACGCGTTCACATCATAATGTTATAAAATATAAATTTATCTTTTAAAGGTTGTTAAAAATGAAATTATGTTATGTAATGTACAATTTTTTAAAGATAAATGAATTAGAAATTAAAAAAATTATTATTATTTATGTATACATTTTATGTTATGTGAGTTAAATATTCATATATCTAAATAAAGAAGAAATAATTTTATTATTTTTCTCATATATATGAATATTGCATATATTGAAATCCTCGTATTTTTAGGGTTTATTAGATAGGTTAATAAATATTAGTTAATCATATTTATCTCTACTACTATTAACAAAGAGAATTCAATGAATATTATTCCATGGTGTTCTTTTGAAATTCTAAAAATATCCGACCACTAATCAACGGAATCTCACCAACGTTTAGCTATTAGATGCACCTACGTGCGATTTACTCTAGTTTAAATTTAAAATTACACAATTAGTAAAATATATGGACTTAAATTTAAAATATTAGAATATAATTAAGAAGGGTTTCTAAGTAAATGTAAAAAAAAATTAATTTTTTTATGTATTTGAAGTTAATAGAATTTTATAGTGTAATATATGATAAATTCATTTAGTAATAAATTATAAAATAAATTTGTTATTGTTGTTAATGTATATAATACATGTTATGTGATTTATATATATTTGTATCTAAATGATTTTTTTACCAATTTGTTGATGCGCTTGTAGTATATATATTGAAAATATCATCTTTCAGATTTATTAATAAATATTAGTTGACTAACTTTATCAATTAGTTTAAATTTTTGATTATGCAATTAATTTAAATATGTGGACTATAACGTAAAATTTGAAAGAGAACATGGAAAGATTTGCAAATAATTCTATATTCTTTTAAAGTAGGCATTTGAATGTAAAACAGTGTGAAAAGTTTACTAAAATAATTATAAACTATTGAGCCATAGGATTTTAAAAATAAAATATCCACTTGGAGAGAATTAAGAAGAATGGAGATAATGTCTAGAATTAACGAGAAAGCTTCAAATTCTTCTGCTTGCTTTATTATTATTTAATAGATTTTGCACATTGTACCTGTTTGTATCAAAAATGGGCACAACACTCTTCGGAAGTTTTTGAAGAGATAAAAGTGAAGAAAGAAAATTAAAACCGAGGATTATCTAACAAAAACTTCAAATAACAGAAAGTAAATTGCACGGAAGACAGCGATTTAGAGTGGTTCGGCGTTTCGTCTACGTCCACTATGAAGTTTGATGATTTTATTGCTCGATGCTTGAAGATTACAATTTCTTATAATGTTATACAACTGATTTTCTAAGTTAAGTCTGAAACTAAAGCAGCGGTGGTGATTTGAAGTAAATCTGGCAGAGTCTGGGCGCTCTTAGAATTATCCGACATCTTTTCTGAATGATCAGGGGCTCTATTTATAGGTGTAGGAGGCTGATATTTCGCTTAAAATTCGGGGAGACCAGTTCTGGTACGTGAGGGGGCCCACATGCCCGCTTTTAGGAAATCCGGGCCCACTTTGGGATCGATTCGAAGTCCATTCGAATCGATCAAGAAAACATCCAATCGAGCTGGAATTTGATGTGGACATTCTTCAACATGGGCTCAAGCTTCTGTGAAAATTTCATAGCATTTGGACTTATAGATCTCAAGTTATGATCGATTCAAGTTTGCATTTCCGGTGGACAAGAGTGGTTCGAATCGATGGCTTCGCGCGTGGTATTGTTGACGTGGCGCGTTTTCTTCGTATCGATCCGCCTTTCACTCCGAGTTGACTGGGTCGACTCCGTGATTCCAGCCGTCCTGGCCTAATGGATTCGAAGATCTTCATTTGCTCATGGATTCGAACGTGTGCTCGTTCGTATCGATCATGTTACACTATAGCCCATCGATTTGAAGTCATCATAGCAGGATGGGTCTGAAGCTAAGTCACTGGACGGATGCGAAGTAATTCGACTTCATGGATTCGAAGTACTTCGCCCTGATGGATTCGAAGTTCTTCAATTTGAAGGATACGAGGTGAAGTAGCATCATGGATTTGAAGTGGCTTCAACTTGACCGATTCGAACGAACGCTTGTCGAGGATTGTGAACCATATGGAGTCGAACTGATGGATTCGAACATAGGCTCGGCCTATGGATTCGAAGCCCTTCAATCTGATGGATTCGAACAAGGAAATAACGAACGATTCGGAGCGAACATATGTTGATGGATTCGAATCATAGGCTCGGCCTATGGATTCGACCTTAGGGCCATTTACTCCATTTTCCCTCGACGATAACTTGGTCATACGAACTCGGATTGTCTTGAAATTCGGAACGTTGACTTTCACGGCTTTGCTTGACGTGTCTTATTAATTGCAGCCCGATCTGGACTTGGACAAAATTCATCAACATCCATAGTAGACCTATGTATAACCGGTTTTCAAGACGAACCGTCCTTGGTTTCTAGTCGAGTTCTCGGTGTCACGGCCTTGCCAAAAGGCGGGATAACATTTGCCCCCCAAAGCGTCTTGTGGAATCATGACGTGCTTTGAAAAGCTGCAGTTCATGTTTGATAATCATCACATGTTTCACTGAAAACTGTATCCTGTATTGCTGTAATTGATCGTTGTATGATTGTGATTATCTGTATGCTGTCGGATTCACGATGAGACGAGCGCCTGATTCCTGTGAATGTCAAAGATTAAGTATCAGTCGAACATATGTGCATATATGTGTCATCTTGACTTTTGTTAACGTTGCATGTTTGCACGTCGTTGCCAGTTCAGTTAGTTATCGAAGTCTGCATCGATCCTCTCCTGAATCGATTTGAGATTCGAGTTAAAACATCGTTTTGATGATTGTCTACGATTATCCTCTTGTATCGATCCTCTTCTGAATCGATGTAAAAGGTAGACAAGTAATTTTTTCATATCGATGTGATGCGTTCATTTGAACAAATGGTTTCCGATGGATTCGAACAGAGGTTCGTATCGATAGCCTTCGAAACACTGTGAGTCGATGGTCATGAAATTGGTACTTCGAATTGATGAGACTTGGCGACTTCGTTTTCAGCCTTCGTTCAATTACTTCGTACCGATGAAGCCTCGGGGCAACGCCGTCTTGATGGATTCGAAGCGCGATGGATTCGAACGTGATGTACTTCGAATCGATCAGTATTTGACCGGTAGCGATCGGTCAGGTTGACCGGGAGGCGAAGCGTCTCGTTTTCCCTCTATGATCCATATAAATACGCGAGGCTTGGCTCACTTTCTCTTTTTACTTTTTACTGTTACTTTGTCTTCTCCTTCGTATCGATCCCCCCAGTACTCGAGAGAGACGCTTCTTCGATTCGAACAAAAACCTTCATTCCTTCAATCATAATCGTAACAAATCAGGTAATGGATTAAACCAAGCTGAGAACGATAAAACCGGAAATTTGCCATCATTCTCGAATTCTTTCTGAGATCAATTTTGAAGGGTTGTGAGACCTGAGCGAAATTGATCGAATCGAGGGATGGAGCGTGACAGAGTGTTGGGGTTTACTCGGAAATGAAGGAGAGATCTTGAGGGATTGCTTCTCTTTGCCTCGTATCGATTCGGGATGAGGTAGTTCGAATCGATCTTGATTGTATGTGGCTTCGAATCGATGCTTGCGAGGTGAAGTGGTTCGTATCGATCGATTCGAACTCATAACCCTACGATCGATTCGAAGATGCCGGGCCTGATTGATTCGAAGTTTGTTGTTCTTGACTGATGTGAACGCTATCCTGATGGATTCGAAGCATTCCTTCAATCGATACGAGGCACCGTTCCAATGTCCATATCGTTACGGAGCGCATCGAGTCGACCTTGATCGATTTGAAGTACATCGAGTCGACTGGTTTCGATTCGAAGTGATCGATTCGATCGTCCTTAACTCAAAGAATGCAATATCTCTGACTCGCTCCAACATCTGATCTATGACCGATTTCGAGCTGAAATTTGACGAACTTAATGAACACTTGAACACTTGATTCCGACGAGCTTCGGCCTTGCATATTTGATCTTGACTGTAGGACTGCACATTAGACCGCCCTTTGAAGCTCGTCGATGGAACTATTGTCTAACCAAAGATATAACAGACTTATGCTTGAATCGATCGGTAGTATCTGGATGGCGTGGATGTGACGGTCAGCGATGACGGTCATTTCCAGTCTTGATTTCGAGAGTTTCGTCGTTTGCACATCTTGTTTCAGTTCGTAAAGTTTGCTTAAGCAATGCACGGCACTTGCACTGCACGGCACATTCATACACACTACACTGGGGAATGCACGGGCTCTTTATGAACTTAACGTTGCTTTCTGATAAGTTAGTCAGTTATGGAATCTTCGAGCTCGCAACAGCAGGAGATTCAGAGTTCTCCTCCTCCGGTCCTTGTACTTCCAGATATCCCAGCGGATATAGTAGACCCAGCTCCCGACGAGCTACAAGACGCAATTTTTATCGAGGATCCGATAGATTCCGTTCAATCCAACATCTCCGAAAACTTGTTGGGTAGGATATGCACAAGACATCATATTTCTTTAGACGATGTGTTATTGCCAAGTTCCAGCGACAAACCTCATTGTCCGCCCGAAGGGTATACTGCATTTTACTGACATGCTTGTGCGGCCGGAACACTCCCTCCATTCAATTAGTATATTAGGGAGATGTTATCGTTTCTTGGACTCGCTCCCTCTCAATTACACCCCAACGGGCACGCGCTACTGAACAGTGCGTTTATTGTATTCATGGACCACCTCTTCCGTCCTCCAAGGCCGACAGAAATCAGATATCTATTTAACTTCAAGAGCAGAGGCGATAGTCCGTCCTTTACCTTTTTGGAGGCAGTGAGAAACTGTCAAGTTATTACGGGAGCCTGGACCAGACTTAGTTATTTCAAGAATGAATGGTTTTATGTCCGTTGTCGTAACCTGTTGACGATTTCTTTGACTAACAGCTTTTTGGCATTGGTTTTGACATCTTGTTTCTCTTACAGCCATTATCTCCAGACCCGATGGCGGGTATTACAAGGGCATAGTCCGAAGTCTTCAAGAAATTCCGAGCGAGTTGAGACACATCGACTTGGTGTTGAATGACTATAACTTAAGAGCTCTCGGCTTGATTGAAATGAATCAGAGTATAGTCATCGAAGGGATGTCAAAGCCCGTTTCAAAAAAGAAGAAGAACAAGAAGAAGAAAAAGAAGAAAATGACGAAAAAGACGCTCGGGGTTGTGATAACCGAAGTGAGCGATGAAGAAAGAACTCACGCGGACACAGAGCCGATGGCGGATCTTTCGGGAAATTTTGAAGAGTTGGGAGAAAGACGGAAAAGCAAGACCATCGTTTCTAAAAAACTTAAATCTAAAGGGTGGAAGCCTGTAGATGTGTCTTCTCCCGCTTCCGGAGCTATAATTTCTGAGACCGCCCCTTCTCATTTGAGAGATATTTTTAAAGGGCTTGATGAATTCCAAGATGTTTTAAATACGAGCGAGCCCTTTCCTTTGAACGCGGTCAACACTTCCGGTTGGTCTGGGGGTTTACACATTTACACACACTTCCACAACACTACATGATTTCCGCATACTGAGCGTCACTTTTGTAGGATTCTAAACTGTAGTTTCTTCTTATTGCAGGTGAGATGTCAGGCCACGGATCTACTCTGGATAGGCTCCGTAATGTACGCCGATCTTCCTCATACTATGAGTCCCGCTAGAGGGAATCAGATAGGGATCAGGGACGAGGCTATACCAATCAGGATCGCTATGATAGAGATCGAGATTATTGGCGTGGCCACTCTGGCCAAGATCGTACTGACAGAGATAGGAGCTATCAGTACCGACCGCGATCTCGTTCTCCTCCGCCTCATAGGGTCCCTATAGATCCTCCTGAGTCTTCTCATCAACAACCACCTTCTCAATCTTCCAGGCCCGAAACTCAGCGGCCAAGAGTCGAGCCACCGACAGCTGCCATCGTTGAACAGGCTCCGGCTGAGTTGACAAGCGAAGGAGCCATCCAGCTTGCTCAAATGAAAAAGGACTTTCCAGAAATCTGTATGGATGCATATGTCTTTCCTCCTCATCTCAAGAGGATTCCTCAGGATGCCGAAAATACTGCGCACAGCTATATCCGCGACTTCTATGCTCAATACAAGGAGTGGTACAAAGCAGCCGTGAAAGCTTCAAAGGTAGCTTTTGACCGGGCAAAAGTTATTCAGGAGCGTGATGCTGAGATTATCAAGAAAGACCACATCATCTAGGTTCTTCAATCTGAGATGGAGTCGTCTCGAAACTCTGAACTCCAAGCGCTTAAAAAGCATGATGATGCTGTGGCGAAGATGTCGAGGATGCAGCAGGCACACTGTGCCTTGGTAGAAGGGATGGGCCACCGTTATACCATTGTCGTAGCTGAGCGAGACACAGCCGTTAAAGAGCTGAATGAGCTCAAGGCCAAATTTGCAGAGGTGGTGAAAGAAAAAGACGCTGCTAATACCACCGCTCAGGAGGCATGCGACCAAGCTGTGTCACTTCGAGCCGAACTTGCTGCGGCGGTGGCCAAGACCAAGTCTATGGAGGAAGAAATCCAGAAAAAGATTATGGCGGAGCAGTCCAGGATGGACGTTGATTTCGATGATCTCCTGGTTACATACAATGCCAACGTGCTAGAGCACAGAAATTTATCATGGCTAGGAGATGACTCTATGATTCTGTATAACGCCTGGACTAGGTTAGTGGAGGAGAAGAAAGCAGCGCAGGATGAAACGCTGGATGATTTTGAGCTTGAGATGCGCTTGCTTACTGAGGAAGAGAGGAAAGTTCTTCATGAGGTGGTGATTTCGGTGGCGAAAGAGAGGCTTGGTGTTCAACAGATAGAGACGGGCGAGGGCTCGGGGATTGAGCATCACGAAACAAGTGTTGGAGCTGTAATTTCGACATTGCTCGAAACCATTGGTGCGGTCGATCCCCAGTCCGTCCCCGCTTATAATCCTGACCAGCCGCAATTGCCTTCCGCTGATGCTCCTGCCTCTGTATCTGCCCATACTGCGGGCCAGGCTAAGGAAGGTAATCGAACGCCTCTCGTACACACTTAGGGTGGTGAATCTGGATCAATACTCTTAGCTAACAATCTTCGTTTTTTCACATTTCAGTGACTGAAGCCGTTATCTCTGCGCCTCCTGCATCTCAAGCCTCTTATCAAGGGCAGGGGGCTATCATCACCGAAGCTATTATGACATCTACTGTGGTCGGCGAAGGAGAAGCGAGTATGCTATCTTTTGATGCTCAGATGATCGAAGAGCTCCTCAGTCAACCCAACGATCCCTTCGTCGATCCATCTTTTGCCATGAGCGGGACCACTTCGGCTGTTAGCTCCTTTATGCCAGCCACCAATACTTCCAGTGCGGCTCAAGTATCTCGTGCAAATGAAATCCTTGCCGAGATCAATGCTGAGATGACATCAGTGACAGCAGGCATGAATCCGCCTGGCCCTGCCCCACTAATGATGATATCGCCGGGTGGCACTGTGGTCATTGCAAGCGCTCCTGTCCCACTTCCTGTTACAGCCCCTATGCCTCCAGTTCAACCTTCCAAGAGAATCTCCGTCGCCTCAAGCTCCGAGGAAGATGTTGACATTATGTCGCCATCGGAGGATAAACCGGAGAAGAGTAAGAGAGTGAGGAGGAAGTCGGGTAGCGGATCCAGTGGGACTACTCCGAAGAAGAAGCTAAGGAAGAAGAAAGACTGAATTCCTTCTTTAGTTTGCTGTAGTGTTTTGTTTTTTGAAATTTTCTATAGCCGTGTATAGATGTGGATTCGGCTCCCGCTAGTAGGAATTTTTGAACCATCTTGTAATCGGATTCTTTTTGTTGGTAATGGAAATGAAAGTATATTCTCTTTCGTCTTCAATTCGATATTTGTTTTGGTCCTGCCCCCAGTCTTGGGGATAAACATGGAGTTGATGTATGTTTATACTCCGTCTCACACTCTGGGAGTATGGAGTTAAGTAAATATTTATACTCCGTCTCGCACTCTGGGAGTACCGAGTTAAGTAAATGTTTATACTCCGTCTCGCACTCTGGGAGTACGGAGTCAAAATAAATGTTTATACTCCGTCTCGCACTCTGGGAGTACGGAGTTAAGTAAAGGATTGTCGTGTATCAACCCATTTCTAGCCTGACGTGGTGGCTTACCCCCGAGCTTGGGTTTCATTTAGCGAGTGGCCGATCGTATCATGGCCACTCCCTACTTGAATAAATTCCACCGCGTGATGGAATTTAGCTCTCCGTGCATCGTGATGTTGTACATTGTATTTAATGAATCACAGCTCTGGCCCGAAGAGATGACATTTTATTGCTGAAATAAGAAAATATGGCAAAGTCAGTTGCCTTATTACAAATTCTAATTTCAAAATGCAAAAGTAAATTGCAAAAAATGGAAAAAATGCAATAGAGTAAATAAAGCCTGTCATATATAGTAGCGACGGAGACTCTCGCTGTTCCAAGCTCTTGGCAAATCAAGACCGTCAACGGTCGATAGTTTGAATGTGCCATCTCCGAGTCTTTGCGTAATTACGTATGGTCCTTCCCAATTTGGTTTCATGTGTGAAGGAACCGGATAGATTCTCTTGAGAACGAGATCGCCGAGTTCAAAAGTTCGAGGTCGAACTTTGGCATTGTATGATCGGGCGACTCGACTCCGATATGCAGCAGCCCTCAAATCTGCCTCTTCACGCTTCTCATCCAGTAGATCCAAAGATTCAGCAAGTAATATATCATTTGTTTTCAGATCATAATAAGTCACGCGATGGGAAAACACTTCCGTCTCGACTGGAATAACGGCTTCCGAGCCATAAGATAAGGAAAATGGGGTGTGTCCGGTTGCGGTCTTGTGAGTTGTTCGATAAGCCCATAACGCCATAGGAAGTTCATCAACCCATTTGCCCCCAGCTTTTTCCAGTCGTTTCTTTAGGATGGATTTTATAACTTTATTGACAGCTTCGACCTGACCGTTTGCCTGTGGATGTGCGACTGCCGAGAATTTTTTATGGATATGAAACCGTTGACAGAAATTCTTGAACTCTGCACTATCAAATTGGGCCCCATTATCGGTGATGATGGTATGCGGGAGTCCAAATCGACATATGATGTTGCGAACTACGAAGTTTATTACTTTCTTCGTCGTTATTGTTGCAAGAGCTTCGGCTTCAGCCCACTTTGTAAAGTAGTCAACGGCGACGATGGCGTACTTCGCACCACCTTTTGCCAGAGGTAGAGCACCGATGATATCGATGCCCCACATAGCGAATGGCCAGGGACTGACCATTTGGGTTATCTCGATGGGTGGAGCTCTTGGAATTTGGGCGTGTTTCTGGCACTTATCGCACTTTCTGGCATAGTTTGCTGCGTCTCGGTTCACTGTCGGCCAGTAGTATCCGTATCGGAGTATTTTCTTAGCAAGAGCTTGTCCACCGGTGTGATCGCCGCATTCTCCTTCGTGTACGTCATGTAACACTCACTTGATTTCATCGTGAGCGATACATCGGAGGAGAGGAACAGAATAACCCCTTCTATACATGACTCCATCCTGAATGACGAATCGTGAAGCTTTTCGCAGAATTTGCCTTTTCTCATTTCTATGCTCAGGTAATGTCCCATTCTCAATGTAATTTCGATATGGAGTCATCCACGACTCTCTACTGGGAGCGGTTTCAAACACAAAATCCGTCTCAATATGATCGATGCTTGGGGAGGACAAAGTTTCGACGGGGAAAAGCCTCATTTGCTGTGCTTCACCTGTGCTGGCTAACTTTGCCAATGAATCGGCTCTTTGGTTGTGTTCTCGAGGTATATAATAAATGGCATAATAGTCGAACTGATTCAACACTTCCTGAACTCGAGCCAAGTAAGCAGCCAACCTTCGATCTCTTGCTTGATACTCTCCCCGTACTTGGCACACAACTAATTGTGAATCACAATAAATTTCCACAGCAATAATTCTCAAATCTCTGGCCAATTTTAACCCAGTTAAGAGGGCTTCATATTCACCTTCATTATTGGTTGAATGAAAATCGAATCTCAAAGCGTAACATATAGCTCGGCCTTCGGGAGTTTCTAGTACAACACCAGCGCCCGAACACCGGTCGTTTGATGCACCATCAGTATACAGCTTCCAGATATATTCGGGGGATTCACTGGTTTCGGGTAAATCTTCTGGAACGGTAAATTCAGCTATGAAATCGGCTAGGACTTGTCCTTGAATGACTCGTCTTGGAGAATAAGTAATATTAAACTGGCTCAGTTCAATGTTCCACTTGAGTAACCTACCAGACGTCTCAGGCCGCGTGAGGACCTGTCGTAACGGCTGATCGGTATACACAGTAAGAGGATAAGCTTGGAAGTAAGGGCGAAGCTTCCTTAAGGCAATGACAAGGCTATAAGCCAACTTCTCCAGCCTTGGGTAATTTCTTTCAGCTCCCGTTAACCGTTTACTAACATAGTAGACCGGTTTCTACACTCGGTCTTCTTCTCGAACCAAAGCAGCGCTGATTGCATGCTCCGCTACTGCCAGATAAAGGTATAATTGTTCGTGGTCTATTGGCTTTGACAAGATTGGAGGTGTGGAGAGATGTTGAACCAGCGATCGGAATGCGCCTTCGCACTCCATAGTCCATTCAAAGTTCCGCTTGCCCTTCCGGATCAGATCGAAGAAAGGAATGCATTTATCGGTGGATTTTGAAATAAACCTGCTTAATGCTGCTACCTTCCCGTTGAGACTCTGGACTTGCTTTATGGTTCTTGGAGTTTGTAAGTTCCTTATTGCCCAGATCTTTTCGGGATTTGCTTCTATCCCTCGAGCATTAACGATAAATCCGAGGAATTTTCCAGAGGCGACGCCAAAGTGACACTTTAATGGATTGAGCTTCATTCCATATTCTCGAAGAATGCAAAACATCGAATTTAAATCTCTGACGTGGTCTGTGGAGAACCTGGACTTTACTAGCATGTCGTCCACGTAAACCTCCATGGTCTTCCCGATCTGGTCGGCGAACATCCGATTGACCAAGCGTTAATATGTTGCTCCGGCATTTTTTAGACCGAAAGGCATGACTCTGTAGCAGTAGAGTCCCAGATCGGTCACGAAACTAGTATGTTCTTGATCTGGCAAATGCATAGGTATTTGATTGTAGCCAGAATAAGCATCCATGAAAGATAATAATTCATGTCCAGCCGTGGAGTCTACGAGCTGGTCAATTCGGGGAAGTGGAAAACTCTCTTTTGGACAAGCCTTGTTTAAGTCAGAATAGTCGACGCAAGTCCTCCATTTTCCGTTCGGTTTTCGAACCAATACTGGATTTGACACCCATTCTGGATATAAAGCATCTCGGATGAACCCATTTGATTGTAACTTATCAACCTCCTCTTTAAGGGCGGCATATCTCTCTGGATCCATACCGCGCCTTTTCTGTTTGATCGGGACATACTGTGGATCAATGTTCAGGGAGTGACTTGCGATGTCCGGTGAGATCCCGCACATATCAGAGTGTGTCCATGCGAAAACTTCGAGATTCGCCCGGAGAAAATCAACCAATTCCTGTTGCGTCTGTATTCCCAGTTGAGATCCAACTTTTAGTACCTTCGAATCATCATCGTCACTGACTGGGACGTCCACAGTCAGTTCGGCCGGGGAAGCTTGAATATCTTTAGATTCGTCTTTATCTTCGCTGTCTCTAGGGTCAAGATCTTTAAGGAATTGGTCGTGGTGCCCAGGTCGAAGCCTAGGCACTAATTGTCAATTATCAGCAAAACGGACGTAGAGAGATTCCTCTACGCCCTTTCCTTTCTCCTTTCTCTGTGCCTCGCGCAGTTCAGCAACATAACAGGCTCTTTCGGCTGCCTGATCTCCTTGAATGATTCCATTTCCATGATCAGTAGGGAATTTCAGAGTTAAACACCATGGGGCAATGGCTGCCTTGAAGTCAGCAAGGGCCGGTCGGCCCAAAAATGCATTGTAAGGTGAATCAATTTCTAACACGACAAATTGCAACATCCGGACTCTCCGGCGTTCTCCAACTCCCAACTCCACTGGCAGTTCCACCACTCCAGTGGGTATTGTAGCGCTTCCATTGAAGCCGTGGACTCGAGATTGGCAAGGTTTCAAGTCCTTTGCTTCCATTTTTATTAAGTCATAGGCTCGTTTAAGTAAGATGTTTACAGAGCTCCCACTGTCAACCAGGATCCTCTTCATCCAAGCAGGGCCAACCTGGACAGATATGACCAGTGGGTCGATTGTCGGGGCTTCGATCTTATCAGCATCTCTGGTTCTGAATATGATATCATCAGACATTGTTTTTTGTTGTTTAGCCGGAGTTCCATCCTCACAATTACTGCAACATTCAAAGCTCACATGCCTGATAGAGCTAGCATACGACTCCATTTCCCTCCAGCTTCTGTCTGCTGGATGGGGACCACCACTTATTGTGTTTATAACTAGCCTTCCGCCCGTACGAGCGGGCTCCTCTTGTCTTTCTTGATTTTGTGCACGGTTCTGATTTGACGGGCCCGCACCACCAGGCTGCGGCGCTCGCACAAACTGATCTAACTTTCTCTCCCTGATCAACTTCTCAATGAGGTCCTGCAAATGTCGACACTCATTGGGATTGTGGCCATAACTCTCGTGGAATCTACAGAACTTCTCTGTTTGAATCTGCCTCTCCGACGATTGCTTCGGAGCAGGCTTCTTATATTGCACAGTGTTGCAAGTTTGTAAATATACATTCTCCAGTGATGTATTCAATGGCATGTAATTATCGAACATTGGAGCCCTACGTCGTGGGCCTCAGTTTGGATCTCTTTTCTTATCCTGACCATTGTTGCCTCGCGGCTGAGTCTGTTTGTTCTGTATATTCAACTGAACTTTTCCGGAACTCTCACCGGACTGCTTAACTGTCACATTACTTTGTATTCCTTCAGTTCTGGGCATCACATCGTCCTGCTTCCTAGACTGTTTCGCGTCCTCTTGCCGTAAGAATTGAGCGGCTTTGGAGTAGAAACGGTCCAACGATGCGGGTGGTTTCCCAACTAGCCAATTTTCAAACTCAAAATTGGGATCGATTCCTTTGGTTAATGCCATCAATATTGAGTTATCGTTAGGGTTACTAATCTCTACGCATGCCGCGTGGAATCTTTCCAAATAACGTCTGAGTGTTTCTCCCTTAGCTTGGGTGACGCTAGATAGGGTGTTAACGTCTTTAGGTCTGGCGACATGCATACGGAACTGTTCAAAAAATTTCTTAGCCAATTGATCGAACGAAGAGATAGATCTGGGTGGCAACCTTGTGAACCACATTGTTGCGATTCCTCCCAAAGAGATGGGGAAACTTCGGCATTTCACTGCATCATCAGCCCTTGCGGCGCTCATTGACCACTCATATTTCAAAATGTGTTGATTGGGATCAGAACTTCCTTCGTACATAGGGAGAGTTGACATTCTGAATCGCCGAGGAGGATCAGCGTATAATATTTCGTCTATGAAAGGAGTATGACTACGGGAGATTCCCCAGTCGTCATTGGTAAGCCCTTGGCTTTCGCGAATCATCTGACGGATCATGGTTGAAATATCGGGCATAGCCACATTCTGTGCATGTTGAGCTAAGGTGTGGTCGGGTTCCACAGTGCGAGTTTGGACCGGACGTTGTCGACGGCCCTTTCTCGCCTCCTTGGCTCCACATCTTCTGGGACGTATGGTTCAGGAGTACGCCCATGTTGTTGATTATTCGGGTCTGAAATATTTCGGGTATCAACCCTTGTTTCTACCGTGGCGGTTGCAGTGCGATTGTCTGTGGTATGCTGTGGAACAACACCTCCTCGTGACGAGGGCCCGGCCTGGAAGCTAGTTGACGGTCTGACCCTCAATTGTCCTACAGTCAAGGCATGTTGATATCCGGTAGCTTGTGTATGACTTGCATCTAATCGAGGACGTGTAGATCTGCCCTGTTAGTCAGATGAAGCAGAGCTTTCAGTGGACGAATGGGAAGCATCATCCCTCCTTGTCCTCTTGCGCCTTCGGCGGCTTAATTGATTGGTCAATTCAATATTAGCACGCAATTGCTCGGCCAGCTGTTGCCGACTGTGTGTTAATTCCTGAAGCAACACATGGAATTCTTGCCTGGTGACTGGTCCAGACGGATCCGAGTGAGCAGTGTTGTCTTGATTGGATTGTAGCTGCTGTGTAGGATTCTGTCTATCCCGACCTTCTGGATCAGCAGCAGTAGAGGTTGTTCTTGTACTAACCATCTTAAGTAGTGGGTTCCTTTCCTAGATTTTATGCAAATCTGAATAGAATGGAAGGATTCTGGATTAGAGATCTGGATCTTCCTCTTGGATTTATGCAATCCGGTATCGATGGTAGATCCAAGGAGTAGGAGAAAAAGCTGGTTTTTCTCAGTGAAAGCACTAAAGTGTTTGTACCAAAAATGGGCACAACACTCTTCGGAAGTTTTTGAAGAGATAAAAGTGAAGAAAGAAAATTAAAACCGAGGATTATCTAACAAAAACTCCAAATAACAGAAAGTAAATTGCACGGAAGACAGTGATTTAGAGTGGTTCGGCGTTTCGTCTACGTCCACTATGAAGTTTGATGATTTTATTGCTCGATGCTTGAAGTCCATTCGAATCGATCAAGAAAACATCCAATCGAGCTGGAATTTGGTGTGGACATTCTTCAACATGGGCTCAAGCTTCTGTGAAAATTTCATAGCATTTGGACTTATAGATCTCAAGTTATGATCGATTCAAGTTTGCATTTCCGGTGGACAAGAGTGGTTCGAATCGATCCCTTCGAATCGATAGGGTCGAATCGATGGCTTCGCGCGTGGTATTGTTGACGTGGTGCGTTTTCTTCGTATCGATCCGCCTTTCACTCCGAGTTGACTGGGTCGACTCCGTGATTCCAGCCGTCCTGGCCTAATGGATTCGAAGATCTTCATTTGCTCATGGATTCGAATGTGTGCTCATTCGTATCGATCATGTTACACTATAGCCCATCGATTCGAAGTCATCATAGCAGGATGGGTCCGAAGCTAAGTCACTGGACGGATGCGAAGTAATTCGACTTCATGGGTTCGAAGTACTTCGCCCTGATGGATTCGAAGTTCTTCAATCTGAAGGATACGAGGTGAAGTAGCATCATGGATTTGAAGTGGCTTCAACTTGACCGATTCGAACGAACGCTTGTCGAGGATTGTGAACCATATGGAGTCGAACTGATGGATTCGAACATAGGCTCGGCCTATGGATTCGAAGCCTTCGAAGTCATCATAGCAGGATGGGTCCGAAGCTAAGTCACTGGACGGATGCGAAGTAATTCGACTTCATGGGTTCGAAGTACTTCGCCCTGATGGATTCAAAGTTCTTCAATCTGAAGGATACGAGGTGAAGTAGCATCATGGATTTGAAGTGGCTTCAACTTGACCGATTCGAACGAACGCTTGTCGAGGATTGTGAACCATATGGAGTCGAACTGATGGATTCGAACATAGGCTCGGCCTATGGATTCGAAGCCCTTCAATCTGATGGATTCGAACAAGGAAATAACGAACGATTCGGAGCAAACATATGTTGATGGATTCAAATCAAAGGCTCGGCCTATGGATTCGACCTTAGGGCCATTTACTCCATTTTCCCTCGACGATAACTTGGTCATACGAACTCGGATTGTCTTGAAATTCGGAACGTTGACTTTCACGGCTTTGCTTGACGTGTCTTATTAATTGCAGCCCGATCTGGACTTGGACAAAATTCATCAACATCCATAGTAGACCTATGTATAACCGGTTTTCAAGACGAACTGTCCTTGGTTTCTAGTCGAGTTCTCGGTGTCACGGTCTTGCCAAAAGGCGGGATAACAGTACCTACTAAGACCAGTATCTTTACAATAATTTATTTATTCAATATAATAAAAGTAGGAGCAGAAAATTTCTGTTTTCATAAATATGAAATACATGAAGTATCTAAAAAATTTATTGGCTTTAATATTATTTCTTCAGAAATTGAAAATGCATGTCATCTTTGTTCAACATTGTTTAAAATCTTGTATTCATTTTCATAACGTGTTTATATACAACCAGTCTGAGCAACCATCTTCTAGGTGAGTCTGAGTTTTGGAGGAATGCTCAAATTGGCCTGATAGCTTATACAAATGGCACTGTGGTTTTCCATAGTACGCAAGCGTATTCTTATTAATAACGTGCATTTATACACGTATATTTTCTGCTACTTGGGATCTAAAGTAGGCTAATTCAAATACATGTAACAATTGCTATTTACTTGTTCAATCAATGACCATGTAACATTTGCTTCTTGGGATCTAAACTATGATACAAAGTAACATCAGCATACAAAGCACCATTCAACTTAGATAATTTTCCTCTGGAAGAATAAGACGGTGAGGTAGGTTTGGCATTGATAAGATCAATCGTGTTGAGAGTACCAAGTGTGCAACAGTTTTGGGTGTTGAGAGTGTCAAGTGTGCAACGGTTTTGGGTGCGACGATGAAGTCCAAATTTAGATATTGTGACATCCATTCCTAGGAAGCAGTAGAAATCATGAAGATAGTTACGGAGAATTGCTTACGGGTACCATCCATCAGAATGGACAAGGTATGATCCGAAGTAAGATCAAAATTCATTTAAAGGACCCATAAACGAGATGTATCTAATTTTGGGGTTGCAAATACGAGGTACTAAATCTATTAAACCAAGCATAGGTGCTTGTTTGAGACCTTCTAGAGTTTTGTGAAGCTTGCAAACATGAGTAGGATTTTGTTTGTCAATAGAAACGGAAGGATGAATCTTGTGGACATCTCTATCTATGAAACAATGAAGAAAAGCATTTTAACATCTAATTGTGGGAACGACCAAGATTTAGTAAATGGCTAAATTCCATGCTCAATGCTTTTTATTATTTTAGTGCAGTGAAAGATATTTTTTATTAAGTTAGTAGTTTATATTATATGCATTTAATACCTTTTAACTGCTCGGAACTATTTATTATCATCATATTTGTTAATTTTTAACACTTTTATAATTAATGAGAATGAAAAATATTTATGTTAAACTAAAATTTTCTTTTTATAATTCTTGATTTATCAGTCGTTAGCGGATATGATAATTATTCGATATCCGTCTGTATCTGCGGATGCGGATATTCGATATCCGAAAATGATTTCGAATGCGGACACGGCACTATCCGCATCCGAAAGCATCCGTTGGCAGGCCTAATCCAAGATGAAAACAATGAACGACATCAAAAGATTGATTGAATGGATGAGAGGAATAAGGAATACATATCATACCTATCACAGGTCTGATGGCCAACCAGTTTGCTTTGCTCGGGGTAATCACAAAAGCCCACTCTATTCGGTGGTCCTTTATCTTTTTGTCCGACAGTGGAGGTATATCGAACATAAATTCATGTTTGGTAGTCATACCACTGAAATGGATTTTTTTTTCAACGGGCGATGCCTAGCGAGTAGGAATTCTTGTCTGGTAGTGTAAGCATCGAACAAGATATCTTGTCCGGTATGGGGCCAAAGCCGAATGGGGGGATGAGTTATTTCGAACTAAGGTGAGACATTATGGGACCCGGTCAAGAAAGTGACTACGTTCATTTACCGAACTAACTACTACCGAACATACCCCTTTCAGCCGAACCAAACAGAGTATCCGTAGGATGAAAACTGGGTATATAAGAAAATTCCGGATCGTATCTACTATATATGGAAATAACCGAATCGAGCGAGTTATATAGGGTAACTACCTGATTTATCAGGATGACCCCCTACCTTTACACTTCTGTAATTATCAAACCTTCCAGCAGCCATGGAGAAGACTTTTTGGGAGCGACCAGACTCTGCCGAATAGAGCCTAATAATTCCAATATTTGATAACAAATCATTATATTCTACATTCAAACACTTGTAAAGGCTGAAATATGAGAGAAGAAACAATATGAATAGTGAATGTAGGCCAGTTACGGTTAAACCAGTATAAATCTACGTGTACTTTACTTTTTAGCATTTCCTTTCTATTTTCTTTATTGCCATAGATTCGATAGGAGGTGTTTGTTCACCGTTCGTGCAAATATTTTTGATGCTTTCATTGAGAGATTGATTCTCAGCATGCCTCCTAAATCTAAGAGTAAAGTGAGCGTTACCAGCGGGGACGTTAACCAAACAGGTACCAATCAAGATAATCATTCATCCAGTACTCCTGGACCAGACACTATCACCAGAGGTGAGTTAGAGTTGTGGCGGATCTTGATACATGGTTCGTTGTTCAGTAGCAGGCACTTGTGGACCAAATTATGACACGCTTGGGGCAGACAACCTACCACACACAACACTGAAGCGAGAGGAAAGTCCCAGTCCAGGAGGCAGAGAAGATCAAACTCCGGTAGCGGGTCCGATCAAGAAAATCAAAGAGCAGGACGAGTGAATGCCGAGGAACCAGATCAGGTAAGAATTCAGCCTAAAGCAGCATCCGAGGATCGGTTCGGCACCGAACCAACCAGAAGAGGTGACAGACGAAGGCCAGCTACGGTTGAACCTTCCCGTTCTAGGCGGCGCTCTCCTGTCTTAGAAGAAGTTGCAACCAATGAAAGGCGAACTTACTATCGCGAACGATCCCGAAGCCAAGACCGGAGCTAAGATTGTAGGACAAGTCACCATGAAAAAGCGTAAGAAGTCCTTCACCCCGAAGGGAGAGGTTAGCCCATCCCCCAAACCAAAAGACCGAATGACACAGATCATAAGGGAATGCACACGTCGCAAAAAAATAGAGCATGGAATTGAAGCAAGGGTCGGTAACCCATTTTCCGTAGAGATAGAGACCGCCCAGAATCCTAGGAGTTTTCGAATGCCTACGATGGACCCCTACCAAGGTCTGACTGATCCGATAGTACAGTTGCAACGGTATATGCAAAATATGTTGATGAGTGGAGCGATAGAGGAAATTTTGTGCAAGTATTTTCCCTATTCCTATTAGACTTGGCAACTATGTGCTTTTACCATCTTTCCCCTGGCTCAATTCATTCATGACTAATGTTAAAGGAAAAGTTTTTCGACCAATTTCGGGTTCGAGTAGAGCAGTCCAAGGACCCATACTCGTTGTCAGATATAAAACAATGAGATGATGAAACGATGTTGTAGTACTTGACTTGCTTTAATGCCGCAACTGTAACATCCCGTATCTAGAGGCCAAAAGCTAAGCATTACAGATGCTGCAGTCATCCATAGTATTAAATTATGCTGACAATATACAGTAATGCTAATGGTATCCATAATATCAGAAGCACTTGAATATGAACAAAATCACAAATTTCCAAAAAAAAACAACATTTTATTGATTACATTTCAAAACAAATTCATACCCAAGTTACATAATCCTATATCGTTTCTCAGGTAAAGATTAATTATGATCATTACAAAAATATACCAAGAGTGACATATGACGATGCCCCCTTGGTTGATCAAAGCAATATAGTCATATCTGAATTAATACACAGCGGAAATATACAAAATAATTTATAACTCCTAATTAGCTATCCATCAGCCACCTGCTCGTCTTCGGAAGCTTTATTCGCCAAAATTCTAAACCTGAAAACCTTAATCCTCGGCCTACTCAAATCAATTTTGAGCACCCGAGAGTTTAAGGGGAAAGAAAAACTTCGAGTTAGACATAAAGCTTGGTGTAAATAATATTGTTACATCTCGGTTTACTGATATTAAGTGAGACCATGCCGCGCTTAGCGGACCGGGTTTTCCCTCACTAATATCCTCTTTAAAACATATATTTTGCAAATCCTTTCCTGCAACCAAACTAGTTAATCAAACTGATATAATAATGATAATAATAATAGCTAAGTCTGTTAAGCTATAATCACGTAACTAATGGACTATGTGTCCATAAGTAGTATATGGACTATCTGTTCGAAAAATGGGCTAACTGCTTGCAAACTGGACTAACTGTCCGAATCAAAATGGACTGTCTGTCCGAACCATTTTCTTAGGGTTAACCACCCTTCATCTTTTTTCTTGAAAACATTTTCAAAATGATTTAACCATTTAAATCATACTTATACAAGGAAAATATATTCTTAACCTTACTCTAAGCTATTTTGCCATGTTATATATACTTTACTCAAAATAATGTTGATGAATTTTAATGAGGATTGGCTATCCTTCCAAAACAAGTTAAACCTTTTTTAACTTGAAAATACTTAGGCTATATTGCATGTTTAATTCATTCGAAACCTTTGTTTAAAACCTTTAAACAACCCTTTCAATACCCTTGAAGGTAACCCTTTCGAAACTATTGAAAGTTACCATTTCGAAACCATTAAAGGTCTTTCCTTCGAAAGCTTTAAAACATTAGACATACCTCTTTAAAACCTTTAAATATTACCTTTGGAAAATATAGGAAAAACCTTTCCTTTCAACCCTTTCGAAACCTTGGGGAACCACCCCTTCGAAACCATTCACAAAACCCTTTCGAAAGCATTAAAATACTAAACCTTTCGAAAGTATTTTGGGTTTAATTTAAAACATGTGGAAACCTTTCAAAACCATTGAAAAATTTACCCCTTCGAAACCTTTGAAAATCGTCTCGGTCAAAACCATTTGGATTATGCCTTCAAGTAGAGCAAAAAGATCAGAAACCAATTAAAGTCGAAAGCATCTATTTCAAAACCATTTAAAACTATCTCTTTTGAAACCATTTGGGTTTTACTTCAATCATAGAAAAAGGTCTTTAAAACATTTAAGTCGAAAGCATCTGTTTCGAAACCATTTCCTAAGTAAAGAAGTGATGGTGTCGAAGCCATCCCTTTAAAAGCATTGGAGAAGTGACCATATTTTAAAAACAAAGCAACATCTTCGAAACCATCTAGGTCGAAAGGTAAAAAGGCGGCAGCAAAAGATTTCGATTTAGTCGAAAGCAACTATTTAAAAACGAAGGCGCAACCCAAAATCCCTTTAACCTAGTCGAAAGCCAACCAAGTCGAAAGCTTTTTAGTCGAAAGTAATCATTTAAAAACAAAACCGCAACCCAATCGAAACCATTTCTTTAAATCCATTAAACCCAGTCGAAAGCCAACCGATTCGAAAGCCATTTAGTCGAAAGCAAGCAGGCGCATTTTCATTTAAAAAAAAAGTAAAGCCTCAACCCCTTCGGAATCCATGGTTTCGACCTCATGTCTTTCGCCTTCTATCCAATTCACTACATACCAATATACATTGATACCATGTGCATTGGTTTCGATGGTGTTGAAGGCGGAGGGACTTAGTCGAAAGCCGACCAAGGCGGAAGCAGGTGCCGAAAGCCATAAAACAGTAAAAAACATGTAGCAAATAGTTCTTTTCACCTAATCTGCTTTATGTGTCAAATTTTGATTGGTTGCCTCTTTTCTTTACTACTAAAAAGTGCTGCAATTTTCAAAACTAACTATTTGAATTATTTGCAAAAAGCCCCTTCTCCTTTTATAAATACATAAAACATTTAAGTCCCATACCTTAAATAATTTTATACACCCATTAAAAAACTTAGGAAAATTCTACAAAAATTCCATAAAATCTCTTTTAGTATGTTTTCCAACATATAAAAATTTCAGACCCAAACCTTTTATTATTTAACCGTAAATAATTATCAACCCATAGTAACATTTTTCTTTAATAGAAAAGTCATATAAATTCCACAAAAATTCTGAAAATTCTGAAAATTGAAACCCATCTTCAAAATAATATTTCTGGTCTATATAAAAATTCGCATGAGGTTTGGATGTCATTTAATAGGGTTTTCATATCAAAACATATCATAAAATCTATATGAACAACCATAAATCATCAATAAGTATATATAATCATTTCATCATTAAAAAACATGGCAAATCAATGCAAAACATTTCGGGTTTCATCTTAAAACCAAAAACAAAACAAATATGAGATGTAAACATTATTCACCTTAGCTTAGAGATTAAAAAGATTGAGATGCGAATGGATTTAATTTGCTTTTTTCTAGCTTTTCTCTATCCTTTTCCCCTTTCTCTTGTTAATGGTGGCCGGCCTTAGCTTTTAAAATTTTGAAAATGAAATGAACGTGTATAGGAGAATACATGGCCAAGTTTTAGGGATATATGAATGGTCTCTTTCCTATTTTACCCCTCCTCTTATTTCATTTTAATCCTTCTTTTAATTCATTGGTTAAATGGCACGTTTGCCCCTTTAATTAAATCAAATCTCAATCCCCAATCAACACATTATTTTATTTAATTTAACTAGTTAAATATTCTAAATAGTGTTACCAAAAATCTGAGGTGTTACAGACTCCCCTCCTTAAAGAATTCCGTCCTCGAAATTACGATAAGGTACACAACAAATCAATTAAAGGTTAAAACATACCATCAAATAAGTCAGGATAAGCATTTCTAATCCTGCTCTCAATCTCCCTAAGTACGGTCCCTGTCATTGTTGCTCCACTGGACTTTGACTAATCTGACCGTCTTGGTTCCAAGCCTCTTCTCATCTCTCGCAACAATACGAATCGACTTTCTCACTATAGTCAAGTCCGGCTCTACTACTAAGTCCTCTAGCACAGTCGGTGCTATAGCAGTCTCCGGGTCTCTAACACACTTTCTGAGATGAGAAACATGGAAAACATCGTGGACTCCTGCCAAACTGCTCAGTAACTCAACTCTATATGTGAGTTTCCTGATTCTCTCAACAATAGGAAAAGGTCTAACGAATCTCGATGCTAATTCCTGATTTTCCAAATCTAATCACACCCTTCGTCGGTGACACTTTGACGAAAATCTGATCTCCAACCGAGAACTCTAAATCTTTCCGTCTTCTATCTGCATAACTCTTCTGCCTAGACTGAGCCTTCTTCATTCTAGCCCGAATGAGCTCAATCTTGTATGTAGCTTCTCTGACTAAGTATGGACCAAGAACCAACCTATCCCCGGTCTCTAACCAACATACGGGAGATTTGCATGGCCTTCCATACAAAGATTCAAACGATGCCATCCCACTACTAGTCTGATAACTGTTGTTATACGAAAACTCGATTAAATGCAGATGGTCTTCCCATGATCCCCCAAAATCTAGAACACAAGCTCTTAACAAATCTTCTAAGACTTTGTTAATTCTTTACGTTTGCCCATCTGTCTGCAGATGGTAAGCGGTACTCATCTTGGGCTTGGTTCCTAAAACTTCCTGTAGATTTTTCCAGAATTCGCTAGTGAATAAGGGATCTCTATTACTTACTATGCTACTAGGAATTCCATACAATCTAACTACATTCCTCATGAACAATCTTGCTAAAACAGGTGTCGTCCTTGTTGAATTAACTGAAATGAAATGGGCACTCTTAGTCAATCTATCCACTATAATCCATATGCTTTCATTTCCTCTATTCGACCTTGACAACCCGTCAATAAAATCCATGGAAATAGAATCTCACTTCTATACCGGAATATCCAGTAGCTGAAGCAATCCACTTGGCTTCTAGTGTTCGGCCTTTGCCTGTTGGCAATTCAAGCATTGCTTTACCCATAAGCCAATATCCCGTTTCATTCCTTCCCAGAAGAAACTCCTCTTCATATCCTGATACGTCTTAGTTCCTCTCGGATGAATAGAGAACTTTGAACAATGACATTCCACCAAGACTTCTTTCCTTATTTTTCCTACATTTGGAACACATAATCTTCCTTTCTTTCTCAACCACCCATCCTGATCAAGACTAGAATCTTTCAAGTCGTCGCTTTCGGTTTCATCTCTTAACTTCCTGATCCATTCAGCTAACACCGGATCTTCTTCCTATTTAGAAGCAATCTTTTCGATCATCACTGGTCGAACTTCCAAACAAGATAACACTACGATTTCTCCACTAGACCCAGCCTCAGATCTTCACTGTACTCTGCAATCTACTAATGCTTCCAAATCTTTCCACTCAGCAATTATCGCCAACACTGCATTTGATGTTTCCTGCTAAGTGCATCTGCAACCTTGTTGCCTTTCCTTGGTGTGTACTCAATCCCAAAATCATAAGCAGTGATAAATTCTAACCACCTCTGTTGTCTCATGTTCAACTCCTTCTGGGAGAATAAATACTTCAGTGACTTATGATCTGTATATAACTCGAACCTCTCTCCCAAAAGGTAATGTCACCACACCTTAAACGCAAAAATCACTGCAGCCAATTCCAAATCATTTGTCGGATATCCGACCTCATACGGTCTAAGCTGTCTAGAAGCATAGGAAATTACTTTACCTCTTTGCATCAGCACAACTCCTAGCCCCATTCCACATGCATCTGTATAAACCACCAAATCCTGATTCCCTTCCGGAACAACTAACACAGGTGCGTGGGTCAATAAGTGTTTCAAACCTTGGAATGCTTTCTCACACTTATCGGTCCATACAAACTTTACATCCTTTCTCGTTAGTTTGGTCATCGGTGCTGCTATCCGCGAAAAATCCTTAATGAACCTCTGATAATAACCAGCCAATCTAATGAAACTCTTTATCTCCGTCACTGTCTTGGTCTCTTCCAACTATTCACCACTTCAATCTTAGTCGGATCTACTGACAACCCTTTCTCTGAGACTACATGACCCAGAAACTTCACTTCCTTCTTCCAGAAATGACACTTCGAAAACATCGCCTTCAACCGATGCTGCCTCAGCGTCTCAAGTACCACTGTAAGATGAACTTCATGCTCTCTTTCATCCTTAGAGTATATCAAGATATCATCTATAAAAACCAACACGAACCTATCCAAGTGCTCTCGGAAAACCCGGTTCATCAAATACACAAAGAAAGCCGACGCATTAGTCAGACTGAACGACATGACTAACCATTCATACGACCCATATCTGGTTCTAAACCGTCAAAGGTATACTATCCTCTGCTACTCTGAGCCGATGGAAACCTGTCGCCAAATTCAATTCGGAAAACACTTTTGGTCCACTCAACTGGTCGAACAAATCGTCAATCCTTGGTAATGGATATTGATTCTTTATCGTCCTCTTATTCAACTTACGATAATCGATACATAGCCTCAACGATCCATCCGGCTTCTTAGCAAACACTGCGGTTGCTCCCTAAGGCGAGCTACTCGGCCTAATAAAACTCTTGCCTTCCAAATCCACCAACTACACCTTCAACTCCCTCATCTTTGTAGGGGTCATCCTGCTTGGTGGCCTACTCACTAGTTCTGCTCCCGGAACCAAATCTATCCGAAACTTAATAGCTCGTTTTGATGGCAATCCAACTACAGGTTCAAAACATCCACGAATTCTCTAACCACAAAATACTCGACTCAACTCATCTTCCAACTCCATAACACCCAACAAAGCGTTCACCTCTCCATTAGAACCTTCAACGGTATAAACTATTCGTTCACTACAATCAGGGTGTCTAAGCGATATTTTCCTATCCTTGCAAAATATCCTAGCATCATACTCACTTAACCAATTCATCCTAAGAATAATCACGAACCCCACAAAATCAAACACATGCAAACTGCAAACAAAAGCATGACCTAACAAGTCAAACTCTAACTGGTCACATCTCAACCCTAGAGTTGCATACCCTCATATTGGAGTCGCAACTCGTAAGGAAGTAACTAAATAAGTGTGTTCTAGGTTAAGCTTATCTATTAAACATCTAGATATAAAAGAATGCGATGCACCATTATCAAATAGAACGCTAGCAGACATACCATGAATCTGAATGTACCCCCCAAAACTACCTTTCCTTTTTCCTGGGCTGTTGGCTTAGAAGTAGCAGGCTCCAATGCATACACCTTTCCGTTTCCATCCTTAGCGGGCTCCTTGCATTGATTCTTATAGTGGCCAATCTGGTTGCAGTTGAAGCACCTGACATTCTTCTTCCATGTCACCTCCTTTGCCTTTCCAGCACGACACTCATTAGCAAAATGCCCCTTCTTGTTGCACTTGAAGCAAACAATCTCAGACTTCCCATTCTTAGCTGCTCCACCCTTCTAAGCACTCTTCTTAGGAAAGAACTTCCTCTTCTGATTCTGCCCAACCTGGACTTCCTTCTCTAGAGAATCAAGAATCTCCTCATGCCTTAAGGCCATCTCCACTACAAAATCAGAAGGATCTCTAATATGAGGTAATGCAGCCCTTGCTAACTCAGGCTTCAACCCCCTGATAAACTTCTCATTCCTCTTCATCACTCTATCCACTGAAGCATACCCATATCTGGCCAACTCCTAAAACCTCCTAGCATACTCTAGAACAGACATCTCTCCTTTTTCTAATTCAGCAAACTTTCTGATCAGAGCTGATTGTGTCATTGAAGACATGAACTCTCCTGGAATCTCCCCTTGAAATCTGCCCATATCAAGGTTTTCTCATCCACATCAGCCATCACACTGTTCCACCAAAACAGAGCCCCTCCCTGAAGCTGTCTCGAAGCAAACCTCCTCTTCTGCTCATCATTAAGCCCCAAGTCTACAAAGATTCTCTCACAGTGCAACAACCAATTCTCCACTTCTATGGCATCCTTTGTTCCTAGAAATGGCTTCCTCCAAGCTTAGCGTAATCTTCGCTCAGCTTAGCATAATGGTTAACTACCGGAATTTTTTGAACTCCTGCCCCTACAGCATCTCCTCCTAACACTCCAGCTGCAACTCCCGCCTGCTTCATATTCATGAAAAACTGACACATAGTTTCCATTCCAACTTGCGAGACTCCAGCACCTACATTCTCTGCTTGTGCTTGACCTTAGATCCTCCTAGAACTATGTTTGGCATTCCCATCAGTGCCCTCCCCTTCTGGGTTAAATCTTCCTCTTCTACCATCCATATTTGTATTCAAACCTCATGAGATACAGAAAAATATCCTAACAAAGATATGAGACTAGAGATAAAGCGTATACTTATGTATAACAAATACAAGTACGTTACTATAGCGTTATCTCATACCCCAAATCTTACTCTAATTCCTTAGGATTATGTTTTAAAAACCATTTTTAGTTCAAAGTTTTTTATAAACCTATGCTTTGATACCAAGTTGTAACATCCTGTATCTAGAGGCTAAAAGCTAAGCGATACAGATGCTGTAGTCATCCATAGTATTAACTTCTAGTGACAAAATATGGTACTGCTAATGGTATCCATAATATCAGAAGCACTTGAATATGAACAAAATCACAGATTAAAAAAAACAGTTTACTGATTACGTTTCAAATAAATTCATACATAAGTTACATAATCCTACATCGTTTCCCAGGTAAAGATTAATTATGATCATTACAAAAATACGCCAAGAGCGACATATGATGATGCCCCCATGGTTGATCAAAGCAATATAGTCATATCCGACTTAATACACAGAGGAAATAAACAAAATAATCTGTAACTCCTAATTAGCCATCCGTCAGCCACCTGCTTGTCTACGGAAGCTTTATTCGTCAAAATTCTAAACCTGAAAACCTTAACACTCAGCCTACTCAAATCAATTTTGAGCACCCGAGAGTTTAAGGAGAAAGCAAAAACTTTGAGTCAGACATAAAGCCTGGTGTGAATAATATTGTTACATCTTGGTTTACTGATATTAAGTGAGACCACGTCGCTTAGCGGAACGAGTTTCCCCTCACTGGTATCCTCTTTAAAACATATATTTTGCAAATCCTTTCCTATAACCAAACTAGTTAATCAAACTGATATAATAATGATAATAATAATAGCTAAGTCCGCTAAGCTATAATCAAGTAACTAATGGACTATCTGTCCATAAGTAGTAAATGAACTATCCGTCCAAAAACTGGGTTGACTGTCCGCAAACTGGACTAACTGTCCAAATAATGGACTATCTGTCCGAATCATTTTATTAGGGTTAACTACCCTTCATCTTTTTACTTGAAAACCTTTTCAAAACGATTTAATCTTTTAAATCATACTTATACAAGGAAAATATATTCTTAGCTTTACTCTAAGCTATTTTACCATGTTATATATACTTTACTCAAAATAATGTTGATGAATTTTAATGAGGATTGGCTATCCTCCCAAAACAAGTTAAACCCTTTTTAACCAGAAAATACTTAGGCTATATTGCCTATTTAATTCATCCAAAACCTTTGTTTAAAATCTTTAAACTACCCTTTCGAAACCCTTGAAGGTAACCCTTTCAAAACCATTGAAAGCGATCCTTTCGAAGCCATCAAAAGCATTTCCTTCGAAAGCTTCAAAACATTAGACATCCCTCTTTAAAACCTTTAAATATTGCCTTTCGAAAACATATAAAAAACCTTTCCTTTAAACCCTTTCGAAACCCTGGGGAACCACCCCTTCGAAACCATTCACTAAAACCCTTTCGATAGCATTAAAATACTGAACTTTCCAAATCCTTTTGGTTCAATTTAAAACATGTGGAAACCTTTCGAAACCATTCAAAAATTTACCCCTTCGAAACCTTTGAAAATCGTCTCGGTCGAAACCATTTGGATTATGTCTTCAAGTAGAGCAAAAGGATCATAAATCCATTAAAGTCGAAAGCATCTGTTTCGAAACAATTTAAAACTATCTCTTTCGAAACCATTTGGATTTTACTTCAATCATAGAAAAAGGTCTTTAAAACATTTAAGTCGAAAGCATATTTTTGAAACCATTTCCTAAGTAAAGAAGTGATGGTGTCGAAAACATCCCTTCGAAAGCATTGGAGAAGTTGCCATATTTTAAAAACAAAGCAACCCCTTCGAAACCATCTAGGTCGAAAGGTAAAAAGGCGGCAGCAAAAAGTTTCGACTTAGTTAAATGCAACTGTTTAAAAACGAAGGCGCAACCCAAAATCCCTTTGACCTAGTCGAAAGCCAACTAAGTCAAAAGCTTTTTAGTCGAAAGTAATCATTTAAAACAAAAGCGCAACCCAATCGAAACCATTTCATTAAATCCATTAACCCAGTCGAAAGCTAATCGAGTCGAAAGCCATTTAGTCGAAAGCAAGCATGCACATTTTTATTTAAAAACAAAGTAAATCCTCAACCCCTTTCGGAACCCATGGTTTCGACCTCATGCCTTTTGCCTTCTATCCAATTCGCTACGTACCAATATATATTGATACCATGCACATTGATGGTGTTAAAGACGGAGGGACTTAGTCGATAGCCAACCAAGGCGGAAGTAGGTGCCGAAAGCCATAAAACAAGTAAAAAGCATGTAGCAAATAGTTCTTTTCACCTAACCTGCTTTATGTGTCAAATTTTGATTGGTTTTCTCTTTTCTTTAACACAAAAATGTGCTGAAATTTTCAGAACTAACTATTTGAATTATTTGCAAAAAACCCCTTCTCCTTTTATAAATACATAAAACATTAAATTCCATATTTTAAATAATTTTATATACCCATTAAAATAGTTAGGAAAATTCTACAAAAATTCCAGAAAATCTCTTTTAATATGTTTTCCAACATATAAAAATTTCAAAGCTAAACCTTTTTTTATTCAACCGTAAATAATTATTAACCCAAAGTAACATTTTCTTTACTAGAAAATTCATATAAATTCCAGAAAAATTTAAAAAATTCTAAAAATTGAAACCCATCTCCAAAATAATATTTATGGTCAATATAAAAATTCACAGGGCATTTTCATGTCATTTAATAGGGTTTTCATTTCAAAACATATCATAAAATCTATATGAAAAATCATAAATCATCAACAACTATATATAATCATTCCATTATTCAAAAACATGGCAAATCAATGCAAAACATTTCGGATTTCATCCTAAAACCGAAAACAAAACAAATATGAGATGTAAACATTATTCACCTTAGATTTAGAGATTAAAGAGATTGAGATGTGAATGAAATTGATTTTCTTAAGCTTCTTCCTAGCTTTTCTCTATCTTTTTCCCGTTTCTCTTGTTAATGGTGGCCAGCCTTAGCTTTTAAAATTTTGAAAATGAAATGAACGTATATAGGAGAATACACAGCCAAGTTTTAGGGATATAGGAATGACTTCTTTCCTATTTTACCCCTCATCTTATTTCATTTTAACCCTTCTTTTAATTTTTTAGTTAAATGGCACGGCTACTCCTTTAATTAAATCAAATCTCAATCCCCTAATCAACACATTATTTTATTTTATTTAACTAATTAAATATCCTAAATTATGTTACCAAAAATCCGGGGTGTTACAGCAACCGTCATCATCCTGAACGCCAATGAAGGACTAACTTATGGCATTATGCGTAGGTATACATCCAGACACGGAGATGGCTCAGAGATTAACTAAGGAGAAACCAACTACCTTGCAGGACTTCTTCTATGAAGTAGCAAAGTATATACGATTGGAAGAGGCCACAGTTGGGCGACAGGCTGTAACGACTGACAAACCATCAGAAGCATCTGATATTGTGAATGCTATGGTTAAAGGTGATGGAGGTAGTTATGCTGAGAAGAAGGACAATAACAAAAACATTTCTGGCGAAAGGAAAATAGAACCAAAAAGGATCAAGCCTGGAATGAGGTTCGATACTTACATGGATATGAAGGATATTATATAAAACATTTACCTCGCCACACAAGCAGAACTCAAATACAATAGGTCTCCACCGAAGAAAGAGACTGAAGCTGAGATGAATACGAAAAAGTATTGGAAATTTCACGAACCCCCTAGGCATAACGCCAATAAATGTAATCATCTGCTGGATATTATAGAAGAACACATTAGAAAGAAGAAGTTGGAGCGGTACGTCATGAATCTCATCGCTTCCCATGTTGCTGTGAAGTAAGCCCCAAAGCAACTCTTACTTGGAAATGGAGGGGTAGGAACTGGTGCCAGTTGTGACTTGTGAAAAGGATGGGAGATTGGTAATTTACATCAAAGTCGGAGGACCGCATGTAGCTGATAAAAGTTGGGCCAAAATGTAAAGATATGCAAAAAATTTGAAAAGCAGAGGTGCTTTTGTGCTAACTTTAAACGAGGAGTGGGAAACCAATACCCCTCGTCGAGAGTAGGTGGAAATAATCTTTAGAGATAGTGACTTATGAGGCAAGAAGTACCAGCATACTAAGCCCATGGTGATTTCAGCAATGCTTAGCCCAGCGAAAGTACATTGAATTCTGGTAGATAGAGGGAATTCGCTTAACATCTTGTTCAATGATGCATTTGAAAAATTGGGGTTGTCCATAGAGGATGTCACGTCATGCAACCAATAATTGCATGGCTTCACAGGAGAAGGCATGACTCCCTTAGGGAGGTTGGATCTATTTATCGAGCTGGAAACCCGTCCCTGATCAACCATATGAAAACAAACTTTTTTTCTAGTGGATGGATTCTTAGCATACAATGCTTTCGTGGGGCGATCGACCCTATTGGATTTTCGTGCAGTAGTGGCTTAATGATGCTTGACTATGAAATTTTCTACGGCTAACGGAGTGGGAGTAATAGATGAAAATCATAATGCAGCCAGGGAATGTTATGTGATCGAGCTTTGAGAAAACAAGTGATAAGGGAAAAGGAATGGCACAGAGATCGCACTTTGTGCTAAAAACGCAATCTCATATCAATTAAAGGAGGGCCCTCCACTCGGGTATATAAGTGATCCTTATAACAAACTTGCCTTGAAATATGGAGGCAAGGGGGCCACGGCAGAGCCTGAAGATGTGATATAATTTGTGGAAATAGATAGTAATGACATGACAAAACTAATAAAAATCAAAGCTAAGTTGGACCAAGATCTAAAAATACAGTTGATAGGATTTTTGCGAGATAATCAGGATGTCTTTGCATGGTCCGACATGGATATGTGTGGAATCTCCCCATCGATTGCATGCCATGCCTTGAACATTGGTCTAAGAAAGCCCCCGGTAAAATAGAAGAAAAGAAGTATGAGTCTCGAACGATCAGCTGCCCTTAATGGAGAGGTAGAGACTTTATGAGCAAACGGGTTCATCTGGGAGACTCGGTATCCTGAATGGATTGCAAACCAATTTTTGGTCAGAAAGTCGAATAAGAAACGATGGACGTATATTGACTTCTCCAATTTGAATGACGCTTGGCTTAAGGATTGCTTCCTACTCTCAAGAATTGACCAACTAGTAGATGGAACCGTAGGGCACGAACTTCTATCTTTTATGGATGCATACTCCAGGTACAATTAGATTGCTATGTATGTCCTGAATCATGAACACACTGGCTTTATTACCAACTTAGGACTCTATTGTTACAAGGTCATGTTGTTTGGACTCAAGAATGCAAGGGCGATATATCAACGTTTAGTCAATAAGATGTTTGCTGGTCAGATCGAAAAGACTATGGAGGTATTAGGTATATGTTGATGACATGCCGTTGAAGTCGAAAAAGGTCGAAGATTATATTGTACACCTGGATGAGATGTTTCAAATCCCAGCCGAACCTGTTGAAGTGTTCTTTTGGTGTTTCTTTTGGAAAGTTCTTGGGATTTATTTTACATGCTAGGGAATTGAAGCCAACCCAGAACAAGTCCAAGATTTGAAAAATATCAAGATCCTCGAAACCCAAAAGAAGATGCAAAGCCTGAACGGCAAGGTGGTAGCATTGAGCAGGTTCGTATCCAAAGCTACTGATAAATGTGTTTCATTCTTTCAAGCGCATGAGAAGGAGAAAGACAATTTTGGACGGACGACTGCTTGACTGCATTCCACAACTTACCGGAGCACTTACATACCTCCGGTTCTTTCTACACCGGTTGAAGGAGAAGACCTATATCTGTACTTTGCAGTATCATCCCACGCCCTGAGTGCGGCAATGGTCTAAGAAGAAGATTGGGTGGAACGTCTAGTATATTATGTAAGTGCCTCATCGGATCGGAGTCCAGATATCCTAAATTAGAGAAGTTGGTGTATTGCCTGTTAATCGCATCCCAGAAGTTGAGACACTATTTCCAGTCACATCACATCCAGGTGCTGATAGACCAGCCCTTGAGGTAGGTCCTACATAGGCTTAATACCCCAGGAAGACTTACCAAATGGAGTACTGAGTTGAGCCAGTATGAAATTACCCATCATCCTCGGACGATGATCAAAGGACAAGCGCTGGAAGATCTTATTCTCGAATTTACTATTAAGGATGAAAAAGGAGGACCTTGTGAGGAAGAAGCTCTTAAATGGCGGATGTATACATGGATGGAACTTCGAACGAGCATGAATCTGGCGCAGGAGTAGTACTGTTAACGCTTGGGGGAGGAAGTTGAGCTATGTGATACGGTTGGGGTTCGAGGCAACGAACAATGAGGCTAAGTATAAAGCATTAATAGCAGGACTAGAGATAGCAAGAAAATTTGGATCAAGTCGTTGTGTGTGCATAGTGACTCGCAATTGGTCATAAACTAGGCAATTGGTGAAATCCAGGCTAATGCTAAAAGAGAATGTTTGATATCATATTTGAGGAAGTTATAGGTTTTGCTTAATGAGATGAAGCATTACGCGATCAAACACGTTCCACGGGAGGAGAACTAGGATGTAGATGACATAGCAAAGTTGGCAAGTTAAGGAAATTGGTCTCTGTTAGGATCAGTACTTGTTGCAATGCTGCTTAGCCTCAGCTTCGAGGAGATGAATGTGATTGCAACTATCAATGATGAGGAGTCCTAGATGATGCCATTTATATGAATTTTAAGTGAGGGGGTATTACTGCGCAATAGGAACGATGTCAAGAAATTCTTGCGAAAGGCACCTCATTTTATCATTCAGGATGGCGTGCTATATCGGAAAGGATTTTCTAACCCACTACTGAGGTGCATAATCGGGAGAGAAGCTGAGAAGGTATTATAAAACCTATATCAAGGGAGCTGTGGAGATCATGCTGGGGGGCAAACAATGGCAAAGAAGGTGTTACGATATGGGTACTTCTGGCCGACATTAAATCATGATGCGATGGAGTATGTGAAAAGTTGTGACAAATGCCAACGATCTATGAAGATTTTAAGAGTGCCCTCGACTGAAATGACTCACCCGGTTAGCCCCTAGCCTTTTGCGGTCTGGGAATAGACCCGATCGGCAAGCTTTCTATGGCTAGGGATGGAGCTAAGTATGCTATAGTGGCAGTTGACTACTTTACTAAGTGGGTCTGTTATCCCACCTTTTAGCAAGGCCGAGATATCAAGAAATTGACTGAAAATCAATAATTACTCGTTCCGAATATCGATTATGCATCGCAGGTTCACTATGGATATCAATGAATTTTGTCCGAGTATGGATCAGGCTACAATTGACAAGATATGACAAGCAAAGCCATGAAAGATGACGTTTCAAGTTTCAAGTTAATCCGAGTTCGTATGCTCAGGATATGATCGATACAAGTTAAGGAAAACACGTCGTTCGTATCGATCTCGACGCCTTGTTCGAATCCATCCAGGGAAGTCCTGTTCGTATCTATATGTTTGTATCCATCAGAGAGCCATGATGTCAAGCGAGTTCGTATCGATCAGAGTGACTTCGCCTCGCATCCATCGAGTTCGTATCGATCAGATTGAAACCCTATTTGTATCCATCGTTTACCCGTATGTTCGAATCGATCCAGGAAGTCCTGTTCGTATCCATTGATCTATTCATTTCGTATCGACCACTTACACACGCTTCGTATCGATATGAAATCTCCCATCGATACGAACAGATCCACAATTGATCGATTCGAACAATACATTGTGATCGATACGAACAACGTCGAAGCAATCGATGCGGACGAGGCGCAAATAAGACTCGGTCAACTCGGCGAGAAGGGTGGACCGATCCAGGAATTTCGTGCCACATCATTTTGCACATGCATGCTTTTGATCGAGTCGACGAGATCGATACGAACGTATCGAGTCGAACGAAATAGCCTGATAAAACTCCAACTCGTATCGATCATATCTCCTAACCCACAAGTCCAAATGCTATGAAATTTTCACAGGAGCTTACGTACAAGCCAAAGAAGGTTCATGCCAAGTTTCGACTCGATTGGATACCATCTTGACCGATACGAATTATGTTCGTATCGGTCACAGATCGAGTCAAGATGTCATGGGATTGGTCGCGTGGGCCCACTCACATGCCAGAAAGAGTCTCCCGAAGTTTGAGCGACATATTTGCATGGAGCGCCTATAAATAGCACCCTAGAGCCTACTGGAAAAGGGACTTGAGGGGAGGGATCCAGCGACGTCCAAACTCCGCCAAAATCAAGATTGAACTCAACTTTACTGTTTGTACTCGAAAATTACTGCTGTAATCCACTGTAATCAGCGAAGAACACCAATAAAAGATTGTCTTTTGAAGTGGATGTAGGCCGGAGATAGCCGAACCACTATAAATCCTGTGTTTCTGTTTGTTATTCTTGACTTGTGATTCTCTGCTTTGCCTGGATCTAAGATTTGTTTTACAATATTGCTGATCTATGTTCAAACACTGGTGCTTTCACGACATTCGGGGTGTGTGACCAATTTTGGCGCAAACAAGGTCGAAGCCGAACCACTTACTAAGGTGTTGGCAGCCGAGGTTATAGAATTTTTGTCAGGAATGTGATATGCGGGTACGGGGTTCTCTTTAAATCATCTTGGATAATGGATTGCAGTTCGATAGCGAGGAGTTTACCGATTTCTACCGGCGACATGCGATAAAGAAGAGTTCTCCATGGTGGCTTACCTGCTGGCTAACGGATAGGTGGAAGCAGTCAACAATGTTCTGAAAACCTTCATAAAGAAGTGGTTGGAAAAGGAGAAAGGAGCATGGGTGGATGAGCTTCCTCTGGCACTGTGGGCTTATCGCACTTCTTTCAAGATGACAACGGAAGATATTTCTTTCTCATTAGCTTATGGGTCAGAGGCGATGTTACTAGTGGAAACAACAGTACCATCACATAGGAGGATTTATTATAACCGAATGAGAATGAAGAGTTACTGAACATGTCATTGGATTTGATTGATGAAAGGCGAGAAAAAGCTGCTTTTAAGGTGGAGCACACAGGCAAAGGATTCCAAACAATACAATTCAAAGGTCAGGCACCATTCTTTCAAGGAAGGGGACAAGTGCTAAAGCGGATATTCCCTAGACCAGGGGCACTTGATCCTTTCTAGGAAGGACCTTATGTTATCCACAAGGACTTGGGCAGTGGAGCCTTCATCCGCAACACGGTGGACGAGTTTATAGCCCTAGAATGCCCAGAATATTCGTCACTATTTTACTTAATTTCTACTGTTTTTCTAATTGAATTACAACAATATGATTGAAACGGTTATGAAATGAATATTAATAAAATGTGCTTTTCCTGAAATCTTATTGTGATAGGTAATGAGTATAAAGTAAGCAACCTAAACACGTCAAATTAACATTGGTTATTAGGAGGTGCCGCGGAAGCCCGATGAACCGAACCCTCTACTCGAGGGAAAATGATGTCTTTGCGGTAAAGAACTTACCCCCTCAAATCTTTGGCCGGCAATGGTGGACCAAAGCGACCCTAACCGGGTGTCTATCATTGACGATCGACCCTAAACTTCTTACCTGCAATGGTGGACTAGAGTAACCATAACCGGATATCCACCATTTATGATTGGCCCCAAACTTTTTGCTGACAATGGTGAACCAGAGTAAACCTAACCAAGTAATATTCACCATTGATGGTCGGCTCCAAACTTGTGGCTGGCCGTAGAGAACTGTTAATCGGAAAATTTATATCGGATTAGAAATTTGCCGAAAAATTTCAAATTAAATTTAACCGCAATCGCATGTACTACAAAAGTTAGTACGTGGCGAGTACGGGTCGATCCGTAGGGAATTGTGAGATTTAAAATTTTTCTAATCAATCAAATTAAACCAAAAGTGAAGATTGTTTTGAAAACTAGAAAGCTAAGAAAATGTTGAGATTAAAAACTATGTGATTAAAATTCAATTTAGAGGCAAATCCACTTTCTTATATTTTTCACATAAATCAACATAAAATCAAATGATGGTCTCTTTTTCATTGAAGTAGGATTAGTGATGTATTTATCATAAGCATGGCCTATTTGAGTTATTAATTAACACAAATCAACCATCAAACTTTAATACAACTCTAGTCCTACTTTTCTATCTCATGAAACATAGCATAGAAAATGAAACTAAAATCTAGTTTAAGCATGAACTATTTACTATTAATTAGTAACATAGATCATCAAATTTTGATTTAAACTTCACTTCATTGCCATGATCATATTTAGATGAAGAGGCAAATTGTGATTAAAGAGATAAGCATAGCCTATTGTTATGAACAAAGTAGGCTATCAAATTCAACATAAAACACAAACAAGCATAAACATCCACTTTCTCATAAAGCATAAAAGAGATCATAGAAAATTTCATGTTGAATCTACATGATAGGAGAAAGCTTCATTACCCCTAAATTGTAGGGGTTTAGCCTCTCATTTGTGTTATCATTTCAACACATAGAGATTTCAACATTGAAAATAAAGTAGATAATAAGCAAAGAAAAAGAAGATTAACTACTAAAAGAAAATAAGCTAGACTAGTGCATAAATGTAAATCTAACTATGAACATTAAATAAAAGAGAGCACAAGAATAAAAATGAGCATAAAAGTAAAGAAAACACAAGTAGAAAAGAGAAGGAGGCTAGAAAGCCATTTTTATTTCATTCAACATAGAGCTTACAACTTACTTTTCTTAATTTCCTAACAAATATCAAAGAGTAGAAGATATGTTCATGTACATAAGAGGGTTATTTATACATGCATAAAACCATAATTCTATTTTTAGGGAGCTTCCCAAAATGCCCTTTAGGAAGTGTGGCCACCAAGTAACCATTAGCCACTAATTAATCCATCATTTGATGTGCATGAAGCTTTAACCTCCACTTAGTTGTCCATTAGCTCCTAATTGTACATTTAGATAAGTGGGTGGGGTCCTCCATGATCTTGAACTTGAATTATTTCCTCTTTATTCCTTTGTATTTCCTTGTGCATGCATATATCATCATGGATCCCACTTCCATATGCATCAAAATATCCTATAAAAATCATAAAAATTGTCCAAGTAAAAATTCTTAAAGAGACACATGCACAAAAATGACCATTTTCCCCGTGAATGAAGATGAAATATGATGGTTTGAAAATGATTGAATTTTGGTTTTAACATGTAAAAATGCCCAAATATGATATTTATTTAAATAAAAAGAGATAAAATATGGATGTAAATATATGCACATTTATGTGCACATCAAGAACCCAACTTACGGGCACTCAAGACATGACCGCCACCTAGTTGGTTCACTCCCGATGATCGGCCCAAGATTTCTGTTAGCGGTGGATAGCTAAGTATTCCCATAATAAAACATGACTATCGATCAGGTGGTTCAGTGCAAGCAATCAATAAAATTGCAGAGAAGGACTACCAACAGATTTACACTAGGCCAAACCTGTTTAAAGTATGCATGGAATATGTGTGTGATAACAAACAAACTAGAATGATGAAACTACAGTAAGGAAAGCAAGTCACATAAGAATAATAAACATTCAGATCATACTATGTGACATTCAAACATTTACAGTACAAACTCACAAGTGTTATAAAATGATATATACCCACCTTCACCAAAATATCAAAATTGGGCGAGCGTGGATAAAAATGCTTATTGCAAACAAAATGCATGGAATATACTATTCCATACACAGAAAAAGTATACAACTGTTGTCATCACTTAGATTTATAGTTGGAGATGCGGCCCTTGCCATGAGCTTCCCTCATTCTTCTTCTTTCTTCTCTTCCTTCGACATGGTAGCATCAGCCTTATCAAGCTCTTCTTGTCATTTCTTCATCAACTTCAGCTCCTCCATCGCTTCAAGATTGACTCCGAAAACCTCTCCGGGAAAGTTGGCCATTACATTCTACCTTAAGATTTCCTCCTTGTCAAAGTCCTCAGTGGACTTGTTGAATCCCACAATCTCAACGTCAACATCATCTCAGAGGGCCTCATTCATCTCATCATGACTCTCCTCGGTTATAAGGTCTAAAAGGCCTAGGGCCTGGGGGTACAATCCTTGGCAACGTGGCTTTCGAAGAGACTATAGCTCCGGAAGGATTTGTTATAGGTGTGCCACCTGCATTGAAATGATGAAGGCAGTCAAGTACGGTCTTGTTTAAACGGGCTCGGATATACTGATAGCCCATGGACTATAAAGAAGAATCGTACATCCTTTAGGAGAAACCAAGGCATCACCATGTGGCTGAAGTTCGCCTGGAGGGTGGGGCATGTCCCGAGGTTGGCTCTAAAGTGATGCATCTGAAGAAACATGGAAAACGGTTAGAGGGACATCATGTGTGGGGGCATAAATGATCTGTTTTGAAGTTTGCCTTGTGTCGTCGCTCCTAAAGTCGAACCACCATTCTCCTTTCTTTCCTCCTCTTTTTGGACCTTCTTGGCCTCAGCCAATTTAACATAACCTAGACCGACAGCCTCCCTCTCTCTGCTGTAAAGCGAGCGTCAATAGCCTCAAGATTGAAAGGTGACCCTCCCTATCCGCTGGCAGCCTTCGCTTCTTTAATTAACTTATTGTGGATGGATACCATGACCTCTTGATAGTCATCCATCCATGTTAAGCTCTTTTTAGTAAACATTCTGAAATAAATCTTGTCCAGAAGCTCTTCCACCTAATCAAGCCGATAGTTCATTTCGTCGCAATCTGCTTGCAGCTTCTTGGCCTTAATGGTTTCAGTAGCTTTCCCGGCAGTCATGGCCTCAAGCTTATCTCGAAGTGAAACCCTTCCAGCTTTCCACTCTACCACCTTCTCCTTCAAATAAGCTAGGCCAGGCTCCATATTCATAGCCACTGGTTGGATCTCATCTAATCTTCTTGTAAATTTAGTTTTAACATTCTTATAATCTTTAAACAATCGTCCAGCCCTGACATTGTAATCCAACTTGGCAGCTCTAATATTTTGAGAGTGCTTATTCTTCAACTTGTCCAACTCCTCGGCATGAGCGGCTTTCAGCTTCTCTATCTCCTCTACTTGAGACCTCTCTAATGCGTCCAGCACCAGCCGATGGTCGTTATCCTTTTGGTGCATCTGCTTTCTCATTTTAATGATCTTCAAGTTTTGTTCGATATTTTCTTTTGCCAATGTCTTCACCAACTCTAATTACTTTAGAGTAGAAGTTTGATAAGGCCTTTACGCCACTCATCCCGTCCCCAAGAGGATCGATCGCGCTAGAAAAAGTGAGGGGAGTAGCAGCAGCGATTAAGCGGGAAAGAGGGTTTCGTGGCTGGTAGAGCTGTTGAAACTCATCAGAATTCATGTCAGTGGGGTCAGTAATGGTGATCGCTCCTTCCTTATTCTTCCCCTTATCCTTGCTCTTGGGGGCAGGAATCATCGATCCTCTCTTGTCCATCCTTTCCTGTTGTTTGGAGGTTTCCGAGTCCGAGAGAAGGAAAGGCAAAGCTTTAGGGGACTTGGAGGCAAGAATAGGGGCAGAGTTATCGATTTACTGCTATGGGAACGGTATCCTTTGCGGAAGCCATTGTGGGGATCTTGGCCACTAACATCTCCCATTAGGAGGTAGGATACCATTTATCCAGTTTTAAGCTCTGTGACTGGCTGCCTTACATTCTTACTGGATCGAAAGATGGAGTAGCTTTCTTGATATCGAAAAGGGGTGCATCTGGTTTGAGTTGCTTAAACTTAGACTACAGCTTCCCTCTTATAAAACTCATACTCCCTACAAAAAAGCATAATCAAAAAAGGATTGCAACCAAGTAACGCCAAGAAATAAACCAAGAAGTGCATCACAATAGCATGGAAATGAGATGTGTGTGTATGTGCAAAGAAGTGTGTGGCGTTTGGACAAACCCTTAGGGTCCTTATGAATTTCCCACTATGTTGGATTTCTACAAGGCAGAACCCACATATTCAATCCCTAGTTCAGGTTCTTGTAAGTATTCGGAAACTATGATATCCCCGGGAATGAACTCTTCCTGCTCCTTGGCCCCAAAAGTACGATTTAGGGCCTCCTCAATATCCAAGTTGGACAATGTCTGAAGACCAATATACCCAGAGGAATGAGCCTTGCTACGATCTGAGGCAGTAGCATCGCTATCATGAGAATGAGGGCTTGTCTCCTCTATTGTCTTATTACGAATGCTATCATCCTCCGATTCTCTTATAGCTGTAAGTCGACCGCCCTTACAGGGTTCGATCTTGAAAGAATCTGGTTCTGACCCTGTTACATATGTATGAATAGTCGGATCGGCTCCAGGTGGGTCTAAAGTCAAGTCTGCACTAGAGACGATAGGTTGAGAAGATGGCACTTTGTTTGTCTCACAAACTGTTGAGGTTTTTCCTTTCCATTTCTTGGTAGGCTTATGCGTGGAGGGAACCTTTCCTTTCCTGATCGAGCTCCTACAAGATAATAGCCCGAGTTATCTTAAATTATCATTTGTTACCGGACGGGGAACCTTCCAGAACTCCACAAGGACTTTTGCACCTTTCTCAGCATGTCTTCCAAGTCATCTCTTGACGTAGCTCTCACAAAACCTAAAGAAGCAGTCGGAAAAAAGGAGAAGTTAGCGATTAACACATGGTCTCTCAGGAAAAGGAATGGATGGAGACGGACAAGCCAGATAACTTACATCTCGAGTTCCACTGATGTAAGCAAGAAGAATTGTCTCGAATGAAAAAAATACTCTCGCTTGAACATGTTGTACTTCAAGTACAGATCCTCTATTGGTTTGAACTTACTCCTTGATTCAAGATATTAAAAAGTAGAGCCCTCTGCTTTGCTTTTAACTGCGTACAAGAACTTAATCTACCTATGGCTAGGGGGAACCTAAAACTCTCTCATAAAGATAGCGCATAGGTTGGTCAGGATGGCGTAGCCATTAGGGTGCAGTTGGAAAGGGGCGATTTTTAGACACACAAGAAAGCCCGTGATCCACTGAGGAAGAGGAGGCATGGCCCCATCCATGCAATGATACCTTGAATAGGTCATATATCCTTCCGATGGGGCACAAGCTCATTACTCGGAGGTAGGAAAAAACATATCATCCCTAGGAAGGCCGTGAGTAGCCGCAATATTATCTAATTATTTAGTAGTTAGAGTAAAAGCCACGGAACCTTAAGAGGGTCCACTTGCAGCTATGACGGTCATATCCGTGAACTAGAGAGCAAGCAGAGTTGGGTGACCAATCCAATGCCCCGACGATGCAGGATCCGGAGGAGCAGAAGAAGATGGAGTTTGGTCTCTAGAAGCATTCGACGAGCGAGTCTTCTGACAGATCGACATACTTATCTGATACAACCTATCTAATGTGCTATCGTAGAGTATGTATGTGTGTGTGTGCATGCGCAACAGGAAATACAGTAAACTATAAGATGTCGATGGCATAAAACTCAGAGCGAAAGTAACTTGATGGTTAAATAGTGTGGCGCAACCTGCCACCTTGTTAATTTGCACAAATTTTTGGCTCAGTGATTGGATAACCACCTAACAAGTTCCCTTATTCCTAGATAATACAAAGAAAAATGTCCAAGGAGGTTTCATGTAAATGGCCTGAGTAGGCATCATATCCTATGGATGTTTACCCTTGTTCGGTCAGTGACCCCTATTCGGTTGCCAAGCAAACAACCTAGCCAAGCTCCAATTAAATTCTATAATTCTCTTTGAATCGAAAACATTTTAAGGTTATAGCTGATAACCTAAACTTATTAAATTAAAACTATGTCATAACCCCTAGAACCTGCAGAGACGGGACAAGAATTCCTAAACCCCCAATACTATACCGAACAAATATAAATCATGACAAATGTATTAAAAGAACTATGGAGAAATGAGTAAATTACCGATAGAAGACTTACTGAAGTGGATTACAAGTAGAGATGATGACACAACAACCTGAAAGTGCTTGGGGAAGAATTGACACCAATAATAAGTTTGGAAGATGAACGGATGCATGAGATGAAGCAAGCTAGAAAATGAATAAAGGTGTTCGGTTAGAAGCAGACACGACTTTTATATAGACAAGTAGGTATGTTCAGCATCGGAAAAACATGACATGAGATGTTGTCCAATAAGTTAACACCCAACCAAGGATGCCGAACAAAGAGATACCGAACCCTCCTTTAGCACCGAACCGAATATGCCGATTTGATGTGAATGCAAAATTATGTTTTTAATAATTTAATAAGGCATCAAACAAAGCTCGTTTTGTATTCTATGAACCAAGCTTTTGAGGGCAAGTATCATGAGCATTTGCACCCATGAGGTTTAAACACAATAAGGTGGACCCAAGACGAAGGCAATGAAAGGCATCAAAAGATTGATTGAATGGATGAGAGCAATAAGGCATACATATTATACCTATAACCGATCCGGTAGCCAAGTCGTTTGCGTTGCTTGGGGTAATCACAAACACCTACTTTGTTTGGTGGTCCTCTATCTTGCTATCCGGAAATAGAGGTATATCGGACAAAAATTCATGTCCGGTAGTCATACCATCGAACAGGAATTTCTGTTCAGTAAGCGATGTGCTGGACAAGAATTTTTGTTCGGTGAAAAACACTATCGGACATGAATCCTTGTCTGGTAGTGTAAGCACCGTAAAAGATGTATTATCTGGTATAGGGCCATAGCCGAATGAGGTGGGATGGGCTATGCCGAACCAAGGTGACACATTATGGAACCCGGTCAAGAAAGCGACTACGTCCATTTACCGAACCAACCACTATAGACCCCTTTTAACCGAACCATGCAGAGTACTCATGGAATGAAATCTGGGTATATAAGGAAATTGTAGATTGTATCTTCTTTATATGAAAATAACCATATCGAGTGAATTATATAGGGCAACTACCCAATTTATCGAGATGGCCCATCTAGCTCTACACTACTATAAATATCCAAGCTTCTAGCAGCCATGAAGAGGATTTTTTGGGAGCGACCAGACTCTACCGAACAGAAATAACCGAACAGAGACTGATAAATCCAATATTTGATAATAAGTCATTGAATTCTACATTCAAACACTTTTAAAAGACGAAATATGGGAAAGGAAACAAAAATGAATAGTAGATTAGGCCCGTTACGGCTGAACCACTATAAATCTATATGTACTTTACCTTTTCAGCATTTTATTCCTATTTTCTTCATTGCCATAGATTCAATAGGAGATATTTGTCCATTTTTCATGCAAACAAATACCATTCGGTTTATGTGGAATTAATGACCAAGTTTTATTTGAGAGAAGAGCGTTGAATTCGTCACTCACTGCTTATTGTTATTTTGGATCTTTTGAAACAATAGTGATGTAAGTGGGTTCATGTGGTGTATCCTTCGTTACAGTGATAAATCTTTATGAAGTTGGATATTTTATGGTAAGAAGAGAGAAATGAACTCTTGGTTTATGAATATCTAATTGACATCTTATAACAATGACATGTTGAGGAGTCGGGGTAGGATTGGTGGAGTTTGAAATGGTGGGCTATCTGCTTTATCAATCTGTCTCACATTATTATTTAACTCTTGAATCGAAGGTATAATACATGTCATACTTTGAAAATGGTAACTTGTGATAGAGTTAATAATAACTGGAGTTTGTTGCGATTGAGATGCATCCAATAAAGTTGGAATAGGTAACAGATGAGAAATAAGAGATGATAATGAGATTTTGTTTTGTGGAAGGGATACATTGTGACTAGAAGCAAGTGTGTTGGGTTTTGGATTATGGTTTTTACAGCAGTTATAAGTGGTTTTTTGTCTAGTCCATGAAGCCAAAGATTGGTAGTAGTGTCAATAAGAGATAGATGAAGATTTTCATTAATTTTTGTGGAAAAATGAAAGATTTCTCATATATAATAACATCATTGGAAATGTAAATTTGGTTTGAACTGGGTTCAAAACATTTGTTGCCTTTATGGATGTCACTATAACCTAAAAGGATACAATATTTTGGTTTCAAATCCATTTTATTTTCAAAAAGGGGGCAAACAAATGGGTAATAAAGACATTCAAAACTGTTTAAAAATGTTTAATTAAGATAGCGGTCATATAATTTTTCATAAGAAGAAAAACCTTATAAAACTGTAATAGACATTCAATTTGTTAAGTAGAAGACGATGGTAAAGTATCAAACCATAAATATTTTGGTAGTAAGTTTTGATGAAGAAGAGTAAGTCTTATTTTCATTATATGATGAATTTCGCGTCATGCTACATCATTTTTTGACTTTTATGTGAACAAGAAAATTGATGGAAGATGTCATTAATAATTAAATATTCATGGAGAGAATGAGAGATATAATCTCCAGCACCACCACTTTTTAAATTTTTTATAGATGCAGTAAGTCAATTTTACACAATTATTTTTAAATCCTTAAACATTGATAAACTTGATGTTTGTTATACAAACTATATAACCAAGTAAATCGTGAGAAATCCTCCGTAAACAACAAAAGACAATAAAAACTAGACTTAGAAGTTACTGAAGCGACCCTATTAGGATGAATTTTAAATAAACTACCATTGGATTTATTTTCATACAAAATAAAGGAGAGCCTATGACGTTTGTAATGGACACAACTATCAAAAAGACTTGATAATTTTGTTTATTCAAAGAAATACCTATGTCCGAGACTAATGATTGGAGAACGTGATAATGAAGATGACACAATCTCATGTGCCAAATGCCAAACTTCAGTAATGGTTTTCACACCCACATGTGCAGTAGCAAAATGAATACTACTTTTGCCAAGTAACTTATTGATCGAAAGCTTATAGAGACCACCCTTACTGGGTCCTTGGAGCAGTATCTTCGTTGTTACCCAGTCCTAAACAACAAAAATGTAACAATCAAAGGTAATAAAGTAATTTGAATCATTTGTAGGTTGAGAAACACATAAGAGAGTTTTCGTATGTTCGGTACATAAACACTATTAAAAGGAAAATTACTAAACGGAGCTTGTAAATTAAACACTGGTATGTTAGACAGGAAGGAGATTACAATTTTCAATTACAACTTGTTCTACACCATGTTAAGAAGCTCGATTCACCATTGGACTATCATTAGAATTCATGTGATGTGTAGCGGTTGAGTTTGGACACCGATGTTTGTAAATGGTGTTTCATTAGGTTGCATTGCATCTATGATTTGCGGAAGATCCACTACCTGATAAAAATGATCAAAGCGATGATAAGTTGATAACGCTGAAGAGCACAGAGTGCCATAATTTTCCACAGTTGGCACGGTGGATGATTACCATAAAACCAAGGCGGTGCACCGAGTATGAACGTGTTGTAGAAGAATTCTAATGACTACCATATCCACTACCAAATTGCCACGCCCTCCTTGAGTACCTCCTTCCTCCTAGAGTACTACATTCATAGCCACCATGTATGTCATTTCTACCACTATGGTAATAGAAATGTTGACTGCTCATGGCATTTTGGTTAAGGTTCATGTTAGATTGAGAGTGTGGATTAGATTGATTTGATTTTTTGCTAGAGAATTAAGTACGAGCAATAAAGGTTGAAGATTAAGAACTATTTAATGTGAGATATTGGGACCGGAGTAGTCTAACTTCGTGATTCAGTAGTAGAGGATAAAGTTAAGCAAAGGTTGGATGGTGTTCTCTAGTTTTATTAGCAACTGGTTGTATTCAAATCCAAGGCCACATAATGTGTGTTGCGCAAGTATTGGGTCAAAGACAAGAGTGGGGTGTAGGCGAGTGAATCCGAATGCATTTTGATGATGGCTAGATATTCATTTATTAATTTGTTTATTCTGTGATAACTTGATGAGTACGGGATGTGCTTTGAATAATAAAGGCTTTTTCTAGATAAAGAAAGAGATCAGGCGAATAAGCGAAAATTAGAGTTCGAGCAAGGAGGCTATCGAAGAAGATAGCTTAAAGCAAGGTGAGTAGATACTTATCCATTTTACACTATTGAAAAAAGAAATGTTGAGAATTTTTACATTGGCTATTTCATAAAAAATATCAGCATGAGGAAGTGAGACATTAAATAAACGTATTAAGAAATTTCAAGAGAGTTGATAAGATAGTTAATTTGTTTCTTCCATACCAAAAAGTTTCCATCATCAAGCTTGACGAATATGAACTGCACCTATTTTTCAAGATTGGGATATCATATGTTATTGAGGAAGTCATTGGTTGCTCTGAGACTAATAAAGTGCAAATTGCTTTTCTATTCTCATTAATAACGTGTTACAACAGTTCCAGCTACTTCAAATATATGAAACAATTGCTATTTACTAGTTCAATTATTGATTATGTCATTCATGTGGAAATATTAGCGAAGAGATAAAATAAAGTAAATAGAAATATGGTTTCATTAATCTTATTGTCATAATCTTAAATACAACACAAATAAGCTTTATTTATAGACTCAAGATGGAAAGATAATAATAATGTCTCTGTAATTTTAACATATTCACACCCTAGAATATTTATATTATAATACTCCCAGTTGAATATGCGTCTATGAAGACAAAATTTATTTTTGCCTCATTAAAAACCCGTATTATGAAAAACCTATGGGTAAACAAGGAAAATAACGCAATTTTTTTTATCTTAGCCAACATGTTTGATGATGTGATTATAGGGACTGATACTTCAGTATCAAGTTAATGCCTCATTAAACCTTACCAACAAAACCTAGTGGGAAAAAATACTAATGAATGAAAAAGAGTACATAGTATATTTCTGGACGCTTCCCTTAAATTATCGTGCATTATTCAATTGGTCTGTTGATGTGATTGATGTACACCAATTTATACACCATCTTTTGAAATGTTAATTTTGGAAAGTGCCTTTGTAAAGAGATCTACAATATTTTCTTAGGACTAGATCTGTTTCACATCTATAATTTTATCCTTTTGAAGTTCATAAGAAGAAAATTTTGGAAGATACATGCTTGGTTTTGTCGCCTTTGATGCAACCTGCTTGAATTGAGCTATGTAAGCTACGTTGTCTTCACAAATAATAGTTGATTCTTTTGTATTCAATATAGTTGATAGGAATTTCAAATGTGTTCGATTAATGTTCTTATTCAAATACATTTTCAACCTTCTTCATGTAGTGCAAATATTTTGAGTGATTGGATTAGGTAGTTGCTAAAGTTTGCTTTGCAGATTGCCATGAAATAACTGCATTACTATTATTAAATACATAGCATGTTGGGACCTTGCTTTATATATCTGCATCATCATAACAAACTAAAGTTTGCTTTCCACAAAGGTGTCTCCTAATATGCTTTATCTCATTCCAATGTTTTTGCATTGGTGTAGAACTATACTTTGGTTAAAGTTTTACTGATATTAGACCAAATTTCAACCTAACTTCCTTGAATAAGAAGATGTTGAGAAAACTAAACAACAAGTGTGGATATAATTGCCATTATAGTCATATTTGCAAATTCTTCTTTATTTAGTCCTTAAGTACAAATTCTTAATTTGGATTATACCTAAGAGGCCATTAAATCCCAAATGAAGCATTTTACAAAATTTAAAGATTATAAATGAAAATGAAAGAGGAGAAGATTTTGAGAAAAGACCCTTTTTATGTGGGTGTATACCCCTATTTATAGCAATGCTAGATTGTTGGATGCCCGACATGTGTCTTGAATCTACTTGCTTGAATTCTCTCTTCTTAGATTTTGGACATGTGGTGATTTGGACGGTTGAGATTCTTTGACCTAATAATGACATGACACATCCTGGAGGTGACCCTTGGCGTTTTGAGGTGACTTCACCAAGGATTTGTAAAACCTTTATATTTTCGATTGACACGGAAAAAGTTGATTGATAATATTTTGACAACGGCATAATTCATATATCTGGTACCTTTAATTTGTACTTTCATTAGCACTTTATTTGCATATCTCTACCAAGACTTTTTTTAAAAAAATTGGATACTTAGGTGGTAGTACATAAATGTTAAGTCTTAGGTAGTATATACCATACTACACGTCATTATCATATGTCCAGTGGTTCAAATCATATTACGTAGAATTCAAACCAGTGACCTCATAGACCACAGTCAAGACGCCTAACCAGTAGGATAGTGGTGCTGGACATCTAGACTTACTCATGCTCTTTTGCTAGCTTAACTCTACACTTTTGCTAACGCTTTTGTTTCATATCCTCACTAAGACTTATCTTCGTATCTTCATTGAGGCATCTTCATCATACTTTTGTTAAGGTCTTTATCTCATTCCTTTATTAATGCTTTTATCTCATCCATTCGTTAATGCTTTGTCTCACCCATTCGTTAACGCTTTTATCTCACCCATTCGTTAATGTATCTCATCCCTTCTTTAATGTTCTTCTCTCATACCTTCGTTAAAGCTTTTATCTTATCCCTTCGTCAATGCTTCGTACTTTGGTTAAGATGTATTTCCATATTTCCATCAAGGTAGTAGCTTCATACTTTCATTAAGGTGTAACTTCATACTTTCGTTAGGGTAGTAGCTTCATACTTCTGTTTAGGTGTAACTTCATCCTTCATTAAGGTAGTAGCTTCATACTTTCATTAAGGTATAACTTCATACTTTTGTTAAGTTAGTAGCTTTATACTTTTGTTAAGGTATAACTTCATACTTTTCTTTTGTTAACTCATCCCTTATGTTCCCATTATTGTTCTCGTACCTCTGTTAACATTTATAACAATATACTTTAACAAATAACCTTTGTTGGCAATCTCATTGCAATCTTTAATAATTCTATTAGTGTCCTCCTACCCATAATCATCTTTTGCGGTCTTTACCCGAAAATCATTCCTCTTTCTTTTACTTTGCAAAAATTGTGTAAAACATTTGCCCCCATAGAGTTTTCTTATGTGGTAGCTTATGAAAACTCTTTATTGTGTTTTAACTTTAACCTTAGATGTTGTTTCTTTATTTGTGCATCTCCATTTTTGCCATTTCCTCCTCTTTTATTTGTTGATTGCATGGTTCTCTTTTTGATCGATCCATTCCAACCTAATCTCTTAACGACCCTACAATTTTGAAGATCATATGAATAGGAAAATATTATTATTGTTATTTCTTATTTTTTAAAGTAATTTTCGCCCGTGTGGGCTGATGCCTTGTTTTAGTTATGCTTGTAGTTGCTTGAGATCAACACTAGATCATTTCATAAAGTGACCACTTGACTAACTTTTAACTGACACGTTTTGTGTATTATAACAATTTTCTCCTAAAAATGACTACTTGACCAACTTCTAATTGATGAATTTGGTGTGCTTGATAATCTTTCTACGATTGCTTACCACCCGTACTCTTTCTTCTAGATGTTGCTTTGACCAGGCACGAGCAATTAACCCAAAGGCTTGTTTGGAGCATTCTTAATATTCTTGTAACAAGTCCAAGGGCTTTACACTACCGGGTGCAAGGGTTACCTTTTCCTAAAAAAATCTCATCGGTCTAGTCAAGCTGGGATTTTCATTAAACTCGGTGTAGCTTGAACCAAGAATCGCATCATCGTGGAGTTAACCATAGACCGAGGGAATAAATAGATTCCTCAGCATGAAGAGGATCCATGGACTAAGGGAACATATTAGATTTTTATAAAATAATTCTTTTCCAGCATGGTTCTAAGTCGATAAACTGAAAAAGATTTTCTGAAAGCTGGGTTTTGTAAAGATTCTTTCTGGCACGATTCTTAATGGGTAAGTAAAGAAAGATTTTTTTGAAAAATGTATTTTGGGCATGGTTCTCAATCGGTAAACCAAGAAAGATTTTTGAAATTGGATTTTATAAAGATTTTTTCTTGGCACGGTTTTCACTGGATAATCAAGAAAGTTATTTTGAAAACTGGATTTTGTAAAGATTCTTTCTTGGCATGGTTCTCAACCTTAAAAACGAAAAAAGATTTTTTTGGACTTGGATTTTATAAAGATTCTTTTTATATCGGTCGGGCTACTCTTAGACCTAAGACTGTTTTTATTTTTGGAACTTCCTTCTTTTGTAGATGTATTTGTCATATCCTTTACTACCGAAGGTCTAAAATATCCAAAACAACGAACTGATTTTGAAATCCAAGATGCTTAAGTGGTTTAGAAACATAAGAGGTAGCATATACAAGGTTGCCCCCACATCTAGATTTTTGCTTTGAATTGCTTCTCATATTCTTTAAAATTCTTTTAAATCCATCTTACAATAAAAGAAACTTTGCGATTGCCTTTTAAATACATCGTCGTGGAGGTCACTCATTCTTATTCATCCAACGATGTAAAATATTGCCTTAAATCTTTTGCATTCCTTGATCCGGCTATAATGTTTTCATCTGGTCTACTCAACCAATATGCCCCCAGAGCGATTACTTCATGAATGACTAAGAGACCCTCCCAATTAGGCCCAATAGGCCCACCTATTGGATTTTTAGTGTTTATCATCACTCGTCTGAGCACCAAATATCTTTTTTGAAATACCCTTCCTTTACTTTTGAGTTGTTGTATTTAGAAATTTTATGTTGGTCCAATGTTCTAAAGGCAACTTCATCCCCCAACTCATTGATTGAGTCTAAAGACTCTTTCTTTAATTCTTTGTTTGGCCCGTATGTATAGGCGATTCTCCAATTGGAGGGAATTTAAACTTCTATTGGCAGCATACCTTTAAATATATAGGTTAAAGAGAATGTGTATACCTAGTCGCCATTTTAGTCTAAATTCTATAGGACCATAAAACTAAAGTCTGCTCATTCACCCAATTTCCTCTGGCCGGATCAACTCACTTCTTGAGAATATTTGTAATGGTGTTATGAGTTGCTTCAACTACTCCATTGGCCTTTGGATGTGACAATGATGAAAAACTTTTAATAATCCCATTTCTCTCACAAAATCGGGTGAACTCTTCGCTTTCGAACCGAGTCCCGTTGTTAGAAATGATTTTATTCGGTAAGCCAAAACAAGTCACTATATTTGTTGATAATGAACTTCAGGCCCTTATTTACCGTTATATTAGGCAATGGTTCAACTTCCATCTATTTAGTAAAGTTGTCGATGGCAACTACCATAAATTTGATACCTCCAAGTCAATTCCCCACACATCGAAGGGTCATAGGCTTGATACAAGTGTTAGCTCACTTGGAGGAAATTGACAGATTTTTGGAATCGTTGGCACTTGTCACATATTTGAACATAAGCTAAGGCATCATTGCTTATTCGATGCCACTAATATTCTTACCTTATCACTTTCTTTGCTAATTTCATTCCATTTGGATGATCTCCACAAAATCCTGTACGTGCTTTGATTAACAGATGTGACACCCCACAATTCTTAACATGTAAAATCAGTGTCAAACACCATCAAAATATGCTTGTGCATTAATCTCAATTGCCATAAATAATGAGTCATTGGGTATATAATTAAAAAATAATGGTTTCTTACATTTAATTTATATCATAGTGGAATTAAACAATAACATATATACTACCTTAACATGTATAACATTGAAGGCCCAATACAATAAGTAAAATATCTACAATTGCCTACATTTCAAGTTACATCAATCATTACTAAATTTACAGACAATACAACTATAATACAGGGAAACATATTAAATAAGCAACTTGTGGATGTAACCTGCAACTAGACCTCTTTTCCTTCCTTTGTTTTCACACGTGAGCTTTAGAAATACATAGGCATATAAAGATAAAAGGGAAAAAAATGATCAACTAGTTTGGATGGCGCCGTAACACTGCTCAACCCGAACCAACTCAAGGGAACTTGCGGTCTTATATAGGAAAAGTCAGCATACGAACCCTTTCAGGATCAAACATATATAGTTTTGTTCTGGTCTTCTCTTGCATCAAATACTTGTTAGCACATAAAATTACATAACATTAACAACTAGAAAATTAATATAAGTGGAGAACATCATATTCTTTTATGCCACCATAATCAACTATCATAAACATGAGACGAAAATAATAATAGAAACACACTGCCATTAAAACAAGTAGATATCACACCAATTTAACAATGCACAAAATCAACCCCAAATTTCAAATAAATCGGCGACACACCAAATATCATCATATGTGTACTAATCACCCATTATTAGCAGCACACTATCAATAGCATAAACGCAAACATATAATCCATCAAATGTGTACTCACCACTTCATATTAGTAACACAGAATCAAATCACCAAATGTGTACTAACTACTATATATTAGTAACAAAAATATTTAGAACATCAACGGACCAAAAACCATAATAAATTACACAACATCCATGTAGTAATAATGGAAAAGCATCATATAACTCGCCCTAATACGGTCCCATCTCAACACAATAAGCATATATAATAATTTTAATTAACAATATAAAACGTATGCCATAATAATCCAAAGTGGTGCACTCACACCTATTATTTCTACTTAAGTATAATTGTCATAAAACTGTATTATAAAAACAAGTTTAACTCTATCATCTCAAAATAATAATACTTCCTAAAATGATAATATAGTTCAAAATCCTTTATTATAAAAATATTACTCTATATATCTCAAGACATTGTTATTCAACCTAAAATAGTAATTTACATCCAACTACTTTCGAGATAATAATATTATTACTTCATATCAAAATAATAATATTATTTAAATCATCTTATCATCTTTCACAACCACGTTAATATTATCTAACTCAAAAATAATAATAGTTTGATAATAATAGTCTACATAAATCTAAAAAACCACTTTATTAGTATTTATCTCAAAAATGGTAATAATTTAGCCCAAAATACTAAAAAATACATCTTTATTATTATTATTATTCTCAAAATATTTCTCATTACTACCACTTTAAATAAAATTGATATCATTTCTCCATTAATAAAAGTGTAAGGGGTCGGATCGAATTACGTAACCAAGTCTATTGATTACTTAACCTATAAAATTAATAAAGTAATGAGTAGCTAATTTGTTAGCTAAATAAAACTGAACAGTGGAAAGTGAATAAATAAATAAATAAGATCACTAGAGAATTTTTTATACTGGTTTGGACTCCCTTCTTACATCTAGTCCCAAACTCTTTTATAGAATTTCACTAGCTCAAACCACACTTGACCGGGAGGAACATGTTTATATTGACTTTGCCTGAGGTGCTGAACATGACTTTAAATATACTTAATGACTCTGTAACAGGACTTCAGCTTCAGTACAAAAGTGTATTTTTAGACTCTTTGTATTTTCGATATGCAGATGTCTTATTTTTAGTATAATATCCTATAACTCGCATAATAAAATCTCCCATATGAGTGATAAAGGGGTATAGGAAATTATTTGAATATTATTGATGTTTATTGAATAGTTGATTACTTTAGAAAAATCAAAGGTAGTGGAGTTACTAAGCAAATAAACCAAAATTCATAGAGTATTATAAGTCTTTAGCTGGTTAGGGGCTTTTATAATTATTGTAAAGATGTGTATAAAGGATTACAACTCTTAGTATGAAGAGGAGTGATGGTTGAAGTGAAGTGGAGTATCTGGAAAAGAATAAAGCAAAGAGATGCGAAGGAGAATGAATCAAATATTGAAAAACTTTATATCCAAAACTTCATAGGTTGACCTCTCAAGGGTCCACGGGTCAACCTCTCTTCTTCCATGGGTCAACTTACAAAAAGTCCATATATTGACCAATGGGGAGTCTAGGGTCAACATGTGGGATGACCTTGTGCTAGGGGGCTGAAATTCGATATTCATTCTTCTTTCTTCCTTTATTTCTAGCACTTATGTCACTCTAAAAATTCACAAAAAATTTCTAAATAATACTTTAGGGTATGTAAAATTTGTATCAAAACTCTAGAGTGATTTTTGAAGATTGTTTATGGGTTTTTAACAGATCTAGACTATAAGGACTAGCTAAACAACATACTTGATTTTTGCATCCATTTGTCAATCTTTGATTATTTCATTGACGTTGTTGTATTCTAGTAGATTTTTTACTCCTTTAAATGTTTTTGAATGCTTGTTCTCCATGGTAGCTATCTACATATAATTTATTTTAATATATTTCACATATTCTACTATTGGTGGGCTTTATCGATCGCCATATGATAACTTCTATGTAACTGCTACTATACCTGAAATAACTCAATAAACATATTAGTAGCTTCTCACACAGTTGTTATTCTTATTAAAACACTAGAATCGTGTTTCTAACAATCCATAATTAAATCATCACTATATATATAATATGAAAATAAAACTACCATGGTCGGTTGAGTGGTTTTGAGTGAGAAATTACTCATCAATTTCGATCCCCAAATCACCACCAGAAGCCATTATTCCCAATTTGACTACCTCTAGACCTTCATGTATGTTGCGTTCTGCTGTTCCATTGGTTCCCTTTTTGTTTTCTACTTTGATCACTCCTTTGTGCTTGCTATTTATCTCTTTCCTTTTTCTCTCTTATATCCTAATTTGATTTACTCTGAATTTGAATTTACTTTCCAAGCTAAAAGAATATGTGAGGTTGGGTTTTATAGTCTCTACTTCCTCGTACCTTGATCTGAAATTTTTGTTTTTCCGCCCTTAATTTTATTTTCCTCTCAAACCAAATAACGGTTCAGGTTCAGCTTCCCACTTCTAACCTATTTCCTTTCCTTTGCAGGCATACTTGTAGGATGTAGCTTGGTAATTTCGGCTCATATCTTGTTTTACTTGGCCTAATTTCTTTTCAAAGTATATTCTCAAGATCGTGTTTTTTTAGACAACAACAATGATTTATTAAGTTTATATCACATTTTCCTCGGATCGTTACACTTATTCAATTACATGTAGATCATCTAGGTGAAGTCTTACTTCTAATCATTTTTAAAGCGCCATATTAGGAAGGTTGGAACTTTGTCACCGATAAAGTAAACAAAAGGCTACCTTCTTGGAAAACCAACTATCTATCCAAGGTGGGTAGGGTTATTCTCATTAATTCGGTCTTGTTTGCAATATTGATTTATTGGATATCCTACTACTGCTTCCCAAATTGGGTAATTAATAAAATTGATAACATCAAAGAAGCTATTTTATGGAAAGGTGGAGTCAGATTGTTCTAAATTAAATTATCTCATTAGTTAGGACCGGTATGTAAACCCAAAACCCAAGTTAGATAGATATAGTAAATTTAAAAGCCCCGAACACCTCCCTTCTATGTAAATGGATTTGGAATTTTCTAAATACTCACACTTCAACATGGAAAGAAATCATCTGCAGCTACTACCATAATGGTTCAAAAAATTTGTACAAATCCAATAATAAATTTTTTTCTTTCTTTTAGAAAAATATCTCTAATATGTTTCACATAATTAAGCTTGGTCTTAAATTTAATACTTGATCCGAAAACAAAAATTCACTATGGAATGATCCTTGGACCTCCCCTATTACCTTGAAACTGGAATTCCCTAAACTTTATATGGCTTCTAACAATAGAAATGACCTTACCGTAGACGTTTTTAGACCACATGAAGTTTTAATTGGAATACCACATTCAATTAGAATCTTGTAGGGAACGTATTCGGTCAATTCCAAAGACTTACTAATATCATTGAACACTTTAACATGGGAGATAGTTCTGATCACCTAGTTTGAAGTTTGGATAAAAATAAAAGTTAATATACAGATTTTTGATCTTTTTGGGAACTTCGACTTTACACTACTTCAAACCAATTTGAAAAATTAAAGCACCACCTAAAGTCAAACTAATACGTGGATTATGCTACACGATAAACTAAACACAACCATTATGTTAAACTCCAAATTAAAAAAACAACTAAAATTAACAAACTACTATAACCACAACCCATGTTATTTTAGCAACATAGCCCCTGAAATATCCACTCTTTGTTTTACGAATGCCACTTTACTCAAAACATAATCAGTAATCTAATCGATGTTTTCAACCTCGACATACACACCACTATTCCTACACCTTACGAATACTGGAACTGCATCAGATTTGAATTCATTCAATAAGTTAGAATAACCATGGACTTGATTTACTCAATTACATTTTAGGGTCTATGGTTTGAAATAAACCAACGTTTGTTTAATAATACATATAGAAATTCATGATCCATCCTTTATTCTATTGTTTGACACATTTCTCTTTGGACAGAAGCATGTAGCAGTCACCTAAAGTGGAGATGTCGTCTTGATTAGATCACGAGTAACTAAGCTTTATATGAAAACCTCTTACTTCTTTTAGAGCACCATCCAATTGATTGAAGACACCCTATTCCAACTTCATCTCTCATGCACTCCACTCATTCCTCCAGTACCAAATAGTCATGCCAGCATGTCTCAACGTGCTCAGTCCGTGCATGTCCTGATATCTTCATGACCCGACTTGGCTCAACATTGGTGTTCTCACTCGTACATGCTTCAACTCGTTGTATCCTTGCATTAATTTGTGCATGTCCTAATCACAGTAAGTCCTAGTCACAACATTTCCTTAGTTTTGTCTTGGTAGCATCAAGCCTGTTACAGCTGTTATGCATGCTTCAACAAATTTTCTTCCAAGGCCATGCTTCAGTAATCGCGTCATGGTAGCATCGTGCATGGTTTAGCGAGTTTTCGTGGTGATTTTGGGTTCAGCTGCATCAGTTCATGCATGTTTCAGCTCTTTTGTGCAAGTTCAAAGCCATATATAAGCTATTTCAGCAATCACTTTTGTGCACGGCCAGTTTTGAAGTACCTGATTCATTTACATGCATGTTTCAGCTCTTCTATGCATGTCCAAAACTATGCTTAAGCTATTTCAACAAGCTCTTTGTGCACGTCCGGTTTGTAATTAAGTCTTTATGGCTGCAACATTCGTTCAAGTACTCGATTCATTCAAGCTTCAAGCATCATTCAATCTACTTGCGTTGTTTTAGCTAAAGTACAAGTCCATGCTTCATCACATAATCAATGCCATATGCATCAGCCGTAACATATAGCCAATCAGAATTGATTAGCAGCTTGTTTTTTTATTTAAGTGTTTAATTTATTATTTAACAATTTATGTTCGGGTATTTTACTGATCATCTCTGGGATGATCTTTTATTTTACGCTCATTTATACTTATTTACGTAACGCCATCCATTAGGCTTGTTGATGGTTTTTTATTTACTATTAAAATACTCTTTCATCAAAAAATGCTCCATATTTAAGCAATGATATGCTATGCACATTATGTCTCTTTGTCACTATCATATAGACATTTAGATCTAGGTCTAATGTAAAAAAATTATAGTAATGTCCATATTTAATTGCAAAAATCAACTTTCTAAATCACCTGGTTTAATCCGATAACATTTATTGATTAACCAAATCGCTCTAGTCAGAGGCTTTGACTTAACTTTTAATTACAGTGACACTAACCTTTTGTGTTGATAGAGACAAATCATCTCTTGAGCAATGTTCCACTTCATACGTCCCGACACTTCTTATTTGTCGTAACATGAACCAATATCACATCATTGGTCATAGCCAAAGTAGTATTGTCACACATAAGATTCATGGTGCTCTCAAGTCAAAAGACTACTGAACATAGTCACATGAGATCCTCTATTTGATTTAGATGCAATAACCCATGGTAGACTCCTGGTTAGTCATATTGTAATTATTTCACACAACTACAAGCACGCTGCATATTGGTCTCCCCAACAGTCATAAGTCACTCTCCATCGCATGGATAATGTTGCATTATCGAAATACCAAATGACTAGGAATATTTAAGGACAAGCGTTTGTTATTATGATCTAATACTCATGGTTACAAGCTGTTTTGTAATTGCAATCTTTTAAACACTTTATCCTAAGGATTTCCATTTGTATGTAATAATATACTCTTACATTGTGTTAAAACACATTAAAAAAAAGCTGAAAAGCATACTTCCATTTCGAACAATATTTTATTACAAGAGTTAAGTTACGTAATCAAAGTTACATAATTACCCCAAAGGAATACCCTTCACTCTATTAGACATAAGCACTAATCTCTCCAGTGTCGTTCCATCCACCGTCTAATCAGCACTGCCACTTGCTTTTAACCTAATTTTCGACCAATCCATGCCCTAAATTGAAAATGAACATCATCCACTAAACTCGATATTTAATTAGTTTAATAATACAAATATTATAAAAATGATATCTCTTAATTTGAAACTCCAAACATAACGTTCTTACATTCAAAATTCATCAACTCAAAATATCTACGCAATAGCTTACATATACACCACCTAAATCCTAGTGTTGTTAAAATTTATCTTTATTTTACTACTTAATTTAAAATGGTATAAATCTAAAAAAGTGTATTCTTGTCATATTTAACTTTTATAAAATATGTGGGATGAAATATCCAATGCTGCAAAGACGTTGCCCTTGCTCTTATTGCTTTTATCATCATTTTTTTGAAATATCAAACAACTAAGTTTACGCTTGTAAACTTTGAAGAAACATATGCACCGATTTCACAATACATATCTATACTATAATATTAAAGATGAATATAGTTTCCTTTGCTCTCAAGCCTTCTAATTTTTTTTCCAATAGAATGCTGCTAGGTGTATTCTGAAAGTGAAAAGCCGTGTCCTTTCATTTTATTATTATCTATACTGTATCATTTGATCTGAAGACTTCTCACATGAAGAATCCCACTTCTGCTCCATTTCAGATCCAAACGTCTCTCCTCTTTAAAACCTACCTATCCAAAATTTACTTCTCCGTTTTTTTACGTTCCCATCAATTTTCTTCATCATTTCATGTTTCTATTCCTATTCAAATACTTCCCTCTTCGAAAATTTCCCTAAAAGCTAAAAACCCTAATATTTGCAAAACAACATCATGTTCAAAGATTGAATGAGAAATTAAGAAATTTCTACTTTATGTCACATTGCAGGTACCACTTCCACCTGTTTATGTTTGTGTCACATTTGTCTGAAAATTTTCTCATATCATTTGACAATCAGTGTTAGTTTTTTTTATTTCACTTTCTTTTACACTAACGTTTTAATTATTATAGTTAAATTTTTTTGGTTTGGTACAGCTATTCTGGTTCTATACAATATATGCAATTCTGACGTTGGACATTTTTTAAGAAATATTGATGGATTTTATATAGTAATCCAATCTAATACCATACAGTTTCCCTCAAGTATTAATGTTAAAGTCGATTGAATAATCAACTCATTTTTTATCTTCTATGAGTTACATACAAATTTAGTTTACTAAATCAA